>JAENPR010000126.1:0-1254572 GCA_018135685.1 Themeda triandra
TAATAGGCTCATAGCCCTGGTGTAGAATGTCACCGAATGTGTCATAGCCCATGATGAAGCACTTGCCTGAGTCACGAATTTGTAGGATAAATTCTGTCATAAGGGCCTTCTTGGGGTTGACTAGTTGAGCAAGACCACAATGGCCTTAATAGACCATGTGAAATCCTCACTCTCGAGCAGACTTCTTAATCGGTCAACACTTCATAGACGGTGATGAATTTTGACTAATAAGTAATAACCGATGAAGCTAGCGAAGCCACACAAAGCATGCACCATGCGCAGGCACAGCCGGGCATCCACCGCCACCTTGTCAGGGTCCATAGTGATTCAAATATAATGTGACCGAGGTACACCACTGATGGCTATCTGAAGGAACACTTGGATTGCTTTTCAAAGAGGTGGCTATGGCATATTTCTTGGAGGACAAATTTCATGTACTATAATTGCCCAGCCTAGGATGGACTATAACCCAAAATATCATCAAACAGTTCAAGAATGAAGCGATGCATGTAAAGCTTAATAGGGTCAATACTAGTTCATTGCGGCGCATGAAGACAATTTTGTCCTATGCACAAAGATGGTAGGCAAGCGGATGGCCATGGGATCTATCGTCATATATTCTAGGGACCATTTTGGACAGAGCCAGGCCTTTGGGATTTTTGTTGTGCACTACACCATAGATGGACGAGGAATCCCAAGAAAAATTTTCATAGGTGGAATAGATTATCCTAATTATCCCCATGCACCATAGCTTTGATATCATGTTCCTAAACTTAGGGATAAGAGCGAAAGATCATTCATTCCACTAGTGGAGATCATAGTTCTTAAGGCGTCGCCTAGTTGTTGCCTTGGTGGCTAGGTGATTTTTCAATTGAGGCGTCGGGCTCACCATGGCTTCGATGCATATGGTGTCACCTCACTCACCAAGGCATCACTAAGGCATTGGACGGACACCGCATGGGTAAAAAGGCGATTCGCGCGGGAGGAAAAGCTGCCAGACGCAAGAGAAATGTAAGATATTTGTTTTACTACAGCTATGCGAGGATTCGCCATCTTGAATCCATGACATTTGAAGCTGGGAGGGAAAGATAGGAGAGACAAACAAAGAAGAAGGCGGCGGCACAGCGTAGGTGTCTTCCCCGCATTTGTCTGCTCCATCCGTGCGACTCCACCTCATCCCATCCACACGGAGTCAGGCGGCGGGTGGCACCGGGCCAGCAGCGGCAACTACGACCGCGAGTCCGCAATTTCTGCCTCATCCATGACCACAATAGTTGTCCCATCCAGGACCACATGTATGTCATCTCCACTTGGCCTCTTCTTCCTCTGCTTTGTTTCTTGTACTTGTGCTCTGCTCTGCTCCTACTCTGCTCTGCACTGGTTGGTTGCTATTTGTGGCTGCTTTGCGTTGGTGCGGCGAGCTACCCCTTCCAGACGCATTTTAGGTGCTTTGCCGGCCTCTTCTCTCTTCGTTTTCTCTCTCCTTCCTCTATTCTGCATCTCATTTATCTGCTTATTATGATATTTTGTGGTATTATTTGCTTTTGATTTCTTGTGGTATTATATATTAAGGTGTTAGTATGGCGTCACCTCGCCTTGCGCCTTAACTGCCTATGTGTCTGGAAGGGGTTCGAGTCCTGTGACTCGCCTTACTACCTTAAAAACTATGATGGAGATGAATATATATAGGAGTCTCATCGGCCATATGGGACTATACTAGACGGGCCTTCATATACTTGACAACACATACCAATTCTAATCATTCAAAGTCAATAGATAAGAGATAACTTATAGCTATCTTTATAGGCAACCACAATGCATTGCTTGCTATAGGGTGTAGCTAATCTATGTATGGTGCCAGCCCATCTGTGAATTCTCTAAAGTTTGCTGTCTCTATTACTAGAGATAGTATTTTTTTAAAAAAAATATTAGCTATGACTATCACTTTTTAATGACAATCAATTGGTAAGTTGAGACGTTATGTGGTATTCCAGTCCATTATACCATTTATGTTATAAACATACTTTTATCAAAAGTTGTTTGTAAGATTCTTTTCAATTGATTGGAAAAATTGTAAGAAAAATTCAAACATAGTATTGGCTCTGAGAAAATAACACACCTTGCGTGACAATGAAGAATGCTGAAAGAATGACAGTCCTAGTAGTTGCACAATATATTTTTCGCACAGATGCATAGTAGAGAGTAGCTTCGTTGGTTTAATGAAATCCAAAGAAATCCATTGGTAAATTAGATCATCTTTAACCATCCTGTGACCTTTTGGAAAGATTGCACAGTAGGCAAAACATGTCTTCAAGCATGGAGCCATGTAGCTATAACTTAACTTCAAAGATGCAAGGACATGATCATCTATCGAGTTCCAGAGATCACTATCTTTCACTTTCATCCATTGATCGATATTCATGAATCGCAATATGAAGCCAAGAGATTGAGCTGCTAAAGCCACACCCCCACACTTTTTGGCAATCTTCAGTCCAATACTGATCAACTGTTCATTGTCATCTCTAGCATCAAAATCAATTCTTTGTTTTATTATTTCCTAGCACATGTCATTTGTCAAGGGTAATATCTTGTGCAGTTGAAGGTTGGTACAAATTCTATCTGCAACATCTTCACTGCGTGTTGTTACTAAAACAATTATGCTGCTGTCTTTATTATACAACATAGCCTTTAACTCATCTAGCTGGAACTGATTATCCTCCCACAGGTCATCTAAAACGATCAAAATCTTCTTATTAGAAAGAAGGCTAGTGAGGCTATACATTGTCTGTCTTTCATGGTTACATCTCTCTTCCCTAGATAGCTGTGAAACTATAGACTCTCTAATTTTAGTCAAGTCAAATCTCTGGGTGACATCGACCCATACCTGTGAATAGCTTTTGAATTTTGGATCATTATAAATCAATCTTGCCAAAGTTGTCTTGCCAATGCCTCCAATACCATGTATAGCAAGCATGGTAATCGCTTTTGATATGACCTTAAGTAAAGAAGTCACTATCTTCACTTTTTCTTCATCTCTCCCGACAATGAGTTCATTTACTACATATGATGATTTCTCTTGTGCATCGACAAATTCCAATTTGCTACAATTAAGGTCTGTGATCAATTCTATATTGTGGTGTTGACCTGTGATATCCTTCAATTCCTTTCTCCTCTGGTTATTATGCATTGTTGTTCTAGAAATAGTTTTTTGACATCTGCTCCGGAGAAGCTGCAACATTTCAGTTGGTTTGTGAGCAAACTGGATAATTTAGTTAATAGTGTAATTTGTTTGAGCCACCAAAATAAATAAATCCCATGTTAATATTTGAAGCAACAATAACCTACTTGATATATCTTTATCTAAAAAAAACTACTTGATATATGCAATCCAAATGGAAAAAAGAGGATTTTCACAATGTTTATGTAATATCAACATTGTGTTATCAATCTCAGTGCAAAGTTTTATGAACATGAATCATAGAATTAACTATATATTTTGGATTAGAGAAAATAATATTTAATACTATCTTGCCCCAACACAAATAAGCCAATACCAACTTGCCTATATGGCTGAACCAAGAAATAGCAAAGACATTTATTTTTTCGAACATGCAAGAGTCCTGCATGTGTTTTTCCCTTATAATTATAATTTAGTATATAGAAAACAAATGAATGATGAATTGTTGTTTCATGTGTCAATTATCGGGTATGACATTTGAGAGTGTGCTTTTGATTTTGGAGATAAGATAGCACACAAATTAAGAGGTTGTTTGGTTCTCTCGCAGGCAATATTTGCCTAGCTATGGGAGCTCCCTTAGATGTTCGATTTTGGACAACTCCAGTCGAGATCTCTGCCTGGGGACCGAGCTACCTAGGAGGCCCTTCATCCAAACATGCCCTAATAAAGTTGAGCTTTCTCACTATCAATCAATATGTTTCACAAATAAATATTTATTTTTAGGGGATTAAAAAAGTGCTATGCATTATTAAGCTCTTCATGAAGAGATCAATATTGATATTAATCATGAATAGTATTAATATTGTTGATTAGAATTCCTTATATACTAGTAAAATCATGAATAAGTGAAAGAAATTAAATGAGTGCATTGCTTTACAAATAATGTAAATTACCATGCAATTTTCAGTTTCAATCTCATCAAGCTTCTCAGTGATCATAACTATGTCAGGCCGTCTCTGCCAATCTTTTTCCACGCAGTTCAGTGCTATCTTGATGCATGTCTCAACTTGCCGGCAATGCAATTCAAGCAAGGAACCATTGAATGTTGCCTGCAACCTGTGCCTCCGGTTCCTTTGGACCTGGTAAGTCAAACTATCAGGCTGGGCCGATACAATTCCAACGTAAATATGACTCTATTAGATTAAAAAAAAATGGTCATGTTAGTAAAAAATATTAATTCTCACCTGATTAGTAAACTCATCCAAAGACATGTCTAGACATTTGGGATAGCCCTCGGGTCCTGACACAATCCTTATTATCACAACACCCAAACTGAATATGTCAAACTTATCTGACACTTCACCTTCATCGATATATTCTGGCGGCTGGTACCCACTGTTTTGATCACAAATAATGAATTTGCAATACACACATTTTGGTAGAAAAGAAAACAGGACAAGAACAACATCTTACAGCGTTCCCAGGGGATAATGTGTTGTCCTCTTGAGTTCTTTACAAAATATCATGGACAAACCAAAATCTGCAATCTTTGGTGACATGTCCTTATCGAGCAATATATTATCAGGTTTTAGGTCCAAGTGACAAAGATGTTCTTCGAGATCATGAATAAAATATTTTAAACCCTCACATGTCCCCTTGATTATCTTGAACCTTGTGTCCCAGCCAAGTCCTCCAAACTCATCTGTAGTGATAACAAATGGATTGTTGCTCAAATACACATTTATAGGATAATTTCCTTTAGTGAATGGTGACAAACGAGGATGGATCAGTCCATACCAGAAAGATGGTCGTGAAGGCTCCCATTCTGCAAATACTCAAGGCAGATTGCTCTATGTATCTCTTCAATAAGCACTGTCTCGCCGTTAAAAACCATAGGTTTTTTCTCTATTTCATAGCAATAGCCAAGAACCTGTACAATGTTTTGATGTCTAAGCATGCCGAGGTGATAGATCTCATTTTTGAACTGCTTACTGCCAGTATTGTCACAGTTAGGCTTAAGCATCTTCACTGCAATATCCTCGCCAGCGTGAGTCACTCCCGGTTGAAGATACGTATGCTAAGTACTGAGTACAAGTTGGTCATTAAGCAGAAAGTTGGTCGAACCTGTTTCACAATAATTTTTTTTCAAAAAAATTAAGCATGCCAAAATCTTACCCTGTAAACCACTCCAAATGATCCTTCAACAAGTTTCCGCTCGCTGGAGAAGTCATCTGTCATTTCTCGTAATAACTGAAATGTTACCTCTTCTGGTTCCATTGTTGTGACTTGTAACTCACTGTTGGTTGGATTGAAGCAGGACACAGCTTCCCCGCCGCCGGCCGGCCCTCGTGCAACTCCGCCGGCAGGTCGCGCGCGCCGCCGCCGCTGGGCATCCCCGCAGCGTTGCTACCGGCTGCCGGTCCTTGTACAGCTCCGCCGTTAGCTCGCGCACGCCGCCGTCGCCAAGCGTCCCTCGCACAGCTTGGCCGCCGGCGGCCAGCCCTCGCGCAGCTTCGCCACCGACAGGTCGCACGCTGCTGCGTCCTCGACCCTGAGGCGCAGTTCTGGGAGCTCAAAGCGATGGATCGGGACTGCCCCTCTTCCTCCTTCCTTCAGTTCGTTGTTCTACACAGCAAGGTCGTGAAGAGGGTTGGATAGGATCTTACAAGCACGAGTAAGTAACTGGTGATTTCGTATATATGTATTATCTGATTTATTGGAACTAATGTGCTTGAAACGGATTGATGAAGTCTGCAATATTTTTGTTGTTGGTAAGTTAGAAATCAGACTCAAGTCTGCATCTGTGTATTGTTAGGTTCAGCTAACACATTGCAGACCACAACACTGTCATTTAGACCAATGACCCAAACTTGACTCACAGTGACATGTAATCTAGAGCCATTTATAAAAATCAGAGCGTGAGATATGAAGCACCTAGCATTTTGAGCCTGGAGTTTGCTCATGTAATAAGCGGAGTGCTTTAATTTTCCTGCATTGAACTTTGTAAAGCTGGTAACCCCAGCGAAAACATCTTGCTTTCTATAAAGCGGGGCCAAGTGGTCTTTGGTCTAAAAAGATATGAAGCACCTAACTATTAATGTGCTTGAAATGGATTCTGATTTGAGACGAAATATACTAATAAGTTTCCTGCAAGCGGTTGAGTCTATGAATTTTCTCACAAAGATGCTTGATTGAAGTAAAGATATGTTTTATAGCAATTGATTCAGATTGTAATTGAATTGTTTCTTGGATTTTGCACAAAGCTTGTTCAATGAAGTTTGTGCCCTTTGTTTACAGGAACAACTAGAAACATAAGCTTGATCTGCAGATCAAGACAAGTGGAATGAAGTCCAACAACGTCCGGCTACACCTGGAAATCTCATGCTGAAGATAAACGTAGAAGGTGCTTTTGTCCAAGCTAGCATAAAGGGGCGCTGAGTTTTCTGAAGATAAAGCCAGTGCTGATTCCTCTCACCTAAGAAGGTCTAAGTCTGGAGTTCCTGTAAAATAGCGTAAAATCCAGTTTGCTATTCATGTAATGCATGGGTTACCGAATGCAGATGAAGAAGTTGCTAAGACAAAAGAAGAGCAAGGGGGAGGAGGAAGCAACCACAGAGGAAGTGATCCCATGAAGAAGCATTTGAGTTTGCTCCACGCCATAGTCATTGATGGAGGCTAGATATTACCTTAGATTTTTGGTGTAAAATCTCGAGACTTGGCCAGAGGTCATTAGTGCACTCTATGGCAAACTAGAGAACGTGCTTGAGCCGAACCATGCAGAAATCATTGCAGCTGTACAGTGAGCAGCAGAGTTGGGGATCAGTGTTGATACCGGATATGTAAAATGACCTATCTGTAAATGGTCTGACACAATTGATGTGCAATGTAATTCTCCTGAATGTGAAATACATATCCCATGTTTTTTCTGTGAGTTAACACATGCCAGTTTTGAAGTCTGGAACGTGATATTGATTTGTGAAATTTATACGAGACTGACATTACTGATGCAAAAGGAGCTCTAAGCTGTAGCATTACTGAAAACAAACATAAACATTCAGTACTAACATTCCATAGTTTATTACAAAGCAACACATATGCGTTTATTTTTTTTTCATGATTCTACACTCCACTAAAATGCAATTTCCTAGCAGTTAAATGCATTGAAGCTGGCTCACTTGTACACACATATGCATTTCACATTCAGAAGAATTACATTGCACATAAATCATGTTAGATCATTTAGAGACAGGTCATCTGTATACATAACATGGCTCCCTTGTGCTCTGTCCAAGTATATCAGTTAAGAGAAGATAGAAGACACTGAGCTCTCATACAATGTTTAGCTGCACAGACTGAATCACTATGATTCATTGAAACAATTTGAGATTATCTTTACAATTAGGTCATTTGACACGACAGTCACGACACGGATCCTATCCCTAAAAATCTCTTTCTATTTTCCATCATATGTAGAGAATAGTTGATTCCAGTGTAGAGAGAGCTTGACTTGCTTGTGTTCTGTCCAGAGGCACTGTATGATATCCAATATCCTTTCGACTAATGCAGCAACAAGATTTATTTAAAAAATGATAGCGTCATTTGCTCCTGCTATCAAATTGACAACTTCTTTTCTTTTGAAAAAAAAAAACTGGTGCATAGAAGTAATTGATTGAATCGATGGAGTCTAGACTCAGACTGAACAATGCAATTTAGACCTGCAGGTTCGAAACAAGACTTCAGCAATCCATCAGCTAATATATCAAATCTAACCATATAGAATCATGGATTGACAACTTTACCTTGCAGTAGCAGATAGGCCTTGGTCACCACACATCATTAATATTTTTGAGCTGCAACCTAGAACTAGCATGTTCAGTTAGCTTACACTCTGACAGTCCAGTGATGAACTTTCATAACAGGAGGCGCAAGATAGGTAAAGCAATACCACATTTTTGCAGACACTACCAACTTGAATTGACACAAATTGATTCAACAATTGTCAGCAATAAGGGATAAATCTATTCCTTAGTTCGATCACGCACACCTTTCCTTTTGTCTCCTTTATTCTTGAGGTAGCGATTTCTTCTATCCGACACTGCCTGAAAAATCAATATGCAATTATTCAGACCGTTAGAGAATGCACTACTGAAGAATGCACTAGCTAGCAGTAAATTTGCATGGAGTGGACTGCATGCAAGGAAGGCGCTTCCATTCAGACCATGAGAGACCGATTGTGTAGACACTGGACCATGAACATGAGTTTCAGAAAGAACGTTTCAACATGAAACTACAACAAATAAGAACCCTGACCAAGATTTGGTAGACATTAATCCTAGAATCTTCAGCATGCAACCAAAGGAGAGGAGGGGAGCAGTGGGTGAGCGGAAGAGTCCTCATGGGAGGGCTTCGGAGATGCGGGCGGCGTCCCCTTAGGGTAGCCAGGAAGGGGACACAGACACAGCGGCGTGCGACCTGCCGGCGGAGCTGCGCGAGGGCTGGCCGCCGACGGCGAAATTGCACAAGGGACGCTACGCTCGTCGGCGGTGCAGGCGACCTGCCGGTGGGGCTGCACGAGGGCTGACCGCCGGCGGCGAAGCTACGCAAGGGACGCCCGGCGGCGGTGGTGCGCGTGACCTACCGCCGGAGCTGCACGAGGGCCCGCCGCCGAAGGTGAAGCTGCGCCCTGGATTCGGTGGTGGCGGCGGCAAGAGAGAGCCTGAGCCGAGCTTGTAGCATGCCTTTCTCAGCATACGAGCCGAAAGGCCGGTGAAGCCAAGCCGAGTGTGTACCGGAGAAGGCAGCGTCGTCGTGAGCGTTTGATTCGTCGCTTGTCCACGCGTCGCACGCTGAGGATACGTATGTAGCGGATGCACTCTGCAGACGCGATGTAGCGAATCCGCTCCCGGACTGACGGGAGAAGAGAGGATGCTCTCTTATGGAAACCGGAAGCCAAGCTAGCTTCATCTAGGTTCTCTAAGTAGGCATGTGAAGCATTTTATGTCATGGTGATCAGATTTTTACTTTGGCACAGACATGAGCATGGCATGGAGTGAAGATGGAGCAAAGTTGGGTAGGTGGACCCACAAGGGGCAGGTCGGTCGACCTGACCTTGGGCCCCACCTGACTCCTAATTTGCTCAACAGGTTAAGCAAAGGTTGATTTTAATGTTCTCATGCACAGCTGTGGTCGACAGTAAAAACTGCTTAACAAAAATTAAATGCTAAAAGTAAATGCTGAAATTAAAGTTAGGAAACTCAACTTGGATTAACTTACTGGATGGAAGAGCAGTTGCCTCAGGTCCTTTTAACACGACCTCCTCAATGAGGTGGTGTAGAAGTCTTTTTGGGAGGAAGCACGATTTTCCTCTTCCACATTTGCTTGGCTTTTGCCCATGGCCTTGGATATGTCTTCTTCTTGGTGTGTGTCAGGGCCACAATTTTAGCCAGCTTTGTAGCCATGATCATTGAGCATTGCTCAATTTTTGGCTTGAAGTTGAAGGTCTCCTAAGCTCCATTGATGGTGAATAGAATTTCTTCAGCTCCGACATCAATATTTGCTTGGGCAGTGCTAAGAAATGGTCTCCCAAGGATGAGGGGGACCTTCTTGTCAACTTCCATGTCAAGTACTACAAAATCCACGGGTACGAGTAAATCGCGTATCTTGAAAGGGATGTTTTCTGCTACTCCCGCTGGATGGCGAATCGACTGATCCGCTAGCTGCAAATATATTGATGTAGGGGACAAAGTAGTATAATTCAGTTTGTCAAAAACTACCTTTGGCATGACACTGACGCTTGCTCCCAAGTCGCACAGTGCATGCTCGAAGTGCTGCGTCCCGATGGAGCAGTCGATGGTGGGACACCCTAGATCCTTCTTTTTCTCCGGGTAATGGTTCAGTATGACTTCACTGCACTGTTCTTTTAGTTTAATTACCTCGGTTTGGGGCAGCAGTTTCTTGTTGTTGAGGGTGTCTCTCACATACTTGGCTTTGGTTGGAACCTACATAGTGTCAAGTAATGGAATATTGACATATAATTGATGGATTACCTGAACGAACTTGCCGAGATGTTCATCGGTCTTTTGATTTCTTGGCCTGGGAAATGGCATCAAGAGGGTTGTATCGTAGAACTCATGTGGTGCCAATTTCCCGTTGTGCTTGATACTTTCTTCATTTGATGGAGGCTCTACTTCTTCCACCTTGTCTTCTGCATCCTCCTTGTCTTTTCTTGTAGGTTTCCTGGTCATGTTAGGATATGGTGGCTCATGAGTGGTCTTACGCCCTCTCGTGGTCACCGCATTTGAAGGATGATAGGAATTGACAGAAGATGAAATAGATACAACAATCCGAGCAATTCGTGATTCTAAAGTCTTATTAAAGTTTTGTTGCTCTTTGACAGAAAAAGCTAGAGAGTCCATTTTAGAAGTTAACAATTCAAGAGCCTTATCATTAGCTAGCAACTTTTTATTCATGCTTTCGTTAATTTTACTCTGATTAATGACAAGAACTCTAAGTGTAGGCCAGCTGGATTTTTGAGTGTTACCTTGGCCTTGGAAGTGTGGAGTTGGTCAGCTTTGTCGTGGTTGCTCCTTGTTGAATGTGGAGACGACCTCTGGTGTGGCTTCCTACACCTCGCACCTTTTGATTGTTTCACTGGGATGTGCTGAGGTGTGTCGTTGGATGGCCTCTCGATCTTTCTTGAAGTTGGATCTTTCTTCTACTTTCTTCATCAACAGTTCCATCTTTTGAGAGATGGCACTCACTTCTTCAATGGTGTGAGTGTCTCTCTTCTTGGGTTTTGGATGTTTATCATTCCACTCTTGATTTGTCACGATGTTCTTGATGGGTTATGAGGGTGCTACGCTAGCCGGAAAACAAAACTTTTCTACCTCATATCCCAGGATCTACTGCTAGTTACAGGTTACGGGATTACCACTAGACGCGCAGATGCAGCGGAAGATGACTCGATGTAGTCGAATGCGTCGCAGCAGTGCCGTGCAGTTGCGTGGTCATCCAGCAACTCCTCCCACCACTTGCGGTTCATCCTCGTGCTCCAGATGCAGCACCTCCGAGGTATCACACACGTACGAGGGAGAAGCGATGCGCCTCCGGACTGCTAGGTCCGCGAGGAGCGAAGGCGAGAGTGTGGAGGGCGACGGCGGCTACCAGAAGGCATGGATTAGGTTTGGCCGTGCCCCTCCCCTCTACTTATATAGGCATCTCTCATGTGCTCCCGAGTTGGAGGCCCATTAGAAACCCTAAGCCTTATCTAATTCGGGTCCAACCCGAATTAGGCTTCCAGCCTCTTAAGCGTGCGACCCTATGGGTTCACGCACACATAGACATGGGCTGAATACTCCTATTCGCCCAATAGTTGACAGCGGCCTCTAGCAAGGCGTGACAACTCCTATGTGCATGCAAATGATCATATCAGACGAACCACCACGACCATATACAAGTTACTCCCTTGCCTCATGATATTTGGTTCAACTCGTGGGTTAACACTTAACCCAAGCACGGCCATGCATTTGTTGATCCAATCACTTGAGTGATCCAGTGATATCACTCTCATTAGAGAGGGAAAAGTCCCATCTTGATTGTCTATGTCTCACAGCATGCTTCTCGACAAACCCGGAGACATCCTTTATAACTACCCAGTGACGGAGTAGCGTTTGTCAGTCCCTAAGCAAGTCGATACACATCTCGAGCACATACAACAATCTCAGGTCGAAGGACATAACGTATATGATGTGTAAAGAGACAATCTCATGTCAGGTCAGTCCAGCCTACATGTCATACATGTGCCCACATTATTAGTTCGACATCTCCATGTCCATGACTTGTGAAGCATAGTCATCAACTAATAATGTGCTAGTCTAATATTCATGTGTGTCCTCACATGAACTCCGACCGAGGACAAATATAGAATAACCATACAAGTAAAAGAGTTCCACAAACAATTCACATAATTGCCAATCAATACAAGTTGTCTTTAATGGATATTCAATGGACATATTACAAATCATGGATACGGGCGGAATATCATCATCTCTATGATTACCTCTAGGGCATATTCCCTGGTCAGTCTCCCACTTGCACTAGAGTTAATCTCTAATATGTCTAATCCCCATAGACCTCATGTGCGCCTCATGCTTAGGCTATGGAAGGGCCTTTGTCAATGGATCTGCTACATTCAAATCCATGTGTATTTTGCACATCTTAATTTCACCTTCGCTAATGAACTGTCGAATGAGGTGAAATTTCCGCTGTACATGTTTGTTCTTCTGGTGATTTCTTGGCTCCTTAGCCTGCGCTATCGCCCCATTGTTGTCACAATATAGTTTCAATGGGCTAGCCACATTAGGAAACACACGAAGATCAATGAGGAAACGCCTCATCCAAACACCTTCCTTTGCAGCTTCAGAAGCTGCAATGTACTCGGCTTCGTTGTAGAATCGGACAATCGTCTCCTCGCTTGGAACTTTTCCAGCCTTCGCACCACCATTTTGTGAACACAAAAGCTGATTGAGATTGTGAATCATCTACATCAGTTTGGAAGCTAGCATCGGTGTAACCATTTACAACGAGCTCCTCATCACCTCCATAGATCGGGAACTCATCCTTAGTCCTTCTCAAGTACTTAAGGATGTTTTTAACCACGTCCAGTGACTCTCACCGGGATTGCCTTGGTACCGCTCGCAACACTTAGAGCATATGAGACATCTCGGGCGAGTACATATCATGGCATACATGATGGAACCGACTGCCGAAGCATATGGAACCTTACTCATGCGTTTGCGCTCTTCATCTGATGAAGGACATTGCTTGTCGCTAAAACGCATACCATGTGACATAGGCAAGAACCCTTTCTTAGATTGCTCCATGTTGAACCGTTTCAACACCTTGTCAATATATGTATCTTGGCATAATCCTATTAGCCTCTTCGACCTATCTCTATAGATCTTAATGCCCAAGATGTATGCCGCATCTCCTAAATCCTTCATAGAAAAACTATTATTCGGTGAAGTCTTTCTGATTGCAACATAGGAATGTCATTCCCAATCAATAGTATGTCATCCACATACAAGATTAGAAACACAACAAACACGCTCCCACTAGCCTTTTGGTAAACATAAGGCTCTTCTTCATTCTGACGGAAGCCAAACCCTTTGACAACCTCATCAAAATGAATGTTCCAACTCCGAGATGCTTGCTTTAACCCATAAATAGATTTCTTAAGCTTGCATATTTTTCTAGCATTATTTGGATCAACAAAACCTTTGGGTCGTATCATATACACGTCCTCCTCTAAATTTCCATTTAGAAAATTTGTTTTAACATCCATCTCGCCAAATCTCATAATCGAAATAGGCGGCTATTGCTAGAATGATCCGGATAGATTTAAGCATCGCTACTAGAGAGAATGTCTCGTCGTAGTCAATTCCTTGAACTTGCCGGAAACCCTTTGCGACAAGTCGAGCTTTATAGACGTGAACATTTCTGTCCATATCTTTCTTCTTTTATAGATCCATTTGCACTCGATGGGTCTAACACCATCAGGTGGGTCAACCAAGTTCCAAACTTGATTATTTCCCATGGAATCTATCTCGGATCTCATGGCACTCTGCCATTGCTCGAAATCTGAGTCCATCATAGCTTCTGCGTATGTTGCAGGTTCGTCATCGTCCAACAATAACAGATACCCACGCAATTCACGAAGTCTTGCTGATCTTCGTGGTTGTGGAGGTGTTTCAGTGGCCACAGGCATCTCAACTTGTTCTGCTACATTAGCATCACTTGTAGAGTCCTTCTCGACTGGCTCATCTTGAACTTCTTCAAGATACACCTTTTGTCCACTCTTCTCTCTTTTGAGAAACTCTTTCTCTAAAAAAACACCATTTCGAGCAACAAACACTTCGCCCTCTGAGCGGTTGTAGAAGTAATATCCTAAAGTTTCCTTCGGATATCCCACGAAAAAACATTTGTCCGATTTGGGTGTTAGCTTATCTGATATAAGCCGTTTGACATAAACTTCACAGCCCCAAATTTTTAGAAAAGACAAACTAGGACTCCTCCCAGTCCATATCTCATATGGCGTCTTAACTACGGACTTAGATGGTACCCTATTCAATGTGAAAGCGGCTGTTTCTAGAGCGTATCCCCAAAACGATAAAGGTAGGTCCGACTGGCTCATCATAGACCGAACCATGTCCAACAAAGTCCGATTATGCCGCTCAGACACGCCATTTCTCTGTGGCGTTCCAGGTGGCGTAAGCTGTGGAACAATTCCACAGCTCTTAAGTTGATTGCTAAACTCGTGACTCAAATATTCGCCTCCATGATCAGATCGCAAGGCCTTAATTTTCTTGCCACGTTGGTTCTCTACTTCATTCTGAAATTCTTTGAACTTTTCAAATATTTCAGACTTATGCTTCATTAGGTAGACATAGCCAAATCTACCGAAGTCATCGTAAAAGTTATGAAGTGCGAAAACCACCTCTATTTGTCGTGCTCATTGGTCCACATACATCACTATGTACTAGTTCCAATAAGTCGACGCTCTCTCGGAAAACCCGAGAAAGGCGTCTTGGTCATCTTGCCTAATAGGCAAGCCTCACATGTCTCATAAGATTCAAAATCAAACGATGTTAGAAGCCCATCATCATGGAGCCTCTTCATGCGTTTTTCACTTATATGACCCAAACGACAATGCCACATATATGTTGGTCTTAACTCATTAAGCCGAGGCCTTTTAGCATTAACATTACAAACAGTGCATCATCAAGATTTAAAATAAATAATCCATTCACAATGGATGCAAAAGCCACGAACATATCATTCTTTGAGATAACACAACCATTGTCTTTACTCGCAAATGAATAACCATCCTTCATCAAACATGAAGGCGACACATGTTTCGACTTAAGCTAGGAACAAAATAACAATTATTCAATTCCAATATAAATCCTGAAGGCAGGTGAAGTTGCATCATCCCGACGTTCAACGCAGCAACTCTTGCATTGTTGCCCATGCGGAAATCAACCTCTCCTTTCTCCACGCTTCTACTTCTTATCATTCCCTGCATCGTATTGCAAATATGAGCAACCGATCCGGTATCAAATACCCAAGAATTGATATAAGAGTTAGCGAGGAAAATGTCTGTAACATAAACAACAAGCGTATGAGCGGGAGTACCTTTACTACCGCCGTCCTTCTCTAAGGACGCCAAGCACAGCTTGCAGTTTCTTTTCTAGTGACCATTCTTACCACAATGAAAACATTTAGCATCAGCCGGTGGTCCAGCTTCGGGGGCGGGCGGAGCTGGCTTGGAGATCTCATCTTTAGCCTTGCCCTTTTTCTTCCCCTGACCCTTCTTTCTCTTAAAGTTAGGCTTGTTCGGGACCGCCAACACTTGGCCACCAACTCGCTTCTTAATGTCCGCTCTCTGTGTTTTTAGCATGCCACACAACTCATTCAAGCCCCTCTCCGCCCCATGCATATGGTAGTTCGCGATGAAGTTTCCATAGCCGGGGCGGCAGAGATGAGAGAATGAAATCAAGTAGGCCAACTCGGGCCAATTGGGAAGCCTAGCTTCTCCAACCTCGAGTGTAACCAACCATCTTGATTACGTGTGGCCCAACAGCTGCACCCTCTGCTAGCTTGGTTTCAGCAAGCGCCTTAGAGACATTGAACCTTTCAGTCCTAGCTTGAGTTTGGAACATATCCTTAAGCGCCACGATCATATCGTTCGCTGAGTGATTGTTATCGAACTGTATCTGCAGATCAGATTCCATACATGCAAGCATAAGGCAGCTTATCTCAAGATCAGCATCACATGCTTTCTTGTAAGCATTTTTCTCAGCAGCAGATGCATTTTCAGCAGGCTCATCTGGTAAGGGGTTGTCTAGATAATCCTCCTTTTTCTCAGCCCTGAGAACAATTCTCAGATTGCGGATCCAATCCGCATAGTTTGTTCCATTCAACTTATCTTTCTCAAGAATCGAACGCAAAGTAAATGGTTGCTTAGAAGACGCCATTTAATCTACAACAAAAGTAATGCAAAATACTAAGACAAAGTTTCCATGATAGAGTAAATAATATCAAATATAATCTACTCCCACTAAAATCAATATCCCTCAATTGAAACTTAGTGACTCAAGACCCACAACTAGCAAGTCGACTAGTAGTGAGCTTTAGCATCACAGCTAGAAGACATGATAGATCGGTAAGCAACTCTTTGCTAATCATATCACATATGACTCGTGTTGTTGGATAGCATCTCTATGCTTGGGTTACCAACTTCTTATGCTCCAAGGTCCCTAACCGTTAGGATGACCTTGTTCAAGCAACCAAACCTCCTGCAGTAAGTATCCGATACGAACCTGTCTAGTCAAGGAAAATCGGTGGCACCCTAATTTTATAGACTCACCACCGATTGTATAAGACAGCGACAGTGCAAGGTTTGGGGGAGCATTAACTCAAACATTACTGAGGGATCGTTCTACTTCACTACCGCACGAATGTAGACAAAAACATTATAGCTTGTGAAAGTAGAACATAGTAAGGACGGCATAAACACAGATATGACTTGGTATAGCCCATTGTTCTTTCTGAGATCTCCATCTCCTCAATCTATTCATCATGGTGATCTCCATCTCCATGATCCATGTATGCCATCCTTCAGTGATGAATCCGCCATGACTAACTACCACTAACGCCAAAGCTAGTGAAATAATATTACATAGTCGCGGATAGATCATCACAGATTGGCACGCAGGCCATTACAATAATTTTGACAATATCTATGTGGCTCCAGCCCATATGTCATCCTCATGATGTGCAAGCCATGATTTAATTACATACATGCATCACATACACATAAGGGCTATACCAGTCATCAAAACCTGCAAAGCAGAGTTAACCGATTCCGACTACTAAAAGTAAATCACGAAAAACTCTATCTTGCGGACCCTTTTTGACAATTCTAATCTCATCAAATCCCACAACGTGGGATTTAGTTAGGTCCATCTCGAAATTGTCTACAACTTTCGTTTAAAGATCGTCTCCATCCGAGCTACGGTTGAAAAGTTACGGCCGTTTTACCAACAGAACTTTTCTCGGCAAGTCGGCGCCCGACGGCCGATCCAATCTGCCGCTGCCGCACATCTCATGCATTCGGCACTTGACCTAGGGTTCAATTCGATCAATCTAATTGATCTCAAACTAGCCGTGATTGGATTTACATGTATCACTTAACTCGGATGGCGGAAATCCGACCGGTACGAGTAGATCATTACAAGACCAACGCGGCAAGACCATGAACCAAGATCGGAAACCCATCTAAAAACCGTGCATATCACATATGCAAGATCCAGAACCTATAACGACGCAGCATAGCTCCGATACCACTGATGGGTTATGAGGGTGCTACGCTAGCCGGAAAACAAAACTTTTCTACCTCATATCCCTGGATCTACTGCCAGTTACATGTTACGGGATTACCACTAGACGCGCAGATGCAGCGGAAGATGACTCGATGTAGTTGAACACATCATAGCAGTGCCGTGCAGTTGCGTGGTCGTCTAGCAACTCCTCCCACCACTTGCGGTTTGTCCTCGTGCTCCAGATGCAGCACCTCCGAGGTATCACACATGTACGAGGGAGAAACGATGCGCCTCCGAACTGCTAGGTCCGCGAGGAGCGAAGGCGAGAGCGTGGAGGGCGACTGCGGCTGCCAGAAGGCGTGGATTAGGTTTGGCCGCGCCCCTCCCCTCTACTTATATAGGCGTCTCTCATGTGCTCCCGAGTTGGAGGCCCATTAGAAACCCTAAGCCTTATCTAATTCGGGTCCAACCCGAATTAGGCTTCCAGCCTCTTAAGCGTGCGACCCTATGGGTTCACGCACACATAGACATGGGCCGAATACTCCTATTCGCCCAATAGTTGACAGCGGCCTCTAGCAAGGCGTGACAACTCCTATGTGCACGCAAATGATCATATCAGATGAACCACCACGACCATATACAAGTTACTCCCTTGCCTCATGATATTTCGTTCAACTCGTGGGTTAACAGTTAACCCAAGCACGGCCATGCATTTGTTGATCCAATCACTTGAGTGATCCAATGATATCACTCTCATTAGAGAAGAGAAAGCCCCATCTTGATTGTCTATGTCTCACAACATGCTTCTCGACAAACCCGAAGACATCCTTTATAACTACCCAGTGACGGAGTAGCGTTTGTCAGTCCCTAAGCAAGTCGATACACATCTCGAGCACATACAACAATCTCAGGTCGAAGGGCATAACGTATATGATGTGTAAAGAGACAATCTCATGTCGGGTCAGTCCAGCCTACATGTCATACATGTGCCCACATTATTAGTTTGACATCTCTATGTCCATGACTTGTGAAACATAGTCATCAACTAATAATGTGCTAGTCTAATATTCATGTGTGTCCTCACATGAACTCCGACCAGGGACAAATATAGAATAACCATACAAGTAAAAGAGTTCCACAAACAATTCACATAATTGCCAATCAATACAAGTTGTCTTTAATGGATATTCAATGGACACATTACATATCATGGATACAGGCGGAATATCATCATCTCTATGATTACCTCTAGGGCATATTCCCAACAGTTCTCAGTGAGCTTCTTTGCTTGAGTGACATTGAGTAATGTGAACAATCCTCTTGTCAGCCCATGGTAGAAACCTTGGATCAGGAGCAGTTGATGTCAGCCCATGGTAGAAACCTCTACGGGCAGTTGATGTCAGCCCATGGTAGAAACCTTGGATCAGGAGCCATTCCTTCATTCCATGATGTGGACATTCTTGAATGTACTCCTAGAGATGTTCCCATGCTTCGGGAATGGTCTCTCCTGCCTGCTGATGGAAGCTTGAGATTCTTGCCCGCAGAGCTGATGTCTTGCCCATTTGAAAGAATCTAGTGAGGAATGTCGTGGCACACTTGTTCCATGTGTCAACATCTATGGGCAGAGCATACAACCATTGTTTCGCCTTTCCAAGCAAAGAGAATGGGAATAAGTGACGACGGATGGCTCCCGCTATGAGACCCTGTGGAGGTATAAACTCCATATACCCTCACGGCCTAGTTTGGGCCAGCATGCTATCACCAGGCCGGCCCATCAAGCTCCAAGACCGATCGGCCCAGGCTGGTCGGACAGCCTAAAACAGGCAAGACTATTGAAGACCGACAAAGAGGACAGACCTAGCTGAGATAGGAAAGTTTAGACTTATAAAGTATGTAAACTTAGTACCAGATAGGCTAGATCCGACTTGTAACCTTGCTCCCCATGATATATATGGAGAGCAAGGACCCGCCTGTCGAGGGACAGAATCTGGCATAACGCACAGACTCGCACATCCACATCCATAACCGAAACAGAGAGCAGGACTAGGGTTTTACGCATCCTTGCGGCCTGAACCTGGGTAAACCTTGTGTGATTGTCCTCTGTTTACATCTCGCTTGCAATCTCGTACGCCTTCCGCCAATCCATTACCGGTCAGGGCATACCCCTGGTCGGACTATCGCCGATATTTCGTCGACAGTGGCGCGCCAGGTAGGGGGTGCGCACCAAGATTTCACGTCAAGATGGTTTCCTTCCCGGCTTCCATGACCTTCAAAGCCGGCCTCACCTTCAACTTCAGAACGTTCACCTGGACTTCCAACTCAGCAGCTACCGCTGCAACTCTCACGCCTCCGGCCATCGCGCCGACAATGGCACCAACAATGGTGGCCGCACCAAACCAGATCCAACTCATCCTGGTGACCACCGTTTCCCTAAGTGTAGCAAAAAGTTCATTACCTACTTGATCAGAGGATAGGACTTGGGGTTCATTACCCTCTCCGGATGAGGATAGGACCTTGGTACATTACCCTCTTGATTAGAAGATAGGACTCTAGCTGTAGAAAAGGGTTGGCTTTGACCTATTGCAACCACAGATTGGTGTAGCTCATAGCTAGATGTGAAAATCATGGGTTCTAGAGGCTCTAAGCATGTGCTCATGGGTGCAAGATATTGGTGGATAGGCGTGGAATTTGGGTTATCCATAAGGATATAAAATAAAAGGCAAAAGAAAAATACAAAAAGATAAGAGTATAATACAAGTCTAAGCATGACTTAAGGTTATCTCGCGAGACCATCTTTCTCCCCGCAACGGCGCGAAATGCTTGTTGATACTAGATACGCACACGAAAGAATCAAAGAGAAATAATCCGCAAGCGCACGGATATCGGTGAGCACTTCACCCGGGAGATATTCCGAGTATCGTTATTTATTTATCCGCTAGGAGAAAACGTGCACGACTAACCCAAGTCTATACCTAACCCCCGAGCTACGAGACAAGGTAATGAGCGATATAGAGAGGATTACTACCACAGTCTTCTTCCAACCTATGGCAAGCTTTGCAACTACTACTCTATGGGAGCACCTAAGAAAAGACAACACAGAGGATGCTTAACCTAGCACTTTTGGACCTACCTTACCTACTGACGGGAAGTGGATTACAAAGGTAACAAAGGGACTGTCATCTCTCCCACTACTACCATGGTTCCGGCCAGATAGGGAGCATCTATGAGTGAACCTAGCCCAAGCACCACGCTTACGCTATGAACGATTACTCTATTCCCAACTGGAAGCGAATAAAGTAAACTCGTAAACCAAAGAGCAATAATAACAAGAACTTACTAGTATCAGAAGTTGAATTGCAGAATGATCCTAGAACCAAGCCTCGGGTTGGGAGACTTGATCCCGCAGGTACAACCGGAGAGGAGACACCGACATGCCGGGCTTCCTCCAACTCTACCTCCACCCTATACTCTCTCTATCTATCTTGAATGCTAGGCTCTAGGGAGGAGATCCATTCAAGGGACCTCTCTCACCTCGATCCTCTCTCGGAAATAATGAATTAGGGTTTCAAGGGATGCCTCCTCCGGGGGCCGGGGGCCCCGCTATATAGCCCCCTAGGATGCACCGCGGCCTCGGATCAAACCGACCTAAACGGACGATTATTATTCATCCTCAAAGGCGGTGGAACGGGGATCCGCGAGGCCGACGCCGATTGGTTGAAGTGGGCGGTCGGCCGCCCAAGGTGGGGAGTCGGCCGACTCTCCACCGAGCCCGTTTGGGCTCCCGTTTGGTCCGAGCCTTCTCGAACCTTCCAGTTACAGAATTTTCACCGGTTCCCGATTATCTCTATGTAAACCGACATGTGGGCCTTCCTTGGGTATTTTCAGGCGACACCCCGAGAAACAGACATTCACCAAAACTCGTGGAATTCCATTAGTGTAAGCCCTATATCTAGATGGTAATTATATTTAGGTCCTTTTTCATGTCTAGTTGATGGTTAAAAATAGGAGTTATCTACCGTCAACAATGTCTAAAATTATTTTCATCATCCAGATTGAGAAAGGCTATGCCCGAACCAGGGTTCTGAATCCTAGGTGGAGTTCACAGCCGGATAAAAATTCTGGTTTTTGAAAAAGAATTTTGGCTCAAAGAACTCCTCCTTTTGAAGCAAAAAGATTTGAAATTAGGATTGGCTTCATGGTGGTAGGATCAGATAGAAAGTGTGTTTGGTTTATAAAAAGAAATATAAAATATTTTTATTTTTATAAAAAGATACGAGGACGAACTATCTTCAAAGAAAATAGCAACCGTTCCCCGGCAATGGCGCCGAGAAAGCTTGTTGGTATTTCTTAACGTATGCGAGAGAATCCGCAAGCGTACGGAAGTACCGTTGTAGCTTTCACCGGAAGTATTCGGGGTATCGTAATTTCCACGGGGAACAGAGGTATTTCTCCTAGCTAATTCGTCCGAGGAACAACCCAAGGGTAGAGATAGAAAGGTGGGTAGAGATGGATTCCTATAGCTTTAGGGTCCTAAGCATAGCGATACAGTACTTCCACTTACTCACTTCGGGCACCGGATCACACCTGGTCTGCCAAGTGATGCCGGCCTGTAGCTCTACACCGCACCCGGACGTGGGGGATTACAAGGGACGGATAGGGCTGTCACCACCTGCCGCCTACTACCTCAACCGTGGAGTGCGAGGCAAACGAAGGTAGCCTCTAGCCTAGACACCACGTTTATACTAGCGACTACTACTCTAGCGTCGTACAGGGTGACCCGTCTCTATCAGGGGCCCTCTACTAGAGCATCCACCACAAGGATGAACGACGAACCCGCAAACAAGTATGGTAAAGCTCAACTAAATAAAAGACACAAAAGACTATAAGAAATACGGATACTCACTTAGCCACGATCCCGTTAGGGAGCCGAGTAGAATATCCGCAGAGGTACAAGGTCGGGGAGACACCGACAAGCCCGGCGCTTCCCCGCTCTCTTCCCTCACATCTTTCTCTCTAACTCTATAGCTACTAGGGCATAGCCCTTTGGAATGAAGCTCTAGTGTGGTGCTCTTTCTCCTTTGAATGGTTGATGGTGAATGAGGAGAAAAAAGCCCCTTTTATATCTAGAGAGGAGGGGGTCATTGCAAATATTTCATTCCCACTTGGAAGGTGGCAAATGGACCTCCATACGTCCATTTGAGATGCAATGAACCTGGACGCACCCCAGAACCAACCTCCCAGTGAGTTAATGCACCGACCTGTAAAAGTGGGTCTGGTTTGGCAGCCGCGCGGGCACGATCGCGCCCCTGGCGCGGCCACACCAGGTCCTTGGCCAAATGGCTAAATTTTGGTAAGTGGATGGGCCTCATCGATAGCTTCACAATGCATATTCGTTTGCCTGAATCGGAGTCCGTATGAGTGAGATATGACCCATTTACTGGGACCCACTCGTCCAGCCCGAGATGGAGTTGGACCGGGTTTTGGTCTTCCATCTTTTGGGCTTATGTTTGGAATTTTGGCCCATGTATGAGACTCAGGCAAATGGGCCACCCTCTTATTCCAGGTTTTCTTGTGTGCTTTGGCCCATTTGTGTGCATTTTCGGAGTTGTCTTCCTGCAAGCGACAATCACCGAAACTCGTGGAATATGTTAGCGTAAAGTCCTATTTGCTAAGTTTGGGATAGATTTTATATTCTTATTGGCGGTCTAAAATGTGCGATAAGGACCGCCAACAACCACACTAGCCAGAATTCGAGGAGACATGGTCCATTGCTCATGGCTTTAGCTTAGGATGTCACTTTAAGCATCTTGGAGCTTTAGGGAGCATACCACCAGCCAAAGCCAGCATAGGGAGTAGCTACGCATACTTAAGTGCTCCCATGGTTCATGGGAATCACTTTGATGCTTGTCTCCACTTCTGCTTTCTCCTTTTCCCTTTCACCAAACACTAGACATAGGAATCCAACGCAACCTCAGCAACTTTGGACCATGACCGCCACCATCCTTGACAAACAACCTGACTTAGCATGACTAAAGTGGTTGGGGTGCACAAACCTTGGTCGACCAACCAGGTTTATGGTTCAATGCTTGTGTCTTTTTGCAAACACTACGCTAGATTCCTTGTCAGAGGGAGAGCATGCTTCATAGGGGCCAAGGCCAGGTCAGCCGACCAGCCCTTTGGGTGGCCTTGCCTTGCCCTTTCACCCCTATAACTAGCATCCCAAGTTGAGCTCAACCCCACATCTCAAGCTCACTTGGCCTTCCCTTTTCTCTTTAGTGTTCCAAGCCTTCTCAAGCTTAGTGTAGTAGTAACCATAACCAAAAAACCAAAAACATTTCCCTTTTCAAATGCATAAAACCATAAAACAAAAAAAAAAAATATGAGTCAACCTTTTGCTTAACCTGCTGAGCAACTTGGGGACAGGTGGGGCCCATGGCTGGGTCAATCGACCCAGCCTTGGTGCCACCCATTTGCCAACTTTGCCCCCCTGCTTTGCCAGGCCATGTTCATGACTTGCTCAAGCTAAAATCTTAAAAATCATGAAATGGTTAGCTTCATAGGCTTACTTGAATATCTAGATGAAGCTAGCTTGGCAAATTCTGCAGCTTTAAGCAAAGAATATTCGGTGCATTTAGTTGGCTTAAGCTTGAGAGTGTCACCAGAGATTGGGGGAGGCCCACCTCCTTCCAGCTTCTGGTATGTGTGATCATATAGCTGTACAGTGAGTGCTATATGAAAAGAAAGACAGGAAACCATCAACCTACATCCTAGAAGCTAGACTCCCTCACTCTCACCTCTTGCTTTAGCTAAGAAGATGAAGAAACTCACCATCCCATTTAGCTAAGAAAGAGTTCTTAAGCCACTAAGCCAATCATAACCTTGAGAGCTTCTTGCACCAAGGCTTTGAGCTGGTAGATCGCTAAAGGTAGGGGTCAGCCGACCCCACCATTAGGTCTACTCATACTCCTTTCACTTTGGCTAGATATGTAGATTTAGGGACGACACTTGGATACTCAAGGGGTCTCCAAGTGTGGGTCTACCGACCCACACATGAACCCCATTGGCATCCTGTTGCCTGCTACTCACCTCCCAATCCTATACACACTATGCTAGCCAAACATTGAAAGAAGTGGTCCCTTGGTCCATCACTCTAAGGATAGATACCCCTCTTCACCTTAGGGACCAAACCACCAGCTCACATCTGCAAAGTGGTCAACAAGGCATGCTTGAGTGCTCCCATGGTTCATGGGAATCACTTGAGCCATGTCCCCACTTTTGCCAATCACCTTCTATCGTTCACCAAGCACTAGACTAGGGAATCACTGAAATATCACTACCTCTGATCCACAACTAGCCTTCACTCTCCTATAATTCCATGGCAAAAGGTTGAGAGTGTTGAGAAGCCAAGATTGGGGGTCAGCCAACCCCCACTTGTGCCAATTCAGAGATGTTTTCATCAGGATTCCCGGCTCACATTTCAATAGGACATTTAGTTGTGATTAGGGGAGAACGGCCTACCTTAGCTTGGAACTCCACCATTTGCCCTTCTCTCCCTGTGAACAACCTTGCAGTGAGAGCCCAAATCCACACTCAGAATCATCTTGAAGCTCGCATTGCCTTCTCTTCTCTCTCTAAGCTTAGGATAAGTAGAAGCTTGTCTTTGCCCTCTTCCTTATCCCCACTCACTTCAAGAAGGGGGATGCCACGAGCATGCTCCCAAAGAGAGAAATAGAGAGATATGTTGTGAGTACACCCAACATAGAGTGACTTCCACTCGCTTCCCACTTTGGCACAAAGCAAGGGGAGGAGCATCCTGGGTCAGTCGACCCAGGAGGTAGGCAGCCAGCATATGGGTTTTGATCTACTCATCCTACCAATGCTCATGATGGTTCTGTTTCTTGAAACTGGAGGAGTTGAATGGGTCGGCCGACCTACAATATGGCCACCCAGCACCCTCACTCTATCACACAGCCATCCACCATCTTGCTGCTGAATCCACACTTTAAGATCTCCAAGGATATAGGTCGACCGACCCGTAAAGTTGGTCACCAATACCCTTGTTCACTTACTCTCCTCCCCTTTTGAACACTTTTTGCGAGCCCTTCTTCCTGTAGCAATAGAAGTTTGTCTTGCTCAACGAGCAAGTGTGGAGTGTGTCACTATCCACTAGAACACTTCGTTGTGGGAGTGACTATGCCCCGCAAGGACCACTAACACTTGGGAGGACTAATGCTAACGCTAATCTTTGTTTCCCTAGTGTGTCCTTGTGTTGTCTCACCGTTTGCAGCTAAGAGAAGAAGTTGCTCCCCCTAATAAATGCCTTGTGACCTCCACTGAGAGTAAGAGAGTCCAAGAGTAGCCTCATATCTGGCCCCCTTGGACCGCACAGGCAAGAAGCCAAAGTGTTGCAGGAACAAGTAGACCCTACAGGTGGAAGTGTAGAAGAAGATGATGAGGTAAAGTCCATGGACATTCTAGGTCCATATGGAGACCTGTTCAGATCACACTCCAAGAGTGCGAACTCCTTACCCATGGGGTAGAGAGAGGCGCCATCAAAAGATGAACATGGACGACTTCATTGACAACACTAAGCTTGGCTCAACAAAACGCCCAACCTCTACAACTATACAAGATGAGCAAAATCCAAGCTTGGGGAGATCCTCTCCCCCACTAAGGTATGTTTATCCAAGGTATGTCTTCTATCTTGCATTTTCTTTTGTTTACTTTATTGCATTATAAATAAAATAAAATTTTGATTATAATAAAAAGGCTTATCTATCTCATGCTTCATGAGTGCTCTTCTTCCTATGGAAATGATTGCTAAATTGCTAGTTAATGTTTCTCTAATGCTTGTTTACAGCTTAGCACTTCTAAGTATGGATTACTTGGCACTCTTAACCATCATGAACTTGATCACTTAGTGGGTTGCAAGTATTAAAACAAAGTCTAAGTTGTTGTGAGACATGAGATAGTTAAGATAAGAGCTCTATACTATTGTTCTAAGCACGCATGATTTCTAGAGAATTTAATTTGAAAATGAATGAAAAACTTAATTGTTCCTCAATGGTGTTGAATTTCCTACCACGGCCATATATACTTGATTTATCCAAGAGCCTTCTACATAAGCTACCTACTTGCATTGAGTTTGGTTAAGACTTGTAGAACCTTTGTTAGAGGTTTGTCATGGTCCTAAGATCAAGATCCACATACCACTAAATATGCTGCTTCTAATCCGGAAGTACGCAACCATGCTACTCCTACCCTGGGAGTACGCATCCTCATATCGCCATGCTATTCCTACCCTGGGAATATGCATTATCACACCACCATTATTATGCTACTCCTACCCTGGGAGCACGCATCTTCATTCATACCACCATTCTTGTGCTGCTTCTATACTGGAAGTACGCACCTTCAACATTTCCATCATATAGGTTGCTCCATGTTCCAAAGTTAGAAATCCTCTCTCAAAGTTATCATTTGTTAGGTGAGACACGTCCCAAAAAGGCTAGGCATCTATTCCGTAAAAAAAAAGGGAGAGAGAAAGAAAGAGAAAAAAAGAGAGAGAAAAAAAGAAAAAAAAGAGAAAAAGAGAGAGCTAGCCTTGTCTCAATAGAAGTAGAGAGAGAGAGATAGAATCAAATAAAGGAGCAAACACCATACATCCATTACATCCACCATACATCCACCTTTATTCCATTACCTTACCATCCATTACATTCCTTCACTCCATTCATTCTATTTTACATCTTGATCTGGGGGTATGATGAGTCTCTTCTGTGGTCCAAGATCTTGTTCTTTCTTAACTAAGACAACATATGCATTGCTAGTATTCTATTCCTTGACATACCTACTTAAGCTCCACATAAAGCCTTATTAGACGTAGGATGTTTTTGAAAGGCAAACACATGATGTGCCTTGGTGAGGATTCATATACCACTTGAGTGACTTGAGAGAAACCATTTGAGGAACATTAAGATTTCTTTTGAAAAGCTTATCAAAAACCTCTGGCATGAAACTTGCTAAAAGAATAAGAAAAGTAGATGCTCTAGTCAAAGCTGTTCTGTCTTCCAACATCCCAAGACTAAGTTAATGCCATAAGCCCCATGAGTGCTAGAGTAATATTGGTATGTTAGTATTGCTAATTTTTCCATTCAAAGAGAAGTTCTTTGTTGTGCACTTAGTATTATTGAGATGTTGACTTAGTAATAACACATGATCCACTGATGCCAAGTCTTATTGTTTGCTCGGGACGAGCAAAGGTTAAGCTTCGGGGATCTTGTTGATGGCAATTATACCCTGTTTTCACCCCATGAAAAGCCGTCAACAATGGTTGAGTTCAGAGCTACACCCAGTAAATGAGTAGTGACATAGGTACAATTGACTTGGTTCCAGATGTACGTGTCATTATTTTGGTGCAGGTGCAAACAGGCACTTTTCAGTGTTCGGAAGCTAAAATGAAGGTAGAGCAACCAACCAAGATGGACATGACCAAACCAACTCCACACTCATCAATGTCATAACCTCTGGAGACAGTGTGCAAAAGATGAGCACAAGGGTCAGGTCAATCGACCTGACATTTGTGGGTCCAATACCACCATTGTGCTTAGAATTGCATGGTGAAACTACCTGCAAAAGATGGCCCTTTGGTTCCACCAAAGGCAGGTCGACCGACCAAGGTTTTGGGCCATCTCGGACACTATCAGAACACCAGAGACATCAGGACAGCAAGGGAGCAAGGCTGGGGGGCCCACCTGCCAAAGTCCTGGTCGGCCGACCAGGCTGACCTGCTCCACCGACCTTCAGGAGCTTCTAGAAGGCTGGTGGGACCCACATGTCAGCCAATGTCAGGTCGGCTGACCATGACATGTGGGCCCACAAAAGGTCGGTTGCCTCCCACCGACTTCTTGCATGGTCTCCACGTGTCCTCTGCCCACAAACGTCCATTCCAAGTCAGTTTGATCCAAGGGTGGAGAAGGCATGTCACGCGGATCGATGACGTGGTGGTGGAGTAGCCCTTACTCCACCTCCCACTATAAATACCCCCTCACTCCCTCTCATTCAAGACACCAAGGAGAAGCATTTCTAGAGCCATGTGAAGTTATGTAGTCCACTATAGTAGTAGTAGTAGTAGTAGTAGTAGTAGTAGTAGTAGTAGTAGTAGTAGTAGTAGTAGTAGTAGTAGTAGTAGTAGTAGTAGTAGTAGTGTGGGAGTTAGAGTTGGTCGAGCGAAGATCGGAGTCTCCGGAGTCGTCTTCTGGAAAATCTGGTATGTCTTCCTCTTGTAAGACTTTCATACTTTCTTAGTGTAGTATTACTCTAGTAGTAGTATTATAGTGTTCTAGTCTGTTTAGTAGTAGTAGTTCACTAGATAAGTTAGTCTTGTCTGCTTGGTTGTTTCCATTGCATTGGTCCTGACAGACTCAAGCTTAGGTTAAGACGTATATTTAGCTTAAGTTGTAGGTGTTAGTGTGAGCGTGGTGCTCAGACTAAACCTACCGGTGGATATTCGCCTCACTGATTGGTATAGTTACCATTCAAACTCCTGACGTGTATTAGCGGGGGCGATAGTGACAGAACGCAGCACCCCAGCGGGCTCTATTCGCATCGGGTAGGTCAATAGGTGCCCCGTAAATCAAAGGTATCGCTGGAATAGGGGATGAACCCTCCTATTTGTCAGTCATATCACCAGCAACCAGGGAATACAAGACTAGTGGCTTTAGTGTATCTCCATTACTAGATTGGAGTAGTTCACGGAAGTAGAGTTAGAGTCATAGGAGCCTTTCAGTCACTCGTTGTCCTCCCACCTAGCTATCACTCTACCTTATAAACCCTCTAGCCAGCTCCTTGATCCACCCTTCCTATACACTCCATTTATCTCTCTTCCACTAGTGATACTAGATTAGAGACACCTAGATCTTCTGCTCCTATTAACTCCTAGCTATTGCTTTCCCTTGGGAGAAATATAAATCGACAACCTTGGAATACTCCTCGGTGAAATGCTACAGCGGTACATTCTGTGCGCTTGTGGAATATCCAATAGATATAGAATTACCCCTCTTGGCATCTCTGGCGTTGCTACCATACTTTTGGTAGTTGCGCTAAGAAATGCCAACAGTTATTCTTGCTTGTTATGTTTTTGCGGGTTCGTCGTTCGTCCCCATGATGGAAGCTCTAGTAAGAGGACCCCTGATAGAGACGGGAGCTCCTGGCCACCACTAGAGTTGTAGCAACTGGCATAGACGTGGTGTCTAGGCTAGGACTTACCTTCGTTTGCTTCGTAGTCCACGGCTGAGGTGAGGCGGCAGGTGGTGACAGCCCTGTCCGTCCCTTGTAATCCCCCATGTCCGGCTACGACGTAGAGCCATAGGCCGGCATCACCTGGCAGACCAGGTGCGATCCGATGCCCGAAGTAAGAAGTATAGCAACGAGTTTAGCCACCTCTTAGGCCCTTTACCCTTAGAAAACCTAACTACCTAAGCTATCCTACTCCATCTCTGGGCAACCTCTGGTTAGAATTAACTCACAAGCCACTCTTCGTGAAAGAAATATGTTGGGGGGAGCAACCTCCGCTAGGACCCCCTATGTAGCTCCGCGGCCCTAGCATGGGCCAAGACAGGTAAAACTGCCAAGTGACCTTGGACAACCTTCGCCGTTGTGTGCCCTTTTATTCGGCGAAGGTACGTCATACCTTCGCAATCGTGCTCTTCAGATCTTTTATCGCGCAGGTGCACGAGGATTCAGAGGAGTCTCCCAAGACCTCCGCGATGAGCAGGGTCCCCGAAGGCCTTCAGAGGAGTTGTTCATCCACCTAGCACCTGAGACGGCGGAAGACCTCTGGACGATCGCCCGCAAGGTCAACACGGGGCGATGCCGAAGACCCGACACGTGGCGGCACCAGAGGGCGACTCGTGGAGTCCTGGAGGGCGTGACATGTGGCGTCTTGGGATAGGATTAGAAGGAGATGCTTTTAATTTTACAAAATACAATAGTGCCCCTGTTGAGGCCCACTTGTAAGTGTATTCAAAGTCGAAACCCTAGTGTAAAAAGCCACATGACCCTTGGTATGGCCTATAAATACCAAGGGCATGGCATGTGTAGGAGGGGACTCTTGACATTTTTAGTCCCAATTAATGCAAAACCCTTAATGGGGCCCGCTGTTTCCTTCCATGCCTTGGCAATTGTTTAGACCCCACACCCTGTCTGGGAAACCTTCGCCCTCCTCCTCCGGATCCCGGCGAAGGTAGGGGGGCAAGAGTTTATACCAACAGTTGGCGCCGTCCGTGGGGTTCGAACAAAAGTAACAAGCTATGGCTCCAAACATCAGTGAACTCTCCTCAGCGCAGGGAGCCAACGCGGATCCAACCCTCGCTGGCGAAGGTGTCGTTCCACCAAATCCCCTCTCTGAGCAACCTCCGATCGAGCAATCCGCAAACCTAGTTGTTGACCCCAACCCAGACCAAGTAGCATCCGGAAGTCGGCAGCGAACTTCCATGGTCAGGGACATTATAATCCAGCCACACCCTCACACCTCTGGAGATGGTATCGCCAATGGATCCACGACCGACAGTGAAGCTTCGGAAGAAGACAAGTTGACCAGGCATCTTGAACAACTCTAGGAGAGTATCCTCGCTGGCAAAAGACACCTAGAGAAAATCAACAAAGAGTCAAGAGCGGCAATTATCCGGCGCAGGACAGAGGAAGCGGAAGCAGAGCTTCGCCGCATTGAGCAAAGCATCAGAACGGCTGAGGCAGGTGCGGAGGTGAGAAATTACAGAGACCCGGTCCTCCCTGCCTCCCAGTCGCACAACCTCTGCTCGAGCAACAGCAAGATCCCCACCCACCACGCCTGGAGCAAGACCTCTGCGCCAACATTCTTTACCCGGCGGCCGTTGGCAGAGGTGTTCCAGATCCAAGAGCAGTGCTGTGGGTCCCGCATTATGACTCCAAGTCTCCCTTGTCGTATGACCTTCAGATCACCGAGTGGCCCCAGGGCTTCGCCATGCAGCATCTACCATGGTATGATGGCACCTACGAGCCATGTCAATATCTAATGTCTTATGAAGCTGCTGTCTCAGCTGTCGGAGGCGACGAGGATATCATGGCCAAAGCCTTCGTGATCGTGGCTAGAGATATCGCTCAAACCTGGTACATCAACCTCCGGCCAGGATCCATTCGATGTTGGGATGACCTTCGCGAGAGAATATGCACAAACTTCAAAGGTGTCAGCCGGTCCGCGGCAAAGGCTTCTGCCCTTCTCAATTGCAAGCAAAGAATTGATGAACCGCTACAGGATTGGTGGAAAAGATTCCTCAACACCAAGAATCGCACCCCCGGTATCAAGGATGAGGTCATGATTTTGGCAGTGACGAGTTGCATCCAGCCAGGACCATGTTCATCGAAGCTATCAAGGAGAGAACCGAGAACCATCGCTGAGTTGTATGACATCATGGAAAAGCAAATCAGAGCAGACAACAATGAACGCATCAAGTCTCAGTCGTCCCAACCTCCGCAACGACAACAAAGAGAGCGCAATTCGAACCTTCGCAACGACTACCCTCGCATCGACATGGGAAGCGTTAACGCTATTGATGGTAGTAATGATCAGCAAGCTCGGCAGAACCCTCGCCAGCCCAGACAACCTCGGGCGCATGTCGACAGGAGACTGGCCAACTCAGATCAGCAAAGACAGCAACCCTTGCAGCCTCATTACTGCCATTTCTGTGGGAAAGGCAGCGACCATTACACCAAGCAATGTGTCTGGTACATCAAGGGACTTGAATGCAGGGATGGCCAAGCTCCACCAGCTCCACAGGCGGGAATAGTTAATCACACTCGCAGAGCAGCACCAAACCCCCACAACCGTAACCAGGGGTACAACCACAACCACCGAGCTCAGCAACCCCCGTATCAACAACCAATATACTATCCTCAGCCAGCCTTCGCTCAAAACCAATATGCTCACAACCAACAGCAGCAATACTACCATCGCCAAGCTCAGCAGCAATACCAACAACCCAAGCCAATTGCTTAACAGGCCCAAGCACAAGCTCTACCTCCGCCACTGTTGACGGTCGTTAAGTGCCAATTTTTACCGTCAACTAAACATGAGAAAGGACTAAAATATGTTCACCAACTAGATATAGGTGTTACACTGACAGAATTCCATGAGTTTTGGTGAATGTCTGTTTTTGCAGGGTGTCAGCTGAAAATACCCAAGGAAGGCCCACATGTCAGGTTTACATAGAGATAATCGGGAACCGGTGAAAATTCTGTAATCTGGAAGGTTAAAGAAGGCTCTGGACCAAACGGGAGCCCGAACGGGCTCGGTGGAGAGTCGGCCGACTCCCCACCTTGGTCGGCCGACTCACTAGTTCAACCAATCAGCATCAGCCTCGCGGATCCCTGTTCCACCGCCTTTGAGGATGAATAATAATCATTCGTTTAGGTCGGTTTGATCCGAGGGCTGCGGTGCATCCTAGGGGGCTATATAAGCAGGGCCCCTGGCCCCTGGAGGAGGCATCCCATGAAACCCTAATTCATTATTTCCAGAGAGGATCACGTGAGAGGGGTCCCTTGAATGGATCTCCTCCCTAGAGCCTAGCATTCAAGATAGATAGAGAGAGTATTGGGTCGAGGTAGAGTTGGAGGAAGCCCGGCATGTCGGTGTCTCCTCTCCGGTTGTACTGCGGGATCAAGTCTCCTAACCCGAGGCTTGGTTCTAGGATCATTACGCAATTCAACTTCTAATACTAGTAAGTTCTTGTTATTATTGCTCTTTGGTTTACGAGTTTACTTTATTCGCTTCCGGTTGGGAATAGAGTAATCGTTCATAGCGTAGGCGTGGTGCTTGGGCTAGGTTCACTCGTAGATGCTCCCTATCTGGCCGGAACCATGGTAGTATCGGGGGAGATGATAGTCCCTTTGTTACCTTTGTAATCCACTTCCTGTCAGTAGGTAAGGTAGGTCCAAATGTGCTAGGTTAAGCATCCTCTGTGGTGTCTTTTCTTAGGTGCTCCCATAGAGTAGTAGTTGCAAAGCTTGCCATAGGTTGGAAGGAGGCGTGGTAGTAATCCTCTCTATATCGCTCATTACCTTGTATGTAGCTCGGGGTTAAGTATAGACTTGGGTTAGTCGGATGCACGTTTTCTCCTAGCGGATAAATAAATAACGATACTCGGAATATCTCCCGGGTGAAGTGCTCACCGATATCCGTGCGCTTGCGGATTATTTCTCTTTGATTCTTTCGTGCGCGTATCTAGTATCAACAAGCATTTCGGCGCCGTTGCTTGGGAGAAAGACGGTCTCTTGAGATAACCTTAAGTCATGCTTAACCTTGTATTATACTTTTATCTTTTTGTATTTTTATTTTGCCTTTTTCTTTTATATCCTTATGGATAACCCAAATTCCATGCCTATCCACCAATATCTTGCACCCATGAGCACATGCTTAGAGCCTCTAGAACCCATGATTTTCACATCTAGCTATGAGCTACACCAACTGTGGTTGCAATAGGTCAAAGCCAACCCTTTTCTGACTAGAGTCCTATCTTCTAATCAAGAGGGTATTGTACCCAAGGTCCTATCTTCTAACCATGGAGAAGGTAATGAACCCAAAGTCCTATCTTCGATCAAGTAGGTAATGAACTTTTTGCTACACTTAGGGAATCTTTTAATCTTCCTATAATTTAGGTCTAGACCTAGCCTTACAAGACCATGTTCTCCTTCATCATTTTTATACGGGTCTTGATAATATCACCTTTGGAGGAGTTTTCCTTTCTTTACCCTTTAGTGAAGTGAGGTTTGTCCTTACTATTAATGGACATACTCCTTGCACTAGACTTCATGATAACATCCTAGAGGTAGAGAAGGAATCATCCCCCAAACAAGAAGAGGAAGTTTCCATAGCCACTTTGCAAACATTCCAATCCCATGATTTGGCTATCCATCCCAAACCAATAGTATTCCGAAGTCCCCTAAGGGAAGAAGTAATTCTACCCTTAGAAATTCTTTTGATGGTGATTTTGGGAGGAGCATAAACTTCCCGCTTCATAAGAGATCTTTTAGTGCATGCATTATAAATCTTCTCAGGAAGAGATCTCTTAGAAAGCATCTCACACCCAATTCCTTTGAAGGACGTTTAGAAAGACTCAAGGATGGCATGCTAAGTGATGCCATAGAAGGAGAGCGAAGCCATCTAGGATCCACCTTTATCTTCTCCCCTTGTGTGCCCACATTAGATATAAAATACGAACCCATATTTAAACCCATCCTTGACCCCTATGACTCGTTCTATGCTTTTTCTCCCAAACCTCCCGACGATCCTAGAAATCCGTGTACATATCCCATGCATAGGAATCATCGAGAACATATAGAGGATCTTGAAGAGCAACATCCATGGCTAGAGAGCATTAAAAACCTATGTGCTATTGCCATTGAATGGGTGGATAAGGCCTTAGATGAGATCATTTCGAGAGACGATCCAAGGGGAATTTTGGACATTTATGTCGAGTCACCCTTGGAAGTGGAAGATGATGGAGGCTTCAATGAGCAAAGTAGTTACTTCTTAAACACCCCATCAAGACCTTGCTCATATGAAAAATCTCTTGATTCACTTAGTCTCTCCAACATTACCGCACATGAGATCTTCAACCACCTCATGCTCCCTATTCCTACAGATTTTGAGAGGATGGTTGTAGACATATATACTTATCATAAATATTGTAGATCTCATTGTGTTGAATCCTGAGATTAGTGCACATAGATTGGTGTTGGAGGGGAAAACTACTTCACCAATTCACATCTTGAAGGTTTCCCAAGGACAAGCTTAGTGTCCTAAAACAAGCACTATTCGATCATGGCATAACTGTTCACCTTTCTATTGTGTTGTCCTTGTTAAATGAGCATAGAGTTATAATTGTGAAAATATTCCTTCGGGTATTCGTGTCACTAACCTTTCCAGATTCGAAGCAAAAAGATCAAAGGAATAACACATGCAAGGTATGCCCAACCAATCACTATGCAACATTGAATTGCATTCATCCAATCTTGATTTCGCCGAATTCAAGCTTGGGGGATATACTTCCATAAATACATCTTTTGCCATGTTGCTACATTATTTTGGTTGTCCCTACCTTAGGCATGCTCGGTTGCTAAACATTAATCATGCCCCGCCATCACTTGTTTGAGTAAATCTACGTAGTGCTCTCATGCTCGCCTTTGTCTATTATAGTATGCTTTAGTTTAGAGGTGCTTCATAATTGCAATATGGGTACTTCTAAAGGTTTTTAAATTAAGCGTGGTGCTTAGGTTAAATTGCCTTCCTTAATTAGATTAGACATGGAGTCTAGTTTGGTTATTGAACTAAAATTATCTTTGTAGTAGATATTGGTATATTTTGTTGGACTAACCCCCTGCAGGAAAACTTCCAAATTCAAATTGGGAATGTCCCGAGATGAACTCACATCGAGATGAAGCAAGGCATATGATGAACCCGAACAATACTTCGCACGTAAGACATAGCTCATTCATCGTCCAAGAAAGAGTTGAAAGAATGTATGGCCCGCCTATTCATGGTGAACCCGCCAAATCACCACTTCGGTGATGGAACAAAGGAGACATGAGTGCTACAAGAAGGGTCCACATCAATAGCACTCACCCAAAGGAAGTGGATGAACAAGGCGACAAACTATGAGCAACCTTGAAGACATCATAGTATTGAGCCCAAAACTCGAGCTAGGACACCAATGAGAAGCTGGGAGAAACTCACCTCATTTTGGTCAATCAAAGACCTGCTCTTATTATTCTTGAAGACACCATCTTGCACGTCGGCGGTAAGGACAAGCATGTCATGATAGCATGCATCCTTGTGTCAACCAATCACCATCAAGGGTTGACTACCGACCAAGCCCAAGAAGACCATGAACAACTACATTTGCAAGATGATGTCCCTATGCCATTGGAGATGAAGCCCGCATACAATTAATGATGTCCCTTCCTTGATCATCAAGACGGATGGCGTATCATTAACTGCAACTCTTCGCCATGCTGCTAGAAGACAAAGACCATCAAGGAAGAACTCCCATCTACATCTCCAATGAACATCAATTAGTCGACCAAGGCTCAGCAAAAATCAAGAATGGTTGACAAAAGAAGATCATGCAACTGTCTGCATCCTCATATCCTCAACTGGACAGTTTAAAGAAAAGTAGAATGCAAAAGAGAGATCTTTGCTCAACCGACCCATAATCAAGATCCCTCTCAGATAGATGAAGATTTAAGAACAAAAGGGTGGACAGTGTCTAAAGAACATGGAGTTACAACACACTTCGAGGGATGATTCAACACACACATTTGGCTTCCAGTCACAAGCAACAATAAGCTTGGGGGAGGAAGGCCGCCGACTCCTCTAATGATGATCCAACAATGCCCTTTCTCTTCTCAAACCCTCGTCACTCGGCACACCGGTTTGCAATCCCTCCACTCGCAATTACTTCCTCTCTATAAGTTTGACTATTTTCTATAGATTTCATACACCAATCAAACTTAAGACATAGTAAAATCAATCCTTAAGAGAAGAAGTAATGTTGAGTAAATGTTCCATGCTAATTAAAATTTTCAACCCAATCTTTTACGTAGCATAGAATATGACCTTTAGCTCTATGACAACTCTACCCTTGTTATTATATTCCTTCGGGTATGTGTTGTCCACTAATCCTCTGCGGTGAAGAAACAATAAGTGGAGCACAAGGTCTAGGTAAAGAACCACTAGAAGCATCAACTCTTCATCACGGGGTGCTCCGGTGATAGTTCGAACCCGCAACATGCACACTAAACAAGATTTCCCAACATCACAAGTAAAAGATTCACTTCGAGACCATGGACAAGGAAAGAACATGGATGACCCCTTCCTCAAGAGATATCAACTCAAGAGGTACAGTTCTCAAGGTCTCTACCTTTGAGATCAAATGAAGCACCAAAGGAGTGAACATGACAAGAAGTCCTATTCGAGAAGACTTAAAACACGAACCCTCACCAAGGAGGTAACTTGGTAGTTATCCATATTTCCCATTTTAGCATTGCATAAGTTTTTCCTTTAGCATATTTACTTTTACGCATAATCAGTTCTTGTTGCATATTTACTTTGATGCATCTCGCATTAGAGAAGAAAATAATTTTTTCTTGCTTTCCATCTAGAAAATGCTAAGCCCCATGTGAATAATTTTGTGGTGCGACAGCCCACAAAGATATCCACCGTGGTGGCATAAAAATAAGTTTTCATCTTAGTTGCATTTTTTTTACGCATATCATAAATATAAAATTGTAAAAATATTAAGATCCTGCTAAAAAGATTTTATGTGTTAAGAAGGTTCTAGGCATCCAAGGCTTAAAAGGTTATCACTAATGCTTAATCAGTTCCACAAGCTTTGTTTGTCTATTTGAGCCTCGCAGAATTTAAAGGATCAAGAAGAGCTAACAGCAAAAGGACGTCATGTCCCGTGTCGAGTCTTGTCTTCAACAGTCGCTTGATCTTTGTCTCTAAAGCCATTATCCCCGACACTCTAAGAGGGGCGTGTACGCCTTCATGCCCAATCGGCAACATCAATATACTACGTCAACATCCGGCTTGGGGGAGAGCATCCCCGTGTATCAAGCTAAGTGTTCCAACTTGTCTATTTATTTATAGAGCTTGCTTTGTTAAAACAACTAAAAAAAAATGCATAACCTTAGAAACCCGTAAAGATTTTCTTATCTATCTTTTCTACTTTTGGAGAGCTCTTATTAACTGTCTTTAAGTAATCCCGGAGTAAGCTCTTATATGGAAATGATGAATAGTTGCTCTGTCGTAATTCCTTTCAAGTACCTAGTTTTTAACCTTGCACTCTCCCGAGTTTTGGACACAACTTGTTTAGATTTGAGATTTACTCGAACCGAAACTTGTGGGTAGCGAATGCTTGATCTAAGTCTAGGTAGTTGACGGATATGATATGGGAAAGTTTTGAGCTGCTGTCCATCTTGTTCCTAGAGATGCTAGAGTTCGGAGAGTTTATCTTTTAAAAATCTTAAAATTTCTGCATGATGAGTTCTGTATGACGAGAGTTAAAAATTCCTACCACATGACCATACATTCATGCTTGCTAGATTAGGAAAACCCATCTATTTATATAGATCATATTGTAGGCTTGAGTGTAGTCTTTATAGGCATTGAGTGTGGTTATGCTGTGGACCCATAAGGAACCAGTCATGCAGTTAAAGTCAATATTATGTGCTCTCCATCCATTGATCTATGCTACTTACGTCCTCGAAGCATGCACCCATTTTACTACATTCATTACTCAGTGCTACTTGTCCCTAGAAGTACCACCTACATATAGATCCACATCCACCACATATTGTCTTGTCTCTACCACGGAGATACGCGCTTATGCTGCTCCTACCCTGGGAGTACGCATGCATCCATCCATCCATCCATCCACAAAATACATACACCACTCATTTCACTTCATCCAGAAAAGGTTCTACTCCTATCCTGGGAGTGAACATCTAGAAATAATCATCGCCGTTCCATTTGCCTACATAAAAGCTCCAGTCATTATCATTTCAAGTTATACACTCCCCGTTGCTAAAAGTTTTGTTTTCAGAGGATTGGTTGCTCTAAAAAAAAAGAAGAAAAAAAAGAGAAAGAAAGAAAGAAAGAGTAGCCAAGTCCTTCCTTTCAAGAAGTTTCAAGGTTTCCGAATAAAGGGAGTCATGTTATCCCCAAAGGAGCAAGTGTAGAAGTGGATGTTCACCAAGTGATCACCCCTTATCATCATTTCCTTATTATCATCATCTTATCATTCATCCCATTCCCTCATTCACATGCACATATGACTTTATTATTATTTTAGTTCCTATTGGATCCATGGTTTAAGCGTGCAATATATGCAAGTGAGTTTGAGTGTCTCCCCACCTATAAGCTCCACATAAGCCTATTAGAAGTAGGGTGAGAGAGAGAAGGCACTTACAACTATGCCTTAGTTCCACAAATACCACATATTTTGAGAGAAGAGAGAAGTCATACACTACTCATGCCTTAGAGAGGATCCAGAAATACCACAAATGAGAGATCTGAAAGGTTCATACAAGGAACTCTGAGTTTTATTTCAAAACTTTGCAAAAACTCCAGGATAATAGTTGATCAAAGATCAAGAAACATGGTGCTTGACTTGACCGTTCTATCTTTCAACTGCTCAAGACCCAAGTGACGGTTACAAGCCCCATGGTGAAAGGTAATATGAGTAAGTTTTGAGTCGAATAGTTCACTCTAATTCGGAGGAGAGTTCTTGTTTGAACGCATGTGTACTTTTGAGGCGTGAAAGCATTGTAGCAACTCCCGATCCATCATGAGTTTATCTTTGCTCGAGACGAGCAAAAGGTAAGCTTGGGGGAGTTGTTGACGGTCGTTAAGTGCCAATTTTTACCGTCAACTAAACATGAGAAAGGACTAAAATATGTTCACCAACTAGATATAGGTGTTACACCGATGAATTCCACGAGTTTTGGTGAATGTCATTTCGCGGGGTGTCACCTGAAAATACCCAAGGAAGGCCCACATGTCGGGTTTACATAGAGATAATCGGGAACCGGTGAAAATTCTGTCTGGAAGGTTCGAGAAGGCTCTGGACCAAACGGGAGCCCGAACGGGCTCGGTGGAGAGTCGGCCAACTCCCCACCTTGGTCGGCCGACTCACTAGTTCAACCAATCAGCATCAGCCTCGCGGATCCCTGTTCCACCGCCTTTGAGGATGAATAATAATCGTCCGTTTAGGTCGGTTTGATCCGAGGGCACGCGGTGCATCCTAGGGGGCTATATAAGCGGGGCCCCGGCCCCCGGAGGAGGCATCCCATGAAACCCTAATTCATTATTTCCGAGAGGATCAGGTGAGAGGGTCCCTTGAATGGATCTCCTCCCTAGAGCCTAGCATTCAAGATAGATAGAGAGAGTATAGGGTGGAGGTAGAGTTGGAGGAAGCCCGGCATGTCGGTGTCTCCTCTCCGGTTGTACCTGCGGGATCAAGTCTCCTAACCCGAGGATTGGTTCTAGGATCATTCTGCAATTCAACTTCTGATACTAGTAAGTTCTTGTTATTATTGCTCTTTGGTTTACGAGTTTACTTTATTCGCTTCCGGTTGGGAATAGAGTAATCGTTCATAGCGTAGGCGTGGTGCTTGGGCTAGGTTCACTCGTAGATGCTCCCTATCCGGCCGGAACCGTGGTAGTATCGGGGAGATGATGTCGGTCCTTTGTTACCTTTGTAATCCACTTCCCGTCGGTAGGTAAGGTAGGTCCAAAAGTGCTAGGTTAAGCATCCTCTCGTGGTGTCTTTTCTTAGGTGCTCCCATAGAGTAGTAGTTGCAAAGCTTGCCATAGGTTGGAAGGAGACTTGTGGTAGTAATCCTCTCTATATCGCTCATTACCTTGTATGTAGCTCGGGGTTAAGTATAGACTTGGGTTAGTCGGATGCACGTTTTCTCCTAGCGGATAAATAAATAACGATACTCTGGAATATCTCCCGGGTGAAGTGCTCACCGATATCCGTGCGCTTGCGGATTATTTCTCTTTGATTCTTTCGTGCGCGTATCTAGTATCAACAGCCACCACCTTTACCAGCATTACCTCCGCCACAACCAGTCAAGGTTGAGGGAGAAGCACAAGGGGCACAGATCACAGTCAACAACCCCACAGCCACCTACGGGGTCATCATGGCAATATCCGGAGGTTCAGGGGAGGATCACGGTAACAAAAGGCAGCGCAGAGAGCACTTTCGCCGGGTCAACCACGTAGCCAGCGAAGGACCACACAGAAATGACCATTGGTCACATATTCCCTTGACCTTCAACAACTCAGACCTCAAGCTCAAACAATACCTACATGCCGACGTGATGGTTATAGAAACAAATGTCGCAGGTTGGACAATGACAAAAATCCTTGTGGACAACGGCAGTTCCGCTGACATCTTATTTGCATCTACCTTCGACGGCATGAAACTCGACAGAAACTCGCTTCAACCGGCTGGACATCCACTATTTGGGTTCGGAGGTCAGCAGATCAGAGCAATTGGGAAGATCACCTTACCAGTGTCCTTCGGCAACAAATCCATCGCTCGCACGGAACACATTACCTTCGATGTAGTTGACATCCCGTATAACTACAATGCCATCTTCGGAAGAGGTACCATCAATTAGTTTAATGCCACAATCCATCCTGGTTATCTTTGCATGAAAATGCCAGCGCCCGGAGGTATTGTTGCCGTCCACAGGGACCAAAACACGGCCAGAATAGCGGAGCAAGTAGCCACTCCGGGACAGAAGAACGTCCATTACCTTCAAGAAAAAGAGCAGAGACAACGACAAGAAGAGGAACGAAAGGAGCAACGAGAAGCAGAGCCGAAGGTAGATGCAGCTTCGTTACCTTTGCGCGCACAGCCGGAGGAAGAGACAAAAAAGATTCAGCTATTCCTGGACGATCCTGAAAAGAAAGTCATCATATCAGCTTTGCTAGACATTGAATTTGAAGAACAACTCATCCAGTTCCTCCGCGATAACAGTGATGCCTTCGCATGGTCGGCCTCGGACCTCGTGGGCGTAGATAGGAAACTCATCGAGCATTGCTTAGCAAAGATCACCCTCCAATAAAGAAAAAGCTCCGCAAGATGTCAAAAGAAAGGAAACAGGCCGCCAAGGCGGAGGTAGATCGCCTGCTAAAAGCAGAGGTTATTCGCAGGGTCAAGTATCCAACCTGGCTCTCTAATGTGGTGCTGGTACAAAAGAAGAACCTCAAGTGGCGAATGTGTGTTGATTTCACTAGTCTCAACAAAGCATGCCCAAAGGATTGCTTTCCATTACCCAGGATAAGCACCCTCGTGGATACGGCAGCAGGGTGTGAACTCTTATCTCTGCTCGATTGCTTCTCTGGCTACCATCAAATCTGGATGAACAAGGATGACGAAGAAAAGACTAGCTTCATTACCCCCGATGGCACTTTTTGCTTCAGAAGAATGGCCGAGGGGCTCCGCAACGCAGGCCTAACCTTCGCCCGCATGACAGCAGAGGTCTTCAAAGATGACCCAACAAGTCTCGGCTTATGTCGATGACATCGTAATCCAGAGCAAACTCAGAACCAACCACATAGCTGACCAGGCCAGAACCTTCGACAAGCTCAGAAACGCAAGGCTCAAACTCAACCCCGAGAAATGTATCTTCGGAGTCAGCAAAGGAAAGCTTCTGGGTTGTCTCGTCTCAGCTAGAGGAATTGAAGCCAACCCAACAAAAATAGATGCCATCATCTCCATGTCACCTTCGGCATCAAGGAAATCTGCCCAGCGCCTAACCGGTCGATTGGCATCGCTCAGCAGGTTCACCTCGCGGTCCGCAGAGCGAGGGTTGCCATTCTTCGAAGTTCTCAAAACCTGTGAACCTTTCAAATGGGGGCTGCCTCAGCAAGCCGCCTTCGACAGTCTCAAACAATACCTGCTCAAGCTAACAACCCTCGCAAGTCCTGAACCTTCGGAACCGCTACTGTTATACGTCGCCGCATCGCCACACACAGTCATTGCCGTTCTGGTCAAAGAAACCCTCGAGGAGCACCAAAGGCGATAGATCCCTGTTTACTATGTATCGGAGGTCCTCGAGGGCCCCAAGAAGTAGTACTCGGAGCTCGAGAAGGTCATGTACGCGGTGGTCATGGCGGCGAAAAAACTCAAGCATTACTTTCAATCCCATCCTATCACAGTACCTTCGCAGTTCCCGCTGGATAATATCTTCAGAAACCCAAAGGCAGTGGGCAGAATCGCCAAGTGGGCTTCACAACTCAGCGATTACACACTAACCTTCGTCGGAAGACACACGATCAAATCACAAGCTCTAGCAAACTTCATTGCAGATTGGACCCCAGATCCTCACAACAAGGCAGAAGATATAGAACCTCCGTGGACAGTGCACGTGGACGGAGCATGGGGAGCTCAAGGGGCCAGAATTGCAGCAATCCTAACGTCACCTTCGGGAATTCAGCTCAGATACGCCGCAAGACTCGAGTTTCAATGCACCAACAACTCCGCCGAGTATGAGGCCGTCCTTCTGGCTCTCGCGAAGCTTCGCGCTCTTTCGGTGCGCCGGGCGGTCATCCGGACCGACTCTCAGGTGATTGCCGGCCACATTGAGAAAACTTTCAAGGCAAAAGACCCGGAGCTACAGAAATACCTTCACACTGTTCGCAAAGCAGAAGCTTTCTTCTTGGGTATCACCACAAAGTTCATCCCTCACAGCGAGAACAGGGAGGCAGATGAAATAGCGAAGGCTGCAGCTCAAGCAATACCATTACCTCCGGACGTCTTCTTTGAGACCCTCACAGCACCTGCGATCGCCTGCAATGCACCACATGTAAGGACGGTCAATATTATATCAAGCAAAGATTGGAGGGCTCCTATCACAGCTTACATCAAAGGATTCTATGAACCCGAATTGAAGGAAGAAGAAAAGAGAATGATTCAAAGAGCGCGAGGGTACAAGATCGAAGGCCAGAACCTTTACAAGGCTTCGGTCACCGCTCCTTGGCTAAAATGCGTCGCCACAAGCGAAGGTATTGCCATACTCAAAGAAATCCATCAGGGCATCTGTGGCTCGCATAATGGCCCATGAGCCCTAGTTGAAAAGGCATTCAGACAAGGGTTCTACTGGCCCACAGCTTTGTCCGACGCTTCCTTGCTGGTGCGACACTGCGAAGGTTGCCAGCGGGCCACCAACCATTCAAACAGACCCGGAGCTCCGACCACTTTGATCTGCCCAACATGGCCAATGCAGCGCTGGGCCATGGACTTGGTCGGACCTTTGCTGATCTTGCTCCGGGAAGCTCGCTACGCGGTGGTAGCGGTAGAATACTTTACCAAATGGATCGAAGCTCGGGCGCTTGCCACCATCACCTCCGCTACAGTACAAAAGTTCTTCTGGCAGCAAATCGTCTGTCGCTTCGGCATTCCAAGAGATCTCACAGTTGACAATGGAACCCAGTTTGATAGCTTCGCCTTCAAAGAATTTTGTTTCCAAATCGGCACCAAAATCCACTTCGCTTCAGTCAGACATCCGCAGTCTAATGGGCTAGTTGAAAGGGCCAATGCAATCATCCTGCAAGGAATCAAAAAGAACCTCACAGACAAGCAACTGGGCAAATGGGCAGAGGAACTCATCACTGTTGTATGGTCTCACAACACCTCCGATTGCAGAGCCACTGGCATCACCCCATTCAAGCTGCTCTATGGAGAAGAAGTCGTGCTCCCAGAAGAGCTCCGCCACGGGTCGCCAAGGACTACCTCCGATACCCCCACTCAAGATGAAGCGCTCGACAAGGACCTACTCAAAGAAGTAAGGTGCAAAGCGGTCAATAACCTCCGCAGCTACCAGGCTGAAACCCAGAGGTGGAGAGACAAGAAGGTCTCGCCGCGTGACCTCCGCCAAGGAGACATGGTATTGATCAGGAAGCAGAATGCGAAGATGGCAGGCAAGCTCCAAGACAAGTGGCTTGGCCCCTACATTATCACAAGCTCCGCAAGACCAGGATCATTGCACCTCCAGGATGCCAAAGGTCGCGAACTACCGCATACATGGAACATCGACGACCTCCGCAAGTACTACCCTTAGTGGCTCATCAAAAACTATGTAACCTCTATCTTCGCATCGTTTTTCTTTACTTCGCATACACAGACTATTCTCGCACTCTTTTTCCTTATGTCAGGGCATAAGGTTTTTAATGAGGCGAGAAAACTATGTAATTTAATAGAGATTTGTTTCCCCGAGATTTGCATGTCAACCACCGCTGAAATGGGCCAGCTGTGCCTCGCCCTCATCAGCAGCCGCTATAAGTGCAGGGATTGCCTCGGGCTGGCAATCGACCCTAGTCGAAGGTCACCCCGATGCAAGCCCATCCGTAGACCCTCGCCAGTTGGGCCAGGGGCTGTGATGAAAGCAAACCCCACCTCGACCCCCGCAGAGGGCGAGGAGCGGAGGCACCAAAATCTGCAGACCCCCGCCAGTTGGGCTAGGGGCTGCAATGAAAGCAAACCCCACCTCGACCCCCGCAGAGGGCGAGGAGCGGAGGCACCAAAATCCGCAGACCCCCGCCAGTTGGGCTAGGGGCTGCGATGAAAGCAAACCCCACCTCGACCCCCGCAGAGGGCGAGGAGCGGAGGCACCAAAATCCGCAGACCCCCGCCAGTTGGGATAGGGGCTGCGATGAAAGCAAACCCCACCTCGACCCCGCGAGAGGGCGAGGAGCGGAGGCACCAAAATCCGCGAGACCCCCGCCGGTTGGGCTAGGGGCGCGATGAAAGCAAACCCCACCTCGACCCCCGCGAGAGGGCAAGGAGCGGAGGGACCAAAATCCGCAGACCCCCGCCAGTTGGGTTAGGGGCTGTGATGAAAGCAAACCCCACCTCGACCCCCACAGAGGGCGAGGAGCGGAGGCACCAAAATCCGCCGACCCCCGCCAGTTGGGATAGGGGCTGCGATGAAAGCAAACCCCACCTCGACCCCGCGAAGGCGAGGAGCGGAGGTACCAAAATCCGCAGACCCCCGCCAGTTGGGCTAGGGGCTGTGATGAAAGCAAACCCCACCTCGACCCCGCAGAGGGCGAGGAGTGGAGGTACCAAAATCCGCAGACCCCCGCCAGTTGGGCCAAGGGCTGCGATGAAAGCAAAGAAGAATCTGCGAGGAGTGGAGGTACCAAAATCCGCAGACCCCCACAGAGGGTCAGGAGCGGAGGTACAAGCATTGACAGACCCTCGCTCCCTAAACCAAGAAGAATGCCAGAACAACGTTTGATTCGACATCCAGTCCCTTAAACTATCTATCTTCCACAACCAATCAGAGAGTCAAAGCTTATCCCACATACAGCCAACCACACTCAGTTCCAAAATCATGCCTATCAAGCCAATCCGAGAATTTAAAGTCGTGTACTTCTCCCTAACTGCCACACCTACCCTAGTTCCTTACAAATCTCAAGCATTCAAACGAAATCTCAAGCCATTACATCAGTTCCAACACTACTACCATCAAAACATGCTTATTTAAGCAAGACCCAATAGCCAAACCCAAGCACTTCCAAACAATGTCCGGCCATTAACAAACCCCCATAGGAATGAGAGGAGTCAGGAAGGAGTGCCTAAGCCAGTCGTCGAGCCGAAGGTCTTGATTCCACAGCATAGCTGCTTTAGCACAGTTCCAGCCAGCCTTCAGCCTATGCCAGCGCAACCACCGCATTTACAGTCCCCGAAGGTCAGGGCATGAAGCGCAATACCCTTACCAGCCATCGCTTGCACACACCCTCCGCCAGTCACCTCCGCAACAAAACCCAGCAGCTTTATATAGTCACGCGCAAGGCCATAACTTGACATCTATTGCAGCTTAAACCACCGCTGAGAACCTAGGAAGAGCTGTGCCTGAGCAAAAATCCGAACACGCGAAAGTAAGCAAACTAGTGCGTGAATCCGAATTTAACCTTCGGTTCGATGCTGCGAAGCTGTTCACCTCCGTAATTCCGTAACCAAGGTTCATCATCAACCAGAACCTCCGATGCGAAGGACACAAATCAACCCTTAGAACTGATGTTCCAAAGGCCAGACTGGCGCCATGTAAACACATGTAGGCTAAGCTCCACTTTACAGTTCGTGCAAAAGATCCTGTATCAACTAAATATAAGTCTTTGCAATGCACTACCTCCGAAACAAACACGAGCCTCGCTTTTGAAAAGTTGGGCGTCGCTGCGCTTTACTACCTCCGAAAACAAACGTGAGCCTCGCTTTTGAAAAGTTGGGCGTCGCTGCACTTTATCACCTCCGCAAACATACGCGAGCCTCGCTTTTGAAAAGTTGGGCATCGCTGCGCTTTACTACCTCCACAAACAAACGCGAGCCTCGCTTTTGAAAAGTTGGGCGTCGCTACGCTTTACTACCTCCGCAAACATACGCGAGCCTCGCTTTTGAAAAGTTGGGCGTCGCTGCGCTTTACCACCTCCGAAAACAAATGCGAGCCTCGCTTTTGAAAAGTTGGGCGTCGCTGCGCTTTACTACCTCCGAAAACAAACGCGAGCCTCGCTTTTGAAAAGTTGGGCATCGCTGCGCTTTATCACCTCCGAAAACAAACGCGAGCCTCGCTTTTGAAAAGTTGGGCGTCGCTGCGCCTTACTACCTCCGCAAGCAAACACGAGCCTCGCTTTTGAAAAGTTGGGTGTCGCTGCGCTTTATCTCCTCCGAAAACAAATGCGAGCCTCTCTTTTGAAAAGTTGGAAGTCGCTGCGCTTTACTACCTCCGAAAACAAACGCGAACCTCGCTTTTAAAAAGTTGGGCGTCGCCGCATTTTGTTACCTCCACAAACAAACACAATATTTATTAACAACAACAAGTTAAAAGACTCCGTTACAAGTCACCTCCTCAAGCGACCTTGGGAATCAACATATTAATGCAACACTCGACCACGCTTCCACCGGGATCGTGGCCGAGTCACCTCCGTAGCCATCGATTGCACGACACCCTCCAGTATGTCGTCGACAAGCACCTCCGCAACCATGCCAACAAATTCCTCCACATCCGTGATAATTATCTCACAACCAGCAACATACTCGTCATCTTCGTCATTGCTAATAACCACCACCTCCGGGGGAGGCCGACGGTTTGCGTCTGTCTCATCATCGCTGTCATCAATAAGGATCGGGGCACTCCAAGAGCCCCGCCAACTTTTTACCACAAGTGGTAACTCGCCTTCAAGTACTCTCGAGCGGAAACATTGGAGGAGATCATGCGTGTCTATTTCCACCAGCTCCTCCTTCGGAATAAGCAAACCACTGCTACCTCCGGGTTCCCCAGACCATCTTTCACGGCCACCGATCCGGAGGAGTTGCCATGACTTCTGAACCGACCGATCATACTTCGCTACTCTCCACCACCAAATCCTATCAAATTTTGCATACGGATTCTTGCCCTCAGATTAATCCAGCTGGCTCCCGTCATGAAAAAATCTTGACGATTCAGCATCAGCGGAACCACATTAAAAATGGCAGCCCCAAAATCTAGAGGAACCTGCGCAGCGAAGGCACATGATCAGTGCTCGCCAAACCTCCACCCTAACGCATGAAACTAAACCCTCGCATAAAAAAACGAGCGGAGATACCAAGGCAGAGCGCCAAAACACCGGTCAAATTCAAGAAGGCAAAAGCCCGAAGGTAGCACCAATCGACCAAACTGAGAAGCCTTATGGCTAAATGTGTTTTACAGACATTTAGAACGCACACAGTGCAAATTGTTCAAACGAAACTTCTCTCTAAGTCTCACCAAAAGAAGATAGGGCCAACCAATTATACTCTAAGCTTGATCACCGGGGGTAACACCAACCTGTCCTTCTGCGGAGCTCTCCGGAGGTGGGTTGATCGCGGGGGTAGTTTCAGCCTCCTGCACGCCTGTGTTCACTAGCTCCGGAGGTGGGTTGATCGCGGGGGTAGTTTCAGCCTCCTGCACGCCTGTGTTCACTGGTCCTTGCGCCGAACCTCCGTCGGCGGTCGTCCCGGTGGTCGTCGTGGCGTTGCCATCCTCCGGAGATGGCAAATCTTGCGTTCCCTCATTCAGCACGTCAATCTGCGAAGGACAGAAAAATCTCCTCAGAAATCAACACAACTCAATAATCAAAACACTTATTCATTGATAAAATATCTGTGCGATTCTTACCCCCGCAGCAACTTCGGCGACGATCTCATATGCCAGTCTGGTACCTCCGCGGACAGCGAACTTGTCAAAGGCCGCGTGACCCACAGCGGCAACCAAAGAATCTCTCCTTGATTCACGGACCTCCTCAACCGTGGGCCAGCGGAAGTCGGCGCCGATGATCTTGCGGGCATGCTTGCTCCCCGCATCCCTAAGGGCGCAGGCAGTGGCCGTACCTCCGCAGAAAATCATCGCCTCGGTTAGCTGATCGAAGAAGGGAGTCAGATAATTCAGCTCCGCTGTCAGCCACTCCACATAACCTTCGACGCTCGGATCGGCAGGCAAATCACCGGTGGGAGCTCCGCCGGTGTGCGCCAATTACGCATCAAAGGTCTGCTTGACTTGCGCCATGCGAGTCACCAGGGCATGCATCAAGTCTGCCTCCCTTTCCTCCGCATCTTTAGCCCACTTCTGGAAGGTCTCCTTGCGACCCTCAGCTTCCTCCGCCCGTTTCTTCATGTCCTCAAAGTCCCGGTTGGCCTTCCGCAGATCCTCCCTCAGATCCAGGTTCCGCAATACAGAATCATCACAATCTTCACGCGCCTTCTTGGAACTCACGCGAAGCTCTTTCATTTCAGAATCATGAGAAGCCTGCACCGCAAGAAGCTCCTGAGCCCGCCGTTCGAGCTGGCGGTTCGCTTTCTCCAGCTCCGCGATCCTCGCCTGGGCCTCCGCCTCCCCTCTTGCAAAATGCTGCCGCGAGCCCCGTGCAAGCAGAATTGCCTCGACCATCTTCGCCTCTATGTCAACCAGGTTGTTTTCCACCTTCTGCCGTGCCAGCAGCAGCTCTGCTTCAGGCATACTGATATGCCCAAAAGCGGGAACCAAGAACCTCCGCTCTTCTTCGCTGCAAATCAGTTGACAGCCGCGAAGGTCCGCGCTGGTATACAGGTGAGACTTGGGATCCGTCACCCCCGCCGACTGGGCGAAGTAAGGCAAAGAGCTCGGCGCAGTGCTGCCCAGGGCATTCTTCCCAGCCTCCGCGCGGGGCGGAGGTACCGCTTCCTCCCCATTGACCCAAACATGAATCCCCTCATACTCCAGCAGCTCGTCGCGAGCACCAGACGAATCTCCAACCTCCGTCATCACCACATCCTGGCCACCTCCCCCTCACCCCTCCTCCGCAACCTTCTTAGCAGCAGCAGGTTCCTGCTGCACCTCCGTAAGGGCCTGCTGCTCTACGACATGGGGCGAAGTGATTTCCACGTCCTCCTCAGCCTTGTTGCCCGAGCGACCCAAAGGAGATGAGCTACCAGAGGACTTGTCCTCGCTGCTACTGCTGCTGCTGCTGGAGGAGCCGACAGTCAAAACCGGAGGTGGTTTTGGCACTGCCAGCGAAGCCAAAGAAGAAGCGCGGCCTCTGCCAAGCCCTTGTCCCCGCCCACCTCTAGGCACCAGTGGAGGTCGTTAGGCAACGGGAAGAACGTTCAGCGCCTCCTCCGCAGATTGGACAAAGCGGTGGTCATGCCGGATCACGTGACCCTCGCCGACCCACCACCGCGGCCGCCAGCCGACGTCTTCCAGACTTTCCCACCTCCACGGCCACCTCCGCCAGCGGGGGCAGGGACATCATCACTGGCAGAAACCTTGGTGGTCTCTGAATCCGCCTCAGTCGCCGTCCGCTTCCTAACCCTCTTTTGCTTCTCCTTCGCCGGGGCAGCAGCTTCAGATTCGGTCCTGTACTCAATTCCCAACAAGTCATAAACCCGATTCACTCGGGTCACACCCTCCATCTCCTCCTTCATCTTTTTCTGCTCTGCATCGTCCACCTTGTCAACGAGCTCCAATACCTCCGCCTCAACCACCGCACGAATCTTCTTCACAGCCTCCGCCTCGCTGGCGGACGAAGAAAATTCCGCTGCCCAAGCAGCGCGGAGGTTGGGTAGATTCAAATCCTTCAAAAACTCATACCGTCATGTAAGATGACGGCCCCTCCTTTGCCAGGCCCGTCCAATCATTGTCAGCCTTCAGAGGCACGACCTTCGTGCAGTGATATTCTGCGAAGAGATCTCGCTGTGCCATGCACCGAGAGAGGTCGCGCATGGCGTCCTCGCAAAGTCGCGACCCAAGGTCGGAAGCGGTGGTCACCTTCAAGGCATCCTTGTCCGGGAGCGAGCGAAGGTCGCCCGCCAAACCACGTCCCTCCGCATCATCCAAGCGGTAATAGAACCACTTGTTCAGCCATCCCTCCCACTTGTTCTTCTGAGCTTGCACCGGTACCTTCGCGTTGTTCCGGCGACAGAACGTGAGAACCCCGAATTGACTCTCCTCCGTCACCGACTTGTCGCCGGAGGTCACCGTCTTAGTCTTCCTCTGCACATGCATGCTATGCACCTTCGCGAACCCCTCCACAGTCAGTTCCACCCCCTGCGAGTGGCACCCCACACAAACGCACAAAGCTTCGGGAAGCTGTTGGGCGTAAGGTGATGGAACTGGACGCTGAACTTCCGCAGAGCGCCCAACACCAGCGGATGAGGCGGAAACCGGAGCTCTGCTTCAAAGAAAGCTTCGAAAACCACCACCTGGTTGTTGTCAGGGAGCGGCGTCAACACACCTCCTGCAGCCGTCGCCCGGCCCCTCTCCAGCCAACCTCTAGCAGCGAACCTCGCAAGATCCCCCTCCGCCACAGAGCTAGCTCCGATCTCATAAATAGGGATGGTGCTAACAGTGCCCATTGTGTCAGTCCCCTTCGCCTCAGATCCCTTCACCATCAAACGTTTACCTCCGCCTCCCTCTGATCACCTCCGCTCGCACTGACAACCCCTGACTTCCAGGTGCCTCTCACCCCCTGCACGGCTCAACAACCTCCACGTATGAATGAACGAGAGCAAGTGAGCAGTGGAAGCAAAGGCACGGGAGCATTTAAAAAAGCGTCTCTTTCACCCACCCTGGCTATTTATAAGCCGGGGGGTTTCACCGCGGTAAAGGCCGGCGCAAATCTCGAGGATCCGGCGATCCAGCGGTGGGGGAAGTGCCACGCAAACCCTAACCGTCCGATCACCGCCACAGTGGCGAAGCCCACTCCGGCCCATTAATCAATTAAAATAACAAAGCGCAACTGGGCCCAGCTAAAACGGGCTGCGAGCAACTGTTAGGCGTCGCTGCGGAGGTGGGCCTCAGGCAACACACCACCGGTCCATCCCCCCTCTTTTCTTAAGGGCGTTGCTCCGACCCCGCCAGCCGGGCCGAACCATCGTGGGGCTACTGTTGGGGGGAGCAACCTCCGCTAGGACCCCCTACGTAGCTACGCGGCCCTAGCATGGGCCAAGACAGGTAAAACTGCCAAGTGACCTTGGACAACCTTCGCCGTTGTGTGCCCTTTTATGGTGAAGGTCGTCTCTTCCGTCTTAGCGATTCGGCTAAGGTACGTCATACCTTCGCAATCGTGCTCCTCAGATCTTTTATCGCGCAGGTGCACGAGGATTCGGAGGAGTCTCCCAAGACCTCCACGATGAGCAGGGTCCCCGAAGGCCTTCAGAGGAGTTGTTCAGCCACCTAGCACCTGAGACAGCGGAAGACCTCCGGACAATCGCCCGCAAGGTCAACACAGGGCGATGCCGAAGACCCGACGCGTGGCGGCACCAGAGGGCGACTCGTGGAGTCCTGGAGGGCGTGACACGTGGTGTCTCGGGATAGGATTAGAAGGAGATGCTTTTAATTTTACAAAATACAATAGTGCCCCTGTTGAGGCCCACTTGTAAGTGTAATCGAAGTCGAAACCCTAGTGTAAAAAGCCACATGACCCTTGGTATGGCCTATAAATACCAAGGGCATGGCATGTGTAGGAGGGGACTCTTGACATTTTTAGTCCCAATTAATGCAAAACCCTTAATGGGGCCCGCTGTTTCCTTCCATGCCTTGGCAATTGTTTAGACCCCACACCATGTCTGGGAAACCTTCGCCCTCCTCCTCCAGATCCCGGCGAAGGTAGGGGCGCAAGAGTTTATACCAACAAAATACCATACCCGATTACTTACCGGGTGAAGTGCTATAACGGTGATTTCCGTGCGCTTGCGGATTTGGCTGCATACGCTAAGAAACGCCAACAAGCATTTACGCGCCGTTCTTGGGAACGGTTGTCTTGATTAGCTCCGAACCTAGATTGCCCGTGTACCTTGACCTACCTTTGCTCCACTTCTTTTGTTTTATTTTAGAAAACAAAAATATTCATGGAGCAACTAACCATATACAACCTTTCTGCTCCGAAGGGCAAGCTCATTCAAACACCACAATCCTCGAAGCCAATCACAGCTTCCGAGTATGAGCTCCGCCCTGGCTTTATAGCCATGGTTCGGGACCAAGCCTTCTCAGGCTTGGAATATGAAAACCCATACGATCACCTACGGGAGTTTGAGCAACTCTGTGCGTGCCTGACCATTGTGGGCATGTCACAAGATACATTGCAGTGGAAATCGTTTCCCTTTTCTCTCCATGAAAAGGCGAAGCAATGGTACACCCAAAACGTAGGGAAAGTAAACGGAGATTGGGAAGAATTGCGTAAGCATTTCTGCTTCACATTCTACTCTATTTCTCATGTCGCTTCTCTAAGACAAGGAGGTGCTCAACTTCCAACAAAAAGAGAATGAAACCATAGGTGTAGCCTAGGAACGCTTTTTGATCCTAACACGATCAGGCTAAGACCTGTCTATTCCTAACCATGTACTCTTACAACACTTTTGGTTAGGACTAGACAGAAATTCTGCCCTATTGCTCGATGTAACTGCCGGAGGGTCGTTCCAGCACAAAACCAACGAAGACGGGCAGGCTCTCCTGGATCGCATCCAGGAGAATACCCTCCTTTAGAACCTATCCGTGTAGAACCCGAGCCAGTAAAAGAGGATGTCTCTTCGGCATCAGCCGAACTTACCCAACCTTTAGAGAGACCCTCTCCCGAACCAGAACCTAAGATGGAAGAACCCATGGATCTTCCGATCTTCGAGGATGAGCTTTTCAAAAATCTAGGAAATACCTCGAAATATGAGTGTCGTGCAAGACCACCAATTCCCATCGCTCCTAGTGAACCCCTTGATGAACTTTTTCTCAAGGAGTCAATTAGAGAATTGACTTTTGTTATGAGCACAGAGTGGGTGGTAGAAGGTGGGCTCTCGTCTGAAGTCATTCAGATTCGTGCTCCATCTTCTACCCGCCACTACAAAATCCAGCGGAGATGGGTGGATGTTTTGTATAATCCCACCGTTGGGGCGAATTTAATGTCCCATTCCTATGCATCCACATGTCTAGGAATGGAGTCATTTATCCCAACAACACGGTCCTTAAGAACGCTCGATTCCATTCAAAAAGGACTAGGGATTGTACATAACGTGACACTCCACCATGAAAATGTCGAAATGGCCCTGGACATCCTTGTCTTTGACATCCAGGAATTCGACATTCCCACTGGGCACCCCCTGGAAACACTCTTTGACAATCCATCAAAAATAGGGGAGATTAACATGAAACTAGTTCAAATTCTAATGATTCTAATACCAATTTGGAGGATTGGAGAACTCCCATAATGAAATATTTGCAGGATCCTAACACTAGAGTTGATAAGACTATCCGGCGGTTTACATTCAAGTTTACAATGCAAGGTGATGAGCTCTATAGAAAAACAGCCGATGGTTTGTTGCTAAAGTGTTTAGGAACTGATCAAGCAAGAGTGGCTATGGGAGAAGTCCATGAAGGGGTATGTGGTACGCATCAATCATCTCCTAAGATGAAGTGGTTATTGAGAAGGGCTGGTTTCTATTGGCCTACTATGATAGCCGATTGCTTTCGCTACTACAAAGGATGTGAAGAGTGCTAATGGTTTGGGAATATTCAGATGGCGCCCGCTTCAGAGAACCATTCTATCACAAAGTCGTCGCCATTCAGAGGTTGGGGGCTTGATTTCATTGGCCAAATACACCCCTCATCTTCAAAGGGACACATGTTCGTCTTAGTTGCTACAGATTATTTCACTAAATGGTGTGAGGCGGTTCCATTGAAGAATATGACACACACGGAGGTGATTGAGTTTCTCAAGGAACATATAATTCATAGATTCGGCATACCTCAAACATTGCAAACGGATCAAGGTACATCTTTTATGGCTAAAAAGGTGAGGGCTTTTACCGAATCGTACAAAATTAGGTTGTTCATTCATCTCCATTCTATGCTCAAGCTAATGGCCAAGCTGAAGCTAGTAACAAGACCTTGATCAAGCTCATTAAAAAGAAGATTGAAGAGACTCCAAGGAAGTGGCACGAAGTCTTGTCAGAAGCTTTGTGGGCGTATCGCATATCAAAGCATGGTGCTACAAATACTTCTCCTTTTGAATTGGTTTATGGTCAAGAGGCTATGTTGCCTGTTGAAGTGAACTTGGGTGCATTCAGATTTGCTAAACAAAATGATTTATCTCCAATGATGTACCATGATCTCATGATGGACAACATAGATGAAGTGACCGATAAGAGATTGCAAGCTCTTAGGGAGATCGATAAAGACAAGATGTGTGTTGCAAGGGCCTATAACAAGAAAGTAAAGAGAAAATCATTCCAAGTAAGGGATTTAGTGTGGAAAACCATACTACCTATTGGATCAAAGAGCAATGAATCTGGCAAATGGCCTCCTAATTGGGAGGGTACTTTAAGAGTGATCATGTGGTGCCTGGAAATTCTTATGTGCTAGAGACAATGAAAAAGGAGCATCTCAACAAGCCAATTAATGGGAGGTATCTTAAAAAATACTTCCCAAGCGTTTGGCAAGAAGCCTAGTGCTCTTCCAGATAATGGCCGATACATGTATCGCCCTTAGAACAAAAATGGCCGATGTATACATCGCCCTTAGTCACTGGCTAGCCGATGTGATGGGTATCATTGCTAGTTGGTTTCAGGTGAGAGAGTATTTTCAAGTTCATCGACTAATTCACCTGAAAACAGGGGGGCATGTGTTGACGTTCAAAAATGTCCAAAAAAAAGTCAACGTGTCGTCACATAGCCCAACGGCGGAAGACGGGCGAGGAAACGACAACGAACGAGCGCTGGACGCGCCGCTTCTGAGTGTCGGACGCGTCCGGCGTCCAACGGATGCGGCACAGAGCCGGTCGCAGGCGGCTAGAGCGCTGGACGCATGGCCAGGCTCGCGTCGGACGCGTTCGGCGCTCGCCGAACGTGGTCCAGAGACGCTTTTGGCCGCCCGAGGCGCCGGACGCGGGGCGCCGGACGCGGCAGCAGAGCGCCAAACGCGGGACTGCAGCAGCGCGCACGCGACGCGGCGCTGGACGCGGTCCAGAGACTACTTTTTGTGCGTGGAGCGCCAAACGCAACGCGTCGGACGCGCCACTTTCACATCAGACGCGTCCAGCGCTGTGTCGGGCGCGACCGACTCCGACCCGGGTTGCATTTTTGGTACTTTTTGACGTGGGAAACTTGTCGTATATGCTTTGGAGTTGTTTCCTACGGGGATAAGACCACCCCCTATATATACAAGAGGATTACAACCAATTGATCCCATCTATCAATCGAATCATACAACTACAAAAAACCTATCTCCTTTGCCCTAATTCTCTCCTCAACCCCTCTAGTTGCTGTTCGGCGGCTCTCTCCACGAGTTCTGTTGGCATCCTAGACGCCATTCGCTGGTGCTAGGAGATCCTCCACGTGCTCATCCCCGACGGATCTGTCCGGGAGCACTACAAGCTTTTCGGTCTAATGCAACGCCGAAGAATTGCAACGTAGAAAATTTGGTTGCTAGAGATCGTTGTATTACAACCATTCTAAAAAATGGTAACGATGCATGCCTTTAATACAATGGTTTTCAAGATGTTGCAAAGCTATGTTGCATTTGGTAGACGATATTGCATTGGTGAAAAATGGTTGCAGTAGAATTGATTTTGGTTGCAATTGTGTGATAGTATTGCAACTACATTTACAACGGTTTTTTTGGTAGACGATATTTACAACGGTTGCAAAGCTATTATCTATACAATGGTTTTTTTTGTGTTGCATAAAATTTGACAAGTGTTGCAAACGCTAGATGCTTAATGCAACGAGAACTCTTGGAGGCGAAGCAAAAGTGGGGGGCCAATTGCAACCTTTTTGGCAGTTGCAATATACTTTGATATCGTTGCAAGTGCTAAATTTTATTGCAACGAGATCTCTGGGGTCGAAGCAAAAATTGTGTTCAAGTGCAACGCTTATTTTTTGTTGCAATATACTTTGATAATTGCAATGAGAACTAGAAGATGAGGCTGATTTGGATTGGGCCTTATCATGGGCCATACATGGCGCGTGTGGTGTTCTTCGTATTTATTTATGATTATTATTAATATAATTTATTTTCTATGATTTTATCCAAAATAAAAAAGGGCGGGAGTTAAGAGGATCAAACCCCGCACCTCACGAAGGATGTTCTTGTGTTATTCTCGATTATTTGGCCAAAGAAAAACAGCAATTAACTCGGCGAGAGTTAGGGATCGAACCTACAACCTCACGAAGAAGATAGGGCGAAAAAACCACAAGGATTGGCATGCTTTAGTGATATTTTTGGATTATCGAGCATGTAACAACTAGCGTGCTATTATTTTTTATCTAAAAAGAAAGAAAATAGACTAACGTGCTCTTATTTTATCAAAATGAAAAATAGCACAATAAGTGATGCATGCATGGATAGAACTTGCCACCTTTGACACCACCTCTAGTGAGCAAACCACCAAGCCTTGCGGTTCCCTTTCGGGTTATTTAATGAATTTAACATATTATTCCGGATTTTACCAAATAAAAAAGAAAGTAGCAAAATAAGTAAGGCAAGCACGGATCGAACCTGCCACTGCAACGCAAGGTTTGTTGTTATCTTTCAGGTTATTTCTTGATTTAACCTGTTATTCATGATTTTAACAAAAATAAAAGAAATTAGCAAAATAAGTGAAGCAATCAGGGATTGATCCTACAACCTTTTGTTCTTACACAAACAAGCAAACCGCTAGGGTAAGCAAGCGTTGCTGTCATCTGTTGCGGACTTGGGGTACTTGGAATTTGGGGCAACGCGGTCCGGGACGCCAGCAACTCCGGTGGCGGCCGCGGCGCCGGCAAGTTCATCCAGGGCCAACGCGACCATGTCCCTTTTTGGGGCAACACGTTCGTCCGGCTAGTCGACAACAGCACTTGGTGATCAACAAGAGAGCTCCCTGCCAATCAAAGAGACTAATGATAGGTAACACCTCTTGTCTTCCTATTTTTGGATTCAACATTTCGGGTTTAGGGTTCTAGATATAATTTGGTCGTTGATCATCTCACTTCATGGTACAACAGAATAAGAGCAACCATGTTTCTCTGTAATCAGATTGTTGACTATTAGATGATGTTTGTTTTTAGTCGTTTTAATCTGAACTTTAACTTGGCTGGACGTCGTGACAACTTGAGGCACCCAAAAAAATTCCAGGAATGCTATGATTCCATTCAGCAACCGTGCTCTCTGTCATGCTATGATCCCATCCAAAGAACCGTGCTCTCTGTCATGCTATGTCATTTTAATCTGAACTTTAACTTGGCTGGACGTCGTGACAAAGGAATGCTATGTTGTTCCAAGGGGACCCCATTCCTTTCTTGATTTGTTCAATATACATGTTAGTTTCGTTTAATTTCAGTCATGGGGATAATGTAGATCGAAAGCATGGGATTACTGATATGTAGGGATAGATTTTGCTCTCTGTCCATACACATATGCCTATAAGTTCAGTGATTAGGATATTGCTTTTTATCCAATTATGCACTATCAATTCAGATCTTAGGATATTACTCAAATCCTAATATCCCATTTTCCTAGCCTGATGTTGTTTAAGATTTGATATCTATTTTGATATCTATGATTTGATATGCCAGCAAATAAATCTTAGTTCTTCTCTAATGATCTGTTATCTTATTTCGCCTAGTCATATCTAGCCATCTTCTGTGTGCTCTGAATGAGTGCCAAAGTACTGACATAATTCTAATTTGGAATGGGACTGTAAGCATTTCCTATCAATTAAGCTAAGAATAACAAGTGTGCAATATTTAGTGTTTCCTAGTATAAATATTTTTTTTTGTTTTACTTTAATTTCAATCATGGGGGGTGCACATATAGTTCAAATAAGTGGCACTAAGTTTTAATTACTTTCTTGTCTGTACACATACTATATGTATCATCACTAGTGCTTAAGTTTGATACTATTGTGATATTTGGCAGCTCGGATCAAACATGGACTCTCTATTTCACTTGCGAGGGGGCGGGGGGGGGGGGTGGGGGTGGGCAAGAGTCTTAATACTATGACAATCAGTAGGGCTGATCTCACCCTGAGTCACTTGCTTATAGTAAAATTACAATTGGGGTATAGGGTAAGGGACTATTTGTACTACAAGAGGAGATGTGGTAATGCAGCAACACTACACGAAATTGAAGATGAAGCCGCTGCAGATGCTATGATAGCATGTAATGAGGAGGAAAGACAGGTGAGACTATTGCTGTCCAAGGAACAAAAAATAGACCAGAATGTGAACATGACACCCTTGAAAGTACCTGGAAGGAGACCCATTAGGGAAGAGAATATAGATGAAGATGAGGAGTCAATTGATGCTTACAAGAAATGGCTGCACGTCATGCATAAGGAAAACCGATTCACGGGTAAGTGTTATATTGGACTCCTATATATTTAAAAATTGTTGTATTATTTTATATTGGAGAAGCCTTTGTACTAATATTAGCTTGGTTGACCCAGATTTGAAAGATATCGACAGGGATGACACCACCAACACTTACAAAGAATGGTTAAGGGTGCAAGGACAACTGGATCATATTAGTAACTTAACATCTGTCCCTACATCTCTATTGTTAATATTCCTACACAAACATATTATATCTTACACAAGTGACCAATATTTTCTGCAGTCGCATATGTGGACAGTAATCATCATACAGACGTAGTACTATCAAGTGAAGATAGCAACCCCACACCACCACCAGTAAACAGACCATCTCATGCTCGGCGTTTCATTACACAGGGAGAGGGAACTGGTAAGTAATGAATATTTTTAGTTTATTGTGAGGTTCAGTTAATTATAAACTATGTCAACAATTTTTTAAGTTTTTGCTTTGTATATATTTGTTTTTCATGGACAAGACTCTAAAAAGAGGAAGCCAAGAGGTAACTTGAAAGGATGCACATCAACAAACAAGAGAACGAGGGAGGCATCTCAGAAGCTTAGCATCCAGTTCTCTAGGCTTGGAGGACCTATAGGTTCAAACAAACGAATATTTGTTGATGAAATAACACTCTTCACAAGGAGACGAGTGTAACATCCTGGATGTTAATAATGCATTAACTCTACAAATCATGAGCATAATCATATCATTAGCATCTAATCATCACCTTGACATGATTGCTTGATGTTTGTTTGCACTCTGCTTGACTTATTGTCTAAGTGTGAATGTTGGCTTGAACTAGAAGTAGTAGCTACATTGCTTATCTTGAGTCAGACCTTTAATAAAGATCGAAGAGGAGAGTATTTCAAGAAAACTTTATGTTTTGACTTTTTCATGAAAATGCCTAGAAGGTGCTCAAAACTAGTGATGAATTCGTTATGATTAATGACGTCGGCAGATTGGCATGCCGCGTTCTCCGATTTTCGTGAAACAACTTTAGTTGGCCCAAATAGGAAAAACATACCTAACCCATTGGGGCACAGCATGCCAAAAGTTGGGATCGATTCGATCAAGTTTGGCCTTCCGTTTCGGGAAAACCGAGCCCTAGGTCAACCGTATTTAGCGTGTCGATATTGTCATGTTGGCAACTAAATATCTCCTAAACTATAGCTCAAATGACCAGGGTGCCTAAATATAAAATGATCAGTGACGTATGGGCTTCAAACTTTTTTTGGGCCCATGACCTAATTTGGCCCGTAAATGGCCCAAAATCGGCTCCCACCGAGCCCACTTGCACGCACTCCAGGTGTTCGGTATAATGCCTACGTGGATGTGCGGCATGCTTGACACCGCTACCGCCACGCGCCCGCGCCTGCGCTCTCTGCCGTGTGCCGCGCGAGCGGTGCTCGCCCTGCCGACCACGCCAGAAGGGGGACAGAGACCCCATTCACTCTCCCTTCACTCCCCACTCCCTGCCTTGCCCTCTCCTCTCGGTACACGCCGAGGACGCCATTGCCGCCGCCGTCTGTCGCAGCGCGCCCAGCGCCTGTCACCGCCGTACCTCGCCCTCCAACCGCACCACCACCTCCGCCCTACCCTTACCTACTCTTGCCAATGCCCAGCAGCTCACGATGACGACCAGCGCGGCTCCATCGGCTGAAACCGCCGCCGCCATCTTCACCAGAGTCACCGCCGCGCCCATCGTCCTCGGGACCTCGGCGTCGCAATTAGCGGGCGCCATCGTGTTTTACAGTGCGCGCCGCATTCCATGCACCTCCTCGCGGCCGTGACCACCGCCGGAAGCCACCATAGCCGAAAGCGCCAAGCGGCCGGGCCGCCGCCCAGCGTGGCCGACCCGCCACGAGCCTCCTCGCGCCGCTCGGGAAGTATCAGTGGGTGCGTGGCACCGCCCAGCTGCTCCGCCGCCCCTTCGTGGCCGCCGGGAAGGCTCGTCGCCACCGGCCGCCGGCAAGCCGGCCGCCTCCTCTGCTCCCTCCTCGTGGGGACTTCCTGTTTGGAATTCAAGAAAAGGTGAGGGCACTTGTGCAAAAGCGCAAGACACAGAGAAGTACAGATCGGTCCATACATGATTTCAATGAAACCCAGGGGCTTAATCGAAAAGCGCCTGTCCTATTCGGATTTAGAAAAGGATTTTCAGAAAATAGATTAAAGCTTTAGAAATTCATAGAGGGAGCTAGGGTTATCCAAATCCGATGATTCAAGTTCCTAGATTTATCTTATGAGATGCCCCATGCATAGAAAATAAGAAATGACCTGTTTGTGATGCTTGTATATTGAGTTTAGAATTAATTATTGAAATGCCTTTAATCTTTGGAAATGCATAGTAAATCATAGGATGCTCTGAAAAATGTGGTTCTTGTCTTGATAGTCTTGTATTGCCATGCTCTGTTTATGATAATTATATTATGTATGCTTCCTGTGTAAGAATATAGGGTTGTAGTTCAAGTGGTCCAATTGCATGATTCATGTGATAATTCATAAATCAATTGTATAGGTTGAATCTGAGGTTGGTACTTTTTGTGGGCTTTTTCTATGCCCATATGTAGCTCTGTGAATGGTTAGATTCATGGTAGGAGCAAGTTGGTAGTACAAAGTATTTATAGGTCCTTGGTTTGATGCTGCCATGTCATTTTTGTATAGGCTAGTAGGTTCATCCAATTGGGGTGAAACTTGGGTGGTGCACTGGCATTGCCATGTGTTATGTACTTTAATTTTTATAGGATTTTATGGTGTGTCTAGTAATGGGTTGCTGTTCAACTCAAATGTGATTAATTTAGAGTCGATTCCAAGATGTCATGCCTAACCTAATGATAGGTTGGTATTCTGGGAAACTTGTGTTTACATGATTGGTTTGTAATTAGTACATGAGTCGACTTCTGAAATTTGGTGGTCATTGGATGATTAGTTTGGGAGCTATGGCTCTTACAACTTGGTTAGGAAGGCTGTTTAAATGCTGTTGGGCCAGAACCAGTTCTGGTGTTGTCTGTTTTAGGACCAGTTATGTTAGGAATCATGTCTTGGTGTCTTGAGATGATTGATGGGCAATTTGTTACGTTTTCCAGATTGTCCTCATTCATGTTCATAGGGTTTATAGAACTCCAGTTATGATTTTATTATTGGACTGCCAGTTGTAGGTCGACAATTGGTAGCAATGTGTGAATGTGTGATGTTATGCATAGAGCATAACGATGGTAACTCATAGTGATTAGGCTATGTATGATTGATTGTTACTTAGTGTGTGTCTTGATGATTGAGATAGGATGATTGTGACTAAGTATAGGTCTTTGGCTTTACTGGCTTGTTTGCTAGTGATAAGTGTAGTAGATTAAATAGGTTATTCGCTTATGAACATCCATCATCCTTGATCATTCATGATCATGCATATACCGATGAACACACACTCATGCATATGCATACGCATCATTCCAGGATCATGTGTAGAACATTCGTCGTGAAGTCAAGGATCCAAAAGGACAGGTCGCGAACGGAGATCCGCACGCGAAGTGATCAAGAACCAGGAACCCGACGTGGAATAGTCGAGTACCTGGAGCTCCAACCTGATCTTCTAGCTAAGGCAAGCCCCGGAGCATCCCTCCTATGGTTTGCAAATGTTTTACCTTGCGTCCTTTTATTCTTTATGATGCATTAAGTTATAGGCGTTGATTGAAACCGTAGTTGCATCAGGACTACCTTGCCACCAGAAATATCCTACTTTAAGTACAGGATCGACTACATGCTTAGGCCTGCTCTCTTAATCGGTATAAGCCGGATGATCGACCCTCGTCCGCGGAGTGTAGGTGGTTACTACCCCTTTTGGATTGAGGATAGTGAGATGTTGGATTTGAACATAACCATATGGCCTTCTAAATCATCTCCAAAGAAATATGGCTATGTACGTCCTCGATCATGTTGAATGCCGCCTCACAGATAGTTGGAAGGGCCCGGGTGCCCAACCGCGAAGCCAAGAATCTACTTGGGCCGGGTTTCAACTTCCAGACTCCATGCCGGCGATGGGGGTGGGAGTAACAAGGTGCCTGGATGTGAGTCCTTTATGATCATGGTATGAGTAGGCTTACCATTGAGGTCAGGTATGAGCACGCTTACCTATCAGCAACCAGGAGTTCCTTGGTTATGGGCTTGCGTTGTTGATCCTGCGTATTTTCCCGAGTAGACCATGGTGATCTAATCGACTCCGACGGGAGTCATGTGGTTTGTGTGAGGAATACCCCCTCAGCTGAGTAGTAATCGATTATAATCGCCATCATTCCTAGATAGTGAATACTTAATCGAGACAGCGGCATGGTTGCAAATAATATCTCTTGTGCGAGTTGGTTATGTTCACTCATGTTGGTTTAATGATTACTCAATCAATGCGGTTATGATATAATGTTGATTGCTTCTACCTTAAAATGATGAAGTAGTTGCAGGTGCTAATGTAGTAATGGCAGGATCCAACTTAATTGGATAAGTTAGAGAGTCCTTTTGTCACTAAATGATTATTAATAAGCTCATCTTTTGGCAAACAAAGGAGTCGGCTACCCCACTATAAAGCCTGGCATCCACCAAAGAGTCTTTATTTTCTTTTAGTCGGGTAAGTCTTGCTGAGTACAACGTACTCAGGGTGCAATTCCCAATGTTATTTGTTGTAGGTTCAAGATTACCACGGTGGTGACACGGTGGACTTATATCCCACAATGGGAGTAATAGACTTCGGGCAAGTCAACTCTTATATCTCATCTACATGCTTTTCAAGGAGTCGACTCTGAGCTGGCACTATGTTTAATTACTTAGGTGTGAGTGTATTTGCAAAGAAAAACCTCTTCCGCTGTTTATTTGAAAATCCTGAGTTGTAAAATATTATATTTGCAACGTGTGGTGTAATTCTAAATGTTGTAAAAAGTAACTTAAGTGAATGGGAACTGTTGAACTTTGTGATCCGGGTGTGACTTTGAGAAAGTTCGAGATCTTTCAGGATTTTGCGGACTACCGGGCTAGTATAATTGCAGTTTACTACTTAAGCTGCCACGGTGGCTTGATTAGTGAACAATAATTATATTAGTTGGTCGGTTCTATTACAGATGGCATCAGCTCCAAGGTTCAGCACTTACTGTTCACTTGAATGTTTAAAAACAAAAGGATTTTTGTTTTACAAAACTATTTGTCAACTTATAGTTATATAGGTGTTTGAAAATTATGTGTTCAAACTAAAGTGTGCCAGTGGTCGTGTTCCGTATGCCCAGTTAAGGACTACTAGGTGGCTATCTAACTGGCTAATTTTGGGTATTGCATCATAGTTTCTTTTGTCACGCTCATACACGACGGATATGTATGGGGGCCATTCACTTGAATGGTTATGTTTGGTTTCATACTCCTCTACGCTCTGGTAAGTCGGTTCAACGCCAAGGTAAGTGTGAGTTGTGAGAGAATGGTCGGATACACTGCCGATCTAGGGGAGTGCTTATATGGCACCGGAGTATTTACATGTTCCACACATGTTTATATGAAAGTGTCCCATGTGTGGGTTGTCGTCTTCTGATGATGATTGGTTAGCGTGCAACTACATACAGGGATATCGGGATATTCCTGTGTGGAGAAGGGTGTTGAATAGGAGTTGTTTGTATTCGAAGCTTTGACCTTATTCCTAAGGTGCCGAGATTTTACGTCGCTTGCATTCATATGGGATTTTGGGCTGAAATGGAATCTTCCGCAGTACACTAACCACGCAAGTTCGTATAGTTCGACTAGTTCCCGTTATATGAGAGTCGTATGTATGCCACCACTTAAAACGCTAGAATCTATTGTTTTCTAGGTTTGTGAGGACGTACGGAACGTGCATGCATCATGTCATATGATCATTTCATGGGTACAACACTATCTCTCTCCTTATAAATGAATACTTCTCTTTCGATAAAAATTGACCAATATAACCTTCGTCTCATGAGAGTTGTAATTCAGTTGTACAAAAGGCACGATTGAAGCACATCAAATCCAAGTCAGACAAAGCAGAAGCTCTACAACATCAGCTTGCCACTTTTGAGCCATAAGGAATCAAGAAATTTTTGACGAAATTCAGAATGCCATCCCTTTTATGGCGAGTCCGACACTATGTGGAATATACCACGGGTACAGAGCCTGAGATTACTTTCCGTTGAAGTTGTGATTCCCGCCAAGAGCGAGGGTGAGTCACTTTGGTGTGGTCGCCGCTTTATCGCTCGAGGAAGGAACCCTCAGGAAGGTGCGAAAATAGTTGTTTATAGAGCTCTGAGGGAATTGCTTAAGAGTTGTCCGGATGAGTTGCTAGTGCCACTGTGAGTGCGTTTCCCAAGGGTGACCCATACCATGCTGTGTGGCGCCAGATTTGGTGAGGCTGCTCTTGTTGGTGGTACGAATGAGGTTGAGAATAGGAACTGTCTTGCTAGCAGTGCAATGTTTCCCATGATGAAGAGCTACTCTTGTTTTGAGAGTGCATTGGAGTCCCTTAATCATGAGTTTGTTTATGTCACCTTTGAGCAGCAGTCAGTAATGAAGGTATACAAAGAGAACGTGAAGAGGGTGACTATGTTGCTTGCGCAATTAATGCTTCCCAAGGAACGGGCTACGCAACGAAAGGATGTTGCCATGCATGAAGCTTTTTAGTGCAAAGTTAGTTTTGGATTTGCTTGCCCTACTTGGTCAGCGGCAACAGTCCTTGGTACAATTGTGCAATGTTGGAGTGAATTTCGGAACAAGAAATATCGCCTGGGAAATCGGGTGATCGTGTTGGACGTCATCAATGCAGCTTTACAAGGAGATCCGTAGTGGGTCTACAATTAGCTTCAACTCAATCCTCCTAGAAAGGGTGGTCAAGAAGAAGTTCAACATGTTTATGTTCAGCTTCACCATATTCCTCTTGGAATGACTAAGGGAGTACCTGGGGTCATCTCCGCTGATGATGGCTCCACAACAAATGAGGAATTGGTGGCAATACCTCAGCAATGCCTGACATGGAGAGTGAAGAAGTTGAGAATACATGTTATGTGGAGAACATGGACCAGCAACCTGAGGAGTAGTCTGAGTGATGCTTGCTAGTAGATTTACTTGCTTCCTTTTTGTGGACCTTTACATTAAGGTGTGTATCCATGCGTTGTGGGTGCCATGATATGTTGGTCAGTAGAATTGTATGATGGATGTGTTGGCTGACGGATTTGTCCTAGACTAGCCACTGTGAACGAGTATCATGTGGAGCTTATAGGTTTGGTCCAGAACATTGTTGTGGTTTAAGAAAATGTTCAACTCTCGTCCTTGTGAATTCGCTTCCCTTGTTGTCCGTCCATGATGGCATGTCGACATTGGTTCCTTGTTGTCACATACCTAGACCAGATTTAAGTGAATCTTGCTATCCATCATACCTGTGGGAACAACATGACCTTAGTGTGTGGTTTATGCCATGTTTGTTCCATACATACTCCTTGGTATCCTCAAATTTTAAATCAATGACAATTCTTTTTACCTTATCTTGTGCCCAAAGACATCAGTACAAGATGTCCTGTAGTATATGTGTTCTATCCTCTAGCGAATCATATCATTGGTCGTGGATTCGGTGATGTAGTCTCGATTAAATTCGCAGTGCGTGAATGAAACCTAGCACCACCATGTGACCGGCCGGTGCATAGTTGGACTGCTAGGGGACGCGACAGCATTGTGATTACCAATCATAGCATGTTACCTTAGCTACACTAGTGTAATAATTCTGCCATGTTTTCGTCCTACAACAATCTTTGAATGTTGTATGGTGTATCTTTCCAAAACAATCCATCAACACATAGTCGCATTGTAAGAGCCGGATAATGTCAGGATCAATGGGGAGATCCTTCCTCCCATCTTATCCAAAGTTAGAATGTTGCCTTGCACATTCTCTTCGATTCATTGTTTATATGCTTGTGCACGTGCTTAGATCGCGATAGCGGATTGTGGATAAAATAGTCTTATCGATATGGCTCGTGCAAATGGAAAGTTGTAATGATAGCCTAACTCCATGCCCAAAGTGTTTAGTTGCTTTCTCGCTGATCCTTGGGCATTAGACCTATTGGTTTGCTAATCCTTGGATTGGCAGCTAACCTCAGTTTATTGATGATAGTATAACCAAGATAGTTTTTCCAATAAGCCTTGTATTGGGAGCATTTCGACAAGTAGGAGATGTAACCATGAAGACGGTGTGTCCTGTATCATTCCTTGTTTTTCCTTGTTATTCTCTAACCATACGACCATCCTTGCCAGTCGTTCACTTCTTGTCTTGCACGTGATGCCTATTCGTGTAGAAACCTCTCTGTCGTGCAAAGATGCATCTCGATGCGTATTGTCCGTGATGGTGTCTTGAGGAATAACCAATGGTGTCGCGATGCAACCGAGAGCTCCCAGTGGCTGCAGACACATGGTCGAGCTATTTGGTACTCGCAAACATCGTGGTTGTTAACCTCGATCCATTACACGGATTACCTCGATGTAATTCGGTGTGACTCTACCTTGATTATCGTCGATATCCATTGGTCATCTTGTGATAATGTTGACCATGAAGCCTTTCCCTAAAGTGTGACATAAGATGGTTTGTGAAGGATAGGTCACTATAATTAACCTTTTTCTGACTATACGGGAGGGTAGACCAATGGACTACCCAGTTTCCCTCGGAATCACCTTATCTCTTATAGTATGGGTGCTCCTCTATAGATCGAGTAGGATATACGATGTGTTTTGACGTATGTTTGAGGAGTGTTTAGGTATGAACGTAGATTAAGAAAGGTTTTTGTTACGATAGTGCTTAGTAAATACCTTCTTATACTTCACCAATATTGCCTATATCGGCATAAGTCGCTGCGGGTTGTCGTGAAAGCGGTAAGCTCGAAGCTTCCAATGCTGAAAGGCAACCTATTGGTGAGGTTATGAGGGGTTACTCTCCTGCCCGAACATAGACAGCTAACTAACCGAATATACGCGATCGATTTGTGTATCCTTAAGAGTGGCCATAGTAGGTCTATCTATCGAGTAGACAATGATACGAAACTAGCTTTTCTACCCTTCGAGTCAAAGTTAGCTATTAGGTAAATGCCAAGTATCGCAGTAGGTTTGTTGTTCAAAACGCAATAATAAGTCCTTGACGATCTTTCGTAAGAATGAACAACCCCGTATCCAAGCTGAGAGCTTCGAGAGCGAAGTACGAGTAACATTGGTTGCATTCTTGATGGTGTCTAGTTGTTCCTTTGCTCCTAGTGGAATCTCCCTCGCCGACACAAGTGTCAGAGTAGTTGGAGCAATCAGCATGGGTGTAATAGGATATAAGATTATGCCGATCAGTGGAATGAATCTCTACTCCATGGAACCCCTTATCCAGAAGTTGGAATTCTTTTAAGGGGGTTAGACCTTTTAATGTCCTATAAGGTATTCCTGCTGATGAGAATCAAAGGAGAAGAATTCATTGGGTAAAAGGCCTTTATTGAGATAACCTGACAAATGCCACATCCGTGGACACCCATTTTGTGGTACTCAACCATCAACTGTCCATCTAGAAGAAGCCAATGTGCCCTATTGATAAGATGAAGTCTCTACGTATAATTGGATGTTTGTAGAACTATTGGATTTGCACCTAAATGAGAATCAGGTAGTCAGTACGCCCGAATCCATCATGCATTGAATATGCATGGCATGTGTAATTTGATACGACCTTGGGTTCGTAAATTATGGACCTTACATGTCGTTCAAGCATTGTTGGGACATGCATGTTGGCTCAATACGGGAACCCTTTTGGATAAGGCTTGTCATGTATATGGTTGGACAAAGGTACTTTTGGTATTCCCAGAGTGGTGAATCCCTAATCCGAGAATATGTATTGTATGCAAGAAGATGCTACCTGAAGATGCGTGCAATAGGATTCGCTTAGCTTGTCGGAACTGCTAAATGGAATAAGGAATTTTGCGGGTTTCGAAGAGTCAAGGGGTCCTTGACCTAAGAACTTTGACTTCTACATGAGAAGACTCGGGTACCTATGACCTAGGAATTTTGATTTCTACATGTAAGAGTTAAATATTTTTGATCAAAATGATTCCTATTGGCATATCAATAGCCGGTGTTCTTATAAAGGGCTGTGCCAATAATGAATATGTGCGGACAAAGTCCTATGTTGTCACCTCAGAAGGGAGTCATGTGGTTTCCATTTTGCGGAAAGCCACACTCTGCTTCTTAGTGGTAAACATTATGGATTTTTGAAAACACCTTTTGATGTATTTGATGATGCGAATAGCTGATTTCCTCTCAAGTACCCTCGGCAATTTTCCTATTGGGTAGCTGATTGGTCATACTACATGAACTACTCTAATGGGATGTTATCTCAGGATCTATATGAATGCTTATCATACTATCCTTTGTCATCTTCATACTTAAGATTGACATAGTAATGGTAGCATTACCTTAAAAGAAGACATGTCTGTTGCATATCATGATTGAAGGTGCTCGCTGGGAATGAGAATAAGTTAATCGACGAGATAGAGCTGAACCGAAATTGCCTCATTTATTCGACATCGCCTGCCCATGAAGCTTCGACACCACCCTCTGGACCGAATGTTCTGTAAGTTGCAAGGAGTGGGTCGTTGGTGTAGTAATTGGGATTCTCTCGAGGTTACCAGTGTATGGTATGCCTCCTGAGCGGATTGTGATCTTGTCAAGTCTCCAACGCCATAACTCGAGCAAAACAAGAGTGTCATGGATGAAACGGTAACATATCTGAGGAACACGACATCGAAGCCGGCAAATTGCACGCGGAGATGCATTGGGTCTTAGGTAATGAGAAGTTCCTGGATAAACATGAAGACAGTGGTAAAGCATGAGCTATCGCTAATAGAGAGAGTTGTCGTTTTTCAAAAACTAATCAACTTCAACCAAATTTCGGGACGAGATTTCTTTTAAGGGGGTTAGAGCTGTAACATCCTAGATGTTAATCATGCATTAACTCTGCAAATCATGAGCATAATCATATCATTAGCATCTAATCATCACCTTGACATGATTGCTTGATGTTTGTTTGCACTCTGCTTGACTTATTGTCTAAGTGTGAATGTTGGCTTGAACTAGAAGTAGTAGCTACATTGCTTATCTTGAGTTGGACCTTTAATAAAGATCAAAGAGGAGGGTATTTTGAGAAAACTTTATGTTTTGACTTTTTCATGAAAATGCCTAGAACGTGCTCAAAACTAGTGATGAAGTCATTACGATTAATGACGTCGGCAGATTGGCATGCCGCGTTCTTCGATTTCCATGAAACAACTTTAGTTGGCCCAAATAGGAAAAACATACCTAACCCATTGGGGCGCAGCATGCCAAAAGTTGGGATCGATTCGATCAAGTTTGGCCATCCGTTTTGAGAAAACCGAGCCCTAGGTCAACCGTATTTAGCGTGTCGATATTGTCATGTTGGCAACTAAATATCTCCTAAACTATAGCTCAAATGACCAGGGTGCCTAAATATAAAATGATCAGTGACGTATGGGCTTCAAACTTTGTTTTGGGCCCATGACCTAATTTGGCCCATAAATGTCCCAAAATCGGCTCCCACCGAGCCCACTTGCACGCGCTCTAGGTGTTCGGTATAATGCCTACGTGGATGTGCGGCATGCTTGACCCCGCTACCGCCACGCGCCCGCGCCTGCGCTCTCTACCGCCGCGTGCCGCGCGAGCGGTGCTCGCCCCGCCGACCCCGCCAGAAGGGGGACAGAGACCCCATTCACTCTCCCTTCACTCCCCACTCCCTGCCTTGTCCTCTCTTCTCGGTACGCGCCGAGGGCGCCATTGCCGCCGTCGTCTGGCGCAGCGTGGACAGCGCCTGTCACCGCCGCACCTCGCCCTCCAGCCGCACCACCACCTCCGCCCTACCCTTACCTACTCTCGCCGATGCCCAGCGGCTCACGGTGACGACCAGCGCGGCTCAATCGGCCGAAACTGCCGCCGCCATCTTCACCAGAGTCGCCGCTGCGCCCGTCGTCCTTGGGACCTCGGCGTCGCAATTAGCGGGTGCCATCGTGTTTCCCAGCGCGCGCCGCATCCCTTGCACCTCCTCGCGGCCGTGACCGCCGCCAGAAGCCACCATAGCCGAAAGCGCCGAGCGGCCGGGCCGCCGCCCAGCGTGGCCGACCCGCCACGAGCCTCCTCGCGCTGCTCGGGAAGTATCGGTGGGTGCGCGGCACCGCCCAGCTGCTCCGCCGCCCCTTCATGGCCGCCGGGAAGGCTCCTCGCCACCGGCCGCCGGCAAGCCGGCCGCCTCCTCTGCTCCCTCCTCGTGGGGACTTCCTGTTTGGAATTCAAGAAAGGGTGAATCTGAGGTTGGTACTTTTTGTGGGCTTATTCTATGCCCATATGTAGCTCTGTGAATGGTTAGATTCATGGTAGGAGCAAGTTGGTAGTACAAAGTATCTATAGGTCCTTGGTTTGGTGCTGCCATGTCATTTTTGTATAGGCTAGTAGGATCATCCAATTGGGGTGAAACTTGGGTGGTGCACTGGCATTGCCATGTGTTATCGACTGTAATTTTTATAGGATTTTATGGAGTGTCTAGCTATGGGTTGCTGTTCAACTCAAATGTGATTAATTTAGAATCGATTCCAAGATGTCATGCCTAACCTAATGATAGGTTGGTATTCTGGGAAACTTGTATTTACATGATTGGTTTGTAATTAGTACATGAGTCTACTGCTGAAATTTGGTGGTCATTGGATGATTAGTTTGGGAGCTATGGCTCTTACAACTTGGTTAGGAAGGCTGTTTAAATGCTGTTGGGCCAGAACCAGTTCTGGTGTTGTCTGTTTTAGGACCACGCGTAGAACATTCATCGTGAAGTCAAGGATCACGTGTAGAACATTCATCGTGAAGTCAAGGATCCAGAAGGACAAGTCGCGAACGGAGATCCACACACGAAGTGATCAAGAACCAGGAACCCGACGTGGAATAGTCGAGTACCTGGAGCTCCAACCTGATCTTCTAGCTAAGGCAAGCCCCGGAGCATCCCTCCTATGGTTTGCAAATGTTTTACCTTGCGTCCTTTTATTCTTTATGATGCATTAAGTTATAGGCGTTGATTGGAACCGTAGTTGCATCAGGACTACCTTGCCACGAGAAATATCCTACCTTAAGTACAGGATCGACTACATGCTTAGGCCTGCTCTCTTAATCGGTAGAAGCCGGATGATCGACACTCGTCCACGGAGTGTAGGTGGTTACTACTCCTTTTGGATTGAGGATAGTGAGATGTTGGATTTGAACATAACCATATGGCCTTCTAAATCATCTCTAAAGAAATATGGCTTTGTACGTCCTCGATCATGTTGAATGCCGCCTCACAGTTAGCTGGAAGGGCCCGGGTGCTCAACCGCGAAGCCAAGAATCTACATGGGCCGGGTTTCAACTTCCAGACTCCATGCCGGCGATGGGGGGGGGGGAGTAACAAGGTGCCCGGACGTGAGTCCTTTATGATCATGGTATGAGTAGGCTTACCATTGAGGTCAGGTATGAGCACGCTTACCTGTCGACAACTGGGAGTTCCTTGGTCATGGGCCTGCGTTGTTGATCCCGCGTCTTTTCCCGAGTAGACCATGGTGATCTAATCGACTCCGACGGGAGTCGTGTGGTTTGTGTGAGGAATACCCCCTCAGCTGAGTAGCAATCGATTATAATCGCCATCATTCGTAGATAGTGAATACTTGATCAAGACAGCGGCACAGTCGTAAATAATATCTCTTGTGCGAGTTGGTTATGTTTACTCATGTTGGTTTCATGATTACTCAATCAATGCGGTTATGATATAATGTTGATTGCTTCTACCTTAAAATGATGAAGTAGTTGCAGGTGCTAATGTAGTAATGGCAGGATCCAACTTTATTGGATAAGCTAGAGAGTCCTTTTGTCACTAAATGATTATTAATAAGCTCATCTTTTGGCAAACAAAGGAGTCGGCTACCCCACTATAAAGCCTGGCATCCACCAAAGAGTCTTTATTTTCTTTTAGTCGGGTAAGTCTTGCTGAGTATAACGTACTCAGGGTGCAATTCCCAATTGTTTGTTGTAGGTTGAAGATTACCACGGTGGTGACACGGTGGACTTATATCCCACTACGGGAGTAATAGACTTCGGGCAAGTCAACTCTTATATCTCATCTACATGCTTTTTAAGGAGTCGACTCTGAGCTAGCACTATGTTTAATTACTTAGGTGTGAGTGTATTTGCAAAGAAAAACCTCTTCCGCTGTTTATTTAAAAATCCTGAGTTGTAAAATATTATATTTGCAACGTGTGGTGTAATTCTAAATGTTGTAAAAAGTAACTTAAGTGAATGGGAACTGCTGAACTTTGTGATCCGGGTGTGACTTTGAGAAAGTTTGAGATCTTTCAGGATTTCACGGACTACCGGGCTGGTATAATTGCGGTTTACTACTTAAGCTGCCACGGTGGCTTGATTAGTGAACAGTAATTATATTACTTGGTCGGTTCTGTTACAACGAGCACCTGTCATCGGAGTAAGAACATGGAGAGATATCCATATGGATATGAAAATTGCAATAGCAAATGATGTGCTGGTAAGCTTCTATTATCCATGTGGATGTCAAAATTGCAATACCAAATTATTGTTTAAGAAGTAATTTATTTCGGCTCTACCTTGTGCAGGCTAAGTGGGACCTTGAGGATAATGAGGCGAACAGAATCAAGATATGGACAAGTGGCTAATGATCGTTACAAAGGATGGCGATCTACATTTAGTGCTACCTATAAGGCGTACACGACCTATGAAGACAGAATGAGACATAGGCCAGAAGAATTAGACATTGTTGAGTGGCACTATCTCGGTGTCGTATTTTGGCATCGAAGAATTCCAGGTTTGTTCCCAATATTTTAAGAAACTTGCCAATTCCACTTCGACATGAAGGTTTATGTTTTGCGCACTGCTGATTTTATAAAAATCAAATCATTGCTGGTTGTGTGCGTAGGATTAGCAATAAGAATTCTCGAATCGGCACAATCGAAAGATACACCATGTTACAGGATCAAAGGGTTTTTCTCAATTGAGCTATGAGAAGGTAAACAATTTTGTCAAAAGGTTTTCCTTCAGGCATTTTTTATGGTTTGTGCTTGTGCCCCCGAATGACAATGACATGATATTGTTATAACATAAATAGTCTTTGTATTTGATAGAGATATTTAGCTCATTGCCCATTACAAAAAAAATATTTTTCATTCTTGTATATAGAAAGCTGAAAAGTACTAAAACTAATGTGTGCCAAAAAAAGAAGAACTAGGATTCCTTCAGTTTTTCAATAGCAACAAATATTTTTGTTATCTTTTGTTTTTTAATTTCGATGAATATCTTCCCGATCTTTACGGTTTATAAAAGCTTCTACATTTCCCTAGATTATGAAATATGGCTAATTTGTTTACATTCTTGCTTAATTAGAGGGACCAACTAACTGGTGAAGAGCCAAATGATATGGAGCTTTTTATGATGACCCACCAACAAAATGGACAATGGACAAGCGAGGAATCTAGGGAAGTCTATGTGAGTATTAAATAATTTTTACAACCCTTATTAAGTGATGCAATTGTCCTCACTTAATTAGAATTAAAGTTTTAATTAACTAAATGTCTTTACTTTTTTAGGACAATGCAAGCAGGAAGATTATGGAGCCGGAGTCAAGGCTCGATGCAAATGTCGTCTCGGACTTGAGCAGAACCAGATTTTCCAATCGACCTACAAGGAAACGACAAAAATCAAATCAAACAAGATGCATGCTAATGGTTACCTTGCAAGGTACCCAACTAGAAAGGAGCTACCGTCGGAGGACTACCAGCGCAAACTCCAATAGGAGGAAGCCCTCATTGAATCGTTTGGACGGCCGCAAGATAGACTAGATGCTCAAGAAGTTGAAAGGGAAGCCGAGAGGCAAGAACATAAGCGTCAGCTTGAACAGATGAACAAGTAAAGGGAGGCTGATAGAGAAGCACTTAGGCAAGCTATGTCAATGTTGCAAGCAGCCCAACAACAAGCTTCAGTACAAAAGGTAATATTAACAACATATATGTTCTCATAGTTTATTGAACTGAAAATCATGATCTTGAACCCAATTCGAAATGTAGGCTAGCACAATTATGGAGCCAACTGAAAATGTTGTTGCTGCTACAACAATTGAGAAGACACAAAATGTAACAACTACGAGAGGAAGAACACACGGTGCATAGTCACGGGTAGTTTGATGATAATTGAAGAATGTTTAATTGTAACATGCATGTCATATTCTTGTCAAGGGGTGTAGTTTATTGAACTGAAAATCATGATCTTGAACCCAATTTGAAATGCAAGGCTAGCACAATTGTGGAGCCAACTGAAAATGTTGCTTGCGCTGCAACAATTAACAACTACTGAGAGGGAGAACACATGATGTATAGTCAGCAGGTAGTTTGATGATAATTGAAGAATGTTTAATTGTAACATGCATGTCATATTCTTGTCAAGGGGTGTAATTTTTACCACCAACCATTTATTTTCAGGTTACCCAAGAAACCAGCCAGCTAGAACAACAACCCCCTTCTTCCGCAACTGAAGAATGTTTCACTAGAGGGCGCATGAGAAGAAGTAATTCGGTAGCGAATTCGGGTGCTGTTTTTACTACAACAAAGCAACTGAAGGAATCTACTGCTAGGAAAAGATCTGCATTGTCCAAAATGCATACATAGGTACTATGTGAAACCTTTTATCTCTCTTTGCATTAAAAAGGGACCTGTAGTCCTTTTGGAGAAGTACATAGCCATTCTTCTATTCTGCTCCTAAATCTGGTCCAGGCTTAGTTTCCTCTTGCTGATTAGAAATATATATGGATGTGTTTGTGCTCATGTGCTCATATAATGTCTTGGGAGGCAGCTGCATGTATGTTAATATTTGTTTTTCGCTTCAAAGTTCATGGTTGATAGTACTGCAGCTCACAGAACGCTAGTACTGCAGCTCGTGTTTTGCTTCAGTGTTCAATTAGCTTTGCCACCACTAGTCTCAGTTTAACTAATGCATGTCAATGATTTTTTCAGTAGCAATCTTGAGTTTGAGAAGGAGCATGTGAATGGTGGGACGATGGCCAACTTACATATGAAGGGAACCAAAACAGTAGACATTAGTCTTTTGATTCGAATGAGTTCAAACAGTTGTCTATCCTTGACACATTATTATGTGTTAAGCTATCTACTTGTGTTCTCATTTAGTTTGATACTCGGTGTGTTTCATTAAAGATTTTGTATCAACAAATTATATATCATTTTAATGGATGTCGATGCTTCATTCATTATGTATTTGTTGTTTTGCGATTATTGATTTAAGCTACCAAACAAAGCGTCACAACATGAATTATTAATATATTAATCTGGCGTTGCAATAAATGATGGCACATATAACAACCACATTTAGTCATGGCAATAGGTATGATGATCATGGCAATAGAGAACCTATCTCTTGCAACTACAAAAATATGACGGTGGCAATAGAGGAATCTACCTATAGCAACTAGCTAGTTTGTAACGTGGCAATAGGTGACCTATCTGTAGCAACCAACCTAAGTAACGTGGCAATAGCCTATGCCATCTATAGTAACCATTCAGAAACGTGGCAACAGAGGACCTCTCTATAGCAACCAACCTAAATAGACGTTGCAATAACCTAAGCCACCTATAGCAACCATTTAGGTGACGTGGCAATAGAGAACCTCTATTGCAATGCTTTCTCCGCGTAGCAATAACCACGATTGCAACACCTGTGTTGCGTTGCGATTGCATTATGTTGCTACACGACCAGTGTGTCGCAATACGTATCGCTAGCAACACCTAGTTCGTTGCAATTGATACTATTGCCACACCCATAGTGGTTGCAATTGCTTTTGTTACAACACTCACCATGTGTTGCAAAAGCGTCAAAAGTGTTGCAATAGAGGGGCTATGTGTCGCAACTAAAACGTAACCCGTTGCATTCTGCTATTGCTACCCTTACAAGTGCAATGACATTTAACCAAAAAATGGTAGCCAAAGTACAATTGCTACCATTTTTGGGTCTTTTGCTACACTTTTTCGGCATTGCATTTGACCGAAAATCTTGTAGTGGAGCGAGTTCGGGAGCTTGTCCGGTCGTCTTCAAGCTCTACATCGGCTTACCGGTCTCTAGATCGGTTATGCCGGTTACGCTTCAAAGGTGCCGCGTTTGTAGGTCGCTTGGGGCTACCTCGAGGGAGTCCAAGGCCCACGTGTGGTGTGTAGGCGCCGGGAGCAATCTTTGGTGTCAACACTATCTTTAACTATCATTGGATCTTTTTGTTTTTAAAAAGTTGTGCACCTCGGCATCTATATAGATAACAATCAAACTAATATTGATTACTTCATTGCACAAAAAACTTTTCTCTTCAAGAAAAAAGACGTACTTGAAAAATATCTTATAATCACATTTACACAAACTTCAACATACAAGTTTTTTTTTCAAGAAAACAAACGTATGGACAAATCTTGTACGCATGTTCACGGTTGGCTACTGGTCAAATATTAGTAAAATATTATGTCCACAATGTCCATAAAACCACGTAGATAATGAATTAATAAAACAATCAAATACAAGATTATAATCTATTAATTCATGAAACATGGGAGAGAGTCTATCAACCTCAAGAAAGAAGATATACACGTGCGCCCATATAAATAAGTATAAATATATGGTTACATGTCTCACGTCATTATGTATTTTGTTTTTATGATGTGGAGGGAAAAGATGGTAACACAAAGGTTGTTCATTGGTAAAACAAGTGTTTCATTTGTGTTGAGATTAATTAGAATAATTAATTAGTGATAAATTATTGTAATTCCTGTAATTAGCATGTGCTAATTACGTCATTAGTAGAGATAACCTATTATGCCCTTTCGGCAGCAATAAGCATCTGTTGGCATTGTGTCACTGACACAAGCAACTGCCTCCTGTATATATTGCTACAGTTTTCATCAATAGAACACAGAGATCATTCGATCCATTCACATTTCTTCCAACACGTTATCACGCACGCTCTGCCCACGCTGACGCTCGTAGGCCAGAGAATAGGAAGGAGAGGAAGTTCGCCGGAATACTTGCCGGAACTTCGCCGGAGTTGCTGCACGCCACCACCAAAGGTAGCCATGGCGACTCCTCCCGTTCCTTCCATGAATGCCAAGGTCGACGCCATCACCGATGCCGTCGAAGCCGCCATCGTCCGCGGCAGCAACCACCCTGGAGGCGTTCGTCGCTTCATCTTCCAGGGCGCCATTCGCCGTGTCCTTCGTGACATCGCTGACCGCCGCATCGCTCCACGCCGTTTCAACGGCAATGGACCGAACGCCGGTGGCCGCCCGCACACGCCGCGTCCTGTGCCTCGGTCGTCGAGGCTGGAGTACGCCGCCGGGGTTTGCCTACGCCACGGACCGTCGATGTTTGTCCGCCGTGTGCAAACCCCGTCGGCGTCGTCGCTGCCGAGGCCGCCGGTGGAGTTCCTGCCACCACCGCCTCCACTGCCGTCAACCGCGTCTGCGCGGCCATGGAATGGAGGCGGTGGCACCATGGCTGGACGCCGTGGCGCCCCTCCGCTCATCGACAGCAGCATCGGCGCGGCGGCGTGGCCACCGGGCTTCGCCTATGACCTCGACGTCGTATTCCCCCAGCTGGCGCTCTCTCCGATTCGGACTCCGCCCCCCACGCCGTCCTACGCCGACATCGTCGCCAACCGCGGCACCGGGCTGCGGAACGCCGGCGGAGCGGAGCACCTCCCGACAGGCCCCGCTATCGGGGCGGGCTTCGCCTCTCCCACCGTCGAGGGGGAGGTGGTCCCTCGCCGCTGAAGCATGAACGGGGGGCCGGTGGGGGCATCTCCGTCGTCCCCGGCAAGCTGCGCTGGTCTCCATGGCCGGAGCTCGCCGGGATGGATGGGTTGCGCCCCGCCGGCCGGCCTCCGTGGCGGAGTGAGGGCGGCGCCCCTCATCTGCCATGAGAGGAAAGGGGGAGGAACAGGAGGCTTGGATGGCGGTCGACCGGCGGAGGCGGCGGCGCAAGGACCGGTGGCGGCGGCCTGGGGCTGAGCGGTTAGGGTCAAAACCCTAACCGCTGGCCTTTTAAAGCCGGACGGGCTCTGCTGGTGGACTGGGCCGCGCCGGCCGGCAGCGAGCCTGGCCTGGCTGGCTGGGCCGTGCCCACTCGGCTGGGCCGCGCCTGCCGGTGGCTGGGCCGCGCCTGGCCGGCCGCCGGGCCGCAAGCCGGCTGATGGGCCGCTCCCTCCTCCACCCTGGCTGTTTATTTCTTTTTCCTTTTCTTTTATAATTTCAGCAGTAATTTATAGTTGATTAGTATATGCTTTGCTAGTTTAATTCTGCAAGAACATCAGTATTTTATCTTGATTGTTGTTGCTCTGCTTCGCTGGATATTGACATTGTGAATATAAAGTGTGGTTTGTTTATATTACTATGAAATGCCCTATAATTCTATCATTTTCTGGATTATGTGGTGCACTTAATTATTCTTTTCACCACATATATTGCTACATTTGCAACTTGATAATTCTGTTTTGGGCTATGTTGGTACACCCAAACCCCCTATTAGTACCAACATATTGATTGCATTTGTAATTTTATGATAGAATTGTGTATGTTGGTGCCCCAAATCACAAATTTTTGCACCACATACAAGTTAAATTTGCTAGTTGACTTAGTTGCAATTTAACTATGCCATCTATAGTATTAGAGCTATAGAATTTCAGTTGCAATATATATATCTTGTTTATTTTGGTTATATACACAAGGTAATGGAGTTTATGGCATTGGCTGCGTTTAATTCCCGTGAATTATCCCGCCTAGAGACCGTGCCATAGCAGTGATCAAATCACCGACATCGAGAGGTCTACATCTTGTTTCTTTGAAACTTGATGATTACCTACACCGTGTTTTTAACCAAAATAAAGGTTTTGGATTGCTATGTTCATCACATTATTTTGATATTACACAAGATAGTAGAGTCCTAAGCAAAGGCTGCATTTAATTCACTCGTGAATTATATTGCCCAGAGACCGTGCTTAGGCAGCAATATGATTGCCTACTATAAAGATCTACTCTTTGTCTTTGACATAGAGATTATCTTGTTTTGTGTTTATCGAAAATTTATGATGAACTTGGTTGTATGGTCTACACAAATTTGTGATTACCTACAACAATCCAACACTAAGATAAGATATTAATCTTAAAATATTGCACTTTCATACTACAACTAGTACCATGTTGATTTTAATTTACCTTGTGGTAAATTAATTAATCCATGGTTGTCCATGTAGGATCATGGCCTCTAGAGAGTTCGATGAACTTCTGTTAGACAGTAGCAATTACCCTACTTGGGCTTTTGATATCAAGATAGCACTTGGCTCTCGTGGCCTTACAGCTACAATACGGGAACCCCAACCCGGGGTTGTCCCGCAAGATAAGCATATTATATCGCTTTGGCTTTGATACGGTATTATATTCATAAGGATCTTAAGTTAGAATACCTTATGCTTGATAACCCTCGTGAATTATGGGTCGCTCTTAAAGAGAGATATGACCAGCAAAAAGAACTTATTTGGCCTGAGGCCAATCATGAATGGAATAACCTCCGTCTCCAAGATTTTAAATCTATAGCAGACTACAATCATGAAGTTCATAAGATTTGTTCTAAGTTAAAGTTTTGCGAAAAGGAGCCCTGAGATAAAGACAAGATAGAGAAAACACTCTCTACCATGCTTCCATTCGATAGAGTATTGCAACAAGCAATACGGGGCTACGAATTACTACCAGTTTTATTCCCAGCTTATTCATACATTGACTCAAGCGAGAAAAACATGATGAACTTCTTCGAAGAATCATCATAAGCGCGCTGTTGGTTCGGCGCCTTCCTCGCCCGAGGTTCACAATGTACAGAAATTTAATAGGAATAAAAGAAAGTTCAATGGACTCGATCCAAAGAACAAATCGGTAAGCGCAAACATAACAAGAGACAAAGAAAGAATTTAGATAAGAGGAACAAGGACAATGCGAAGCCCAAAAATGACAACAAGTGTCATAGATGTGGGGATTTTTCGCATTTTGCCAGAACCGCCGTACACCAAAGCATTTGGTTGCTTTGTACCAAAAGTCCTTAAAAGAAGTCAAGCCGGCGGGAGATAAAAGATATGAAGCACACTTCAATCTTGCATCCGAGATTGTCTCGGGAGAGGGTTGTTCTAAGCGGTGCCCCTAAACAAGCAATTGAACAACAATTCTCTTAACATTGAAGAGAATCTCCCATCGACAAACAACTTGCTCCTAGACTTTGGTTCTGGAGACATGTTTGGAGATCTGGAGTAACTTAGCTTCAGCCTTGATATCATATTTGATAGTTGTTGTATATAGTTTAAGTCACATCTAGTTTGATACAATACTCTAATGTATTAATGAGTTGTACATACTTGTCTCTATTGATTGTATAACTCATAGATATTGTAATATCATACACTTATATTTGATATTCAATATATGTAATGTATAGTCCTATATGTTACTTGACATTTTTAGTTTACATTCTTGTTTTACATATAGATGTCTCTGTTGAAACCAATCCAAAGGAGGAAGAATTATGCCTTGTGGATTCATGTACCACAAACTCTATACTTAAAGAGATGAAATATTTCCAGACTCTAAAGAAAAGAGAAGGAAATATTATGACCATTGCTGGTCGGGACGCATTAATAGTTGGCTCAGGTCGAGCCACTATTACTCTCCCTATGGGTACACAAATAACGATGGAGGATGCCTTGTTGTATCCTGACTCGACTCGTACCCTTCTAAGTTATAGAGATATCCGTAAGAACGGTTTCCATGTGGAAACTCATCAAGATAATAAAGAGGAATTTCTTCTCTTTACTAAACTTACTCGGATTTGGCAAACAAATCGTGAAAAGATTTCTTCACTCCAAACGGATTGTATTATACATACATAAAGCCTATAGAACATGTTGCTTATAAGATAATTTTCCAAGATGTCGATTCATTCCGAATCGGCATGATCGACTTGGGCATCCTGGTATAGGGATGATGAGGAAAATTATCAGCAATTCCATAGGTCATGATATGGAAAAAGCTAAATTTCCCCAAAATAAAGATTTTTGTTGCTTCGCTTGTGCAGCTGGGAAATTGATTTTAAGACCATCACATCTTAAAATTAGAGCTGAGCCACTTAAGTTCCTTGAAAGGATTCAAGGAGACATTTGTGGTCCGATTCAACCATTATCGGGGCCGTTCAGGTACTTCATGGTTTTGATAGACGCATCTACTAGATGGTCTCACGTGTATTTGTTATCGACACGCAACCATGCTTTTGCCAAAATAATAGCCCAACTTATTAAGTTGAAGGCACATTATCCTGAACATCGGATACAATCTATCCGAATGGACAATGCTGCTGAATTCTCATCCCGTGCTTTTAATGACTATTGCATGGCATTGGGAATTCAGGTCCAGCATTCTGTTCCATATGTACATACTCAAAATGGTTTGGCTGAATCGTTGATTAAAAGAATCAAGCTCATTGCAAGACCTATGTTGACGAATTGCAAATTGCCTACGTCGTGTTGGGGTCACGCAGTTCTGCACGCTGCGGATCTAATCCAACTACGACCAACTGCATATCATGATAACTCCCCATTGCAGTTAGTATGTGGGAATCCTCCGAGTATTTCCCATTTGCGTAAATTTGGGTGCGCTGTTTACGTACCCATCTCACCACCTCAGCGGACATTGATGGGCCCTCACAGGAAACTGGGGATCTATTTGGGATATTCATCTCCGTCGATCATTAAGTACTTAGAACCCCTAATGGGAGATCTATTTACTGCCCGGTTCGCTGATTGTATTTTTAATGAGGATCATTTCCCGGCATTAGGGGGAGAATTGTACCAAAAAGAATGCCAGGAAATAGATTGGAATGCAGAAGGCATTTCATTTACTGATCCACGTACTACAGAAACTGAACAACAAGTTCAAAGAATTATTGATTTGCAAAATATTGCAAACAATCGCGACGCTTTCTCGATTATAAAGGTGTCACAAAGTCTCGCATCCCGCAAGGAATGTGCTAGAGCGAGTGGAGGTACCTAATAAAACCACTCAACCCCCTATTGGCAAAAAGAGGGGGAGAAGCACTTCCTGCAGGCAAGATGTAATTGCCGGCAAGCAAAAGAAGACTCGGAAATGCAACACAACCTTTGGTTGAAAGACACTTTGAGGACATACATCGTCCCGTGGATAGGAGTAATCCACAATCCAGCTCAGTTATGCACATAAACTCTGAGGCTGGAACATCGGAAGACCCTAGATCCATCATTTCGGGAAGTCATGATGGATCATTAAGGGTAGACGAGATATCTATAAATTTTTGAGACTGGAGAGTCTTATAATCGTAAGTCCATAGTAGTCGACATATATTTCTCTGAAGGAATTGCCGATATCCTTCTCACTGATTCAGATCCTAAGTCTATGACTGAGTGCAAGAAGCGCTCGGACTGGGATAAGTGGAAGGTAGCAATTGAAACAGAGATCGCCTCGCTTAATAAAAGGAAGGTGTTTTCGGCTGTAATGCCAACACCTCCCGGTATCTTCCCTGTGGGATATAAATGGGTTTTCGTCCGTAAAAGGAATGAAAACAACGAAGTGGTGAGGTATAAAGCAAGGCTAGTGGCACAAGGTTTTACGCAAAGACCTAGCGTTGATTTCAACGAAACTTACTCTCCGGTAATGAGCGGAATAACTTTCCGATACTTAATATCTTTGGCGACAAAATCGTCTATCTATGCGGTTGATGGACGTAGTGACAAGATATTTATATGGGTCACTAGATTCGGATATATACATGAAAGTTCGATGGAATTAGTATACCGAATCCTAAGGCAAATCGCAACACATATTGTATAAAGTTGCGAAGTCATTATATGGCTTAAAGCGATCGGAGCCGAATGTGGTACAATCGGTTAAGTAAATTCCTTACTCAAAAGGGATATACAAATAATGATGACGCCCATGTGTCTTCATTAAGAAATCATCAACAGGATTTTGTATCATATCGTATATGTCGATGACCGAATATCATCGGCAACGAGTCGATATTAATGAAGCACGTCATCATCTAAAGACGGAGTTTGAAATGAAGGATTTGGGTCAAACCAAATTTTGCTTGGGTATACAACTTGAGCATTTACCTTCGGTATATTTGTATACCAATCTGCCTATGTCCGAGAAGATATTGAAGAAATTCAATATGGACAAGTCATATCCAATAAAAACTCCCATGGTAGTAAGATCCTTAGACGTTGAAAAGGATCCTTTTAGACCACGGGAAGAAGGAGAAGAGATATTGGGATCACAAGTCCCATATCTCGAGTGCCATTGGAGCACTTATGTATCTTGCTAACAATACCCGGCCGGATATTGAGTTTGCAGTTAACCTGCTAGCAAGACATAGTGCTGCACCTACCAAACGTCATTGGGTAGGAGTTAAATCAATTTTAAGATACCTCAATGGCACCAAAGATCTTGGATTATTCTATAATAGAAATCAAGATCCGGTTTTATTAGGATATGCAGATGCTGGTTACTTGTCAGATCACCACAATGGCAGATCGCAAACTGGCTTTGTATTCTTGCAAGGTGGCACAGCAATATCTTGGAAGTCTTCAAAGCAAACCTTAGTGTCTACTTCCACCAATCATTCTGAAATAATAGCTTTATATGAAGCATCACGCGAATGCGTATGGCTTCGCAGAATGGTGAACCACATAACACAGTCATGTGGTATTGGTACAGTTGACACACCGACAATTATCTTTGAGGATAATTCGGCATGTGTTACCCAGATGGAATCAGGTTACATCAAGAGTAATATGACTAAACATATTATTCCTAAGTTATTCTACCCCCATGAACTCCAACGGAATGGAGAAATTGAAATTTTGCAAACTAAGTCGTGTGACAATCTAGCAGATTTGTTCACAAAGTCTCTACCATATTTCGCATTTCATAAATGCGTTGAGGGTATTGGTATGAGAAGACTTAGAGATTTGCAGAAATCAGGGGGAGAATCTGTTTGAAAGTTAACTGATTCAATATAGTATTACACTCTTTTTCCTTTATATGAGTTTTGCTCTTCTAGAGTTTTCTCACATAAAGTTTTTAATGAGGTAATAAGTAACACATCGTAAATGTCATATTATCTATTTTTCCTCACTGAGGTTTTTCGAAGATAATATATGACATATTTGATCCTTGATCAAAATTGTTTTAGACTATGTCTTTGAGGTTACCCAAAGGGTCTATTAACATTGGGAGATATATATCATGGGTTTCTCCTTATTTTTCCCACTGGGTTTTTAAGGAGTTTTACCTGGTATATCTATATACTTTGGATTTTTCCCACAGGGTTTTTCCAAAGATTCAAGACCTTTATTGATGAACAAGAAATGGTGCCTACACAAGATCAATTGATCAAGGGGGAGTGTTGAGATTAATTAGAATAATTAATTAGTGATCAATTATTGTAATTCCTGTAATTAGCATGTGCTAATTACGTCATTAGTAGAGATAACCTATTATGCCCTTTCGGCAGCAATAAGCATCTGTTGGCATTGTGTCACTGACACAAGCAACTGCCTCCTGTATATATTGCTACAGTTTTCATCAATAGAACACAGAGATCATTCGATCCATTCACATTTCTTCCAACAATTTGAACTAAAATTGAGAAATATGAGACGCCAATTACACCATTGTATATGTTGTTTATGTCATATGACCAACAATTTAAGGGGTATTTAGGATTGCCCCCACAAACCCTTCTTCACAAACCGCACTAAGAAGCTCTATAGAAATCTGAAGTTTGTGTAGCACCTATTTAGAATTTGTCACATTTGAAACTTTTTCGTGGAGCAGAGTTGCGTGGAAGTAAACATGTTTGGCTAAAAATAGAGCGGAGCTAGAAAAACATAGAGTGGAGTAGTCCAAACACCCACTTACTTTTTATTTATACACATTAAGAAAATTAGGAGTTACTACGTTACAACCCAAAAGGCCATTGTGTATCTCTAATAAAAAATTATGTTGTACTATATGAAACCATCCATTAGACAACATTTACTCTAAAGAGGTCCAGCGGTCCAAAAAAGAGACTGTCATGCATAACCACGAATCCTTCTATTCGGCATCGATACGACTATTTTCATCCTTCATCAACTAAAAGGTAATTCAAAAAACTCCCAAATTTTAGACACTAGAAAAGGTAACTCAAAATAGCCTACGAACACATTTTATAAAAAAACAAATTGGTCATTAAGAAAAAAAAGATACAAACTTATCGAAGTGTGTTTAAAATACCCATATATGTCAATATAAAATTATACCATTTACACTATGCCAGAAAACGCTATCAGTGACGCGACGATTCGTGACATGAAAATGAAACGCGTCACCAATAATCTATCTGTGACGCGGGTTAGCAAGACGCGTCACCGATTAGTTGCTGCCCATGCCCCAGAAGCAAGACGCTTCACTGATAACTATGTATTCGTGACACGTGTTAACGAGACGCGTCACGGATAAAAATTATGACGCGTATTGTCAAGACGTGTCACAAATAGATGGTCGTATTGGTGACGCTGGTTAACAAAACGCGTCACAAATAAGATATGTGACACGTTTTCGCTGGACGCGTCACCCATAGGAAATCATATCAATGACTCTTCGTAACAACACGCATCACAAATCACCTAGCCGGAAAATTATACATCTACTAATCATTGTCCCCGGCTCCTCCAAGAAGGGAAATTAAAATGGGCCTTCAGGCTAGCAGCCCAACCCAACACCAACTCGCTCAACACCAGCTCCACGTCCGACAGCCCTCTCCCTCCCAATCTTCCAAAGCCGCCGCCCTCTCTCGCCGCAGCTCAACCCTAACACCACAGCTCCCTCGGGCGCCCATCGGCTGCACATGGTGGCCTGTCCCTCTAGTCCTCCCATCGCCGGTTGCCGCACACAGCAGCAGCCAACCTCCTCCGTCTTGCCGGCTCCGCGAGGTGAGTCGCTCTAGCTATCCCCTCTTTGCTCTCTCCACGCGGCTCGACGCATGTGCTTTCTAGGGTTTGAAACGGGGTGACAGATCTGGGTTGTGGAGGAGCTGCTGTGAGCCTGCGTCGGACCCGTGGACGGGACCGGAGGAGCAGCACTGGACCTGTGGCGGAGCTGCGCCGGCGCATCCATGACGACGGTGACAGGGCCGCTCGTGGTATACCAACGCGTCCGGCATCTCAACCGTCAGCCGCTCACAGCCTCTACACAAACGGCATCGTTGGGATTTTGGTATTGTATATCAGACTCGATCTCCTTATTTGCAAATAGAAATAGAAGGTATACAGAGTAGGTTTACAGTGTTCGATGGGAAGATAGAATGTGTTTGAAACACAAACGTGCATTGGTTATTTCACACTGATGCCATTGATCACCTACTGCTTGTTTGACAAAATAACACACGACTCTAAATACAGTTGGCTCATGCCCTTTATTTTTCTGGATGAAATCTGACAGTAGGTTGATAACTAGCCCTGAGATTGTTATATTGTTCCGTATAACTTTTATCAGTTGTTGGATTCATCCCAACAATTCAACATGATAGCCATGCTAAGTAGTGATGTGATATGTTTGTCAACACTGTCCACATTGATGCCAGTGAGGAGGCATCCTCGAAGGCAGATGCTTGTACCCTTTTGTATAAAAGTTATCAACCGCAACTTCTATAAATAGATAAATAAAAACAAATCTCATATCTATATGCAAATAGCAATAAAATATGTTAGAAATATATGTAAAAGTATATCATATTATATATATTTCTAAATGAGACCCTTCAACCCTCGCTATGTTATATCATGTACAAATCAATGTACACACATTAATATAATATCAATTTTAATAGCTTTTCAAACATTGAAAATAGCACTTTTAACATGACCATACCAAGCAAATATATATACATTAGGACAAATATTCATTTTAATAGCTCATAAGCACAAAAATTGTTTAATTAACAAACCACCAACAATTCCCTTTTAATTATGTTAATACTACCTAATAATGAATCTCATAATCTGTTTTATATAGCTTCACAAATTTTAACTAAAATTTTTTTTGGTGCTATGGTGCAAAATGAGTTTTAGCTTAATTCACATATGGAAAACAATACTACTAGGATCTAAACTCTTTTTACTAAAAGTAAATTCTAAAAAAAACACTAGAGATTCTATGTAACATATGGAAAAATTATAATTCTTGAAGTAAAAAAAGATAAAATAAGATTTTATATATCTAATAATTAGGTTTAAGCTAAATGCATGTCGTGCTATAAAAAGATAAATACTAGGAATGCTAACTAGAGGTCCTTAATGGAGCCTCCACTTTGTCTATATTTATATATTTTAACTAAATGTTGGACACATCTATATTAGTATAACTATAATTGCAAATATAATTCCTTGATAGGAAAATTCAAATATCTTAATATATTTTCTTCTCTTTAACATTGCTCTAGAGTAATTCGATCATTATAAAGCTTAAGAAAGTTTAAATTTCTCATCAGGTTAGCACTACTAAACCCAACATCTTATTTCAAGCTCTATCACTTATCTTAGGTGACATGGTGCAAGTTTCAAATGATTGCATATGCTATTGTCGTATTTTGGAATATACTATATGACCTAAAATCCATTTTAAAACAATCCAAAATGATATTTAGTATCAGATACAATAAGCACAAGATTTTTCAACTTGAGGAAAAAAATAGAAGCTAATAAAAATAAACTAAAAAAATAAAAATTCAGATTGATGGAGTAACCATAGTTAATCGCAACGTTTGAAACTAATTGCGTATTAAAAATATACATATACAAGGTGTCATTCAAGTAAAATATGAATATGCATGAGAAATATATAAGCGTGTCAGTTGCAAAAAAAAGTAATTAATAAATTTATGATAATTAGATATAGACTATGAAATGTCTATTATGTATATTCTATACTACATTTTTTATAATTCTGGCCCGTGCTAGAGCACGGGTTGATGGACTAGTATACATAATAAATATAAGAAAGGGGCAAACTAATCGATTGCTCAATCATGATTAAATTTATTGGTACAACTTTTACCTTTCGCCTTCATTCTATTTTGCAAACCTCATCCATTGTTCAGTTCTTTGTTAACAGAAATTCCCACCAGGGGCGCTTAGGCCAAACCTAGAGCAGCCCATTGCAAACTGTGCCCTCACTGGCACACGTTTCTTTTTGCCTTTCAGATCAAGTCCGTCGCTACTCGCTAGGGCCACACAATTACAGGTTCAGTCATTCTGTGCAGGACACGTGCTCTTCATGTTAACAACACACTTGGGGAGTCTGATCATTTGGAGCAGGAAATGATGATACAAGTGAATAGCAATAAAGACGGGGCAGGCTAGCAAGCACAGTCTGCCTCTTAGAAAAACTTCGATGGACCCATCGCTGTCTGCAAATAAACGAATATTGTTATTTCCCATAGTTTTGCATGAATGTAATATAATTCACATGAATGAAAAGTGTTTTGATGGTTTGCATTTATGGTCACGGTGATTTTTTTTTTTCTTATGTGCATATCGAGGTAATACATCAATGAGTTTTAAAAGATGCCATTTATATAGGAAGAAAATGGCAAGGCAATGTAAATGATAATTCAGGCATATATCTGCATGCATCAAATCCCTGTCGTGTATTCTAGAAAAAAGATTAACTTCTGTACTAAAAAGCTTTGATTGAAAAGAGAAACTAGGTAGTGCAAAACAAGAGCAAAACCCAGAATATCTAGCCTTTTGAGATTGGTTAGCTGCCCGATGCTCTCTGGCAAATCATTCAGAGATTAGATTACCTTCAGTTTGATGTAAGCTTCCTTGGCCTTGTTCTCCTCAATTTTACACTTCTCTAGTTCCTCGCACCCGCGAATATCTAGCCTTTTGAGATTGGTTAGCTGCTGTATGCTCTCTGGTAAACATGTGATGCGGCGGCAATTGTTGATACAAAGTCTCTCGAGAGAGGTGAGGCACCCAATGCTATCAGGTAAAGACGTGATGCTGTTGCACGAGCTGATGAAAAGGTCCTTGAGAGATGTGAGGCGCCTAATGCTCTCTGGTAATGACGTGATGTTGCATGAGCAGATGTCAAGTTCCTTGAGAGAGCTGAGGCGCCCGATGCTCTCTGGCAAATCATTCAGATTTTCACAGCTCAATATTTCCAACCGTTGGAGAGAGATAAGGCTTCCCACCCATTGCTCTACTGTATTCATGCTTTCAAACTCAGATAAACATAGTGAATGCAACCGAGTGAGATGTGGGAAGCCATCGTGCCATGGCTTGACCTCATGGCGACCGTATACTGTCAATTCCTTAAGTGAGGCAAGCTGACCCAACCAATTTGGCAGTTCTTCCACTTTTAGCTTCTGAAGGGAGGAGAGGGCTCGTGTGATCTCTGGTGAGCTGCTCAGATCACAGCATTTAATGATGTATAATGTAGTGAGACCAGGGAGGTGGTGAAGTAACCTCCACTGATGCATAGGCACCTCGCAGCCAGTTACAAACAGAGTACGTACCAGAACAGAGCCAGAGGAAGTAACACTGATCTGAGATACCCCCTCCCCCTCCGCCCATGATGATAATACACCATCACTTCTTCCCTTGATGTTCCACCACCAAGAAACTCTATGTGGACATGGTTTCATCCTCAAGTTGGGGCAATCAGTTATTTCCAAATTAGAAAGATTGGGGAACATAAACTCGCTTACACCAATATCACTGCCACCAGAGTATGTTGTGTACCACACTTTGAGACTTTCCATTTCACATAGTGTAAAAGACTCCAGTCCAGAAAATGCCTGCCTGCTACCACATAAGTTCCAGTTAATTTCTGAAATGCCATTCATTCGTTCAAGCACCAGATCTCTTAGACTAGGTAACTGTCCAAGTGGTGGCAGGCTGTTGCACTTGGGAATATTGGACATGGAAATACAAACAAGATTTGGGAGACAAAACACATCAGGGAATCTGAAACTATTGTAACCGTATATCTTCAAATCCTTTAAAGTTGTTGGTGGCACTAGCTCTCCCAACACTTCCATGTCCTCCACAAACCTCTCGACATCATTCGTCCAATTTAGTTCTAGTTTTTCCATTCTATCTTTTCTAGCTAGTTTGATACTCCGCGCCTCTTGCACAGACTTCACGTTTTCAAGTCTGCTTATCACCAGGTCAGTACGATTTACATCCTGGAGCAGAAAGAGGTTGCTTCCAGAATTATGATTACCAGAGTGGACCACAAAGTCTGGTAACACTGCTATACTTTTGCTGAGTTGATTCTGCTCTGACTTGTCTAGACTAAAGCAATTTTTCACCTCTAGAAACTTTAGCCTATCCATTTCATTGAGAAATGATGGCAAACCCTCAAGATTCCTGCAGTTAGAGACATCAAGTGTATGTAGCTTCGTGAGACTACGAAAACTGTCAGGTAAACGTGTCAGATTTTCATTCCCAGACAAGTCCAGATGATCCAGATTTGGAAGGTTACCAATACACTCAACGAAGACGGAAAACGCTTGCTCTGCATGTTCTGAACCTCTTGAACAAAATGATAGGTTCAAATAATGGAGCTCGGTGAGATTTCTGATGGCTTTGGACGTGGAAGAAAGATCCAACTCAGTGCAGTCATAAAAGCATGAAGATTCTGAGAAATTCAGATACTGCAGTTTGGTAAGGCTACCCAAGTTGTCCAGAACACCGTGAACACCACTACACTTTGATACATCAAGGTAAACCAAATTTTTTAGATTCCCAAATGCTATTGGTCCTTCCCTTCTGATGGGGCAGTGTTCACTTCGTAAACGTGATAAGTTTAAATACTTGAGGTTGGTGAACGTGTTCAAAGCTTCAGGTAGATTTTTTACCGTAATTTGAAACCCTGTTGATGACAAATTCAAACATTCGAGTTTGGTGAGAGTAACTAAAACTTGTGCATTGAGCTGCGAAAAGAGGCTGTGAGTGACATATGAGCTATCTGATATGTTCAAGTTCCGCCGCCTCCACCGCCGCTGCAGGCCTCTCCACTTCCCCGAGACGAGATCCGTCCCTCGGCGGGATCTCTCGTCGTCAACGGGAGCGCTGCCAAGGCCCCTCTTCTTCTTCTTGCGCTTCATGACGCTGCCGCGCTGGAGGACCTCCTGGCTCACCTTTCCTTGAGGTTTGATGTTTCCATGTGGAGGGTCCGTGGCACCGCAGTTCAGGAGGGAGGTTGTTGCCCTGCTTCGCCGGGTGGTGGGGTGCCGACACAGGAGGTTCTCCAGCCTGTGGCGGACCCTACCCCGCGTCGGGTTTTCGACCCCATGGATGCTGAGGTGGAGGCAAGCCAATCGGTGTTGGAGGTGGAGACCCTGTCTCCCTCTGGCACCGACGCGGGTGGCTCTGGCCCATCTTCGCCAGTTCAGGCCGCCCGCGTTGACGTCAACCTCGACGAAGTTGGCGATGCGTCGTGCGGGGTGGGACTGGGGGCCTTCGACGGTGAGCCCGCCGGGTCCGACCGTTCTCCCCACCCAGTGCCCACACCACCCGCCTCGCCGCCGCCGACCCACGTTCCTGCTCCGGGTCCGACTGAGGAGTCGCTCGACGCCTTCTTCGACACCTTGAGGCAGCCTCTTGTGCCTCCCCTTGTGGCGGATCCGCCACGCCCACGAACTTCGTGCATCAGCAAGGACGAGTGGTGCCTGCGTCGCAGTACGCGCCTGATGGCCAAGTCGGCCTACCGTGATCCTCAGCCGGAGCGACAGGCTCGCCGGGTGATGCTCAACAAGTGGTCTGGTTGGCCGGCGTCCGATACCCCGGACCCAACCATCGCAATCCGGTTCCACGAGGCCTTCGGTGGTGACATCTCCTCTTCACGGCGCGAGCACATGAGGGAGCTGTTTCCACAGCTCAAAGGCGTGCGGCGCGGTCGGCGACCCGTCGGGATAAGCGTCGCGCCTGCCTGGGCCGCCCGCCGCACATTTAGTTTTCTAAGTTAGTACAACTTCTCAAAGCACCACCGTTCAAGCCGGTGACTTTTGTCCAGTGTGTAATTTGTCTGCCATAGTTGTGGCTTCTCGCCCGGCCGTCGCAGACCGTGTACTAAAACTCCTTATTCTCTTAGAGCAATACACGCACATGCGTGCTTTCGAAAATAAAAAAGGCTACCCAAATTTTCTGATAGGTCTCCAATATTTTGGCAGCATGACAAGTCCAAATATTCAAGGTTAGTGAGGCTGTTGAGGGATTCGGATACATAAGTAACCTAAGAACATTTGGACAAATCTAGATGCACCAGCTTTGTTAGCTTGCTAAATGACATTGGCAATATTTTAATTTCGGAACAACCTGACAAATCAAGATACATCAAACTCTCCATTTTACCAATTGAATCTGGCAGTTCCAAGAGCGCAGAAGACCCACGGAGACTGAGGTAAGTTAATTTTGAGAGCTTCAGAAGAGAATAGGGAATCGCTGAATGTTGAACCCTTGGAGCATTAAGGTATCTCAACTGCTTTAAATTACCAATAGAATTTGACAACTTACTGATAGAGCACTCACTTAAATCCAGGACATGGAGCTCCTTAACGGACCAAAATACATAGTCATCACCATAAATCCCAATTTCTCCACAGACTCGAATACACTCACCAGATGATGATGATGCACCATGCCACGCAGTTTTGTCACTTTCTACAAAACGCAGCCCTCTTATGTTGATAGGATATTGTGTGAATGCCTTCAATGACTCAGTAGAATCATCTAGTAACTCAAAATGGATTTTGCTTTCCCCTGTATTGCCTTGTTTACAAGAACATAGAATTTCCTCAGCCAACAAAGACGTTGCTAACTCATGCACCAGGTCGTGCATGGTGAGCATTGTAGTATCGTCGTAGTACGTTGCAACAGTCTGCTACACAAAAAAACACTTGGCGACATCAGCACTTTGGCAACAAAGCTTGCACATGTACGGCTCCTAGAGATGAAATAAAAACCAGAAAATACAAGCAAGAGCAAGAACAACAAATAGAACTGCATATACTTAAGTAATAGGAGGCAGGAGCCCAAGTAATAGGACGGTCAAATCACGACCCTTGATTTTTGGAATCTATGAACAATTATTAAATAACTGAAACAAACAAGGAAAATAAAGAAATCCCAAAAGCATAAGTAAAATTTTTTTGGTCTCAAGCTCCACGGCCCCCCGTGCATAAACTCTATTATTACTTACCCATTGGTCAAGAAACTAAAAAATAAAGTCAACCATGGTTTATGAAGTCAGTGCTACTACCTCCTTTCCAAAAAGAACGCAATTCTCGTTTCTCGAGGAATCAAGTCATTTTAATTTTGATCAAAATTATATAAAATAATACTAACATTTATATTATAAAATAAGTAAAAATAGATTAATGGCAGAAAATATTATGTAGTATATCTTATTTTAAAATATAAATGTTAACACTAATCGCTATAAATTTAGTTAAATATTAGCAAATTTGACCAGCACAAAGCCTAGAGAGTACAACACAAGGGTGAGCAAGTAGTAGAGCCCCTAGTTTGGGCAAAAACCATACCATATGAGGCCTTATTTTTACTCGGTCATGCAAATATAAGAGGCCCCTAATTTACCCCTTTTAAGTCACGCAAATAGCTGAGTTTCCGTTTGTCACATGCACATGCTCCACCAAAGCCTCTCTTTAGAGCAAGGCAAATAATACACCCAGCTTGTTGGCAACCTTTTTCTTAGTCTATCTCTATAGTAGTTAGCTCTTCACTGTTATTACATGGTCCACTTCTCTCTTACAAAATTTGTTAGTTCATGTGTCTAAGCTTATGGACTGCTTCTCCTCTCTCATTCCTTTTCTTTTCCACCTCAGCATTATTTAACCAGCTTACAGTCTATTATTATTGCTCTCAGCGTGCTGCCCCCACCACCATTGGCTTTGAGTTTGGCCACTGGTTATCAGATCCACTCTCACCGACGTCTAGAATTGGATCCCTGCCCTTCCCTTCACCTATTGACATCTTCCCAACCACCAACCGTCCATGACACACCACGACAGACCATGCATCCTTCCAGCCACAGTGACCTCTCTAGCTGTATTCACGAGCACCATCTCCATGGTCACCGTCTCCACCAGTGCTCCCAACCCTCAAAGAAATCGAATACTTCTCACGACCAGCACTGTCTCTCCAGTGGCACCTCAACCATGAGCTGTCATCCGCTGTGGCACCTCAATCAAGACCTCGCATTCTCTCTCTCTCAAAAAAAAAAAAAACACGACCTCTCCCTAATTGTAAGCTTGCTGGCCTCGAGCCTATCATCCCTGACGAGCGGTACTGTCTTTGTTTGTGGACTTTATGCTTGAGGTGATCCTAGAAATAGGGTACCCAAAAGTAGGAATCCCATAATCAAAAAGTAGAGCCCCTGATTTGGGGGCTATTGTCGGATATGGTCTTACTAGTGCATAAGAGCATCTTCAAGGGTTTTGCATTTGAGGTTTGCATTTGAGTAATTTGCCAAAAAGCTCCGAAAGAGGTATCTAACGATTTTGTATTTGGAGTTTGCAATTTGGACAACTTGGCAAATGAGGAAGCAAACTTGGCAAAAATGTCAAGCCGTGGACGGCTTTGCAAACCCGATCGCGCGAGCAAAGTCGCGCACACGGCGCGCCTGGAGACCTTCTATTTTTGTCATTTGCCAAGTCCAAATGCCAATTCCTTTGGAGATGGCCTATTTTTATCCTTTGTATTTTGTTATGGGAGTTTGCAAACAACAATAAAAGTCAATTCAATTTGCTAAATCCCTTGGAGATGCTCTAAGTTGTTGTATGTGAGCAAAAATAGTGAAATGAATGATTTACATGCTTACTTGAATACCGTGATAATGAATCATCAGGATTACTAAATAAGAGAAGCAGGGAAGACTAACAAGGAAATATGGTGGTTGGGTGGGGGTAGGGGGATTGTTCTAGACTAAGCAAAGATCCTGGAAGAGTAGTTGTGGGGGTATAAACCCCCATACCCTCATGGACCAGACTCGAGCCAGCTCGACCAGACGGCTCCGACCACAAGACCAAGCCCATGGGCCGCAACCAAACCGGTCGGCAGAACTCGCGGGTGCTCAGAAGGCTACTTGGCGTGCAAGAAGTCTAGTCGGTTAGGATCTCTTTGTAATCTCCTAGATATGGAAAGATTGTAACAGACCACGATAGATCTCCAGATCTGTAACTCTGCTACCCGGCTATGTAAGGCGAGCAGGGACCCCCCTCAAAAACAATCTGATCTGCCCCTGGATCACCGATCAATACAGCAACAGAGACGCAGGGCGTAGGATATTACGCACCTTGCGGCCCGAACGTGAATAAATCTTGGTTCTTCTTGCGTCTCACATCTAGCTCGTAGGACTTAGCGCACCCTCGCTGCCCCGTGGCAGACTGCCGAGGAAATTTCGTCAACAGTTAGTTATCAATGTTGACTTAATTTTGGAATATTAGTGATTGGAAACTGCCATGGTGGGATAGTTGAAAGAGAGATTTACTCTCTCTCTCTCTCTCTCTCTCTCTCTCTCTCTCTCTCTCTCTCATATTCAACACAAGGCTCATATAGGTACCTATTTTGATATCTGGTAATAAATCATATAAGATCCTTTGTTTTGTGAGACATGATTTTCTTCATCACAGCCGTCCATGTCTTGCTGCATCCATCCATCCTAGCCGTTCACACCCTTGCCCTCCGCTCCCGCAACAATGTGCTCGTGAGTTAGGATAGTCTTCAGTCAAACTTTATCTTGAGCTATGTATTTATAAGGCAAATAGATATGATAATAATTGCTTCCTTCGTATACAAATATGTGGTGTGAATGGTGCCACATGTACATCATGCATTTTATATTAACAACTACAAAAGCAGATAATTTAATTTGGAAGCATGTATAGAAGTAATTTAAATTTTTTATGGCGATACATGATGCAATTTATGGGCCTTATATAAATTTTCATAATGCAATATATGTCTACATTGTATAATTTTTAATAATTCCAAAGTTAACCAATATTAATGTAAATTTAGGGTTCATTTTGGGTTTTAGTGATAGTATGCATAATTAATTTAGATTAACATTAGTAGTTAGTTTAGATTCACTACTATAGATTGACTCATCAGTGACGAACCCATCACAGCCCGAAGCTAAATAAGCGGCGGTGGTGTATCTACACAGTCTGTTCAATTTACATTGGGCGATGAAAAGAAATAAACCGACTGAGGAAACCTTTTGCACAGATGGTTAAACAATCCACGCAGCTGTAATAGTTGCGTTTTCATACCACCAGCGCCTCAAAAGCCAAGCCGACTAGGGTAGGTGTTATCAGCAAGGCCTAAAAACTACAATCGTACCATCTAGAATCGGAGGAAAAAAATCAATAGCCGAGCAGACTGTGGTGACACGAGTGTGGACGCTGCCATGTCAAAAACGAGAACACGAGTACTTGAACATATGCGGTAGGCATTATTGCCGCCAGCCCTACACCACTGTCTATTGAACCATCTGCAAAATGCGATCGACTGCTTTTTTTTCACTGCCACCTAACTTGAGATGCCAGTGGAAGTTTTGCAAGGTCCTCTCTGCCTTTGTACTGCCATCTCACTGAGATGCTAGTAGAAGGTTGTCGAGTTCCTCTTCGGCCTCTCGTCATGCTCCATAGTAGTCATCACTCATCAGGGTGTTCAATAGGAGAGCACCTTAACTTGACGATCACAGATCTTCTGTTGAGCTCCATACTCAACAGTTTATGAATCTACTATGGGCTGTACTGTTCTTGACTGGTCTTTGTTATTGTACACCCAGTAGTCTTCGATAGGTCTTTGTTATTGTACAACTGTGGAATGTGGCCGAGTTGAGTTAATTATCAATGAATATTTTCCTCATGTGCCTGTGATGTTGTTCATATTATGTTGCTCATATATAGTTTTTGTCCTTAATGAAAACAATTATTCACTAAATGACTGTGATGATTGTTACCATTTTCTTTATGTCTGTGATTTGTGGGTTCTAGTTTGTGAGCTTTACTCAGATTGGGCTTTGGTTTGTATCTAGAAACCACCGTTTGATACGGTGGCGCATGGTGGTGGTTCCTCCCAAAAAAGCAGAAAATGAAGAAGTTCATGCGTCGATAGAGTTTTGGCCAACCACATAAAATTAAAAATAAAATGATAACAAATCTAGTTTTAGATGAGGATGAAATGAGACAGGGAATCAAATGTGCTAGGGAGTCTGAACCGCAACGTGTCGCTCTGTCATTCGTGACTTCTGTGGGTGGCTGCTGATGTCACGAACCTTGATTGCTGCCTTCCCTATGCGCGTCATATCATACGTACAAGGTAAGGTGTAGTACTCTCCAGTTTTTAGCACTTGTAAGGATTACAATGGCGGGGGTGTACTACTCTCCACTTTTTAGTACTTGTAAGTATTACAGTGGAGGGTGCATTGTACGTGCTTGTGAAGTGTGAATTTTGTATTTTGGAGTGCCCCTAACAACATACCCCATGTACCGGCCATGACATTAGAAATCAATTTAAGTTTTATACTACCAATATAGGGTCCACTTGTCTGACCCCGTGCCCAAGCTTACACAAGAAGGAAGCAACTTTGGTTTGGTGATGGAGGAAGCAACTTAAATCGTGGGTCTCATTTCCCTCACTCGTCATTTCAAGCATCCTGTTAAAGATAACTCACGGGTGCGGTTTTGTGACTGTGACCACCTTCAATGCCATCTACCATCTCCCCATCTATCATCTCCCTATCATCTACCATCTTCAAGGCGCCTATTTAAGCTTAGGGGTGGATACCAGTGAGTTTCGCCCCCATCCCATCCTCCCACAACCATTAGCAAATTGAGTAGTAGTTGACTGAGTGAGAGTGTGGGTGCTTTTGTTGAGTACCATGGCGCACGCCCTGACTCAATGGTTGTCCCACCGTTGGGAGAAGGCGTTCAAGATATGGTTCTCTCGCGTCCTGCCGATGTTTTTTTTTTTTTTGAAATCGTGCGCTGCACGTAACTCATTAAGGGAAACAGGAGTTTGGTTACAATCTGACGTACCATTGGCGTGCCTAGGTAAGAAGGACAAGTACATTGAATAGAAGGCGCCGGCTAGAACGGCGATGCTTCGGGGGTCGTAGCTAAGAAGTAAACCAAATAAGAAGCCCAAGAGAAAAACTAAGGTAAGCTAGATCAAACTAGTAGCCTGCGCAACCAGGAAGGGTGCCAGCGCCCTGAATCCCGCGCTCACCCAACCGTTGCCCTCCTCGAGAATTAAGCTGGATGCTGTAGAGACTGGGGACGCCTTTCCGTCGAACGTCCGGCGGTTCCTCTCTTTACAGATGGCCCACGAGACAAGAAGAACGAGGGAGTCAAACCCGAGGCGGAAGGTGCCGGGAACAAGTCCACGGGAATGCAACCACCACTCGACGAGGTCGTCCTGAGGCTGTGGAGTAAGGTGGTGCAGGCCTCGCCTAGCCAGCACCGGGTGCCACACCTCCCGCGTGTAGACGCAAGAGCAAAGCAGGTGGTGGAAGTGCTCCAGCTCCTGTACGCAGAGAGCGCAGCTGTCCTGCGGCTGCAGACCGTGTCGGTGCCGCCTCTCCGCCGTCCATAGACGGTCGTGCAGTGCGATCCAGAAGAAAAACTTCACCTTGGGTGGCGCAGGCGTTCTCCACAGTTCCTTGGCACATCGGAGCGCCGTCCTCCCGAGGAAGAAAGCCTGGTAGGCCGAGGAACTGGAGTACGTACCATGTGCAGTCCATTTCCAAATGAAATGATCTCGCTCAAGGGGGTTAAGCTGAACACTCTCCATCATTGTCCAAAGTTGTAGGAACTGAGCAATGAAGTCTTGGGTGGACGCTGCCACCGCGTCCCATGCCCACTAGTCACCGTCCAGCGCCGCTCTGACCGATCTGCGGCGCAGACGTTCCGGAATGGAGCGGAAGACGGCTAGAGCGAGCTGGCAAAGCCTACCCTTTGGCCGCCAAAGGTCCGTCCAAAATCGAGCGAGCTCTCCATCGCCCAAGGACACAGAAATAGAGACGCTGAACATGTCAATCACCGGTCTCTCGGCGGGAGCTGGCAGGGCCGCCCAGATGGTATCTGGCTGCGAGCGCGCTGTCCATTCCCACTGGAGTCGCAGCGTGAAGCCTAGAACCCCTAGGTCGGGAATACCAAGCCCCCAAGGTCTCGGGGCGAGGAAACCACAGGCCATGCCAGTTTGCACTGACCTCCTGCTGCCTTATCCGTCCCCATCCAAAGGAAGCCTCTCCGAATTTTGTCGATGGCGGCGATGGCCGATTTGGACAAAGCACAGCAAATGGAGAGGTCTACCAGGATGGCGGATCTGGTGGTCTGTACCAAGGTCTTGCGGCCTGCGACATTGAGGAGGCCGGCCTTCCAGGTGGGTACCCGTGCCGCCACCTTGTCAACTAGGGCTTCCTCGCACTGCCGCGGCAGTTTGGTAGGGGCCAGAGGCACCCCCACGTACCTCGTTGGGAAGCCCTCGACCCTGCATGGGAAGGCCTCAAGAACAAAAGCGAGGTCGGCCTCCGTGCACCGAATCGGAGACATAGAGCACTTGTCGACGTTTGTGTGAAGGCCCGACGCACCCGCGGACAAGCTGAGGAGCTCGCGGATGCAAGAGATGTCCGTCATAGTGGGAGCTAGGAAGATAACCAAGTCGTCGGCATAAACCGATGCACGACACTTGGCCGCCGCGCCCGGCAGAGGAGTGAGTAGGCCGTTCCGGTCAGCCTCGGCGATGAGCACATTAAGTACCTCCATGACGATGACGACAGGAACGGAGAAAGGGGGTCACCCTGTCGTAGGCCTCTGGCATGGCTGATGCGTTCCCCTGGTCGGCCATTGATGAGGACCCTCGTGCTGGCGGTCCTAAGCAAGGCCGAAATCCACTCTGTCCAACGAACCGGGAAACCCGCATGTTGCAGCACCTCCAAAAGGAAAGGCTAGGCTACAGTGTCAAAAGCCTTGGCAAGGTCCACCTTGAGCAAGATGGAAGGGAACTGCCTGGCGTGGAGAATCTTGTAGGTGAGCTGCACCGCCCTGAAGTTGTCATGGATACGCCTGCCCCGGATGAAGGCGGTTTGGTTGGGCCCAATCAGCTCAGGCATTTTGGGAGCGAGACGCATTGCCAGACCCTTAGCGAAGAGTTTCCCCACTGAGTGTATAAGACTGATGGGGCGGTAGTCCTTGAGCCCCTGAGGTTGTTTGTTTTGTATTTAGTGTTAGAGGAAGCCTTGAAAAAGTGGGGAGGAACAATACCATTTGTGGCCTGTTGGTGTCTCTCTTGGTTTCTGTGGGGTATAGACCTCAAGGCCTTAAGCTTGGGAAGGGGCTGCTCCACTACTTGCCTCTCCCTAAATTATTAGCAGTATTTTCCTCCCCAATCTCTGCTCCTCTTCTTCCTTGGATGTTAGGGGAAGTTTTGCAAGGTTGGTTGTCCTATCCTTCCTGCTTATGAAGTTTAGAGGACATTTTGCTTCATCAGATATCCATCATGAGTAGGAAGAAACATGCACAGAAGTCGCCTTGTTCGCTTGAGCTTACCAGTCGAATCTACCAACCAATCAGCCATGGATTTTCAGCAAAACAAGGCGATTATCATGATAACTATAGTTGTCTAATAAACATGTGTTATTTATTATACCCTGCAAATATAGTTTAATCCGAAAAGAAAAGCTTGTCATTCATTTTGAACACTGCTACCTATGTCCTCTTGCTGCTTGTTGTGATTTTCTTGTGACACAAACATTCACTTTTGTATGACACATCCATGTTTATGTGACTGATAGCATGTACTTGAATCCCCTGTCACCACCGCCGGTTGTATAGACCGCCGCTATCATCATTTTGCGAGCCAGCGCGAGACTCCCGCTTGTTTTCACAATTTTTTTTTTTTGGAAAAGTTAGCTTATAGAGAATGCTACCCACCATCCTAGTCACACCCTATCAGTCCCACGCATTAAAAGACAAAACTGCTTGTGGCCAAGAAGCCACCACAGCGTGTCCACGTCACCCTAAATGTTTGTGGCCGTTGGATTTCGCGATCGACGGTTCACATGTCTCCTCCGTGCCAAATAAATACCGGCCTTCAGCTCCAGCCCTATCCCTACCTCCCACTCTCCTGTCCGGCCGCCTCTCCTCCCCTGGCCTCGCCCCGGCCTCCTCCTCCTCCTCTCTCTCTCTCTCCCTCTCCCTCACCCTCCTCCTACGGCACCCCGGCGCGCGCGGCGCGGTGCTGGCGACCTGGCGGCGCGGGCACGGGTGCTGCAGCGGCGCCGGCCACGGCGCAGCACCGCGGCGGCGCGGGATGGCGGCGCGGGTGCGCGGCGGAGCGGCCCGCCGACCTAGGGTTCCGCGGCGGCGGCGAGAGGCGGCCATGACGGGGCGGAGCCGGCGCGGCGCCGGCGGCGCGGCCCGGCGCGGGCGCGGGCGTGGAGCTGCTTGTCGCGGGCGCCTCTCTCCCTCGTCGGCGGATCCACCACAGCGCACAGGCATGGCGGATCCATGGCGGCCTGGTCTCCACGCGGCGGATCCATGGCGGATGCGGTCGCCGAGGTAGGAGCTCCGCCGCCGTCGTCTCCTTTCTTCCTATTTCTGCCGTGGTCTCCGGCGCCCGTCTAATCCCGCTGCTTCTCCGGCGCGTGCGGTGCGCCGCGTGGTGCCGCCGCGTACATTGTGTTCTGCAGGTTTTGTAGAGCCAGATCCGGATCCACTGGCGGGCTGCCGACGAGGTCAAGCGCGGCGACCATCGGAGAGGAGGGAGGGAAGTCCTTGGCGGGTGCGGTCGCAGGCTTCAGGTAACCAGCTCCATCTCTCCTTCTCCCCGTTCCTTCTCTTGCCCACTCGCGTCCCTCCTTCCTCTTCCTCTCGACGTCTTGCCAACGGTCGTTTCATCTTTGGTTTGCATCTATCGGCAGGATCCAGATCTGCAGCAGTAGCTCACCTGTCCTCGGCCGGAGCACCCTCCTACAAGCTCTATGAGTGGAGTCGGCATATCCTCCTCCTCCATTTTGCTTCCATTTTTCCCAGCCATGGATGACACCACGCTAATAATCTCTCTCCCCGCAGGTGACCTACTACACACGACCTGAGCTGACCCGCTTCGATCTGCTAGAAAAACCAGGGTATGCGATTTCCCTTTACCTGTCTTTTTGAAAGCAAACTGCATAGATAGACAGTCTTTTCTCCTTTCATAGAATTTGTCAACATGCTGTACATATGCGCAGATCAGCTTTACTTTTAAAAATTTGTCAACATCTTGACCATGCCTGACCAGATTCAGTTTTGTTTTAAGATAGTCGGGACAAATAGATTACCTAATTAGTATGTGATTATTCAGGCGATGCCTTAGAATGGCAATTTTTAGAATGGCAATTTTTTGACTTATTCAGTTTTAGAATGCCTTAGAATGGTTGTTGGACTCAGTTTGCTTTATTTTGGACTGTAGTCTTTTTTTTAGTTAGCTCATACAACGCCATCCTCTTCATCAAGTACTAAAAAATTGTGAACCGCTGTCCTCTTGTGAACAGCCATCCTCACAGGAACAACGATCTGATTGTGATACTCCTACCGAAAACTACCACATTAGTAATCAACATAGCAAGTTTATTTTCATACACGCTATGTCATGAATAAAGCCCTGTTAATAATCCGGTTCACAAATACATGCTCCGAGTGCTTATGTGCCATATAGAGTTCAAACGGCCTAATTATGCCTCCTTAACAAATGCAGGCCAGCCATTGTCTCGAAGGCATTGCCGTTGTCCAGACAAACGCAGCAACAGAGTCAGCTGAAGCACAGCTCTCCAACGCGGTTGTTGCACTTGGATGTGAATCCACCCAATCCCACAGTTGCTGAGACGTCCAGAAAAACTTTACAAACAGAGCCATCCCTATAGCCATCACACCATTCCACTCATAATTCATCATTCAGTTTGCCACCCCTGAAGAAAGAGACATTGTCCTTTCATCGATATCCTTTATGGAGATAACTTTGACACATTGCTTGTTGGCTGGTCTAACCGCTATGGCGGTGAGGTTATTAACTGGAACACCGAGCTACATACATTCCACATACACCTGCGCTTTCTTTACATTCGGGTAATCATGTGTATCTGCCTTATCTATTACCTTACCACATAAACTCGGGACGTTGCATGATAAGTGCGGATACATCATATCAACGATTTAGACCTTTGCTCCCTACTAACATTAACTCTATGCGATGGATACTTTCACAGGTGGCTCGAGAGCTGCGATACAAATGTGGCCCAAGAGGCGTTTCAGTGGCAGATTGAAGGTAACCTGAAAATATCGATGTGTCTGCTCCTTCCTACTTGATCCTTATTAACATTTGGTTGCTACTAAACAGCGGAAAGAGAACTCAATGGCATTCAACAGCCTGCAGACGATTCAGACAGTGACTATGCTGGTGTCACCACGGTATGTTACTCAACGCTAATACACGCATACAGACTGATGCGTTTAAACAGCATCTCGATCTAACAAAGAAACAAAATTGCTGCTTTCAGTATTGAATCCGACAGGAGCGGCCATTGGATTTGATGTCACCAGTCATTACCCTCTTCCAGTGCCTCACCGACAACGCTCCTTTCCCAGCAGTCGTTGCCAAGTGGTCATGTTATCTCCAGCTCCATGAATCCCAAGAACTATTAGTGGTGTTTGTACTATCTACTGCCCTGAACAATCTACCAAGTTTAAGTAGAACTAAACATTTGCTATCTATGTTCTATCCCTATTGTAATATTTATTTCCTCTGTGAACACCTGTTGCTGTAATGACTATCTTAGCGTCTCCATTGTGTTATCATTTTCTTACAAAGACTACTGTGGCCATTGCTCGCGCGCATGGGCGCGCACAAATCACTAGTTTATAATTAGCTTACCAAGACTGCTACCCACCATCCCAGTCGCACCCTCAGTGCTGCTATCAATTCCTCATCAACGCTCCTATTCTCCATTCTCCAGTGCTAAACAGTGCTGTCACACCTACTCATCGGCAAGCCGCCACTCACTGGCGACAAGCTAATGATCTGCGCCAGTATGCCTCACTAGCGTGCCCGCACAGATCTACCGGTGGACCAGCCACCAGCATGTGCACTTGAGCTCATCGTCGCAAGATACAAGGGGTAGGGTAACACTTTCACACTAACTTGACCGTCCTTCTTGGATTTTTATTTCCTTCTTCACTCATCTTAGTATGAAACAAGCTTGTGTCTAATTATTAACGAGCTCATGGACACATCCTCGCATGTGCTCCTTATGTGATTCAGGCCACAGCGCCACCGCTTCTATGGAGGATCAGAGGAGGCCCCCTGATAAGAGGAACGAATGGGACATCCTCACTAGGCCATGTCTTGGTCTTCATCCTCAGCTGTCTCAGCGCACGCACCTTGTGCACCTACAAGTGTATCTGTAGCTCCTAGAAACGCCTCATCTCCGAATCCGAGTACAGTGAGGCGCTACCCTGGTTTGTAGCTGGATTTCAATGCCAATATGTTTGACAAATGCCAATTCGCTAGCTTCTTTGGTGAATAGCCCTCCTTTTCCTTCTTGCCCTAGCCCATTAATGATTTGCTCCTCCTAGATTGCTATAGAGGCCTCATCCTATTCTCTTGGGTTGATGGGAGTGACTGTATTGTCTAAAATCTGGTGACTAAAAAATACATAGTACTGCCGCAAGAATACTATTGTATTGGTTTAGTTCGCTTGGGGATTGATCCGACAGTCTCCTCGCACTTCCATGTGGTAGAATTGCGACCCATCCATAGTACGAGTGTATATATGATTAGCATCTACTCATCTAGAACTAGAGCTTGGATTCGTAAAGAATCTGAATGGGGAGAGGGTATTATGCCACTGGGTAGGATCCGTGTTTATGGTTTTATGCACTTTGTGGCGTTCTACCTTGAGCAGATAGTTGCTTTTGATATGGAGGGAATGACATGGAGGACAATTCCTGTGCTAGTGCCATATGCTTTTCCAATGGTCATCAATGGAGAGCAGGGTCAGTTGTGTTTATGTTTGAGTGATATGGTCTATAGGTGGCATGGCAATTCAATCTGGACCCCTAAGGACTATGGTACTAATATATGGCCATTCAAACATATGGTGGACATGCCGCAGCTGCATGGTAATGTGGCAGAGACAGTGATTGCATTTCAACTAGAATGGAATTGGATTTTCCTTGGTGGGTAGGACAGACCACTAAAGGCATATGACATGAGCCGTAGAAAAGTTCATGTAATCCCTGCCCGGCTATTGTGGAACTCACTATATGCCTTGTGTTCCATTGTTCATGAAGTCATTAACAGAGCAGTAAAGGTGCATATGTTATATTTTGTTCTCAGGACATGTCTTTGTTTAGGTATGAATATGTTTTTAGTCTATATATAACTTAATTTTGGCTTGGCAACTAAATTTATGGTAATATTAGTTGTGCTACTTTGTGCAGGTTGTGGAGTCTGAGTGTTATTGAACAATTTTCTAGCAGTGGCTAAGGGAGGAAGAAGAGGGCAAGGAAGTGTTGCCTTGGAAGCAGGATTGCCAATGTGAAGGAGCAGGGAAGCACATGTACCTTGTTTTATTTTACGTAAGTCTTTAGGGAGCACAACCTTTATAATGCTACCTATGTACAGCTTGTGTTTAATATATCAGTTGTTATGTTAGTACGTGCCGATTGTAATTATGACTAGTACTCTTGGTTGTGGACTTGATGAATGGTGTGTTATGATTATATCTGTATGGTGTGTGTTTTGTAAGTTGTTAAGATCCTCCAGCTGAATTATTAGTAAATACATTATGAAAACCAGATGCAATTGTGTCCTCCGGTCGATGTTTTTAGTGCTAAATAGTGTATAATGGCAAAATCATTTAATTTAGTAACCTGACACAGATATAGCATCAATCACCGACGTATCATACTGCAACCCGGTGGTGACTATGCTGCATGCCCAGGCGGCTCAAACGCTGAAGCAACAGTGACCACACACTGCACACAGTCGGTTCGTTTTGCAAGGCGACTATTATCGTGATCATAAACCAAACAGGTCATGCTCCAATGCTACACAAAGGGCCTGATCATAAATGGATGATAAGTCAATGCAACTATGTTAGTCTAATACACAGGTGGGTCATGATCCCATGCGTCAGAAGTAAGGACTCATCACGGATGGTCACAGAGCCAACAATGATGGCTGTGAGCATCTCATCTAACTCTTATTACAAGGTGACGGTAGTAAGGCCATTCATACACACGGGTAATACATCAAAACACCGGTGATGATGTCCTCTACACAAGTAGTTCGTGATACAATGTGACAGAAACAATGACATCATCACGGACAGAGCATAAACTAATGCAGCTGTCTTACTGCATACACCACAGACAGGTCGATGCTCTAATGCGGCTAAAGTATGGACCTCATCACAGATGGATCATAAGCCAATCCGGCGATGTCGGTGCACGCCACGGACGGTCCCAAAACCGATAGTGATGGCTATGAGTATCACTGCCGAGTGCTTATAGATGGATGTGAATTTGGACTACACCTGGGTTATGAGGCGCCAGTGAAGTGTCAGTCTGTAGTATTGTGCAAGTAAGTGCTGGCCCCTAAGGAGTATTGAGGTGTTGTCCGTTTCAGACGAAATTGCTATTTATTTGGAATTCTAGTAATTTGCTCATAAATTCTCGTGAGTTGACTGTTCTTCAGGTTCCAAATATACCTACGGAGTGGTTTTACTCACTCTTGTGTTTATTTGGTTTTTAGGTACCAAATGATGTGGCATGCCTGGGAATAATCAGGAGTAGCGCCTTCATGAGCATAGGCATTTAGTTATCTATATTTCATTACTCCATATAAGTCTAACTTTTGCCACTTTAATTGTTTATGTTTTAAAGTTGGTGAATTTTTATGTTGGGGGGCTGGGTTGGGCTATGATGCTTATGATTTTTTTATCTATGCTTAATTATCAATTGTCAACTATGATTTATTTGCCCTAGATGTACAATTTTTTGGGAGATACTACCAATGTTTTAATAATCTTTGGGCATAGTGAGTGTTTTCATGTTGCAGGGTAGCCCAGGGTGTTATTCTAATCGGGCGTTACATATGCTTTTATAAAAAGTATTTTTCAGGATAAATATAGTCATAACACTTCATAACATTCAAAGTCAATAGATAAAGATGAATTATATGGTCAATGTTTGAAATAAATGTCTTTAGGCAACCACAAATCATTACATACAATAGATTGTGACTAGAATATGCCTGTTATGTTAGCTTGGTGTGATTTCTCTAAAGTTTTTTTTTATTTCTCTACTAATAGAGATAGTACTTGTTCAAAATATTGGCATGACTACCCCTTCTTTATCATTTCAAACTACTGGTAAGTTGTGGCATTATATGGTATTCCAGTACAATGTACCATGTATGTTATAAACATCTTTATCAAAACTTTCTATTTGTAAGATTCTTTTCAATTGGTCGAAAAAATGTAAGAAAACAAATCAAACATAGTATTGGCTCTGAAAATAATAACACACCTTGGGTGACAACGAATAATGTTGAAAGAAAGATAGTCCCAGTAGTTGCAAAATATGCTTCTCGCAGACATGTATATTAGAAAGTAGTTTTGTTGGTTTTATGAAATCCAAAGAAATCCACTGATAAATTAAATCATCTTTGACCATCTTGTGACCTTTAGGAAAGATCGCACAATAGGTAAAGCATGTCTTCAACCATGGATCCATATAACTATAACTTAACTTCAAAGATGCAAGAACATGATTTGGCGAGTTCCAGATATCACTGTCTTTGACTTTCGTCCATTGATTCATATTCATGGACCGCAATGTGAAGCCAAGAGATTGAGCTGCTAAAGCCACACCGCTACACTTTTGGGCAATCTCTAGTCCTATACCCTCCAAATGTTCTTTGTCATCTCTTGTGTCAAAACCACTTTTTTGTTTTATTATATCCCAGCACATGCCATCTGTCAAAGGTAATATCTTGTGCGGTTGAAGATTGGTACAGATTCTATCAGCAACATCTTCACTGCGTGTTGTTACTAAAACAATTGTGTTGCTGTCTTTATTATTCAACATAGCCTTCAACTCCTCTAGCTGGAACTGATCATCCTCCCACAGGTCATCTAAAACAATTAGAATCTGCTTCTTATCAGAAAGTAAGTTAGTGAGGTGATTTTGCATCATCTGTCTGTCATTATCATGTCTCTCTTCCCCACAAAGCTGTGAAACTATAGACTCTCGAATTTTATTCAAGCCAAACCTTTGAGATACATCAACCCATACATGTGAATAACGTTTGAACTCTGGATCATTGTAAATCAATCTTGCCAAGGTAGTCTTTCCAATGCCTCCAATACCATGTATAGGAAGTATGATGATCTTTTCTGATTTGACCACAAGTAAAGAAGCCATTATTTCCCCTTTTTCTTTTTCGCTCCCTACAATGCTTTCTTTTACTACATCTGATGACATCTCTTGTGCATCAACAAATTCTAGTTCACTGCAATTAGGGCCTGCCATCAATTTCATATTATGGGTTTGACCTGTGATATCCTTAAATTCCTTTCTCATCTCAGTCATGTTATTATGCTTGGTGGTTCTGGAAATCTCTCTGTGAAATCCATTCCAGGGGAGCTGCAACATTTCAATTGGCTTGTGAGCATACTGGATAATTCAGTTAATCACATTAGTTTTTTCAGTCACCAAAACCATTTCATGTTGACATTTCAACCAACAATCTTCTTGATATATGCAATTCAAATGAAAAAAAAGGATTGTTTTCACGATGTTTAAGTAACATCAATATTGTGTTGTCAATCTTAGTTCAAAGTTTGACGAACATAAATTATAGAATTATCTATATTTTGGATGGCCAACAAGAGTTTTTATGTAGCATACAAAGTTTAGCTTCTCTATTTGCCCAGACACAAACTAAGCTATATACCCAATTGGCTATGCCACAAACCATAAATGTTTTCGAAGAAAATAATGCAACATATTTATTTTTTTGAACAAGTAGGAGGTCTGCATGTGTGTAGCATGCTGGTAGTTACAATGCTGGAATCTTAGTCACCCAATAAACTTTTTATTAAGGCTATGTTTATACCGTGTATCAGTGATCAATTTTGATATTAATCACAAATATTAACAATATTGAGAACAATTCCTTAAATACTAATAAAACTATAAATAAGTGCACTGATAGTATGACTACCTGTGTAGTAATTAGTTTCCTGACCCAAGATATCCATTGCATGACTTTACAAATAAATGATGTAATAGTTACCATGCAATTGTTAGTTTCAACCTCATTCAGCCTCTCAGTGATCATAACTATATGAGGCCTTCTTTGCCTATCTTTTTCCACGCAGTTCAGTGCTATCTGAATGCATGTCTCAACTTGGTGGCAATACATTTCAAGCAAGGAATCATTGCATGTTGCCTGCAACCTATGCCTCCAGTTTTTTTGGACCTGGTAAATCAAACTGTCAGGCTTGGCTGATACAATTCCAATGTAAATATGGCAGTATTATATTAAAAACAGTCATGATAGTAAGAAATAATATTTCTGACTTGATTAGTAAACTCATCTGAAGACATATCTCCATATTTGTGGCAACCCTTGGGTCCTGCCACTATCATTATTATCACAACACCCAAACTGAATATGTCAAACTTGTCTGAGACTTCACCTTTATCGATATATTCTGGTGGCTGGTACCCACTGCATTGCATCACAAATATAATTGAGTTTATGATACACACATTTTGGTAGACAAGAAAAAGGATAAGAACAAGAACTTACAGCGTTCCTAGGGGATACTGTGTTGTCATCTTTAGTTCTTTACCAAAGATCATGGACAAACCAAAGTCTGCAATCTTTGGTGCCATGTCCTTATCGAGCAATATATTATCAGGTTTCAGGTCTAAGTGATAAAGATGTTCTTCGATATCATGAAGAAAATATTTTAGACCCTCACATGTCCCCTTGATTATATTGAACCTTGTGTCCCAGTCAAGTCCACCAAACTCATCTGCAGTAACAAACAAACGGATTGTTGTTGATTGAATACAACACATCTAGCTAGAGGATAATTTCCTTCAGTGACAACCGAGGATGGTGCAGTATAGCATACCAGAAAGATGGTCATGAAGGCTCCCATTGTGCAAATACTCAAGGCAGATTGCTCTATGTGGTTCTTCAGTAAGCACTGTTTTCCCATTAAACATCATATGTTTTTTCTCTATTTCATAGCAATAGCCAAGAATCTGTACAATGTTTTGATGTCTAAGCATGCCGAGGTGATAGATCTCATTTTTGAACTGCTTACTGCCAGTATTGTCATAGTTAGGCTTAAGAATCTTCACTGCAACATCTTCTCCTGCGTGAGTCACTCCCTGTTGACGGTACATATACATGTAGTGAGTACAAGTTGATCACTAAGCAGCAAGTTGGTCGAACTTGTTTCACAATATTTTTTTAAAAAAAAGAACATGCCCATATCCTACCTTGTAAACCACTCCAAATGATCCTTCACCAAGTTTCTTGCTGGAGAAGTCATCTGTCATTTCTCGTAATAACTGAAATGTCACCTCCTCTGGTTCCATTGCTGTGACTTGTAACTTAGTGTCCTTACTAATTTTTCTGCCATATAAAGGAGTGAGCAAAGCAAATATAATGGAGACCTAAAAAGCTCCAAGCAACAGATCGAAGGTGAGTGTTCTATTTACATATATATTGTTACTCGTACCGTAGGTTTGTCTACTCTTCTTGTTCTCTAGTATAATGCTCCACCAGTAGGTGGCGTGACCAACCAAATCTCCTCTACTATGCCTCTGGACCTACAGATTTATGGATGAAATGAAGCCAGGCTATAAGTTATAGAGGAAGGTCAAAGGATGGAATTAACTCGACAAGGGAGTGCAACGGTGGAACACAGGAGAATATTAAAAGGATTGAACCTGATTAGGGAGAGCAGCTAGCGTAGCATCAGAGGCACACCGCTGCCCGACGAACTGAAGTCCGGCTGCTGTCGAGGAAACTTCTAGACGGTACTGGAGGCTCGAGACAGATCAATTGATCAAATGTTCTGTCCAGCCTTATGAAGTAGACACAGCACAAGCTAGTAGTTCCTAGATTAGATTAGAAGAGATGTGAAATGGCTAGGCTGGTAATGAATCAAGATAGGCGGGGCATATATGGGGAGAGCTATAGGCAGAGAATCTCTACATCTCATGTGCAGTCCCCTTTGAACGCTGGTCCTCATCGCTGTGGTTAATTAGAAATTACCGTCTGGGGAGTAGTTAAAAATTTATCGTTACTCAGTGGTGCAGAGCGCTGGTCTAGAAATATGCACCAGATTCTCATATTGTCTGAACCACTTGTCACGCTACGCTACCTCTGCATGCATGTGCATCGCAAATTTTGCCGCGCCCTGCGCCATCGGGTACGCCAATCCGCATTGGCTGCTCTGTGCCAAGTCTCGCATAGGAAGGATTAATTTTAGTTGCGAGTCACAAAGAGCACATCAGGCTGATTGCTTTGTTTAACAGGCCGGTTGAGCATGAGCTCCCAATTACCAATGATATTCTCAATATTTGCTTCCTAGTTTACAAAACAATCTCTAGAAAAGCAGTATCATGCAAATTCATCTCTGTTATAATTGAAGTCTTAAATTATTCCTCTGGTTCCATTGCTGTGAGTTGTAACTCTCTGTCCTTATTATTCTTTTCTACCGTATTTCCGGTGAGCAAAACAAATAGAGACGTACAAACCTCCAAGCAACAGACGAACGGTGAGTTTTCTATCTACATTTATGTTACCCGTAGCTTGGTCTACACCAGCACTAACTGGGGTGACCACCCAAAGCTCTGCTACTATACCTCGAGCAACAGATTTATGGATGACAGGGAGCGCTCGACAGGTCTAGGTACTGGATCCGCCAGGAGGAGAGATGATTGATGGGGCTAGATGGGAGTGAGATTTAACTGAAGTTCGGCTGCTGTTGAGGCGAACTTCAGGACGGTAATGGTGGCTGGACGCCGGACAGTGCTACTGGTGCTTCAAGAACTCGAGGTGGAATGATGTTCATGTCTGCACGAATCAATTGTTAAGTGCCGCAACTCCATCACTGCCAACGTCACAATTAAAGAATGCTCCACTACCTTTCAGTGAACAACAGTCTATGGCCCATCACGTGTTAGCCTCAAGCGGTCCTCGATGTGCTTAAAGCACTTCGGCCTACTCAGGGCATCAACCGGTGGCTCCTTCTCAAAGACTTCAACCTCATTCATAGAGCCAAAGACAAGAATAATAGGAACTTGAATCAGCGATGGATGGTGTCGCTTCAGGGGCACATTAAACTTTTGTAACATAACATGAATGAAAGAGCTCCACCTCCAATACAGAAAATTCACTTGGAGCAACAGAAGGGAAAATCCGAAGCTAGTGTGGTTTGACATCGCTTTCTGACCATTGCCTACTACTACTCTGAGAAAATTTGTGTTCGAGAACTTCTGGATCTCACATATATACTGAGCTCATATAGAGCATTAATTTTACTAGGGCACTGGTTTCGAAAATATTTCTTAATTTTCGTAAGGCGCTTGTTTAGAAATTAACGCTGGTCCTCATATAGAGCCTTGGCAATGGCTCGACGAGGGATTCCCATTAACACTGGTGCAGCCATTAAGGTGGTTTAAAAATTAGCGTCTAGGGGGTAGTTAAAAATTTATCATTACTCAGTGGTGCAGCCTTTCACGATGGTCGACAAATATCCACCAGATTCCCTTGTTGTCTGAACGATGAGTCACACCTCAGTCACACCGCTACGTACGCTACCTGTGCATGTGCACTGCAACTTCCCCTATGCCGAGCGCCACAGGGGAACGCCAATCCGTATGGCATGGGCAGCTTTGCGCCAAGTCTCACATGGAAGATAAATTTTATATGCGAATCACAGGGCATCAGGCCGGTTGCTTTGTTTATCGATCAGGCCAGTTTTTTTTCTTGAATATAAAGAAGACTTGCGTATTAAGTAGAAGAGTTTTTACAACCTAGGAGCGAAGATATTATGTGAAGCGTTGCTCCCTCACCTTATATCGTAAGCGGATTACTCAGGGAAGAGCTCCCGCATCACCTCGGCATCACCGGGTTTGGGGATGTCGCCGAACATGGCATCGAGCTCCTGCATGGCCTCCTCTGTTGTCCTCCCTTGTAGCAGCCCCATCCTCTAGGTGACGAGAAACTCACCTCGCTTGTCCACCGGTACCTTAGACAAAGGCTGCGCCACAATGCGCCTGCTCCGCACCGGCATATTGAACGACGAAGACTTCTCGGATGGCGGCGAAACCAGCGGTGAGACAGCCTTCTTGAATACATTCTACGTGAAACGCTTAAGGCGCCCACCGAAGGAAGGGGTAGAGTGGTATCCGTCGTTGTCGCCCGCGTCGCGGTCGGCGTTGGGGTGCACAACTGGCGCCAGGTTGCCTGCTAGCATACGGAAGATGGTGCTATCGGTGTCGAAGGCCGGCGCGGTGAAGAAAGTGGCGTGTCTTCCAAGAGCGGAGTGGCGGACACCACCGGAGGCTGGTGTAACTTACTAGATGTTAATCATTCATTAACTCTGCAAATCATGAGCATAATTATATCATTAGTATCTAATCATCATCTTGACATGATTGCTTGATGCTTGTCTGCACGTGTTTGACTTAGTCTATAAGTGTGATTGTTGGCTTGAACTGGAAGTAGTAGCTACGTCGCTTATCTCGAGTCGGACTTTTAATAAAGATCGAAGAGGAGAGTATTTCGAGAAAACTTTATGTTTTGACTTTTTCATGAAAATGCCTAGAAGGTGCTCAAAACGAGTGACGAAGTCGTTACGATTAATGATGTCGGCAGATTGGCATGACACGTTCTCCAAATCCCATGAAAACAACTTTAGTTGGCCCCATTAGAAAAACATAGCTAACCCATTGGGGCACAGCATGCCAAAAGTTGGGATCGATTCGATCAAGTTTGGCCATCCAATTTGCAATAAACCGAGCTGCCCAGGTCGACCAGTTATTGGCGTTTTTGACATTGCCATGTTGGCACTCCATTATCTCCTAATCCGTAGGTCAAATGGGGAAAGTGTCTTAAAAAAATGATGAGTGACACGCGAGCTTCAATTCTCCTTTTGGGCCCATGACCTGATTCGGCCCGGAAGTGGCCCAAAAACGCTCTCCACCGAGCCCACCTTGCTGCCTACGACGTGTGCGACGAAATGACGACGTGGCCGCGTGCATGCCCGACACCGCCGCGCCCACGCGTCTCGCCCGTCGGCCGCCTCCGCCACGCGCCAGCGCCTTCGGCAGGAAGGGGGACAGCGCCTCCCACTCCCTCACTCTCTCATTCACTCTCCTCCTCTCTCCCTTCTCTCCCTCGCAGCGCAGCGGCGCCACGGGCGAAGCCGCCATGGACGCCGTGCCGTGCAGCTCCGCCTCCACACCACCGCCTCGCTGCTCCACCGCGTCCCTCCTTCGCGTCAGCACACGCTCCACCCTCGACGCCTCCTCGCTGTCCCCAAATCCAGCCGAGGAGGAGGTTCCCAGCGGGCCGCCATGGACGTTGGCGAAGCACCGCCACCATCGTCGCCCTCCCACTACAGTCCTTCTCGTCGAAATCCGAGCACGGCATTGTGATCCCCAGCTCGCGCCGCACACTCGACGCCCCTTCGCCGCCCTCGACCGCCGCCAGACGGAACCGCCGTCATGGCCGCCGCCGGCGCCGTCGCGTGCATTCGTGGCTGCACCCCCACGGACCACGGCGAGCCACAGCGAGAGCACCGGAGGGTGCGCAGCGCCGCCCCGCAGCTCCGCCGCCTTCCCGTTGCCGCCGGGGAGCCCTCTGCGGCCGGGGACGACGAGCAGCAGCCGCCTCTGTTCTTCAATCTCGCGCAGGGACCTCAGATTAAAATTCGACGAAGTTCAGGGACCTCTCTAAACTGTCATAGACTCATGCGAATAGTGCTCCGAGGACCTATTTGTAGGACTTTTGATGAATATTTAGAAATTCATATCTCGAGTTTGGTAACTCCGATTTGGGTGATTCAACTTGGGTTGTGATCATGAGAGTGTCTAGTTTTTTATAAAAATATGAAACTGACCATGTTCTGTAGCAAAATAATTAGTTATGATTTATCTCTTTTATGCATGTTTAGAAAGGTTGTGAAATTCATAAGTAATTATTGGAAGCTCATAAAATGGTGATTCTTGTTTCTGTGGTCTTTTGTTGACATGCACTTGCTGTGGAATGCTTAACATGGCCACTTGTTATGTAGGATTTGATAGCTGTAGTTCAAGTGTGATTTAGGAGCAATTCTTGGAATTGTTCATAAATCAATTCTTTACATGTGATGTGGAGTTGATACTTTCTGTAGGCCACTTATATGTCATATTGTAACTCTGTGTATGATTGGATTCATGGTAGGAGCAAGTTGATAATACAAAGTATTTTTAAGACCCTCCATGTGTGCTGCCATGTCATTTTTGTATAGGCCAGTAGGATCATCCAATTGGGGTGAAACTTGGATGATACACTGGCATTGCCAAGTGTTATCCACTGTAATTTTTATAGGATTTTATAATGTGTCTAGGTATGAGTTGCTGTTCAACCCATAGGTGGTTAATTTAAAGTCGATTTCAAGATGCCATGCCTAACCTAATGATATGTAGGTTTTCTGGGAAACTTGTCAATACATGATTGGTCTGTAATTAGTATATCAATCTACTATTCAAATTTGGTGGTCATTGGATCAATGGTCTAGTAGTTATGCTTATTGCAATATGGTAGGCAGAATTCTGTAATTGCTGTTTTTGTCAGGACCCAGTCCTACTGTTTTCTGTTTTAGGGCCACATAGGTGAGAATCATGTCTTGGTGTCTTGAGATGAATGATGGGCAATTTAGTAAGCTTTCTATATTGTCCTCTTTCATGCTTATTGGGTTTATAGAACTCTAGTTATGATTTTATTACTGGACTGCCAGTTGTAGGTCGACAATTGGTAGCAATGCGTGAATGTGTGATGTTATGTGTGGAGCATAACGATGGTGACTCATAGTGATTAGGATGCGTACGAATGATTGTATTGAGTGTGACTTTATGATTGAGTTAGGATAGTTATGCCTAGGTTTACGTCTTTGGCTTTACTGGCTTGTTTTGCTAGTGGTAAGTGTAGCAGATTAAATAGGTTATTCGCCTATGAGCATCTATCATCCTTGATCATTCATGATCATGCATATACCGATGAACACGCACTCATGCATATGCATACATCATTCCAGGAATCACGTGTAGGACATTCGTCGTGAAGTCAAGGATCCAGAAGGACAAGTCGTGAAGGAAGTTCCCGCCCAGGAGGTGAACGGGAACCAGACGTGAACCGGCTTGAAGATCGATCTAGATCGTCGAACTAACTCTTCGAGAAAGGCAAGCCCCGGAGCATCCCTCCTACGGTTTGCAAATGTTTTACCTTGCGTCCTTTTATTCTTTATGATGCATTAAGTTATAGGCATTGATTGGAACCGTAGTTGCATCAGGACTACCTTGCCACCAGAACTATCCTACTTTTAAGTACAGGATCGACTACATGTTTAGGCCTGCTCTATTAATCGGTAGAAGCCGGATGATCGACCATCTTCCGCGATGATAGGTGGTTACTACCCCTTTTGGATTGAGGATAGTGAGAAGTTGGATATGAACATAACCATGTGGCCTTCTAAATCATCTCTAAAGAAATATGGCTTTGTACATCCTCGATCATGTTGAATGCCGCCTCACAGATAGCTGGAAGGGCGTGCAGTGCCCAACCGCGAAGCCAAGAATCTACTTGGGCCGGGTTTCAACTTCTAGGTATCCATGCCAGCGATGGGGGTGGGAGTAACAAGGTGCCCGTTGTAAGTCCATATACCGGGAGGTGCGTTCCATGTCTATGAGTTCGCGAGTGTTCCATGTCTATGAGTTCACTCAGCCTCGGCATCGGGAGTTCCTTGGTCATGGTGATGAGTTATTGATCCCGCATATTTTCCCGAGTAGATCATGGTGATCTAATCGACTCCGACGGAGTTGTGTGGTTTGTGTGAGGAATACCCCGATTTTGGTTAGCAATCGATTATAATCGCCATCATTCCCGGATAGTGAATACTTGATCAAGACATGCAAGACTGCCGCCAATAATATCTTGAATGCGAGTTGGTTATGTTCACTCATGATGGTTTAATGATTACTCAATCAATGCGGTTACTTAATGTTGATTGCTTCTACATAAAAATGTGAGTAGCTGGGTGCTAATGTAGTAATGGCAGGCTCAGCTTAATTGGATAAGCTAGAGAGTCCTTTTGTCACTAAATGATTATTAATAAGCTCATCTTTTGGCAAACAAAGGAGTCGGCTACCCCACTATAAAGCCTGGCATCCACCAAAGAGTCTTTATTTTCTTTTAGTCGGGTAAGTCTTACTGAGTACAACGTACTCAGGTGCAATTCCAAATGTTGTTTGTTGTAGGTTGAAGAACTACCACGGTGGTGACACGGTGGACTTATATCCCACTACAGGAGTAATAGACTTCGGGCAAGTCAACTCTTATATCTCATCCTCATGCTTTTGAAGGAGTCGACCATGAGCTGGCACTATATTTAAATATTTAGGTGTGGGTGTAATTGCAAAGATTATTCTCTTCCGCTGTTTATTTGAAAACCCTGAGTTGTGAAATATTATATTTGTGTCCATCGGTGTATTTATATAGTTTGTAAAAGTAACTTAAGTGAATGGGAACTGCTGAACTTTGTGATCCGGGTGTGGCTCTGAGAAAGTTCGAGATCTTTCGGGATTTCGCAGACTACCGGACTGGTATAATTGTGGTTTACTACTTAAGCTGCCATGGTGGCTTGATTAGTGAATAGTAATTATATTAGTTGGTCGGTTCTGTTACAGGTGGCATCAGCTCCATGGTTCAGCACTTACTGTTCACTTAAGTGTATAAAAACAAAAAGATTTGCCTTACAAAACTATTTGCCAACTTATAGTTATATATTGGTGTTTGAAAACTATGTGTTCAAACTAAAGTGTGCCAGTGGTCGTGTCCTATATGCCCAGTTAAGGACTACTAGGTGGCTATCTAATAGGCTAACTATGGGTATTGCATCATATTTTCTTTTGTCGCGCTCATACACGACGGTTATGTATGGGGGCCATTCACTTGAATGGTTATGTTTGGTTTCATACTCCACTACGCTCTGGTAAGTCGGTTCAACGCCAAGGTAAGTGTGAGATGCGAGAGCATGATCGGATACACTGCCGATCTAGGGGAGTGCTTATATGGCACTGGATTATTTACATGTTCTACACATGTTTATATGAAAGTGCCCCATGTATGGGATGTCGTCTTCTGACGATGATTGGTTAGCATGCACCTACATACAGGGATATCGGGGATATTCCTGTGTGAAGAAGGGTGTTGAATAGGAGTTGTTTGTATTCGAAGCTTTGACCTTATTCTTAAGGTGCCGAGTTTTTACGTCGCTTACATTCATATGGGAATGGGCTGAAATGGAATCTTCTGCAGGTACACTAACCACGCAAGTTCGTATAGTTCGACTAGTTTCCGCTATATGAGAGCCGTATATATGCCACCGCTTAAAACGCTAGAATCTATTGTTTTCTAGGTTTGTGAGGACGTACGGAACGTGCATGCATCATGTCATATGATCATTTCATGGGTACAACACTATTTCTCTCCTTATAAATGAATGCTTCTCTTTCGATAAAAATTGACCAATATAACCTTCATCTCATGAGAGTGGTAAATTCGGTTGTACAAAAGGCACGATTGAAGCACATCAATTCCAAGTCAACCAAAGCAGAAGCTCTACAACATCAGCTTGCCACTTGTGAGCCATATGGAATCATGTAGTTTTGGACGGAATTTGGAATGCCGTCTCTTTTATGGTGAGCTCTGCACTCTGTGGGTTATACCACGGGTAGAGAGCATCGCTATCAGTGAAGTAAGAGGATGGAAGATCAACGCCTGAGTTTACTTCCTGTCAAAAATTGGGATTCCCGCCAAGAGCAAGGATGAGTCACTTTGGTATGTCCGCCGCTTTATCGCTCGAGGCAGGAACCCCAGGAAGGTGCGAATATAGTTGCTTATGGAGCCCTGAGGGAATTGCTTAAGAGATGTCCCGATGGAGTTGCTCGTGCCACTGTGAGTGTGTTTTCCAAGGGTGACCCATACTATGTTGTGTGGCGCCAGATTGGTGAGACTGCACTTGTTGGTGGCACGGGTGAGGCTGAGATTAGCAATGGCATTGCTAGCAGCGCGATGTTTGCCGTGATAAAGAGCTATTCCTATTTTGAGAGTGCATTGGAAACCTCTTAATCATGAGTCTGATTATGTCACCCCTAAGCAGCATTAGATGATGAAGGGATACGAAGAGAAAGTAGAGGGTGACTATGTTGCTTGCGCAAATAACGCTTCCCAAGGAAATGGGCTAGGCAACAAGAGAATGTTGCCATACATGAAGCTTTGGTTGCGCAAAGTCAGTTTTGGATCTACCTGCCCTACTTGGTCAGTGGCAACATGCTTTGGTACAGTTGTGCAACATTGGAATGAATTTTGGAATGAGAAATATCGCCTGGGAAATCAGGTGATCGTGTTGGACGTTACCGATACAGCTTTACAAGGAGACCCATAGTGGGTCTACAATTAGCTTCAACTCAATCCTCCCAGAAAGGGCTGATCAAGAAGAAGTTCAACATGTTTATATTCAAGTTTCACCATATTCCCCTTGGGACGACTAAGAGAGTAACTGAGGTCATCTCTGCGGATGATGGCTCCACAACAAATGAGGAATTGGTGGCAATACCTCAGCAATGCCGGACATGGAGAATGAAGAAGTTGAAAATGCATGTTATGTCGAGAACATGGACCAACAACCGGAGGAGTAGTCTGAGTGATGCTTGCTAGTAGAGTTACTCGCTTCCTTTTGTGGACCTTTATGTTATGGCGTGTACCCACGCGTTGTGGGTGCCATGATATGTTAGTTAGTAGAATTGTATGATATGATGTGTTGGCTGACGGTTTTGATCTAGACTAGCCACTATGAACGAGTATCATGTGGAGCTTATAGGATTGGTCTGGAACGTTGTTGTGGTTTAAGAAAAAGTTCAACTCTCGTCCTTGTGAATTCACTTCCCTTGTTATCCGTCCATGATGGTATGTCGATGTTGGTTCCTTGTTGTCACATACCTAGACCAGTTTTAAGCGAATCTTGCTATCCATCATACCTGTAGGAACAACATGACCTTAGTGTGTAGTTTATGACATGTTTGTTCCATACATACTCCTTGGTATCCTTAAATTTTAAATCGATGACGATTCTTTTACCTTGTCTTGTGCCCAAGGCTGTCGGTACAAGATGTCCCGTAGTATATGTGTTCTATCCTCTGGCGAATCATATCATTGATCGTGGATTCGGTGATGTAGTCTCGATTGAAGTTCGCAGTACCGCGACGAAACTTAGCACCACCATGTGACCACCGGTGCATAGTTGGATTGCTAGGGGACGCGCCAGCATTGTGATTACCAATCGTAGTATGTTACCTTAACTACACTAGTGTAATATTCTGCCACGTTATTGTCTTACAACCTCCCTTGAATGTTGCAAGACGTATCTTTTGAAGGAATTCACATACATATTGTAGCGTGACCAGAAGCCTGATAATGCTTGGATCAATGGGGTGAATGTAACACCCGGTTTTAAGAACAAAACCAGATATGCACTATATGTGAGCCTTAGAAGTCAAATCTCACATATAGCCACAAATGAAAGGCAGTATCGTATACAATGCTTAAAATGTAAACGTATTTAATATAAAATACATAACCTTAGATAGCAATCAGCGGAAAGACGACTCTATTCTCCGGGTGTAGACTCCACTGGATCCAATCTGACTGGTTGACAACAAGCCTAAACTTCTCCTGAGGTGTGTGGGGGGGGGGGAAAGCAAGAGTGAGTTCATGACGAACTCAACAAGTATAGCAAAGGTAGTGTAATCCCATAGCCAAATGATCAAGTGAAACTGAATGATGAATTGCACATAAACAATTTAAATGAACATACAACCATTCCCTCGTTTTCCAGCCGCCCGTCCGTGGGCACGGACGATATATCGATTTAACTCTGCGAGAGGTGTACCCTTTCCCGTGAGTCGTGATTTACCCTTTCGCCCGAGGTGATCGGCCTCTTAGCCCACTACCAAGGAAGGCCGGCGGGGTTCACTATAAAGCCACCCAAGAGTTCGTCTAACAAGCAAGGGACGCTAAGTCATCGGATGTAGGAACCCCCTTCCAATATGGCACATTCCTTCCCGGCTATACACATAAGGACGAGGCTGTCCTATACCCGATTCGGCAATTCCTCTCACTCGTTAGAAAAGGTCTCTTAGACGAACTAGAGCCGAGCCATGTAGCCCTCACGGCACGATAAGTCCCGGCTTTTGCCAAAGGATAACATTCATTATTTATGTTCATATCACATTTCATTAATCAAGCTCAAGAGATCATGGTTAAAGAAAGCAAAACCTAAACTATACTTGCCTCGCAATACTTGCTCGAGACTTCCCCATACCGTGCTTCTGTCATCACCTTCGATCTTCGGATGATCCGTAGCTCCAAAAGATTACTTCTTGATCACCACGTAAAACTCACCGATTGGACTTGATCATAGGACATCACACAAGCATCCGAGCAATCGTACACGAAGCAACCAATAGAACTATATTAGAACAGTACACCAATCACAATAAAACAAAATGGAAAGTTTGCAAAACAACTCTAATCGTTGCTACGATCGCATAGACGTCAAGTTCACCGAAAACGGAGCTAAGACGGCGAAGATATGAATTTTCTAAGTTTTTCCTATGAACTAATAATGCATTAAGATAAGAGCTCGAAATCTAAAATCTAGGAACTGAACTAACAACAGCACTAACTCGTAGATTATGAAATAATGAATCTAACGCAATTTGAACCGAGCAAAACGGAGTTAAAATGAATATTTTACAAGCATTTGAAAACTAATGGCAAATCTGTAAATATTTGAAAGCGTGATTTAAACCGAGAAGGACCAAGTAATTCATTGTATTTCTGGAATTCTTTTTCTATGGAAAAACGGCCATAACACTAAGGTGATGCCATGGTGATGTCATGAAAGCTAAAATTTACATCATCAAGGTAAGCAAGCAAACAAGACTTGCAACCTGCATGGCGCTCGGTGCGTGGAACATATGGATGGTTTACGCCATATGGTGGCGATGGATCGAACTACGCTGAAGTTCTAATTTACAAGGAAAACAGCGGGAAGATGGTGGGGCACATCGAACTCACCTTAGATAGAAGCCGAGACAAATATGGTGTTGGGCAGCCGGCGGAGTGGACAGTACGTAGGAACCGCGCATAGGAGCTTTTGGCGGCGAGTTGATGGTGATGAAGAAACAACAGATTGCAACGACCATGACGACCGGGCCGGAAAGGCCGGGACAGCCTGCGGCATGACTGAAGGCGGCGCCGTGCACATGAGTGGCAACTTATTCAAGCAGCATGTATACGCTCGTTGTCGGGTGTGATGGACGAAGTACCATCGGTTCTGGCCGGACGACCGGGTGGCCACCGCTTGCATCTACCGAACATGAAGCATCACGGTGTCCAATTGAACCGACATAGTGTAATCACGGAGAGGAAGGATAACATGGAGATGTGCTCACAACCGAACAGATGCCAAGGGCAACGTTGACGATCCCGCATATATGGCTGAACCGAGATGAAGGCGCGAGATGGATCGGCGACATCCAGTGACGGATCGAATTGGCGACTTGCGGATCGATGGCAACGGATGGACTTCAACGGGGGTGGGCTTCCCTTCACGGCAGCAACGGCAACCTCACAAGACGGCGATGAGGCAGCGAGACGGCGGCCACGAGTTCGAGCTTGGCGAGATCGCGATGAGGCGACGCGAGAGGCTAGGGTTGAGCGAGGAGGGTAGTTGGACCGACCAAAAAGAGGAAACGAGCGGTCCAAGGCTGCTGCTCGGGCGAGAATAAAGGAGATGGGGAAGGAAATAGAACCTTTTCCTTTTTATTTTCCAAGCTTTTGAAATCCATTTTGAAATAGAAATTGAGTTTCTTTTCTTTTCCAGCAAAAACCACACATCACAATTAAAAATATGCGAGCATGAAGGCCCAAGCATGTTTCTAACCCTAAGATGGATTTTAATTTCACAAAATTATTTATTTAGACTATGTTAAATGCTCACAAAAATAGCATAAGCAAAACAATTTGGCTATTATAAAATCGGGCAAATTTTGGGGTGTTACAATTCTACCCCCTTAAGATGAATCTCGTCCCGAGATTCGAGAAGATGATGATCGAAGAGATTGGAATATTCGGCCACCGCTTGAGTAGTTCCATCTTACCGACAAATGATATACTTTTTAACCGTTCTTTAAATAACATGCTCTTTGATTCCAAGACTTCGACAAACACTCCAAACAACTCGCGAGTAACTCCAAACCAATTGTCTGCTTTGCCTTCCAATGGTTAGGCCACTCCTCTGTTGCTTTTTAACAACCTTGAATGAGCCGTTGCGGCGAGGCACTAGCTATTATTCCGCGCACAAAAGCTCTTTACGCTTCTCATAAAGACCATCTTGAGATAATTATATGTGAACTCCAAAACTCTCGTACTCATTGATTCCAACTTTCATCATTTTATCTATACCCCTTTTAAATCCATGCTATCAAATCTCCCACTTCATAATTTTACCTTCCAACATAGCATCCTTATTTTCTTGGTCGAAGTAGATTCCAATTTTCAGAACCTTATCGATTTTATATGCTCGGTTGAGTTGCACCACTTTTATCCACAGTTCCTTAATCCTTTTTGTAGTCATTCCCAATTATACTTTGTGATTGCTCTTGTTCCAAAACATTAATTTGTAGTGCTAGTGATATCACTCCGGTTGCACGCACAAGTCAATCTTGGTGTCGTTCGATCTTCTCGACATCTTCCATATGCTAAGAGTGTCGACAACGACCATTTACTTTTCCTAGGCGATAGTATCCATGCTTCCAAGTCACAAACCTTTGATTACTCAACTCAACTATGATGTCACAAGTTTCAATTCCGATACTTAGTGAAAATTGTTCGTGCTCTTTTGTCATTCCGAATGCCACACCGTACCTCAAAAGAGTAGTTCCTTCAAATCTACAAGGCATAAACCTTAACTTATAGTTTAGAACACAATCAATTCCATTCCAACTATAATATCGGTAGCTCAATGCAAACTTAATAAAAATCCTTTCAATTATTATGATCGGCCTTGATGTCACTTTTTATGTCCAAGTAGATAATACCTTTATGCTCCACCATGGATAACTCTACATCGCATATATCCACTTTCCATATGGCCTTCATGATTTTGTTAGTCCAAAGTAGGTTCTACCACCAACTTCAAAACATTAACGACCATAAGCTCAAGTTAAATTGCTCAACTCTTACACACACATTTCTCGGTCCATGGTGTCGTCCAAATGTTTTTTTGCATAACCCTTGTTTAATGAGTCTTCGGTGATGACTTTTGTCTCTCTAGGTGACAACACATTTCCAATCATGGTTCTAGATCTCTCATCCCGTCTACAATGACCCAAGTCTCGATATGATAATTACTCCATACTCCCATGTCATCAATTTGTCCAAACAAACTTGATGTCTTCTTTAGTATCATTGTCAATACCTTTAGGTAAACCTTGTTTGAACCTATGGCAAAATCTTACAATTCCAAAGAAATTCCAATTCACACTAAAAATCCTTGGGTGAATTCCACAACATTAACTTTCTTGAGCCTATCTCCATAGTTCCACCACTAGAGATAACTTATCCATGTAGAGAACTTCCTTCAATCAAAAACAAAAACTTGACATGCTTAGCATAAGAGTGAGATCGTCTTCTGAGTTATCTTAGATCTGTAGATAAATCCATCTTCACGCTCCTTTGACATCAATGAACTTGTCTTGAGCTGAAAGTTGAATTTTCATGTGATGATAGCTTGAGGCAAACCCAATCCGATGATTACCTGAACTCCTTATAGATATCCTTCAAGTCACTGGTCAAACAATAGGACACTTGCACATGGATGAAAATCCCACCATACAGATAACCGCTTCTTCTAAGTGAGGCACTAGTGTGTATGTAACCCTTCGTCTTGCAACTTATTTAGCTTGGCTACCCCCCTTAAGAAAAGGTTAGCTAGGGGCACCAAAGAATAGCTTGAACCTTTCTCTAATTATCACCATGTACTCATGTCATCCCAAATAGACTCATTTCATTGGCAAGAATTATTAACTTGAAGTTCCTCATGAGCAAAATCAGCAGTGTGTAGTAAAACAGTCATAACTCTCATTATATTAATCCAATGAAGTTATAGTTTATACCGTTGGAAAGCATATAAAATTCCCTACATCTTCCTTTTAGAACACTTTGCCAGGTCATGCAATTAAGTTGGTCGAAAACCGCTTTCAACAGAAACTGCTCCAGTTTTCAGACAACGTAGAACAATCAGATTGTAACTGTCATAACTCCCAGCTCGCAACACATATGAAGGTAATTGATACGACCTTGGAATGGTACAGAAGTCTAGTTTCTCCTAGAAAACTTTGATGAACTTTGAACCAAAATATCTCGAGATATAACAGTAATACCACAGACTGCTCCAGATTTCTTACAGCACAGATTCTTCGTCTTGTCATTTTCGCAACTCCCAAACCAGAACAGCTTTGATGGTGATTCTTGCGCATAGAGAAAGATCTTGAAGTCTACTTTTGTCCAGAATTTTCTCATGATGTTTGGACATCTAAAGTTTGAGATATAACCCGAGGAAGACAGATTGCTGCGAAGGGACGGGATGCAGAAAACAAGAGGAAACCAAAACCCAACTATCTATACAATAATCCTTATACCTTAGGCCTATAAACTAAATGAAATTGCGGATAAGACCACAAGATCATTGCAATCATTACAAAAATCCAAAACAAACATAAACATAAGCACAAAACAACTAAGCATTTAAGGTTCACAAACCACACATTAAGACCGACTCGACTCTACTAACTTCGCAACTAACGGTTTATTATAATAGGGGACACTAATTACTACTTCTTGAAATACGGTGTGATTGCAGCGACATCCGGGGTAATATCTCTTACATGGGGTTGAGCGGGACAAGTCTTCCACTTCATTTATCTTGGGTAGGCTAGCATGACTTCTCCACTCATCTATCTCATCAAGAGCATGCTCATATTGTTGTCTTACTTGTGCTAACTCTAATTGGCTATCTTCCTGCTTCTTATGTCGTAGTTGTATGGTCAAAGCCATCTCCTATATTTGTTCATTCCACTCTATAAGGCAGGATGAGTTTCTCCACTAAGTGGACTTGTTAGAGCATAGTTCCATCTAGTGAAGCATGATCCTCCAAAGCGGGTGCGAGCGGCCTTCTCGTTACGAACTATCTAAAGAGAGAAAATTTAGAGGAGACAAGGTTTTCATAACGGAGCATAAATGAACATATCTTTAGAAAATAACAAGGTTGGAGAGATATCAAGAAATCAACAAGGATGAGAACAAGGCTTTCAAACAAGCATCAAGGAGGAGATGAATATCAAGGCTAGAGACACAATAGAGAAGAAAATATCAAGGTACATAGAACAAGGATGTTCTAACAATTTCAAAACCTTAAGACCGCCAATTTCTAACTAGGCTTGCGTCCTACAGTCAGCATCGAGCTGATACCACTTGTAACACCCGGTTTTAAGAACAAAACCGGATATGCACTATATGTGAGCCTTAGAAGTCAAATACGTATACAATGCTTAAAATGTAAACGTATTTAATATAAAATACATAACCTTAGATAGCAATCAGCGGAAAGACGACTCTATTCTCCGGGTGTAGACTCCACTGGATCCAATCCGTTGGTTGACAACAAGCCTAAACTTCTCCCGAGGTGTGGGGGGGAAAAGCAAGAGTGAGTTCATGACGAACTCAACAAGTATAGCAAAGGTAGTGTAATCCCATAGCCAAATGATCAAGTGAAACTGAATGATGAATTGCACATAAACAATTTAAATGAACATACAACCATTCCCTCGTTTTCCAGCCGCCTGTCCGTGGGCACGGACGATATATCGATTTAACTCTCGCGCAGAGGTGTACCCTTTCCCGTGAGTCGTGATTTACCCTTTCGCCCGAGGTGATCGGCCTCTTAGCCCACTACCAAGGAAGGCCGGCGGGGTTCACTATAAAGCCACCCAAGAGTTCGTCTAACAAGCAAGGGACGCTAAGTCATCGGATGTAGGAACCCCCTTCCAATATGGCACATTCCTTCCCGGCTATACACATAAGGACGAGGGCTGTCCTATACCCGATTCGGCAATTCCTCTCACTCGTTAGAAAAGGACTCTTAGACGAACTAGAGCCGAGCCATGTAGCCCTCACGGCACGATAAGTCAGCTTTTGCCAAAGGATAACATTCATTATTTATGTTCATATCACATTTCATTAATCAAGCTCAAGAGATCATGGTTAAAGAAAGCAAAACCTAAACTATACTTGCCTCGCAATACTTGCTCGAGACTTCCCCATACCGTGCTTCCTGTCATCACCTTCGATCTTCGGATGATCCGTAGCTCCAAAAGATTACTTCTTGATCACCACGTAAAACTCACCGACCGGACTTGATCATAGGACATCACACAAGCATCCGAGCAATCATACACGAAGCAACCAATAGAACTATATTAGAATAGTACACCAATCACAATAAAACAAAATGGAAAGTTTGCAAAACAACTCTAATCGTTGCTACGATCGCATAGACGTCAAGTTCACCGAAAACGGAGCTAAGACGGCGAAGATATGAATTTTCTAAGTTTTTCCTATGAACTAATAATGCATTAAGATAAGAGCTCGAAATCTAAAATCTAGGAACGAACTAACAACAGCACTAACTCGTAGATTATGAAATAATGAATCTAACGCAATTTGAACCGAGCAAAACGGAGTTAAAATGAATATTTTACAAGCATTTGAAAACTAATGGCAAATCTGTAAATATTTGAAAGCGTGATTTAAACCGAGAAGGACCAAGTAATTCATTGTATTTACGGAATTCTTTTTCTATGGAAAAACGGCCATAACACTAAGGTGATGCCATGGTGATGTCATGAAAGCTAAAATTTACATCATCAAGGTAAGCAAGCAAACAAGACTTGCAACCGCATGGCGCTCGGTGCGTGGAACATATGGATGGTTACGCCATATGGTGGCGATGGATCGAACTACTTATTTGAAGTTCTAATTTACAAGGAAAAAAGCGGGAAGATGGTGGGGCACATCGAACTCACCTTAGATAGTGTTTGAGACAAATATGGTGTTGGGCGACGGCGGAGTGGACAGTACGTAGGAACCGCGCATAGGAGCTTTTGGCGGCCCGAGTTGATGGTGATGAAGAAACAACGGATTGCAACGACCATGACGACCAGGCCGGAAAGGCCGGGACAGCTGCGGCATGACTGAAGGCGGCGCCGTGCACATGAGTGGCAACTTATTCAAGCGGCATGTATACGCTCGTGTATCGGTGTGATGGACGAAGTACCATCGGTTCCGCCGGACGACCGGGTGGCCACCGCTTGCATCTACCGAACATGAAGCATCACGGTGTCCAATTGAACGACATAGTGTAATCACGGAGAGGAAGGATAACATGGAGATGTGCTCACAACCGAACAGATGCCAAGGGCAACGTTGACGATCCTGCATATATGGCTGAACCGGATGAAGGCGCAGATGGATCGGCGACATCCAGTGACGGATCGAATTGGCGACTTGCGGATCGATGGCAACGGATGGACTTCAACGGGGTGGGCTTCCCTTCACGGCAGCAACGGCAACCTCACAAGACGGCGATGAGGCGGCGAGACGGCGGCCACGAGTTCGAGCTTGGCGAGATCGCGATGAGGCGACGCGAGAGGCTAGGGTTGAGCGAGGAGGGTATTTGGACCGACCAAAAAGAGGAAACGAGCGGTCCAAGGCTGCTGCTCGGGCGAGAATAAAGGAGATGGGGGAAGGAAATAGAACCTTTTCCTTTTTATTTTCCAAGCTTTTGAAATCCATTTTGAAATAGAAATTGAGTTTCTTTTCTTTTCCAAAGAAAAAACCACACATCACAATTAAAAATATGCAGCAGCATGAAGGCCCAAGCATGTTTCTAACCCTAAGATGGATTTTAATTTCACAAAATTATTTATTTAGACTATGTTAAATGCTCACAAAAATAGCATAAGCAAAACAATTTGGCTATTATAAAATCAGGCAAATTTTGGGGTGTTACAGTGAACCTTTTTCCCATCTCCTCCAAAGTTAGAATGTGGCCTCGCACGTTTTCCTCGAATGATTGTTTAGATGCTTGTGCACGTGCTTAGATCACGATAGTAGATTGTTGATAAAATAGTCTTATCAATATGGCTCGTGCGAATAGAAAGTTGTAATGATAGCTTAACTCTATGCCCAAAGTGTATAGTTGCTTTCTCGCTGATCCTTGGGCATTAGACCTATTGGTTTTCTAATCCTTGGATTGGCGCTAACTTCGGTTTCGTGATGATTGTCTAACTAAGCCAGCTTTCTTAATAAACCTAGTATTGGGAAACCGTTTCGACGAGTAGAAGTATGCCATGAAGACGGTGTGCCAAGTATCAATTCCTTAATTTTCCTTGTTATCCTCTAACCTTGCGACCATCCTTGTCGGTCATTCACTTCTTGTCTTGCATGTAATGCCTATTCATGCAAGAATACTCTCGGTCATGCAAAGTTGCATCTCGATGCGTATTATCTGTGATGGTGTCTTGAGGAATAACCAACGGTGTCGCGATGCAACCGAGAGCTCCCAGTGGCTGCAGACACATGGTCGAGCTATTTGGTACTCGCGAACATCATAGTTGTTAACCTCGATCTATTACACGGATTACCTCGATGTAATTCGGCGTGACTCTACCTTGATTATCGTCGATATCCATTGGTCATCTTGTGACAATGTTGACCATGAAGCCTTCCCCTGAAGCGTGACATAAGATGATTTGTGAAGGATAGGTCACTATAATTTACCTTTATCTGACTATACGGGAGGGTAGACCAATGGACTACCCAGTTTCCCTCGGAATCAACTTATCCCTTATAGAAGGGGTGCTCCTCTATAGATCGGGTAGGATATACGATGTGTTTTGACGTATGTTTGAGGAGTGTTTAGGTATGAACGTAGATTAAGTAAGGCTTTTGTTTCGATAGTGATTAGTAAATACCTTCTTGTACTTCACCAATATTGCCTATATCGGCATAAGTCGCTGCGGGTTGTCGTGAAAGCGGTAAGCTCGAAGCTTTTAATGCTGAAAGACAACCTATTGGTGAGGTTATGAGAGGTTATTCTCCAGCCCGAACATAGACAGCTAACTAACCAAATATATGCGATCGATTTGTGTATTCTTAAGAGTGGTCATAGTAGGTCTGTTTATCGAGTAGATTATGATACGAAATCAGCTTTTCGACCCGAGTCGAAGTTAACTATGAGGTAGATGTTAAGCTTCGAAGTAGGCCGTTGTTCTTAAAATGAAACGATAGTTTTTGGTGATCGTTTATAAGATGGTTAACCACGCATCCAAGCTGAGAGCTTTGAGAGCAAAGTACGAGTACTATGGGTTGAGCTCTTGATGGTGTCCAGTTGTTCCTTTGCTCCTAGTGGAATCCCTTTTACCGACACGAGTGTTAGAGTAGTTGGAGCCGTCGGTGTGGATTTAATTGGACATAAGATTTTCGCCGATCAGAGGAATGAATCTCTACTCCATGGAACCCCTTATCCAGAAGTTGGAATTCTTTTAAGGGGGTTAGACCTTTTTAATGTTCTATAAGGTACTCTTGCCTTATGAGAATCAAAGAAGAAAACTCATCGGGTGAAGGACTTTATTGAGATAACCTGACAAATGCCACATCCATGGACCTCCACTTGTGGTACTTAACTGTCAACTGTCCCTCTACAAGAAGCTTATGTGCCCTGTGGTTAAGATGAAGTCTCTTTGCATGATTGGATGTTTATAGTACTAGTGGATTTGCACCTGAATGAGGATCAGGTAGTCAGTACGTCCAAATCTGTCATTCATTGGGTATGCATGGCATGAGCAATTTGATACGGCCTTGGGTTCGTAAATTATGGACCTTACGTGTCGTTCAAGCATTGTTGGGACATGCATGTTGGTTCAATACGGGAACTCTTTTGGATAAGGCTTGTCACATGTATGGTTGGAAGGGTACTTTTGGTATACCCAGAGTGGTGAATCCCTAATCCGAGAATATGTATTGCATGCAAGAAGTGCTACCTAAAGATGCTTGCTATATGATTTGCTTAGCTTGTCGGAACTGCTAAATGGAATAAGGAATTTTGTGGGTTTCGATGAGTCAAGGAGTCCTTGACCTAAGAACTTTGACTTTACATGAGAAGATTCGGATACCTTGGACCTAGGAATTTTGATTTCTACATGTAAGAGTTGAATATTTTGATCAAAATGATTCCTATTGGCATATCAATAGCCGGTGTTCCTATGAAGGGCTGTGCCGATAATGAATATGTGCGGACAAAGTCCTATGTTGCCACCTCGGAAGTGAGTGACGTGGTTTCCGTTTTGCGGAATCTACACCCTGCTTCATAGTGGTAAACATTATGGATTTTTGAAGCACCTTTTGATGTATTTGATGATGCGAATAGCAGATTTCCTCTCAAAGTACCCCTAGGCAATTTCCTATTGGGTAGTTGATTGGTCATACTACATGACGATCTACTCGAATGGGATGTTGTCTCAGGATCCATGTGGATGCTTATCATACTACTCTTTGTCATCTTCATACTTAAGATTGACATAGTAATGGTAGCATTACCTTAAAAGAAGACATGTCTGTTGCAAACCATGAATGAAGATGCTCGCTGTGAGTGAGTATAAGTTAACCAACAAGATAGAGCTGAACCCAAACTGTCTCATTCATTCGACATCCCTTGCCCATGAAGCTTCGACACCACTACCTGGACCATATGTTCTGTAAGTCACAAGGAGAGGAACAGTTGGTGCAGTAATTTGGATTCTCTCGAGGTTACCTGTGTATGGTATGCCTCCAGAGCAGATTGTGACCTTGTCAAGTCTCCAACACCATAACTCGAGCAAAAACAAGAGTGTCTTGGACGAAACGGTAACATATCTGAGGAACAAGACACCGGAGCCGGCAGGTTACACTGAGGGATGTATCGGATCTTGGGCATTGAGATTATGTAACTCGGAATTGAGTCGCTTGGTCGTGACAAGTATTGAAGAATGTTATAAGAACCATGATGTCAGCAGTAAAGCATGAGCTATCGCTATGAGAGGTATCGTTTTTCGAAAACTAATATACTTCCACCAAATCTCGGGACGAGATTTCTTTTAAGGGGGTTAGAGCTGTAACTTCCTAGATGTTAATCATTCATTAACTCTGCAAATCATGAGCATAATCATATCATTAGTATCTAATCATCATCTTGACATGATTGCTTGATGCTTGTACGCATTCTATTTGACTTAGTCTATAAGTGTGATTGTTGGCTTGAACTGGAAGTAGTAGCTACGTCACTTATCTCAGTCGGACCTTTAATAAAGATCAAAGAGGAGAGTATTTCGAGAAAACTTTATGTTTTGACTTTTTCATGAAAATGCCTAGAATGTGCTCAAAACGAGTGATGAAGTCGTTATGATTAATGATGTCGGCAGATTGGCATGCCACGTTCTCCAAATCCCGTGAAAACAACTTTAGTTGGCCCCATTAGGAAAAACATAGCTAACCCATTGGGGCACAGCATGCCAAAAGTTGGGATCGATTCGATCAAGTTTGGCCATCCAATTTGCAATAAAACCGAGCCTAGGTCGACCGTTATTGGCGTTTTGACATTGCCATGTTGGCACTCCATTATCTCCTAATCCGTAGCTGAAATGGGGAAAGTGTCTTAACGAAAAATGATGAGTGACACGCGGGCTTCAATTCTCCTTTTGTTCCTATGACCTGATTCGGCCCGGAAGTGGCCCAAAAACGCTCTCCACCGAGCCCACCTTGCTGCCTACGACATGTTCGACGAAATGACGACATGGCCGCGTGCATGCCCGACACCACCGCGCCCACGCGTCTCGCCCGTCGGCCGCCTCCGCCACGCGCCAGCGCCTTCGGCAGGAAGGGGGACAGCGCCTCCCACTCCCTCACGCTCTCATTCACTCTCCTCCTCTCTCCCTTCTCTCCCTCGCAGCGCAGCGGCACCACGGGCGAAGCCGCCATGGACGCCGTGCCGTGCAGCTCCGCCTCCACACCACCGCCTCGCTGCTCCACCGCGTCCCTCCTTCGCGTCAGCACACGCTCCACCCTCGATGCCTCCTCGCTGTCCCCAAATCGAGCCGAGGAGGAGGTTCCCAGCGGGCCGCCATGGACGTTGGGCGAAGCACCGCCACCATCGTCGCCCTCCCACTACAGTCCTTCTCGTCGAAATCCGAGCACGGCATCGTGATCCCCAGCTCGCGCCGCACACTCGACGCCCCTTCGCCGCCCTCGACCGCCGCCAGACGGAACCGCCGTCATGGCCGCCGCCGCCGCGTCGCGTGCATTCGTGGCTGCACCCCACGGACCACGGCGAGCCACAGCGAGAGCACCGGAGGGTGCACAGCGCCGCCCCGCAGCTCCGCCGCCTTCCCGTTGCCGCCGGGGAGCCCTCTGCGGCCGGGGACGACGAGCAGCAGCCGCCTCTGTTCTTCAATCTCGCGCAGGGACCTTATATTCAAATTCGACGAAGTTGAGGGACCTCTATGAACTGTCATAGACTCATGCGAATAGTGCTCCGAGGACCTATTTGTAGGACTTTTGATGAATATTTAGAAATTCATATCTCGAGTTTGGTAACTCCGATTTGGGTGATTCAACTTGGGTTGTGATCATGAGAGTGTCTAGTTTTTTATAAAAATATGAAACTGACCATGTTCTGTAGCAAAATAATTAGTTATGATTTATCTCTTTTATGCATGTTTAGAAAGGTTGTGAAATTCATAAGTAATTATTGGTAGCTCATAAAATGGTGATTCTTGTTTCTGTGGTCTTTTGTTGACATGCACTTGCTGTGGAATGCTTAACATGGCCACTTGTTATGTAGGATTTGATAGCTGTAGTTCAAGTGTGATTTAGGAGCAATTCTTGGAATTATTCATAAATCAATTCTGTCCATGTGATGTCGAGTTGATACTTTCTGTAGGCCACTTATATGTCATATTGTAGCTCTGTGTATGATTGGATTCATGGTAGGAGCAAGTTGATAGTACAAAGTATTTTTAGGACCCTCCATGTGTGCTGCCATGTCATTTTTGTATAGGCCAGTAGGATCATCCAATTGGGGTGAAACTTGGATGATACACTGGCATTGCCAAGTGTTATCTACTGTAGTTTTTATAGGATTTTATAACATGTCTAGGTATGGGTTGCTGTTCAACCCATAGGTGGTTAATTTAGAGTCGATTTCAAGGTGCCATGCCTAACCTAATGATATGTTGGTTTTTTGGGAAACTTGTCAATACATGATTGGTTTATAATTATTATATCAATCTACTGTTCAAATTTGGTGGTCATTGGATCAATGGTCTAGTAGTTATGCTTATTGCAATATGGTAGGCAGAATTCTGTAATTGCTGTTTTTGTCAGGACCCAGTCCTACTGTTATCTGTTTTAGGGCCAGATAAGTGAGAATCATGTCTTGGTGTCTTGAGATGAATGATGGGAAATTTAGTAAGCTTTCGAGATTGTCCTCTTTCATGCTTATTGGGTTTATAGAACTCTAGTTATGATTTTATTACTGGACTGCCAGTTGTAGGTCGACAATTGGTAGCAATGCGTGAATGTGTGATGTTATGTGTGGAGCATAACGATGGTGACTCGTAGTGATTAGGATGTGTATGAATGATTGTATTGAGTGTGACTTTATGATTGAGTTAGGATAGTTATGCCTAGGTTTACGTCTTTGGCTTTACTGGCTTGTTTTGCTAGTGGTAAGCGTAGCAGATTAAATAGGTTATTCGCCTATGAGCATCTATCATCCTTGATCATTCATGATCATGCATATACCGATGAACACACACTCATGCATATGCAAACGCATCATTCCAGGAATCACGTGTAGGACATTCGTCGTGAAGTCAAGGATCCAGAAGGACAAGTCGTGAAGGAAGTTCCCGCCCAGGAGGTGAACGGGAACCAGACGTGAACCAGCTTGAAGATCGATCCAGATCGTCGAACTAACTCTTCGAGAAAGGCAAGCCCCGGAGCATCCCTCCTACGGTTTGCAAATGTTTTACCTTGTGTCCTTTTATTCTTTATGTTGCATTAAGTTATAGGCATTGATTGGAACCGTAGTTGCATCAGGACTACCTTGCCACCAGAACTATCCTACTTTTAAGGACAAGATCGACTACATGCTTAGGCCTGCTCTATTAATCGGTAGAAGCCAGATGATTGACCATCTTCCGCGATGATAGGTGGTTACTACCCCTTTTGGATTGAGGATAGTGAGAAGTTGGATATGAACATAACCATGTGGCCTTCTAAATCATCTCTAAAGAAATATGGCTTTGTACGTCCTCGATCATATTGAATGCCGCCTCACAGATAGCTGGAAGGGCGTGCAGTGCCCAACCGTGAAGCCAAGAATCTACTTGGGCCGGGCTTCAACTTCCAGGTATCCATGCCGGTGATGGGGGTGGGAGTAACAAGGTGCCCGTTGTAAGTCCATATACCGGGAGGTGCGTTCCATGTCTATGAGTTCGCGAGTGTTCCATGTCTATGAGTTCACTCAGCCTCGGCATCGGGAGTTCCTTGGTCATGGTGATGAGTTGTTGATCCCGCGTCTTTTCCCGAGTAGATCATGGTGATCTAATCGACTCCGACGGGAGTTGTGTGGTTTGTGTGAGGAATACCCCGCCAGCTGGTTAGCAATCGATTATAATCGCCATCATTCCTGGATAGTGAATACTTGATCGACACAGCGGCACTGTCGCCAATAATATCTTGAATGCGAGTTGGTTATGTTCACTCATGATGGTTTAATGATTACTCAATCAATGCGGTTACTTAATGTTGATTGCTTCTACATAAAAATGTGAGTAGCTGCAGGTGCTAATGTAGTAATGGCAGGCTCAGCTTAATTGGATAAGCTAGAGAGTCCTTTTGTCACTAAATGATTATTAATAAGCTTATCTTTTGGCAAACAAAGGAGTCGGCTACCCCACTATAAAGCCTGGCATCCACCAAAGAGTCTTTATTTTCTTTTAGTCGGGTAAGTCTTGCTGAGTACAACGTACTTAGGGTGCAATTCCAAATGTTGTTTGTTGTAGGTTGAAGAACTACCACGGTGGTGACACGGTGGACTTATATCCCACTACAGGAGTAATAGACTTCGGGCAAGTCAACTCTTATATCTCATCCTCATGCTTTTGAAGGAGTCGACCGTGAGCTGGCACTATATTTAAATATTTAGGTGTGGGTGTAATTACAAAGATTATTCTCTTCCGCTGTTTATTTGAAAACCCTGAGTTGTGAAATATTATATCTGTATCCATCGGTGTATTTATAAAGTTTGTAAAAGTAACTTAAGTGAATGGGAACTGCTGAACTTTGTGATCCGGGTGTGGCTCTGAGAAAGTTCGAGATCTTTCAGGATTTCGCGGACTACCGGACTGGTATAATTGCGGTTTACTACTTAAGCTGCCACGGTGGCTTGATTAGTGAACAGTAATTATATTAGTTGGTCGGTTCTGTTACAGCTGGCATCGCCTAGGTCCGCTGGCACCCGGAACCCCGGCAACGGTGTGCAGCATACCGCGTCGTCCACCAGAGTGTCGAGCTCTTGGGTCGCAACTATGTCCATCACGGGGACATCGACCACTCTCCGTAGGAGATCTGCTCCGTGTGTTGCTTTATCGCGGCGAACGTAGGCGAGCAGCGACACAGCCCCCCTGTGGTGATGCGGCTATCTCTGGCCCCCTCGACGCGTCGTCCTATCCGCATGCCCTTGTGGACGGCCCAGTAGTGGGCGCACTTGGCAGTTCGGGTGCGGAAAGGGCACTCCCGCCATCGAGTGCCGCCAACTGTGGATCTGCGGTGGTTGTCTGCAGGTCCAAGGGCTCCACCAAGTGGTCGTGGTTTCCCACAACTTGCTCGATTGTCGCCAACTTGCGGCAGCCTCCAGGTCCTCTGCTGTGGCAATCGGCGATGTCAGATCCGGAGTCTCCGTACCCTGACCGGCCCGCGCGTTGCCAAGCGATGGCAGCGGGCCTTCAAGGATGATGGCACAAGCGACATCCCTCCATATGAAGGCAACGGATCCGCAGGTACCGGTGAGTCGTGTTGCGTGACCGGCGCTCCAGCCCCGGGGCGAGTGATCCGTGGCCGCCAGATTTTGGACAGTTGGCCGGTGGACCCTGTTTCCTCTTCCGCCTTCGCTGATGGCGCAGGTGCGAGCGACGACCACGACCATTTCGCGCAGACCAGGCGGGATCGCAGCTGTCGCGCACGACGTCGTTGGCGTTATCGCCGCTCTCACATCGGCCATGACCATCGTGCTCGGCGACGTTACCGACGCGCCTCGGCCCCTGGCACTTCCGAGCGACGTCACCAAGGCCCCGGCAGCGGAGGCATCGCCAAGCAGGTTGCAGGTGGCAACACGATGCCCCACCGCGGGACTTTGAAGCAGCGGCCATCAGCGAAAGCCGGGTATTGCCGTGGCCCGACCCTTCTCCCGGCGCCCACAACGTGGCGTTGCCGTGGGCGCAGCACTTATGCGGCTGGGCAGGGTGCAGGGGGAGCACACGCTGCCATCCATCAGCATCTGAGGTCGCACGACGCGTCGACCCGAGTTGCTCGTGGACGGTGAGTATGAGCTCCAGGTTACCAAGAATATTCTCAATATCTTTCGTAATGCTTCCGGTTTACAAACCAATATCCAGAAAAGCAGTAGCGTACAAATTAGCTTTGAGAACACTAAGATCTAATAATCACTACTGGGTTGGATGGCCCCATGGCTATTGGAATCCATGCTGGTAGAGGCAAGTATGTAGGGATGAGGATAGCTGCCGGTTTTGACAAGAAACTAGGCCGTCTCAATATTTCTCGAGCCTTTGGGCAAGGAAGACACTACAGGTCCGGCAATCTGATGTCTAAATATAACGATTGAAATATATAGTCTATTAATAAGGTTTAACTTGCAACATTTATTTAATTCTATAAAATGACAAGAGCTAAGAGAACAGTAAAATAACTATTGCGCAACATCTACCATGTTCAAAGTTACATTGAATTAGAATTTTATAAAATTAGAACCCAATTACGGTAATATGGAATGACTTAAAATTAGAACGAATTGCCTATGTGACTTGATCAATTAATTAATTAATTCATTAATCAACTATTTCCCTTCGGTCGCTTTATGCCTGATAGCATGTGTAGATTGGATAGCAAGGTTTGAAAACAAATTGAAGTTGTCTGATCAAACAAACAATAAAACTGCTGCAACTACAAATGCAGGCCGCCATGACCTACAACCGATAAACTGAAGTCACTTACCCGAAGACAGGGATGGAGGCCTGGAGGGACCAGAGCGCCTGCGCCGCTCGTTAGCCGCCGCCTGCTGGCAAAAATTAGATTAGTGAATCACGGCCTCACGGGATTACACGAACCGGAAACGCCGCAACGGGCACAGCAGCACACCATCACGCGAAGTTGAAGGGCCGTCAACTGAATAGATACACAACTGGTCGTCGCGGCAGCGCAGCCGGAACTGGACTCTAAGGTTTGACTGGTACGGGCTGCCGCGGACGGAGCTGGACTCCATATGGGCCAAATAGGCAAATACCTGCTCCCTCCAGTTTTCTAAAGAATAATTTTAAGGTTGTTAAATCAAATATTTTAAATTTTAACTACAAATAATTCTTTTAGGTTTTGAGTTTAAAAACATAAAGTTGATATAAATAGATTCATGTTAAAATGTACTTTTATAAAAGAATATATTAACTATATTTTTGTAAATATTTTGTAGCAATTAAAGTTGGCTTTTTAGACTAACCCTATCTAGAATGACATTCTTTATGAAACTTAAGGGAGTATGCTATAAATATCTTTATACGCTGGTTTAGAAATTAAAGCTGATCCTCATATAGAACCTTGGCAATGGCTCGGCGACGGATACCAATCAACACTGGTGTAGCCGTTAAGCTGGTTTAAAAAATTAGCGTCTTGGGGCTAGTTAAAATCTATCTTACTAGTGCAGCCTTTAACGCTAGCTTGGAAATATAGATTCCCATGTTGTCTGATCGACATGTCATGCCGCTACACTTCCTATGCGCCCTATGCCATCGGGGAACGCCAATCCGCATGGCATGGGCAGCTTTGCGCCAAGTCTCACATGGGAAGATAAATTTTAATCACGAATCAAAGAGCAATAGGCCGGTTGCTTTGTTTAGGCCGGTTGAGTATGAGCTCCAATTACCAAGGGTAATCTCAATATCTTTTGTAATACTTGCAGTTTACAAACAAATCTCTAGAAAAGCAATACCATACAAATTGGTTGTGAGACACTAAACAAGACCGTTTTCTAAAAAAAATAATCTGTGTTGGGTCGAAAGGCCCCGTCACAGCCAGAATCCATGCCGGTAGAGGCTAGCCGGAAGTGATGGGGCTAGTATGTCAGTGCCAGTTCTGAGAAAAAGCGACCTTTGGATAAACAATAAACTAATTAGGGTTCATACGATCTTATGTTTTAGTAACCATTAAAGTATATAGTCTATTACAAAAGGTTTAACTTGCAACGTTAATTTTTTTGGTTCATATCAAATGACAGTACATCAAAGAAACTAAAAGAACTATAAATAACTATCGTGCAATATCTACCATGTTCCAAAAGATATATTAAATTAGACATTTAGAAAATTACATCCTAATACGGTAATGTGGAATGACTTCAAATTAGAACAAATTACCTGTCTGGCATGCTGAATCAAATAATCAATTAATTGGTCAATTATTTCCCTTCAATCGCTTTATGCCTGATAGCATGTATAGATTGGATTGCAAGGTTGAAAAGCCACTTGAAGTCGTCAGATCAAACAAACACTCCGGGCGTCGCCTGACCTTATCTATTGAGGATTTCTGTCCATTCATCGGCATTGAGTGGAGAAATGCAGTGGCGGCCATGACGGGGGATCCGATGGGCGTCGGGGGAGACCGGAGTGGTGACCGGCGAGGGGCTGGTTGTGGTGGTGCGCACGGGGACGCGGGGAGAAAACGGCAAGGGGATCGGCATTCTGCCCGGCCTCGTTGGTGCGGGAGAGGGTTGATGACCGGCGCCGCTGATGCGGGGGGCTGGTGTCGCCTTAGAAACGCCCGGCCCAGAAAATAGGATCACGATGGCGCTATTGTTCAGGAATTAAATAATCAATTAATTGATCAACTATTTCCCATCAGTCGTTTTATGCCTGATGATAGCATGTATAGATTGGATTGTATGGGTTGAAAAGCAAATTGAAGTTGTAAGATCAAACAAACACTAAAACTGATTCAAAACTACAAACGCAGGCCGCCATGACCTAGAACTGATAAACTGAAATCACTTACAGCGGGAGACAGGGATGGAGGGACGCCTGCGCCGCTCGTTAGCTGCCAAAGAATTGTTTGGAGGTTGTTATGTCAAATATTTTAAACTTTTGACTACAAATAAATTTTTTTGGGTTGAATATAAAAGTTGACGTAAGTAGATTTATGTTGAAATATAGTATTATAAAAGTATAAATTAACTATATTTTATAGCAAAAGTAATGTTAGCTTTTTTAACTGAATGTTTAGAATGACATTCTTTACGAAACTAAAAGAAGTAGATGTCTATACACATAGGGCGAAGCATCATGGGGCCCCATCCGTTGCCACCACCCCTAAGATGGGCCTAAAGCAAAACACGATCGTCAATTTAGGCCACGATACAAAGTCATACAAAATAGATTTTAACCATTAATTCCTCTTATAATATAAAGTTAGCTAAACAATTAATATCATCTTAGAGACACTTTTAACACATATCTATTGATATAAGTTTTATGATTATAACTTTTATACAATTGGATTAATTGTTGGTCAAAATTTATAAAATTTGACTTTACTCGGCCCAAGGCGATTGACATTTTTGGATTGGTGGCACATCTGTTAAAATATAACACAATTGTCCTAATATGAGCTCAACTAGATCAAAAGAAACTCGTGTAAAACAAAAGGGTATAAGTTCGTTTATTCTGATTTTCGATACGAATACGAACCGTGAAAGCATGGCCTATCAATTCTTTAGACCTTCGGAGTTTGAAGCAAGAGGTGACAGAAAAGTTATCACAGGGATAACTGGCCTATGGCAGCCACCCATTCATAACGATGTTGCATTTTGATCCTTCAATGTCAGCTCTTCCTATCATTATGATGTATAATTCATCAAGTGTTGGATTGTTCACCCTCCAGTAGCGAACATGAGCTAGGTTTAGACCGTCATGAGATAGGTTAGTTTTAGTATACAGATGATTGTGCCACGATAGCAATTAAACCTTGTACCCGAGAAATTATTGATTCACACAATTGGTCATCGCGTTTGGTTGAAAAGGCAGTGGTGTAAAGCTACCGTGTCCCAGATTATGTTTGGGCGCCTCTAAGTCAGAATCCAAGTTAGCAACGCCTGGGCCCGCCACTCGCCCCAACCCACATCATGGTGTTCGTGCCTCAAGGGCCCATGCCATCGGCTCAGCTCGCCCAACCGACGCGCCGCAGCGAGCCGCCTCAAAGCTCCTTTCCCAACGAGTGACGGGTCGATACGCTGAGATCCAGCCCTTCGTTGCAACAAATTTTTCTCCCCCCTTCCACTCCCCTGGGCCACATCAGGTTTGAACCCCACATGACCCTAGCTGACCCTTCCGAACAACATGTCACTCATCTGCAATAAGGCAAGATAACCAAGAATTTGGCGCTAAGTCACCAGTTGATGGCATCCTAAGGTGCGTGTGAGGGAAAAAAACAGCAGTTCGCCTAGACATCCGTGCTAAAAGACAAGCAATTTGGCATGACACCCGTGAAAAGGCCAAGTCCCAGGAATGACGGAGTCCTTACAAACAATGTTCTCATTACTTAATCCCTTATATCTATCACTAGTTTATTAACAAACCAAGGTATAATATCTAATCAAGAACACACCCCACACAACTCTTGGTGTGGCCCTTCCACCTCACACTTGGTCTCTTTGACCTTGTAAAATGAGGCAGTTCGTGTAGCGAATAACATCCCCATATGTAACCAAGCATATGATTTATGCTGCATAGTACCAGCGGTACCTGAGTTTCTCCGCCACATGAGTTAGAATTGCTTGGAGGTTACAAACAGTATATGTTAAATCATGAAAACATGAACCTGCAAGTGGTTTCATGCAACAAATAGAATGTGAGCAATGTTGAATGGAAAAATAATATATATTCACATGTGCACCACTGCTACTATACCGCATTTATGTTGTCCTGAGCAGCCAGCTTACTAACTGCTGCCCCATATGTAATGCCCGAGTCTAAAGCTTGACACCAAAAGTATGACGAACCAGTAATTGTGTATCCATTGATGCCAAGCTCCTTCAAACACATCTCACAATGTTTTTCTCAAAAGTTCTTGTATTTAGCACAACTGTTCCCTAGACGCTAATTTCTACAATATCTTGAGGCCCATCCCATTTTGAAAGAATGTTGAAAGATACATTATAACAAAATCCATCTCTAGCTTTGGTGACAACAGTATGAATGTCGGTAGAGCCAAGAAACCAGAGTGTATCTTCGAGCCATCTAATCGACTCAGTCATCTAAGTTAAATTACAACAATGTGTTCGGATAAAATAGAATATACGTTAAATTGAGCATAGGAAAAGATTTGGCCCAAATAGAATGTTCTTACTATGGTCACAAAAGGGAATCACGCCGACCCTAGATTTGGCATAAACATCATAGCTCCAGGGAGGAATCCAAGGGACCCTACATGACTGATCATGAACACACAGGTTGTGTTTCCATTGATTTTGTTTTCACGTTTCAAGAAGGCTTCTAATAATTGGCGGCACATCATTGTAACTGATGATCTAACTAGAAGCATATGACTGGGTCAGATCAGTCAATTTTATTCCAATGAAAGGGATCTTTTGGAATTGCAGAGGTTTACGCGCCCTGGCTAAACATACATTTTTACATGATGTGGCTGAAGAAAACAAACTTGATTTTGTAGTAGTTTCACGACTCAGTGTCTGGAAAATTTTTGTGCCGGGGCTGATTTTGTTTGGCATTGGCGATGTCCCCGAGGCATGTCTGGGGCACGCTAATGGGGATAAATCGAGAAAGTTTTGAGATAGAAAACATTTTTGATGGGGATTACTACATAAAATTTGTCTTAAGAAATAAGGTAGATGGTTTTCGATGGGCTCTATTGTCTATCTATGGCGCAGCATAGGAAGAGCATAAAGAGAGCTTTTTAGCAGAGTTAGTACGTGCTTGTACTAGCTGCAGGGATCTACCTTTTATAGTAGGGGGGTTTCAATATAATTAGGAACCCATCAGAAAAAACAATTCAAGGTATAATAATAAATGGCCGCTTCTCTTTAATGCCATTATCGAAACGCTGAATTTGAGGGAACTAGAAATGTGGGTAGAAAGTTCACTTGGGCTAATTATGCTGAAGTTCCAACCTATGAGAAGTTAGACCGTATTTTGATGACAATTGAGTGGGAACAAAAATTTCCGTTGGCCACCGTCAGGCTCTTACTCGATAAATCTCTGATCACACACCCCTCTTACTTGATGGAGGGGAACCATCTCACAGAGGCAATGCTAGAAATTTTAAATTTGAGCTAGGATGGCAGTCTAAGATTAGGAGGCTGCGACATTTTCTTAGAGGTTGTGCTCGAAATTTAGCCTCCCAAAGCAAGAAACATAAATTAGAAGTGACGGATAAAATAGATATCCTCGATAGAAAGGCAAAAACAACTTTACTTTCATCTCAAGAGGTAGAGCTTAGATATCATCTTAAAGGGCAATTAACTAAGTTGCTAAGAGAGGAGGAGATTTATTGGCTCCAACGATCAAAAGCAACAAAGTTGTTGCAGGGAGGTGATAACACAAAGTATTTTCATATGGTGGCAAATGGGAGACATAGAAAAACAAAAATCACACAACTAGAACAAGAAGAAGGAGTTATTGTTGGGGATATGAACTTGAAAAACTACATAACCAGTTACTATAAGAGACTATTTGGACCTCATATACAGAATTCTTTCTCATTGGATGAGACTTTGAGGCATGATATACCTCAAGTGTCGGCAGAGGAGAATGAAGTATTGGCGGCTCCATTTAGTGAGGAGGAGGTCAAAATGGCAATCTTTGATATGGAACATAATAAGGCATCGGGTCCATACGGCTTTCTGCGTAATTTTACCAATTCTTTTAGGAGGTCATCAAGCAAGATTTGATGAGCCTTTTTTTTATGAATTCTATATACGGAGATTGCCTATTCATAGTTTAAATTTTGGGGTAATTACACTATTGCCCAAGGTCATGGATGCGACTAGGATACAACAGTACAAGCCTATTTGTCTCCTAAATGTGTCATTCAAGGTTTTTACAAAGGTGTTAAACAATAGAATATTGAAAGTAGCGAGATAAGTTGATAGGTCCGTCACGAGTACGGTCTTTGTTCCATGAAGATATATAACGGAAGGTGTTGTAATACTACATGAAACAATACATGAGTTTCATAGGAAAAAAAAGATGGAGTGATCCTAAAGCTGGATTTTGAAAAAGTGTATGATAATCTTAAGTGGTCTTTTATACAATAAGTCCTTAGAATGAAAGGATTCTCACCAATTTGGTGTGAATGGATTTCAAAAGTCATATCTAGAGAGATTGTTGCAGTTAAGGTCAATGATAATTTAGTCCACTATTTTCAAACAAGAAAAGGAGTACGACAAGGGGACCCGTTATCTCCAATCCTGTTTAACATAGTGGTTGATATGCTGGCTGTACTCATTTCACGAGCAAAAGAGGCAGAACAAATCCATGGTGTGGTACCGCATTTGGTTGATGAGGGACTCTCGGTCCTTCAATATGCGGATGACACTGTTATCTTTATGGACAATGATTTAGAGAAGGCCAAAAATATGAAACTCTTGCTTTGTGCTTTTGAGCAATTATCGGGACTCAAAATCAATTTTCATAAGAGTGAGTTGTTTTGCTATGGAGCAGCCAATGCTAATCAATTTGAATATACACAGATTTTTGGATGTAATGTAGGATCATTCCATTTTAGATACCTAGGAATTCCTATGCATCATCAAAAGCTATTGAATAAGGACTGGAAGCATGTGGAAGAAAGATTTCAAAAGAGACTGAGTGGTTGGAGGAGTAAGATGCTTTTAGTGGGTGGAAGGCTTGTCCTCATTAACTCGGTTCGAGTAGTCTTCCTATGTTTATAATGTCCTTTTTTGAAATACCTAGAGGGGTTTTGAAAAAATTGGATTACTTTAGATCTCGGTGTTTTTTGGCAAAGTGATGAATACCGGAAGTAATATAGATTGACAAAATGGGAAGTAGTATGTACACCAAAAAACCAAGGAGGATTGGGGGTCCTAAATTTAGGTGTCCATAATAAGTGTCTCTTAAGTAAGTGGATTTTCAAAATGATTAATGGTGATGGGGTTTGGCAACAGTTGCTTAAAAATAAATATTTAAGGGACAAGACTTTGACTCAGGTTCAATACATCTGTTAGGTAGGTTTGATCTAGGTGACGGATCCCAAGTGTGTTTTTGGGAGGATTCGTGGATAATGCCACACCCTTTCAAGATGCTCTTCCCGTCATTATATAACATTGTGAGAAAAAAAATGCATCTCGTTAGGGACATGTACCGTCTACGACACCATTAAATGTAGCTTTGAGGAGATCTCTTATGGGGGTTAATTTACAATCATGGCGCAATGTAGTGGCCATGGTTGCAGAGACACAATTAAGAAACCAAAGGGATCGTTTTGTGTGGAGGCTACATCGAACAGGTTGTTTTCAGTTAATTCCATGTATAGGACATTATTAGACATACAAGCTTTACCTTACAACACTTTAGTTTGGAAACTTAAACTACCCCTCAAGATTAAAGTTTTTATGTGGTATTTGTACAAGGGCGTAATCTTGACCAAGGATAATTTGGCTAGGCGACAATGGCAAGGAGATAGGAAGTGTTGTTTCTGTTCCACCAATGAGACCATACAACATTTACTCTTTGATTTGTCATTATGCTAATTCATGTGGAGAATTGTTCATATTTCCTTTAACCTGAAACCCCCAACGAGTGTACACAATTTGTTTACAGGCTGGTTGGAAGGGTTAAATAGGAAAATGAAGTCTCAAATTCTTGTGGGTGCAAGTGCCATTTGCTGGGCTCTTTGGTTAACTCGAAATGATGTTGTGTTTGACAAGGCCATATCACCGTCTTATTTGCAGGTTATTTTCAAGGGAATATATTGGACCAGGTACTGGACCTTACTTCAGAAGGAGGATGACCGTCTTTTCATGAAGGCGGGCTGTAGGACTATTGAGACAGCCGCGTTGGAGGTGTTTGCTAGACACGGCTGGCGTTTTAGCAATAGAATTGATCTTTAGTCATTTGAGATTTTGATTGTCTTCATGGCGTAAAACTTTGTGTTTGAGATTTTCTTGGAAGTCGATGCAGAAGTCGAAATATTTATATATTCCCTTTTTAAAAAAAAGGCTTGGTGGTCCTTCAGCACCTGGGTCTTATGGCGAACCATCAGCACCTGGGTCTTATGGCCAACCATCAGCACCTGGCTTTATGGTCAACCTTCGGCACGATCTTATGGTCAATCATCAACACCTCGTAACCATCAGCACCTCGTAAATTTAAAGGTGGGTGAAGTAGCTAATGAAATTAAATTATTTTTTTCTTACAACTAATATGATTACAACTTTTATAGTATACTTACCTTCCTGTCTTGTTATTTTGGTCAGGTTTACCTGGAGTAGTCTTCGTTTTGCCTGATTCATACCTGTATCCTGAAACAAAGGAGTATGGAGGTCTGTCCTGTTCCCATTTTTATTTATGAGTTAATAAATTGAATCACCTTTCCTTGTATACCTTATTAGTAAATGAAGTGATCTTTAAATTTCCTCAAATTAAACATGCCACAGTTTTATGTTTTTAGTGCATTGAACACATGATACTTGTTAGAAATTCATTCTAATATATATTGATTTAACCAGGAGACAAATATGACAATGGTGTCATCACTCCAAAACCACCACCTACTCATTATAGCAAACCATCAAGAACTGACAGGAACCGTAACTACCGAGGGAACTACCAGGATGGCCCTCAACAGCAAGGAAATTACCAGAACAACCGTCCTCCACAAAGTGGTTACCAGAACAACCCGCCACAACAAGGAAACTTCCAGACATACCGCCCACAGCAAGATGGAAGAGGCTACGCCCCACAGCAGAATTATGCACAAGGTGGGCAGGATGGTAGAGGTTTTGGAAGGAATGATTACGCAGACCGTTCAGGCTACAATGGACCGTCTGGTGGTTTTCAAGGTCAAGCTCAGTACCAAGGGCATGTAAATTCAGCTGGGCAAGGTCAAGGTTACAACCACCCCCCAGAGCACAGGAACTTTCCGCAAGGGCAGGGAGGAGGTTATAGGTCTGGTGGTCCTCCAGCACCTGGGTCTCATGGCCAACCATCAGCACCTGGACCTTATGGTCGACCTTTGACACCTGGACCTTATGGTCAATCTTCAGCACCTGGTAACTATGGGCAGGCATCTCCATCAACTAATCCAGGTGGTAACAGAGGTGTGAATCCTAGTTATGGTGGTGATGTCAGTCAGGGGACAGGACCGGCATACGGTGGAGATAACTGGCAAAGAGGTTCTGGTCAGTATCCTAGCCCAGGCGAAGGACAAGGAAACTGGCAGGTATGTGAGCATTTCATATACAATTTCACTTTTCAATTGGCATTACTGTTTGAATTGAAATACAGCAGTTTAAACCTGGTCACCCTATTTTTGCCAGTTCTAGATTGAATTCATACACTCTGTAGGTTCAGATCTGTCTGTTAAATGATTTTTTTAGATTTATGAGCTAACTAGGTAAATACCCGTGCGTTGCAACAGGAACATATAATACAATGATAACATATATATATGAGTGTTTGTTATATAGTTATCTAAACATGGATTACACAAACACTGTTACAAAGACGCCACTGATCAAAAAGAAAATTACATCAAAGTCCTTGCAAAGGTCTCCCGGACGTCTTCGTCGTCGGCAACCGTCCGTGGAAGAGAGAAACGCCCAGCTTGCAACTTGAAGTCGGCTCCACATCAATGAAGAAGCTTCCAAAGAAGCCACATACAGCTCCAAATTGTAGTTGAAAGTATGCTGCACATAAAAATTATTTATTAATTTTTAAAGCTAAAGTACGATTTATATATTGAAAAAATGTATCGACGCATTACCTCTCTTATAAATTCAGAACCTCTTTATATACGATATTCTTCGTGAATTCATCAACTGAACATGAATTACTAAGATTTGCCTGCTCCCAAGAAAATCAGCATATATCCCAAGCACTGAAACGGCCTATAAAATTATTTACCATACACCACTGAAGTTACCTTTAAAAGCTTGTTGCAGCACACAACAAAGTCAGATAATCTTGAAGTGAGATCAACTCACCTGCACTGGCCAGATATAAATTCCATTTCAGCTTACTGGAAAGGAAATTAATAACCATAATATAGGGACAAATAGAGTGAGCATACAACATTAGTAGATGTTCTGTAAAAAAAAAAAACAATGAGGACTATGAAGAGATGTTCCAAGATCTATTATGCAGCAGAACTTTCAGAAATTAAACACTCACTTTTTCAAGTATAGAGTAGCACCACAGAACATTACAAACGAAAAATCCAGTAGAACAAATTGGAAGTGACGTGTGAGCATCCTTTAAAATGTATTACAGTGTCCAACCATGGGCAGGGCTATGGTGCCACGCAGATTGCAATGGCAGGTCACAGACTCACAGCAGTTCATTTCAAAATAAATGTCGGTCTGAGCACTGCCTTAGGCTCTCTCTCATTCAAGAGCAAGCAAAGGAAATAACAAGTTCAAAATGTACAGTTTCTCTAGAATGCCTGAATTCCCAAAATGGAGGTTCCTAGTCATTGAAACTAACCTTCACAAATAGCAATTCCACAAACTGAATTCCCAGTTAATAATAGAATGCCTGCGATCGGCCAATGGCCAAATAGAAGATTCTCTGTTATAACAAAAGGTAATAACAATTCAAGAAAGAAGACTTTTGAAATTCACCACCATTCTGACAGATAGCTAATTACACATAATGAAATGCTATTAGCTAAAAGAATTATCCGGTCTCTGTAGTTAACTACATATTCATTTCATCCCTAGCCGGCTGGCAAACAAGCAACCATCTTATACAAGGCAGCACAAAAACATTGATTCGATACACTAGTCCATCAACCCGTGCTCTCGCACGGGCTAATTTTGGTTATACAATTAATTTTTGTTTAAATCTACATTTGGATCATTGTATGGCATAGTTAATAATGTAACTTGAATTGTTTTCGAAGTCTGTTTAACAATTAATCTACGGTTGCGTGTTTTCTTTTTCTTCCTTTTTGTTTTGCATCCTAGCGTGGTTGACTGTCTATTATAAGGGCATGTTTAATGTCCCTTTTCTTATTGAACCGTGTAGATATATGAAAAATTAGAATGTTAATTGACCTTTAAATATAAATTAGTCCTCCAACATGTGCTTTCGAATAGGATAGAACCGTAGGAGAGACTTTTATCTCAAAACTAATTAAAAAAATGGTTATTTTAATTTACACACATATTACACTTCTTTCATTTTCTAACCCAATAGACACGTTAAAATTTTCTACTCTCCATGTAGTTGTGATAACTAAATGTTTTGACATCATATCAAAAGTGTTTTTTTGTTTTTATCACACCTTTTATTTTTAACACGTATTTATTGAAACATTATATTAAATTATGGTGACTATTGTTGCATCTCATATCTCTTAACATCATGAATCTAAGTTCAATTGCTATTTATTTTATATTTTCATGTTAAATTAAAACTCATGTGCTTATAGTAAATTTCATTATGTAACTTTAAAAATGATATGTTAGGCCCTAAACTATGGTTGCATGATTAGTAATAGTATTAGAGGAATCCAAAATACCATTATGATATAGCCACATGTGGTATGCACTGACCTTCACCACTTCTCTAGATGTTTGAATCATTTCAATAAATTAAATAATTAATATAGACATATGGAACATTTTAGTTAGAACGTATAAATATCAAAATCAAAAAATAAATAACTTGTTAACTTCATTACTAAAGCATAATATATAGTTATTCTATATGTGTATTTTTTATGTATTTAATTTAATCAAGTGTTAATATATTAATATTTGTAGAATTGCGTGATATACAAAATTTATGGTAAAGTCTATTTCTTATTATATCCTTTATTTAAATTTTAGGTTTTTTATTTTAGTTAAAAAATTATGTGTTCGAGGCACAAAAGTTCATTTTAGTTTGCACTATCACACTTTATATGTTGGATTTCGTTATATCAAAATTATATATATGTAGTATATTATTATGTCAATTAATATATACCATTTAAAATAAATTAGAATATTGGTGTATTAGTCAAAAAGTATAAACTTATTTAAAATAATGGTTTTAAAAGTTATTACTGTAGAGTATCAGTTTAACTTTAAGTGAATTCTCATGGTCATTGCTATTAGTGGTGTTTTAACCCAAAATTGCTATTAGTTATTAAGGGAACATTTTATAGGTTAATAAAATAAATACTTAACTTAACATATACATATATTACTTTATGAATATTGGATGATGTTTCATAACCTAATATATTTGTATATATTCATTAATTTCATGAGGATTTGAGATATAGTTTTATTTACTTTTTTTATGGGTTTGATGGTGATAATTTATTTTATATTACCTTCAATAGTGGCATTAATCTGAATGCAAACTTAGTAGTTATTTTGCATTATGTTTTGTAATGGTAGATGCGAGAAATATATAAAAAATTAAGAGGACATTTTAAATTATCTTTCGTAATGGTTGTGATGCATAGTTTAGGTTTAAACTTAGTGGGATACTATGAATTGTCATTCTACAGATCTGGTTTATTTAAATACAAATTTAAAAGTCATGTCGAATTATCTTCGACCGATAAACAACAAAAATAACAAAAGAAATTCCAAACAATCTGCAGATGAAAAACAATTGTCTCGTTTTTTAGACTTTCACACCCCTTCTATCGGCAATCCAATGCAAGTGTTTTTAGGGTTTGATATTAATAAAAGAGTAAAGTGCACCACCGGTCCCTAAACTTGTCGAATTGTGTCATCCCGGTCCCTAAACTCATAAATCGACCGTTTAGGTCCTTGTTCAACTGTATCATCCCGGTCCCTAAACTTATAAATTGTCCATTTTAGTCCACAAACTTGTTCAACTGTGTCATCTTTGTCCCTAAACTTGGTTTTGAATCTCATGGTGATCTAAAGGATCTACATAAAAGAATAATACATAACTTTTTCATACAAGCTTGAAATTGTAGCCTTTGACGCGATCTACAACTTTTTAGTTGAAAAGTTTTTTATTTGAAATCGTTTAGTGTCTCAAAATTCAATTTCAAATTTTACATTTCAAAATCTATAAACTTAAAACAATATTTTGGGACCCTAAATAATTTTAATTCAAAAAAATTTCAATTACAAGGTTGTAGATCACGTCGAGAGCTACAATTTTGATATAAAGTTTTTCTTTATTAGAGTTCATTTGAAAAAGTTATGGATTATTTATTACATATAGTTTTTAGATCGCCTTACTTTGACCTAGATGACACTCATAATCAAGTTTCGGGACCGGAATGACACAACTGAATAAGTTTGATGACCTAAGCGGGTGATTTTCAAGTTTAGGGACCGGTGGTGCACTTTACTCTTAATAAAACAAACTTTATTTCTATTCGAGCTTTTATTAAAAAGGTTAACCAAGCCTGAACATCATGAGCTGATATCCTATAATACATATACATATATATTTTATATTAATATATATTAACCAACCTTTGTAGTACCTATTAGATATTTATATTAAACAAAAGCTGATTATTATGTCCTCCGTACAGCTAAAGTTTTTTGACAACGGTGTCTAGCAGCAAATTTGATGACAACTTCAGTGTCCCTCAGCAAACTGCTTCATTTTACATGTCTGGTAGCATATGGAGGCCACTCTCGATGTCCTAGAGCCAATTGCCCCTTATATTAAATGTTAGGATGCGGGTAATTTACATAAAATATAGGGGATTATTTTAGTTATCTTTTATAATGGCAAAAGCGGGTAATTTAGATGTAGAATTAGGGGGTTACTTTATGTATTTTTCATAATGACATTGGTGGGTAATTTTGCTAAAATAAAATAGATCCAATGGCTATAATCGTTGAAGATGATTAGAGTCTACCAAATTAAAGGCTAGAAATTTCTGATTATTGTGAGAATTTCAGGATTTTATCTTTTTTCTAGCGCGTCTCGTGAGAATTAACGTGGTGCCTCCGTTGGAGCCTCTAATTAGTAATAGTAAGATAAGATATAATAAGTCACTGAAGACATTCTTAAAAATATACACGCCAATAGAAAAACATACTTTTGCCTTTGCATCATGCTCAGCTGTAGTAATTCAGAGTGCAGTCAGCATTCAATATTCAGTCATCTCTATAATCTCTAACCCAGTGCCAGCCAACACTCGGGGCCTAATGCCTAACTTAATGCCTTAGAGCAACTCCAGCCCAAAATGCAAATTGAGACCCCTATTTTTCTCATTTGCATGCTGGCCTGCAAAAAGTAGGGGCCCAAAATTGCATCCAACTCTAGCCCAACACCCTACTTCTGTAAAAAAAAAAAAAAAAAAAAAAAAACAGAGCTCCTGCTCCGCACCGGCGCTCCGCCCGCGCACCGCCGCGCCCTCCCTAGCGCCGCATGCTCCGGCGGGCCACCCGCGCGCCGTCTGCTCCGGCGCCCCGCCCGCCGTCCTCGCGCCCTCCTCCCCTGCGGTCCTCGCGCGCCCGCTCGCCGGCAGCGCTCGTCCCGGTTGCTGAGGCGGAAGCCTCGGGGTCACGATGAATCCTGCGCTCGCCGGGGAGGACGACGTAGACGGGAACGAAGAGGGGGTAGCCGTGGCGGTCGGCACGGACGATGGGTTGCTGCTGTTCTACTCGCTCGCCGGCGATCTACTGCACAAGCAGGTCGCTAACTTCTGCTTAATGCTATTTTCTTGTTTTTTACACTGAAGTGTAGCTCGTGTGCTCCTGCTTAATGATCGATTGTTCTGAATTGCGATAGCTCTGTCTCTTGTTCACTGCACAGAGCAAGGCTCTCGGGTCTCCAGGTTCTGACAAAGCAGGAGCCCTGCTGTTTCTTGAATTAAGACAATAAAAAGTCGAACTGCTCCTCGGAGAGGAGGCCTGTCCACGTCACCAGAAATGTTGGAGCCGTCGGATCTTCGAATCGATGGCCACGATTTAGAAGTTGGTCGGTGTGGTTTGAAGCTGGAAGTAGCTTCTATTTACTTCAGCTTCTTCCTCTCGGCTCCAGCTTCTACTAGAATCTATCCCAACAAATAAATACGAGCTCCTCCTCAGCTTCTCTCTAGGGTTCCAGTTTCTCCTCTCCCATCCCCGTAGAAAAAAAAAAGCGGCGGCAGCGGCGGCGGGCGACGCAGAGCGGCCGGGCCCCTGGCGGCGCGGGCGGGGGGCTCGGCGGCGCCCGGGAGCGGCCGGCCCCTTGGGCTGGGGAATCGGCGGCGCGGCTAGCGTCCTCCTCCGCCTCCACTCCCTAATCCCCGTCCGTCCCGAGCCTGCTTCGGTGGCGGCTGACCCACGGCGGCGGCGGGCGCATGGCTGCAGCGAGGTGGCGGCGGTGAGCGCTTGCCGACGCGGATGCTGGTGCCCCTGGAAGGTACTCTCTCTCCTTCATAGGATTTTACTATGGTTTAGGGTTGAATCGCATGCTAAGTGTAGAATTTTATTGTGTTTTGGTATATGGTATTGTGGTTTGGTAATATGGAAATATTGTCAAATTTTACTATGGTTTGGTCATGGAAATATTGCTATGGTTGGGGTATATGCAAATTTTACTATGGCTTGGTTAAATGCAAGTTTTACTATGATTTGGTCATTTGCAAATATTGCCATAGTTTGGGCACTTGCTCACCAAATTTGTTATGGTTTCTTTGTAATTGTGTAAATGGTTGTACAAAATTAAAAAGCTAAGTAGAGGTCCTCCCTATTTTGTTTGTGTTGATCATCTTGTGTACTTACTATGTATTTTCATGCTGCAGTAAAGATGATGTGTATCCACAACTTGCTTCGATGATGCTTTCTGCAGCTTCTCGACAAGATGCCTATTTCAGTATGTAGTCTTTCCTGAACGCATATTCCCTTTCAAGGTTCATACTAACGATCATCTCATCATTGATTTCCTGCAATGCATATTTCAGTTGCCAAATTGGAGGCCTTTTATTTGGTTCCATACCACTTGAGGCTTGGTTTATATGAGATATGATGACCACTGTAACTTATTGTCTGAAGGTTAATTTTCTTGAGTGTTTCTGCCAATAAAGTTGCGCACTTTCTTCCAAATCACTTCTTTGTTTTGTTACCAGCTAGATCTTGCTATTCACGCATCGATCGATATGATGCGCAAATACAGGCTTATTGATTTGTGTGGCCTGCTTTTTTAGGTGTCGAAATTAATTGATTAGTTAATTACCTTTATTAGTTTGGGGGGCTACAGCAAATTTGGTTTCTATACGAGTTATCAGTAACTGCTAATATGACCTCTTTCCTTTTGTTTCAGTTTTGCAACGTATGAGCAAGAGAGGAACTCTATTCCCCTTTGTTGTTTTAAAAGTGTGAATCCACAGGATGAAGTTTATTGTTCTGTCAACAATAAGCAAGGTATAACTTTACTTTGTTGATGTGAAAAAATGAAATTCAGATTCCAACTTTAATTCTCTTGAACCAGCATATGTAGACATTATTATCTACAAATATCAGCAATAGAATTAATCTGTGTTATATAACAGATATTTTCCTTGGTAATATAGATATTAGAAATTCTGAGTTCTTTGGGCACAATAAACAGTTATAAGTGTCGAGGTGGGCACAATAAACAGTTATAAGTGTTATAAGTGTCGAGGTGGGCACAATAAGCAGTTATAAGTGTCGAGGATTAATATGGTGTCTGCATAATTCTTGTTTTCCCACACCTACATGTCACTTATCCTAAACCCTATTGACTTCCCCTTTGTTTTGTTTAGGCGCATTCAATCAGATAGCAAGCAAAAGGAGAAAAAGGATGGACAGGTGAACGGCTTGTGTTACAAAGGAATTACTGTGAGTTCTATAAACTTTTTTGCATATAGGGTTAGTTCTGTTGCAATGAATGATTTTCCCATTAGACACACCCCTCCTAATTAGATGGCATCAAACTAAAATATTAATTGTCTAGCCAGTACGCGAGGCTTATGTATGCAGATCCGACTTTTTTATAATATGCCAGCGTGCCTACAATGGCTATTAACAGCCTATGTATAGCTTATTTTGACTATATCAAAAAGAGGGATTTGGTTAAAATTGATGCCATGCCAAAGTATACTGAGTCAAACTGTACATAATAGTAATAGATCTTGCCTATATGTAAACTAATACAAGGATTTGTACATGGATTCTAAAGCACAGATAAAAAAATCGACTACCCTATACATCCTACAGTTTCTTTTGTTTGAAGAAGTAGCAGCCCATCTATGGCTTCAAAAAATGTAGTTGTTCCAATTCATCTAAATATATAGAGATATATACTCATCCTTTCATATCTTTGAGTTTGCAAGGCAGAGGCAAGATGTTTATTATTGCTCCGTGTGATTTCTCTAGAATTGGGGCCTTGTTTAGATTGCAAAAAAATTCAACATGATGAATAGTAACTCTTTTGTCTTATTTGACAAATATTGTCCAATCGTGAACCAACTAGGCTCAAAAGATTCATCTCGTGATTTCAAACTAAACTGTGTAATTAGTTAATTTTTTTACCTATATTTAGTGATCCATGCAAGAGTGTAAAAATTGATGTGATGGAGAGAGAGTGTAAAAACTTGGAACTTTGACGCGAACTAAACAAGGCCTGGTATTCTCTGGTTAATCTGATAAGTCCAGTGTTCTAGAAGCCCAAAGATGTGGTAGGCCCAATTTATATTGCATCCAAATCACAGAAATATATATATACTCCTATTTCCATCCATTGAAGCTAACTGTAAATTGTGTGATCATGTTAAATAGGACTACTTCCATGCATGTTTCTTATCTGCATACAGTCAGACCTTGGAGTTGAAATGTGTAATGGTTTTTGCCTACAGGTAATGACATCAATTGACATCAATTGGACAGGGCAGTACACTAGAACCGCTTGCTTGTGATTCTGCCTATCTACTCAAAGGAGGTAGAACCAAGTTTTCTTAGTGCTAATTTGGAGGTGATTACAGACATGGAAAACCAGTCTGAACATCTCCACCTCTACACTGATCAATCATCAGTCTGAACTCTTCTCGAATTTATGGGCGCACGGGCGCGCGAATTGTAACTGGAAGGTTTGATAGCACGGGCACGAAGATCTCTTCGACTCGACTTTTGTACTACTAACTGTTGCTGAAGCATTTGTATGGACAAACTAATGTCTAGGCTTTTGTCGCTAAGAACACTTAAATATGTACCTTTGACCTACCAATGAACTGTGTTGTAAACACAACTAAATTTATAATCTTTGTCCATTAATCTATATAAATGGTTCAATCGAAATTTTCTTCTGCTATTGCAACACGGGCGCGCAGAAGCGCGCGCCCTGATACTAGTGCGAAAACAAAGAGAAATAACTTGCTCATTAGTAAACTTGATAAGCTTAATTTCATTTCGATAGAAGATGCTTGGTGATCTTTTATGTGTTGGAATGGTCAATTGCTCTGCCATAGCAACATCAGGTTCAGTAGCAGAGTTCAGGTTAAGTACCTTGTCTTTCCATCTTCATTCTTGAACAAATGCAGTGCAACTCTCTCTCTCAATCTGTTACAAACATACAATTCATCTACAGTATCCAACATCAGTAGACTCAATAGCAGCAGATGGTGATGGTGAACTATGCTTTGTCATTGCTCGCCAAATGCCATCCTGAAGCATACACAATGTTCAGAGCTGTTTGTTCTGTGCTAGTAAACAGAACCATATTATCACCTATTGCCAATGCAATTAGTTAGTAAATAGCTTACTTGTTTTATATGGTTCAGTACAGTACAAACTCTGAACTCTCGGACTGCAACTGCGGATCAATCCCATCTTGAACATTTCAGATTTGTACATGTACTGGCAGCTGCCAATGTCCATTCTTTTCAACAATTGAACTGTTTGTTTCAGTTTGAGTTGTTGCTATGTGACAGTACTAGGATATTATATTGTAGTAGGATCCAATTTTGAGACAGATGATGTATCCTTGCTGACTGTCATAACCTTTGTGCATACACAGGTTCCAAATGGCTACTGAGGACTCGAAAGATATGCTGAAGAATGTGGACCGGAAGACCGTGGGCGGTCCAGTGACTACTGAATCTAGCCAACCAGTTGTCAAGAAATGCCTTCCGAAGAAGATCAGACAAGTCCCTGAGTGTGGACATCATCGGACAAAGGGCGAGTGATCTTTGTATTTTTCTGGTGGTTGTATGGTGACAGAGGTTCAGTAGATTGTACTGATAGGGTTTAGTAGGCTGCTTGGATAATGTGTAGCATAGCTGACAGTAACTCTGTAGGTCTAATTTGTGGTGCAAAGAGATCAGTAGAATAGCGGCTGTATTGGAAATAGCATGTATCTTCTGATGTCAAGATGAGATATGTAAAGCATATGATGTTGATTTGTTATTTTGATTTGGAGAACACATGTACCACCTAGGAATCTCAAATTCTCAATCAAAGGATTTGCCAAAGTATAGAAATTAATCAAGCAGTAGTGATTAATTACTACCAATGACTAATTGCTATTATTACTACCAATGCCAATGTCATCGGCTGGCCACCATTTAGTTTAAGCGGTTTAAAAAAGATACATGGCCGTTTTGGTGAAGAATTGCTCGAAATAGTGTTTTTTTTTCAGGAAAGCCACAAACAGGCCTCATTTTTAGAGCTGTTGTTCACTTCAGGTTTTATATCTTCTGCAACAGTTATGTTGGCATTTGTGTTTGTGGATGGGTGGGAGGTGCAAGTGCAATCCGGCATGAACTCTGCAACTCTCTTGATTGCTACTGCTTGGATCAGGGATGATACAAGAAAAGAGATTCATCTGCTACTTATACTGTCTTTTCTTGAGTGCAAAAAAATGATTGGTGAATATGAGCAATTGACATACAAGTAACAGAATTATAAAAACTGAGAGCAATCAGTTCTCCTTTCTCTTCAGTTCTAGTAAGCATGCATCAGAACTGAGAGCAATCAGTCAAATAAGTAAACACAGTAGTAAAACTGTGAAATCTCATCAATCCAGAATCAACATAAGTTGAATAAACACAGTAGTAAGCTGCTGAATTAAATACAGTTCTCCTGTGATTTCGGTTCACAAGTGAACTGTGACAGAAACATTTGGAAACTAAACATTCAGTCTTCATCCCTTGAATGACAACTAAGATATCGTGAATAAACTGCTTAGTAATTTGTATACTGATTAAATAACACAAGAATGACAAAAAAAGAAGCTGTTCAAAAGTGTCTGGGGATTCTTTTGGCTAACCTTGTATTTTCTTTTGGTTACTCTCAATAAAGTAACCACATATGATGTATGTTGCTCTCTTGTTTAAAAGGTCACTGGAAAATGTCACTAGAACGAGAAACATCAAAGTGGAAGAAGAAAATACTAATGTACCATGATCCATTACCATACATAACAATTCTGAACTATCATCTCACACCTTGCACACGTCGATCAAGTATCTATTTATGCAAAAACAAAACATGGCTCAAAACTGAATACATAGCATCGTGTCGACATGATACAGTTTTCAGAACAAAAACATGATTCGCCGAGCATTTCCTCTGCGTATTATACAATGTCTGCAACTCTTCTCCCAGGCAAGACATCCATTTGCAGAGTTCTACCATTTCTGAGGGCAACCACACCAACAGAAGGCAGTGAGGGATCTGTCACTGGCTCGATCTCAATGAAACCCAACTCCATAGATCCTGTACGCTTCAAGCTCAAGACAAACACAAGTGCAATCCAGCCGAGCATGGTGATTGCCAGTAGTTGTTCATCCCATGAATCAGGCCCAGGCAATTGAGTACCCAAAAATTATCCCCGTCAAGTGGCCGATGAAACTAGCCTGTGGCACCATGATTGATGTAAATATCAGCGACTCGAATGGCGCAAAGCTGATGGGCAGTGAGAGAACCCCAAAGATATTCACCTTCGACGACGGCTGCTTGGCAGCCAAGATTTTCCGGAGGCAGCCCGCCTCCAGAGAATCCACGGGACGTGCCGCCGTCCATGGGAGAGGAGGCCAGCGGGAGAAGACAAAGAAGAGGGGTGGGCATGGCGATGGAGACCGGCGGCGTGGTGGAGATGCGCCGGCGGGGTGGAGACCGGCGCGTGCACGAGCTGCGGCTCTGCTCCCCTCGGCACCAGGAGGCGGTCGGTGAGGGCGTCGGTCGCGCATGGGCACGGCGTCGTGCGCTCGTCCGGGCGGGGGTGGCGTCAGCTGCGCGGCGGTGGAGCGGCCTAGCCGGCGAGTTGGGCAGGGATGTCGGGCGGGCGCGCCGGGCGGAGAAGAGGCGCGGCGGTGGAGGAGCGCCGGCCGCGACGGCGGGAGGGCGACGCGACGAGGGCGGGTCCGGGGAGGGATCGGGGCCTCCTGTAGCTGGGGCCTTCAAACTAAATTTTGCATGCTCTCTTAAAATAGGAGTCCAAGTAGGAGGTGGATTGGAGTTGATTTTTTTAAACCAAATACCTAAATCTGTTAGAATTATTGGGCCAAGCCCATTTACTTAATCTAATAATTCAATAAACCTCAAGGGCCCACAATTAGTGTTAGGTACTAAAGTGATTAGTACCAAATAGATTAATCACTAAGAGGGTAATCAACTTAAATAGTGAGTATTGGGATGCTCTCATAGACAAGTTGAGAAGGAGAACCTGGGAGCCACACGCGCGCCGCCGCCGAGCCGAGCCGAGCCGCCCGCGTCGCGACGCGCCGGGCCGGGCCGTGGGCGTGGGCGTGGGCGTGGGCGTGGGCCGGCTTGGCTAAGTTTTTGTCACTGGGCCTCGGCCCAAGGCAAACCCTAGCCGCCGCCATCCAACTTCCAACTCCCAACCACCCTGTCCAGGTTCATCCTCCCGGACAGAACATAACGGGAAGCTGTCAGGGCCGTGCCTATATAAAGGCCCCTGTCCGCACACTAGAGTTTCATCCCATTCCCGTGCTTCTCCCTCTCCAGCCGCCACCTCCTCCCTCCTTTCTGACCTCGAGTTGCTCTGCTGCATCTCCGACCAGGTCCTCTGCGTGCACAGAGGTCTCTGGTAGCAGGCCTCCGGAACTTCTCCCATCAAGCGTACCTGCTCGGGTAGGCGGGAAATCAAGTTTTTGGGGAGCGCCGTACAGGCGCGACTGCTACTGCTGTTCTTCGCTCGCGGGCTATGCCTATGAGCACGAGGAGGACTCCCGTTGCTGCTGACAACGACGTCATCGACAACAACACCGTCGCAGGCAGCGGCGAAGACATGGACGCGAGTGGTTCACTATCCGCGGGTACCGGAAGTGCCACGCTGGGGTATAAACCGAAACCACTTTCTGTTACTGTTATGCTTTATGTAGTTGCTGCTGTAATGATAGGCATGTTTAGCTATGCTACAAATATCAGTAGCACATATGAAGCAGTCGCTTGCATTATACTTGAGTTAGTATTTTGCTTATCGTATTTTCGGATTAATGCATGGTGTAAAATGACTAAATATCCAACAAAATCTAGAATAAGGGCTTATTTAGGAGGTGGGTTGGAGTTGCTCTAATGCCTTGTGCTGCCGTCCCTAGAAATTGTGGGCTCCGGTTCAGAATGCAAAATTGGGCCCTTCAATGAATGGCTAGTAAAACCAATGTATATTTTTACTCATCTAATATTGAATATGCAACTTAAATATAGGACATACTTAAAAAAGATTTATATAAGTACATCCTACAAGCTGCATCCAATTGGCTAACACATGCTTTCAGAAGATTAAAATTGAATTCAATAAATCAAAATGGGAATCACATGAGGTCTTCACGTCCTATGTCCTAGATGCCTGCTGGCTGCTGGCTGGTCCTCTGCTGGCTGCTGCTGTTTCCTCGCAACCCAAGAGGCCAGACGAAGAGATGTCGCCACGTTCTTTGCTTGCCACTCACCCACCTCGCACCTAAACAGAACAAGAAAGCCTGGGTGGAGCTGCGGGGCAGGGAGGTTAATTGCACAGGGGAGGGGAGCGCAACGGAGTGCAAGTCATACCTGGAAACTTGCAGCTAGGACTCGGAGTAGGGAGGTCGCTGATGGCACACTCGCCTAGCTGCTGCTACGACGCCGGTGGATGTCCAGATTTTACTTGCAGAACTTCTCGTCATTAACCTTCTCGTCAGTTACATGCAGAGAACCTCCTGCTTTGCCATCCGATAGCTGCTGCTTCGTAGTTCAAGAGATGGCTCTATCCACAGCAGATTCGAGATGTGGAGAGGCGGCCGGCCTGCAGATTGGGGGCGCTGGGCTCGGGTACGGTGAAGGTTGGGGTCCTCCTGGTTGTGGCGACGGGTGTGGACTTCGGTGAGCAGATGGACGTCGGGGATGAGCCAGCGGCGGCGCGGCCTGTGCGGCGTCTCCGGCAGCGACATGTCCGACGGCGGCGGCAGTGGCGGCGCGGTCTGTGCGGCGTCTCCGGCAGCGACACGTCCGACGGCGGCGTCGGTGGCGGCGCGGCCTGTCCGGCGTCTCCGGCAGCGACACGTCCGACGGCGGCGTCTTTGCGGCGGCGGCGGTTTGGTGAGGATGCCCGGCGATGGGGTCAGGTGTGCGGCGATGCGGCGTGGAGCGATGTGTGTGAGGGGATGTGTGTGACTAGAGCAGGATCTGCCGTGATTTCGGGAGGCTGAGCGGGATTTTTTGGTCCGTGATTTTGGAAGCCGGGCGGCTTTTTTGAACCGAAGTTTGACTGCAGCCGGGCGGTTGTTTTTGGGAAGGCTTCACCACGGCCGGGTAGATGGGTCCTTTTCATATGTTTTAGGTGTAAGATAAGAGAAGAGATTTGTTCATTTTTCAATTCCCATGCTGCTCTATTTGTTTAGATTGGTTTTTGTAGAGGACTACAATGGAAGTGTAGGAATACATCAGAGCCAGTTCTAGATTTATGTTAACTTACATTTTTTTCGCGGGGGGGGGGGGGGAGGGGGGGGGTGTTGTTACAAAAATACTTCCATCTGCTTTCTATAGGAAAGAAATAAAAAAGATTCCAACCATACATTGTGGCTATTAGCTACCACATTGCAGAACTCTTTACTCGAGCTAACTAAAATTTGTAGACACAGTTTAAAGTTTTGCTTATGTTGTATCAAGATGCAACCAGACACAAATTGAAGATTCTGTGAGACATTTTTATAGTTGCTGAACCATATCTACTACTAACCATTTGCCTGTCTGTGTTCGACGCATACAGAAGCAACCGGTCACTAATAATATATGAATTTGTGTTATCTATTGCTGGTCATTGACACTTAATCTTTTGCCATTGTGCAGGGAAGGCAATAAGAGCAAGTATTCCATTGAAGGCATGCATGGTACTTGAGATGTAGAAATCCCCAATTGTAAAATAAACGACTGTGGTGCATTACTCTCTCTCTTTTTTTTATTGCATTTGAACTCTGAACTTTATGGGTAGTGTTATTACCAAAACTGCGGATGCAGATATATTCTAGGTTTTTTTGGCCAGATGTTGCCATTTTAAATGGCACAGAATGTGGAACTCTCCGTTATCTTGGTTTGTTGTTTGTAGGCTGCACTGTGAAACACATGCCAATTACTATAGTTTTTTTTTTTTGACAACATGCCAATTACTATAGTTAACTCTGAGTGGAGTTGCTCGTTTTGTTCCATTGACAGATTTTTTTTTTTATTTCCTCAACCTCCTATGTGTCATGCGTACTGTTACGGCTCAGGTTGCGTAAAGAATAGGACTGTGAGGTTGGGGGGCGGGGCTTGAACTGCCTACGGCGAGGTGGCGGCGCCGTGGCCGGCGCCGTTGAATTGAAAGGCTATAGCTGTGCGACGAATTGTGGCTGGGCGCCCAAGGGAGACGACAGGTCTCAATCCCAGGCTGAAATTCTCATTACGCAAACATTCTCCCTTATAGGCAAATTACAAGCATGCAGCTAATCTTAGGAATACAGTCTCCACAAATTAATCTACGAACATGCAGCAAATCTTAAGACTACAGACTCCACTCGTTATTCTATTGACTCAAAATAGCTGATCCTGAAAGAATGGCGCTGCTAATCCTAGTGCCTTGACTGAGCAGATCACCTAGCCACTTGTGTGGTTCCTGCGGTGTACTGCATGCCGGTCATAACATCTCTTCCCGCCTCGGCAAACAGCTCGTCCTCGAGCTGCACATCCGGGTAGAGAGTCTTGAAGTCGGCCAGGGACTCCCAGGTGGCGTCGTCCTCCGGAAGGCCTTGCCACTTGACGAGGATGCGCCATGCGCCGCGACGAAGCTGGGCGCGCAGGACCTGCGCCGGGGATGGCAGCAGTCGCCCGTCCTGAACCGGTGGCAGCACGGCCGGTGTTGATGGTGGCGTGCCGGCGTAGTTGTAAGGCTTTAACAGCCCCACATGGAAGACATCATGCAGGCGCGCGTCCACGGGGAGTCGGAGACGATAAGCCACCGGCCCGATGCGCTCGACGATCTGGAACGGCCCGGCGTAGCGTGGGCGCAGCTTGCCCTTGGACGGCGAAGCGAGCGCATGGGTGGGTCGGTGGAGAAGTCGGAGCAGCACCCATGCGCCCACGTCGAACTCCACCTCGCGATGGTGCTCATCGTAGTGGCGCTTGGCGTACTGCTGGGCCTGAAGAAGACGTCCGCGAACCTCTTCCAGGAACGCGTCGCGGTCCTGCAGCATGGCATCCACTGCCTCCGTCTGGGCCACCCCGGCGTGGTGTGGCAGGAGGGGTGGCGGGGGCCGGTGTTGACACTAGATACGCACACGAAAGAATCAAAGAGAAATAATCCGCAAGCGCACGGATATCGGTGAGCACTTCACCCGGGAGATAAATCCTGAGTATCGTATTTGTTTTTATCCGCTAAGAGAAAACGTGCAATAGACTAACCCGATCTTTACTGCTACCCCTGGGCTGCTAGTCAAGTGAGAATTAAGCGATATAGAGAGAACTCCTTCGTCGGGTCTTCTTCTAACCTATGGCAAGCTTTGAGACTACTGTTCTAAGGGGGTACCTGAGGAATAGACACCACAGAGGATGCTAAACCGGGCACAAAGGACCTACCTTACCTACCAACGGGAAGTGGATTACAAAGGTAATAAAGGGATTGTCACTTCCCTCACTACTACCACGGTTCCGGCCGAATAGGGAGCATCTACAAGTGAACCTAGCCTAAGCACCACGCTTATGCTAAAGAACGATTACTCTATTCCCAACGCGAAGCGAATAAAGTAAACTTGTAAACCAAAGAACAATAATAACAACGAACTTACTAGTATTAGAAGTTGAATTGCCGAATGATTCGAAACCAAGCCTCGGGTTAGGAGACTTGATCCCGCAGATACACCGGAGAGGAGACACCGACAGCCGGGCTTCCTCCAAATCTACCTCCACTCTATACTCTCTCAATCTCTCTTGATACTAATACCCTATAGAGATAGATCCATTCGAGGGACCCTTCTCTAGCTAATTCTCTCTAGGAAATATACATTAGGGCTTCTGAACTCGAGGTTCTCTCTCTTCTAAATCGAGAATGAATTAGGTTTTACCCAGGGGCCAGGGGCTCTACTTATATAGCCCCCTAGGATTAACCACAGCCCTCGGATCAAACCGACCTAAATGGACGATAATTATTGATCTTCAAAGTCGGTGGAGGCAGGATCCGCGAGACTCCACCTGATTGGTGGAGCTCGGGAGTCGGCCGACTCCCCTTCCCCGGTCGGCCGACCGCCACGGTGCAGTGGGCCCTGTGTTTCAGGTGACGCCTTCTCGGAGTCTTCTAGATTATACTTTTTCACCCTTCGGTCTTTCTCTCTATGTAAATCCGACATGTGGGCCATATTGGTTGATTTTCAGGTTTGTCACCCGCGAAATAGATATTCACCAAAACTTGTGGAATTTCGTCGTGGTAACCCTATATCTATCAAGTATTCATGAATAAGTCCATTTGCATGCTAAGTTGACGGTTAATTTTATGAGTTAACGACCGTCAACAAACTCCCCACACTTGTCTTTTACTCGTCTCGAGGAAAAGGATGGATTACTTTAAGCATAACCTCAAACCAAGACATCAAAATTAGATTATCCCCGGTCATACCGTATCGCGGAATTCAAAGTGTTTACCATTGAACTTTGGGGAGTTGAAAGATGGAACAGCGCGAAGTAGAGATCCGTCTTCTACCAACCCTGTCACTCGGAGTTTTTATAATATTTTTGTAAAGAAAACTTAGCTTACCCTTCTCCATCATGTAGCACACTCGAATCACTCTTTATATGTGGTATTTGTAGAACTCACCATTATGTATAGAGCACTCAAATCTCTCAATGTATGTAGTATTTTTGGAACTCACTTGAGGCACGTGAAAGGGTATGCCTCCTATTCTACCAAGGCTTATGTGGAGTTTTAAGGTATTTCAAGAAATAGCATTTTTACCTGTGCATGTTGATTAGTCAAAAACGGGAACCAAGGAGAGGGGGACCTTACTCTAGATCAAGTGTGTGCAAGTGTGTGAAATATTTGGTGGCTAAATTTATGATAATGATGCTCCTTCCCTCTCTTGCACACTCTTCTCTTGAACATTGCTTTGCTTGATCTTCTCTTGAATTAATCTTCTTCTGGGATTGGAATACTTTAGAGCTCATGGGCTATCTCTTTTCTTTTCTTTTCTCTTCTTTTTTTTTAATAACATATTTTTGCATAGCCCATGTCTCAATCTTGGACACAATAACTTTCTTGAACATGATGATGATGATGACAATAATAATCTTTTTTCAACAGCTGGATGATGATAACAATCCTTGGAGCATATAAAAATCCTAGAAAGTGTATGTATCCTCCTCCCAGTGTAGGAGATGGATGAATGGCGGAAAGCATATTTTTGCGTACTCCCAGTGTAGGAGCAGCAGATATATATGTGGGTGTGCACTTGATCATATGAGTAAGAGACCCTTCTCTAAGGCTCTAATACCACCAAGACTATTCTCAACACAAATAAAAGCTTATGTGCTGGTCTTTCAGAATTTTGTCGACGAGGCTCTATAGGCATTTATAACCACAGAGGAGAAGTATAGCTAACATTTTAAGATTTTTCGAAAAGAAATTCTCCAAGCAACTAGATATCAAGAAATCAGGTTCTCATGGTCCATGCTATGCTATATCACTGTCCTCAACAACTTAAGTAAAACGGGGTCCCTATAAAATACGTTCCCAACAGCAACAGGGATTCCCAAGAATTATCATGGTGTGAGTCTATCTTGGGGTCATGATTAAAATAATCTACCTTCTCAGTATATATAGCAAGTGGTTTAATTCAAAGTGTTTCCCAAACGAATCAGAGAAACGTGATCGGTATAAATTTTGGAACGTAGGGAAGCAAACCTGACCGTGGACGAAAGCTGGAGCCAAATGGGCCTAACCCATGGGCGGCCGACTCCATATATGGGTCGGCCGACCCTGGCAGGTGGCCCCTCGGGGTCCGCTTCGTCGTGCGTGATCTTTATGTCGTATACTCTCAAATATTTTTGCTGGTTCGCGACATCCGTTAGTTTCGTGTCGGTTGCCTCCCCCACACTAGATTCCTGTTATCTTCATTCACAACAAGGTGGAGACAAAAGAGGCAACACATATGCAATAATAAATATAACTAGAAACTTTATTTCATCTTCATTAAGGCCTAGATTACAAGTATTGAAAGGAACTAAGATCGAACTAAACTTTAACTAAGCACTCTTGCGAACTAAAACTTTTAATCCTAACACACTAGGCCTTTCTGATGCTAAGACAAATCTCATCTAATCAACTCGCTTCTCTAGAGCGTCTAGCCTCTTTTCTAGTTTATCTGTCCTCTTCTCTTGCGCACGAAGTCTATCTATGAGAGTGACAATGCTACTGCTCTGGACATGTTGGGCGTTTCGCAGAGATGCAATAACGTCGCGCTGAGTTTCTAACTCCTTCTCTAGTCTGCGACGGTCTTGCGACGCTTCCTTGGAGCTTCTGAGGCGGCGAGAGCTCTCGGGGCTTCCTTCGGAGGGACGAACTTCACTTTGCTCGGGTGAGCACGGACTCCCTCAAAATACGAGCGCTCTCCAGTGCTATACTTAGCACAGACGGCCTCTCCATGCTTGTTGGTCTTCACTCCCATAAGCATCTCATTGTGCTTAGGAGGGAGGATCTTGGTGCCTTCTGGGAGCTTCACAATAGGACCCTTTGGTGGAGGTCCATCTAGGAGCAACGGCTTGGGTGCAGCGATGAATGGTTGGGCGTAGTAGCTATGGCTGTAAGCTTGAGGCTTTGGAGGAATAGAGGCTAGGGGTTTGGGCTTAGCAAGAACGATGGCTTTGCTCTCAGGCTCCTCCTTTGGAATGGTGTTGAGATCAATTCCGAAGCGGATCAATCTCCTATCTAAATTCTCTGGCTCTGGTTTCGCCATTACTGCGTAGCAAGCTTGATGCTGGGAGGAGGATGCTTTAGATGGAATGAGGTTGGCCTAAGGCTGGGCTTCTTTATATAGGGGGGATGGAGAGGCATCTAAAGGGCATCTAAAGGGAATCTCCGAAGGAATAACGCGTCAACGTGATCTCAAAAACCCTAATCGGCAAAAATTCCTGAAGGAAGAGTATGGAAGGATCACGAGTGCAAAATCGCGCAGAATGGGGAGTCCATGAGTCGGCCGACTCCCCTATGGGTCGGCCGACTCGGCAGGTGGACCCCCGCGGGTTTGTCGCAACCTATTTAGCGTATTTTTGTCATTCGGAAAAATACCCTGGACCCCGAAAAACGAAAAGTAAAAAGGTCGGGCCCAAATACCTAATTGAGAAAGAAGTTTAATTCATCTATTTCACCTATTTCCTCAATGGGCTCTAAAAATATTTTAAGGCGTTGACCATTTACCTTGAATATCGTACCTTCGTTGTTGCGAAGCGTAACGGCTCCATGCGATGATGAGCTTACTACTTCGAACGGTCCTTCCCATTTGCTTCGAAGCTTTCCTTGCCCGAAGAGTTTGACCCCGGAATTAAAAAGTAATACCTTGTCTCCGGGTGTGAACTCCTTGATCTTGATTCTCTTGTCGTGCCATCTTTTCACTCTTTCTTTGTATATCTTGGCATTGTGATAGGCTTTCTCTCCATTCTTCTAATTCGAGATTTGCATCCTCCTCTTCTCTCCGCCGCTTCTAGGTCCATATTCCACTTCTTGATGGCCCAGTGAGCTTTGAATTCCAGCTCTCTCGGTAAGTGGCAGTCTTTCCATAGACTAGTTGATATGGTGACATCCCAATAGGTGTTTTGTATCTTTGTTCGATATGCCCATAGTGCATCGGGAAGTTTGTCCTTCCATGCGGTTCCCATTTCATTCACCGTCTTTCGAAGAATATTCTTGATCTCGCTTATTTGATGTCTCTCGCTTGGCCACTTGTCGAGGGTGATACGGAGTAGCGACGTTATGGCGCACTCCATGCTTTAATAAGTATTGCTCAAAACGCTTGTCGATGAAATGTGATCCTCCATCACTTATGACTATCCTTGGGACTCCAAATCTTGGAAATATTATTTCTTCGAACATCTTCTTGGAGCTTGAGCTATCTGCCTTTTTGCATGGCGAGCTTCGACCCATTTGGACACGTAGTCCACCGCTACGAGAATGTATTCACATTTCTTCGACGGTGGAAATGGTCCCATGAAATCAACTCCCGAGACATCAAAGAGCTCGATCTCGAAGGTTGTTGATAAGTGGCATGGCATCTCTTGAGTTAATGTTGCCATGTCTTTGACAAGGACCGCATCTCCGAATGAAATCTTTTGTGTCTTCATACATTGTTGGCCGAAAAATCCGCATTGCCAAATCTTCGCATGTGTACGGAACACCCCATAATGGCCTCCATATGGTGATGAGTGGCATCTTTCGATGATTTTGATTCCTTCTTCGGTGGGCACACATCTTCTCGAGCAGGCCATCGAGCACACTCGGAAGAGGTAGGGCTCATCCCATATGTGAGTACGACTCTCCTGGATAAGTTTCCTTTTGTTGCCTCCGGTGGTACGTAACCCGTAACCATAAAATTAACAATATCTCGCATACCGGGGTCGATCGTTGATTCCGTAGAGCATGTCATCCCGGAGTGCATCGTCGATGGGTAGTTCCTGTGGTTTCTCAAACCGCATTCTAGACAAGTGATCGGCACAGAATTTTCTACTCCCTTTTTATCTTTTATTTCTAGATCAAATTCTTGGAGTAATAAAATCCATCTTATCAAACGAGGTTTAGCATCTTTCTTAGTGAGCAAATATTTTAAAGCGGCATGATCGGTGTAAACAATCACTTTGGCACCCACTAAGTAGGATCTAAACTTATCAATAGCATAGACAACAGCTAGGAGCTCTTTTTCAGTGGTAGCATAATTAAGCCGAGGTCCAGTCAAAGTTTTGCTAGCGTAAGCTATTGCATGATGCTTCTTATCCTTAGTCTGTCCTAACACTTGCTCCTACGGCGTAATCACTTGCATCACACATAATTTCAAAAGGTAAAGTCCAATCGGGGGTTGAATGATTGGAGCAGAAATAAGTGCTTTCTTAAGAATCTCAAATGATTGTAAGCAGCATCATCAAAGTCAAAAGGAACATCCTTAGCCAATAAGCGGGTAAGAGATCTAGCGATGAAAGAGAAATCTTTTATGAATCTACGATAAAAACTAGCATGACCAAGGAAACTTCTAATTCCTTTCACATTGATAGGAGGAGGCAGTTGTTCAATAACTTCTATTTTGGCTCTATCTACCTCGATGCCTCTTTCAGACACTAAGTGTCCTAGCACTATTCCTTCTCTAACCATGAAATGACACTTTTTCCAATTAAGGACTAAGTGTTTTTCCTCACATCTTTGCAAAACTCGATCTATGTTTTCAAGGCACTCATCAAAAGTTTTTCCATAAACGAGAAAAATCATCCATGAAAACTTCCATAATCTTTTCAATCATATCAGAAAATATAGACATCATACATCTTTGAAAAGAAGTGGTGCATTACATAACCCAAAAGACATCCTACGGTAAGCAAAGGTTCCATAAGGGCATGTAAAGGTCGTTTTGTTTTGATCATTAGGATGGATAGGGATTTGATGATATCCAGAATATCCATCAAGGAAGCAAAAGTAAGAATGGTTGGCTAATCGCTCAAGCATCTCATCAATGAAAGGCAAAGGAAAGTGATCTTTTCTTGTTGCCTTATTAAGCTTTCTATAATCTATGCACATTCGCCATCCTGTGACGGTTCTTTGAGGGATTAACTCATTCTTCTCATTTTGGACAACAGTCATGCCTCCCTTTTTAGGCACAACTTGGACAGGGCTGACCCACTCACTGTGTGGCACGGGGTAAATAATCCCAGCGTGCAACAGTTTTAAAACTTCTTTCTTAACAACTTCCCTCATCGCATTATTGAGCCTACGTTGGGGTTCTCTAGATGGTGGAATATCGGGATCTGTGGGAATGCGATGGGTACACAGGGCAGGACTAATTCCCTTGAGGTCCTGGAGTGAGTAGCCAAAAGCTTTTTTATGTTTTTCTAGGATAGCCATTAAGCGAAAAGTCTCGCTCCCGAGTGAGAGTATCACTTATGATGACAGGAGTGTCTGGATCATTTCCTAGAAAGGCATATCTAAGACCGGGCCGGTAAAGGTTTGAACTCAATAGGAGGCCTAGGTGGTAGGGTAAACTCGTCTAATGGTTCATTCTCGGAAGGGAGATTGACTTCTTCTTCTATGAAGAATCTAGCTTCGTCTTCTAATTCGGCTTCACTAGGAATTCTAGAGAAGCTGCTCTAAATTCCTCCATAATGTGGATAAGGCTCGGTCATAGCATTTAAAGAGTGTGAAATGGACATTGGAAACTGGAGTTTCTTGCCTAAACAAATGTTTAGCTTCCCAGTTTGTCCTTCATAAAGAAGTCTTCTAAATGGTTGTCCTATCAATAGGTGGAAATCCCCTATGTCAAAGACATAAAAGCTTAAGTGGACGGGGTTCCTTCTACCCGGAGTGGTAGGACATGTAGGATTCCTAAACAAGGAAGAATTTGTCTTGAATGACTTCTTATGAACTTCACTTGTTGGGGTCAATGTCATGTTTCTTTGCAAATATTTTGCTAGTGTGGTAGACATGATATTTATACCCACAACCGGATTGTAGAGAGCGTCTATGCGATCATTGTTAATCATGCAATGAATGGGAAGAGAAGATGAATCCAAACGAATTATTTCAGAGGAAAGCTCTGACTCTTCTAACCACTCATTGCTCATGACAGACACTAACTCTCCTGAGGTCTTTCCTATTGGAATATCCTTATCACTATTGCATGGCTTTATTGGGTAATATTTGCTTTGTGGCTTCTTCACCTTGTGATAGTTGAAGATGTTTCCAAAATCGGAAAACAGATCAGGTTCAATATCTAGCATAAAATCAGGAAGTGGAATGTCTTCCTTGTCTTGCTCAAGACATGGATTAGCTGAGGTTGATGGTGTATCTGGCAAATGTTTGTCTTCAGCTACTTGAGGTTCTACTTCTAGGAGGTAGTCTAATTCACTGGATAGGATTTGGTCTAGGATTGATCTTGCTTTCTCAGCAGAGATATGCAAGAATGATCCTCCCGAAGTTGTGTCGAGCAATTTTCTACTGTCTCTACTCAGACCCTTATAAAAGTGTTGTAAATGGGATCTGGTAGACTAAGGTCCGGGCCTAATGCTAAAAGTGTAGTAAAACGATTCCAGGATGAGGCCAAAGATTCTTCAGGTTCTTGCTTAATAGTCAGAACCTTGACTCTAAGGTCAACGATTTGGGAGATGGGATAGAAATCTAGGCAAAAGTTGGAGCGTAAGGACCCCCAATCTCCTTGTTGCTTACCTACAGCTTTATCATACCATTGTCTAGCTTTTCCCTTTAATGAGAAAGGAAATAGCTTCCAACGGAGGGTTTTATCGGACATGCCCTCTATGCGAAGACAGTCACATGTTTGCTCAAAGTCTCTAATGTGAAGGTAAGGGTTTTCGTCTCCTTCTCCTGAAAAGGATAGGCTTTGGACCAATGCAATCAACCACGGACTCAGCCTATAGCTAGGTGTTTGGATAGGTTGTGATGACTCATGTGGCACTAGGCTGGTCTCCGTGGGTGCAGAAAATTGAAAGATAGGAATGGAATTTGAATTATCCATGAGGATAGAAAAGATAAAATGTACGAAAAGGTAAAGTGCAAGAAAAAGATAAAAGTATAGGTACAAGGTAGAGCAAGATTTAGGTTATCTAAGCAGACCGTCTTTCTCCCCGGCAACGGCGCCAGAAATGCTTGTTGACACTAGATACGCACATGAAAGAATCAAAGAGAAATAATCCGCAAGCGCACGGATATCGGTGAGCACTTCACCCGGGAGATAAATCCTGAGTATCGTATTTGTTTTTATCCGCTAAGAGAAAATGTGCAATAGACTAACCCGATCTTTACTACTACCCCTGGGCTGCTAGTCAAGTGAGAATTAAGCGATATAGAGAGAACTCCTTCGTCAGTCTTCTTCTAACCTATGGCAAGCTTTGAGACTACTGTTCTAAGGGGGTACCCGAGGAATAGACACCACGAGAGGATGCTAAACCGGGCACAAAGGACCTACCTTACCTACCAACGGGAAGTGGATTACAAAGGTAATAAAGGGATTGTCACTTCCCTCACTACTACCACGGTTCCGGCCGAATTGGGAGCATCTACAAGTGAACCTAGCCTAAGCACCATGCTTATGCTAAAGAACGATTACTCTATTCCCAACGCGGTTTAATAAAGTAAACTTGTAAACCAAAGAACAATAATAACAACGAACTTACTAGTATTAGAAGTTGAATTGCCGAATGATTCTGAAACCAAGCCTCGGGTTAGGAGACTTGATCCCGCAGATACACTGGAGAGGAGACACCGACAGGCCGGGCTTCCTCCAAATCTACCTCCACTCTATACTCTCTCAATCTCTCTTGATACTAATACCCTATAGAGATAGATCCATTCGAGGGACCCTTCTCTAGCTAATTCTCTCTAGGAAATATACATTAGGGCTTCTGAACTCGAGGTTCTCTCTCTTCTAAATCAGAGAATGAATTAGGGTTTTACCCAGGGGCCAGGGGCTCTGCTTATATAGCCCCCTAGGATTAACCACAGCCCTCGGATCAAACCGACCTAAATGGACGATAATTATTGATCTTCAAAGTCGGTGGAGGCAGGATCCGCGAGACTCCACGATTGGTGGAGCTGGGAGTCGGCCGACTCCCCTTCCCCGGGTCGGCCGACCGGCCACACGGTGCGAGTGGGCCCCAGGTTTCAGGTGACGCCTTCGGAGTCTTCTAGATTATACTTTTTCACCCGTTCGGTCTTTCTCTCTATGTAAATCCGACATGTGGGCCATATTGGTTGATTTTTGTTTGTCACCTGCAGAAATAGATATTCACCAAAACTCGTGGAATTCGTCGGTGGTAACCCTATATCTATCAAGTATTCATGAATAAGTCCATTTGCATGCTAAGTTGACGGTTAATTTTATGAGTTAACGACCGTCAACAGCCGGCCGTACACCACCTCGAACGGCGACGCCCGGAGCGCCGTGTGGTACGAGGTGTTGTAGCAGTACACAGCCCAGAAGAGCCAGTCGACCCACGAACGTGGCCGATCACCTGTCGCACAGTGCAAGTACATTGCGATGATCTTGTTGATGACCTCAGACTGGCCATCCATCTGCGGGTGGAAGGCTGTACTGAGCCGCTGCTTGACACCTGCACATTTAAAGAGGTCGCGCCAGAGAGTGCTGGTGAAGACTGGGTCGCGATCGCTCACGATGGAGTTGGGGAAGCCGTGCAGGTGCACGATCCCCTAGAAGAAGGCACGGGCGACGGAGGCGGCGGTGTAGGGGTGGCTGAGCGCGATGAAGTGCGCATACTTCGAGAAGCGGTCCACCACCGTTAGGACTACAGACTTGCCGTGCACCTTCGGAAAGCCCCTCGATGAAGTCCATCGAGATATCCGCCCACACCTGTGATGGAACGTCCAAGGGCTGAAGTAGGCTGGCCGGCTGTGTGGTCGGCGTTTTGTTCCGCTGGCACACGTCGCAGGAGCGAACAAAGTCGTGCACCAGCTGGCGGTCACCGGGGATGTAGAAGTCCGCGCGGAGGCGCACAAGGGTTTTCTGGACCCCCTCGTGCCCCGCCGAGTGAGCCAAGGCCACCACCTGGTGGCGCAAGTCGTCGGTGGCAGGCACGTAGATGCGCTTGCCGTGGAGGAGGAAACCGTCATCGACTGTCCATGGCTCACCCAAAGACGCAGCCTACAACAGGTCGTACGCAACCGGGTCGGCCGCGGTGGCGTGGCGGATGTCGGTGTAGAGGTCGAAGGAGGGCCCAGAGAGGGCACAGAGTGCCACAGCCTCCTCGTCGCGACGGGACAGCGTGTCGGCTGCCGAGTTGAGCTGCCTAGGGCGGTACTCGACGGTGAAGTCAAACCCGAACAGCTTGCTGAGCCACTGGTGTTGGGGCACGGTGGACAACCGCTGGTCCAGGAGGAACTTCAGGCTGTAGTGGTCGGTGCGGACGAGGAAATGGCGCCCCCACAAGTACGGGCGCCAGTGTCGAACTACTTGCACCAGCTCAATGAGCTCGCGCTCGTAGGCCGCCAGCTTCACATGGCGGGCGGTGAAGGGTCGACTGAAGAAAGCCAGGGGTCCTCCCCCCTGGTGTAGGACGGCACCGAACCCGGTGCCGGAAGCGTCACAGTCGACCACGAACTAGCGCTCGAAGTCGGGCATCTGTAGAACCGGCGCCGACGAAAGCGCCCATTTGAGGGCGGTGAAGGCCTCGTCCGCCTCCGCCGTCCAGACGAATGCCTCCTTCCGTAGGAGACGCATGAGGGGAGCCGTGATGGAGCCGAAGTCATGGATGAACTTCCTGTAGTAGCCGGCGAGGCCCAGGAAGCCACGCACCTTGCGAGGAGAACGCGGCGGCGGCCACGAGGCGACAGCGGCCACCTTGTCGCTGTCCATGGCAACCCCCGTTGGCGGAGATGACGTGGCCGAGGTAGGCGACGGAGAGGGCACCGAAGGAGCACTTCGACCTCTTCAAAAAGAGGCCGTGGGCGCGAAGGGCGGTGAAGACGAGGCCGACGTGTTGCAGGTGCTCGGACCATGAAGTGCTGTAGATCAAAATGTCGTCGAAGAAAACCAGCACAAACTTGCGGAGGAAGGGGCATAGCACGACGTTCATCAGTGCCTGGAATGTCACAGGGGTGTTGGAGAGCCCAAATGGCATCACCAGGAACTCGAAGTGGTCGTGGAGGGTGCTAAACGCTGTCTTCTTGATGTCCGCCGGGTGCATGCGCACCTGGTGGTACCCCGAACAGAGGTCGAGCTTGGTGAAGTACTTGGCCCCATGGAGCTTGTCGAGGAGCTCATCGACCACCGGGATCGGGAATTTGTCCTTGGACGTACGGTCGTTGAGCACGCGGTAGTCGATGTAGAAGCGCCACGACCCGTCCACCTTCTTGACGAGGAGCACGGGCGCCGAGAATGGAGAAGTACTGGGGCGGATGATGCCCTGCTCCAGCATGGCGTCGCACTGCCGCTCGAGCTCGTCCTTCTGCAACTGAGGGTACCGGTACGGCCGCACCGCCACCGGCGCGGCCCCAGGCAGCAGGTGTATGCGGTGGTCGTAGGGGCGGGCTGGAGGGAGGCCGTGCGGCATGTCGAAGACGGCGTCATGCTGAAGGAGAAGGTCATCCAGCAGCGGGTGGTGCGGATCCGAAGCGACCGCTGTCAGCGACCGCTGCAGGAAAGGTGCCCCCGGGGGCCCACGCACTGCCACGTGACGCGGCGACCCTCGTGCAGGAAGGACACGGTGAGCCCCTCGAAGTCCCAGGTGAGGGGCCCCAGCGGCCCGAGGAAGTCGACGCCGAGGATGAAGTCGAAGCAGCCGAGGGCGAGCCCGACGTAGGTGATGGAGAAGGGCGCCCCGCTGATGTTGACGGGCACGTCGTGGGCGATCCCTTCACATGGCACGTGCTCGGCGTTCGCCACAGTAACGCGAAGCTGGTCGTCGTCCTGAGGAGCGAGGCCAAGGCGCCGCATGGCTGCGCTCTGGAGGAAGGTGTGGGTGGAGCCGGTGTCCAGAAGGGCGAGGAGGCGCTCTCCCTTGATCGTCACGGGCAGGAGCATTGTGTGATACGTCCTGATGCCTGCAAGCGCATGTACATAAACCACCAGAGCGTGAGCGTGAGCATCTGCTGCGGCGATGGCGTCCTCAGGCACAGCCGCTGCCGCGTCATCCCCAGCCGCCTCCTCGTCGTCGTTGGGGAAATCGGCTGCCTCCAGGAAGAATAGGCGGGGGCACACATGCCCTCGCACGTACTGCTCGTCGCAGTTGTAGCAGAGGCCCTGACGACGATGTTCCTGCATCTCTGCCGGTGATAGGCGACGATACGGCCGCACGGGTGCTGCCGGAGCTGCTGCGCCCGGTGCTGCGACGCCAGCAGCGGCCGGCGCAGGCAGTGCTGGAGCTCCAGCCGGGGCCGTGGCCGCCCCCTGCCAGCGCCCGTGTCTCAAAGGCGCGAGCGAGGAACATGGCCGTCTGGAGGTCGGGCGGGGCGCGCATCGCGACATCGACCCGAATGTGTTCCAGGAGACCACCGACGAAGAGCTCCGCCTTCTGACGCGTGGAGATGTCCCTGGAGTGGGCCAGCACCATCTGGAAGCGGTCTGCAAACTCCTGGACCGTGGAGTGGAAGGGAAGGCGTCCCAACCCGGCCAGCCGTGAGCCGTAGATAGGCGGTCCGAAGCGAAGACGGCAAAGCTCCTTGAAGCGCTCCCAGGACGGCATGCCCTCGTCCGACAGGAGGGCGTAGTACCATGTTTGAGCGACGTCGGTGAGGTGGTAGGAGGCCATCCACGTCCGCTGTTCCATCGGGGTGCGCTGGCCCCAAAAGAACTGTTCACAATGAGTGAGCCAATTCAGCGGGTCGACCGAGCCGTCGTATGTCATGAAGTCGATCTTGTAGGTCCGTGGCTGGAATTGCGCCGCACCAAATGTCGCAGGAGTGGCTGCCGAGGGCGCCCCACTGGGCGCTGGAGCTGCGGCCGGTGCAGACCAGGCATTGGAGCCGTGGAAGAGGGTGCCATCAATGCCTCCATAGAGCATGCCCGACGGCGGAACACCCCCATGGCCGAAACCCGCCGTGATCGGATCGATCGGGTGGGCCGACGGACGTGCTGGCGCGGAGGAGTAGACCGGCGGCGCGGAGGAGTAGACCGGCGGCGTGGAGTTGGTGAGCCACGACGGCAGCGGCGACGGCGAGTGGGGAAATTGGATCTCCTGGATGGGAACGCCGCCTGGGGGAACCACCAGTGAGAGCGCGCTGTCCTGCGGCATGCCGTAGTGGAAGATGACGTTCGAGGCAGGAGGAGGCGGAAGCTGCTGTTGCGGATGGCGCACCGGCGGTGGCAGTTGCTGCTGCGTAGAGGGCGCCGGCGGCAGTTGCGGGTGCGGGTGGAGGGGCGCCACCCCCTGTTGCGGCCCCAAGAGGAATGCATAGACGTCCACCATCCTTGTGCCCAAATCGAGGATGGCAGCAGTCAATTGTTCGTTCGTCATTACTCCCAAGGTTGATGAAGAAGCCCCCGGCGGCCAGCTGCAGCGATCCGGCGGGCAGAGGCGCGGACGGGATGGGTGCGGATGGGATGGGCACAGACGGGAGCGGAGCGGACATGTTGGGGTCTGTTGGCATTTCTTAGCATCGTTACTAGAATTAGCAACGTCGCCAAGAAATACCTCAACGATAGTTCTGTTTGTTTACAGAATGAATCCGCAAGCGCACAGAATTATCGTTGTAGCACTTCACCTGGGAGTATTCGGGTATCGTTCATTTATAATTTCCCATAGGAAGGCATGATGTAAGAGTCTATAGTAGGAACATAGATGTATGATAGACCACTACTCGATACAGGGACAAATCATGATAGTTTGTGATAGTGCGACACACACTTGGGCCAACCTCAAGGATAAACGGAAAACAAAGAATGAATGAATATTCCTAAGTGGAGCAGGCATTCTAATATAGCCGTGCAAAGAACCAGTCAATGATCACACAACATATATGACTGTAATTAGAGTTGAGCATGAGATAGACAGGGAGACCGCGGCAAGCAGTGCACCGGTCGATGGCGGCATTTACGAACTCCTACTCAACATGCGAACGTGGGGATTACAAAGGACGGACGGGGCTGTCACACACTGCCGCCTACCACCTCAACCGTGGCATGCCGACATATCCGAAGGCCCCTCGCATCCGGACACCACGTCCGCATACTAAGGAACTACCTATGACCCCAAGGACTCCCACCCTACGGATGGACGAGCTAGACATAGGCAAACCCGAAAGTACAACGAACCGTCATCTCTACTCCGTCATATACAAGTGTTGCATGAATGATTGAGCATAAAGTTGCACATGTTAAGATTATAACATTTGGACTATATACTAGTTCACATATCAAGATCATAACATGATAACAACTATACTCTAGTTCATAAGCGATGCAATATAAGAGATAGGGGAACTTGAATATGGAAGAACTCTTCATAGTAATCTTACCAAGACTTGATCTTTCTTCCAAGGAGACAAGCTCTCCAAGTAGCTTTTGCCTTACTCCAAGGTACTACTAATACTAAACTACTACTAAGGCTAAGTACTACAAGAGAGGAGGTGGAGAGGAGGCTCCAAATGAGGTGTGTGGAAGGTGGGAGGCTCTCCTCCTCTTTTATAGGGCGTGGAAGGCGGTTCGGGGGCACTATCGTCAAAAGCACCAGCGGGACCGCTTTCTCCACATGGAAAGAGGACGAACCGCCTTTGGCCGGGCCCGAACCGCCTCAGGATAGGCGCGCTCGCGCCTTGGGCGCGCCCGCGCCCATTGTGGGCCCGCTGGGCCTCTGCTTTCGCCACCAGTGCGTGGGCCTTTCAGCTGGCTTCGAATCGGCTGGTCATTTGCCCCAAATCGGAGTTCGGATGCATCCGTGGTGCCCAATTTACTGAAACATGGTCGAGTAGCCCAAGATGGAATTGGTCTAGACTTTGGTCCTTCACCTTATGGGTTCATCTTGGATACTTGCACCCATATTTGGATCTCCGGCACTCTGGTAAGAAGCACCCGCGGGGACGCGCCTCCTTGGATGGAAGGAATGAACTACCTTTGTCCGGGCCCACACGGCAGCCAGATGGGCGCGCGCGCGCCCCAGGCGCGCCCGCGCCTGGGTGACGCCGCCCCGCGTCGCCCTTTGGCGTGTGGGCCCGGGTCAACTCCTGGGCCGCTGTGGTGGTGGTGCTTTTGGCCCATCTTGACCCCAGGTGGCCCTTGTTTCTCTTGGCCTTTTACGCTTTCCGAAAAGCGTACTTTTATTTATAAAATCCTTGCACTTGGTGTATATTCTGCAAAGTGTTACAACTTCCAAGTACATGTGGAACTAGGTCAATAGTAAAGATATATGTGAAATAAAATATTTATTTCCCCCATAATGACCTATAGTTGGCGGGTAGAAATCTGAGTTAAGGACCGCCAACAAGATCCCCCAAGCTTACCCCTTGCTCGTCCCGAGCAAGTCTTTGCTTTGGGTTGTTGATCAGGGGTTGCTACGATGCCGATTATATCTCAAGTGTACAAGCTAAAAGAGAGCGTTCTACTGCTATTTGGATAAATCGGCAATTGTATCTCTCTATGATTCCTGATGGAGTGGGCTTCTAATTGTCTCAAGTCTTGGGCGATTGCAAAATAGAACAGTTTCAAAGACCGGTGCTTTTCATTCGTTCCAAGATCAACTTTCGGTCGAGGTTTTGTAAGTTTTTATAAACAAACCAAGTTCCTCAAATGACCCACTCGATCGCTCAAAAGTGTATAGTAACCTCACCAAAGGCATTTTCAAATTTTTGCCTTCTTCCTACCACTAAAGCCGAGAGTGGAGTTTTGGGTAGGTATGTAAGTGGGCATACTTGTATCACATATGTTGTAAGGTCAAGGACTGAACCTTACGGAGATTAAGCTATACACCTTGATTGAGATGTGCAAGTGTGTGGATGGAATGAAAGATGATTCCTAATTGTTGTGGTATTTTTTGGGTCTCCATACATCATGACATACTCTTTTTTATTGATGAATGAGATGAAGAAATGATGGGCTATCAAAGAACAACTAAATTTATTCTCTCATTTTTTTTGAACGGGGATCTAAGATTTTTCCCGTTTGCCTATAAGAGTGATAAATCTTCTAACTATAAAAATCTCTCTTTTTTTTTTTTTTCTTTTCCTCTCTTTCTTTTCTCTCACTTTTTTTTTTTTTTTTTCGACTAAGAACATAGCCAAAACTTTATTGATGGATAGTATGAGGTGGAGAGAGATGTCATGATGAACAATGCATGGAGAATTTTGCAAACTACACGAGAGGGGTGCGCGATCCTCAGGTTAAGGGTCGGCCTTTTTATTTGGTGAAAAAAATGGTGCGCAACTCTCAGTGTAAGAGTCGGCGGATGGTGAAGGGTGCATGTTGTGCGCAACTCTCAGTGTAAGAGTTGGCATTTATTTGGTGGGTGCAAGTGAATCTCACTCATGGGTGTAGAGTCATAATCTCACGTCGGTAATAATCCTTCTGAACTCAATGTACGAACAAGCAGCGTATGAAGGTTCTTATTCTATAGATAGATCATATGGCTCTGGTGGGTATTCCACGATCATTGAGAAACTATTGTTTTTGAAAAAATTTGAAACAAAAAGACTCCAAACATCAGGTTTTCTCAAAGGGACGTTTCATTGCTGTGGTCTAAGTCACTATATCATATCGCGCAATAGCCTAGATGAGAGTATTTGTATGCAACCCACTAAATCAAGTTTCTAGAGCATGATAATGTAAAGCCGATAAACCCAAATATCAGAGAAAACTCTATTCTAGACAAGTACAAACGAGACATAAAACAGAGCAACCAATCATTTCAACATGGGTGGAACTAAACATTTCATAGCACATATATGGAATGGAATTGTATAAATATATATTCTTTTGATTTTCAATGCGGGATAAGAAATTTGAATTTAAACATGCTAAAAAGAAAATAAGATTGCGGGAATTTAAATATGCAATGCAGGTACCTCATGTGGGGGTCCTCCCCAAGCTAGCTCTTTACTTACCATTAGCCCGGAATGCCGCTATTGGTGCATGCTATGGCCCGATTCTCGGTTCATGGCCCTCATTTGAGCATGCTAGGAAGATCCCCTCCCCCAAGCTTGTCTTGTGGTGACATTGAGATAACAGGACAAGACACTTGGGGTTGAAAGGTTTATTTTATTTTTATTATTATGTTATGACTTTTTTTTGGGTTCACCAAACAAAAGATTATCTGTTGTCATCTCCAAGACTACCCTATGAGATTGATAAATCCCTGCAGGGGTTAGTCCATATGATCCACCAAAAATCTATACTAATAGCTTTGGTTCAAAAATCAAACTAGACACCATGTCTAGTGTGATCTAGGTAGGCATGTTTAATCTAAGCATAAAGCTTTAAATTAAAGAGCCTATGAAAGCATGATTTTACATCTGAACTTCAAACTAAGCAGCATGCTTAATTTAACAGATGCATAACCAACACTTCCAAACCAAAACATACAACATAGGAATTGGAGGCATGAAAAGATATAGATAAGATTCGTCCAACAGAGATGAGGTGATGCACGGGTGAACAAAATAGCCAAAGTTTTTTTTTTTTTTTTTTGAAAGAATGTTCACCAACTTTTATTCAAACTCAAACAAGGCTAAAAAGATCATGCCTTGTTTTGTTTCCAACATGAGTTACTTATATTGCTTATGATAACAACTCCAAGTTCATTAATCAAATTTCAACACCGAGTCAAAATTTAATTAAAGAAGGCTATTTTAATCTAAGCACCATGCTTAAATCAAAATGGTTTATGGATGCATTTAATTAGAATGCACCCAAACGAAGTATAACCATAAACAAAGGAAGCAAGACTTTTATTTCTATGGAGACAAAAGTGAGTAAATGAGTTGGTGAACATTACCTCTGCATACCTGAGAGGCGGCAACATTATGGATGTAATGAAGTTGTTGCTGCGGTTTGTATGATGGCTTTTTCCAGGTGAACCTCAAGACCAGCCCACTCATAGCTCAATGTGTTTGGGCCATGGGTCTTGATAGTTGTAGCAAAGGCTTGGAGGTGGCCCCTTCTTGTTAAAGCGATGTTGGGTGAAGTCAGGCAACACTTCGGTATATCGGGCCAGGCTGCTCCTTCCCTCTCCTCTAATATTTTTTTCTTTTTTTAACATCTTTTTCATTTTTTTACTCTTTTTCTTTTTTTTTTTTTTTTTTCAACACTCTTTTTTTTCTGTCTCCTTTTTTTTCATATTTTTATTTCAAGCAAGGTAGAGCCAACATCTCCCTTTCTTCTTTTTTTTTTTTTTAATCAAGATGGCCTTATGGTGAGACTTTCGTCATCCTCCGCCACACTTAGATTTTTGTGTGAAAGTCAAGTGTGGAGAGACTGGATCACCAAAGGCATCAAAGCTTTTATCTGATGTGACTCTTGTGTATCCACGTACCGTACGTCCCCTGTTCTTCTTAGTCTCCACCTGAAATGGTTAGTGACCAAGAATACCCGAAGGTGCATACTAACTTGAAAACATTGCCTTGCCTTATTGGTAAGAGAAAAGAGATTTTTTTTTATGATAATCCGGGGTATCTCCCGGCAGTGCTTACTTTATGGTCATAAGCTTGACCGCCAAAGTTGGGATAAAGTTTATAGCCAGAAGCTATGGTTGGCTTCAATCATGGCTAAAGAACTTGTCCCAAAAAGAAGGTTTTTTTGACTTAGTTTTATTAACAAAAGATCACATGCAGCAGTTTCGAAATAGTGATTAATTATGTCGTTCAATCAAAGTAGGCAATTTAATCTAAACTCCATGCTTAAATTAAAATACCCATGAAGATATGATCATGCATGAATCATACTTCAAACCAAAACATGCTTCATGCAAAACTTTTGCAAACAAAACATCATTTATTAAAAACAATTCTTTTAAAAAAATTATAAAATTTTTTTATAAGCTTTTTTTAAAAAACATTTTATAAAAGCTATTTTTATATAAAAAGGATAACCGCTGATTTACCTTCGGCAAGGGTTCAATATTTATAGTCCATTGACAAGACTCCCAAGAGCTTCAACGTTTATAGTCTGTTGGCAAGACTTCCAAGCACTATCTTGTTTTCATCCAAAATAAAAGGATGGAAACAAACATAACAATCCCTACATGAGCCATGGCTATCATAATCGATGTTCTACAAGATTCTTTTAATCAATGCCTTCCCCGGCAACGGCGCCAGAAATGCTTGTTGGCATTTCTTAGCATCATTACTAGAATTAGCAACGTCGCCAAGAAATACCTCAACGATAGTTCTGTTTGTTTACAGAATGAATCCGCAAGCGCACGGAATTATCGTTGTAGCACTTCACCCGGGAGTATTCGGGTATCGTTCATTTATAATTTCCCGTAGGAAGGCATGATGTAAGAGTCTATAGTAGGAACATAGATGTATGATAGACCACTACTCGATACAGGGACAAATCATGATAGTTTGTGATAGTGCGACACACACTTGGGCCAACCTCAAGGATAAATGGAAAACAAAGAATGAATGAATATTCCTAAGTGGAGCAGGCATTCTAATATAGCCGTGCAAAGAACCAGTCAATGATCACACAACATATATGACTGTAATTAGAGTTGAGCATGAGATAGACAGGGAGACCGCGGCAACTGGTCTGCCAGTCGATGGCGGCATTTACGAACTCCTACTCAACATGCGAACGTGGGGGATTACAAAGGACGGACAGGGCTGTCACCACCTGCCGCCTACCACCTCAACCGTGGCATGCCGACATATCCGAAGGCCCCCTCGCATCCGGACACCACGTCCGTATACTAAGGAACTACCTATGACCCCATGGACTCCCACCCTACGGATGGACGAGCTAGACATAGGCAAACCCGAAAGTACAACGAACCGTCATCTCTACTCCGTCATATACAAGTGTTGCATGAATGATTGAGCATAAAGTTGCACATGTTAAGATTATGACATTTGGACTATATACTAGTTCACATATCAAGATCATAACATGATAACAACTATACTCTAGTTCATAAGCGATGCAATATAAGAGATAGGGGAACTTGAATATGGAAGAACTCTTCATAGTAATCTTACCAAGACTTGATCTTTCTTCCAAGGAGACAAGCTCTCCAAGTAGCTTTTGCCTTACTCCAAGGTACTACTAATACTAAACGACTACTAAGGCTAAGTACTACAAGAGAGGAGGTGGAGAGGAGGCTCCAAATGAGGTGTGTGGAAGGTGGGAGGCTCTCCTCCTCTTTTATAGGGCGTGGAAGGCGGTTCGGGGGCACTATCGTCAAAAGCACCAGCGGGACCGCCTTCTCCACATGGAAAGAGGACGAACCGCCTCAGGACAGGCGCGCTCGCGCCTTGGGCGCGCCCGCGCCCATTGTGGGCCCGCTGGGCCTCTGCTTTCGCCACCAGTGCGTGGGCCTTTCAGCTGGCTTCGAATCGGCTGGTCATTTGCCCAAATCGGAGTTCGGATGCATCCGTGGTGCCCAATTTATTGAAACATGGTCGAGTAGCCCAAGATGGAATTGGTCTAGACTTTGGTCCTTCACCTTATGGGTTCATCTTGGATACTTGCACCCATATTTGGATCTCCGGCACTCTGGTAAGAAGCACCCGCGGGGACACGCCTCCTTGGATGGAAGGAATGAACCACCTTTGGCCGGGCCCACACGGCAGCCAGATGGGCGCGCGCGCGCCCCAGGCACACCCGCGCCTGGGTGACGCCGCCCCGCGTCGCCCTTTGGCGTGTGGGCCCGGGTCAACTCCTGGGCCGCTGTGGTGGTGGTGCTTTTGGCCCATCTTGACCCCAGGTGGCTGGCCCTTGTTTCTCTTGGCCTTTTACGCTTTCCGAAAAGCGTACTTTTATTTATAAAATCCTTGCACTTGGTGTATATTCTGCAAAGTGTTACAACTTCCAAGTACATGTGGAACTAGGTCAATAGTAAAGATATATGTGAAATAAAATATTTATTTCCCCCATAATGACCTATAGTTGGCGGGTAGAAATCTGAGTTAAGGACCGCCAACAGGGTCTGGCGGTGGCGCGGAGGTAGAAGCAGGCTGTGGCAGCGACATTGGATCGAGTGAGGTAGCTGGTACCAGGTTGTTACGGCTCAGGTTGCGTAAAGAATAGGAGTGTGAGGTTGGGGCCGGGGCTTGAACTGCCTACGGCGAGGTGGCGGCGCCGTGGCCGGCGCCGTTGAATTGAAAGGCTATAGCTGTGCGACGAATTGTGGCTGGGCGCCCAAGGGAGACGACAAGTCTCAATCCCAGGCTGAAATTCTCATTACGCAAACATTCTCCCTTATAGGCAAATTACAAGCATGCAGCTAATCTTAGGAATACAGTCTCCACAAATTAATCTACGAACATGCAGCAAATCTTAAGACTACAGACTCCACTCGTTATTCTATTGACTCAAAATAGCTGATCGTGAAAGAATGGCACTGAGCAGATCACCTAGCCACTTGTGTGGTTCCTGCGGTGGTACTGCATACCGGTCATAACACGTACATTCACCACTAGTGTTCTAATAAAAGTTGAACGGTAAATAGTTTCACTTCGGTTGGGCCATTGTTTGGTCACTTGTCGTTTGGTTATTAGTTAGGTTTAACAGTTACATAAATGGGTGAAACAACCATTTAAACTGGATGGTAAAGTAAATGCAAACCAACCTTTCCGTGCAAACCAACTGTGGGAAGACGTAGGAGGGGGATTTACAAAAGTGTGATTATGCACTTTTCCAATTCCCCTTTCCACCTCTCCGCACACTTTTGCAAATCATCCCTCCACCTCTCTTCTGCAGATATATGGTCTGCTAATCATAAATGATATGCTACCGTATAACCTTTAGATGAACAGAGTTGAAGATATGCACCTTATTGCTTGTCCTGTTAGGCGCAGCTTCAATGCATCCATCGTTGCAGAATATAATCCTATCAGAGTTTGCATTCTTGACTAGTTGGATGCTCGTTGACATTTTCTGAAGATTTGTACAACTGCACCTTTTTTGAGGTGATGATACCCTTTCGGATAGTATCGAACTTTGCACTGGGCATCTCGTTCCGTCCAACTGCATGTTGCAGTGAACATGAGATTTCAAAAGATTTTGGTTGGAGTCAACTACACAAGGGAGATGCACTAGTTCTTCTTCCTGGAAAGTTAAAATCTGCTTTAGGTTATGGCGACTCGTAGGACAGCTTAATATGTCCGAATCTAGCATTTGCCCCTTTGAACGGCATAAAGTTTTTGCCATTGCAGCACATACATCGGCGAATGAAGAGTCACCTACTGGTTTTGCTTACAAAGTTGTGTACTTGGCCCATCAGTAAAGGTAAATTTAGCAGCTATAGGAAAAATAAGCATCTATTTAACTTTTCAGTTAAAGGAAGCTTCATTAGCAATAAGCTTCACACAACCATTAACAAAAAAAAAAAAAGAGAATAAAACTTAGGTCACTCTAAGCGCATCTCCAAGAGTACCCAAAACAATTTTCCAATTTAGAAATTTTGGCAAGATTGAAACAAAAAAAATCTCATCACTAGAAACTCCCAAACCTACCTCTCAATCTTTTGGCACCTGAAAAAAAACCCTCACGCCACAGATATATACGCACCTGGGTCGTCGCTCCAATATGAAGGTGGAAGGATGTGGCAAAGAAAAAGAAGTATAGGAAAGGGTTCCTGATGCAAATGTATGAGGGAAAGAAAGAAAAAGTGGTTGGTGTGATTTAGAAATAGTTTAGGATTGTTAACGTAAAATTACCTTCTCAAGATTTTAGCAACTAATGGAGGAAGCCAACAAATATGCTCTCAATTTGTTTAGTCACTTGGAAAACTCATTAATTTACCAAGTGACGTTTTAGAAACTACTGGATATGTTCTAAGTAATAAAGAGATCTCCATAAAGTATAGATAGGGAATCAGCATTCTCAAATAGTGCAATGAATAGCATCTTAGCTTTGTTTCCATTTGAAACCACACAACGTATTCTTTGGATCAAATCGTAGCAAGATATCATGAGAGGGACAAATGTCTGTCTAGAGAGAGCGTGGATTTGGATCTCTATCCACAAAAATTCCAAGGCAATCTCCCCATAGGTCTATAATTCTTGCGCATTGTATCTTAGCCACCGATTTTCTTCTCACCACCATGAATCATACCTTGCCATTGGAACAGAACATGGTTCTAATCATTATAACTTTTTGATAGGATCTTTATGTCTTATCAATACATTTCCAGTAGGTTTTATTTACCCCTCCTGCTTTATAAAAAAACACTATTATTTAGTTTAGTTGCAAAATATTTTTGGCATTGCTAATCTTGACCCTGACAAAATATTTATTCATTACTCTGACATATAACCTTAACCTATGTCTTCCTATAGTGTTTTTTACTTAATAGATGATTAAAAAACCATTGAATAATTGCTGCATATTGGTAGCCATGAGTATATATGGCAGATGCTGCTCACCTAAAATGCCTGATCCCTCTCCTTGTCCACACTATAAATACCAGGCATATGCAACCAGTGCTGCCACACAAACACCAAACTCAACTCAACAGAGCTAGCCGGCATGGCTGAAGGCCTGCAAGAGAGTAGGTGAAGAAGAAGAGGGCGGCCTCACATGGAGATGGAGAGCCCCTTTTGCTAGCCAAGAATGACTTGCCTATGCACGCCTTCTGTTGGCAACTCCATCATCCATGGAGATTGTGCACAGGGTGAATTTTTGCAGCTTCGATGATGCAATGTGGCTGCATGGGCAAGTCTTCTTGGTTAGCCAGAGTGCTCTCGTCCACCATGCCAGGTCTCCCTCTTCAAATTTCCCCTGATTCTTGCTCTCCGTGCATGGAATTTGGTGATGTATAACCTGAACCCACTCTTTCAATTCTTACTGTATGTTTGACATTCCCTCAGGAAAATATTTCTTTTGGTCTTTGCAGGTAAGATTTCTTTTACTTGTTTGTTCAGTGAAATTTTGGGGTTTAAACTATTCTGTGGTGCCGATTGAACACAGAGTTCATCTCCCGAGCTCCTTTGATTTCAAGGTTTTATTTTATTTATTTATCAAACAATAGTAAGCCTAGGAAGGAACCATTACCAAGGAATGTTAGCACTATTGGATTCATTCATAGAAAACAGAGAAATGCCTTTGCATGGGTACTGGTGTTTCAGTTTCTGCAGATGATCATCAGGTTTGTCCGGTCTGCAATTCACCAGATCCAAGAAGTGCTCCTGCCAACAAGCACGGATACGAGGAGTTCGTGTCCGCCACACGTGTAGGGCATTTCTCTCCGCATATGAAATTTGGTGATGTATGATATCCTGAACCCACTCGTTCAATTCCAACATGTATATATTTTTTTGCGAGGAATTCTTACATGCATATGTTTGACACTTTTGGAAGAGTACTTCTTTTCGATCTTTGTAGATAAGATTTCTTTTTTTTTCCTTGTTCGTTCAGGTGAACTTTTGGATTTAGGACATTCTTTGGTGCTGAACTGCTGATTGAACACAGCATGTTGCAAATTTCATCACACGGGCTCCTTCGGTTTCAAGCTTCATTTAGCAAACAACAGTAAGTAGCATCCAGCGTAAATATTACTCACCCCTGAGTTGCAGTTGCAGAACCAATGAATGTTATCGCTGTTGAATTCATAGAGAACAGAGAATTTCCTTTGCATGGCTACGGGTGTTTCAGCTTCTGCAGATCAGAAATGATCTTCAGGTTTGTCCGGTCTGCACTTGGCATGCAGCTCACCAGATCCAAGAAGCACCGCCACACGTGTAGAGCATTGCACGAACGGCTTTCCAAGGAGTACTCTTGGCGTCTGCACGTCGCATGCGTTAAGCATTTCGTCGTCGTATATGTACAGTACAAACGAGTTGCCGATGTTCTCTCCCACCTCACCCTCTAATAAAAGATCTTGTGTATATATATATATATATATATATATATATATATATATATATATATATATATATATATATATATATATATATATATATATAAAATCAAAGGGGGCGATTGTATTTATTAGTGGCACACCACAGGTTACCAACACGCCCTTAATCTTCTTGCATTTGTAGGGAATGGACCTGCCATCTCATCAGTAATTTCAACAAGCAATTCATGCCACTACCGTAATTTGCTTGGTTGTTTTGTTTAGTGGTTATTGGACTTGATTGGCGCTTCTTAGATTTTCCTCCATCAATTTGCTTGGTAATAAAAACTTAACATAGCAAAATTATCCACAATCATACTGCACAAATTAGCTTTTGGTATCTGTTACTTTCAATGAGGTTGCCCCAGAGTGCAGAAGCTCCCTGGTTCAGTTGATCAATTTACATATGGTCTGTTTCTTTTCCAGTTCAGCAATCAATTTGTATACTCTGAAGAAGTCTGAAATTAGTGCAAGAATGGGAATGAGCTGTGTGGCAGCATCCCAAGGTTCACTGGTTTAATTTCTTCACGTAAATGGTCACCTCTGTCTCGGCCATAGCTTGTCTCATCATTATCCAGCTATAAGTAGGGGTGAGCATAATTAATCGAAACCAAAAAACTGAACCAAGAGAACCAAAATAAAAAAAATCAGTTCTTGCTTGGTTATAGCTGAAACCAAACTGAAATAACCAAAAACCAAAATATTTCTAGGAATTTCTTCAAGAACCGAGGAATAGTTGAACTGAAAACCGAATGCCCACCCTATCCCTATGCGACAAGCTCAACTACATCTTCACCACAGGTGAGGTTGCCTCCTTCACCATCGGCCGTGTGTTCACCTGATTCTTAATACCACGTTTTGTATTTATTAATCAATGGCTCTGAAACTGTTTTGACAAAACTGAAAGGTGTGGCTTTGAGTGTCAAGCAGTGGCCACATACTTAACACTGGACATTACCTATTGGGGCAACCCTCATTGGAGATTGCAAAACTGTCCATAAGCAGTTAACTTGTAAAACTTTTAAAAACAAATGTTGCATTGCAAAGATTGTGGGGGAGGCATGATGACTGGGGCACCATCACGCAAACCTCTTATGCACTAGTAGAAGGAAATATTGTAGAAGGAAAGAATCAATGCATTTGATGCGCAAATGATGTATACATTATTATTATGCATCATTCTTCTATGTCCAAGTGTAAGATTTCTATTGACCTTGATTCCTGCACTATTTTCTAGGTTTTTTTTTCGCGAGCAGCCTTTTAGCCCGTATTTCATTAAGAGGAGAGACAAAGCCCAAAGGCTTACAACCACTGCGAATTGCGGTGAAGGCGAGTAGCCGTCAACACACAAACACCACCTATTCTACTGGATACATAGTAGCTGTTATTACAAAACCACTTAATGTTGCGACCAAAGACTAACAAACATCGCTAGACTAGAGTAGCCAGCCTCCAACCACTCCTCCGCCTTCCGCTGAACCTCGCTAACAATGTGCAGGACTGTCGTCGATCTCCTGCCGAACACCCTGGAGTTCCGCTCCTTCGAGATAGTCCACGTGATTAGCGCCCGCAGGGTATCGAACATCGGTCTAGCCTGTGAAGGTAGCATCGATCTAATCTCAAGCCACCAAGATCCGAAGCTAGTAGCTGTGGCAGGTACCTGCTGCTGCAGCCCAGACTACGCCAGGAGGCTAAACCACACCTCCCTGGTCACCATGCACTCGACAAACAAGTGCTCGACAGATTCCGGCGCTTGCCCACAGAGATTACATGCATCATCATCTTGTAGGCCGTGCTATTTTCTAGGTTCAAAATATCCATCGATGTGGCATTCATCCACAGCAATGTACAAGCATATTTCCTGTGTTCAAATAAAGCAAGATATTAGGGATAAAATAATATCTATACCCAAAAGGACATTTTGAGTTTTGGAAAATGTAATTGGGGTCTGATATTCTCATGTACCACAGGCTAGCATGACTATTATGCACAAATATAAGAAAGGGGAAAATCAAGCCATTGCTCACCCACAACTATATCTATCGGTACAACTTTTACCTTTCATCTTTATTCTATTTCCCCAACCTCATCCGTTGTCCAATTCTTAGTCAACAACACTCTAATAACCCATTGCACAGTGTGGCCCGAATAATGGTTCCTTGCAGGTGTGTGGTGTCTCAATTCTCACAAGCACACGCTCAGTTGTTCTCTTGCCTTGCAGTTCATGTTCATCGCTAGGGGTAGGGACGTAGCTAGGGAACCGCACACGTTCGTCCTTGCGTATCTTGCCTTCATGTTAACTAGTAGCTTGGCGCGCGCCTCCGCGCGCCCGTGTAGGCCACAATTTTGTGTGGCTTGGGAATCAACATGACATGGCTGACATGGCTAGGTGTTCAGTACAGTAAATTATGGTTGTAATAGAAACATAAGAAAGTTGGATTACATAAAGAACCAACGCAATTTCTAGTTAAAGCATGAGGATATGCACATAGAAGTAGCTGCATAGATTCAGTTTGTAGTTTGGTAGCAGATATGGTTATCTTTATCTATAAAAACAATATACATATGACAAAGAATATGTAAGACCGAAAAAACATTGATACATAATAGGTTGGCACAAATATATGTATCAGAGAAAACAGAAGACATGTTGTAACTGTAGCAATCCATCTAGAAGTGCATTGGGCCATCTAGCTACTCATCAAGCTGCCTATTTATTCATCTGAATTTGAGATTGGAATGACCAAACTTGCTGAGATCATGAAACAGGATTAGTATCACAGTTCAACTAAATTGACTAAATTTTGGTATAAGTAACGTAGGTGATCTCACCTTCTCATCTACCTCATTTATACAGAGGTAGGATTATTGTCCAAACAATCATCATAGTCCAAGCATCCAGTTACAGGAGCTTCTCACTGAACTAAAGCTTCTCTTGGCTGTCATAAGTGCTTCAACAGGTATAGATGTGCACTAAGCTGGGTAATTGGCCAGGACTGCTATGAGTAACATATAATATCCTGGAGCCATAAAAAATGACCAGGTCAGCTGAAAAAATAAAGAGATGAGCATAAAAAGAGAAACAACATATCAAAAAAATTGAGCATCTAAATGACCTATGTCGAACAATGAAGGAAACAATCAGCAGTGACTAATGAGCAGGCAAGGTAGATGGACGATCTGAAGCACAATGGCATGGATGATCCGATTTGTGACTGCTCTTTTCAGCATTTTTTTTTGAAAACTAAACAACTAACTGAATAGTGCCAAAGTTTCTTATGGAAACGGCAGACAAATGTTTGTAGCTTAGCAATACCATACCATAAGATTCAGTGATAGAAATCCAATATGGTATGTTTGCTAGGCATCTCTGAGCCAAACCAAGCCAACATATCTAAGGTACAGAATTTCCATTGTAGTACTAAACCATTTTGGAATTCTTCTAGGCAGTGATTTAGGTAGGCATCTCTGAGGCAATTCAAGATTCAATAAAGACACACTGCCAGAAATATTCCCTAACATATCCGCCAGGCACAGGACTCCCATTAGAATCTCGTGAATAGATAGGAAATAAATATATGGCACCTTTCTGTAACTGATATCTTCATGATGTAAGGTTGGTCTGTCAATTATATATGGCTACTTTAAGCAAATGCAATGGTTCTACCATTCATAGGTATGTAAACATTTTTTATATACTATTATCTTTTGCTGAGAACTCATGAAGCATCGCAAGGACCGATATTAACAGTACTGAAACTAACACGCCACAATATTAAAAAAAAGGGGGCAGACCCAGTGCCGGAGGCTCCCACATGAGTGGGGTTTGGGGAAGTGATAAACCGAGGCGAGCCTTTCCCCCGCAAAATCTGTGGAGAGGCTGCTTCGAACCCACGACATGGTGACTCAGTGAGACAGCTCTCAGCACTGCACCAGGCCTGCCCTTCTAACACACCAAAATATTACTTTCAACTAAAATAGAACTGATTCAATAGGTGGTCCTATCTTCTGTGAGACTACAACTCACCTATAGAAGTGTTTCTGCAACATAGAGAATGCAGTGACTGTGGTTTAAACCTGGTGCAGATAACAAAGTTTGTTTGCATTACTGTCCGAAACCTGCAAACAAGGTGCCTTCCATATTAACAATATGTAGGAAAATTATGGCTGCAAGTAGCACCTGTAATCACTTATCAAAATACAACTAAAACAAAGGGTGATTACCTTAGGTTAAAATCGAAATCCTTGCAGCCAACCTTTGCTACTGTTTGTCCAAATATCCTACTTGATCCTTAAAATTGACCAGGTCCCTTGATAAGACTCGGACATGGCGTTTGATGGTAGAAGGTGACCTGTTCACCTTTTGAAATGTTCCCACAAATGCTATCATGCAATGAAAAAGGAATTAGGAAAATGAGATAAAATATATGACATGGAACATAGATGAGGAAATATTTCTTTTTAGTTGCCCGTTTTAGTATTCCCACAAATCTCTAATGAGTAATCCTATGCTTGTTGCAGAGTAAAATTCCTTACACTACACCATTAGAACTGTGTGGTAACTGAAATCCATTGGAAATGACATTAAAAATTGCAAATGTATTAAGACATTGTAGGCTATAGATATTGGCACAGGGTTTATTCATAGAACATCAACATCGGAGAACTCCAAAAATGGTGGAAGCAATCATAGCAAATCAGGGACTGCTTAGATAACCTCTGAATTTAAATTCAATGTATGTCTTTCTCTGAAACATAAAGAACAAGAACGTCACAAAGAACAAAGGGCTTTTATTCCTCTGCTACACAGAATGTGGCAGCCGACATTATATGAAGACAATTCAACTAAGCATGTTAACACTAATAAAAGTTTTCTCATTCTAAATGGAAACTAAACCTTTATTAGCAAAGTACAGAGACAAATCAATTGCGAGAAGCACAAACTTTACATTTCAGGATTTTTATTTTTCTACTATGAAATTGTTCACCATGCACAAAGGAATCTTACTCTTCAAACTAACCGAGGCATCAAGCAGCTATGAAACATTAGCCCAGAAAGCTCACCTTTTTGTGCACTCCAAAAAAAGGGAGATAAGGTTTGGGCACGACGCCAATAGATGGAAACAACAGGAAGGAGCCAGCTTGGCGCCCCCTCACTGCCGCGCCGGGAGGTGCTTGCCTGGGGCTCGGCCGAGCCGCCGACGCACTCGTCTGGTGCCTTCGCAACACCGTCGCAACACACATGTAAAGAAGATGACTTTTTTTAGATTCATGTACATTGCCAGCAAGCAGCAAAAAAAGTGATACTTCTTTAAGAAATCTGATACTGCAAGTTTATAACATTGAACTTGCAAAAACAGATCGACGTCCTGTATTATGCCACAAGAGGATTGAAAAAGGAACTCTACAACTTTTAGTGCGCAGTACTATTTATGTGTTGGATTAAAAAAGAGAAGAATGCCAAAAAGAACCTGTGGAGCACTAACCTGCAACGATGATTCTGTTTTAGCATCGGTTGAGTATCCTGCCAAACCATAGGCGCAGAAAATTAAACACTAACAATCGGATATGTCAAATATGTTGGTAACTAAGAATAGCATTTGGCAATAGGCTTTCTTAGGAAAAATGATGCCACATTTGATGATTCAGTCAACATCAGAGTACATATTCCTTGAGAACATAGCAAACCAGTAATTGTGAGTGCCTTGCTACCTGAGAAGACATGCTGATTATATATGGATTTGAAATAGCATTTACAGGTAGCGTCAGTAAGGCACATCGTTCCATACACTCAACTTGATCCGGATCATCCAATCCTACAAAAACATTGGTTGGCGTCACTCAGAAATTATGAATCTTGAATTTGTGAGGAAACTTTGTGTACTGGTACACCGAGAGGAACACAGTAACCATAAAGTAAATCAGGAACCATACACTAACGAATTCCTAAACACCTAATGAGTTTCTGGTATATGTTGGGAAGATAAGTAGAAAGGCAAAAAGGGTAGTACCAAGTAGCAGCAAGGAAGGGAAAATAGAAATTACATATATATGTTTTTTCACTCTTCCTATGCCTTGAAGAATAGATATCTCCAAAGGTTTGACAAATAAGATTAAAACCTCAGGTAGGCAATGGGAGCATAACAATAATCTGTAATCTTCTAAGGTAATAGTTTTTGTTGACAATATGTTACCTCATTGCCTTCTTGGTATTGGTAAGCAGGCTTTAGCCACTGTGCAATTGTCGCTGCAACATGGCAATAGTAAATAAGAATCCAACAAAAGGATCTTAACACTTGCAATTACCATTAAATCCAACATAAGTGGCTTCAAACTCGATTGGAATGAATAATATACGAAAGATGGCTGGACCATCACAGTTGCATTTGATCAGAGCTGCATGGGGAGTAAAAATAATCAGTGCACCAAGAAAAGTGACCTCACATGGTCTAGCTGCTCAATAAATGGGGCAAAGTAACAAACTGAGATCATCTCAAATTAAACATGAACTGGGGAAATTTGGACGGACAAGCAGGTAAGCTGAAGGATGACGATGTTTGTTTGTCATAGTCTCAAAACGTTAAACATAAGCTAATTCTCACCGCCTCTACTAATTCTCACTATCTAGAACATAAATGGCATTTCCTCTCACTGAACTAATAAAATCAATAAACCTACCCCTCAAGATAACGCGTAGCGCTAGCCTTACCAAGTGATTAGAAGTGCACAAAGGTAATCAGCTATGCGCTTTTCAGATGTGCACAAGCTTGCTAATGGGTTAAGGATAATTGGCATGGGATATGCATCTTGGCAAACTGGCCTGCGTATATGGATTAAGGATTATTAGGCAAATAGATTAAGCCCGACAAATAGGGGTGACCAAGTAATAATTGGAACGTGCTGCAATGTTATCGATCTAATCATTAAGCTAAAATGATAAAAGTTATTCCGTAGACATGAATCAGACTTTCAGAAACAATCATGCAAGCGAAGAGTCTATGCAGATTCAGTAACCAATCATGTAAACCTTGGGCTAAATCATTCAGATTGAGATGGTTCAACCCTATAAAACATCACAAGAAAGAAATGACTATGAGCCTTAAAATTGCAGCAGCTGACAAACCTTAAGGAAGAGAATGTTAAGAAACTAGTTGCCAGCGGTTGGGACCTTCCCCTCTCCGTCTCTCATGATCAACATGATAGATGAAAGTAGAACAAGTAGACAGAAGATGTAGGAAGACTATTCTTTATTTCTCTGAATACTAGTCATTACAACATAGATCTCCCACGTATATATAGTCCGGTCAAGGCCTAAGAGTTTTGGTAAGAGCCCACATACAAACGGACTAGGATTAGGATTCCTCCTTCTCCTTTCCTTCTAGGATTGAAAGTCCGTGTGTTTCTCAACACTCCCCCTTGGGCGATTACCATGATATGCACATGCCTCATCAAAAACTCCATCCGAAAACCCAGTGGGAAAAAACGGTTCTTGGAGAAAAGAGTACATCGCATTCGTTAATTGAATTGCACATGTTGTCTCATTAAAAACCTTGTGTGAGAAACCTTCGAGTAAAAACTCACATAGGAAAAAGAGTACAACATTTAACCTTCTTGGTTATACATTTAACACTAGTGGTTTAATTACCTTCAAGGTAGATTTAATCAAATTGCTCCCCCTCATAAACCCATCCTTTGAACTTCATTATTCAAACTGCACTTTTGAAAAGTTGGCTCATAATTCTACTATGAATTATATGGGTATAACAAAGAGCAATATGCTTCATGCATAAATAACCACTTATTAGTTGTGCAAAATAAATAATTTATCCTTCAAGGTAATAGATCCTTTCGAGGATTATGGGGGTAAATAAATTAATATTTAATATCTTCTAGATAGTGTATCAAACTTGTATTAGAGTTTGTATACTTATAGCTACTCCTTAGTGGATTTTCAAATTCTATGTGTACAAATCTTCGGGATTTTGATTGTACCACTAAATAATAATTTCAGCCTTGCATTTGGCATTTAGGGGATAATTAAAATGCCAAAGTCACCATTATTCTTATACCTTCTATGGTATTTAGAGGATATAAATACTTTTATTGCTAACTTTATACTTTCTGAGTGTTTGTATGGCACCTTCATGGTGTTTAGAAGTCCTCATTTTCTTTTTCTCGGGTCTATATTCACTTTAGGGATAAATGGTTTTTCTTCAAGAATTGACTGATAAATCCTTCATGGATTAGTTCCTTCAAGGATGTTCTCACTCTACTACATTAGATATTATTAAGTGAAATACACTACGAGACAGTGTTATTCACTACAAAGTCATTCAATGACGGTTCCTTCTAGGATATGCTCTTTTAGAGACTTTAATATTCATTGATGAATATATTATACCTTAGACTTCATAATACTTGTATTAGATTTAATTTTCGTATGTTGCGATTTATATTCTTCAGGAATTATATGAATTTTCATAATCCACTTATTAACTACATATTTCATATTCATTCATTTTATTTGCGAGAGATATATAGAGAACATTTATTTCTTCTTAGTAGGAGATTCAACCTCAATTGCATTTCTTTATCGACCCGATATAATCGCTACAAGCGATATTGCCATGGACTTTATTTCCGGATCCGGGTTCTCATAAGAGAAACATTTGCAATTATAGAGGTAGCGTTGTCGACAACAATTATTTTCTCTCAATATTCTCATAATATGAGATTATTACGTCTCTTTGTCATTTCCCAAACAAGAGATACTTTATTGTTCTGCATATCCAACACTAATGATGTGCACACTTAGTGTGTTGGATTCCATCTTCACGATGATCCTCTTCATGAGGTGCTCAACCTTCTTCATGAGGTGTTCTCTTCATGAGAATGGAGGAGTTTTATTTTATTTCTATTCAATAAGTATATGCTAAAACTATAACCCACAGGCCCCGTAGATTTTAGCTTGATAGTATACAATATTTAGTTTACTACTAGTAAGCAAAACTTCGGCTTATAACTTCAAGTTACTCCTCTCATTTTTAAAAAAAAAATATATCGGCATATGCTCCGCTTCATGCTTCACAAGAGCATTAATCAAACTATTAGTTGACTTAGTGTGTGATTGTATTCTGCTTCAAGCTTCAAGGAATATTTTTCTAGATCATTTTCCTTCTACGGAAATAATATTTGGCATTTCAAAATAGGCTTTCTCTCCCCCTAATGCCAATATTAGATCTTTAATAGCATACTTCAAAATAATCCCCTATGATGGGCTTATAATAATTCATATTCATGTATCTCCGACTACAAGCGGAGGCCCATTCATGTATGCTATGATAAAATTGCATGGGAAATACTCACACACATATTTAAACAAGGGGGTTATTATACATTATATGCAGTGAGCTAGAAAATATAAAGTGCATTTGTGGACGTTCAAGCATCTCTACAAATACGGGGATATTCTCCCCTGGTTTGCACATATCATAGTTTATAAACTATTCTACTATCTAGCATCTTTATTATTTAGCCAAAATAATTGATCCAAGTACTAATAAAAAATGAACCATATACTTCAAATATATAAAATACGCAACATCCAATTCACATGTAATTTCTTCTAAAATTTTCTAATTGCCATTAATGCAAAATTTTCTTGATGCCTTTTCTTTATAAATCCTAAATCATCATAAATATGTTATCCATCATCTTATATCCATAATTATTCACCCCATCGATTGGGTTAGTCTCCATTGAGCAAATTTCATATCGATTTACTCCCCCTTGATCTTAGGCTACTTGGCCCTAGACCAATCTATTGCTTATGCATACAATGCATTAAATGCAAATGATTTCTTAGTTCAACGGTAACCATATAGACATAGCATGCTAGCTAGTCGATTTAATTATAAGGGGTGCAAATGTAGCTACTAGCTACAACTATAGCTTCTATGCTAATACTCATGAAAGAGTGTAGATAGTTTAGCTCAATGAAAGAGTAAAATAGTAATACACATGCGTGTGTGTAATGTGGAATGTTAATATTTAGTCCAACATAATAGATAACAATAAAAAGCAAAGCTACAAGCTTACTTGCAATTAGTGCAGTAGAGAAAGTTAACTCGGCCGGAAAGGACGCGAGCAGAACTTCAAGTCCTGATATATGCACTTAAGATAGATTTAAGAAGGCTATGCCTATTAAATATTACCCACATGTTCTTATGCCTTTACCAAAATTTCTCCCCCTCATGCCATAATTATTTCAAGTAGTAATATGCTTCTTGCATCATCTATGAATAATCACTTCTAATGCTCTATAGAACCCAATCATACTTCTAGTATTCATTGGTTATGGCATGAAATTCACATATATAGGGTAGAATAAAACTTCTAGTTCTCGGGCTAAAAATATTAAATACTTAGGTTTAGGATTATACTATTTCTTGGCTAAATTTGTCCTTCTAGGAGCAATTCATATGCCAGTATAGTCCAATTGTTCATGTGCTTCTAGGAAATTCAATTTCCATTCTACCTACATAGTAGTGGTGCACAAAAAACTATAACCTTCGTGGTTAATTGAGGCTTCTTTGTGGATAAAATAATACAAAACTTATTTAGATAGGCAATATAGGCAATTGTTTATATGTGAAACATATAAATCTAATTTATTCCATGAGAAATTAACATATATTACTTTAGATAACAATTGCGACTAAGAATACATATTAGTCTTCAAACTAATAAAGTAATCATTAACTCTTCTATGAGTTTATATAATCCACTTAATTCAACGGGAATTAAAACTTAATGCACCAAAAATAACAAATTTATAAGCACATGATTTACATTCTTCTTCAAGAGAAACATTAAATGTTCTAATTCTTATCCATTCTTACATGTCTTAGCTTTAACGCTTGACATTTAGCAGCTTCGTGCTTGCTCGATCCTTCTAGGAGTATAATATATATGCAAGTCAACTAATAATATCCTGGTTTATAAAGCTGTCTAAACATTCCAACTCAAATTCTATTGAGTAATTTCTGATGGTAAATTGAAATACTTCATGTATTATATTGCTCTGTGATATTCAGTACACAAGAGATATTTTTCGAGGACATACAGTGATAAAATTGTATTTACCATCTTGTCTTCTAGGCATTTAATACAAAGCTTCAAGCTATTGTTTATAGAGCAGCATTATATCTTGTCATATACTCATTCTAGAGAGTCATTAAGGAATATATATCCTGAGTTTACTACACTTCAACGGTAGCAAAATATCCTACATGGATTTAATCATGACCACAAATAATTCTACTATTCCAAGTAATTCCAGGATATTCCTTTTTCATGAAGGTATACAAATATCATTATATAGATAAATCATGTGCATATAGGTTTACTACGTGTAAACAAGTAGTAAGGTGCAAAAATGGTAGTGGATGGTTATGCAAAAATATTCTTAGAAACATTCTAGCATTTTTCAGGATTATGGTATATGCAAATCTTCAGAACTAATATCAAGCATTCATTGATCCAAAAAAAATGTCATGTAAAAACAAATATGGCTGCACAATTTTTTTTCGTAAGAAAATTTAAAATTCTCAATGATTTATTTGCCAAATAAATCAAATCTGTGAGGCAGTACGCAGTAGCAGCTTGCAGGTGCTACGAACGTGGCTTCAAGCCAATGCATGGCAGTGATGGCCATATTCGATTCACTGGCACATATATTACTCGTGACGTGGTTTGACGTGGAGTACTGTAATAAGCTGAGTAGTCGTAATTTCATCAACATCCCTGTCCCGTGCTACGGCGGATGACGTGTAGCCATGTAGCAAACTGATCCTGTAGGGGTCGTTCCAGGCTTCAAGCTGGGGCAACGTGGCAACTGCGTGCACCATCGTGTATTGCATGTTTGGTTGTGGGTGCGTTGGAGGCGGCATGCAAGCCGCGATGGGCATCGTGCACTGCGACTTGCATTGTAGGATATGCCTGCGGCATCGTGCACTGCGTGTGCATGTGGGGCGACGCTCGTGCAGCGAGCTATACCTTCTGTTTACTGATATGGTTTCACTGATGTGCAGTGGAAGGCACCATGAACTGACGGCAGTATATACCAGATGCGTATATACAATCCAAGCTGCTAGCTAAGGAGTCCACGGGAAAAAAATATCATTGTTTCCATGCGCCCTTTTATTATATCAAATTAACCCTGGATAATAACCCTGGATTCACGAGTTCGGTCTTCATGCCAATTTAGGATTAGTCGGACTTCTTGCCAACATGCGAGTGAGCCGGGAGTCCGTGTCAATTTGGTCTTCGAGTCCAATTAGAATTGCTGCCTGCGACACTAGATATGATGAGACTAGATCTTGCCGAATCTGCCTCAGATCATAGTTTGGATGGCAGACGGACACGCGGTTAATTGTTAGGCTCCAGCGTACAAATTTTCATGCACATATATTCCGTATCCCAATGTGTGCACATGTTCGTACACGCCAATTTGGTCGTTGGTGACAGCATGCAAGGCCATCCATTAGCCCCTATAGGCATCACGATCTGGTCCGTGCATAGGCTCATGCGGGAGCGTGCTTGGTGTTGCGGCGTTCATGCCAGCATACGGCCAGACTTTTTATTATTATTCAGCCTAGATGCATGCAAATATGTATAGAGCATGTCTATATGTACTGCATGTATAAAATTATAAAATACGTGTATATTGGACCAAAACAATTGTGAGTCTGGTGGTTCAGAGTAAACGCGATCTGCGAGATGCGATTCTTTCATACCTTGTACGTTGAGGATGCCAATTGATCTACCTCACGTACCGTGTAGGGTAGTGGTTAGTAGATACATACCGCGTAGGGCGTTTGGCATTGTCGTAGACCTGTCTGCTTGATGACGACGGTACATGTCGATGCAGTGCAAATCAATTGTAAGTAGAGGAAGCAGATCCATTCTGCTAGCAGCGTCGGGGATGTCGACGTCGTCGAAGTAGTCGCGGCAGGGACGTCGGCAGGGACGTCCACGTCAAGGTCGACGGCGGCTTCAACGGCGATGTCGACGCAGAGCTTGTCGTGCTGATAACGTGTTAAGAAACTAGTTGCCAGCGGTTGGGACCTTCCCCTCTCCGTCTCTCACGATCAACATGATAGATGAAAGTAGAACAAGTAGACAGAAGATGTAGGGAGACTATTCTTTATTTCTCTGAATACTAGTCATTACAACATAGATCTCCCACGTATATATAGTCCGGTCAAGGCCTAAGAGTTTTGGTAAGAGCCCACATACAAACGGACTAGGATTAGGATTCCTCCTTCTCCTTTCCTTCTAGGATAGAAAGTCCGTGTGTTTCTCAACAGAGAATACATCCTGCGCTACCGTCATCACTCATTAGTTCCATAATATTTGGGTAAAAAAACCTGTCATCACCTAATCCAAACAGAAAAAATTCAGAAATCAGCTCACTGTACTCTAGACACCAAATCGAAATGTTCAAATCCAAATTACCACAGCCAAATCCTTTCTCAGGCCGAACCATCACCAAAATTTTCAAATCATGAGTTAGCATATGCTGGAGCCCACTGTACGCACCAAATCGAAACCCTAACCCTAGGACACAAGGTGAATGTAACCGGTGAGGATCTACGCGGTGAGAAGACGTGGAGACGGAGAGAGACAGAGAGAGGGAGAAGAGAGGGGACGACCTGTGCCGCCGCCGTGCCGCCCACCCGCGCCGCGTTGCCAGCGCCGCCGCCGCTGCCTGGCCGCCGCGTCGCCGCGCCCCATCGCCGGTGCCGTCTGGCCGCGCCGCCGCGCCACCTCCACCTTGCCAACGGCGCCGCGCGGTCGCGCCGCCTCCGCAGTGGCCGCGCCGTCGCCCCAGCTCCGCTCGCATCGTCTTCTTTTTTTTTTTTTACGGGAGAGATACGAGAGTAGAGGGGAAGATAATAGAAGTCCTGGAATTAGAAGCTGAAGTCCTGGAATTAGAAGCCTGGTATTTATTTGGTTTCCTAGATTCTAAGGGAAGCTGAAGCCGAGAGGTGAAAGCCGTGTAAAATCCCAAAGAAGCGGGTAGAAGCTGCTTCCGGTAAAAAACGGATTCTTCAGATCATAGCCGTAGACTTGAGATCCGATGGTGCAAAATAATTCGAGTGATGTGGCACACCTACCCTTCCTAGGAGCTGTCCGAAGATATATTGTCTTAACACCGTACTTTGAGGAGCCCAATCCTTTGGAGACGGAAATGATGATACAAGCATCTATGCTGCTCCTCGAGCGCCACTGCCGGAGCCTCCTCGGGAACGAAAGATCCCTTGGGTGCAAAGTCCAATGGAGTTGGCGTCTGCGGGCGTCATTTCCTTCCTGAAGGCTTCGTTGGCGCACCCTGGAGCTCCTCCGACGTCTAGTCGTGCCCTGTTTGTTGCTTGCCCCTTGGGCCTCTGGTGGTGGTGGCCCTTTCTTTCTTTCTTTCTTTTTTGTTGGTTCTTGCCGGAGGTGGCTCGGCTCGTTCCGAATCGTCAAATCTTGTTCCACCCCGGTATCATTGTATTGCATTGCATTCCCTCCTTAATGAAAAAGATGCGCAAGTCTTTTGCGTATTCGAGAAAAAATGATACAAGCAACAAAGGAAGAGGAGGCTAGCAAGTACGGTCTGCCTCTTAGAAAAACTGCGACCAATCGTTTATTGTCTGCAATAAATATTTTTTTCAGTACAGTGGTCAAGACTGAAAGTCGTTACATATATGTCATGACTAATGTGCTAAGTGTGATTTTTTTGTTTAAGGAAAAATAGTAGAGCAAGGGCAAAACATCATATGATATATATTGGCCAGGTCAGATTACCTTTTCTTTGATGTGAGCGAGCTTGACCTTGTTCTCCTCAGTTTCACACCACTTCTCTAGTTCCTTGCACTCAAGAATATCCAGCCTTTTGAGCTTGGTTAGCTGTTGTATGCTATCTGGTAAAAATGTGATGCCGTCACAGTGACTGATGCGAAGTCTTGTGAGAGAGGTGAGGCACCCAATGCTATCTGGTAAAGACGTGATGCTATCGCACATGCTGATTTGAAGTTCCTTGAGAGACCTGAGGCCGCCGATGCTCTCTGCCAAATCATTTAGGTTTTGACAGCTCAATATTTCAACGCTGGAGGGAGACAAGGTTTCCCACCCATTCCTGCAGTGAAGTCATGCTTTTAAACTCGGATAGACACAGTGAACGCAACTGAGTTAGATCTGGGAAGCCAAATTGTGATGCCACATAAGTCCCCACCTCCTGACAACGTACTGTCAAATGCTCAAGTGAGGCAAGATGATCCAACCATTTTGTCAGTTCTCGTAATTGTAGGGTGCGGAGGGAGGAGAGGGCTTTTATGATCTCAGGTGATGAGATGCTCAGACTAATGCAATCGTTGATGGTTAATGAAGTGAGGTCATGGAGGTGGTGAAGCATCCTCTGTTGCGAGTGCACCCCATAGAGAGAGTAGTAACCAGAACAGAGGAGGAAGAAACACTCGTCTGTGATGCACCCTCCTCCCATGATGATATCACACCATCACTTCTTCCGTGTATTCTCCGCAAGTACCAGGCTCCATGTGGACATGGTTTTAGCCTCAAGTTGGGGCAGTCACTTATTTCGAAATAAGAAAGCTTACGGGACCCAAACTTGCTCACCCAGTGCCTACAATTATGGCATTCTTTGTACCACACTTTGAGACTTTCCATTTGACGTAGTGTAAGAGACTCCAGCCGAGGAAATACCTGCGTCTGCCCGCAGTCACATTGTAAGGGCCAGTGAATTTCTGAGATGCCATTCATTCCTTCAAGGACCAGAGATCTCAATTTAGGTAACTGTCTAAGTGGTGGTAGGCTATTGCACTTGGGAAAATTGCATATGGAAAGAACGACAAGATTAGGTAACTGTCCAAGTGATGGTAGTCTGTTGCAAAAGGCAATACGCCCAACAAACCACTCAGGGAATCTGGCACTATTGTAACCGTCTATCTTTAACACCTCTAAATTTGTTGGTGGCACTAGCTCTCCCAACACTTCTATGTCTTCCATAAATCTCTCAACATCTTTCGTCCAGTTGAGTTCCAGTTCTATCATTTCTGATTTTCCTTTCAGATTTATACTTTGCACCTCTTGTGCAGACTTTACATTTTCAAGTCTGCTTATCACCAAATCTCTACGGTTTACATCCTGAAGCAGGTGGAGGTTGCTGCTAGAGTCATGGCAATCGGCCTGGACCCGAAAGTGTGGTAATGTTAACAAACTTTTGTTGAGTCTGTGCTGCTTGGGCATTCTTAGGTTAAGACAACCTGTCAGATCTAGAAACCTTAGACTGGTCATTTCATATAGATATGCTGGCAATTTTTTTATTTCTCGACATCCTGAGAGATTAAGTGTATGTAGCTTACAGAGGTTACCTAAACACTGAGGTACAGTCGTAAGAGTATCATTGCAAGATAAGTCCAGATGCTCTAGGTTTGGAAGCTTACTAATACACTCGAGGAAAGTGTCAAATGCTTCTCCAGCCCTCCAGTTCAAAGAACCAAGTTTGGTGAGATTTCCCATGGCTTCTGACATCATCTGAAGATGGACATTGGCACCAAAATAGCATGAGAATCTCGACAAATTCAGATATTGGAGTTTGGTCAGGCTACCGAAGACTTCTAGCATACCAGGACGAAATCCTTCACACTCTGGTAAGTTCTTTAGATTACGAAATCTTATTCGACTAAACATTGAGCCTCTGTCAAAACAAGATATGTTCAAATACTTGAGATTGTTCATCCTTCTCAAAGCTTCAGGGAGATTTTCCATAAAAGATAGGCGTGATGCCAAATTCAAACATTCGAGATTGGTGAGAGTACCCAAAATTGCAACATTTGCTCCTCCATCAATATACGAGCTGTAAGATAAGTCCAAATTCCGTAGTTGTAAAAGGCCACCCAAATGTTTCGGTAAAAGGCCACCCATATTCAAGCAGTATGGCAGGTTCAAATATTCAAGTTTAGTGAGCCTCTCCAAGGATTCTGATATATTTGTAACCTTAGAACATTTTGACAGATCTAGGTGCACCAACTCTTTTAACTTGCCAAATGACAACGGCAATTTTTCTATTCTAGAACAACCAGACAAATCAAGATACAACAAGCCCTCCATTTCCCCTATTGATTCTGAAAGTGTCAAGATATCAGGCGACCCAGAAAGCCTGAGGTATATTAACTTTGAGAGCTCTGTGATGTCTTGTCTCAGCTAGAGGAATCGAAGCCAATCCAACAAAAATAGACGCAATCGTTTCCATGTCACCTCCGGCGTCAAGGAAGTCCGCTCAGCGCCTGACCGGTCGGTTGGCTTCGCTTAGCAGATTCATCTCGCGGTCTGCAGAGCGGGGGTTGCCCTTCTTTGAAGTACTCAAAACCTGCGAACCTTTCAAGTGGGGCCCTGCCCAGCAGGCTGCCTTCGATAGTCTCAAGCAGTACTTGCTCAAGCTAACAACCCTCGCAAGCCCGGAACCTTCGGAACCGCTACTGCTATACGTCGCAGCTTCGCCTCACGCAGTCAGTGCCGTTTTGGTCAAAGAAACCCTCGAGGAACATCAAAGACGACAGATTCCCGTTTATTACGTATCAGAGGTCCTCGAAGGTCCCAAGAAGCATTATTCAGAGCTCGAAAAGATCGCATATGCGGTGGTTATGGCTGCAAAAAAGCTCAAGCACTATTTTCAGTCTCATCCCATCACAATACCCTCGTAGGTCCCTTTCGATAACATCTTCAGAAACCTGGAGGCAGTGGGCAGAATCGCCAAGTGGGCTTCGCAACTTAGCGATTACACGTTAACCTTCGTTAGCAGACACACGATTAAATCGTAAGCTCTAGCAGATTTCATTGCAGACTGGACCCCAGATCCTCACAACAAGGCAGAAGACATCGAACCTCCGTGGACAGTGCATGTGGACGGAGCATGGGGCGCACAAGGGGCCGGAATCGCAGCAATCCTAACTTCACCCTCGGGAGTTCAGCTCAGATACGCCGCAAGACTCGAGTTTCAATGCACCAACAACTCTGCTGAGTATGAAGCCGTCCTCCTGGCCCTTGCGAAGCTTCGTGCCCTCTCTGTGCGCCGGGCGATTATCCGGACCGACTCTCAGGTGATCGCCGGCCACATCGAGAAAACTTTCAAGGCAAAGGTTCCGGAGCTACAGAAATACCTTCACACTGTCCGCAAAGCAGAAGCTTTCTTCTTGGGCATCACCACAAAATCTATCCCTCGCAGTGAGAACAGGGAGGCAGACGAATTAGTGAAGGCCGCAGCTCAATCAAATCCACTACCTCCGGACGTTTTCTTTGAAACCTTCGCAGCACCTGCAATTGCCTGCAACACACCTCCAGTGAGAATGGTCAACGTCATATCCAGCGAAGATTGGCGGGCCCCTATCATAGCTTACATCAAAGGGTTCTATGAACCCGAATCGAAGGAAGAAGAAAAAAGAATGATCCAAAGAGCGCGAGGGTATAAAATCGAAGGCCAGAACCTGTATAAGGCCTCGGTCACGGCTCCTTGGCTAAAATGCGTCGCCACAAGCGAAGGTATCGCCATACTCAAAGAAATCCACCATGGCATCTGTGGCTCGCACAATGGCCCACGGGCTCTAGTCGGAAAGGCATTCAGACAAGGGTTCTATTGGCCCACCGCTTTGTCCGACGCTTCCTTGCCGGTGCGACATCGCGAAAGTTGCGGCGGGCCGCCAACCATTCAAACGGCCCGGGGCTCCGACCACTTTGATCTCGCCCGACATGGCCAATGCAGCCGGGCCATGGATTTGGTCGGACCCCTACCGACCGCTCCGGGAAGCTCCGCTACGCGGTGGTAGCGGTGGAATACTTTACCAAATGGATCGAAGCTCGGGCGCTTGCCACCATCACCTCCGCTACAGTACAAAAGTTCTTCTGGCAGCAAATCGTATGCCGCTTCGGCGTCCCAAGGGATCTCACAGTTGACAATGGAACCCAGTTTGACAGCTTCGCCTTCAAAGAATTCTGTTTCCAAATCGGCACCAAAATCCATTTCGCTTCAGTCAGACATCCGCAGTCCAATGGGCTAGTCGAAAGGGCCAATGCAATCATCCTGCAAGGAATCAAAAAGAACCTCACAGAAAAGCCACTGGGCAAATGGGCGGAGGAACTCATCACTGTTGTTTGGTCTCACAACACCTCCGACGGCAGAGCCACCGGCATCACTCCATTCAAGCTGCTATATGGAGAAGAAGTCGTGCTCCCAGAAGAGCTCCGCCATGGGTCACCAAGAACTACCTCCGATACCAACACTCAAGATGAAGCGCTCGACAAGGATCTACTTGAAGAAGTAAGGTGCAAAGCGGTCAACAACCTCCGCAGCTACCAGGCTGAAACCCAGAAGTGGAGAGACAAGAAGGTCTCACCACGTGACCTCCGCCAAGGAGATATGGTTTTGATCAGGAAGCAGAACGCGAAGATGGCAGGCAAGCTCCAACACAAGTGGCTCGGCCCCTACATTATCACAAGCTCCGCAAGACAAGGCTCGTTCCACCTCCAGGATGCCGAAGGTCGCGAACTGCCGCACACATGGAACATCGACGACCTCCGCAAGTACTACCCTTAGCGTCTCACAAAGAACTATGTAATCTCTACCTTCGCATTATTTTTTCCTTTCTTTCCTTCGCATACATAGACTATCCTTGCACTCTTTTTCCTTATGTCAGGGCATGAGGTTTTTTTTAACGAGGCAAGAAAATTATGTAATATAGCAAAGATTTATTTCCCTGAGATTTGCATGTCAACCACCGCTGAAACGGACTAGGCTATGCCTTGCCCTCATCAGCAGCCGCAATAAATGCAGGAATTGCCTCGGGCCGACAATCGACCCCAGTCGAAGGTCACCCCAATGCAAACCCATCCGCAGACCCCCGCCACTTGGGCCAGGGGCTGCGATGAAAGCAAACTCCACCTCGACCCCCGCAGAGGGCGAGGAGCGGAGCCACCAAAATCCGCAGACCCCCGCCACTTGGGCCAGGGGCTGTGAGGAAAGCAAACTCCACCTCGACCCCCGCAGAGGGCGAGGAGCGGAGCCACCAAAATCCGCAGACCCCCGCCACTTGGGCCAGGGGCTGTGATGAAAGCAAACTCCACCTCGACCCCCGCAGGGCGAGGAGCGGAGCCACCAAAATCCGCGAGACCCCGCCACTTGGGCCGAGGCAGTGAGGAAAGCAAACTCCACCTTGACCCCGCAGAGGGCGAGGAGCGGAGCCACCAAAATCCGCGAGACCCCGCCACTTGGGCCGGGGGGGTGAGAAAGCAAACTCCACCTCGACCCCGCAGGGCGAGGAGCGGAGCTACCAAAATCCGCAGACCCCCGCCGCTTGGGCCAAGGGCGGCAATGAAAGCAAACCCCCACCTCGACCCTCGCAGAGGGCGATGAGTGGAGGTACCAAAATCCGCAGACCCTCGCCAGTCGGGCCAGGGGCTGCGATGAAAGCAAACCCCACCTCGACTCTCGCAAAAGGCAAGGAGCGGAGGTGCGAGATTCGCCACCCAAACTAAAAAGAGCTCCAAGACATCGATCGACCCTACACCCAGTTCCTCAAAAATATCCACATCCAGCTCTAAGTTTACACTCCCATATATAGCCTTCACCCCATCAAACCCTCGCCGTACAAACCAGACTGCGTATTAAAAGCCCTGTACCTCGCCTTAACCACCACACCCACCCTAGTACCTTACAAATCCCAAACATTCAATCCAAATCTCAAACCATTACACCAGTTTGTACTCCATTACCACCAAAATACGCTTATTTAAACAAGACCCAATAGCCAAACCCAAGCATTCCCAAACCATGTCCGGCCATTAACAAACTCCCTTAGGAATGAGAGGAGTCAGGAAGGAGAGCCTAAGTCAGTGTTTGAGCCGAAGGTCTCGAGTCCGCAGCACAGCCACTTTAGCACAGTTCCAGCTAGCCTTTAGCCCATACCAACCCAACCACCGCAGCCACAGTCTCCGAAGGTTAGGGGCATGAAGCGCAATACCCTTACCAACCATCACTTGCACACACCCTCCGCCAGCCACCTCGGCAACAAAACCCAGCAGCTTTATACAGTCACGCGCAAGGCCATAACTTGACATCTGCTGCAGCTTAAACCACCGCTAAGAACCTAGGAAGAGCTGTGCCTGAGCCAAAATCTAAACGCGCGAAAGTAAGCAAACTAGCGCGTAAGTCCGGACTCAACCCTCGCTCCAACAATGCGAAGCTGCTCAATTTCGAAATTCGGTAACCAAGGTTCATCATCAACCAGAACCTTCGAGGCAAAGGACACAATTCAGTCCTTTGAACCGCTGTTCCAAAGGCCAAACTGGCGCCATGTAAACACATGTAGGCTAAGCTCCGCTTACAGTTCGTGCAAAAGATCCTGTATCAACTATATATAAGTCATTGCAATTCATCACCTTCGCAAACATACGCGAGCCTCGCTTTTGAAAAGTTGGGCGTCGCTGCGCTTTATTACCCCCGCAAACACACGCGAGCCTCGCTTTTGAAAAGTACCTCCGCAAACTCACGCGAGCCTCGCTTTTGAAAAGTTGGGCGTCGCTGCGCTTTTTTTTACCTCCGCAAACACACGCGAGCCTCGCTTTTGAAAAGTTGGGCGTCGCTGCGCTTTATTACCTCCGCAAACTCATGCGAGCCTCGCTTTTAAAAAGTTGGGCGTCGCTGCGCTTTATTACCCCCGCAAACACACGCGAGCCTCGCTTTTGAAAAGTTGGGCGTCGCTGCGCTTTTTTACCTCCGCAAACACACGCGAGCCTCGCTTTTGAAAAGTTGGGCGTCGCCGTGCTTTATTACCTCCGCAAACTCATGCGAGCCTCGCTTTTAAAAAGTTGGGCGTCGCCGCGCTTTATTACCCCCGCAAACACACGCGAGCCTCGCTTTTGAAAAGTTGGGCGTCGCCGTGCTTTATTACCTCCGCAAACACATGCGAGCCTCGCTTTTGAAAAGTTGGGCGTCGCCGCGCTTTATTACCTCCGCATACATACGCGAGCCTCGCTTTTTGAAAAGTTGGGTGTCGCTGCGCTTTATTACCTCCGCAAACTTACGCGAACTTCGCTTTTGAAAAGTTGGGTGTCGCTGCGCATTGCTACCTCCGCATACAGACACGAGCCTCGCTTTTGAAAAGTTGGGCGTCGCTGCGCTATTATACCTCCGCAAATAAACAAGAGCCCCGCTTTTAAAAAGTTGGGCGTCGCTCCGCTATTCCGTCTCCGCAAATAAACACGAGCCTAGCTCTTGAAAAAGTTGGGCGTTCCCGCGTTTCATTATCTCCGTGAACAAACACAACCTTCATTAATAACAACAAGTAAAAAGTTTCCTTTACAAGTCACCTCTTCAAGCGACCATGAGAGTCAACATAATAATGCAACACTCGACCACGTTTCCGCCGAGATCGTGGCCGAGTCACCTCCGCAGCCATCGACTGCACGACCCCTTCCAATATATCGTCAACAAGCACCTCCGCAACCATGCCAACAAATTCCTCCACATCCGTGAAAATTATCTCACGGCCAGCAACATATTCGTCGTCCTCGTCGTCGCTAATGACTACCACCTCCGGGAGGTTGCGGCCGCATCGGTCTCATCGTCGCTGTCCTCAATAAGAATCGTGGCGCTCCAAGAGCCTCGCCGGCTTTTTACCACAAGTGGTAAGTCGCCTTCAAGCACCCTCGAGCGAAAACACCGCCGGAGATCACGCGTGTCTATCTCCATCGGTTCCTCCTTCGGAATAAGCAATCCGCTACTACCTCCGGATTCCTGCACCGCCTCCACACGGCGGTCCGGAGGAGTTGGCGTGATTTTGAACCGACCGATCATACTTCGCTACTCTCCACCACCAAATCCTATCAAATGTTGCATGAGGATTTTTGCCCCTCAGTATTAATCCAGTGGCTCCCGTCATGAAAAAATCTTGACGATTCGCATCGCCGGAACCACATTAAAAATGGCAGCCCAAAATCCAGAGGAACCTGCGTTAGCCGAAGGCACATGATCAGTGCTCGCCAAACCTCCGCCCTAGCACACGAAACTAAACCCTCGCATAAAACAAGCGGAGAGGCCTAGGCAGAACGCCAAAACACCGATCAAACTTAAGAAGGCACCCAGAAAGCACACAGTGCTCGCCAAAGCCCGAAGGTAGCATCAATCGACCAATCAAAGAAGCCTTATGGCTCAGTGTACCTTACAGACATCCAGAGTGCACACAGTGCAATTTGTTCAAATAATGTTTCTCTCTAAATCTCACCAAAAGAAGATAGGACCAACCAATTATGCTTTAAGCTTGGTCACCGGGGGTAACACCAACCTGTCCATCTGCGGAGCCCTCCGGAGGTGGGTTGATCGTGGGGGTAGTTTCAGCCTCCTGCACGCCTGTGTTCACGGGTCCTGGCGCCGAACCTCCGTCGGCGGACGTCCCGGTGGTCGTTGTGGCGTTGCCTTCCTCCGGAGGCGGCAAATCCTGCGTCCCTTCAGCCAACACGTCAATCTGCAAAAGTCATAAAAGTCCCTTTAGAAATCAACGCAACACAACAATTAAAACAGTTATTCACAGTTAAAACAGCCACGCGACCCTTACCCCCGTAGCAACTTCGGCGACGATCTCGTACGCCAGCTTGGTACCTCCGCGGGCAGCAAATTTGTCGAAAACCGCGTGGCCCACGGAGGCAACCAATGAGTCCTTCCTTGCCTCGTGGACCCCCTCCACGGTGGGCCAGCGGAAGTCGGCGCCGATGATCTTGCGGGAATGTTTACTCCCCGCATCTCTAAGGGCACAAGCAGTAGCCGCTCCTCCGCAGTAAATCCCCGCCTCAGTCAGCTGGTCAAAGTAAGGAGTCAAATAGTTCAGCTCGTTCTTCAGCCATTCTGCATAACCTCCGACACTGGGTTCAGCGGGCAGATCGCTGGTGGGAGCCCCGCCAGTATGCGCCAGCTGCGCGTCAAAGATCTCCTTGACCTCCACCATACGGATTACAAGGACGCGCATCAAGTCCGCCTCCCTCTCCTCCGCATCTATAGCACGCTTCTCAAAATGCTTCTTCTGACCCTCAGCATCCTCCGCCCGTTTCCTCATATCCTCAAAATCTTTGTTGGCATTCCGAAGCTCCGTCCTCAGATCCACGCTCCGCGATACAGCAGCTTCGCAATCCTCATAGGCCTTCTTACGTGACTCGCGAAGCTTGTTCATATCAGTCTCGTGAGAGGCTTGCTCCGCGAGGAGCTCCTGAACTCATCGTTCGAGCTGACGGTTCTATTTTTATAGCTCCGCAATCCTCTTCTTCGCTTCAACTTCATCCTTCGCGCAACGCTGCCACGAGCCCCGCGCAAGCAAGATCGCTTCAATCATCTTTGCCTCAATGTCAATCAAATTGTTCTCAACCTTCGCTGCCGAATGCGGCTCCGCCTCGAGGCACACTGGCTCGCCCAAAAGCAGGGACCAGAAACCTCCGCTCCTCTTCACTGCAGATTAACCGGCAGTCGCGGAGGTCGGCACTGGTGTACAGGTGCGCCTTAGGGTCCGTGACCCCCGCCGACTGGGCGAAATAGGGCAGCGAGCTTGGCGATGCTTCACCCAAACCCTTCTTTCCAGGCTCCGTATGGGGCGGAGGTACAGCTTCCTTCCCATTGACCCAGACATGGATCCCCTCATACTCCAGCAGCTCGTTGCGAGCGCCAGAGGAAGTCTCAGCATCCACCATAGCCAGATCTTGGTCTCCTCCCCTCGTGGCTCCTCCGCCGCCTCTTTGATCGCAGCTCTCTTGCTGGACCTCCGCAAGGACCGCCGCTCGGAACGTGGGGCGAAGTAATATCCACGTCCTCTTCCACCTTGTTGCCCGAGCGACCCGAAGGAGACGAGCCGCGAAGACTTGTTCTCGCCGCCGCCGCCGCGCCGCCGCGGCCGGCTTGATCAAAACCGGAGGTGGTTTTGGCACCGCCGCCGAAGCCAAAGAGGGCACGCGGCATCTTCTACTCCCTCGTCCCTGTCCACCCCTAGGCGCCAGCGGAGGTCGCTGAGCGACAGGGAGAACATTCAACGCCTCCTCCGTAGATAGAGCAGAAGAGAAGGCCGCACCAGAGCGAGTAGTTCCCGTCGACCCACCTCCGCGGCCGCCAGCCGACGTCTTCCGAATCTTCCCGCCCCCACGACCACCTCCGCCGACCGGGGCGGGGACATCATCGCTTAACCGAGACCTCGGAGGTCTCCGAGGCCGCTCGTTGCCGTCCGCTTCTTAGCCCGCTTTTGCTTCTCCTTCGGCGGGGCGCGGCTTCGGCCTCGCCCCGGTACTTGATGCCAAGCAGGTCATAAACCCGATTCACCCGCGTAACCCCTTCCATCTCCTCCTTCATCTTACTCTGCTCTTCGGCGTCCACCTTCCCGACGAGCTCCAGCACCTCCGCTTCAACCACACCACGAATCTTCTTCAAAGCCTCCGCCTCGCTCGAAGCGGAGGAGAACTCCTCCGCCCAAACAGCGCGGAGGTTCGGCAAATTCAAGCCCTTTAGAAACTCGTACCCCATAGCCGCATAAGACGACGGCCCTTCCTTCGCCAGGCCCGTCCAATCATGGTCGGCTTTCAGGGGCACGACCTTCGCGCAGTGATACTCCACGAACACATCCCGCTGCGACATACACCGAGAGAGATCACGCATCGCGTCCTCGCAAAGCCGCGACCCTTGGTCGGAAGCGGTGGTCACCTTCAGAGTATCCTTGTCTGGGAGCGGGCGAAGGTCGCCCACCAAGTCACGCCCCTCCGCGTCATCCAAACGGTAATAGAACCATTTGTTCAGCCAACCTTCCCACTTGTTCTTCTGAGCTTGCACCGGCACCTTCGCGTTGTTCCGACGGCGGAACGTAAGAACCCCGAATTGACTGTCCTCCGTTACCGTCTTGTCGCCGGTGGTCACTGTCTTCGTCTTCCTCTGCACATGCATGCTGTGCACCTTCGCGAAGCCCTCCACAGTTGGTTCCACCCCTTGCGAGTGGCACCCCCACACAAACGCGCAAAGCTTCGGGAAGCTATTGGGCGTCAGGTGATGGAACTGGACGCTGAACTTCCGAAGAGCCCCCAGCACCAGTGGGTGAGGCGGAAACTGGAGTCCCGCTTCAAAGAAAGCTTCGAAGACCACCACCGGTTGTCGTCGGGTGCGGCGTCGGCCACACCACCGGGAGCCGTCGCCTGTCCCTCTCCGGCCAACCCTCGGCGGCGAACCTATCGAGATCCCCCGCCGCCACGTAACTAGCTCCGATCTCATAGGCGGGGAGGGTGCTAACACGGTGCCCATAGCGTCCCCTTCGCTTCGAGATCCCTTCGCCATCAAACGACTACCTCCGCTCTCACGTACGACCTCCACTCCCTTTTCGAGTACCTCCGCTCTCACGAGACAACCTCCGACTTCCTGATGCTTCTCACCCCCGCACGAGTCTACGACCTCCGGGTACGAACGAGCGAAGGTAAACAGGCAGCGGAAGCAAAGGCACGGCAGCAGGTAAAAAGTGTCTCTTTCACCCACCCCGACTATTTATAAGCCGGGGGGTTCCACCGCGGTTAAGGACGGCACTAATCTCGAGGATCCGACGATCCAGCGGTGGGAAAAGCGCCACGCAAACCCTAACTGTCCCGTCACCGCCACAGCGGCGAAGCCCAGTCCAGCCCATTAATCAATTAAAATAAAGCGCAACTGGGCCCAGCTAAAACGGGCCGCGAGCAACTGTTGGGCGTCGCTGCGGAGGTGGGCCTCAGGCGACACGCCACCGGACCATTCCCCCTCTTTTCTTAAGGGCGTTGCTCCGACCCCGCCAGCCGGGCCGAACCATCGTGGGGCTACTGTTGGGGGGAACAACCTCCGCTAGGACCCCCCTACTTAGCTCCGCGGCCCTGACACGGGCCAAGACAGGCAAAACCGCCAGGCAACTTTGGACAACCTCCGCGCGGGGCGCCCAATTGTGGCGAAGGTCGCTAGGCTCGTCCTAGCGATTCGGCGAAGGTACGTCATACCTCCGCGTTCGGGCTCTTTAGTTTTCTTGTCGCGCAGGCACACGAGGATTCAAAGGAGCCTCCCAGGACCTTCGCGATGGGCGGGGTTCTCAAGGACCTTCGAGGAAGATAACCCAGCCACCTGGCCCTATAGGAGGCGGAAGACCTCTGGACGATCGCCCGCGGGATCAGGATGGGGCGATGCCGAAGACCTGACGCGTGGCGGCACTAAAGGGCGACGCGTGGAATCTCGAAAGGCATGGCACGTGGCGTCCTGGGATAGATCTAGGAGGAGATGTTTTTAATTCTGCAAAGTACAAAATTGCCCCTGTTAAGGCCCACATGTAAGTGTAACCAAGGGTGCAACCCTAATGTAAAGAACCACCTGACCCTTGGTATGGCCTATAAATACCAAGGGTAGGGCAAGTGTAAGAGGGGAGAATTCTTGACATTTTTAATCCCAATTAATGCAAAAACCCCTGATGGGGCCCCCTGACTCTTGTTCCACTTTGGCAACTGTTTAGACCTTACGTTCTGTCTGGGAAACCTTCGCCCTCCTCCTCCGGACTCCGGCGAAGGTAGGGGGGCAAGAGTTTATTATACCAACAGAAATCCAGTGCAAGAATAATTGGAACGAGCTGCGACAACCTAAGGTTCACTGGTTTCTTCATGTGGATGGTCACCACGATCTCGGCCCTAGCTAGTCTCATCCTCCAACTATGCGTAGGGTGAGCAGAATTAATCGAAACTGAAAAACCAAGTTCCATCAAAAAAAAAACTGAAAAACCAAACCAAAAGAACCAAAACCAAAATATCGGTTCTTGTTCGGTTCATGACAGCAAGGAACCTAACTTTCTTTGGGTTATTCCTGTTTCTACTCGGTTACTGAAAGAACCAAATTACGTGAATTGTACTTCACTTATTTATATTTTGTAAGACTACGTTTAATTTATGTGTGATGTCTCATATTTGAATCGCTATGTATTTGTGTTACGACATTGCTATGTTTCCTTAGAGAAAGTGTTGCTCAACTTTGCTTCAAAACCTACATTTTTTTTGTTGTCTTCGCCTTTTCTAAAAAGTTCAATTATAGTTGAAACCAAACCAAAATAACCAAAAACCGAAATGTTCGGTTCCCAAAATTTCTTAGAACCGATTGGTTCCTATAGGTACCGAAATTCTTCAAGAACTGAGAAACCGATCCAAAAAACGAATGTCCATCCTTTGCGACAAGCTCAGCTACATCTTGACCAGATGAGGTCGCCTCCTGCACCATGTTCAGTGTGTTCCCTTTGTTTGTTAGGGCCATCGTGCTATGGAGGATCCAAGTCTGTGTTGTCGTGTGGGTTTATGTTCACCTGATTCCTAATGCCCGCGCTATTTTGTATTTATGAATTGATGGCTCAAAAACTGTTTTAACAAAACTGATGAAGCGTGGCAAGCTATGGTCACATACTTAATACTGGATGCTACCTATTGAGGCACCGCTTATTGGAGATTGCAAAACCACGTGTAAAACTTCTGCAGTTATTATGAAAACAAATGTTGCATTGAAGAGATTGTGGGGAGGCATGATCAGGCACCACCATGCATCCCCTTATACACTAGTACAATGTTGACACCGTTGTAGCATTCTTGTAAAAGAAAATAGTCAACACATTGGATACACAAATGGTGTATACATTTTCTCATGTGTTATTCTTCTATGTCTGAGTGTAATATTTCTATTGACATCGATGTAGCATTATTAGGCTTAATTCTAACAGGCATGTGGTGTCTTCGTGCCTTAAAGAAAGAATTAATTCTCATCGGCACATGTTTGTCAGTGGTTCTCTTGCCTTGCAGATGATGTTGGTCGCTAGGGGCACATTGATCACCGCACACAGTTACAGGTTTACAGGTTCTGTGTAGGACACGCATGTGCTCTTCAGATTAATACCGGACTTGAGAAGTATGATCATTTGGAGCCGGAAATGATGATACAAGTGAATAATAGCAACAAAGACAGGGGAGGCTAGCAAGCACAGTCCGCCTCTTAGAAAAAGCGCTTCCAGTTTATTCTATGCAAATAAACGAATATTTTTATTTGCTGTGGTTAGCATGAATCTCTAATATAATTCACGGGAATGAAAACTTTACACATTGCATGCATGACTAATGGGACTGCAGGGAATGTTTTGATCGTTTGCACTTGTGCTCACACCTCGCGGATAGTATCATTTAGTTCTAAAAGATGTCATTTATAAATAAAGGAAGAAAAATAAAGAAAAATGGCAAGGCAACGTAAATGAAAGTTTACATGCGACAAATAATGTCATGTACTAGAATAACCTGTGTATTAAAAAGCTTGAGAAGACTTGTTATATCTCAGTCGCTGGGATTTTTCCTAAATCCCAGGCTACGTCGCCTGGACTCTTGATCTGCATCCAAGGGTTAGATCTGTGAGCTATAGTGTTTGTGTCACTCATACACCAATAACGGGTCCATGAATCAACCCGCGAAGGACCCAGCCACTTATCGGGCCCGCCAAACCTTAATGGGTGAATGAACCGATACCCGCGAACTGAAGTTGGTGCGCATTTGGGCCAAAATGCAGCTATCAGCCCAATAAACATACATACATACATAGAAAAAAATTACTAGGCCATACCACAAATCAAAATTAACACAGTACCACCATTTCTATTCTACTGTTTACGAGTATGATATCCAAAATTACAAAAAAAGAATATGAAAACTGCACTTTTTTAAATAGTGCAAATGCAACATGTTGTTACTGCAATTATACTGTATATGTATATAAATACAAAATCCAGCTCATGATAGTACAATTACAATGTACCATTTTCTATACAAGTATCTATGGTTGACTAAAAATTATCTACCACAATTTGTGAACTAGCTTGATAGATCAAATAGCATCACCACTTTTGATACTACAATGCAGTTCGGCATGTGATGAGTGGCCAAATGGAGCACTTTGGCTAACAAGGAAATAGTACTGATGCCTAGAGAGCACTATCATCAGAACCAACGACATTCTTTTCAACAACAACAACAACATAGCCTTTTTATCCCAAGCAAGTTGGGGTAGGCAACGACATTCTTTTCGCCAAGGCAAAAAGGATTTAACTGCATACCTATGATATGGAGCTCAACACAAATAGACCAAGATGCAACCAGATTACCACATGCATGTCAAACTCAGAGCTTCCCCTGGACTGCATGTCTACAACCTGCCCAGCCCAGTTCAGAGTTCAGCCCTGGACGTACAAAATGCCTTTAGTCCAGCCCCAGCATTATCTGCATAGGATCATTTTCTATTTCATGCCTTCATCTCCTTTGATCTGTTGCACCAGCACACTTAAACGCCTGAAACCACTTTGTTGAGTATGTGTGGCTGTCCACATCTTCCTCATGTCTTCTTTGCTTTGTTGCTGTAGTTGACCAAAGTAATATGTAGGATCTGTAGGAATCAAAGGTACACAAACACTATATCAAAATCCGCTACAAAAATTGACTTGACTGCTTGCCACAAAGACAGACTCCCCATCATCTAAATCCTCAGGTGGTTGTTGTGTATGTATACACTGCTCTCCACCTTGGCAGGGCCAAAACAACAACAAAAAGTGACTACATCTCAAGGTCCAAACACATAGACCATGCTTTCCCAATTCTTCAACCCCACCAAAGACAATAATTTGTCAAGGATATGACAAGAACACCGATAACTGGTGGCAAAGTACAGTCAAGAAACTGATTTAGAGTTCCAGTTATTTGTCTCCAACAAAAATAGAAACAGGGCACCTTGTTTCAACTGTGACCCCCACTTATACATATTTGATATACATATTTAAACCCAATCCAATGCCCCAATGCCCATAGTACACAGAATAGCGGGCACCCATGATAACTGTAGAGCCTCACTTTCAAAAATTCAAAACATAAAAATGAAAGTTGCACGTTTCAAATAGTGCAATTAGTAAAAAATGATAATGCAAGTATACTGTTCATGTACATAATTAGGTGGTCCTAATGGCAGCAGGGCTATAGCTATACAACAGCTAAATAAGTGTGATACCACGAAGTGCACAGAACATAGCTATCAGCTAATGAAAACAATTGCTAGCACAGAACACTGCATAATTCAGTACTTACAGTTTGCAAATCGAGTAGGCAAAGTTCATTGAAGCATGTAGATACTGATAAGCATAAACAACAGCTGAATGATCATACCTTTCCTATTTCACAATAGGAAACCAAAACAATAAGCTCAGCAAGAACTTGGAATTACACAAGGATATTTTCAGTATAAGCTGTACATAGTTCTTACTCTGATTTGATTTCTTCCCACATCATTTCCTCCAAGTCAATTATATGAAGATCATTCAGTATCCTTCTCTTGTTATCCTCTCCACCAAACATTAGTAATCGAGACTTGGCCGCCTCAGGCTGTCTAATGCAAAGTAAAAAAAAAAAAAAAAAAAAAAAAAAAGAACTCAGCAAGGTCCCAAGTAAACCTGTGCACCAGTTCACTTACAATCAGTTTGGTTCTTCTAGAACTGAGATGACTCCAATAAAATTAACAAGCAACAGGCAATATCATGTTTCTCTAAAAATATAACACAATCAGTTAATAGGTGAAGCAACAAAAAATATGAAGTGATGGCATAGTGAGATATTCTGAGTAAAAAAGGAAAAAAATATGATCCTAAAAAATTTCATAACATAAATATTAAAATTGCATGTTTCAAATAGTGCAACTACTACTTGTTATTAATGCAATTATACTGAATATGTATATAATTAGAAAAACTAGTTCATGCATGTGAACTCGGCTGCAAGTTTACTACTAGTCTGTCTCAAATTGTAGTTCGTCGACTTTTTTATCCCAAGTTTAACCACTCGTCTTATTCAAAAATTTGTTTAAAATATCATTTCTTTTGTTTTGGCTTGCTTTATTAACAAAAGATCTTCGAGAATGACCTAAATTTAATTATGTTTGCTCAAAATTTTTGAATAAGACGAGTGGTCAAACTTGAGGTCAAAAAAGTCAAACGAACTACAATTTGAAACGGAGGGAGTACCTATAATCATGTTAGGTGCGTCTTCTTAGTTTAGTTGTTAGTTGTTCTTGTACCCTCCTATTGTAGCTCCATGTTGTCAAGACTTTCACAAACTTCATCATAGAAATTGAAGAAGTATTCAGTTATGTATATTGCAAGAATGGTACAGAAGTTAATTAAATCAGAAACTATATAGGACAAGTGAAGAACTAAGCCTAGCATCAAAGTGGCTAAATAACAAATTGATGCAAGGACTTATAGTAAGTCTTGCATTTTCTTGTCATTTGTCAAAACATAAATCACAATTAACAGAAAATATTAGATACTTAGAGTAGTTCTTGAGAATCTATAGCCAATCCAAGCGGTCATATCTAGTTACTAAATAGTCATTTGAAATAGTTGTTTGACACATAAACAACCTATCTTGTTAGCTAGGGACACACCTGCAAAGCACAGGGCCTTCAGCCACAGCATATATAAGCAGCTTATCTTGCTCTCTTTCACTCTCTTATCTTCCTCTATCTTGTTTGCTAAATTCTGGTTCGTTCTACCCACTAGCCTCCTCCCAAGTATAAAAACCAACTACTGTCGTGGACTGTGGTTGTTGTTGTTGTTGTTGTTGTTGTTGTTGTTGTCGTGGACTGTGGTGTGCTGCAGGGACAGAAGTGACTATGAATGAATATAATCTCACACACATCCCAACACAAATGATAAAGAGAAAATTTTTGTTTGGACATGCACAAATCACAATAAACAAAAGATGAGGCGTGTTATCACAAAAAAATCATATCATATTCAAACACTCTAGGAATCGCAACCAGAGCTATCCAGCGCTGCAGATACTTTGGGTGTATGCACAACACAGCCACAGCCAAGTCGTCTACCATTTATAGGATTAAGGAACGACGATGCCAGTGGTGCAAAATTAAAAGTAGCTAAAGTGAATGAATGTCGTTAGGCAACAACACCACCAAGCACATAGAGGACTGGAATCATACATGACGCAGCTGGTGGCTGGCCGGGAGCAGAGCAGCTACCTGAAGCCTGCAGCTTCATCATCCAAATTACAGCAAGCAACACATCCACTAAACTTAATGAATTTCCATACCATCATCAGTAGGATTTTTCCCTGAATGATCTCTCAACTCTGATGACAGAGAAGAGCAGTGCTACATGTTTTAGTGTTCAGTGCCTGGAAATTTCAACTTCTACAGAAAGATTACAACCCATTTCCTCCCACTTACCTATCCACCATACAGACTAACATAGTACAAAACATGCCAGCAGTGGCCTAACCCACAAACAAGAGAGAATATTTAAAGTTAGGAGAAGCTGACTTTGCGGGGTCTATGTTGCCACAAATCATAAGTAACAGATTTCAAGATGTGTTAGCACAAATTACAGGAGACATTTTTTTCTATGAAAGGACAAAGAAAAATAAGAGGTGTGTTCTGACACAAGTCACAATTACAAAATTCAAGATGTGTTAGCACAAATCACAAGAGACAATTTTTTTTCTATGAAAGGACAAGGACAAACAAGAGGTGTGTGTTGGCACAAATAACAATTAACAAAGTTCAAGATGCGTTAGCACAAAACACAGCAGACAATTTCTTTCTATGAATGGACAAAGACAAACTTAGTGTGGGTAGGCACAAAATCATAATTAACAGAGGAAAAGATGTGTTAGCACAAATCACAAAGAGACAATTTTTTTCTATGAAAATACAAGGACAAAAACTTGTTGTGAGTAGACACAAATCACAATTAACAACAATAAACTTTGAGTGTTAAGCACAACTTTGTCTTATTGCATTTGTACCGCAACCATCTCACAGGCACTGCACATTGCATAACTCTTCTGGCTGAATACACTAGTGCCTAGTGGCAACTAATGATATAAGCACTTAAAACCCCTGTGCAAACAGAGAATAATGCACCAGGCACTATAAGTTTGGCTTACTTTGTCTAGCTTGAATCTGTCATTCCACTACTTTGTCTTCCTCTTTAATCTCCTTGGCATTTGAGTCAGCAAGCTGCAGAAACAAATGGAGACATTTACATGTAAGACTTGTGCATCTGATTTAGAGAACACGTAATGCCCATCCATGTTGTAACCATGTTTGACTGCCCCATCCATGTTGTAACCATGTTTGTGTTGCTCACACATGTTCGGACACAGTACATGTACAAGAAATGTATTTGACCTATCATATTTTAATAAAAAAAAGTCTCGAACAGAATATGAAATGTGCATAGTACTACGGCTGATTTTTACTTGATTGAATTCACAGACTTTATACAGTACATACAGTAGTTCTAGAAAAGTTACCTGCACAAAAATGGACTAGCTGATTGAGTCCTTCGGGACAGTAGAATCCTGAATCACACGGTCAGGGTCTAGCTGACCACTGTAATAACTAGATGGCACAGTAGGAAGTTCCAACATCCCAGCAGCCGCCTCCACGGATGCCATTCATTTATATTCATCATCCCCAAAATCTGACATGGCCTTTGCTTTTTTATTCCACGGGTTCCAAACAACTGTAACAAAAAATATATGAAACCTCCCTTTCCTCACAACAAACGTTCTTTTCTTCTCATGATCAATAATGGCAATTTTTTATGGTGTGCCCAGATATATTCTCTCCAGCTGTAAAAAATGCATATGATTTCTTGAGTAATAATGAGAAAGCAAGTGAACAATGGGTAAATAAAATGCTTTGTCGACGCACCTCAGATTCAAAAACAATTGCATCGCCTTGTTCGGTGAAACGAGCTCTATCTTGTAAGTTGTCAAGGTAATCCAGAGTTTCCAATCCTTCTACTCGCACCTCACGTATGAAATCAAACCGAGGGATATTTCTCTCTCCCCACGGTTCGGTTTTTCCACCACACTGGAGGTGCTCTAATAGATTTCACAAGTGAAGCCTATGCTTTGCAGTCCCGGTCTGTATACTTCGCTTCCCGGTTGTCACCCCCTTGCCACAAGAAAACACAGAAATCAAGCAAAATGAACTAACAGGTGAGGGAGGCGTTGTGTGGGCTGCTTCGTGGGCGCTCGTACATACTAGCAGGAAGAGGTGTGTCAGGGGCCCCTTGTGCTCGCTGCATCATCAGCGCAAGCAGACAACTACAACAACAAAGCACATCTGAACCAGATCTACAGAACACAGTTAACTGAACCAATAGCTGACCTCAACCCTAACAACACCTGAGCAAGCAACGTTGCTCAACTTAGCTACAAATCAAATTATTACCAGCATCCCAAACTGAAACCCCTAATAACAAAATCAAATAGGCGAAAATTGCATCGACGGGAGTGGGGAAAAAATAAAGCAACATACCCCAAATGAACGGAGCGCGAGCGCGTAAGCAGGTACACGAGCTCTAGCATTGGCAGCCGCCAGCGAGGCTGCAATCGGCGAGCGAGAGGCTCCGACGCACCTAGACGGAGCGGACGGCGGAGTTCACCAGAAGAATCGCCTCCCACGACGAGCTCGAGGAAGACGCGCGGTCGAGGAATGCGAACAGTGTCGGAAGATTTTTGGCCCGGTCCGTTCGGTGTTAGCGGGCGCAATCTCCAGTGGATCATGCCCGGACCCAATACAGAGCAAACACAGCGCACGGAATTGAAAACCACCAGCACAGCGCACGACACGTCGCCTGAACAAATCACAGAATCCAGGCGACCGTAGGTTAGGAAAAGTGAAGCTTTGAACGAAAAGAGTAACTAGTAGTGCTTGGGACAGATTACCTTATAATTGATGTGAGCGAGCATGGCCTTGTTCTCAGTTTTACGCCACTTCCAGCCTGACCACTTTAGTTTCTTGCAGTCTTCAATAACTATTTTGAGATTGGTTAGCTGTTGTATGCTCTCTGGTAAACATGTGATGCGGTGGCATTTGCTGATACGAAGAATCTCGAGAGAGGTGAGGCACCCAATGCTCTCCGGTAAGGACGTGATTTCACAGCTCCTTATTTCCAACTTTTGGAGGGAGACAAGGCTTTCCCCCCATTGCTCTACTGTAGCCATGCTCTGATCACTGCATTCACTGATGTGTAATATAGAGAGGCTATGGAGGTGGTGAAGCAGAATGTGGATAGGAACCTTGCAGCCACTTACAAACAGACTAGTTACCCGAACAGAAGCGGGATAAGTAATCTGAGATGTCCCTTCCCCCCATGGTGATATTAGGCCATCACATCTTCCCTTTATGGTCCAACGCTCAAAAACTCTATGTGGACATGGTTTCATCCTTAAGTTGGGGCAATCACTTATTTCCAAACTAGAAAGATAGGGGAACATAAACTCGCTCACACCATCCCTACCACTAGGGTATGTTGTGTACCACACTCTGAGGCTTTCCATTCCACGTAGTGTAAGAGAATTCAGTTGATGAAATGCCCGCCTGCTGCCACATAAATCCCAGTTAATTTCTGAAATGCCATTCATTCGTTCAAGCACCAGCTCTCTTAGACTAGATAATTGTCCAAGTGGTGGCAGGCTGTTGCACTTGGGAAAATTGGACATGGAAATACAAACAAGATTTGGGAGATGAAACACATTACTACCAACAAACCACTCAGGGAAACTCAAACTATTGTAACCGTATAACTTTAATTCCTTTAAAGTTTTTGGTGGCACTAGTTCTCCCAACACTTCCATGTCATCCACAGACCTCGCAACATCTTTGGTCCAGTTGAGTTCTAGTTTTTCCATTCTATCTTTTTCAGCCAGTTTGATACTCCGCGCCTCTTGCACGGACTTCACATTTTCAAGTCTGCTTATCACCAGGTCAGTATGATTTACATCCTGAAGCAGAAAGAGGTTGCTTCCAGAATCATGATTACCAGAGTGGACCACAAAGTCTGGTAACATTAATATATTTTTGCTGAGTTGACACTGCTTCGACCTGTCTAGCCTTATGCAATCTTTCAGCTCTAGAAACTTTAGCCTATCCATTTCACTGAGAAATGACGGCAAATGCTGCAAATTCCTGCAGTTGGAGACATCAAGTGTATGTAGCTTCCTGAGACCACGAAAACTGTCAGGTAAACTCGTCAGACTTCCATTCCTAGACAAGTCCAGATGCTCTAGATTCAGAAGGTTACCAATACACTCAAGGAAGATCGGAAATGCTTGTATTGGATATTCTTGATTACCTGAACAATACGATAGGTTCAAATATTGGAGTTCAGTGAGATTTATCATGGCTTCTGACATGCGTGAACGATGCAACTCAGTGCAGTCAACTAAGCATGACCATCCTGACAAATTCAGATGCCGGAGTTTGGTAAGGCAACCCAAGTTGTCCAGAACACAATGAATAGCACTACACCATGATAAGTCAAGGTAAACCAGATTTTTTAGAATCTCAAATGATATTGGTCCTTTCCTACTGCTCCAGTGTTTACTTGAACGTGATAAGTTCAAATACTTGAGGTTGGCAAACCTGTTCAAAGCTTCAGGCAGATTTTCTATAGTCATAAATCCTTTTCGTGACATATTCAAACATTCAAGTTTAGTGAGAGTAAACAAAACTTCTGCGTTGATTGGCTGGGAAGTATACCCGCTTTCTGATATGTCCAAATTCCTCAGTTTCAAAAGTCTACTCAAATTTTCTGATAGCTCTCCAATATCCCCGCAGTATGACAAGTCCATATATTCAAGGTTAGTGAGGCTCTTAAGGGATTCTGATACATATGTAACCTGTTCACAATTTGAGAAATCCAGATGGACCAGCTTTGTTAGCTTGCAAAATGACACTGGCAATTTTTTTATTGTGGAACAACCTGACAAATCAAGATACATCAAACCCTGCATTTCACCAATCGAATCTGGCAGTGCCAAGATCTCAGAAGACCCACGAAGGCTGAGGTAAGTTAAATTTGAGAGCTTCATGACATGATCGGGAAATATACAATGTTGGACCCTTGGAGCATTAAGGTATCTCAACTGCTTTAACTTATCAATAGAATTTGGCAACTTCCGTATCAAGCACTCACTTAAATCCAGAACTTGGAGGTCCTTGGCAGATGAAAATACATCATAATCCTCAAGACCAATTATGCCACGGACCTGAACTGATATGAACTTCGCAGATGAAGATGATCCACCACCGAGGCACACGGTTTTGTCACTTTCTAGAAAACACAGCCCTGTTATCTTGGTGGGATATTGTGTGAATGCCAGCAACGACTTAGTAGAATCATCGAGTAACTTCAAGTTTTTTGAGCAGATTCGGCTTTCTCCTGTATCGCCTTGTTTACTAGCATACGTTGCCAAGTCATGCACCAGGTCGTGCATGGTGAATACTGCAACATCCTCGTAGTAGGCTGCAACAGTCTGCGACCAAAAAAAAAAGAAAAAAAGAGAAAAAAAAACTCGGCAAGGTCAGTAGTTTGGAACATATAGCAGGTATAGGCGTACAATTCTTAGAGACGAGACATAAGCCAGAAAAACACGAGTAAGAACAACAAATAAAACTCCAGGCGTCCTATCATACTCCAGGATAAAATCACAAAAGTTGATTTGTGATCTTCATTAACAATTAAATAACTACTAAACAACGAAACTGCAACAAATTCTAAAAGAAAAATACTGTTATCTTGGGCTCAGCGGCATCCCCACACGTATCAACTCTATTAGACCAACTCTAGAAAGAGCCCTCAAATTAACTCCTACTTTTGATTTTAGGACTCAATTACTTTCAAGTGTCCGGTTTTTTATTCTAGCACGAGGTCTTAAATCAAGGTCCTCAAATCCATTCCAGTAGACACTGGCATATAAGACCCACTCGTCATTCGATCATTTCCACCATGTTCCAGTCAACTGAACTATGGAGATGTGAGGGTGAAAAGCACCAAAGACAGCGGAGATGTGAGGGTGAAAAGCACCAAAGACAGCACGGTGGGGTCAAGTGCTTCGTCTAGAGGAAAGGAACCACATTGAATTAGCCTTGTCTGGGGGATGGAACAGACATTGGGCCAAGACCTTTGATGGACCTTCGATGGGGAGAGGATAGGGTAGTGGCGGCGGAGAGAGTCAGGACTAAAGAAAACATGTGCAACAGTGAGCTTCTTATTTTTGGGTGTCTAGCAAACGATTCTTTTTCGAACGATTCTTTTTCGAAAAAAAGTAGGAAGCTTCTCATGTACCCCCAGGAAATGGAGCCGAGGGGAGAGATTTGGGACCTCCATAAGGTATGGACTCAAGTTAGAGATTAAAGTTTTAGGGTGTCACGTCGGATGTGACATAGGGTGTGAGATGGGGTGTTCGGTTACCAATAAAAAAAATAAATTATAGATTCCATTGGTGAACTGCAAGCTGAATTTATTAAGCCTAATTAATCCATCATTAGCACATATTTACTGTAGCACTACATTGTCTAATCATGGACTAATTAGGCTCAAAAAATTTGTCTCGTAAAATAGTCTCAATCCGTGTATTTAGTTTCGTAAATAGTCTATGTTTAATAATCTAAACATGTGTCAAACATCTAATGTGATAGGGTGTAAAGTTTTTTGGAGGAACTAAACAAGGAACAAGGTTCGAATATTTGGATATATAAATATTAGTTAATGTTTAAGTGCCGTTGACTACTAAAAATTACTTTTATTAAACTGTATTTTTTTCTTTATTTATTGTAACACTATGCACAATAGATACTCTTTATTTTGTATCCATTTCTGATTAACTTATTAATAAACTACAAACATATGTTTTCATCCGTACCCGTAGTTTTGTGACATTTGCATGACACCACTACGTATATTCAATATATATTTAGATGAAACCTTAGCTTCAACGATGGTGTCTTCTTTCAGGCCATAGGTTATGATATTATGTATCTAAATTTTGATTTTCTAATATTAGTGTTATTGATTGATACATGTTTTAAATACAATACAGAACTGAACAAAGCCCTGAGAACTTCTTGATAGTGTCAGAAGTATGTGTCAAAGCATTTGTTACTCTTGGAACTTCGTCCTAGATGGCTAGGCCTTGCTGGCAAACACAAACACCCAAGTCTGCAGAGTGTTGAGGCAAGTTTGTGGAGGCTACAATCTTGGCTCCGGAAAAGAGAGACTCAGCTAGAGTGCAACCCGAAGTGGTCAATTATGGCTTCCACAATGGAAACATACGATCAAGTGGGGCGAACAAACGGAAATATATCATTGCATCTCATTTGTTGGTTTTCTTTCATATTTATAGTGTATTCAGTTCATATATTTGAGCATGTGCTTTTGTCTACTTGGTTGTGTGTGTTTGTGGGTGTAGGAACACTTTGCAAAGGTTGAGACACCCCAAGCACCTACACAACACCTTGCATAGAAGTGGGGAAAGAAAAGGAGCAAAATTAGCACATTTGTGCATGCGCTACAGGGAAAACCAACCTAGGCCAGTTTAGGCGATGAAACCAGTTCAAACTGGTTGATGCCGAATTTGGCAGTCTGTGTCAGTTTTACCTATTTTAATAAAAAATTCTAAAGCCTGTTCAACCCCTCTCTAGGCATTGACTCGGTCCATTCATATACCAAGAATGACCATCAATAAAAATTACATAATATTTGTGACTGCCCTTTCTAGTAAAAGGTGCAGGACCCATACAGCTAACTGATTAGGATCAAAAGGTCCAGCAAAATTGGAAACACTAGATGAATATAGAAGTTGAACACACCGCCTAGTGTCCTACAGGAAAGAAAATAGTGTCCCACAGCAAACAAAAATTGTTTCAGTGTCCCACAGCATATGTTACCTAATTTGAGCGTCCCACAGCTAAATTTCCCTTTTATTTTTCTATATTCCAATTTACAGCTATAGGATGATGTCATGTGGCAAATGAAGAGGCAGAAGATTATGCAATGGATGACACATGAGCCATGGGCCCAATGGAGGATGAACGATGCAAAGTTTCCAGAATGTGTAGGCTAGAAGCACCATTACGATGATGGCAAGTCCCAATCAGAGTCTACCTCTTCGATAGTACTGGATAACACTAGATGGGCCATCAAATACAAATAAGCAAATGTGGCTGGTAACTCACTTGAAAGAAGATTAATAGATAACTAAGGTACAAAAGAAACATTGGGGTCTGGGTACAAACAAAATGAGTATTGCAAAGCAAAACTTGGTGACTGATAGGCAAGATATGTACCATCACCTGTCTGAACTGAAGCGCCACCAATGACTAACTTGCAAGAAACTAACTAGTAACGATAAGATATCAAATGAAAAACTTGTTGCTCCAATCTAGCACCTCCAGATTTAACTCTTTTCCATGAAGTGAGGACAAAAGTGTAAGTGAATGCTACGTGTGCAGGCCCATTCCACGTGTAGAATGGGCCATATAAGCAGTTTTGAACACGGGGTGTTACAACAAAGGCCACAAATCAAGCAGCTAAGACAAAGGAGCAATGATAGTTGTGGAAGGAACATTAACAAACTCCAAACCATAACCATGACCTCGTGGGGCATCACACTATGCACGATACTTAGCCAACTCCTCTCGACGATGAGAGAATAACTTTATGAAAGATGCACTACACCATAGATGAATTACCGCAGCGAGGCCAAATGGCCCGCCATGGCGGGCACAGTGTTTGCCTGCCATGGTAGTTCGTTGGCCAAGGCGCCCGCTGCGGTTAATGCATTTACCGCAACGGGCAATGCTTATAGGGCTTTGCAAGGGTACCTTTTGGTGCACCGGTCCTCTACGAAGCTACCAACACACTATATGATACAAATGCAGTAGGCATAGACTTGAGTCATGTTTCTTCTGCTGGTAAATTAGATAATATATACATGTGCCTTAGTGAGAGTAGATGAATCGTGAAGCAATCATGTTTGAGGTTCTATTTGGTAGAGCTATAGCTCTAGGAAATCTCCTTAGAGTTAGTCACCAATAGATCTAGAAATTGTTGTATCTAGAGCTGCAGACATGTTAAGTGTAGTTACATGACTCTTTTTAATTTATTTTCGAAATTAAGTAAAGAAAATTTAAACCACTTTAATTAGCCTATAAATTACAATCCAGCATAGATCTTGGTGCTAGAGCTATGCTAGACAGGTCCTGAATGGAATCATATATATATATATTTGGCGCGTTGACCCATGGCAAATCTATACGTAAAAAACATTTCAATGAACTTATGGGCTAGACATGGAGTAGTTGTACAGGCTGGTAGCATAGAAGTTAAAGATCCCATCAAGCAATCAAAAGCAAAATAGTAGTCATCAGTGGGTATACCATTTTGCTCAATCACATGGGTATGCTGTATCACAGCAACACACTATCCTAAACACAGCACCCCTTCAAATTGGACAAGATAATTTATCTATTTTGATCTTAGATAGATTGACTCATATTTTATTGCAGCATCATTACTACCATCCTCCTGATGCACATGTGGATCTTCGGTTCAAGAAAAAAATAAGCCATAGCCCCTCAACGCTGTTTATACACAGAACACCAATTCTAGATAATTGTGACAATCTTGGGTGATATTAATAACAATTGATCAAAACGCTGGACATGCTAGTGCCGTGGATGAGGTCATGAAGACAACATGACTTGAGCCAGAGGCCTCAAGATGCAACAGTTGAAGGCAGCCGAGTACAAGACGAAGATAATCGCACAAATAGGTTTGTTGAGACATGTGAAGATGACGGGCGTATGCATGTGCGTTGTGCGTGAAGACGGCAGGCGAGTGGATGGCCATGGCTTGCTTAGAGTGACAGTATCGAAGGGAGTCCTAGCAGTTCTGATGTGGTTTCACGTTGTGCAGAAATACAGATGGGCCCGTGGGATCGATCGGCACATATACTAGTGACCGTTTTGGATGGTGTGTCTAACGCAGACAGGACTTTGGGATGATTGTTGTAGGCTGCACTGCAGATGGACGATGATTCCGAACAAAAAATGATCAAAGGTAGATTATATTAGCCTAATTCTAACCATATACCATAGCTTTGATACCATGTTTTGTCGATGTTTTACCACCGATAGCCTGCCACGGGGTACATGGGATAATTGTTCGGGCTTCGGCGAATTCAAGAACTCAGCAGTGAACGCAAAGAGATGAACAATTTTATACTGGTTCGGGCCCTAGTGATCGAGTAAATGCCTTTACGAGGATGGCAGGGTGTCATTTGGGCAATCGCTCCTTTGATTCCTGGCCGCCTTCAAGAATTCATCAAGCGGGGCTTCCATAACCGCATCAAGAACATCTTGGCTCAAATCCAAGTTCTTGCTCCGGAGGCGCCATTGGAGAAGCTTGCCGAGGACGCCAAGATCCAGGAGTTCTTGGACCAAGTTACCACGGGCAAGCCTGGTGTTGAAGATTTGATCGCCCAGCTTGTGGAGCAACTCAAAATTCAGATCTCTCCTCCAGCCGAGCCATGAGTAGTTGTTGTATCTTTTTCTTTTTTGCTTGACGAGTTGTAATAAATAATTGCTTCACTGTATATATGACCAGGCTTCGACCTAGTTTTTTGTCTTATATCTTCTATTTTCTTTTTCTCGTGAATCTTGATTCTGTCTAAGTAGTTGGCTTGATTGTGTCCTAATTCTTGTCCTTGTTTTAGGATCGTTACCAGATTGTAGTTGAACTCTTATTCTAGGGTTCTCCATGAACCCTGAAGGTTTGAGTGTTGGCCATGTCACCATCTTCTTCTTCGAATTGTGGCCTTTCTGTGGCCGTGCTCTCTTCTCTGCGGTTCTTGTGAACCTGTGTGATTCTTCTTCATGTTTCTTCTTCTTATTTCCGAGACTTATGTCGGTCTAGGAAGTTTGAGTGTTGGCCTCTTGCCGTACTTTCTTTGAGTTGTGAACATCTTGTGTGGCCGCACTCTCATCCAGACGGTTCTCATGGACCCGAGAATCTTATTCTTGTTCCCAGGTTCTCATGAACCTAGGAAAGGTGAGTATAGGCTATTGTCATACTCTTCTTCGAGTTGTGACCATCTTGTGGCCACACTCTCATCCTGACGGTTCTCATGAACTTGGGATTCTTATTCTTGTTCCCAGGCTCTCATGAAACTAGGAAGGGTGAGTGTTGGCTATTGATGTACTCTTCTTTGAACTGTGACCATCTTGTGGATGCACTCTCATCCTGACGGTTCTCATGAACCCGGGTTCTTTGAGTGTTGGCTAGCACCGTACTTGATCAAGTGTCCTTTTAGAGGCATCTATATCTCCAATAAAGATAAACCCCACTAAGTTATTTCCCTGCCTCCTCCTTGAGCCACATCAGCCAATTTCAATTACCCACCTCCACCGTATGCCAGCCTGCCGCCCTTCCGTAACCCTCCGCCTCCATCCACCTCCATGCCGAGTAAACATGAAGAGGCCAAAAAAGGAGAAACGCATCATTTAAGGAAAACACATCCCACCTCCACATCTTCCTCCACCACCGCCACTTGCCTGTCACTCAGTGCACCACCACGCCGCCCTTTCCCAACTGTCCCCTCCACTTTTTCCTCCTACTGCATCCATGTGCCACCCGCATCCTAATCTTCATCCTATAAACGAAAACTCGCATCTAGATCGGAAGTAGAGGCCGAATAGGCTGCGGGAATAGAGGTTGTGACCAAGGAGAGGCCAACACATGGGAGACCGAGGCCACGTACCGCTTCCTGGAGCTCGCCGTCGATCCTTGAAATGTCCCACAAACCGCCTCCGACAACGAGGTCTTAATCTGGCAACACATGGCTTGCTCGAGCTCGACACTCGTGGCAAAGACTATCTCCACATCAAAAGAAGAAGGGATCCAAGCATGGTGCCTGGTACGGTGGCATTTTCTTAGGGGGAGTGGATGCAGTCCCTCGAGTGGTTTTACTGTATATTTTAACTATGGAGATATTTTTACTTTTATATGAGTAGGCTCCGTATGTACTCTGCTAAGCGCTAATTGTCACATTTCTACTCAGAAGTATACATATACATTAGCCTAACGCATGCAGATAACTCCAAACTCTTGATGACAGCCAAGGTATTGCCGAGATTAATTCATAACTATTTTTTCACAGGTCTTATTTTTGACTAAATGGTGATAATTTTGTGCTGCATTCCTTTAAATAGTATATCTTTAAAAAGTTGTGACTTTTTATCATACAAACTATTATAAATTGTATATACAAATTTATATTTATCATTTGAATCTAAGAGCAACATACTATGGTGTTGCTAGATGGTACTATCCATTCTTCCTAGGTAATTTTTTACGAATACCATACAACATAATTCCCATAGCAAATGCAGATAAAGATAGGGAAATGCTAAACAACACACGTGTGTTTTTTGGGGAAACAACACATGGATTTTTCTGTGCCTATGACAGTGGGTCCCTCCCCTCTGTCTTATTGTCCTTCTATAGAAAAAAAGTGTGTTTTTTGGAGAAACAACACATGGATTTTTATGTGCCTATGACAGTGGGTCCCTCCCCTCTGTCTTATTGTCCTTCTATAGAAAAAAATTGTCTCTCTATAATTGTCTCTCTGTAATTGTAATTGTCTCTCTATAGTTGTAATTGTCTTCTCTGTAATTGTCTCTCTGTAATTATAATTGTAGTTGTAGTTGTAATTGTAATTGTAATTGTAATTGTGGTTGTTGGACCTTCATCCAATGGCTAAAAAAAATGTGTGTGTTAGTTTCCTAAAAAAACACACACGTGTTGAGTAGACAGTACATTTTGTATTTTCTTTAATTTCTCTTGTATAGTGGTAAGCCATGCAAATCACACGCCAACGTGGGGCATTCATCTCCTGATTCTTAGTAGTTAACATTCTAACATATTTATATTCCTCCTTCATATCCTCGGCAACGCGTGGGAATCCTTCTAGTTCACACGGTTCTCATGAACCCGGGACAATCTAAGGCTATTCTCTGAGATAATCATTTCTCTCTGAAAATATCTTTTTTATTGATCTAGGGATTCAAGTTCATGATATTTGGGTATTTCACAACCTATTCTTTGTCTTGTATCTTCAAGAATAAAATCTTCTTAGTTGACTGTCATGCCAAGTGTTCCTGATAGGTATTTCATCTTGGGTCATGAGTTCATATGTGCCTAGTCTGATTGTTTTTAATACTATGAAGGTTCCTTTCCGTGGGCTGAGTAGTTTATGTCTTCCATCCTTCTTTTGTATGAGTTATATAACTAGGCGTCCAACCTTGAATGAGCACTACTGGGTACTTTTGTCGTAGTGTTGTTGTAGTCCTTATTGATATCTTGCAGATTGTAGTGTGGTGTTGACTCTGACTTCTTCTTTTTTTTTTTTTTTTGAAAATTGTCACTTGACTCGGCCTTCTTTGGAGGCCATTGTAGGAGCCAGTTATTGATCCTTGCCCGACTAGCTCCAATGTTAGTAATCGTGGGCTTTGTGGTTTACCTTCTATTCCTCTGTCTTTTCCGTGGTGCCACTCATAGTGCATTATGTGGCTAGAGGGTGGGACCTATTTATAGACTCCACTTCCAGGTGACACATGTGTTCCGATAAATCGTGTGACTCTTGAACCATGTCACCAACCATGATCAGACAGGCCAGTATTCCGAGTCTAAAATATTTTAGTTCCAAGCACACATGTGTGAGTCATGTGCCATAATTAGATTGTATATATGAGATAAATTCCAATCTAAATATGTGGGTCAACAGCCCTAGAGCTGATCCATAAATTCCAATCTAAATATGTGGGTCAACAGCTTGCAAAGCTGATCCTGCAAAACAAACCCAACTATTCCATTGTGCTGTACTCGGGCAAAAATGTACGTACACAATATATATTCCAGTAGAGTCGATCTCAATAATTCCTCAATACTATATTCCAGCACAAATGTCCTCGGCATCTCGAGTACAAATTCCTCGAGTTGATCATTTATTATTAATAGTATTTCCACATGTAGAGGTGATAAATTATTACAATAAAAATTGTAAAGTCAAATTCTAGTCTTCTTGTTTGTTCGGCTTTTCCTTCATCATATTGTTCTGTCCTTGGTGATGTTCATCTTAAGTCTGCTGGTAGTACTGCTTCTGATCCATATACTAAAAAATGTGAGTACCCAGTGGCTCTATTGATCTGGGTTCTTAGCCCCATACTACTTTTGTTAGTTCTTTGATCCACTTGGTGCTGTGGTCTTCTAGGTCTTCATATAATCTTCACTTGAGTCCTTGTAGTATTAGTCCATTTGCCCTCTCTACCTATCCATTGGCCCGAGGGTGAGCAACTAAGGAGAAGTCAATGTTGATAACGTAGTCTTGTGCCTAGTGTTGGAACTTGGTTGCTATGAAACCCTAGATCTATGATTATTCTGCTTGGCATGCCAAATCTATGCATGATATATTGGATGAACTCTACTCTTTTGTTGTGCTATACTTGACCAATGGTTTGTACTCAATCCATTTTGTAAACTTGTCGATTGCAATGAAAATATACTAGAATCCTTCCTTTGACCTCTTGAGTGGTCTAACTTGATCTAGCCCCCAGCATGACAAAGGCCATGCTGGTGGTATGCATATTACGTTGTGGGTTAGAACATGGGACTGTCTTGCAAACATCTGGCACTTCTTGATGAGTTCTTCTACATCTTTTAGTGTTGTTGGCCAATAGAACCCGGTTTGAAAAGCTTTCCCAGCCAATGTCCTAGAAGCTGCGTAACTGCCATAGCACCTAAGTGAATTTCTTCTAGGATTTCTATCCCTTTCTCTAATGTGACACACTTGAGTAGAATGCACGATGATGTTATTCTTTTGTAGAGGTTGTCCCCTACAAGGACGTAGTTCTTGCTTCTTCTAATAATTCGGGTTGCTTCGGTCTTGTCTTATGTTATCTTGTTTACTTTGATGTAGTTGATAAAGATTTGCATCCCTGCTAGAGTTATTATCATTATCTATGTTGCAGGTCTCTCTGGGTTATTTTAAACCCATTGTGATCTTCCTCTCGTCTGACCCTGTAGCTTGCTATTCGAGGGCTAGTGTTTTGGGTTGTTATATAGAAGGAGTTGATAGTTCTTCTACAAACACTCCGGACGGTACTTTTGCCCTATCCGATCCAAGTTTTGCTAAGAAATCTGCCGCAACATTTGAATCTCGTAGTACATGTAGAATCTCTAGGCCATGGAAATTTTTCTCCAACTTTTACACTTCTATGCAATAAACATCCATGTTGTCCTCGGTATAGTCCTAATCTTTGTTGGCTTGATTTACCACATCTACTGTATCTCCATAGATGAGTAGTATTTTGATTTCTAGAGATTTGAGCTATTTTCCATCGGGTGATATAAAAGGAACTCCTACTCCAACCCCTCCAAGCTTAAGTGAGCCATCAAAGTACATGTTCCAATGATCAAAGATTATTTTTGGTACGGCTATTAAATTTCTCTCCACTCGGCTATGAAATCGTGAGAATTTGAGATTTGATTACCTTTCTTTTGTAAACTAAATGTTGAGCGCTCTTAGTTCTACTATCCACTTGGATATACGTTTGGTTGCATCCTAGTTATGCGGGATGTCTCCAAGTGGAAAATCTATTACTACTTTGTAATCTTATGCTCTTCGAAGTAGTATCACAACTTGTGAAATGATATCGGGATTCCATAGAGTAATTTTTACACATATGGATACCTTGTCTCTGAATCTAATAACACTTTGCTTATGTAGTATACATGGTGTTGCACCTTGTATACTTGTTTGGGTTCTTCTCTTTCCACCACAATTGATGTGCTAACCACTGAGTTGGTTGCTGTGATGTATAGCACATGTCTTCATGTTTCTTTGGTGGAGCTAGTATTGTAGGTGAGGTCAGGTACTCCTTTAGATTTTCAAAGGCTTCTTTTGCTTCTACTGTCCATTCAAACTTTCCTATCTTCTTTAATAGAGAGATGAACCTATTCAGGGTTGCCATACAACCTATTAGCTTTTGGACATCCTTGACATAGCAAGGTGGACCCATGCATGTGATTGCTCTGATTTGCTTGGTCCTTGCCTCTATCCCTCGATTGCTGACTATAAAGTCGAGTAGTTGTCTGATGGCACTCTAAAGACATACTTGTTTGGGTTCAGCTTCCATTGCCATGCTTTCAGGTTGTCAAAAGTCTCTTTTAGGTCATCAATTAAAGAATCTGCCCCTTTGGTCTTGACTACAACATCATCCCCATATGCCTCTACATTCTTACCAATTTGTTCGCCCAAGCATGTTTGAATTTCTCTTTGGTATGTTGCACCGGTGTTCTTTAACCCAATTGGCATAGAGTTGTAGTAGTATGCACCAAATGGGGGGATGAAAGATGTCATGTTCTGATCTTCTTGTCATAATAAAATCTAATGATATCCTAAGTAATAATTAAGGAAGGACAGAGGGGCTAATACTATAGTTAAATCAACTATTTGATCGATTCTGGGGAACAGAAGGATCCTTTGGATAGTGCTTGTTGAGACCCGTGTAGTCAACGCACTTACACCACTCATCTGAGTTCTTTTCTATAGGAGGACTGGGTTGGCTAGCCAATTTGGGTGGAGTATTTCTCTGATGAACCCATCTCGCCATGAGCTTGGTGATTTCTTTCTTTATTGTTGTTTTCTTAACTGGTGCAAATCATCGTAGTCGTTGTTTGATGGGTTTTGAACCTTCGTTGACATCAATTTTGTGCTAAGTCAAATCTCTTGGGACACCGGCATGTCGGCTGGCTTCCAAGTGAAGATATCTTTATTGCCTTGGAGAAAGTTGGTGAGCGTGAGTTCCTATTTGTGAGACAAGTGTGCACCGATGATCGCTATCTTGGATGGATCACCGGTCTATAGATCGATGTGCTTGATATCAACTTCTTTTGGTGGAGCAAGGATGCTTGGCCTCTTAACTGGGATCTTGAGTTCTTTAGGGTTCAACTCTTTGGCTATCGTGTCTATTTCTTCTCTCATTCTTGCATCTTGAATCTTCATTGATATCTAGAAAGCTTGGACATCGCAGTCCAAGGCACGCTTTTAGGTCTGTGCGTAGAGATAGGACTCCATTTGTTGTTGGTATCTTGAGTATTAAGTATGGATAGTGCTGGATCAACATGAATTTTGCCATTGTCGGGCATCCAAGGATAGCATGATAGCAGGATTCAAAGTCTGTTACCTCAAATTTGATGAACTCGGTAAGGTAATTCATGGGGGTAACAAATGTTACTAGTAGGGTGATTTGTCTTAAGAGCATAATAGCTTTGCTGGAAATTATTCCATAGAACGGTACGGTTGTTGGTGTCATCATCCCTTCAAAATCTAGCTTAATCTTTCTTAGTGTATCAGAGAATATGATAATGAGCCTTGCTCCACCATCAATGAGTTCTATGGTTACTATAATCCCAACGATTGTTGGACCCAACACCAGTGGATAGTGCCTTATGTTTCCTACGCTTGTCCACTAGTCTTCTCTTGTAAATTGGATTGGATATTGCAACCAATTTAGGTACCTAGGCATGGCGGGTTCTCCTTCCATGATCATTCTTAGTGCTAGCTTGTCTTGATGCTTGCTCCTAGAATCTAGCACTCCTGAGAAGATTACTATCAGCGTTCTCTTAGACTCCTAGAACCCTTCCTCTGGGTTGTTTTCTTCTTTCTTCTTCTGATTTTCTTCTTTTTTCTCACTCATGTGGTCTTTCCTCACATAGCGTTCTTGGAAGAAGTAGCATTCTCCCAACGTATGATTTCCATGCGGGTGATATATGCATGGCATGTTTTCAAGTTCCTTTGTCTTCATGTCATCATAAAACTTTTTTTCTTGTCTACCACAGCCACTATGTTGTCGGGTCTCCTCTTCTTGTCATGTTGTCTGTTGCCTCCGATTATTTTGTCACTTGTTACTATCTTGGTTGATTTGATCTAGGAATCTTTCATGAGTTCTTTCTTCTGCTACAATCAACTTTTCTACTGTCCCCTTGAATTCTTCATTGGTTCATGGGTTCTCTTCGCAGAAATCATGGAATTGCCATCGTGCAAAGATCCCATAGGAAAAGGCATCAATAACTTCTCTTTCTATGATGTCATGGACTTGTGCTCGAGTTCTTCAAACCTTCAATAGAAATCTCGAGATTTTTGACCTTCTTCTATTTGAATCCTTTCAACTCGGCTTGAGTTATTGGGTGAGTAATTATGCCGGGAAAATTGTTATAGAACTCTCTTTGTAAGTCCTCCCGATTCGATTGAACCTAGCTTTAGTTTGTCAAACCATTGAAGTGGCATTGCCCCTAGTGCCATGGGGAAGAAAAATGCTTTGATGTTATCATCTTCTCTAGCCAACTCAATTGTTTAGGAATAAACTTTGAGCCATTGTCTTGGTTTGGTCTTGCCATCATACTTGGAATGGTTAGAGGGTTTGAATTTGTGAGGCAGTCAAACTGTTAGTAGTCATCCTACAAAATAGGTGAACCTGTCAATTGCTCTAGCTTCTTCGTACTCGGGTGCTTTTGCTCTCCCGTATTTTGATCTACGGTTGCCCTCCCTCTGTACTCTGATTCGCCTTCTCCTTCTTGTCGGTCTATCCCGTGAGAGTGGTGTTGATGAATGGCTGGTGGTGAAGGTCTGCTTTTGACTTCCCTAGGTTCTCTTGGTCTATATTCTCAGTGGCTTTGGTTACAATTGTCCTTGCTTCCTACGTTGCTGCTCCCTGACGATCCTAACCTATGGAAGGCTAATTCTCGTTGGTGCTGATCGTCATGCCCTTGAGAGGCTACTTCCACGGGTTGCATTGTTTGGGCTCTATCTCCTTTCCACGTTGTTTCCCATAGCACTTCCCTTAAGTGCTCTTGTTCTTCATTGAGGTTCGAAAGTGCTTCATGTTCTTGAGCCAGCTCTCAAATTTTATCATGTGAGTCTTGTGCACCTTACTAGCACCTTACCTTTCCTCCTCTTCTCTCTCTAATTTCTTCTTGTTGTACTTGGCTAAATCCAACTTGTATTTGTTCCAGACTTGCTTTCATTGATGAGCTTGGTTCCTTCATCCTTGTTTCAACTTGTTATTCTTCTCTCTAGCATGTCTCTGGCTCTTGGTCTCGTCACTGCCTTGTTCATCAAGTGAGATCCTAGACTCTGATTCATCTAATGATCAGATGTCAGGTGCTTCTAGAAGGACTAGTGGTGCCATTGTTTGCTAAGCCATAAAAACTGTTCGAACTTTGCTCCTTCGGGTTCTTTTATACCATCTTCTTTATTCCTCTTCATTTGAGTTGCTGAGGATTCCTGTTGAGTCTTATATTTCTTTTCCTTCTTGGTAGGGTAGATTCACCATGGAGTTATTTAGCCTGAGTTCTTTCTATAGATAAAGAACCCGGCCAATGAATGACACAATCTTGAGGAGTTACTATCATCACTAGGCCTTTTTGCACTTCACCTAGTGGTATCTTGTAAACTGAGTTGAATGAATTCTATAGAGCAGCTTGGTAGGTTGCAGCCAAGTTGTAGAGCCCCATTGTGAATGGTCTCCACTTCTTGACAGAACCTAGAGGGTATTTCGAGTTGTATTCCTGCACAATCGATGTTGTATTGTGGAGTTCCATTGGAAAAGAACTAGGCATCTTGAAAATAAAATCCAGATAGGAATCTGTGTCCATCTCGTTGGTCGAATCTAACTCAATTTGATTGGCTCCTCCTTCCGAATTCAATCAGAAGTCGAGAGTCTGGAGAGTTTCTCGGTGAGCTAGCCCTCCTTATCGAGTTGATCCTTCTATCGTCGAGTTCCGATTCCTCAAGGAGACGGCTTCACGGCTTGCCATCACCGTCTCGCCTTGTAGATCCGGACACGAAAATGAAATTTGATCCCGTCGGGAAGCTCATCTTAGTGTTGAGGTCCGTCAAGCTCTCGAGAAAAAATCTGTCAAAAGCCCTTACTCGGGCGCACCGGCTATCATGTTTTACCATTGATAGCCTATCATGGGGGTACCAGGACACTTGTTCGGGCTTCGGCAAATTCAGGGACTTGGCGGTGAACGCAAAGAGGTAGACGATTTTATACTAGTTGTTTCCCTCATGATCGAGTAAAGCCTTTACATCCAGTTCAATGTTAGCCTTTGCATTGGATTGATCTTTGTGTATTGTTTGTTGTTTACAAGGGGTACCCTCAGCCACCCTTTATAGTCTAGGGAGTTGTAGGGGCCGGGTTGTTCTAGTCCTAGTTAGATACAAAGAAGGTGTCCAAAACTACATCTAGGAGGTACTTTCCATATGGATTCCGGCTAGGTTGTCCTAGTTCTCAGATTGCACGTAGCAGGCGGTGGGCCTAGGACATGGCTCACAGCCTATAGTCATATTTGTGAGTAACCCTATGGGTCTCGTATCAACATGTTCCTAACCTTAGGAATCAAAGAGAATGATCATTCCACTAGTGAAGTTGAATATATAGGAGCCTCGTCAGCCATAAGGGCCTATATTAGATAGGCCATCACAACACGTACCACTTCCAATCATTCAAAGTCCATAGATAAGGATTAACTTATAACTATATTTATAGGCAACCACAATGCATTACATACAATACATTGTAGCTATAATCTATGTATTGTGTCAGCCTAGCCTTGATTTCTCTAAAGTTTAATTTCTCTATTAATGCAGGTAATATTTGTTAATATTAGCTTGTGACTAACATTTTTTATGACTCGAACTACTGGTAAACTATAACATTATGTGGTATTCCAGTCCATTGTACCATGTATGTTACACACATACCTTTATCAAAAGTTGATGTTTGTAAGATTCTTTTCAATTTATTGGACAAATTGCAAGAAAAATTCAAACATAGTATCTCCAAAAAAATAACACACCTTGGGTGACAATGAAGAATGTTGAAAGAATGATAGCCCTAGTAGTTGTGCAATATATTTTTCACATAGATGCATACTAGAGAGTAGCTTTGTTGGTTTTATGAAATCCAAAGAAATCCATTTGTAAATTAGATCGTCTTTAACCATCTTGTGACCTTTTGAAAAGATTGCACAGTAGGTGAAACATGTCTTCAAGCATGGAGCCATGTAGCTATAACTTAACTTCAAGGATGCAAGAACATGATCAATTGCCAAGTTCCAAATATTACTGTCTTTCACTTTCATCCATTGATCAATATTCATGGACCGCAATGTGAAACCAAGAGATTGAGCTGCTAAAGCCACACCACCACACCTTTCGGCAATCTCTAGCCCTATACTGATCAAGTGTTCCTTGTCATCTCTAGCATCAAACCCACTTCTTTGTTTTATTATATCCCAACACATGTCATTTGTCAAGGGTAATATCTTGTGTGGTTGAATATTGGTACAAATTCTATCCGCAATAGCTTCACTGCGTGTTGTTACTAAAACAATTATGTTGCTGTCTTTATTATTCAACATATCCTTCAACTCATCTAGCTGGAACTGACTATCCTCCCATAAGTCATCTAAGACGACCAGCATCTTCTTATTAGAAAGAAGGTTAGTGAAGCAATTATGCATCATCTGCCTTTGATTGTCACAGCTCTCTTCCCCAGATAGTTGTGAAACAATAGACTCTCTAATTTTAATCAAGTCAAATCTCTGGGTAACATCAACCCATAGCTGTGAATAGGTTTTGAACTTTGGATCATTGTAAATCAATCTTGCCAATGTTGTCTTCCCAATGCCTCCAATACCATATATAGGAAGGATGACGATCGTTTCTAATATGACCTTAAGTAAAGAAGTCACTATCTTCACTTTTTCTTCATCCCTCCCTACAATGCGTTCTTTTACTACATATGGTGATATCTCTTGTGCATCGACAAATTCCAATTCCTTACAATTAGGGTGTGTCATGAATTTTATATTGTGGTGTTGACCTGTGATATCCTTGGATTCCTTTCTCCTCTGGTTATTATTCCCTATTGTTCTGAAAATATTTTTATGACATCCGGTCCAGGGAAGCTGCACATTTCAGTTGGTTTGTGAGAGATAGTGTTAGTTGTTTGAGCCACCAAAACAAATTCTATGTTAACATTTGAACCAACAATGACCTAACTACTTGATATATGCAATTCAAATAGGGAAGAAGAGAAATTTTCACAATGTTTAAGTAATATTAATATCAATATTGTGTTGTCAACCTCAGTTCAAAGTTTATGATACACACACTTTGGTGGACAATTGTATATAAGGAATTTTTCTCAACAATATTAATATTCAATCTCATTGGTGGACAAGAAAAAGGACAACTACAATAATGATCAAGTGTGTTGTAGTTGTCCTTTTTCTTGTCCACCAAAGTGTGTATATCAATATTAATACACACACTGTAAGAAAAAATACGATTGCATGACTTTATAAATGATGTAAATTACCGTGCAATTGTTAGTTTCAATCTCATTTAGCTTCTCAGTGATCATAACTATGTAAGGCCTTCTCTGCCAATCTTTTTCCACGCACTTCAGTGCTATCTGGATGCATATCTCAACTTGGCAACAATACATTTCAAGCGAGGAGCCATTGAATGTTTCCTGCAACCTATGCCTCCAGTTTTTTTGGACCTGGTAAATCAAACTATTAGGATGGGCTGATACAATTCCAATGTAAATATGGCAGTATTAGATTCAAAAAATGGCCACGTTAATAAGAAGTATTATTTCTCACTTGATTAGTAAACTCATCTAAAGACATATCTCCACATTTGTGATAGCCCTTGGGTCCTGACACTATCATTATCATCACAACACCCAAACTGAATATGTCAAACTTGTCTGAGACTTCACCTTTATCAATATATTCTGGTGGCTGGTACCCACTGCATTGCATCACAAATAATGATCAAGTTTATGATACACACACTTTGGTGGACAAGAAAAAGGACAACTACAATAACTTACAGTGTTCCCAGGGATACTGTGTTGTTGTCGTCTTTAGTTCTTTACCGAAGATCATGGACAAACCAAAGTCTGCAATCTTTGGTGCCATGTCCTTATCAAGCAATATATTATCAGGTTTCAGATCCAAGTGATAAAGATGTTCTTGGAGATCATGAAGAAAATATTTTAGACCCTCACATATCCCCTTGATTATCTTGAACCTTGTGTTCCAGTCAAGTCCACCAAACTCATCTGCAATAACAAACAAAATGATTGTTGTTTATCAACTATAGCACATCTAGCTACGGGATAATTTCCTTCAGCCGAGGATGGTGCAGTATAGCATACCAGAAAGATGGTCTTGAAGGCTCCCACTGCGCAAATACTCAAGGCAGATTGCTCTATGTGGTTCTTCTGTAAGCACTGTTTTCCCATTAAACATCATAGGTTTTTTCTCTATTTCATAGCAATAGCCAAGAATCTGTACAATGTTTTGATGTCTAAGCAGGCCGAGGTGATGAATCTCATTTTTGAACTGCTTACTGCCAGTATTGTCATAGTTAGGCTTAAGCATCTTCACTGCAATATCCTCTCCAGCGTGAGTCACTCCCTGTTGAAGATACATACGCTAAGTACTGAGTACAAGTTGATCATTAAGCAGAATGTTGGTCGAACCTGTTTCACAATATTTTTTTCTAAAAAATATGCATGCCAAAATCTTACCCTGTAAACCACTCCAAATGATCCTTCACCAAGTTTCCGCTCGCTGGAGAAGTCATCTGTCATTTCTCGTAATACCTGAAATGTCACCTCCTCTGGTTCCATTGCTGTGACTTGTAACTCAGTGTCCTTACTAATTTTTCTGCCGTATAAAGGCCCTAATGGGGTGAGCAAAGCAAATATAATGGCGACCTACAAAGCTCCAAGCACCAGAAGGAAGGTGAGTGTTCTATCTACATATATATTGTTACTCGTAAGGTTTGTCTACTCTTCTTGTTCTCCCCCACTAGGTGGCGTGACCAACCAAATCTCCTCTGCTATGCCTCTCGAGCTACAGATTACAGAGGAATGTCAAACGAAGGAACTTCACAAGGGAGCCTACGTGATGGTGGAACACGGGAGCATGCTGAAAGGAATCGAACCTGATTAGGGAAAGCAGCTAGCGTAGCATCAGAGGCACACTGCCGCCCGTCGAACTGAAGTCCGACTGCTATCGAGGGAACTTCTAGACGGTACTCTGTGGAGACAGATCAATTGATCAAAGGATCTGTCCAGCCTAATGAGGGATGAGCTCTGCTAGAGGAGAGACATGAAGTAGGCACATACACACACAAGCTAGTAGTGTGTGGATTAGATTAGAAGAGATGTGAAATGGCTAGGCTAGTAATGGATCAAGATAGGCGAGGCATGGGGCAAGCTAGGCAGAGAATCTTTACATCTCACGTGCAGCCCCCTTTGAACGCTGGTTTAGAAATTAACGCTGGTCCTCATCATAGAGCCCTGGTTTAGAAATTACCGTCTGGGGAGTAGTTAAAAATTTATCGTTACTCAGTGGTGCACGCCGCTGGTCTAGAGATATGCACCAGATTCTCATATTGTCTGAAGCACTTGTCACGCTATACGCTACCTGTGCATGCATGTGCATCGCATATTTTGATGCGCCCAGAGCCCTGCGCCATCGGGTACGCCAATCCGCATCGGGTACGCCAATCCGCATCGGCTGCTCTGTGCCAAGTCTCACATAGGAAGGATTAATTTTAGTTGCGAGTCACGAAGAGCACATCAGGCCGATTGCTTTGTTTTACAGGCCGGTTGAGTATGAGCTCCAGATTACCAATGATATTGTCAATATTATTTGCATCCCGTTTACAAACCAATCTCTCTAGAAAAGCAGTATCATACAAATTCATTGTGAGGACACTACGCCAGATTTAACAACTACTATGGGATCAGAATAAGCCCAATTACTTCCGGAATCCATAACGGTACGCAAGCTAGTCGGAAGCGATGAGGAGTATATCCTTCCAGGTGACTGACTCGGCAGTGATATATGCACATCACTACTAATTCTGAGAAAAGTTTCGGCAGTAATATTCATGACTATTAGCGCTGAATTGAGTCTTAAACCGGAAATGACATTGTCAATGTCGATTTAGGCCACGACCCAACAGTGATACGCCTGACACCACTGCCGGATCCTACATAGGTCTGGATTACCCTTAAAGAAGTCTTCAAACATCACTATCAAATATTTTTTTAATGAGATCCTAGAACTTATGAAAGAACATAAAAGAGAGCCTATCAGGCCCAGAAGCTCCATGTGCATAGCAACTCTAAATAGCCTCCTTAATTTCAGCCTCAAAGAAAAAAGTTATATATAAGCAAATCATTTTCATTGTCTAGCACTAAATGCTCTTGTCCCAAAAATCCTGAGACAGAGAGATAGGTAGCATATCTTCCTCCTTAAATAAATCTTCATAAAAAGCTAAAGCAATGTCTATTAGGCCATTCTGGTCCTCTACTAGACCATTACGGCCTTCTAACACAACCACCTTTTCTCTAATCCTATGATTAGCCACTATCTAAAAGTATGTCATGTTCCCTACCACCTTTTAAAATATTTCTATCCCTAGATCTCTATATGGCCTTAATTTTCTCTAAAGCCCAAACCTTCTCTAACTCATTAGCTACAAAATCCATCCAAGAGCTCTCAGCTGAAGATGGGCCCCAATTTTCCATCTTTGCATCTAAGTCACTGTATTCTTAAGCTAGTTCAAACTTATACCTGTTGAGACTAGCCACCTCATTCATAGCCCAAGCTGTCACTAATCTATTAAGAGCCCTAATTTTGATTTTCCACATCTAAACTACTAGGCATTGGGCAGGGAGTATTTGAAGCCTTCTCAGCTACCTTAACGAACTGTAGTTTTGGAGCCACCACTTTTCAAAGGATAATATTTGTTCCCAAAGAAAAGGCATATCTTCACCCTTTAATAACATAGGATTATGTGGTCACTATGAATTGTATTTAAACACCTCACTTTAGATAGTGTGAAGCCTCTATCCTAATCAGTGGTCACAAAAATCCTATCTAGTTTAGCCATAACTAAATTATCCTGCTTGTTAGACCAAGTAATCTTCTTGCTGGCGGCATTCAACTCCAGTAACACCCACTTATGCACCCATTCATTCAAAGCCTAAGCCCATTCGTAACTATTCCTAGCATTACGCTTACTTATTATCAGAAGCAAACCAAATAATAAGATTAAAGTCACTACCTACGAGAACATGGCCTTGCCAAGCTTGCATTACAAAATGTAGTTCTTTAAGATTTACACATTAAGAAACATTCCTTTGAGGAAAAAAAAAAGAAAACATTCCTTTCCTTCCCCATAAGGAGACCCATAAATAAACAACCACTAATTTCCAATTGAAAACAATCTTTCTATCCTGAATCATAATGCTAACTCAAAAAAAAAAAATCTAAAGAAGCGCAAACAGTAGCTATGAACTTATCACTGATGTAACCAGCTAAGATGCCTCGATCGAGCGGAGCCATTAGCAGGCAGACCAATACATTCCTTTTGTGGGTATTTAGCTCTATGCTAGAGAGAAGGAAGGTCCAAGGAGGCACACACAGGCCTTGTCAACGTCGTCTTTGGTATACGTCAGACAAGAGCGACCAGCAAATTGTAGTGTATCAGCAGAGGCGTGAAATGGGTTGGATGCGCGTGGAAGCGTGAAGCGTGCCATTTGCCCTATCACTTGCTCCACGCAGGTAAAAAAACATCAATTGTCCGGAGGCCGGCGGTAATTAGGCAGGCTGGGAGGGTGTATCCACGGTTCCACGCCAAACAATTAGAGAGGAATCAGCTGCTTCGTCCACGAGACACGTGTCGTTATATATACGGTGCCTATATATACACACCCTCATTGCACTCTCGATCGGCAAGCATCACACACGGGGCAAACAGGCAGCTGCTGTCATGGAGGTCGTTCTCGTCCGGAACCACCGCAACGAGCCGGCTGGCCTGGTGCGTCGTGCGGGCGACAAAGCCGCGACGACCGACGCCTCTGTCACCACCGTTGCTGCCGGAGCTCGTCCAGGCGCGGTGGCGGCCGCGGCCGTGGCAGGGCAACAGCTGCCGCGCGGGTCCTGCTCCTGCAAGGTGGACGCGAGCGTGCACGGTCCGGGGCACGGAGGGGACGGCAGCGGAGGAGCGGGCGTGCTCCTGGTGCATCGCGACGCGGCGTCGCGTCTGCTGCCGTTTTGTTGCGTTTCGCGTGTCGTCGTCGTATAACTGTACATACTCTCCAACCTTCGTGCGTAGTATATATGTCTGAATCTGTTGGGGAAGCAACAATGAGCGAGGTTAACGTACATGTACGTATGTCATCAAGGAATTCGGTTTTGGAAATAAAAGTGTCTACTGAACACATGTGTGTCTTTTAGAAAACCAACGCACATTTTTTTTAGCCATTGGATGAAGATCCAACAACCCCCACCTCTTCTTCTACCTCTAGCACAATCATAGAACAAATCACACACATAAAATAGATGATAAATCTTAGAACAAATTACAAAGAATTTTTTTTTCTATGGAATACAATTGACAAATTTTTTTAACCTAGCAAAATTACAGGATAGAGAGAAAATTTTTTCTATGAAAAACAATTGACAAATTTTTTAATCTAGCAAAATCACGAGAAAAGAGAGGGGGAGGAGCAGCTCCGATGAGGCTCCGGTGAGCCGGCGGGCGAGCACAGGCCCGGGACGGCCGCGGGAGGAAGAATAGAGGGGGAGAGAGAGAGGAGGTGTGGGACCCACTGTTATAGGCACAGAAAAATCCATGTTTTAGTTTCCTAAAAATCACACTTTTGCAAATCCGCCCTCCCACCTCTCTCCCGCAGTTGGTTTTCATAGTTTGCACGGAAATGTTGGTTTTCATTGCATACGTTCCCTTGTGTTGTTTAGTGTTTCTCTAAATAAATAGTGTATCTGTATATAAAATTTTCTCTTGTGTGTAGCAAGATATGTACATGATCACATATACATCCTAAATCCACGTACTATCATCACTCTGCATCTCAATCAACAAATATGGTACATACGCATGGAATAAATAATATTTTTAGCGCAAATTTGTATTCTTGCTTGTGCCTGCAGCAACGCACGAGCACTAGCTAGTAAGTATGGAAACCCCTGCACCTAGTTTCTCCTCAAGTCCTCACCCAGCTACCCAACCAATTACATTAGTTTCACAGGACGGATTATATAGCCATAAGCCCATAACTATTTCTCTTACTCAACAAACAACACAAGGAAAAATATGCAAATAATCCGAGACCGCGACCACATGAAGCATAAGACAGCATCAAAGCATTACGACCTTAAACACCAAAGGATCCATACGAGCTGTAATAAGGTAGATACACCACCAACACAGTAAAGTATATGAAACCAAAGAACTAGAGGTTCCCGTTGGCACCTCTTGGATTGCCATTATGTCACAGGGTCACTGCTTACTTTATTGTGCAGGAACGACAATCAGAAGTCAGCAGATATCATCTGCCATTGTCTGCTTGCAACGTTTCCACCGCCGCGTTTACTATTATTCAGCTGCAACATTTCCACCACCGCGTCCAACAAGACCTATTAGTAGACAAACATGTTTAGATGCTATGATAACTTTACAGGACAGCAGGTACAAAGTCATTGGTTAGAGAAGCAAAATTAGCAATTGCATTTCTCTTTAGCATAACAAACGATTAAAAGTTCCAGCAAGGTTTCATTCTTGCAACTAAACATGACGTGTATGATTTATCTATTCCCCTGATGTAATGAAATAGAAGCCAGTAAAGCATTTAGACCTGCTAAAGATAATACATTAGGATCTGCATAACCAGGAATACAAAAAATTCATATATTCGTAACGAAAATAAATCCGTGCATCAAGGTGGAGAACAAGCACCTTGTCATTTTTTTCTATTATAAAACAGTCAGCAGCCTTTTGTGTTTTCTCAGCTAAATAATACAGAATGAAAACAGGCTGCATAGCCAGGAATACAAAAAGAAATATATATTTGTAATGAAAATAAATTTGTGCATCATAATGGAGAACAAGCAACTTGTCATTTTTTTCTAATAAACAGTCAGCAGCCTTTTGTGTTTTCTCGGCTAAATAATACAGAACAAAAACAGTTGTGCAACAGAGAACATCAGAACAATAGCCTGACACCTCAAAAATATACAAGCAAGGCAACACAAAAGGGCAGAAACTGAGAATATTAAACACTAGAGAATCAAATATTTTCTTCCTAACCACATATTTTTCGTCAATATAAGATAACAGAAACTATTAACTTAAAACTGGAAGACTCAAGCAATCTTAAACATTGATCACAGCTGCCACTGATTTATGATCAACAACTATATCCTATCAATCAATCGTATAAGCACTGCTCATATAAGTCTAACTGCCTAACTGGGATTAAAACAGTATCGCTAAATTCATAATATCTCCACCTATTTTTTATGTATATAAAACACATACAAGAACCCTCTCTTTTTTCACAAGGAATATTTCATTCTGATAGGAGGCTTTGACTGAAAATTACTCCATTAATATATTAATTTATATCATACAAAATTATAACCATGATACAATATTTTTAATACAGATTCAACGACATCAATCTTGTGTCACAAAATCTATGTATTAATAGAGTATAATTTCTGGTCAAAGGCATGTCCTAACAAAACATAATAAGCCTAGTAATTTCAAACAGGGTGAGTGGAAATTAGCAATTAGCCATACTTTGGAGACCATGTCAATGACCCATGGGCAAAACAAAAAATATTTAAAGACAAGGGAGTATTAAACTATTAATCACAAAATACAAATATCAAACCTGAAACCTCTATGTTCAAAACAAGGACACATTCTAGGACATATAAGTAAAATTCCAATCTATCCCTTCATGAAAAACAACATATTCATTAAAATATTCTAGTGCAGTCACCTAATTCAAAGGTTACAGATAGTGAAGTTGACTAATACAAATTTCATAAAAAACTCATGAAGGTGCATCCGTAAGAAACAGAAAACAGGTCATAAGTGATGTCAAATCATATGATGTAAGCACCTGCAATGCGAAAACCTGTGTAGGGATAAACAGTTGCAGATACATCAGCCTCAAACACTTTTTTCAACTTCATTGACTTGAGCTGAACTGCAAAGACCCCAGTTATTGTCCATAAGAAAACCAAATCATCATCCTCAACAAGACCCAATATCCTGACAGGAGGCCTTCCACTTGAACCATTATCCGGAGAGAGGAGAGATGAAACATCCAACGACAGGAATCTATCCAACTCAATGATCCTGTGCAGCACCCATCCTGTAACACCCTCAGCATCAGTTTCCCATGCCCATAGTAGCAGATTAAATTTTGCCAGAGCAGCAAGGCCTAGTCCACCATCCTCTGTTTTCATGATGTGGACATTCCTCCTGTATATATCATGTGTCTCTGGTGGACACTCAATATGATATAACCTATGTGTGACCAACTCAAATGCAAGGATATGCTTTGACTTCAACGGCCAATACAAGATATTCCTGACAAGGATGCTAGGCCTGAAATCAACATCAGATGGTATTGGTGAAGATGCCATCATCTCCCACCTACCACTTTCTGATGAGTATCTAGTGACATAAGCAGAGCGGGTGCTGGTGAATACCCACTAGAACATCAGGCGCGCTTTGCGCGCCCTACTATGAATATTTATGTATGAAACGTGCATCTGATCTTCTATAATCCTGCTTATAAAACTATAGCCCTGGCACTTAACATGTTCCAGACATAAAGACAGTCCACAAAAAACATACATATGCACCTAGGTAATCTGATTTATCATCTGTCTGCTTTAACCAATATATGTAAGACAATGATATAAGACAATAAATTGCTGCTTCACCTAAGCGAGGAGAAATGTTGGGGAAGCCAGTAAGTCAACTAAAATAATTATTTGAAGGCTAGACGACAAGTGCTAAGCAGAGGAGGTCGATCATACACAAACTGGCTGCAACCGATAGAACACTTATACAGCTCTCCAACTATTAGGCTACCTCATGCTCAATACCGGCCCACGTGTTTGGGGCAAGAAAAAGTTTATAGAATGTGCAGCTTGTATCATCTCGAGGTCACAGAAGCACACAAATAGTATAACCGAAACAATTTATGCTGCTGTTTTCAAGCATTTCAAATTGCACATTAATCTCATGTCATAAGTCACATTTGCTAAAACCAGGTCCTAATTATTTCGTGGGCTACACAAAAGCCATGATCTGCATGCAGAAACCACTGCCCAGAGACGATCAACCTACAAATTGAGGCAAGGCAACAATTCATGAATCTGAAGAATGTCATATGAAAATAGTTGACATATAAGTGAAGTATGGCATGTCCTATGGGAAATCAAGGTTAAACGACGAAATGTTTTTTCCCCTTATTTGAGAATCTGAAAGAGTCGTTGCAATGATAATTATTATATATTGTATTGTATTTATATAAAGAACAAGAGCCCTTTTACAATGCTTGAAAATAATTCCCAATAATTTCCACTAGTTTCCAATAGCTCCACTAATTATTTATTTGTTTTAATTAAATTCGGTTAAGGGCATGTTCGTCATTTTACAGCTCATCTCATCACACCCTACCCCTCCTCGCAGCCCCACCCCACGCGCCGCACGCCGCCGCCCTCCCCACGCGCCGCAGGCTCTCCCCGTCGCCGCCCTCCCCACGCGCCGCACGCCGCTGCCCTCCCCACGCACCGCCAACGCCGCCGCCCTCCCCACCCGCCGCCAACGCCGCCGCCCTCCCCACCCGCCTCCACCGCCGGCGTCCTCCCCAGCCGCCGCCACCGCCGCCCTCGGCTTCAAGTCCGGCGGCACGGTTCCTGCCTCCCACTCGCCCCCCACCCCTCCCCCGGCATCGCCACCCACCGGTCGCCTCCTCGTTCTTCGGCACACCACAGCCGCTCGTGCTTCCCGCCGACGACACCACCCACGGGTCGCCTCCCGGTGCCTCGGCACATCACCGCCGCCCTGCACCACCCTGTTGCCTGCCGCCACACAATTCCTGATCTATTGCTCACCGCTACTCGCAAGGTCAGATTAATCCCTCCCTTTTTTCTCTGATTTATTTCTTCTGGATCTCGCATTACTAGTTGCTGCCACACACAGCATCTCGTGATGAATTTGTTGGTATTCTAGCTGATGTAATGGTAGTATCACTGAGTCCTGTGTGACTGTGTACTTTTTAATTTGACCTCGAATTGATTGTGTAATAATTCTGTAGTTGCAGCCTAGGAGGAGCAGTAGGTTGCCTTGTACATTTGTCAATTAATTGCTAGCAGACTGTGTGCACCAGAGTTTCTTGCTGAGGACAAAACCTGTGTATATATATGCTCAAAAGATACTGCACAAAACCTGGTGATAAGAGTGGCAGGCCACCACTGTTATGCATCTATCCATGGACACACACATGATACTTCACTGGAAAAATGTAGCATGCCTTGCCTCATATATTTGATCTATGACCACCCTATAGCTGCTGCTCCTAGTTTGTTATTACATAATCTGAAACCAGAACAGGCCTGGTCTCCACCAACATGAAGCAGCAACTATGATGAGTCATTTATCTCTGAATGCAGCAGTGCAAAAACATGTTATATTTATATTATGATATATACCTGTCAGTGGTTATGTATTTGTATGATGCTATTCCTACTTGATAAAGTTTTTTTAATAATAATTCAACAATCTGCAAAAGGTAAAGTTTACTACTAAAGAGAATGAAGTGGCCCTATATAATAAAAACCTAATGGTTAATCTCTACTTTATGCTACAAGTATATTTCATATGTATTACTTCTGCGTCCTTGCTTATTTCGGTTAATACACACTGATCTTTGTCCAACTTCATTCAGGCATGATACAATATACTACATACTAAAACACAGTCAGCACAACTTTCTTGCATTCTCAAAATGCACAAAAGGCTTTACTGTTACTACATAGTAATACTCACTGCCTAAGCTAACCGCTGCACTTTATTTGCTCTCCAGAAAGCAAAGGCAAGCACATTTGCAGATTTGCTTTTTTTTTTTTTGCTTACGGCCTGTGTACCATCTACCATATGCTTCATAGCAGCCATGTCATGTCTTTTTTGAAACAAAGCCATGCCAATCTATTCTGAGTTTTTGTTTGCAGCAGCAGGCACAGTATTTATTCTGCAGTTCTCCAAAGCTACAATTTCCAGTTCATCATTAGTACATTAGCGAAGCTAATGTGTTTGATGTTTTTGATTGATGCAGGAGAGAATGGCGGGTCTTGAGTACAATGCCATTGTTAGGAAGGTGTTTGATGATGAAAAACAAGCATATGATTTTTATAACAAGTACGCTTTGGGGAAAGGATTTAGTGTCGGGGAAAGATTATTGTGAGTGGGTGAAAGGCCAGAATGAGAAGAAGACCCTTCGGCTTCAGAAATTTGTTTGCAGTTGTCAAGGTCTGCGCTCAGAGAAGGACCTGATGAGGGAGAATAAGAAGCGGAAGGCGCGGAACATTACTCGTGTTGGATGCCCTGCTAAACTTGTGATTTCATTGGATCAGGACACCGGGCTGTTTCGTGTGAAGGGTTTCATCTGTGAGCACAACCATCCGATGGTAGAACAAGGCCTTGCTTGTTTTCTGCGCTCGCATAGAAGAATCAGAGATGAGCGAGAAAGCGACATTGTAGAGATGCAGATTGCTGGGATCCGCAAACATCAGATAATGGATATAATGGAAATTCGGTATGGTGGGTATGATATGGTTGGATTTATAAAAAGGGACTTGTACAATTTCTGCCATCGCAATAAGTTGGACACAGTTGCTGCCGGTGATGCTCAGACAGTCATTAGTTACGACGAATGCAGACTTAGGGACCCTGATTTCTTCTTTGACTACAGGACCGATGAGAAAGGGCACCTCAAGGGACTGCTCTGGTGTGATACCCAAAGTCGGCTTGATTATACAGCATTTGGGGATGTCCTAGTATTTGATAGCACGTACAAAACGAACCGGTACAACCTGCCCCTGGTTCCTTTTGTCGGCGTGGATCAGCATGGCAGCACAGTTCTTTTTGCATGTGGAGTTACCTCCCAGGAGACAACCGAGTCATATGTGTGGATGCTCAGGACATTCTCTGAAGCCATGGATCAGAAGCATCCGGTTTCCGTGATCACTGATGGAGACCTTGCTATGCAGAATGCAATCGCTATGGTGTGGCCGAACTCATCGCATAGACTATGCATCTGGCACATTGAGCAGTGCATTGTGCGTAATCTAAAGGATGGTGATTTGAAGGATAAACTAAGGTGCTTCCTAACACCTTGGCGAATTGTTGACGTGCTGATTCCTGCAAATGCTATTTTTTTGTTAAATTCCAAAGTATCTATTCTAGGTTCTAGCATTAGACAGGAACTAGTGAAAACTGACAGCTGAACTTGTGCAAACGTAATACCTGCAAATGTGGAGATGTAGTCTTAGATGATGGCTGAGAATTTGTAGATGTATGCATTGGTTGCTGAACTTTTACAAATGTAGGAGTGGATGCCCGAACATGAACATGTGCAGTTGTAGGGGTAGGCTGCGTAATGAGCTGCACTACCTGTTGGAGTGCCTGTTTTTGACATGTTAGAGAACGAAGCATGGATAGGTAGATAAAATTAGTACTCTAACACTGTTACCTGAATTTGCATTCTCAGTTGTGCATTTTCAGTTTCAAACGTATTACGCATCCTGGATAGTTCCTGTCTTATTTCTTGTCTTGCTTCCTTTTTGAACTTACAAAACTCCTCAGTTTGTGATATCATGTTATTATTTATTTTGTATTCCATCTCATTACATAATTTGGAGAATTGAGATCCCAGTCTTGTTTCGGTTTCGTCCTTCCATTCTTCTATGCTTTGCATCTACATAATTAGGACAAAAAAATTAGATAGACACACAGGGGTTGTGCACTTAAATTGATGCCATACTTACTTGTTGGTTGCTTAGACCCTCCTCGGCTGCTGGTGAACTGAACATGTACTCCTCCTGTGCATATTTTGATTCTCGCGCTTGTGCCATTGATGCTTCTGGTGGATCAGTTTTTTTATGCGTGGCGGTGTGACGAGACAACATAAGCTGCAAACAATTAAGATAGTTAGATTGTACGTGTGAGACGAACATCATGTTAATGCTATGTTTGGAATCTTACAGTTCCTCCATGTATCCCCTTCTTCGAAAAAACATTCATTCGACAATTAGCATTGCTTTCATCCCACATCGCCATCCGTGGTTGGATTTTGTGGTCATACTTGACCCCGCGGTCAATAATGACCCGCTCCCAGTACCAGCACTGTGAAGAAAATGAATAAAACTTGTAAGACCGAAAATAAATAGTGTTTATAGGTGTTGGTTGCACCATATCGAACTGACCTGTAACAGAGTCAAATTGCCCTTTAGGGTGGCTTCATCTGTTGTCATGTAAGTACGGCATGACTCTAACAAATGATTCAGGGTGAATTGGCCCCAATTAAATTTCTTGATGAATGATACATGTTCAACAAGATGTATGTAACTGTAATTCATAGTGGCCACTGTAGTTGGTGCTAGGATGAGACCGATTGTGAAAAGAGCAAATGCTCTTTTGAAATCATCATCCGGGCTTTCTGATTGACGAATCATGAGTTCCAGCCTCCTTATGTCGAGCTTGTTGTTTTCATCAGCGTACCTCTTGAACAATTCAGTTTGCACAGTTCTCTCTTCACTGATCTTTATGTTCTTTATATATTTGACTACATCCTCACCTTCAATTTGCAGTCCCTGTATATCAAGGACATCTTCTGGATATATAGGAACATCTTGATCACATATTCTGAAAGTTTCAGTGTTGACTTCGAATGTTGATGCAACATGGACTATCAATACTTTCCTGATAGTCATCTTTTTTGGCATACTAAGCAGCCCCCCAAATCCCATATCGATAACAGCTTGTTCGTGACTTGGAGATAAATCGGCTATGACTTTTTCAAATTTCGTAGGTGAGTGTGCCAAACTAAAATTCGGATCCTGCAGCAAATAGTTGGTCGCTTATGAGTTGATAAAAATGCCGTGCCACCTGACAGAAAAACTGGGAACTATATAGGGAGATTACCTTTTCCCAGATGCCAACTTGAATTTTTGTGTTAGTCCGCTTGGTAACATTGGAATCTGCATAAATTATGTAAACTCAGTGAGACTACACTATGCCAAAAAAGAAGTTTACAGACGCGCGTATTTTGAACTGCCTGCTAACGCGCGTCTGTAAACTATGATTACAGACAAGCGTTACTGTTTCGCGATGAACACGCGTCTGTGATGATCCTATGACAGACGCGCGTAGTCCACACGCGCCTGTAAACTCGAATAACATATTACAGACCCGTGTTGTTTAAAGCGCGTCTGAAACTTTCTTGCGATCGGCGCACGGCCGGAAGGAGGGTGCAGCGGCGCCGCCCGCGCGCTACGCTAGATGGAAGCGGCAGGGCAGGTGCACGTACGGCGAGCTCACGCGGACGCGCGCGGTACTGTGGGGGCGCCGGCCGGCGCCGCCACGGCGGCGCGCGCGCGTGACGCGCGCCACCGCGGAGCTCGCGGCGCCGCGCCGTACGTGGCGGAGATTGCGTCAGTTTGTGGAACTCGGAGGCGGCGGTTTCGGATCGAGTCCGCGCTCCTCCATGCTCTGCCCCCTGCTGCCAGTCGGACGCGGGAACGGCAGCTCTCGCTCGAGCACGCGGCGCGCGGCGGATGAAGCATGGCGAGCAGAGAGGTGCCATTGCTGTTTTTTTTTTCCGTACGTGCAGCTTGCTGGGCCATTTGGCCATCTGAAAAAGAGGCCCATTTAACCATTTTTGGAGGCCCACAGTGCGTTTTTCGACAGCAAGCACATTATAACTGAAAGGCCTGTGTATCCGAGATTTATTTTATATAAGAATGGTGAGAATATTTATTCCGTATAAGAAAATATCATGGTGCTAATTTGGTTGGTTTTTGATGTTCGCCATAAAGGAAATTGCCCAATCGGTAATCGTCGCGATGAAATCAAATTACTATCTTTCAGACAATCCATTACCAGGAAGTATAGCATGGTCCATGTATTTCAGTTTATGCCTATCAAAAACTCATGTCACTATCTTTCCAAAAAAAAAAAAAAAAAAACTGATGTCCACAATATCTGTGCTATATGTTGTCGTTGCCTGACAGGTCACTCTTGTTTACTCACCGTCGATCACTGCTAACTGAAACCAAGAATTTCCTCTTGTACTGCAGCAAGTGGTAATTCAAAACCCTGTAGCAACTCCGTCCTTATTAACAGATCATCATTGTTTTGGGTTATATTAATTTGATTGTTCATTTCTCAGTTGTTTATACTGAACATATCATTTCTCAGCTGGAATATTTATGGCTTGCTTTCCGTGGGAGCCGAGCAAGACAACCCACCGAACTCACCAAACGGGATAGCCAAAAAATTCATGAAAGCACTAATTAATGGGCCATTGTTCCTGAAAATCAATTCATGAAACAAGAAATTATAGCTTCGCTTTCGATACCGGTACCTTCATGAACCAAAAAAGAGTGTTTCTGCTGCTCCTTTTGATGGAAGCCAATAGGGTACATGAAACATGAAACTATTATCCATATATACCAGCAATACACAAGAACTAACCCGTAACAAGTAAATGTAGCTAGAAAATATATATCCTTTCCTGATTCATTCCATTAGGGAAAAAAAATAATTCATGCACCCAAAAACCAATAGATGATTATATGGAGAACCTGATACTTTATAGGGTCAAAAAGAAATACTAAAAATTATTCAACTCTTCAGATGACATTGGAGAACTGAAAAATCATTCAACATAACAGATAGCTTTAGATATTAACTGGAAGAGACTGATCCTTCTAAAACAATGAGAAAAAATGGACCACAGATATAACCAATAGTGAGTAATTTATTTTAGTGAGTAGTTTATTTGGATCTAAGTTGCCAGGGGTAGTAGCAACCAACAGATAATTTTAGCAACCTCTGAGAGACCACAAAAAAGTGATGATGAGCAACACAAACAGGTTGATAAAAACCTACAAATAGTGAGTAGTTAATTTGGATCTAGCAACCAACAGATAATTTTAGCAACCTCTGTGAGACCACATAAAAGTGATGATGAGCAACACAAACAGGTTGATAAAAACCTACAAACAGCATAGCTAACAGCATACACACCACTCTAACCAGACATACAACTTCTCTAAATAGGTTGATATGCTCAAGCCGTAGAACTTATTTGAGTAACACAAATGACAGAATAACTAGCATAACTTGGATTACAAAATTCGCACACAAACAGCAGTTTTTATCGAAGTAACAACATCCAAACAACATACCACAAAACTCAAAGCAAATTACATCCTGAAATTGAAAGACATAGCAAGCCAACATGAACGAACAAAAACGCTGGTTCACTTCGATAGATCTGAAGGAGGTGCAGCATTTCGGAGCTGCAGCATTTCTAGCTCTCGCTCCCGCCATTTCTCCACGAGAAAATTGAACCTGATCTCAGGGGTAACACAATAACGCACAAAGTACCTCCAGTGTATTTCTTTCGCTGCGAATATAAGCAAGGCCCGGTTGTACCATTGATCACCTATTGCGAAGCCATCTTTTCAACAGTTCCATTGCTTGGTCTGACTCCGAAAGTATTGCTTCATCAACTATTTTTGTGGCGGTGGTTTTGACATAACTCGCAACTTCTTGAATACTTGAAGCAGTCTTCCTAAGCGAAGGGCTGTCCGTCCTGGCTATTGGTGCTGAACGCTTCTTAGTGTTGCTTGGCTTCTTCGATGATCCCGCTCTCGCATGGATTGGAATGTTGTCCCTACCAACGAACTCAAGATGCCCACGGAATCGTGGGGTTTTGCCAAACAAGATATCCAGTAGCTTCTCGCAGGGGGGGGGGGCTTCCCATCAATAGGCTTCTGCAGTGGTTAGACAGTGAAAATTGTAAGAGACCGTACTGAAAATCATCAACACATCAATTAAATGGAGCTAGCAATTACCATATTACTATCTCGCCAAAATTGGTCCGAAGCTGTGATCTCGCTCGTCATCATTCCCGAGGCCGTATGTTTTTTCGGGAACAACCGTTTGTCGTAGTGAGCTACGAGCTTAGTGAGTTTATACTCGAGTTGACCGATATTGTAATTTGCTCCTGTTGCCTTATTGAAGGCATCTACAACATCGGGCCAGCCTTCTATGAGTTTTCTCCGATGCTCATCCCAGTTACCATTGTTTTTATTTTTCTCTACAATGAGCAGCTCCAGCAAGGTCACAAGTCTCGTTTCAGTCCATAACGCTTTACGCCCCCGAGCCCCTTTACGCCCCCGAGCGAGTTTAGATATATATATGCTATAACTCGGAAACATGACAAAATGTATTGAACGACATAACAACGGGGTGGATAGATCGACTTGCCTGGTGATCCGCGAGTGAGATATCTGGACTGCTTGACCTTTTGACCGCGACCGTACCTGCAGCCGGGGTTCGACGACGGTTGAGCCATTGTGTACGGCGTGTGGGAGCGGCGCCGGTGGTGGCGGTGCGGTGCGGTGCCGGTGACGGTGACGGTGCCGGATCCGGAAGTTCGGCGGAGCGGGGCGGGGAGTTCGGCGGAGATCGGGATCCGGGAGCCGGAGGCGCGTGCGGGCGAGAGGCCGGCGGCGGGGAAAGCAAGTGCGACTGTGCGAGGGTCGGCGGCGGGGCTCGAAAGCAAGTGCGAAAAGGCGTCGGCCGCGCGCAGGTGGGGATAAAGATAGGCCTGCGAGGCCGGGGGTGGCGTGTCGGCAGCTAGCGGGTGATGGAGACACGTCACGTACTATCCCGTGCCCCGAGAAAAGAAAATAAATGGTGTGCGCGGGCAGGTGCGGAAACAATTTCCACAGCGAATTTTGTCTTTGTAAATAAATGTTTATTACCATGACTAATAATAAAGTTAAGTCATTGGCTATAAGTCAAGACTAAGGCCCTGTTTGGTTCATGGGACTAGGGACCCATGGACCACTAGTCTCAATTAGCCCCTCAAGAGAGACTAGTGGATTAGAGACTATTAGTCCTCTTTTAGTCCCTATGTTTGGTAATTTAGGGACTAATTGAGACTAAAAATTAGTCCCTAGTCTCTAGTCCTTGAAACCAAACGGGGCCTAAGACCCTGTTTGGTTCATGGGACTAGGGACTACCCATGGACCACTAGTCCCAATTAGCACCATGGAGACTAGTGGACTAGGGACTAATAGTCCCTCTTTTAATCCCTATGTTTGGTAATTTAGCGACTAATTAGGACTAAATTGTAGTCCCTAGTCTCTAGTCCCTTGGAACCAAACAGGGCCTAAGAGCCAAACTATATAATCTTATTTAGCTATAAAATTTATTTATTATTATATGTATCAATTATCTTTCCTGTTTTCTTCTCACATCTATCTCTATTGAGACCCGGTGCCTATGCTTCCCACACGAATTTGAGCTCTCTTCTCTCCCCTCTACGTCATAAAAAATGCTGACTACCTTGACTATAAGCTCATTATTGTATCTGCTCTTAGAGCAAGTATTGTGATTTCGCCTACGGTCGGCTGTAACGAGCCACCGTGGCAGTGGTGCCCGTTAATATTTAATCCACACCAGGCTTCGTCTCCGTCTCCTTCTCTCTATGTTTCCGCTTAAAAAAAAACCTAAGAACGTCTTTTTTAATGCTTGATCTGCAATGTAAAGACTAATTTGCAGGCACTATTAATAGTCATATGAGGCGTTGTTGCTTGGCTGGACGGCGATGCGCATCCATAAGCGCACATTCCACGTTCGAAATAAACTTATTAATAACTGTACATAGCCGCATTGTACAGTACGTGCTCTAAAGTGTCAGCCTTCGTTGCCCAAGTTTTTGAGCAAGACGAATGATCAAAATAGGGTTAAAAGGTCGAACAAGCTATAATTTAGAACAGATGGAGTACTTCTATCATAACTTTTAACAATATTGTGTTTTTCTCACGTTAGTTCGTGCGTAACATCACATTTGTATGATAAGTAGTCTTGTAGAGCATCTCCAATAGCTCACCAATATTTCATCAATGTGATGGTATTGGTGATCACCAATAGTGTTTTTTCGAGTATTGACAGACTCTAACAGATCACCAATATTCTCAATACATGAGGCCGAAGTTATATTTTTTTATTTCTTTTCTTTTCTCACCGTCGCTCAGCAGCTACTTCTCCCGGCCCAAGTGCGCCACACACGCAACCATATGGCGGCCTCGCACCGGCCATGCCCTCCCAACTCCGGCCACGGCGCCTCGTAGGCCCTTAGTTGCTCGGCTTCGGTTCGAGATGACCGAGTTATCGGAGCTTGCTCGACGTTGGCGATGCGCGGCGTGGAGGACGCGTTGGCCCTCTTCCTGCGCTCCACGCGAGCGACGCCGCCTCTCCTCGCTCCGCCCGCCGCCCGCAATCGAGTGCGGGAACTTACGAAGGCTCCCGGTCCCATTCGCCGGCCATGATCGTGGCTCCGACCCTTGCCACGGCCCCAACGCCCTGCCTATCGCGACCCCGGCTGTCCAAAGCGGATCCATGACGAGCATCAATCAGCAAGACGACTTCCAATCGGTCGGATTCGTGATGACCACGACCGGAGCACTGAGAGGGGAGGGCCACAAACCGGATTCACGGATGCATCTGCAGAGAGGAGGGCATGTTATTGAGGGAGTTGCATGACATTGTGATCACCATAAAAAAAGATGGAAAGAGAAATTGTTAGAGCAATGAATTTGATGGCAAAGGGGAGATGCTCTTAGAATGTACCAACCACAAGAGATGATTTGTGAGTGGAGAAAAAAAAAAAAAAACTAATTTGACTAGCTAGGGCGTTTGACACCTGAGTGCAGAATGCGCGTGAGCGACCGTAGTGGCATGGTGGCCATTGACGGCTAGCGATCGATTTGGGCGGAGTCCTATATATGCACAACAACGTACGTGATCAGATCGATGAGATTTTTTCTGTTAAATCACTTGAAGATGAGAGAGATATATATGTGCCATATATTGTACGTAATTGGGCTTAATTAATAGCTAATCACTATGATTAGGTGAGAAAAGTGTGCCCTCTCCCTGCCCTGACTCGCCCTTGCTCTCGACTCAGCAGCAACGACACACGTATACGCGGCCGGGCTGGCTGGTTCGATCCCTGATAAGCGGCCAGAGGGTGGGACACACACAGCGACAGCAGGCTTTGTGGCCGTCAGGGCCGACGACTTTTTTTTTTTTTTTGATACCTCTCATCCGAATACAAATTGCAGAGTATACGTTCGTGTACCAACACACACCTACACCACACACACGCACACCACACTCACACCACTAGTACACAACCAGACCTACAACTATACACAGATATGAAGACGCGTCCTTCAGAAGATCACTAGAGAACAGGCTCCGACGACGGGCACGTCGCAGTCCCATTGTGGCATCACGCGTTGAGAGGCTTCCACTGAAATTTATTTTGGGGAAAAACCCCGGTGCCACACCCGGTTGATTCACCTGGGAATCGAACCTGCGCGGGTGGCCTCCACTGCGGGAGCGCTCACCACTGCGCTACAAGCGCATTGGCCAGGGCCGACGACTTGACTGGCCGGATCGATGACTGCGCTACCCGGATGGGGGCCAGTGGCCACAGTCCTCCACTGTCTCCGGTGGTCATGACTGCGAGCTAGTGCAGGCAGGCTTCAGGGCCGTGTTGGTGGGCTCCATTATATGCTTGACGACACGGCTTTTATGCTTGACGAGGGCCGGCCTGCACCCGTGGTGGGATGGCATGTACTCCGTACGCTTAGGGCGCGCGGGGATCAGTAAAACCACGTACTTAGCTCCTGGCGCTAGGTTTATTTGTTTCTTCTGTTTTTCTTTTTGTGAGGATAAAACGTGTTTTGGTTACCCATGCGCATATCTCAAACAAATAAAAAATGATCTACCGTGCGTGGTTTCTAAGGAGGCGGTCTTGTGAGGTGAAAAGTTGGACATGAATAGTACAATCCATTTCATCAAGTTTAAATGTCTTTATAGAGTACCCCAAAAAAGTTCAAAAGGGCAAGAGTTTTTCAACTTAAGTTTCATAAAGATTTTGCCACATTAGGCATAGAACCATAGTTTAAAATAAGTTTTCATGTAATTTGTGGTTAACATATGGATAATATACACCAAGGTGTCATGTAACGATATTATTAGTCCATGTATATATAATAACTAAGCATTTATCTCGGATAATTAAGATTTGTGTAACACGCGAGCACGGGTTGATAACTATTAGTAATTGGTTACCTAATAATATGTGCATGATTTGGTGTGTTAAGATTTGAAAAATAGATAGAAGTACCCCCTCGTCTTTTTTACCCCTTTTTTTTAAAAGAGCCCGACACAAATTCATGTAAAAAATGGAGGTTGGCGCTATAGACGACAATGGCGCCAAGCTATTTCCGCAATGTTGGCGCCAAGCCAATAAGAGGCAAGGTCCAGTGTGACTCTGACGTGGTGCCTAGCTAGCGCCATGGATCTTGGTGCCAAGCTCTGTCGTTTGAAATCGAGTAAGTAAAATTGTTGTAACACATTTACATAGTTTGTGCAAGCGACTTGAGCATAAGGGCCTAGGTTCAAATGCCAACTCCAGCTGACAATTTTATTGCATATTAAATACGACAATACAAGTTGGAATCATTTTTTTCAATATTTCGAAGCACATGGAAGCGGCAAATTTTATTTTGCTACATTTTATTTTTATAAGCAATCTAACAAGAAATATTATTGCATATTAAACATGGCAGCGGCAAATTTTATTTTGTTATATTTTATAGCAATCTAACAAGAAATGCATAGTAAATATATTTCTACCAGCGCGTACTACAAAAATGCTGAAAAAGAAAAAAAAAAGCTAGGGTTGGGGTTCGAACCCTGGCCCTTAATGCCTGAGTCTAGCGTGGCCTAACCAGCTGGAGTAGGGAAAGATTGTTGAAAATGTCTCGCAGAAATTTATTTGTTCATTTAGTTTGGCACCAAGATGCAGGCCACTCTGGTCTCGGATCGCTCGGTGCACAAACCCAAGCCAGCACTTGAGGCATTGAGGCATTCATGTGGGCAGGGAGAAATCCCGGGGCCGCCGTCGACGACACAGCTGGCCAGGCAGGGTGAAGTCCCATCTGTAGGGGGGGCCACCCGCGGGTGTGGATATCCATACCCAACGGCTAGATTACCGTACCCGTTGGGAGCCTCTGGCCGTGTCAGTTTTACGTTGGGAGCGGGCCTGTGTCAACATTCAATACGCCTTCCTACTTCATATAGTCTCGCCCAGCTCGTCGCCGCTGCCTCCCCGAGCACGCCGCCGGTTATCAGCCTCCTCAGCGACGCGCGCCCAACTGCTCGCGCAGCCCCGCGCAAGCACACTACTCGCGCGCTGGTGGACTCCGTGGTCCGTGGACCCGCTGCCTCCCCGAGCACGCCGCCGGTTATCAGCCTCCTCAGCGACGCGCGCCCAACTGCTCGCGCAGCCCCCGCGCAAGCACACTACTCGCGCGCTGGTGGACTCCACCCCGCTGCCGGGTTTCTTCGACTTACGGCCGGTGCGTTACCTGCTGATTCCGTTCCGCCCGCGGCGTCCTCTGCCTGTTTCTCTGTCTTGAGCTCGCCGCCAGGCGTCATCTCGGCCAGGAGACCTTCATCCTTGGTGAGCACCTACTCTGCCTGCAAGGTGTTCGGTGAAATGCCGCCACATCTAAGGACTTAAGCTGCCCTGCTGACCCATTTTCTCGATCTGCCTTCCTTGTGCCCAGCAGCTGCCGCCGTGCCAATGGCCACCTCTTCGAGCTCTTCACAGCCGGGGAGGACCGTCCAATGCCCCCAATGCTTGGTCCCGTTGCCAGGCGATTGAGCAAGAACAACAACTACTACTACAAGTGCCCACAATGTGGTAAATGGTGGTTTGAGGATGACCAACTTTCTGTTGCTCAAGAGTTGCAGCAAGCGCGTGGGGAATTGAAGATGGTGGCGCTTGATGTGAAGGTCCTGCTTGGTGAGATCAAACTGGAGATTGGCAACCTGAAGACCGAAGTGAAAGAACTGAAAGACCTGAGGACCGAGGTGAAAGAACTGAAAGAGGGAAAGAGTCCAATTGGTGCTGCTGTTGTTTTCATGGCTATCTGTTTTGCTGTCCTAGTTGCATTTGTGTGGAACAAATGAGTTCCCTTTCATGTAATTCTGTGAGAAGCTATGTATCTGAAATGCATGAATAGTGTGTGTGTGGCTTTATGTTTCCAGAGAACTGCAATGCTATGAATGTTTGTTTCCCATAAATTGTAATGAATGTTTGTTTCCAGAATTGTGTTATGCCTCAATGAATGAATGTTCCCAGAAAATTTTCAGTAATTGCTCCCAGAACACATGTATGTGCCTGTATGTTTCCACTGAAAGTTGCCGGAATGAAATACAATGTGTGTTTCTAGAAAATTGGAATGAAATTGCAATGTGTCTGTGTGCCCAGATCGCATCGTTTTGCACTTTTGCTACTGGAAGTGTTACGAGAACACACAAATATATCATATTTGGACTATATGCCAATTTAGGCCATCACAAACATGCAGAAATAAGACCAAATGTACATCTTCTTTCACACAACCAAGTTTAATTTATTTATACTGGTCAATTTTTTTGGGAGTAAAAAGAAAAAAAAAAAAAATATTTGGTGCCTCATGAGATTTCAACGTGGGTCTCTGCGCCTCTGGGGAGAGCTCACATGTGTTAGGATAGTACGTATTAGTGGTAGGGTTAAAATTTTATTATATTTGTAATACCCTCTCTCATTTTATAAAAAATCCTGGGGTTGTAACATTTTTATTATTTGGGACCCAAGATTCCAAAAAAAAAAAAACTTGTTTTGTTACCGGTTGTGACCAGCCATTGACAAGCGACATGTGGATGTTTGGGCAGGCCGGCGAACAATTTTCGCGATCAAGACGGCGGGACTGCGCAGTGTCGTGAACCCGGAGGGCCTTCACGCTTCCGGGGATATGGCCGTGGACAGGGGCGAAAGGAGCGGCGAAGGCACAGCTAATTTATCATGGGTCGGGGCCAATTAAATAGGCTTATGAGCTCCTACATCATCTTATCTTACTATAATTAATTATTAATTATATATAATTACTAATTACAGGCTCCAATTAAGACACACCACATTAACTCTCACGAGACGTGATAAAAAAAGATAAACCCTAAAAATTCTTATAATAATTATAAACATGGGAGCCTGCATGTTGATCATTTCAAAACTTGCTACGAAAACAAAAAATAGGTCCTAAAAATTTCATAAGAAATAGGCCATTAGCTAACTGTATCCTAATCAACATCGATATTAACAATATCTATTGTTATCTATTCTATTTCCTAAATAATTATCTATTTTGTTATTTTGTAAAATAATATGACTCTAGTTTATATACCTGCATATGTCATTGAGAAACATGATATAAAGTATACTCCCTCCATATCAGAAATAGAAGTCGTTTAGGACATGATTGCGCATACCAAGGAGTGATCAATTAGAGAGTATTTTTCCCTGTATACCCCTATTAAATAGCTATGTGGTGCATTCTTTGTGAGAAACAACCAAAGGTGCAGACGGTCAGCCTGTTTAGGCTTCGCTCCTCAACCATGAGGTGCCAGGATCGATCCCCTGTGTCGCACATATTTTTTTGCTGGCGGACTGATTTTTTTTTCTGAAGGATTGATTTTGTATGGCTGTGTTCGTGGCTGTTTTTCCTAAAAAAAAAAAAAAAGAACATGCAGTGGCTACTAATAGATGAATGAGTTTGTATTACATGCCTTGTCTAAGTATTTACATGAATGTACTTGTTTTTTCTCCTATTAATAGAACATGAACCGGCAACTAATCTAAGCTTTAGTTTGTGATATACTAACTTCTAGTTAGATGGCAGAGCTGTATCATGGTCAATAAGACCCTTTACTTTATAATTTGTTTTATAGGACTCTGATGAGGAATATTTATCATCAAGTGATGATGAAACAATCAATAGTGAAGAGGAGGAAGAGAGTCTTGCTAGTGAAGACGAGGAAAGAGATGCTACTACAGATGACCAACATAGTGATGATTCTGGACAGGAGGGAGAGATAAATGCTGATGCAGAGGTGCAGAGTGATGATTCTGCACTGGAGGGAGAGGTAGATGCTGATGCAAAGCGATGCCCCCGTAGAAAGAGGACAATCACAAAGTGGCCAGAAGACAAGATAGTTGTCACGGAGCTCACGGAGGTTGGTATGCCCAAAGAGGACAAAGCCCGGGCAAGAATGAGGAGGCTTGCTGGTCTGATTGCTAGACAAAGGATATCCTTGGTCCTGTCATCATTCAGTGTCCTAAGTGATGAAGATAAGATGGATTTATTCGATGACTGTGTCCAGCCTAGGTTGGAGTTTGCAGATGAGCTAAAGGAAATGGCTTGTAAGAAGATGATGCAGATGGTAGCCAAAGCTTGGAGAACCCACAAAAGCCACCTAGTAAGCTGTTATGTCAACAAAGGGTTGGATGCCACGGTGAAGCACACATACATTAAACCAGAAGTTTGGGAAGAATTTGTGATAATAAAGCAGGGCAAAGATGCAAAGAAAACAAGTATGAGATTCAAGAACCTTCGGGCGAGGAACAAGCATGACCATCACCTGGGGACAGGAGGGTATGCTGGGAAACTGGCAAAGTGGGAGCAAGAGGACAGGGATTTAGCCAGTGCAGGCATTGCTAATCCTTGGGACCAATTTCCTGGCCGCTCTAGGAATTTCATGCGTGCACGTGGTAGACTGCGTATATCAAAAGGTGTAGCTGAGATTGTTTGGGAGACTAATGAAGCTTCAATTCTCGCTCGAGAAGTTGTATATAAGCAAGCCGAAATTGAGTCTTCAGGGGCCATGTTGGTCAGGGATAAAGATGCGCTCACACAGGCCTTGGGACAACCAGAACAGACAGGGCGCATCCGTGGTATGTCTAGTACCATTGGTTGGCAGTTTTGGCCGCTTTGCACCGACATGTACAGAAAGAGAAAGCGTCCAAATGATGTTGATTTGGAAGCCATTAAAGAACAAGTGGCACATGAAATTACCGAGAAGATTACCGAGAAGGTCACAAATGATGTCATGGCCAGGCTACGTGCAGCAGGAGTAGATTTGAACTTGCTTTCCAACACGCCTTCCTCTTCAGGTGGTAAGAATGTACAGTTGGACAGAAAAGGTGGTGGAATTTCAGGACAAGAAGTTTCCCAATCACCCTGTACACTGGTTCTCATCAAACCTGAAGGTTATCAAGTGGAGGTAGCAACTGGTCGGGTATTTCCAAACATTTTTCTGCTATATTCAGTTCCAGTAGAGACAGGATATGTCGTTGTACATATTGATTACGTAGTTTCGGAGCATGAGGGCCATGTGCTGCTTCCGTGCCCAAGCAATGAGATAAGAACTCTTGGAGATGCTCTGTACAAAAGGATCCAGTGGAGGAGGGAATGGGTTAAGGTATCACAGCGGTCATTCTCTTCCATCTCAGCAAATGTTCCAACACCTAGGTCAGCCAAAAGCGAAATGTCGTTGTGGAACCCAAAATTTCACCCTTACTTGAGAAGTACTCTACTGTACGAAACTGTCCTTCCACGAGCGCATGTGGTAGGTAAAAAAGAAAAGAAGCTCACAAACACAAAGCCTCCAAGTGCAACTCGGCTACCCCCTAGCTCGAACAAGAAGTTAGGAAGTCACCCGTACACTGGTAATCATCAAACGTCGAGGTGGTCAGGTCGTGGTAGCAACGGTACAAGTATTTCCATACAGATCGAGCTATATTCATGTCCAGTAGAGGAGGGATATGTTGTTGTACATATTGATTTTGTATGTCCGGGACATGAGGGCCATGTTCTGCTGCCTCAAGTGCAATTGCAAGATAAGAACTCTTGGAGACGCTATGTTCAAAAGGATCCAGTGGAAGAGGGAATGGGTTGTGGTATCACCTGAAACAACCAAGGGTGACACCAAACTGGTTCAAAAGGTGTTTGACAAGGAAAAACAGCATGGGCAACCCTTCAAAGTAGCCAAGGGTGACACCAAACTGGTTCAGAAGGCAGTTGGCAAGCAGAAGCAGCAGAGGGTTAAGAAGGTGGTTCAGAAGCAGCAGGTGGCACAACACACCGAATCGTCTAAACGCACTCCTGTTTGGTTTGGGCAGCCAATGCTACCAGAAACAGAACTTGATAAGGCAGGGTGTGGATGTGTTGCTCTTCATGCTCACTACATGAACGCATGTGCACAGAACAATAGCTCCCCTATTTTTGCTATGGCCACGAGCGAGCATTTTTTGCAAGAATCAGAAACTATGGAATTCCCTGTGGGATTTGAAGATATCTTTGACCTCTTCAGACTAGATGCATTGAAAATGTCAATGCTTCGCTGCTTGACGCTGTAAGTACAATTTCTTATATTTCAGACTTGTCCATTGGGATGTTCTTCATATAATTTCGTTGCTAAATTGCTTTTGTATGCTTCTTCATTCCTAGATGGCTGATTGTTATAGCTAGGGACAAGTCGGTGCCGATTGGCTTTCTTGATCCAGATGCATTGTCGGTAGAAAACTTGGACATGTCTAGAGATATTAGTGTGCAGTATCTGGAAAAAGGACTAAGGAGACATGCCAAGAAAGAGTATGTGGTTTTTCCATATAACAGTGGTGATCACTGGATTGCTGTTATCATCATTCCCAAGTGGCTGAAGGTGATGTACGTAGACTCCACTAGAGGCCGCAAAACAGACTTGAGTGTGTTGCAATCTGTGATAGACGAGTGAGTGTTTTGTATCCTGCTACTGTTGAAACGTGTTTCTTTCTGAATTTTGTTATTCAAAGTAAAAAAATGTGACAACTAATTTCTGTGTAGGGCTTTCAACAAATCCCAAACCCAGGCAAAGAAGAAGCCCAAAATTGTTAAGTTGACCCATGTGCCCAAGACTCCAGTAAGTATATACGTGCCTCACTTCCAGATTCCAAATGTGAACTGTGTTTCAATACTAAACCACACGAAATTGGTCTGTTCACAGTGCCTGCAGCAACCTCTGGGCAACACATCTGGGTTCTATGCGTCCCACAACATGATGCTTGCGACGCGACAGACCAATTTGGCTGATTCTAAGGTACAGCAGTCCTATCTACTAACTAGAAATGTTCGCGGCGTTGATGCTTGTGGCCGTGCTTTGGCAGCTATAGCGTTGATTGGCCCTTTTCCGTAAAAGTTTGAATTGTTTTGTTTTGTCGTAGTAGGTTAAGTAAATAATGTGAGAGGGAACTTGACGTGCGGTTTTCAAAATCAGGTTTGACATATCAGTAAGCAAAAAATATGACAAAAAACAGAGTAAGTTGGATGTAGGAGGGGTTTTCCTGTTGTAATTCTCCGTTCAATCCCTGGTCTCTGGATGTGCATTTTTTCATCACTAGTTTTGGACATTTGGAAAAATTACTGTGCATGTCTAAAAAGACTAGAAAGAAGTTAGGTCAACCTAGCTAGTTTGCACTGTTTGGCCTCTTTTATTTCCTCTATGCTCTTTTCATGTACAATGTGGTTTCATGTGTAGTTACTAAAACAGAGCAAGTTGGATGTAGAAGGGGTTTTCCTGTCGTAATTCTCCATCCACTCCCTGGTTGTGCATTTTTTATCTCTTTTAGAGTTTTAGTCATTTGGAAGAACTCCTGCCCGTATCTAAAATGATTAGAAAGTCATCTATATATATCATTCTTGCGTTGAAACTGTTGGGGTGCTAGCTTTTTACCATTTCTGAGGACTAATAGTAACTTTATAACAGTGCTCTTCTAAAGCAAACTGATAAACTAGCTTTGTTCTACTCAAAATTTTGTTGTCTGGTGCTAGCTTAAAGCAGGACTCATCTTTAGTTTAGCTCTTTGGTGCCAAAATAAGCAGTTCGTGCTTTTTCCTAATAACTTGCTTAATTAACACAATTTTGATTATACTAAATAACTCATATATAAATAGTTCCACTTTTAAGCAATTGCATATAGTCAGAATTTATTCCTGTTCTTTGGCACCACAAGTACAGAACAACACATAGAACACTACATATTAAGAGTAGAATATATATAACTAGTTAGCTGTGCATGTGAATCGATGCATGCATATGGATCTGCCCTTTGTTTCTTTTCCTGGCCATATTTGAGTTCTTTCCTTGCTTTTTCTTTGGGGGTGTAGCGGCAGTTTCAGTTTTGGCGCAAATGGTGAAGCTGCTGTAAATAAATGGAAACGAACTGCAACAGCAGCTGCATGCGTGGCCCTGATGAAGTCGTAGCTTGCTAGATCTTTTGCGTCTAAATTTGTTGGATTTGGCTTGCTATTTTTGCCTCCATACACAGATCTGGCTATATATGCTCAGCAACTTTATTTTCTTTCTTCTCTTCTTGAATTACATGCTAGATAGCTCGTGCTTAATTATGTCATCCCCTGATCCATGGGGGGTCTATATGTTGTTATTACCCTTCTTCTTGAGATATATAGTTAGCTCTGCTAGCCAGCTAGATCCTTGAGATCTACGCTGACTTTATCACTGAGTTTTTCTTTTTCTTAGAAACATGTTCTTAATTATTAGGTCTTAGCAGTACTAGTAACAGTAGCGAAGGATGTTTGATTATCATATATGGTTCTGGCATATATATCGAACATGTTTCAATACAAGATATGTATAATTATTATGAGCTTGATCATCTTGTTGCTTTGGTTTACAGGATTTTGATTTTGTGTCCATTCCAATCGACCTGAATGATATTAGAGAGAAGATCGCACGCTTCATCGTGGGACAGATCCTTGACCGAAATGGCGAGTTTCACCAAAAACGTGGTAAAGCGTAGATGTAGTGTGTTGGTAATTTAAGATGTAGTTGGCACTCTTTAAGATCGAGGTGTGTCCATGTGTGTTGGATTAGCTATATATAGCTGGTCAATTTATTTGATTTGTAAGTGTGGATCGTCGTTGTCTGTACCATGAAGCGAAATTGTTGAACAAAATTTAGTAGCTAATAATCTGTCATATTTGTCGTGTTTAATTAAGTTTTTTTATAAGCGCTCGATCTGTCATGTGTAATTTCGGGCTCGAAGTAAACCAAATGCCACGTGTTATTCAACAGCTCGTCCATATTTCAGACGCGCACATGTAGGGCGAGTCTGTAATAAGAGAAATTACAGAACAGCTCGTCCAGTTTTCAGACGCGCACATGTAGGGCGAGTCTGTAATAAGAGAAATTACAGTCTGAAAATACGCGCGTTATTAGAGACGCACTATTTCAGACGCGTGTGAACGCGTCTGTGATGTTGATTTACGCGCGTCTGTAAACTGCTTTTTTGGCATGGTGCTACTCATTTCATATATGATCCCTATCTGCTCCTGTTGTTGCCATTAGATTGGTTTCGCTATAATTTTCAACTGTTGATTAAAGTTATGAACAGATTCATTATTCTTTCATTACTGTGCACAGGAGATGACCCGGCGCCATCGCCGTCCTACTGCTAGAGGAACAGTTGCCGGAGGGTGTCGCTGCCACCTGGGGGAGGAAGAAGGCGCAGAAACTTTTCTCTAGCAGATCCATCGATCTAAGAAAAAGGCACAGCAACTAATTACCTGTATTTTGAACCCGGCTGCCGATTGCAGTAGGAGTACGGGGTTGATCTCCATCTTGTGCCAAATTATGGAGTTGGCCATCATCTTCTTTACCCATTCCCGGCGAGAGGCGAACTCCGTGGCCTTCATCTTCCGTATCCATTACCGGCGAGAGGCGAGATTAAGAGAGAAAGTAGCGAAAGATGAGGTTTGTGATGGTTGCTGCAGATCCTATAATTATGGAAGGAGGCGGCAAATCCCACAAATATATTATGGATGCAGGCAAATGTTACGGCAGCTTCCAAATGACCGCGCTGAGCCACACGGCCCATGTAGGACCCTAAGAGGAGACATGTGGCCCAGTCCAAGCGGCCCGTGGGCATGCATGTGGTCATGGCCGAGCCCGAGTACTGCCGCCGCATGTACACGTGAAACTGTAGCTTCGTAGTCCTACGTGAACCTTGGTACTTGCAAGCTAGGAAGTACGGTACTGAGATATACACTTGCTGTATAGATTTTCGCATGCCTCGCCAGATCGATGAACCACTAGTCGTAACATGGTAGACATTTAGCCACCACTCTCATGCTTTTATGCGAGTGGATTCACCGTCATATCTTGTCTTAGTTTACTCATAGTCCTATGATATCAAGTCAACCAACCGAGTCTTAAGGGCAGTCCCGTCTGAGACTTCTATCACATATGTCCAAGAGGCTATTTATTACCCTCATATTTATTGTATTTTTCTTTGATGTGGCGCGCATATTTACCTCGAAGATTGTGGACACAGAGTCTAAATAAGACTTGGAGTCTTGATTTTTCTATCTCCCTCTTTAATAAATATACCGCCACATCAAAGAAAAAACACAATAAATAGAAGAGTAATAAATAGTCTTGGACTCTGTGGTAGAGTCTGCATTGTGAATGCCCTAATGGACTCAAATGTCTAACATAATAGTACGTCGAACCAAACCCTCTAACTAGTAGGAAATGGAGGTAGAGTGATCGGTTCAACTTATTACTCCATCTATTCAAAAATCTCCTTCATATTAGGCTTCGTCACAGTGACCAAAGAGAGAAGTCATAAATAAAGAATAGCCAATGAGCAACAAAAAGATAATAAATGGAGACAAGTGACAGTCAATAAGCAGCAATGAGACAATAAATATAGGCAAGTGTCAACCAATGAGCAACAAACAGATAATAAATACAGACAAGTCCCAAGCTAATATGAAGAAGATTTTTGAATAAAACATTTTTGCTTAAACGAAGTAGATTTTTGAAGGGAGTATTGTGCTGCCCTACTAGTGCACCCGGACGACACATGAGAGTGATATGTTCACTTCGTGTCATATTAGGTCTATCGGTCCACTGATCCCACAAGTCATGGATGATAGCATACTTATATTTTTTGTACTCTGGCTCACGAGCCAAACAAGCTAGCTCGAGCCACTAACAAGATAAGCCGAGCTAGCTTTCTGGCTTGCTTGTATAACGAGCTATAATGATCCAAGCCATATCGAGTCGAGCCATAACGAAAAGTGATATCCATAAATAATTGGGAGGATATACTATAACTTAGCTATGAAACTATCCTATAATATTTACATACATAAATATTTTTTTAGAATTTACATAAACATTTTTTGCATTGAAGAGTCCAACGTATATACACTATAAGCATCTCTGGGCTGCAGGCCCATAAACTACTCACGTACACTACAGTCGGAATCCTAGATCCAACTGCAAACCGATCCACACACGGTTTCGTTCCATCGTGAGGAGCACTACCACCAGCCCGGCCCAAGATATTTCACCGCCCAATCATATGTCTATAAATACAGGTACGCCGCCGCCGTCGCACCTCAACAAGCCCGTCGTCCGGGACTCTGCCGGCGTCGCATCTCAACGAGCGCATCGTCCGGGACTCCACCACCGTCGCGTCTCAACGGGCGCATCGTCCGGGACTTCCCCAACGCACCCAACGCACGCAGTTCCTATTCCTAGAGGTTTGCATTTTCTTAGTCTTTTTTTATCTCATACCAGTGCTGGATCTCGACGGTCATCTACGATAAACGCGCTGTGCTCTCGACAGCACTTAGGGTTCGAATATAGCATCTTATTATTCTTCTTTCTTAATGCCTAGGTGTCATGGATCGTCGCCACCACATGCAACGTGTTCAGAGGCTCCTGGATCAGGGGGACGAGATGCTTGCCATTCATAAGTTTGATCGGGAGCAAATGGATTTAGGTACGCAGATTGAACGTCTTGAATCTGACGTCAAGAGGAGACTTCAACGAGATAAACATGACGAGCACATATCACGTCAGCGGGAAGAGTTTGACAAATCTGTAGCCACTAAGAATTCTGAATCGGCCAAAAGAGTGCGTACAGAGGTGATTGCCCTGGTGAACACAGTGTTAAATGATGCGTGTGACACAAATACTTTTATGATAAACCAGGAGCGTGCTCTCTCAAATGAAGCCATAGATAAGGCACTTGTAGAATTTAATGGCACCATAAAGATGGAGCGCAAATTGTGTGATGAGGCGATTGGGCAGGCTAGGGCTCAATTGGTTTACATGGAGAATGAGCGTGTCAAGCTGAAGACCCTTATTGAGCCCTTGATCCAACATGAGGGCATCCTTCCTTATGACTATGATGAGAACGAAGCTGAACAAGATGACACGTCTCATGTGGCGAAGAAACGACGTGCTGATGAAAGATGAACAAGGCGAAACGTCTGATGCGATGAATAAACGTGCTTGGAGTCTGTTAATTATTTAAGTTCAATTATGTTTAGGTTCGAAGTTAGAACTCGGAGTCTGTTATTTTAATTTCTGAAAATGAAATTGCAGTGGATTATCTGTTGTCTGTTTCTGGATTGCTTGTTGCCGAAAAAGATTAAAATTGCAGCTAAAATTAAAAGCTTGACATAAAATTGGATTCCTATAATTATAGTATTTGAACTCCCGTATCCAATAATTACGGCAACCAATGCGTGAAGGCCGCGGTTGTTCTTTCAAACACGGAAACCTGAATGCATAGCAGTTTTTCTTTACATAAACATTTTTTTAAAGAATTTACATAAACGTTTTTTTTTTTAGAATTTACATAAACATTTTTTTGCATTGTAGAGTTCAACGTGTATATATACACTATATAGGCATCTCTAGGCTTCAGGCCCATAAACTACTCACCCAACTACTACAGTCCGAGTCCTAAACTCCAGCAGCCCAGCGACGAGCCCAGCTGCGGCCCACTCCACCTACCAAGGAAACATGTGGTCGAAATATTGGGCAGATCGGAGGGAGGGAAAATTAAAAAAACAAAACAAATTGGAGGGAGAGGGAAGGAAATCTAAAACATAGCGCCCAGTTGGTTGCCGTAGTTGTCGGGCAGATCGGATGGAAGGTCTCCCTAATTATCCCTAATTATAGGATCTTATTACTTATAGGCTCTTTTCTCATCTCTTATATAGCCTCCCTGCCGCGCGCCGTCCTCGTCTTCCTCTGCGCGCGCCGTCCTCGTCTTCCTCCCTCTGCCCGCGCGGCCCCTGCCCCCAGATGACGCGCCCTAAGCGCCGTTCCGTGCTGAAGAAAACCGTCGGTGAGGTGTCCTCGGCTTCGAAAAAAATGAAGCGCCGTTTGGTCCCCAATCAGCTTGACTCCGAAGAAGACACGATTTCCGACGAGGAAAAGGTACGTATCTTCTTGTCAGACTGCAATTTACCTCCTACTATTATTGCATTGTGTTCATGGGAAAAGGAAGATTTGTTTGATCTCGAAAACACACATGAACATAAACTGTAACAAAAAAAACATGATGCATGATACACGTATCAGATTTACTAGATTTATTTTTTTAACATGGTGCATGGTCTCTTAGATCTGTTGCAAGTGTCGTCATATTTACTAGCAATTAGCTGTCTTATTTTTTGTTCGGTTATGACCTATTTTTTTCAATTGCAGGTTCCTACTCTTGTTTCTATCCAAAGAAAGATAAACGAGGTCAAAAAGGCAATTGAGTGTGCTAAAAAAAGGCCAAAGTACGCATCTTTCGATGTGCGCAGAAGGCATATGACGACGTTGAGTCGGCGCTCAATATGTTGGAATACGAGATCAAGGACACTATAGTATCACCACCATATATTGAAGCCGAAGAATAAAGAAGATTGAAGTGCATGTTGTTAGTTCTTTGGTTCCTTTGATGTGCCAAAATAACTCAGCTAGTAGTTTATCAATCGGGAGTAGTTTGTCACTACCATCTGGTAGTCCGTATGGAATGCGTATAAGTGCTCTTTGCTTAATTTCTAAAGAATTGTGATGCTGTGATTTTTTTTTAATTTAAATTAGATGTGTTGCCATAAGAATTTGTTTATCTCATGATGTATGGAGCCCCGCTCGCAGCTGCTCATATTTGTGCGGAACAGATTCGTAGTCATGGTAGGGAATGAAAACAATTTCGGAGTATCATTCAGTTTGCAACGACCACAGTCTGCGGTTAGCATTCAGAGATTGAGGAACGAACAAGACTGGTCGGCTATCCGGCAGCGGGGGCCTCCGATTTTAGCACATGGCCTAAAATGCGTAGACTGTGCAAAAACCGAATTGGGCCCAAACAAATAACATGAACATGGCAATGAACCATCCACGTGAATGGTTTAGTACCACCTCGCTAGTGCAGGGACATTTTGCGCCGCATAAAAGAATAGACGGACTCGTTCACTTCGAACTGCACAATGTCACTGAGTGTTCTTGAAATCTTCTCGACTGGGCCTATCTGGACGCATGGCCATTGTTGGGCTCCTGTTGTGGTTGAGCCTGACTTTGGCTGTGTCGCTTATGGGCCTGTGTCAACTGTTTTTTTTTTTTTTTTTTTTTTTTTTTTTTTTTTTTTTTTGCAAACCATATTTTTATGCCTTTTTTCTCGCAAACCGTGTCATAAAAATCAGTGCTTAACATGCTACCCCCAGAGAGAACAAGGTGAAATAATTAGTTGGGTCATGACACGTTCATGCATGGCGTAGATTACGTCGGAGGCACGCACGTCGGTTTCGTCGTCGGACACGCCCGATCATGTTTCCAATTTTTTCGTACGAATGATCATATACCTTTCAAGCAGTTGTTCTTTCCTAATCTATAGGATCTTATATCTACCTACATTCTCTCCGTGGCTGCGTACCGTACATGACAAAACAATAAAGGAGTGATGTATAACGAAGCTCTTTTGGGTGAGGACTGAGGACGATGCATCATTACATTGCATGCACACACATGTAGCTAGCAGTTCGACGACTACGGTAGATATATGTACGAGATTCATGGTCTGGAACCTGAAGGCAAAAGCAAGCAAGGATGGCAACGCCACTGTAGCACCTCACATATGCATGAACGAACAGGGAACGACCGCAATGTAGTGCCGATGCATGCCCGCCGCCGGTGTTCTTGCAGGAGAGTGCATACCCGCCGCCGGTGCCCCGGGCGCCTTGCCGAGCGCCGCCAGCTGCTGCAGGCACTCCTCGCCGGTGCACGTGGTTGAGCACGCTGTACAGGCAGTACCTGGACGCGGCGCTGGATCGCTGCAGCGTGGAGACGGCGGACGCCGCAGGCCAGGACGTCCACCACGCCGTGGACGGAGGCGACGAGCCTCCCGTTGTGGTCGCTCTCGGCCGCCACGTCCCTGAGCTCGCGCAGCGCGGCGAGGAGCTGTTGTTGCGTCGCCGACGACCCGGCGGCGGCGTCTTGGACCCGCGAGACCAGCGTGGCCCTCCAGCTGCCGCTTGCCCTCGTGGGCTTGGCAAATCGACGAACATGTGGCCTGCACTGAGCCTGTGGGCGGGCTGGCGTGACCGGGCGAGGTGGACGCGGACCACGAGAAGGGGAGTGGCCATGGCAAGGCCGCAGCCAGCTTCGACACGTGGGACCGCAGCATCCGCGAACGCCATCGCCGCCCGCACCCTCTCGTCACCATTGAGGCGGACGTTGTGCAGGACTGCAGGGACGCCGTCCCCGGGCCCGGCTTGCCGCTGGAGCCGACGTCGTCGTGGTCCGTGACTCCATGTACAGCTCGAGCAGCGCCGTGAGGCCGCCGTGTGCGCGGCGACGGCCCACGCGTTGTCCGAGTTCTCGGCGAGCCTGCAGAGCACCCGCGCCGCGGTCTCCTTGGCCGCCTCGTTGCCGCCTGCCCGCCTCCGCGTCGAGGACACGGACCATGGGACCGATAGCGCCGCCGCCGCCGACCAGGTTCGCCTGTGCGCGTCAGAGCCGGTGATCACCGAGACCGCCTCCATGGCCTCCTCCTGGACGCGCGTGACGGGGCATCGAGCAGCAACACGAGGACACCGACAGCCGTCCGCGATGTCGCACGCCAGGACGTGTGGACGGCAGCGACGGGTCGGGATCGCGGTGGCCCCGTTCTCCATGGCCGCGCACGCCGCGTCCACCTCCCGGGGGGCAGCGCCGTGTGGAGCGCCGCCTCAACATGGCGACCTTGACGGTGGCGGCAAGGGTCCGATCGAGCTCCACTGCATGATGACCGCAACAGGGACGGCCGCCGCCACGAGACGGGTTGCGCTCGGATCTCGCCGGAGACGATGCATGAGCGGCACAGCGCATGAAGGTACCCTGCCGAGGGATCAACGGCGGCGGAGGTCGACGGCACATGGACATATAAACCCTAGAATGACGAACGAACCCTAACCCTAGAGTGACACGAACGAACGGAAGTGACGCACACGAACGAACGGAATATTTGATAAGCTTGATCGGTGACTGCACACGATCAAATAATAGGAAAAAAAATCATATTGCAAATTATTAATGTACCGTATTACCCTTTGTTAAAAAAAAGAACTACGAAAAAGCAATTACCACTATAATATTTGGACTCTAATTCAACTCGAATTTTGGAGCTATTGGGAGCCGTTGGCCCACCTATCATAGACACATCTCAATGGCTCCCAACGGCTCCGTCTTAACGGCTCCCACTAGCTCCCCTCCTATTGGGCCCACTAATCATAGACACAATAATTATTTTCTCAATAATTCCCAATAACTCTCCAAGCATTGTAAAATTGCTCAAAGAACAAACGACAGAAAATGGATTGCATTACTTTGGTAGAACAATGCTTGTGTCATGGGATTATTACTTCCCTACATAACCAACCCAATAGGATTGGAACCAATATCAGAAGGCTCTATCCCTCTCATGGAGGCTATCAAGATCCTCAATTTCTACCATTACCCAAAACTTACTTGTCACATATCTAGTTTACTAACCATGTGCATGCCTACTGACTGCCTGATATTCAGATAATCTACTTTAGAAACCCAGATAGCATGAGACTGATTGGTAGGATGTTTTATTTGGGGAATAAGCCATTGGGCTAGCACCCAGCACACAAATTGTACCTCAAGATTACAATTCATAGAGAAAAAAATGAAAGAAAACGGCTAGATAGTGAATGGTCTGAGAATTGCAACATATAATAATCACAATCAAGCACCTCTTTAGAAGGGAGAGGAACAGTAATGGTAAATAATGATTCTAATATTAATATAACATGAATTATGTTCATATTTTTTTTCTGCAGATTAGATTACACTCACTTAAGGCCTTTATGGTATGGTACACAAGTAACAATTGTGATCAGTACATACACATACCACTAATCCAACTAAATGGCATACAGCTGCAAACTAATAGTTGACCAAGCATATACTTGTGGGATCACCTCTTCCCTCAGTAACTAAAAGCACACTACACAGAGCTCCCAATTTATCATCAAAATTACTGACAAAAAATCCAATTCTTAAGAACTTACATCCATCAGGCAACTCCACTGGAGGATTGGGGCAGGCACACTGTGTTTACTTGCCACCATGGAATTTCATTGCCAACTAAGTCAAGAACGCTGAGATCTGAAATATGGAAACCAACCGTTAGAACAAATGAATGCTGAATTAAGCATGTAATCAGGTATTGTAATGAACGAAGTCCAACAAAATGCAACGATGGCTGTACAAGCATTTCTCTCTCTCTCTCTCTCTCTCTCTCTCTCTCTCTCTCTCTCTCTCTCTCTCTCTCTCTCTCTCTCTCTCAAAGGAAGTAACGCATTGTGACACTAAAATAAATTACGATGGCAAATATTCATGCTAACCGTTGTCATGCACTGCGCTAACCTTTACTTTGCTGAAGTCACCGATGCAGCAACACAGTCGGAACTGGACTAAAGCAATCGAATCTAAAAAAAATGGGTGAGAGAAAATAGAAATACATAGGAAATGGCTTCCACATAGTGAAAGAATATGCAGCACCTGGCAAAGGCCAAGATCTAGCCTATCATCCTTCTCCTGGACGCTACCACCAGAGATGAACGACACCCATTCAACTCCACGCACATCAGCGGCACCCGAATCAGGGTAATCGAGGTGATAATGAATCGATAGATGGACCAGGAGTGGGGGTGACAAGCGTACCAGGCCAACGTGTTCGAGATGGACGTGCAGGGAAGCAACCGTCATCCCCATCGCACCAGATCTGGAGGAGGTGTCGGCCAGATCTGAAGGAGCATGAAGCTACCGATTCTCTTTGACCATGGGATCTCGCGTGATGTGGAGGGCTGCGATGGCGCTCCTTGCACCCCTCTGCCCCTTGCCACAAAAGTCTCGTAGTTGTTGAGAGATGATGGTGTGGAGGCTGAGCAGAAAGGAGAGGACAGGCGGCGGGGAGAGGAAGAGGTCAGAGGAGACAAAGGAGAGAACGATGCAGTTCGGCGAGTGGCCGATGGAGCCGAGGGCTGAGAGGTGGGAGGGGTTTTCTGAAAAACTGCGAGCATTTTTGTAATATCAACCTGATTATAGGATTTTTCTCTTCTTCATTCATGCGTGTCTATTGTTCTCGGTGGATAAATTGGCTGCGAGTAGTTCCTGGAAAATCAGAGGGTCTTTTTGCAAAAGGTACCAAGACGCGTGTCGCCGCACCGAGAAGCCACCGATGCTCTGAATTCTCTCGTGCGAGCAAAGGGGAGGGACTTTTAACTTACCCCGATACTACAAAATATGGACAGGAGTGGCAGTAACCATGGTCAGCATGGTTTGTTGCGCAAACCACAGCAGCATTGCTTTCAGGCACATTCCCATAATTAAAACGAGGATCCACATCAGATGGGGCATTTATTAAGCGATTGTGGCCGTTCATAGGGTTAAACACAAAGACCTGATGTCATGATGAATCAACAAGGACGACATAGCCGTGGCGGCAGCCAAGGACATTCCAGTAAAGTTCAGGCGGAGAGAAAGATGCTGCAGCGACACAGTTAGGAGGATCCCCGGCAGGGAGAAAGCGAGGATACGAGTGGAGTTGGTGAAGACACCAAGTAAAGGTAATCCATGGAGTGCCTGAAAGCGATGGAGGAATTGATTGTCGACGATAAGGGAGTGCCAATGCTTGCACACAAGGGAAGAACGAAGGAGGCAGGAGGAGTGTGGCGGGAGGAAAAGAAAGATGCTGATGAGCAAATCATCTGGTAGCGTCATGATGATGCAGGAAAGGGAAGTGTGGCTTTCCTCAAAAGGAAAGTCTAGTAGACAGATAACATTTTCTTCACTGCTAACGTTACGCAATGCCAATGCTAATATGAAGTTAACAACACCTGTTGCAAGATGAACCAAGGAACCCAAATGGTTCACCACCTTCCCTTGACTTCAAAGTTCAAAATCAAGGTGATTAAATTGGCAGCAGTAGGCAGAGATAGTGTAGAGAGGTTTGATGATTCCACCTATTGTTGGAGCTTTGATATATCTTGACTCAATTTCCATTGATCCATACACACAGAAATAGTCTTTTCAGCCTCCTCGTCAACTAATGGTACCACTTTCTTGATGAAAGTCGACCTGCACATAGATAAATTCTGCAATTGTTACCAAAAGTAGGTACCCAAAGTGCTTAAAGCAAAATCAACAAAGATACAAACCCTTTTTGTAGGCAATGCTCGACCCCACCGAGAGTTGTGCTCTTTCTTGATTCTCCTCTTTGACCTCCCTAGTGCAGCGACATCTATCCACCGAGATATACCTCTTCTCTTAGTCGTAGACGTGTCCTCTCCCTTGATGCAATGTCGTCATGCCCCATGCCTCCCTATGCTTTATGCTATTGCCACCAAATCTAGCACCCCCAACGAATAGGCCAGGTAGTTCTAGTTGTCGCTCTACTTGCTTTTTTCTTCTCATGCTCATGTTCATGTAGATTGGGGTTGCACAAATCGTCCTCATCTTCATGCAGGTTGGGATAGCAGAAATTGGGCAATCAGCTTCCACCGACAAAGCACATTGTCTTCCCTTCCGCACCAAACTATGGATGGTGGAGGTAGGTGAAAGGATCAACAATGCTTAGAGTGGGGTGAATAGACTAAACCTAAAAACCAGCTCGGCAGCAATTAAACCTCCATATTCAGAAATTCTGATCCAACTCAGGATTTTTGACCTTCATCGAAAATTTCATTCCTAAACCTTGATTTCATGTTGATGGAAACAAGAGGGCGAGCTAATAAGTGAATTGATCAATAAAAGTTTTCGGTTGTAGTTATCATGCATGGAGAAAAGTAAGTGAAATGTGTTCAACTTGTTGTACTGTCTTAGAAACTTGATGTAAGTGGTACTATACTTTCCTTAGTTTGATTTCTCATTTTCTCTATACGAATTGCGTTTCCAAAAACTATCAGTTACTTGCAGATGAAGACTACAGACAACTAAACAGAATAGAATATCAAAAAATCCAAATCTAAAGTCGCACTATCCTGTATTCACGTTTGGGAGTATGGGAATTCGAAACTATGCGTGTTTTATATTCACATATGAAAATATTTGAATTTATATGTGATATATAAGATGCCATTTTTTTGAAACTTGGTGGACTTTATAGACTAATAAATCGTTAGCGACAATTGCATCAAAGCTTTCAAGGGCGAAACAAGAGAATTTCTCCTCCCCTTCATCATCACTAAAGGACTAACATACACGTAACTTTTTTTAAGACCAACATACAAACACAGACGTTCACATACATGAGTGCACACTCACCCTAGTCCCCACCTCCGGACACACAGACGCTTAATGGAGTTTCAATCCGCTAGGGAACTAATCTCCTTAACTAGGCCCCCGGACGACGAATCAAAATTGGAGTTAGAAGTAATAGCTTGCATAGCTAACGTCGAATCAGTTGCCCAGTTCGTTAAGGTTACCAGCTCGACTTTATCAACTATAATATAGAATTTTCTTTTTTTCACGAGTAGGCATATATTCCTGTATTTCGATATAGATTTTTCTCTCACCAACAAAACAATATTAGCCGACTAAAAACCATCGGACCAATAGCATGAGATGGCCGATACCCACATCACCATCGCTGTCACTCAGGATAAGATGCTATTTGAATTTGTCTTCGATCCATTTTCACCCCTACCTAAAACCCCTTTTTCTTTCCTTGATGATGTCTATCTAAAACCATTTTATCTTTCCACATTCGGGCAAATTCCCCCGTGGACGTGGTCGAAGCGATTAGGCGGCGCCAGCGCCGTACAAGTTTGTGAATAGCACGGTTTCCCCATCTGGCACGCGTGACGTGGCCTCGCCGTTACACCGAGTGGCCAGCGTTTACTCCCACAGTTCCACTCCGCCACTCCCACTCCTTTTCGCAGGTGGTGGTGGTGGCCGTGGCTACGTCAGCAACGCGTGCGCCGCCGCTCCTCCACTCCGGACCACACAAAGACAGAGGCCGAGAAACGAAACCGGAAAAAAAAAGGGGTCGTTCCTTCCCCCGCCCAAACAAAGAAGAAATTGTGAGAGCTCGCCGGCCGGCGATTCGTTCAGTTTGCTCCCAACAAATTTTAGGTGTTGGAGGGGGAGGACAGGGGAAGAGGGCAGGGGCGTCCGCCGCCGGTTCAGTAGCTAGCGGCCTCGAGGAGCACGCGAGGTGAGAGTTCATTCTGCCGCTCCGTTCCCTTTGCCGGCCATCGTTGCTTTGCTTCCCCCGCGCGTAAGGCGTGAACCCCTCACCACGCTGCGCCCACTCCCAATGGGCCGGCAGCAGAGCACCCTCCCTCTCCTTCCGCCGCCGCTGCCAAGCGCCCTGCTCTGGACGAGCGTGCCCGCACCACCAAGGCAGCACGCGACGCCGCTCTTGCCGGCACCGCTGAGGCCGAACGTGAGGCAGCTGCCGCAGTCCAGGAGCACGATGCCGCCGCCGCTCGTGCCCGTGACGCCCTGGAACGCACGGCTGTGGTTGGCCCCTGATTTCTATTTCTATTAGCCAAACCCTAGGACAATCCTTGCCTATATACTCCCTCCATATAGGATTTAAAAGTCGTTTTGGACAAGCTTTGGGTTAAACATTGGGAATATAAATCATCAATAATTTTTAAATTGTTGAGTTTGCAAATATGAAAATTATATGAATAGATTGTCTTGAAAAATACTTTCATAAAAATATACATATATCATTTTTTATAAATATTTTTATAAAAACAAGAGGTCAAAGTTGTATTTTGGGGACCGTGTCGCTGTCCTAAACTACGTACTTCACCAATAGGGAGGGAGTATATGCTTGTACTAATGCGCTCCGGCCATAATCAACCTGCAATTTCTACACTATCCATTGCTTACAGCAGGAAGTAGGACAATATAACTCTTCCTTTTTTCCAATTACAAACTTAGAAATACTGTTGTGGTAGTGCTCTATATTGGTCGGATTAAAGCTTGCTGATGCAGGTTGCCCATCTTCTCCAGATATCAGCATTTAAGGCAGAAAAATGGAGCTACATCTTGTATCTGGACTTCAGCACAGTGGTCTCACACAATAACGACCAATCGACGAGTGGCATACCATGGGCTTGCAAATTCGAGTTTCTCAGGGCACCAAAGGAGAAGGCGAGCAGCACTCTATGTCATGAATGCCCCGTCAACAGGTGCTCCAATATCACCTCTAAAGATAGCCCAACTTCCACACACCAACGGTACAGTTATGAAAAGTATATCTAGCAACAAACCCAGTAGTGCAATGGAGCAACTTGATATCGAACTTGGTGTCTGTGTTCCATTCCGGAAGTACAGTCCAGAAGTGGTACTGGAATCTGCATTCTTTTGTTTATAGAATTGGTTTTTCTAAAAATTGTTTTTAACTGTGTTCATTTCTGCAACTGCTAGGTCAGGAAAAAAGTTTTGGATTCAAGAGGTTCCATACTGTCCCTTGCGAGTCGGGGAGTGGAGATAGTTTGGAAACTTGGGTTTTACTGGTCGTCTCTTGTGGATGACTTTTTGGTTGGACGGGATGAAGAAATTGTTCCGTATCGTGCCCGGCAGCTCCGAAATCTTTTATGTGACCTGGGCCCGTCTGTCATAAAAGCAGGACAGGTCATAACATTTAATCTTCATTACAAAGGATACATCTGATTGTACAATTCGAATTCATTGATCATATATCTTTACAATTTTTCTAACTTTCTTTGGCTCTGTTCTTCAGGTTCTGGCCAACAGGCCTGATATTATTCGAGAGGATTATATGAATGAACTTTGCATCTTGCAAGATGTCCCTCCAGTCCCTAACCAGGTATCGTCTTACGACAGAAAGTACCTGCAAATAGCTCTTTAAGATTTCACATATTAAGAGTTTGCACAGATGAAAGCAAGGCGGTTAACCAAGTTTTGTTGTGTTGCTGAATACTTGGTAGGTGGCTTTTACCATAATTGAGGAGGAACTTGGCCAACCTCTAGAGTGATTGTTCAGCAAAATTTCATCAGACAATAGCAGCTGCTAGTTTGGGCCAAGTTTACCGTGCCACACTTAGAGAAACTGGCGAGGATGGCGCTATTAAGGTTTCTATATTTGTTTTGTTTCTTTTATCTGTTCACTTCCTTATTATTACATTTATTTGCTCATTTTCTAACTAGATGCATTTTTTTTCTAATTATTTTCCTTAAACAAAGGATGAATATAAATATATTCTGTAACCTTGGATGATCATATTCTTGATAGTTATCGTCATGTATTAGGGAATAGAAAATTGTTGATAGTTTTTTTTTTTTTCTTCTTGTTTCCTATATTGCCTTTATTGTTTTATTTTTTCCCTGATTGCATTGCTTTAGGTGACTGAATGTGTTGTAAGTGAGATAAGGCCTAGGCAGAGCTCGGTGATATTGTGTCCATGCCACCATTTGCCAACTCCTAGCTAAGTTGTAGGATCAAATTTGACTAACAATTGTAGTTTGCTACTTTTATGGCTTTTGGCAATAATTATGCATCTTGCAATAAGCGATCTTAAAATTGTTTGTTGACAATAAAGAAGTTCTAATTGTAAAATGGTCTTTTTTTCTGTGAGCATGCTCTATTTATCTATATCTTTGCAAAATCATTAGCAATGAATACTTGAGTTTTTCTTTTGTTACTTGCTTAAATTTTTTGAGATGTTGCTCATTTATCTTTGATAAGAATGAATTGGATTTGTATGTTTGTTGCCCGTAGTAACGTACATTAGTTAAAGGTGGACACCGGTATCGTGCAAAAAAACTTTGGGTTGTCGGCCTTTTTTTTAGATTCCTCGGGTCATCGGTCTATCAAACCATGCGACCCCGCGGTTTCAAATGCACGACGTCAGCGGTTGGGCCCTTCTCCCCGCCCACGGCATGCACGGGCACGATACAACTTCCATATTAGTTATCATAGGCGCATCACAAAAAAGTTGATACAGTAGTTCGTGAGCCTGCGACACCACAGCCGCTGTAACTACGTTAATTTCGTGTATTTTGCTTGTTTAAATTAAATAAATATCACTTTAATGCCATTATTTTATTTCACATGATTGTTATCTTATTATGTGATCCATGTGTTTTTAGTAAAAAGTTTAGCTGTCCTGTAGCAACGCACAAGCACGATACTAGTATGAACTAACAGTAAAAACCATTGTCACCGCTAGTTCTACTATGAACCAACAGTGATATATTATCATAAACTATTTTTAACGAACAGTTGTAGAATGAAAATTCTATTTCAAAGATATTTTTGTAGCAACAGATAACAATTAACAAGCGGACAAGTTTTAGCCCTAAATACATCTGAGTCATATCTGGATAATTTAATAACAACAGTAGTGTATATAGAAGATCGAAAAATGACATATAAGAGCAAGTTTAATAGTACAGCCGGCTTGTGGGCTGTAAGGTTTTTTAGAGCATCTCCAACAACTCCCAATATTAACTTGGTATTCTATATCTTTTGGTAAAAATACAAAATCTCATCTCCAACAACTTGGTATATCCACTTAGTAAAATAGCAACTTATGAAAAAAAAAAGACCCCTCTCCGCTGCCGCGTGCCCGCTGCTCGCCCCGCCGCTCGCCCGCCGCTCGCGCGCTACTCGGCAGCCGCTCGCCAGCCGCTCGCGCGCCGCTCGCCACAACGCGAGTCGCCGCCTGCTGCCTTCTGGGCTTCTGGCTTAGCCGAGCAATCGGACAGGCAGGAGTCGGGGCGGACCAACAGGTGGGTGGGAAGAAGCCGCCGCTTGCACCGTGCTTGTGCACCTTCGGGCTTCAGGAGTATCGAGTCGGCGAGCGGTCGCCTCTGCTGCTCAGAGCTATCTTTCGTCTCCAAATCGACTCTCTGTATTGCCCAAATCGAGTACCCTACGCTGCTCAATATTTTGATGGGGAATGCTCAAAAGTTTCGCTTTTTCGTTACGATCGCGTAGGATCAAACCTCACTCGATTTGGTGCAGCCGTTGTCGAGAAATCGCGAGTCAAAATTTTCACCCCGCTAGTCAACGTCGTGTTCTGTTCTTCCGGTCACCCGAAATAAGCAATGACATGCGGGTCCCATTTGTCATCCTCTAGTTTTACCAAGTTGGAATACCAAGTTGTTGGAGATACCTCTTTTTTCACTTGAGAAATAAAATATCAAGTTGCTATAACACAAGATATACCAAGTGAATTATTGGGAGTTGTTGAAGATGCTCTTACAGCCTTCTCTCAACCTACCCCACTCACATAGTGGTTAGCTCTTCATCATTAATATATGACCCACTTGTCTCTCTCATATAATAACCATGCTGTTAACTTATAACCCGCTTCTCCTCTTTTTTCTTCCTTCTCTCTTCTACGTCAGCATTTAGTCGGCTTCTAGCCTACTATAATACTTGCTTTAAGAAGGATCCAAATTAACTCTAGCAGATAGCGACCGTAACCTTTTAACTCTGGTGCCCAGGTTCCAGATTAACTCCAGCGGATGGTAACAGTAACCTTTAACTCTGGTTCCATTTGTTATGGAAATTAGTACTGTCAAATCTGCAGAGATGAAAAAGGTATGTACTGATTAGCTATAGTTTATACTTTAATTGAAATGAAGGCAGTAATATATAACAGAATATTTGAATCATGTGTATTACAGACAGAAAATATAGTACAAGTTCCAATCTATATATATTATATATGTATCCTTTTACTTTTCTTACTTTAATAATAATGGCAAAATTTGCTCCAACACATAGAAAGTGGTGTGCTTTTGCTGAGACACACAGAAAGTTGACGTGTTTGCTAGAACACACAATCATTTAATGTAAATTTGCCAAAACACATAGTTCCTATTAGTTTAATGTTTCCAGTCAGCTTAGGAGAGAGAACAGTTGATACCTGACCATTTTGCCCTTGGCTGAGTCGAACCAGACCAGACCATGTTTATTCGATGGGGCCTGGTCCCTGTATATCTCCTGGCTCCCCCATCTCAACGGCGATGCATGTCTTTTATTAAAAAAAAATTTAAATATGTGCTGAACGAAAGCAATTACACGATAGTTCATTCAGTACAGTACAAACTGCTTGTTCATCCAGGAGCGCGGTCTATCTGTCCAGGAGATCGCCAACATGTGCGTGGCCAACCCGAGGCTGCTCACCGGCAACCCGGACAGCACCAGGGCCATCCTCGTGCGTGCCGATGAGATGGGCGTGCTCGGCAACACGTACGCTTTTGTTCTCGGGTGCTCAGACGCTGATGTTGCCAAGATGGTGCAAAGGATGTTCTTCCTAGCCTTGCCGATGCATATGCATCTGCTTGCAATGGGAAAATAGCCATATGAGGCACGCTATGAAATGATTTCAGCAAAGTGGCACTCTGTGTTTTGAAGTCTGGTTCGACTCAGCCAAGGGCAAAATGGTCAGGTTTCGACCGTTCTCTCTCCTAAGCTGACTGGAAACATTAAACTAATAGGAACTGTGTGTTTTGGCAAATTTACATCAAACGATTGTGTGTTCTAGCAAACACGTCCACTTTCTGTGTGTTTCAGCAAAAGCGCACCACTTTCTGTGTGTTGGAGCAAATTTTGCCAATAATATATTATCAATGGTGTCACTGTCTCCATAGGAAGGAAGCTAGATTGCTGGTTATTTGTTAAGGCATACCTGTTAGCGAACTAATGTTTCAGAGGCCAGAAATTGATTTCCACCCTAATTATTATTTTTCAGCAGGTAATAAACTATACAAGGGAGAGTATAATTTGCAGGTAGCTACAAAATTCCATATTCTCTAGCCAGGCCGGTGGACCAAAGCACTCGTGACCAACCGACCGCACCACTGATTGAATCGTCGCCGTTTACTGCAATGCATCCAGCCACGCGCAGCAACCTTCCTATAGGCTAATTAATGAGAGCCCCTCGTCAACGCTGCGAGTAATTACGTGAATTTGGTCACGTTGATTTGGGGACCACGATAGTTCCTTTCCTATAATTTGCACGCAATCGTTCAGTTCCCCGGAGCTCACATGTTAGTATTTACGAGACTTCTGAACTATGAATTTTTACGAGAATTTTTGTATTTACTATAAACTTTATACAGTACATATTTACTAGAATTTTCTGTACATTTACAATAATTTTATACTGTAAAATTTACGAGAAAATTTTGTAATGTAAATAATTACGAGAATGTTATAGTGTAAGTATTTACGAGAATGTTATACTATGATGAATATCTGGTACTACGAAATTTGAGAAATTGCAGAGAGTATTTACGAGAACTATGTATGGGGTCACGATAATTCATTAATAGAAAATATAAATTTGAAACTACATATGTCATCTCAACGATAACTGAACATTGCATGGTCGAAATTTAGTTCTCTATCTTGAACATTCTTATCTGGCACTACAACTCCAACATGTGCATCCTAGTGATCAAACTGAGATCAATAGGTCATGTCTGTTAGCTGTTCTAAGTAACCAGCTGCTGTCGAGAAGTCTCATTGCCTGAAATCATAAAGTATGAACAATTGTAAATAATGTGATGCTTTAACACGAACAATGATTATCAGAGTGAGTAGTGTCGGGTACCTAGATTAGGGGTACCCAAATCAATGCTTAAAAATAACAATAACAATAACAATAACAAACCCTGCGACAGATCCCAGCCCAAAGAGAATTATAGCGCTTCGTTCCAAATGCGCACAGACATGGTGGAACCCGCTCACCCGACAGTCGACCCGCACGAAGCCCGCTCAACCGAACCCCTCGACAATGGGGGCGCTCCGTTTCGACCGAGCCAGGCTCGAGCCGCGTCGACCCCCACTTTGTGACCTCACCACCCACACTACTGACACGACACCCCTACATAAAGGGGGAGGCACGGACCGAGACGGTGAAACGCAACAACGACGTCAAACACTTCAAGAAGCAGTGGCAGAACTATAGTCAAGCCCGCCTAAGCAGCAAGAATCACTAGGCTACCTCATCCCGCACGAGGCAAGCTCGACGGCAGCCCTCGACCACGCAGCCCTGTCCGTTTCGCACGAGATAGGCTTGAGCGTAATCAACCCCGTCTCGACAACGACTCGCAGGCAAGAAAACACAGACATTTAATGCGCCAATCAACTCCCATCCATCGAACATGGCTACAGCACCGCCAAAAAGGTAGCAGTGTCGGGGTCAAATCTACCTATCTTACCGCCCATACCCTACGTGCGGCGGCTTATTCATCACAGTACCCTCACCCTTTGCACTGCTCCCGCTTCGACGCCCCTCTTTTAAGTACAAAACGACAACCACCACCCGACTGGTCCCTCAAGATCTGATCACGCCCGCTGCGCCGACCCCCACTGATCCACCTCGACCCAGCCTCGATCAGCAACATCTCCCGAGCTTTCCAGGACCCGGCACAACTCCTTATGTGTCTACAGGGGCCAGCCGCTCCACTACAGGGGTCGACGTGCTCTTCACAAGGATCCGCCTCCCATAGGACTCGACGCCGCCTTCTACATCGCCTTCACAGGAATCCGCCCCTTTTCCACAGGGCTCGACGCAGTCTTCCACGCCGCCCCGGTCTCCAAGGACGGTGCCGCCCGTCTCCTCCGCCGTAGGGCGCGCTACAGGGCTCGGGATGGCTCCGTGCTGTTCAAATGTACCGCCTGCCTCCCCCTTGAGTCTATAAAAGGGGGAGGCCGAGCACCGATTCTAGGGACACGCCAGAGACAACACACGCACGCCACACTCCACGCAGTGTGATCAACATCTCAAGCAACACACTTTTCTTATTTGAGACTTGGAGCAACTCTCCTCTCTCGCCCGCTTGTAAACCCCCTGTACAAGCACTTCGGTGCAAGGCAATAAAAATTCTCCCCCTCCCCCCGCTGGACATAGGGCCTTCTCTTGCCCGAACCAGGATAAACATTGTGTCCGCTTTGCACCATCATCCGGGATAGGGATCACACAGCATTATTACTCATCAGGTTCGGATCCTCCGGGGTCGAAACACCAACAGTTGGCGCACCAGGTAGGGGGCGCTGCGTGTCGCCATCGTTTTCTCGCACCTTCCGGATGGCGGACCCCGAGCGTCCACTTCCGTTGGCCACGGTGATCTGGTTTGGGAGTTTGGAGTTGATATCCCTTGCCTATGGCTACGACATGGTCCTCCTCCCGCCCAGACACCCGACCGACCGTGACTACGAGCTCTCTCAGCCAGGAGGAGTGTGCGCCGATACAGTCGTTCCTGTCACGCTCGCGTGGCCAGGCGAAGGCGTGCTCGTCATAACTACCACAGCTGTCTCCTCAGAGGCAACAACGTGCCGTGTCCTGACGCCCCGCTGCCAACCGCCGGAATAGAGTCTCTCACTGAGGGCCTGTCCGTGCTGACTGTGGCTACGGGCAGAGAGCAAGCATGGCACCGTGACATACCGTCTTCCAGCTTCGCGCCGCCACCACCAGGAGAATCAACGCCGGCTCCCCCGGTCGGTGGGGCATCATCACCAGCATTTCCTTATGGATTGAATACAGTGAGCAGGGTGTACGCTTCCTCTGTGAGCACCAACTTGAGTGCCTACGAAGAGCTCCCCGGGCATCACTTGCGTTCGACCCTTGATCTTGTGGCAACCACGCCCGCCTCTGAGTACCTGGACTCTACGGAGACCCTAGGACCGGAGCCACATGCGGATACCTCCCGACGCTACAGCTCAATGGATCGCCGCCCGCATACGCACCCGTGCTATTACTACTTCGGCGCTCCTGACTCCGACTCCGCCGCCGACTGCTATGACCCTACCTGTGAATGCTTCCACATGATGGATAGCTAGTAACGGACTCCGAGGACGAGCGGTCCCGTGAGGTCGGAGGTGGGAACAAGACGCCACCCGTGATGCCCACCCGAAAGGACAAGGGTGCCAAAGGCCGGAGCTCGAGCAATTTCGGGAGCTCCAACTCAAGTACAACGAGGAGCGCAATCGTCTGCGTTTGCTCGAGCAAGCCCTCGAACAAGAACGGGCCAGACATGGCTGCGGTGGAGGACCCCGGGAGAGGGCTCGCGACGTCAACCGCCGCATCATCGAGGACGTAGAGGGGGAGCCTCCATCTTCAACCGAGCAATTCAAAACATTGCCGCCGCCATCTTGCTCTGAAATATGCTCGAGCCGTCAAACCCCGAGGCGCGGCTGGTCCGAGATGAGATCCGATTCCTCCTCGGGACCGCCGCAGTGCAGCAGGCAGAGAGTTCGGCCTCGCGGCGCCGCGAGCCAGCCTCGGAGCACCCAGCAGGACCCTCTCGACGCAAGAGGGAGGCCTCAGTCCATCAGGCACCTGAGCCCCGAGCGGACCGGCAACCCCGGGTTAGCGAACGCATCATCGACAACCGCGAGCTGCGTGACGCCCGGGAGGACATCAACGAACACCGTAGATGCGGGGAAGATCGCGCTGCTCGTGGCTACCACCCTCGAAGAGGTGGGCGCTACGACAGTGGAGAAGACCGCAGCCCATCACCCGAACCGCCTGGCCCTCGAGTCTTCAACAGGACCATCCAAAAGGCCCAGCTCCCTGACCTCTTCAAACCGCCAACGAGCCTCACGAAGTATGACGGGAAAACGAAGCCCGAGCTCTGGCTGGCTGACTACCGGCTAGCCTGCCAGCTGGGCGGTGCAAAGGATGATCGGGTCATCATCAGGAACCTCCCCCTGTTCCTGTCTAACAACGCTCGGGCGTGGCTCGAGAACCTGCCGCCTCGATAGATTCACGACTGGGATGACCTGGTCAAGATCTTCGAAGGTAACTTCCAGGGCACTTACGTGCGCCCTGGTAACTTGTGGGACCTCAGGAGCTGCAAGCAGAAGCCGGGGGAGTCCCTCCGCAACTACATCCGGTGCTTCTCTCAACAGTGCACCGAGCTCCCCAACATCACCGACTTCGACGTCATTATGGTGTTCCTCACCGGCACCACCTACCGAGAGTTGGTACGAGAGTTGGGCCGCAGCACCCCTACCACCGCCAATGAGTTGATGGACGTCGTAACCAACTACGCTTCCGGTGAGGAAGCAGTTGGGGCCATCTTTTGTGGTGGTCCGGACCGGGGGAAGCGCAAGGAAGATGACCCTAACGGCTCCAATCAGGGCTCCAAGAAGAACAAGAAGAAGAACCAGCGAGAAAAGCGCAAGGTTCCTGACGACGACCTTGTCGCTGCCGTCGAACGCAAAACCCTTGAGGCCCGCCCAGGGAGGGCTTTTTGACGAGATGCTGAAAAAGCCATGCCCCTATCATAAGGGGCCCGCCAACCATAACCTCGAGGACTGTCGGATGCTGAGACGCTTCTACAATGATCCCGGGGCCAAGAAGGACGACCAGCAGAACAACGACGCAAAGGACAAGGGCGACAACGAGGGTGACGGCTTCCCCCTGATCGATAACTACTTCATGATATATGGGGGATCAACAGCATGGCTCACCTCACGGCAACGCAAGCGGGAGCGGTGAGAGGTCCTCTCGGCTCACCGTGACGGGCCGCTCTTCCTCGACTGGTCTGAGACGGCCATCATGTTCGACCGTGATGATCACCCGGACCACGTCTCGAGCCCCAGAGCATACACGCTCGTCGTCGACCCCATCATCAACAACACATGTCTCACCAAGGTGCTCATGGATGGAGGCAGCAGCCTTAACATCATCTACGCTGAGATCCTCGACCTTTTAGGGATCAAAAGGTCACAACTCCGACCTAGTGTTGGGGGTTTCCACGGTGTAGTACCAGGGAGGCGTGCTGACCCCATTGGGCGGATCGACCTGTCCGTCTGTTTCAGAACCCCACCAACTTCAGGAAGGAGACCCTCATGTTCGAAGTGGTCGGGTTCCGCGGGACCTACCACGCTCTTCTTGGACGACCATGCTACGCCAAGTTCATGGCGGTCCCCAACGACACCTACCTCAAGCTCAAGATGCCGAGTCCCAACGGCGTCATCACGGTCGGCCCCTCCTACGAGCATGCCTACGAGTGCGACGTGGAGTGTGTCGAGCATGGGGAGGCTGTTATTGAGTCAGCAGCCCTAGCCGGATGGGAGGGCACTGAAGATTAGTGCCACCCTCGACCCTAAATTGGAAGCAGTGCTCGTTGACTTTCTCCGTGCAAACCTCGATATGTTTGCGTGGAGTCCCTCGGATATGCCGGGCATACCCAGGGAAGTCGCCGAGCACGCCTTGGAAATCCGGACCGGCTCCAAACCGGTGAAGCAATGCTTACGCCGCTTTGACGAGGAGAAGCACAAGGTCATCGGAGAGGAGGTCGACAAACTTTTAAAGGATGGGTTCATCAAGGAGGTTCATCACCCCGAGTGGCTAGCTAACCCTATATTAGTAAAGAAAAATAGTGGGAAATGGAGGATGTGTGTAGATTATACTAGTCTGAATAAAGCATGTTCGAAAGTTCCTTTCCCTTTGCCACGAATTGATCAAATTGTCGATTCCACTGCGGGATGTGAAACTCTGTCTTTTCTTGACGCATATTCCAGCTATCACCAAATCAAAATGGAGAGTCCGACCAGCTCGCAACTTCCTTCATCACCCCGTTCGGCATGTTCTGCTACGTTACTATGCCCTTTGGCCTTCGAAACGCCGGGGCTACGTATCAACGCTGTATGCAGCATGTTTTTGGGAAACACATCGGGGAGACCATCGAGGCCTACATAGACGACATCGTAGTAAAGTCTAGAAAGGCCAGCAAACTCGTCGGCGACCTCAAGATTGCTTTCGCATGCCTTAGAGAGAAAAACATCATCCTCAATCCCGAGAAGTGCATCTTCGGCGTGCCCCAAGGCATGCTCCTGGGGTTCATCGTTTTAGAACACGGCATCGAAGCCAACCCGGAGAAAATCTCGGCGATCACCAAAATGAGGCCAATCCAAGATCTGAAGGGCATGCAGAAGGTCACGGGCTGCCTAGCGGCCCTCAGTCGCTTCATCTCCCGACTCAGAGAGAAGGCGCTGCCTCTGTATCGACTCTTGAAGAAATCGGAGCACTTCTCGTGGACCACCGAGGCTGAGGAGGCTCTCGCTAAACTCAAAACTCTACTTGCCAACCCACTAATCCTCGTGCCCCCGATCGAGGGAGAGTCACTCTTGCTCTACGTTGCTGCCATGACCCAGGTGGTTAGCGCAGCCGTAGTGGTCGAAAGGACTGAGGAAGGTCACGCCCTACCCATCCAACGCCCTGTTTATTTCATCAGTGAGGTGCTCTCAGAAACCAAGGTCCGGTACCCCCAAATCCAGAAGCTGCTGTACGCCGTAGTTCTCACCCGGCGCAAGTTACGACACTACTTCGAAGGCCACCCCGTGACGGTTGTATCCTCCTTCCCGTTAGGAGAGATCGTACAGAACCGAGAGGCCACAGGTAGGATCGCTAAGTGGGCGGTCGAACTTATGGGCGAGACCCTCTCCTATGCGCCGTGCAAGGCAATCAATTCGTAGGCGCTCGCAGACTTCCTAGCCGAATGGACCGACACACAATTGCCTCCTGCTCAGATACAGGCAGAGTTGTGGACCATGTACTTCGATGGATCACTAATGAAGACAGGAGCAGGCGCGGGCCTGCTTTTTATCTCACCCCTCGGAGTCCACATGCGATATGTAATCCGACTCCACTTTGCCGGGTCCAACAATGTAGCCGAATACGAGGCCCTCATCAATGGGCTGCGCATCGCCATTGAGCTCGGGGTTCAACGCCTCGACGTTCGAGGTGACTCCCAGCTTGTGATCGACCAAGTCATGAAAGATTCCAGCTACCACGACCCCAAGATGGAGGCTTACTGCAAGGAGGCGCGGCGGCTCAAGGATAAATTCCACGGCCTCAAGCTCAATCACATCGCACAAAGATACAACAAAGCCACAGATGAACTTGCGAAAATCACGTCCAGTCGGACCACAGTTCCTCCAGACGTCTTCTCGAGAGATCTTCATAAGCACTCCATCGATCTTGGCCCCCCGAACAGGTCACTGGACTGCCTGTCGACCCTACAGCTGAACCCGAGGTCCCTCGACTGGGGCCGAGGCTATGATCACAGACAGCTCGCCTCCAGCCGACCTCGAGCCCGACTAGCGCATTCCCTACCTCGACTGCCTCATCCGAGCAGAGCTCCTAGAAGATAAAACCGAGGCTCAACGGATCGCTCGCCGGGCCAAGTCTTTTGTGCTATACGGCCAGGACAAGGAGCTATACCGACACAGCCCCACGGGCATCTTGCAGCATTGCATCACAGTCGAAAGAGGCAGACAACTCCTCAGAGACCTTCACTTGGGGGGTTTGCAGTCACCATGTGGCGCTTCGAGCCCTCATTAGAAACGCTTTCCGGCAAGGCTTTTACTGGCCGATTGCAGTCTCCGACGTTGTCATGCTGGTCCGTTCCTGCAAAGGATGCCAGTACTATGTAAGGCAGACCCAGCTTCCCGCATATGCTCTGCAGACCATCCCCATCACTTGGCCGTTCGCCGTTAGGGGCTCGACCTTGTAGGGCCTCTCAAGAGAACGACCGGGGGTTTCACCCACTTGCTTGTTGCTATTGACAAATTTACCAAGTGGATCGAGGCCCAGCCCATCACCAACATCAGATCCGAGCAAGCCGTTTTGTTCTTCATCGATATCATCCATCGCTTCGGGATCCCCAATTGCGTCATCATGGACCACAACACCCAGTTCACCAGCAAGAAGTTCCTGGATTTCTGCGACGACCATCACATCCGTGTGAACTGGTCTGCAGTGGCGGATCCAAGAACGAACGACCAAGTAGAATGTGCCAACGGCATGATCCTACAAGGCCTCAAACCAAGAATCATCAGCCGGCTAAACAAGCATGGAAAGAGATGGAGCGATGAGTTACCCTTGGACCTATGGAGCCTAAGGACGACCCCGAGTCGAGCCACCGGATTCACCCCATTCTTTCTAGTGTACGGGTCCGAGGCTGTGCTACCCACAGATCTGGAGTATGGGTCCCCGAGACTGAAAGCCTACAACGAGCAAAGCAATGATGCTGCACGAGGGAATTCCCTCGACCAGCTCGAGGAGGCTCGAGACGTGGCTCTCTTGCACTCTACCAGGTACCAACAAAGCCTGCGACACTACCACGACAAACACGTCAGGAATCGAGACCTCCACATCAGCGATCTAGTACTCCAGCACAAGCAAAGCAACCAAGGGCGCCACAAGCTAACCCCACCCTGGGAGGGCCCCTACATCATCACAGAAGTACTGAAACCCAGAACATACAAGCTAGCTAACAGCAAGGGCGAAACCCTCACCAACGCGTGGAACATCGAGCAGCTACGTCGCTTTTACCCTTAGAGCCTCATTCAAGGCCTTGTACAACTATCTCATTTCATGAATAAAGTGTACATTTGCATTCCGAAAACATGTCGTTCGAAAAACATGGAGGCTCGACCCCGCTTCTGCAGAATCGAGCCTCCCTCGGGGGCTAGAAGGGGGAACCCCCTGAAATCCCTAAAAGTTCGCATTTTTGAAAAATTCAAGTCTAAACATTCCTGAACGCCTAAAACACGAGTTCTCACTCAGTCGGAAAAAGCCGCGAAAGTGTCGCCTACGCCCCTGTGCTATGGTACCTCCACTCACTTCCCTACTCGAGGGATGCAATCGCGCATCAAAAAAGGCTATGAGAAAACTCAATCGAGCGGAGGAACAAAAGACTTGAATATAAAAAAAAACTGAAAACACATATGTACATTTAAATGTGTTCGGGCCCTCGAGGCTATGTCAACACCACAACCAAAAGCTAACCTATTACATGGGCTCGAGCACCCAGTTTCTAGCTCACAGGTCATCATCATCGCCAATGGCAGGTGGAAGCACCTCGGCCTCGAACAACTGTGCCAGCTTCTCTCCAGGCTCCTCTACCGCTTGGATAAACTCCAGCAGGATCGCCTCGTTCTCCTTTGGCGTCTTGTCCGGGTCGGTGATGAAGCCACCGGCGACAGCGCCAAAGTCATACAGAAAGCCAGAGCTGATGACAGCCATGGCTCTCTTCACGCCGTGATGCAGAGCGTCATGCACCCGCTCACGGATTCTGCCACTCAACGCCATCAGCCGGCGCATGAAGGAGTTCCCGAGCACGTCCTCCTCCCCGTCGACGTCGGGGTCGACCTCGAGGGCGTCACAAACTGTGGCGATCGCACCCTGGAGTAGGTTGTTCCACCCAGCCTTGGCCTCGAGCAGAATCTGGAGGGAGGCTGCGTTCCCCTCGACCTCACGCTGCCATTTCCCCAATTCTGAAAATAAAAAACAAGTCAACCCCGTAGCCAGGGCACCTTAAGTTAAAATTAGGGCACCTCGACTCAATCTAGATTACCTTCAGCATGGGTCTTCCAGCCCAGGGCCTCATCCTGTAGCTCGACGAGTGACTTCTTGGCCTCCGACAATGCCTCGTTCTTGTCCTGGATGGTGGCCTTGAGGTCCTTGATGACCTTGGGCCTCGTTCTTCTGCCGCACGGTCTCCTTCAATGCCTCGATGGTGGCAGTGGCTCGCTCGGCGACCAGCTTGAAACCCTCAGCCCCAGCAACCGCACGCTCGGCCTGCAGCTTGAAGGCCTCACGCTGCTCGCCCACTCAGGCAAGGTCCTCCTCGAGCTCCTTCACCCGCGCCTCTAGCGGAGCGAGGTCCTCTCGAGTCTTGGCCGCATCCTCCCGAGCCTTGGCTGCATCCTCCTTTAGCACCGAGTTGACCAAGCGGAGCTCATTCGCTTTGGCACTCTCCTTGGCCAGCCGCTCGTTGACGGCGTCGACCTACGCTCGCTGTCGAGGGAGACACTCCCACACATCACGCTCGTGGCACATGAACAGTGACTTGTGGCACGAGCGCTCCTTGATCTCCTACACAAAGTCAGGAAAAAATCAATGTCTAAACAAACAGGGAACGAAACCTCCCTGCGAAAGAAACACGACACACTTCGAAGGCGTCGGCCATATTCTAGGCAAGGGTGTTGGTCACCGCTCACAAGGTCTTCTCGGAGTTCTCCTGGAGACCCTCGAGGTAGTGCTAGTAGTCCACCTCGACCTGGTCACTCAGGACGAAGAACGGCTCAGCCTCAGGGCTGCTCGCGTCCTTGAACTCGAGGACTGGGTGCCCCCACGACGGAAGCTCCACCATCGACCTCACGAGCGCCAACAGCGCGGCATTAGGCTGCACCTGCGACGTCCCCGCGACGTCAGAGCCTGACAACCCAAGCGCCACCGCTCGCTCCAAAGCCTCGGGTGGTACAGGCACCCTGGGCTGCTCCAGCGCTTCCTCCATGATGACATCGTCGACCTTCCTCTTCCCCTTGTTCGATGGGGAATCGTTGGGGATGACGATCACGTCTGAGTCCGGACCCACGGTTGGCGGCGGAACCGGGGCCGTTGACGCTCCCACCTAAGCGCTAGGTGGTGGCATGACGGCTCCCTGATCCTCACCTCCCGCCGACCGCTCGGGGAGGACCTGCTCCGACGCCTCCTCCAACTTCTCCTCCTGCTGCTGCTGCCGCTCCTGCTCCGGCAGCTCCGCTTCTCGCTGCTGCTGCTGTGGTCGCTGGCACTGCTCTGGCGATTCCTCTCCCTGGCGTTGCGGCTGTGAGTGCGGCCCCCGCTGGCGTAGCTGTAGGCTTTGCTCCTCCTCCTTTTCCTCCTTCTCTTCCACCCGCGCCGGACTATGGGTGGACGCTTCAGCCTTGCCAGCCTCGGTGGTGCCCAAAGCCCCCTCGACGCACACAGACGCGATGGTAGCATCACCAGCTACGCTCACCTCACCCGATCCGGGGTTGACTGTCTCCCCCAACAAGGCCTTCTCCTTGGCCTCCTTCCTCCGGCGCTCCGTGGCAGCATGCACGGAGGCCACTCACGCGACATCCTGCTCCGATGTCCGCTTCACCGGGCTGGCACCGACCTTGAGCGCCTTGACAGGTGTCATAGCCGCCACCTCTGCCTTGCGCTTGAAGCTGTGCCGGACACACGGGTGTCAGAGCGCTTAAAACGGAAAGCAGAATGAACCAACAAATGAAAAATGGAACACCTGCCCAGAATTGGGAAGCAGAGGCCTTCCCCCGGACCTGCCCGAGATGCCCAGGGGCTTCTTTGATAAGCCCACCTCGGGCTCCTTGGTCGAGCCCACAATGGGCCCCTTGCTCGAGCTCAACTTGGGCCTTTTGCCCGAGACTCCCGAGGACTTGGCTCCGGGCGCCACCAAGGTGTCCTTCTCTACGCCCGACGACCACCGGGTCTCCGCACCAGGGGCCGGCGCCGTAAGGTAGGCTGCAGGCGGCGTCGACTCACGCCTAGAAGAGATGGTCGAGGACTGCATTCACGAACGTGACCTCTGCCCCGTTGGCACCTGCACTATTGGCTCGGCGGACGTCCTCCCTGAAGGCTCCTCGAGGCCCACCTCCCTCTCCTCCGCCTCGAGGGGCGCCGAGCTCGCCCTCATCGCCCCAGATGCCGACCAGCTGTCGTGGGTTTCCTGCATGGCAGGAAATGTTAGGAGGAGGTGTATCTGGCGGGGACCTTTTTCGACACCTCGCCTTCTCCGAGTCCTTTTTCCTTCATCGCCCACTGAACATCGAAACTTCTCACCTGGCGAACCACATTGTCCTCCGGGACTGGGGGCGGCGAGTCCCTAACGTCCGGCAGCACCTGCGCGTGAACAGTGACAGACTAGAGTCAAAGGCTTAACGAAGGAAGTGGATCGGAAAATCAAAATGGCCGACACCCACCAACACAATAGACCCATGGTTGGGGCGCATGGGAATCCAGTTCACGTCCTCGACCTTGAAACCCTGCACCACCGCTCGCACCCACTTGGCCATGGCGTCGATAGAGAGGGTCTCGCTCGACATCCGACTGCCCTCGAGCGGCGCGTCGGCGGTAATCCTATCCATGCGCAGCTGCCGACTCACCAGCGGAAGAACCCTTCGGTCGTGAAACGTGGAGACAACGATGCCCGTGTTTAGCCCGCGACTCCGCAACGTCCGCATCGCGTCGAGGAGCGGATTCAACCTCGACTGGTATTCCCGCGCGACGTCACGTGACCACACCTCGAGCCGGGACGTGAAGGCCTGGTTGGTGTTGTGTGGCAGTGCGCCATCGTCGTTTCGCAGGTAGAACCAGCCGTCGTGCCACCCGCTATTGGAGGAGGTCATCAGCGATGGGATGTACAGCTCCTTGTGAGACGGCCGAACCTGGAGAGTGCAGCTCCTGGCATGCACCGCCTTCCGCACGCCCGCTATATCCATCGACCTGGCGAAGAGCTCCGCCCTAAAGATGTACTTCCATAGGTCCTAGTGGGGTTCGATCCCCAGGTATCCCTCACAAACGGCTGCGAAAACGACCCCCTGGGAGATGGAATAAGGGGCGAGATGGTGGAGCCCTATCCCGTAGTGATAGGGAAGAGCCCGCATGAAGTGGCTCGGTGGGACGCCGAACCCCCTCTCATGGAACGAGACGAAGCTCACCACATAACCCTCCGGTGGGTTCAGCGCCCAATGCTCAACCGGCGGCACCCTCCACCTCGGTCGATTACGATTGATCCTGGGGCGGAGGAGGCCCTCATCCACAAGCTTCCGCAGTTTTCTCTCCATCACCGAGGACCTGACCCATAGATCCACCAGAAGGATTGTACTGCAACTCTCCATGGCGACCGGAGGGACCGACGGTGAGGAGGTAGGGAATCTTTTCCCACAGAAGGATTGTACTGCAACTCTCCATGGCGACCGGAGGGACCGACGGAGGAGGTAGGGAATCTTTTCCCACCAGAAGGATTGTACTGCAACTCTCCATGGTGACCGGAGGGACCGACGGCGAGGAGGTAGGGAATCTTTTCTTTCTTCTTGCTTGCTGGCTAACTCTCTCTCTCTCTCTGGCGGCGGCGGCACAGGAAAGGAGGTAAGAGTTGGATGGCAAGGTAAAAGGGAGAAACACCTCGGCCCCGTATTTATAACCAAGTGAGGGAACAACGGGCGGATCCGACTAGGGCACAACCGAATCATCACATTTAATGCCCTTACCTAAACCGTTCCTCGATTTCCGCGCGCAATACACGCATCCACCATCCGGCCATGGCCCATCACGCGCACAACGGGTGCCGCCACGCCGTTCCAACTTCCCCGAGGTAAGTGCCTAAAAAGGCGCGCCATAGCAGCCGGATGGACTTAACGGCTCCTTTCCCACAAAGGAGCCACGGGCCTCGAGCCCATGAAGGACGAGGGTTCGAAGGCTGGCCCCGACCGGGGCTCGACAGCCGCCCTCGACCGATCTGAGTCAGGGGTGACCATAGGCAGCCCATACACAGCCGAGGCTCAGGCACTGCCCTTGAGACTCCAACGAGCACATTCAAGGTCCGAAGGAAGGTCGATGGCGGAATCCCCTCGACGGGAGACATCGAGTCCTCGGGTTCTATCGAACAAACCCGGGATCCGCACGACTACCTTTAGACATCCATGGAAAGCGCCCTTGTGGCCACTAGCCGACCCTCATCGAATGGGGCACGGGATTCCACTTGAATTCCCCGATAACAGCTCAGCGGGAACTACCGTCGCTCGCCCAACAGAGGTAAAGAGTAGCGTCCCACCCCTCCTCCTTGCGGGAAAGGTGCGTGAGGGACGAAAATTAACTCATGTAAAACCCACAGTAAACTCACGAATTCACGAAGGCTTAGGGGCTCGCCCCGTAATAATGCTAAGTCATAACAAACCGAGCTAACCCCGACTAGCGACCTTCCGTTGAGACGCGAGCCGGCTTCGGAAACACGTTCCAACGAGGCGCTCGTTCAAAAGACCTCAAAGGAGTCACCCACTCCTCTGAGGCCTCGGGGGCTACACCTGGCGGGTGCGCTCGCGCGCACCCACCGGAGACGAGAACCCTGACGCCACGACCGATTAATCCCACGTGGCAATGCCAGCACCCCCGCGCGGGCTCGGGGGCTACTGTTGGGTACCTAGATTAGGGGTATCCAAATCAATGCTTAAGAATAACAATAACAATAACAAACCCCGCGACAGATCCCAGCCCAAAGGGAATTATAGCGCTTCGTTCCAAATGCGCACAGACACGGTGGAACCCGCTCACCTGACAGTCGACCCGCACGAAGCCCGCTCAACCGAACCCCTCGACAATGGGGGCGCTCCGTTTCGACCGAGCCAGGCTCGAGCCGCGTCGAACCCCACTCTGTGACCTCACCGCCCGCACTACCGACACGACACCCCTACATAAAGGGGGAGGCACGGGCCGAGACGGTGAAACGCAACAACGATGTCAAGCACTTCAAGAAGCACTGACAGAACTATAACGAGGAAGGACCCAGTCAAGCCCGCCTAAGCAGCGAGAATCACTAGGCTACCTCGTCCCGCACGAGGCAAGCTCGACGACGGCCCTCGACCACGCAGCCATGTCCGTTTCGCACGAGACAGGCTCGAGCGTAATCAACCCCGTCTCAACAACGACCCGCAGGCAAGAAAACACAGGCATTTAATGCGCCGACCAACTCCCATCCATCGAACATGGCTACAACACCGCCAAAAAAGTAGCAGTGTCGGGGTCAAATCTACCTATCTTACCCCCATACCCTACGTGCGGTGGCTTATTCATCACAGTACCCTCACCCTTGGCACTGCTCCCGCCTCGACGCCCCTCTTTTAAGTACAAAACGACAACCACCACCCGACTGGTCCCTCAAGATCTGATCACGCCCGCTGCGCCGACACCCACCGATCCACCTCGACCCAGCCTCGATCAGCAACATCTCCCGGGCTTTCTAGGACCCGGCATGACTCCTTATGTATCTACAGGGGCCAGCCGCTCCACTACAGGGGTCGACGTGCTCTTCACAAGGATCCGCCTCCCACAGGACTCGACGCCGCCTTCTACATCGCCTTCACAGGAATCCGCCCCTTTTCCACAGGGCTCGACGCAGTCTTCCATGCCGCCCCGGTCTCCAAGGACGGCGCCGCCCGTCTCCTCCGCTGTAGGGCGCGCTACAGGGCTCGGGATGGCTCCATGCTGTTCAAATGTACCGCCTGCCTCCCCCTTGAGTCTATAAAAGGGGGAGGCCGAGCACCGATTCTAGGACACGCCAGAGACAACACACGCACGCCACACTCCACGCAGTGTGATCAACATCTCAAGCAACACACTTTTCTTATTTGAGACTTGGAGCAACTCTCCTCTCTTGCCCGCTTGTAAACCCCCTGTACAAGCACTTCGGTGCAAGGCAATACAAATTCTCTCCCCCCCCGCTGGACGTAGGGCCTTCTCTTGCCCGAACCAGGATAAACATTGTATCCGCTTTGCACCACCATCCGGGATAGGGATCACGCAGTATTATTACTCGTCGGGTTCGGATCCTCCGGGGTCGAAACACCGACAAGTAGTCAGCAACAATTAAAAAACCACTCCTTTTCAATTGTCACGTCCCTATGGAGTAACTCATTCTTCCACATCTAACAAACTACCTCACCAAGAGAAACATTCTAAAATTAGAAAAATGCAAGCATTACCATATCCTTGGCGAGGCATCATGCATAGATTCTACTTTAAAAAGGACACATGTAGGAAAATCAAGTTTTGGCCACATGTGGGCGAATCAAGTTTGCTCAACTCGACCTCTATATTCTAATTAAAAAAGGGATATAGATTCTAGTAAAAATGGCATGGATTCCAGTAAAAGAATGTTTTACTAGTTACCATAAGATATTTTGGTTGGCTCAATGCAAGACATAATCAGGATGAGAAGTTACTGCCATTTGGCCTAGAGCCTTGGAGGAATCAATTACTATACTGTCTCTAAAGAATTACAGTAACCACCACACGTGTGTGCTTGCAATGAATTACGTCTTGTATTGGGCGAATCATATAGCTCAACATCACGAAATAGTACCATCAGTGCACCTTGATAATTAGAAAAATGCTAAGAAAAATGATTTGAAAGCAGATAATCCTTAGTGTTCCTGCATTGAAAAAATAAACGAGGAAGAATAACGAACTATTACCTCTTTGTCTAATCTTTGCTGAGGTGTGAATTACAAACTCATTCGTCCATCAGATCTGCACAAATAAATTGATTATCAATCCACATGAAGGGCGAGCAATAGGGAACAAAAATACGCTGAGAAAGGGACTTGCCAACAAAACTGGGAATTATCGCTAGTCACAACTTACGATAGCATGCGAGTCTGATCTGCAGCTACCCAAAATCAAGCTGAGGGTACAGACACACGAGAATTTTGCACCAAGAATATTTACGAGAACTTTGCACTAAGAACATTTACGAGAATTTGTACTAAAAATATTTACCAGAATTTAGTAATTTAGGCAGCCTAGTTTGAGATAATTAATTAGATCAATAGCGTGCATGCAGCCTAGTTTGAGATAACTAATCAGATCAAGAGAGTGCATTGCTGAATAGTAAGAACCAAGCAGGCCAATAGAAAGATGAAACAAATGTCCACGGAGGTAAAGCTACAACAAAAACTTTGTATTAAAACATACCATATTATATATTTATTGTGTAGATCTACTCATGTGAAGTTCAACAAAATTAAATTTTTCATTTTATGATTTTTCTGTGATTTATTATGATTTTTTAAAGATTCGGCGAAAATAAATAGAAAAATAAAAATTCAAAACAGCGGTTACTGTAGCAAACCTGTGGTTACTGTAGCAAACCCGCTGTCCAAAACCGCTCCATGTGTAATTTGAACGGTTTTGAATAGTTTAGAGTGTAAAACAGACGGTTTCATAGTTCAGAGGGTAAGTTAAACCCTTGCTGATAGTTCGGGGGTTAAGTAGACTCTTTCCTAATCCAAATCCAAACGAAATTGGCCGTCGTGAATCCAATGTGCAGGAATTAGAGAATGTCACGATAATTCAGTATCCGAGAATCGCCAAATCCGTGCCTCGTCATGGACGAGGCCTGCCCTGGTCCTGCATCCGCCATAGCAGAAGGCCGCCCGGGCACCATAGGGACAGTTCCGCCATCAATGCTTGGAGGTGGCCGTCAACGCCACGACGGGGAGCTCCGGACTGGTCGCCCCCTCCATGCGTTCATCGTGGACAAGCCCTCGCCCAGATCTGCCATAGGGAAGAGTGCCGCTAGGGGTACCGTAGAGATGCCGCCGTCACAGGGCCGTCGGCGAGGTCGACGCGGTGGAGGTCCACGTCGGTCACGCGGTGGAGGTCGACGCCGCAGGAGCGCAAGCAGCGCCGGCCATGGCCTAGCTAGCGGCCTGCTGCCCTGCCGGCCTATCCTGGGCTGTGCGTCGGGGCAGCGCCGGGCCGCCGTGTGCCAAGCCTCCGCTACGGCGTCGCAGAAGGGAGGCCGTAGTGGTAGGACGGGATAGCCGGCGTCGCTGACGACGCCGCGCGGTGGAAGAGAAAGGCCGCCACCGGGTGGGGAGTCGCGCGCCGTCAGGGGCCGCTGCGCCGCGGCACCCGTGAGGATGCAGATCTGCGTGGCAGGTGGAGGGCCGCGTTCAGGAAGGTGGACGGGCTGGGCGGGTGCGACGGGGAGATGTGGCTGCTGGGGCAGCGGCGGCGCCGAGCAGGGTGGGGAGCCGGCGCCGATGTGCTTGGTCAGGTACGGGGCTGAATGCGGGCGAGGTGTCCGGGGAGAAACAAATGTGAATTTTGCATTGTCGTTTGTGGGGGACCAGAGAAATCAGTGCAATTATTATATATTTATATATATGTGATAAAATTAATTAGTTAAAATAGTTGACTTGAAGAAACACAAACCGGATCAGAAAGTACGTAGTTTGTATAAGGAAAGCATGAATGCAGAATCTAGATAAGTGCATTTTAGTTGTCAACTTACTATTTTCTTTAATGTGTGCGAGCTTGGCCTTGTTCTCTTCTGACCGACACCACTGGTCCAGCTCCTCGTCCCCAAGTAATAAATTTTGGATTTGTAATTTTGATTTTTCAAATTTTCCATTTATATCAGGGAGTTGGGAAACACTAGAAAGTAAACCAAAAGCAAGGGCCCTGGACATCAGGCTTGAACTTCTGAAGTTTTACGAGAATTATTCAGCAAACCTTATGCACCTTGTTGTTTATGGAAAGGGTATGTATTGCAAATCAATACATTGGAGTACTTAAGTCTATTTGTTACTGATAAAATGATTTTCTAGAGAGCCTCAATTGCATTCAGGGCATGGTTGAGCGTATGTTTAGTGACATAAAAAACACTGATCAGAGAAGCTTCAAATGTCCAAGTCAACCTCTTTCAGAGGAACATTTGCAGGTAGAAGATGGAATGCTTGACAGTTCTATTTCTCAGCGCATTTGACACTTCTATTTGTTAGAGAAAATATTGGTTTAATGATGGTAAATGTTGGTGATTTCTCATATACTTGTTATACAGCTTCTTGTCAAAGCACTGCCAATAGAAGAAGGGGACTATCTAAAAATTATATGGCCAATTACACCTAGCATCCGGTTTTACAAAGAAGGTCCTTGCCATTATCTGAGTCACCTCATTGGGCATAAAGGCAGGGGGTCCATCTTCCATATTATAAAGGAACTAGGTAAGTTTACTTCCACAGTTGGTTGTTGTACTTATACGTTTGCTGACCTTATCTACTGAGATATAGTCATGTCATCCTTTACTTGTCAACCTGTAATACTATAGGATGGGCCATGAACTTAACGGCTGAAGAGAGCACTGACAGTAATGAATATTCCTTTTTCTCAGTAAGCATCAGGCTCACCGATGCTGGTCATGGTCAGTTTCATCCATATTTGCTTACTTGGACTAGCATAATTATTTTAATTTGGAGCACTTTGATATTACTTAAGCCTTTTATGCTGCAATGATTGTACATTGTAGAACACATGGAGGATATTGTTGGGTTGATCTTCAATTATCTTCATCTATTAAAAGAAGACGGAGTCCATGAGTGGATATTTAATGAGGTATAATGGAAAGGGTCATGGTTTACATATTAAGTAATATTATAGTCAATGAATTGTTTATTTTTTATATTCTCCTCTCACAAAATATTTAGAGCCTGTCTGTTTCCAATACTGGGTTGATAAGCAGTCATAATATCAACTCTTCTGCATGTCGTTAGCATCAAAATGAAATGATTTACATTCAGTTACACAAAAAGCAAATGCTAATATTGTCATTTTCTAGCTTGTGGTGATAAATGAAATGGAGTTCCATTATCAAGACAAAGTCGATCCAATCAACTGTGTGATTGATATTGTCTCAACTATGAAGGTATATTTTGCTACAACCTATATAACATGGTCCAGCCTTTGCAGATATTTCTAATATAAATTTATATTTATATGTAATATATTGTCTTGTGCTATTCTCTTTCATTGACAACACTAATCAACAAACATTCTACTGAGCACAATTTTTTTATTGTGTGTCAGAAATCTGTTGAACTGTAACATCATCTGTTCATTATTATCCTTAACACTTCAGTTCCAAATAATTGAAAGCTGTATTGCAGTTGTTCCCACCAGAAGAATGGCTGGTTGGAGTATTATTACCTTCAAAGTATGCACCACAAGGTACGCTCTGCAATCTGCCATATATATCATTATCCTTGTAAACACATATACATGAAATGGTTCTTTTCTATCTACTATATAAAAGGAGGAGAGTCTGTAAACCAAGCAATAGAATCTAAATTATCCTCCCTTTTGCCACTTCAGTTACTGATGAGTATGCAGATGAAAATAAAAGAACAGCAAAGCTGTAATAAACCTTGTCAACTAGAGTACCTTCTTCAATCTCATAGTTCTAAGTAAGGGGCGGCATTAGTAACTCTTAGTAAATCTTGTGAAATCTCCATCACTGGGGGCCTATTCGCTCTTCTCAAATATAGCTACTCTTTGAGAATCTCGGTTTATGATTTTGTTCATTCACATATGAATATGTATTGGAAGTGTTGGGAGTTGATGGAACTGTGCCCGGATTTACAGTGTTTTATTTTGGAAAAATCATGATCCGGGAAGCTCCACATGCTTAACCTCAGTCAAAAAAAGACCAAAAAAAAAATTATTAAGACCAACCAAGGAGTAACTTTGTGGCTTTATATTAAGAAGAAAATAGGACACTCAAATTTGCCTTGACGAGGACTTGACCTCAGTCAACTGACTCTTATAGTCTATACAGAGAATTTGGGTAACTCTTTCATAGGTGGTTGTTAACATCGACAAGCTGATTATTCTGCTTTACTTTCGTATAATCAAAATTATTTTCCATGTACTTTGCCCATTGTGCCATATGCATTTGTTCTTTCTTTTATGCAATATTTCTCTCTCTTTATTTAGAATATTCTGGTGGTCCCAAAAATTTGAAGGATCTACGAGTTCTGCTGAGCCCTGGTACAACACACCATATTCAGTTGAAAAGGTCACTCCTTCTGTGATACAGGTCCACCTTTTCAAAAGTCCCAGTTCCTTGTATTCCCTTGTCTTATTGAATTCCATCTTATTTAACCTGTTGATGTGTGCTAACATATTATTATATTGATAAAAGCTCCGAATATCTAGCTCCTGGAGGTTGGTGAGTTGCAGTATACATGAAGGCAAAGTCTTGATGTTCGGACAGTCCCAGATGCGGAGTTTTTTGAGTGAGGAGATGTCGCTCAGCCGTTCTGGCAGTGCTGATATGCTGTTACACATATCTAACTCCAGGTACTCAAGGAAGGGGAGTTGTAGTGTGCCCTTAGGCAAGCTAGTCAGATTTGGACATTCACGGAAACTCAACTTCTGGAGCGCAGGGAGATGGTCAGAAATGTCCATGAGCCAGCTAGGAAAGCTCGGACTGCTATAACCTTCAAGACAGAAGGACTTAAGACTCATTGGTGGCACTAGTTCTCCCAATAAATCCATGTCCCCTTCAAGTCGATCAGCATCCTTGGTCCAAGACAATGTCAAGTCCACAAGATTCTGTTTGGTCACCAACTTAAGGCTCTGTGCTTCTTTCAGAAATATGACATTTTCAAGGCAAACAATTTTTAACTCACCAACGTCGCTTTCACCCTGGAGGATGTGCAGATTGCTGCGACCACTGACCTCATCAGCACGAACCTTAAAGACCGGTAATGTTAGTGAATAATGGAACAGAGAACTGGCCTGGTCCATCAATTCGGGTGAGCATCCATACACGATTAAAGACTTCAGCCCAGTTGCACCACCTATACTCTGCGGGAGGGACTTGAGGCTTGAGCAATACTCTAGATTCAGGGTATGCAATCTTTTGAGGTTACCAATACTTTCTGGTAGATACTCAAGACAATCATGATTATAAAGGTCCAGATACTCCAGATTGGTAAGGGTACCAATGAAATCTAGATATCCGTTATTGTTTTTTAAACTATTATTAATGCTATCTGATAGGTCCAGATACTTCAGATTGGTGAGGTTTCTCATAGCATCAGGCAGATCATCCGCCTCCAAGTTATTCCTATAACCAATACCATTTGACATACTCAGATGCTGTAATGCGGTCAGTCCACGCAGAGCTCCTACTAACCCTTTATTAATAGAGCAGAATGTCAATTCAAGATGCACCAAATTACCGAGCCTCTTAAATGACTCTGGCAGTTCCCTCACGCCACACCGTGACATGTTTAAATGTTGTAGATCGACCAGGCAGCCTATATCTTCGGGTAGCCGTTCAAGACACTCACAAGATGACAAGTTCAAATATTGGAGTTGTGTCAGGCCACACAAAGATTCAGGTATCGCTTTTAGAAGACAGCATTTAGATAAGTCAAGATGATGCAAATTTGTGAGATCACCAAGTGAGTCTTGCAGTTCATTTATCCCATAACAACCTGACATGTTAAGATGTTTCAGACATTTTAAATCACCAAATGATGATGGCAGTTCTGATATGCTAGAGCAACCAGATAAGCCCAGAAATTCCAGACACCCTGCGAGCCTGCTAATTGATTCTGGTAGTGCAGAAATGCCAGAGGATCCATTCAAGTTTAGGTACTGCAGTTTTGCCAGCATAGTGATATACTCAGGAAGAACTTCATTTTGCATTCTTGGAGCAAGGAGATACTTCAGCTGCTTTAGTTCACCAATAGAGGCTGGCAACTGTATAGTAGAGCATCCACTGAAATCCAAAATGCACAAACACTTTGCGAATGAAAATGCCCCACTAGCGAGATCCAGCTTGTTGCAATCTGAAAAATGAAGGGCTCTCACCGTGGGGGGCAAAATACATGATAATTTTGTTTCCTTTGCCTGGTCATACTTTGTAACCAATGCATATTGACAATTGCCATGTTTACTATTGCACTTTGATGAAACATCTGAAGCAATTAACTCATCAGCCATGATTAGTGTTGCCAGGTCATGCACCAAGTCGTGCATGGTGTATTGCGTCTCTCCAAAAGTCTGAAATTATAACATATTCCATTAGTGACACAAAACAACCTAGGACCATTATATCACAAGCGTTTTGTAGAAATAGTAATCTACTAAGAACTGCCAACATATTATCATACTGTTACTAATTAGTGTCTCCAACGAAAGCTTCAAGTTAATTCAAACAAGATGTGCCAGAAAAAAATAATAAATCCTAGAACCATTGAATATATTGATAGACTCCAATCATCATCTTCTATGATAGCCATTGAATATATTCTAATTTATTAAAAAATAATCCGTCTCTACCATTTTGGATAGTACATAAAGTGACCCATAGTAATTTTACACCTAAATTACATGCATCTCCGGTACCAAATTTAATCAATATAACCCACTAAATTTATACATAAATTAGGCTTTTGCTGCGGTACCCCAAACCAGTGTGGGCCGTCCATTTATTTTGATCGGACGGATTTGATTTTAACTATTACCTCCTAGGAAGTAATAGTTCTAATGTATATTTATTTATTTACTATTATATAAAATAAGATAAGTAAGGAAAGCTTTAGGTAAAAAATCTTTTTCTTCTAGATTTGATTGATGCACATGATCTCTTGTGATCTTCAACTGATATAGAAAATCTTTTTACTTTACAACTTTGTACCGGTCAATCATTTGTTGACGAGCTCTGAATGGAAAGGGGAATTAGATTAAAGCTCCGGTCCTCCAATTACCGTGAGCCCTGACGTGTGCGTGGTGAGGCGTACGTGTACACACATGTATGTGTGTGTGTGCCGAGCCGGAGCGTGTGCTGAGCCATGCATGAGCGTGTGTCGTGTGTGTGCGTTAGCATGTGTGTGGTTATAGCGCGTGACCGCGCTGGTTCGGCAACATTGCCAAATCAGCATCTTCCGTGATTGAAGGAGCAAGGAAGCGGATCTAATCCTGCAGGGGAGCAAAGGATCACTGGCCGGCGGCGAGAGGACGACCGGCAGGTCTGCACTAGCGGCGGCACGAGAGGACAGGATGACCGGCATGCACACGTCACCGGGATGTTCTTTCATATTTTAAGCGATGTTCTATCATACTTAGCGACGTTCTATCATATTTTAAGTGATATTCTATCATATTTTTAACGATGTCCTATAATGTATTTAATGAGGATCTATCACGCGTTTTTAGCGATGTTCTATCATATTTTTAATAAAAATATTTATAAATAAGATAAATATTTGTAAATAAAATTTTATCTAAATATATCCGTGTAGGATCTTGTTTTAAAATACTTATTATAACAAAATCAATGATGTAATCGGAATTTGGATAATTGATTTAGCAGTTATGATTTTTTTAATTCGTCAAAAGCCACCACATGCAACGTGATGAGGTGGGCCCTACGCGATTTGCATGTCCGTGCGCTGCTTCCACGCTCCGCTTTTTTCCAGGCGCGCTCTGCTATTACCGCGCGGTAGGCGTTCCCGCGCGCGCATCTGCCGGCGCGTGAATTGTGTCCGAGCGGACGGACCGTAAGCCCCCATAACAACACTTTGATCCTATTGTGTCGGCCAGGGTGTGACTTCTAGAAAGTTTGCTTCATTGCTCCATGATTAGAGATAGTATTTGGTCAAAATATTGGTGCTTCTTTTTGGAAAAAAATGGCTCTTGACCGCCACTTATTTTCTTCAAAACACTGTACCACTGGTAGGTTAATTTTGACATTATGTGGATTCCAATCCAATGTGCCATATCTATGCGAGATTTAAGATTCTTTTCAATTGATTGAACGAAAAGTAAGAAGATTCAAATTTAGTATTAGTATGCAAAAACATCATACCTTGGTTGACACTGAATTTTGAAAGAAAGATAATCCCAAGAGTTGGACAATATACTTCTCACAAAGCTGTATATTGGAGAGCAATTTTGGCTTGATGAAACCCAAAGAAATCCATTGGTAAACTATATCATTTTTTACTATCTTATGACCTTTTGGAAAGATTGCACAATATGTAAAGCATGACTTCAAGCATGGATCCATATAGCTATAACTTAACTTCAACGATGCAAGAGCATGATTCGGCAAAGATACCTCCTTTGAAATAGGTTCATTCCAGATGCCACTGGCCTTCACTTCCATCCATTGATCAAAATTCATGGAACGCAAAGTGAAGCCAAGAGATCGTGCTGCTAAAGGCACACCGCCACACTTTTGAGCAATCTCCAATCCTATACCCATCAATTGTTGTCTGTCATCTCTATCTTCAAAACCACTTCTTTGTTTTATTATATCCCAGCACATGTCCTTTGTCAAGGGTAATATCTTGTATGGTTGAAGGTTAACGCACATTCTATCCGCAACACGTTCACTACGTGTTGTTACTAAAACAATTATTTTGCTCGTATCATCATATAGCATATCCTTCAACTCTTGCAGTTGTAAGTGATCATCCTCCCATAGGTCATCCAAAACAACCAAAATCTTCTTACCAGCTAATAGGTTGGTAAGGCAACTAACATTTATTTGTATTTCTTTAGTCTGATTCGCTTTTCCAGATAACTGTGAAATTATAGACTCAAGGATTTTATTCAAGTCAAATCTTAGGGGCACATCAACCCATACCTGAGAATAGTGTTTAAACTTCTGATCATTACAAATCAATCTTGCAAAAGTTGTCTTCCCAATGCCTCCAATACCATATATAGGAAGGATGACCACCTTTTCTAACATGACCCCATGTAAAATATCCATTATTTTCATTTTCTCTTCCGTCCTCCCTACAATGAGTTCTTCTATTACATCTGTTGACTTTTCTCGTTCATCAACAACATCCAGCTCACTGGGGCTTGTCATCAAATTAGTATTCTGTTCTTGACATGTGATATCATTTGATTCATTTGTCCTCTTTATCTTCTTAGTATGCACCATCATTCCAAAAGCATTCTTCTGGCATCGTTTCTGGAGAAGTTGCACCAATCAAAACATTTGTTATTTAAGCCACTATATATTTTCAAAGGTGACATTTCAACTAACAATTTCTATACATTGTATTAGTTTGAATCAAACATATATAATGAAATTATTTTAATACTGCTAGTATTGTGTTGTCAAGTTGGTAATTATTATATATTAGAGATCAAATTTTGACGAACATGAATTATTAAATGAATTATATTTTGGTTTAATAGAGGACACGGTGTTTAAATGACATTCAAATTTTTTTTTCTTTTTGCCGATGTATAGATTAGCTCCATAATAGAGTCTGTCTATAATACACAAAAACCACAACTTAGCATAACAAGTGCAATGAGTTTGCATTTTTCTCAACATTCAGGAGAGTTGCATGTGGGTAGAACGTTGTTGACAATTGGAATAATAGCATCGTGTTACACAATAAATTTGTTATGTTGGTTAATTGTCACCAATTTTGTATCTAAAAACTAATCATTAATTCTTGTTTGGTGTGAAAATGGCTAATATAGCTTTCGATAGTAGGAAAAAGATAATATATACCCCAAGAATAGAGTTAAAATTTCTCCATATCAATTAATATGTTTCAATGATTGATATCAGTTTAGAGGATAGAAAAACTTTTACATAATTAATATTAGCTCTTGACTCATGGAGGGATTATCATTGCTTAAGAAACAGCTCATTAGAACTAACACATGCCCTGATATCCATTGTATGCATTTACATGTGCTATAAATTACCTTGCCAATGTGAGTTTCAATCTCATTCAACTCCTTGATGATCGTCACTATATTGGGCCTTTTTTGGCTATCATCCTCCACACACTTCAGTGCGATCTGAATGCAGGTCTCTATTTGGTGGCATGCTTCAAGTGAGGAATTACTGCTACATGTAGCTTGTAACCTTTTCCTCCAGTTGTTTTGGACCTAATAAACAAAACTGTCAATCTTCGCTGATGGTTTTATAATATAAACATGATATAATATTATATTCAAAAAAGTTTCATTGATAAGAAAATTATTTCTCACTTGTTTCATAAACTCATCTGAAGGCATCTCTAGACATTTTGGGTAGCCATTGCATCCCGACAATATCCTTATCATTATGACACCTAAGCTGAATATGTCAAACTTTTCTGAGATTTCACCTTTGTCGATGTATTCTGGTGGCTGGTAACCACTGCATTGCATCACGTCCAATGAATTTGTAAGGCACACAATTTGTTGGGTTATAAAAGGGATATGTTGACTCAAAGCATTTAACTTACCATGTTCCATAGGGATTGCGTGAGATCCGTCTCCGTTCTTTATCAAAGATCCTAGACAAGCCGAAATCTGCAATCTTTGGAACCATGTCCTTATCAAGCAATATATTGTCAGGTTTTAGATCCAAGTGGTAAATAGGTGGTTTTTGCTCATGATGAATATATTTTAAACCCTCACAAGTCCCCTTGATTATTTTGAACCGGGTGTGCCACTCAAGTCCACAAAGCTCATCTGCGGTAGTAAACAAATTAAAACATTTTTTTAATCAGATGCAAATACACAAGGCAACATTTTGCAAGGCACATTGAAAATGGTGGATCAACATACCAGAAAGATGCCCTTTAAGGCTCCCATTGTCCAAATACTCGAAGCAGAGTGCTCTGTGTGTCTCCTCTACATACACCTTACTTCCATCAGCGTTATTGAATGGTATTTTCTCTATTTCGTAACAATAGCCAAGAATCTGTACAATGTTTTGATGCTCAAGCTTTCTGAGATTATTTAATTCAGTTTGAAACTGCTTATCGTTTAGATTCGTATCACGAAGCCTCAGCTTCTTCACAGCAACATCCTCTCCGTTCCTAGTCACTCCCTGCCAAATAAATGTAGATGTACTCAGTACATCTTACTTGTTTTTACATACTAGTTAATACTTATTATATTGTATTTGATAAGTTTGTTCCTTGTCACACTGTATTACCACATCAAAGTACGACGTGGCAAAATGTTTGTTGTACGCTTTGCTTGTTGGCTACTTTGCAATAACATCACATTGTTTTGAAGCACTAATGCACCATACAGAATGTTGGCCAGACATATTGTGAATACAGCTGTTTATAAAAGTTAAGCATGCACAAATCTTACCTTGTAAACCACTCCAAATGCTCCTTCACCAATTTTCCGCTCCTCGGAGAAGTCATCAGTAATTTCTCGCAAAAATTGGAATGTGACATCCTCTGGTTCCATACTTGTCCTGTGGTTGCTGCTAGTACAAATTGAAGAGCACTGGATGAGTAAACCGAAGAGTAAACATTACATTGCAGCTAATCCAAGGACACTTGGACTAGCTGGTGTATATGATGATTCAAAGCCCTTGGAAGCACTTATGGATCAGAGCAGCTTGACAGCAGAACATGAGGTTGTGGAATAAGGAATAGGTGCAAGATCAAGGATGGAACCAGAGAAGGGAGCAGCACTGTAGAGGCAGGACCCAAGATCCGAAGAGGCAAATTAATTAAACTCAGTTCCTAGAGGAGAGATTGAAGAAGTAGACACGCAGACTCTACAGATTTATTGATGATTGATGGAGCATGACAAGGGAGCGCAGTGTGAACCTGCTGAGGATCCGACGTCCAGGAACAGATCCAGGGGCTCCTTAACGAGTATTTGGTAGTGGATCCGCCGGGAGGAGAGATGATGATGGATCTCAGTTTGCTAGATGAGATTTATGTTAGAACTTTAGAAGAGCATAGTATTAGTCAACACGATGGTGGAAGACTGGAGTATGCTGAAAGGATCGAACCTGATTAAGGAGCAACTAGCGTAGCATCGGAGGCACGCCGCCCGACAAACTGAAGTCCGACTGCTGTCGAGGGGATCGGAACTCTTGACGCTACTAGAGGCTGGAGACAGATCAAAGGATCGAAATCGATGACTAGGGATGAGCTCTGTTAGAGGAGAGACCGGTGAAGCGATGTTGACCGGAGAAGCGAGGCATGGGGCGGGCTAGGCAGAGAATCTTCACTTCTCACGTGCAATCCCCTCTTAACGCTAGTTTCGAAATTAGCCCTGGTCAGTCAAAAAAATAAAAAAGGTTTAACGGTGGTCCTCATCATATAGAACCTTGGCAATGCAAGGCTCGAGGGATTAGCGTCTGGGAAGTAGTTAAATTTATCGTTAAGTGGTGCAGCCATTAATGCTGGTATAGAAATATTGTCACGCTACGGTACCTATGCATTGCAACTTTCGCTGCGCCCTGCCACATAGGGGAACGGGTGCACCAAGTCTCACATGGGATAAATTTTACTAGTTGCGAGTCGGAAAGAGCATTAGGCCGGTTGCTTTGTTTAAGGCCAGTCTCAATGGAGGTTTCACGGGAGTGTTATGCACATTAAATAGACTGTCATGTCAGCATTTGCATGAAATTGAGAGAAGAGAGAAGGAATTTGTTTCATCATGGTGAAACTATATAGCGGTGTCCATTGAGAGTGTTATTTTATTTCATCCGCATGCATGGAGGAAGGTCATTGGTGAAAAGAGGAGAGAGAGACAACGGTGGACCCATAGAAATTTTAAATAGTATGTGAAACTGTGCAATGAAACTATGCATTGAGGGAGTGAGTTGTTTTCTATTAAAATTTCAAAGTTTTAAATAGTATGTGAAACTGTGCAATAAAACTAGCCATTGAGACTGGCCTAACAGGCCGGTTGACTGTGAGATCCAGATCCAGATCACCAAGGATATTCTCATTATCTTTTGTCATGCTTCCGGTTCACAAACCAATCTCCAGAAAAGGAGTATCATACAAATACGTTGTGAGAACGCTACGCAAGATCTAATAATCCCTGCTGGATTAGAAGGCTCCATCACTGTTGGAATCCATGTCGTAGATGCTTGTCAGAGCCAGGCGATGGGACTTGGCAGTGATATATGCACATCAATACAGGATCCAAGATGATATTCATGACTATCAATGCTCGACATAGTCTTAAATGGGCAGTGATGTTATATTTGATAGGTAGGAAACGCAGGTGTTGGCTTCATTTTGTTTGTTGTCACACGGTAGTGCCACATCCAAATACCGTGTGGTAACGTGTTTGTTCTATGCATGTTGCTTGTTGGCTACATTGCAATAGCATCACATTGTTTCCAAGCACTAATAGCATCACATTGTTTTTATTCAATAAATACCAGTAGAGGCGTGGCCTCTCCTGTTCCATAAAAAAAAAACTTTGAGTAGTTGAACACATCAGAAGTTGAGATCTCCAAATTTGACAGGAGTACTTACAGTGATGCAAAACAGACTAAAATGAATCGTTGCGGTGCATGAATCTGTTCGTGTTGTACAAGTGCAGGGAATAGACAGTGGAGTAGGTGTAAGTGACATTAACGGCCGAACCTGTCAAGCAAGTCCCACTGCAGACCATGCGAAGATGATGAACGCAACACAACTCCTGCTTGCCCTCCAGGGAATCCTTTCCTTTCTTTGGTAGGAGTCACACTCACTGGAGACGGATCCAGCACTTGAACACCGGCGTTGAGGTTGAGGACATACAAGATTATTGTTGGAGTATAATGAGGAGAAGATTGGTTGCTGTTTTATGGAAACCGGAAATTTCCAACAACCATCAATGATTGTACCTGGCTGCCCATGCCCGCGTTGGATTGGATAATCATATATTTAATCGAGCACCAGGACGTGTCTTTGTCGTCAAAGACTTTGAGACGCACCAGGACGTGTCTTTGTCGTCAAAGACTTTGAGACTGGACAAATTGTAAGCGTATATACCGGGCAGCCGTCCACCCAATGGCAGAAGCTTTGCTTTTTCTTAAAGATAGCAAATATAGTTAATAATAATTACAGAGGAGTGTTAAAAGGACAGCCAAGAAGCAGCTAGGAAGAAAGAAGCAACTTGTCCACCGGGGCGTTGTTTATGCAAGGCGACGAGGACCTGCTGCAGTCGTGCCTGCCTCAATAATCTATTGGTGCTAGAAACTTCCAGATAATAACCAACCTATTACTCTATTAGCACTCTGCAGAGAACATTTTTTTGAGAGAAGCTGAGACCAAGGGGACGTCTCTGCTTTGCTGCTCGTCGAATGCAAGCTGAGTTTTAGCGTCGGCGTCGGCAGTAAAAAGCAAACATGAAAAAAAAAAAATGAGGTGCTGAGGGCGCGCAGCCGAAACAGGGGTGGCCGATAACCACTGCGGCTGCACCAGCGACCTCTTTAAAGATGGTGTTCACTCCTACTTCCTTCCCAAATGCGATGATAGTGCATAGGTCCTCCAAGTTCGGCATTTAATCCAACTTGAGTAACTAGCAATTCAACTTCCTCGCGTAAGCTTTAGCTTGGGTAATTCATCTTGAGAGCCTCATGGTTCTGTTTGGAAGTGGAAAGAATTCACACATAACTGTGACGTGAATAAATTGTTTTCACTAGCCAAACCGGCGCATATATAGTTGGGAATAGCGAAATAATAATTTGCATCTAATAGCCCTGGCTTGCCTAACCAACTCCGGTGTGTCCATGCACCGTAACCGTGACACGTGCCAAACACTACCCCACAGGTCGAAAAAGGTAGAAACTCTGTAAAAATAGAGGTCGAAAGCCCGTTGGTGAAACAAGACATGCTTGCATACAAAATGAATGCCAATCTCTGCCTGTTCGGTATCACGACGCTGAACCTGATTTTTATGCAGAGGTAGAGACACTGATACTGTCATATGTTTTTTTTAAAAGAAAATACTGTCATATGTAATACACAAGTATGGCACTAATAGAGAACTTCATTATTAAGGATGGATCTAGAAGTTAAAATATCTGAAAGATCCTATATCCGTATTCATTTTAACAAACATAGATATTTGCATTCAATTCTAATACAAATACTAAATGAATGAATTTGTTTTCTACCATTCTCTACCCCATTCTAGATTTGTATTAAAAAATATATAAAATATCCGGTATTAATTATCCACATCCAGAAATAAGAAAGTACACGATAAAGCCATCTAAAACTTATATCTGTGAGAAATTAGTAATGTAAATGATATCAATTTTAATGTAAAAAATGCATCATTTAAACTATTTAAAACTTATCTTTAGCTTATGTTAACTTTATTGTTATTATTGAAATGTAAAGATCAATTTAAATTAACTTGAATATGGCTAATCGTATTAATTTAAGTAGTTTAGTTATTCATATACTAATGAAATTGTATTTATTTATTTAACTATTTATTAATAATATTTATCTATAGTTTTATTGATTTGTAAACTAATATTTAAAACTATTTAAAGCTGTTTAAAGAATTTAAAACTTATTTGGTTAATGCTATTTTAAACTATCTGGTGAAGACTAAGTGTCTGCTTCATCTGCACCAAATCTACCCAACTCAAGAGAAACAAATGACGTTTACTGTTCAGCAATTAAGGTATAATTTTCTGCATAAGTTTGAGTCTGTGATCCTGTTTAAACTAAGGTAAGATCCTGTTAATGCTAAGGTTTTTATAACATGCTATGTAGAATCCAAGTCTGCATTGTCATGTTGGTTTATGCTCACCAGATTCTTAATTCCCTGTTTTGTATTCAAGAACCAATGGCCTCCAAACTGTTGTTTTGTTTTGATAGAATAGAACTTGGCCGTTGGTGGCAAGGAATGGTCACATATTTAACATTGGAAGCTACTTATTAGGGCACTCCTCATTGGAGATTACAAAACGTCCATATTCAGTTTACTTGATAAAACTTCTGCAGTTACAAAAACAAATGTGCATTGCAGAGATTGTGGGGAGGGAGACACGATTCGGGCACCACTATGCAACCCCTTATGCACTAGTACAATGATGAAAACGTTGTAGCATTCTTGTACAAGAAAATAATCAACACACTGGGTAAACAAAACGGTGCATACATTATTCCCATGTGCCATTCTTCTATGTTCGAGCGCAAGATTTCTATTGACCTTGCAATATTTTCTAAATTTAAAATACATCGGTGGCAGTAGTAGGGATAAAATAATAGCGGAACCCAAAAGGACATTTTGAGTTGCAGAAAATGTAATTGGGATCCGATATTCTCATGTACAACATACTAGCATCACTATCATATATATAAAAAAATAAGAACAGGGCAAATTTCTCACAATTAAAATCTGTTTGTACAACTGTAACCTTTTACCTTCATTCAAAATCTTCCCAACCTCATCCGTTGTTCGGTTCTTCATTAACAACACTTCTACTAGGGGCTCTTAGGACAAACCTAGTGCAGCCCATTGCACATTGGGGCCCGAATAGTCCATTACATGCGTGTGGTGTATCAAAGAATTAATTCTCACCGGTACGCTTTTGTCAGTGGTTCCCTTGCCTTGCAGATAATTGTTGGTCGCTAGGGGCACACAATTACAGGTTGTCAGGTGCTGCGTAGGACACGTGCTCTTCATGTCAACACTCAAAAACCGCACTTGGGAGTCATCCGATCATTTGGAGACGGAAATGATGATACAAGTGAACAGCAACAAACACAGGGGGAAGCTAGCAAGCACGGTCTGCCTCTTAGAAAAGCTGCAACGAACAATCCATTTGTTAGCATGAATTTAATATAATACTAGTGGACCGGCACGCCCTCGCGCGCCCCTGAGGCACGCCCTCGCGTGCGTCAAGGGCACACAATAGATTGAAACCTGCAATGCATAATTTGTCACGGAACATAATGGTTTGAATTTCAAAATTCTAGAATTTAAAATTTTTAAGTGACCTCAGATGGGAAAACACCAAAAATAAAGTTTGTAGCTCTCAAAAAGTTATGGAACTTTGTAGTTGAAAACTTTTTCATTTGAGTTCATCTTGTAATGGTAAACTACGTTTGAATTTTAGAAGTTCAAAATTTAAATTTTTAACCGATCTCGAGATGAGAAAACACTGAAAATAAAGTTAATAGATCTCAAAAGGGTATGAAACTCTGTAGCTGAGAACTTTTTCATTTGAGTTCATTTTGTCATGGTAAGCCAAGTTTGAATCTAAAAAATTTAAAATTTGATTTTTTTAAACGACCTCGAATGGAAAAAACATCAAAAATAAAGTTTAAAGATCTTGAAAAGTTATAAAACTTTATAGTTGGCAACTTTTTCACCTGAATTTATCTTGTCACGCTAAACTACGTTTGAATTTGACAAATTCAAAACTCAAATTTTATAAACGACCTCGGATGGAGAAACTCTCTAAACATCTCGAAAAGGTATGAAACTTTATAGTTGGCAACTTTTTCATTTGAGATCACACTGTCACGCTAAACTACGTTGGAATCTATCGAATTTAAAATTTAAATTTCATAAACGACCTCGGATGGAGGAACTCCCAACACGAAAAGCGTTGGTTTCGAAAAGTCACAAAACTTTGTAGTTAACAATTTCTTCGTTTGAGCTGAATACATCGGTGAAAGATAACATAATCAGTTTTTAGCAACGAGAAGCTGTAAGAAGCGGATTCTAGTTAGAAGCATTCTGTACGAAGCGGCTCCGGACAATAAGCACCGTATGATCGAGAATCGGACGGCCATGAGAATTTGGGCCGACGTGGATGGCCTTCCCTGGATGAAGCCCTACAGGCTATGAAGGTTTTAATACGTGAATGAAAACTTGAAAAGTGTTACAAATTGCATGCACGACTAATGGGACTGGAGGGAATGTTTTGATCGTTTGCATTTGGGCTCACATCTCGAGGATAGTACACTAATTAGTTCCAAAAGATGCCGTTTATAAGTAAAGGAAGAAAAAATAATGAAAAATGGCAAGGCACGCGATATGTAAATTAAAATTCAGGCATATACATATGTGCACGCGTGGGCCTAGAATGTTGATTGAAGCTTGGGTTCCTGCTGTAAAAGCTCTGACGAAAGATCCATCAGAACTTTAGCCAAAGTTGGTGGCCTGGTGGGAAAGGTGATTGAGATAGATGAAGGGATCAGATTTAGATATGATTATGTGAGACTGAAAATAGAATACAGAGATGTTCTCAAAGTTCCAAAAACTGCTGCTGCTTTCCTAGGGAGAAAAGGATTCCATTTTGACTTTGAGAGAGAAGTTCTTGAGGAAGTGGGTACTAAAGTCTTGAAAAGTGGCATCAAAATTACTAATGATAGCCAACCTGCTCAGAAAAAAACCAAGGCTGATGGTAGTGGTATACTTGCTGCAATAAAAAAAGGATGGTAATGACAGTAGGCAGCTGGGGTCTGATCGGAAGTTTGGTAAGCAAGTGCAGCCAGAGTTTTGGTCGGCCCCCCAAGAGTTAACTTCAAAAGAAGAAGTGAATCTAACTTCGTGAAGGATGCTCAAAAGGCATATAGAAAAGAGAATGTAGGGGAGGAACAAGATAAGGTGTATATTCCTGAAACAATTGAGGATTCTGAGTGACTCGTTTACTTTGATTGTACAACGGTTGGCAGGGGGTCCTCACACATCTGATCAGGAGCGGTCATGCAATCTGAAATCCAACAGATTGATCCTACTCAATTCTTGTCTAGAGACAAAACCAAAGGAGCAGTCAATCTGGAAAGTTATGTGGTGGCGGTGAGAAAAAATGTGAGTAAGTCAATACTGATGACAAAACAAGGGAGCTGGAGGCTTTTAATCAAACTTCTCCAGAGGTTTTCATAACAGTTGACAATATTTTTTTTTTTTTTTTTTGAAAAAGTCAGCAGGGGAGGCCCCTACCTCTGATTTTTTTTTATTAATATATGAAAAGGAAAAAGAAACTTGAAACAGTACAACAACAAGCTGAGGGCACAGCTGAACCTACCTGGAGGAGCAGGGAAACTAGGAGAGCAACTAACTCTAAAACTAAAGCTAAAGCTAAGCCTACCACTAAACAGCAGGAGGGAGACAAGGGGAACTACAACAGGAAGGGTTAGCCTAAAACTAGAAGAAGTACAAGGCCAACTGTCGACGAAATATCGGCGATAGTCCGACCAGGGGTATGCCCTGACCGGTAATGGATTGGCGGAAGGCGTACGAGATTGCAAGCAAGATGTAAACAGAGAACAATCACGCGAGGTTTACCGGGTTCAGGCCGCAAGGATGCGTAAAACCCTAGTCCTGCTCTGTTTCGATTATGATGTGGATGTGTGAGTACGTGCGTTATGCCGATTCTCGTCTTACGGGCACGGGGGTCCTTGCTCTCCTTATATATTACGGGGAGCAAGGTTACAAGTCGGATCTAGCCTATCTGGTACTAAATTTACATGCTTTATAAGTCTAAACTTTCCTATCTCAGCTAGGTCTGTCCTCCTTGTCGGTCTTCGATAATCTTGCCCGTTTTAGGCTGTCCAACCAGCCTGGGCCGATCGGTCTTGAAGCTTGATGGACCGGCCTGGTGATAACGTGTCGGCCCCAAACTAGGCCGTGAGGGTATATGGAGTTTATACCTCCACAGCTAGTCTCTGAGCATCATGGATCTTGAGGGAAAAACACCGTCTTCGCTTGGTTAAGTGAGAACGGGTGGTCGGACACACGTTCGACATATGGTCCGAGCAGTGCTGGAGGACCGTCTTGTGTTTCCGACCACTCTTTTCTCTACACTTGGTTGACGCTTTGGTTTGACCGAAAGATTTATGATGCTCCTGAAAAGAAAAAAGAAATTTGAAAGGATCCCAAATCTGGAGACGTGGGCCCTCGTTAGTATGTGATGCCTGCCATCACATGTTATCTAATCAGAATGTGTTCACCGTTTGAGCTTAGTTTTGAACTAAACTTCTTTGTAAAGAAAAAGATCAGCCGAGTCATGCAAATGACGTGGGCCCACGTAGTCCCCGAGGTTCTTTGTAAGATAGTATATGTTGCAGCAAGCTCTAAAAGAAGGATCTAGCCCATGTCACCTCTGAGGTGACGTGGGCCCACGTAGTCCCCGAGCCTAAGATGAGGTGGAACACGTTATGTTAGGGTCTAAAAAAGACGACCTGGCTATAGTATCGTGCTTTATGTGTTTCCGACCACTCTTTGAGTGAGACTGAGCAGGCCAAATTTCATTTGGGCTGGTCGGTTTGAACCATGCCATGACTTCGTCACGATTAAGTTAAAATAGCTTTGCTACTTAACTCGGTCCCAGTGGGCCGTGAGACCATGGTTTTGAATCTTAACCCATGAAATAGCTTAGCTATTTGTGTGTCAGAATAACTGGTATCATTGGCGAAAAAATCCCATCTCAGCGGGTTGGAACACTTCTTCGAGTTGTTGCTGCAAAGAAAGAATGTGGTATGAGTGAATGTTTTGATTTGATATAACCTATGACACGAAGTTGTATCAGGATATATTATTTAAGAATGGTTTTGGTAATCGCTCCTCCTTAGAGTTAATCAGTCCTCAGGTGTGTAGATGACCTATAGTGAATAGCGCGTTGCCGAATCACTTAGGGCCCTATTTCCATTGGAAGCGACCGCTGACATCCCTGTGTTGTATAGCGTTGGAGCTGTGAACACGTAGCGGGATTGATCAGAGACAGTGCATGCTGATTGTTTTCTGTTGGAGGGGTGACGTACTTTGCCATTTGATACAAAGAAAAAAAAGGTGTTTTTAACTTTGTAAAGATTTTTCGAACGTACTTTGAAGTAGCTCGTAAAAAGAAATCTTTTGTGAGAAAAGATTGGTGAAGGCATGAATGTTAATGTTGAGAAAGCACTTATCTGCATTTTGCTGTGAGCCACCGTCTTCCCGTGGTGGACTTTTGATCGTGCCTTTGTTCCCTGAAAGAATGGTCATAAGGTGTATAAAATTCTCTTATCATGCGAGAAGGCTAGGTTATGCTTGTTATAGATTTAGAAGAAAAAATTGCCGGCAACACTAGTCTCTTTCTCATTAAAGAGCCAACCAGGCCTTAGGGATTAGATGATCCTAAGCAAACAGCACGGTGCCGGAATGTTTGGAGCCCTTTTCCTTTGGGAGCGACCGGCGCACTCTCGTGTTGTTTGAGCGTGGTCCGTTAACACGTAGCTAGTGAGACCCGAGACGGTGCGTTCGGTTTGCTTCATGTTTGAGGGAAGAAATTTGTGAAAGACCGGTTTTTTCAAAGTGTGGTCTTTTGAAGTAGATGACTAAAAAATAAAAAACTTATTGAAGATATAAAGTACTTATCTTTCATCCATCGTGTCGCGTCATGATCGTGTGTGGGGCGAAAAATATTCGCTTGCTGATGCAACCGTACATCAGCAACCGACCTGTCACATCCATCTGGTGTACGGTTTTTAGACTTTGGTCGAGTCAATGATCCCTGTCATGGTGGGACCATTATGTCAGTGACTCAATCGTTCCACCTTCCTGACGAGCTGAGTCAGCGAGCGCACGGGGGGTTCCCGAGGCGAGGGGAACGTATAAATGCTCATCGCTTTAGTGGGGCGGTTTTTGTCGCTTCGTGCTCTCGGGGAACGAGAGGGCCGCGGGGTTTGATTTCCCACGATCTCGTCAGTTGCCTTCTTGAATCCTCCGAGCTCTTCTATAAATTAGCGCCTGCGCTGAGAGTTCTGTACACGCAGCGCATTCTCTGTTCCTGCTCCTCTCCTTCCTTTCTCGAAACCTAGGGTTTTAGATCACCACTTGCTCGCCGCCACCACCTGAGATGGACCGCCGCCATGGTAAGCGCCCGGCGGAGGAGGAGGAGTCGGTGAACTCCCCTCGGGAGGTGAGGCCGCGGAGGAGGTGAGCTTGAATGGGGGTTTTTTCCTTTGATTAATCTTGCGGTTTTCTTCTTTTGGTGTAACCGCTATTCTTCGTTTGCAATGTAGGTACACGCTCCTGTCGATTGGAGGTGCGCCAGGCACCTCCGCCGCAGGCGCCGCCGAGGCGGCGAGGAGGGCAGTGGAGGAGCGGCGGGTCGTGCCGAGGGCTGCGGTCCCCGAGCAGGTGGCTCCGGTCGTGGAGGCCAAAGCTGCCGTTGCTGCGGCGGAGCATGTGGCTCCTGTCGTGGTGGAGGCGGCGGCGGCCGCCAGTGTCTCCACGCCGCGTTCGCTGAGCAGTGTCTCAGCGAACTCCCTGGCGTCTGTGCTCGAGCGCGGTAGGGTGGAGCTGCAGCACGTCAGGGACCTCTACTCCGACGCCACCAAGCAGCTGGGGCAGGCGGAGGGGAACGTGGACCTGTCCTGAAGGCACTCTCCTCCGCCCAGGAGGAGCTGGAGGCGGAGAAGCAGCGGGCCGCCGACTTCGACGCCGACGCCAATGCTGCCGTCAATGAGGCGGCGGACGAGAGGCTGGCCGGCAAGATCCAGGTGGATACGCTGCTTCGGCAGCGTGAGGCTGCCGACATCAGGGTCGGCGGTAAGTACCGATTTTTCATTTGTTCATATTCCTTGAATTGTGCTCGCCTTGATGTTTTAATTTTTTTACTCTGTGTTTGCAGAGCTGACGGAGAAATGGAGCAACCGCGGGGAGGCCGCACATGCCGCGGCGGACGCGGTGAATGCCCGTGGTGGCGACGTGGTCGCGCGGCGGGCGGCGATCCCGGCGGGTGGCCGCGTGGCGATTCATGGCCCGCCATGGTGCCTCCGCCGCCTATGCCACCGTCGATGCCATCTCCGGTGTCGACGTCCGCGGCATGGAGTCGGTGGCGGCGCATGACGCCATGGAGGGCGGCGCCGTCGAGTTCGCCGGGGCGGCGGAGGCCCCGTCGTCGCCGCGACTCGTCGACCTGGTGGTCGGCAAGCTCTTCGGGGATGACTAGATTGCTTAGATGCAATCGGTCCGTTTGTAAAAAATTTTTATATTTTTAATGAAAGAATTGGATCTTTTGAGATGTGTCTTGTGTCGGAATCCTTCGAGATTCCTTTTATTTATCTTTTTATTTTGATCATGTTTCGTGATTGTACCATGTTCATGCCGTAGGATTTTTATTTCGGGCTTAGAGCCCCGTCGTAGAATGTCGTGATGCGTCTGTTTGAGGAATGATTTTCCTTTGAATAGGCAAGAAAAATTCATATGCTCAAGTGTTTGGCTCGAAAACTTGACTTCTCATTATAAAATAGTACACATTAGATTGCTTTTTGTCATCGAGTAACTTACAATGATGTGTACGACTGACGCTAATTTTAACGTATGCAAAAAAGAAAATTGTCTAGGAAATAACTTGTTTTGATAAAAGAGAAGAATTCATCTCTTGTTGTTTCAATTTTCCGGCTCTGTTTCGCCTTCTTCCAAGTCGTGGATCATGATCTGGTCTTCTTCGTGTACAGCAAGCGGTAGGTCGTCGTCATCCGGGGCTTGATCATCTCTCGTCTCGGGGCGTGGTCGGAGATACTTATTCCGTTCCGAGTGGTATTTAGACTGTCCTTTTTTGGAAAAAGGTACATCTGTAAAAGAATCTAAGGAGCTTGAGTTTTTCTCAAATTGGCTTCCTTTTTGCACCACTTCGTACCATTCGCCGTTGATAAACATTCCTTCTGATGTTTTGTGCCCTGGTGATCGAACCATTCTGATGCGCCGTAGGTTGGCTGGATTAGTGGGATTAGGAAACACATGCTCGGTGTGCGGCGGTATTCCGTCCCGGGAGGTGTTTGGGGAGTCTCCGGTTGGTTCTCGGGTTAACAAGTTGTCCAAGAACGGGGTAATGAAACCATTACGGTTTGTTTGGACACTTGGGACCGTCCGTCGGGGAGGAGGACTCCGAGCACGTTTGTATACCGTGGTCTGTATGGGTTGGGTACAACAACGAGGCTCATCTATGTTAGGTGAATCCCTCGTGTCTTCCCTTAATGGGCTCATGCCGAGACTGCGGCGATTCTCTCTGATTGCTGCCATGTGTTTTTGATGCTCTTCCCTTCGTTTTCTTTCTACGTCTTGGTGTCGGTCGGCTAGTGCCCTGGCCCTGTGAGCCGACGCCCTTGTCATTGAGGGAGACTGAGTTGAACGTATGTGCGGTCATTCCGACCTTTGTTCTGTCGCGTTTGACGTTGCCATGGCTGTTAAAATCTCTTGCCGTCGCCTTTCCTTTCGTTGTTCATCCCTTTGGGATTGGTCGCCACAGCGAAGGGCGGTAGCTAGCTCGGTACGTTTTGCAAACAACCGGGCATTGGAGTTGTTGTTTCGAGGAGATTGTTCCTGTTGTGTTGCGGCAGTAGGCGCAGTTTGTGAGGTCCGACCGGTTCGCCGAATCTCTCGCTGACGTCGCCGCCGTTCGTTGCGGTGTGCGTTCCTGCGCTGAACTGTTGACACGTAACTCCGATTTGGTACGCCTTGCCGAACGGTTTGTGTCGTTGGGGCTGGACTGTTGTTGTTCCGTGAGGCCTGTTGTGAAGTCCTCTCTCTCAGATCTTGGATATCGGCCAGGATTCTCTGTCGTATACTGCTCGGTTGGCTTCTCCGACCACTCTGAACAATGGCCGGTCGTGGTCGAGCCACTTGCGAGTTTCTTCCGCTACTTTGTTGTGTGCGATTGCCACGAGGATTTGCATGAATACGACGCCGTAGATCATTGGATCGCGAACGTGGCCGTTCGGCACGCCCAAAAGTGACCCTGCGACGATTGTGTTGACTCTGTGTTGACGAGTTGGGAACATGTTGCTGTCACGCGAGCTGCAGATCGCGCCTGACGCGTCGTCGGAGCGGCTCAAAATTAGCGTGGGTTTCTGTCAACCTCATGTCTTGTTGATGGATCAAACGGAGTAGATCCGTGTTGCTGACATGCCTCCTTTGTGAAGGGTTTGGACCGATCGGAGGTGTTGACGCCGTGCCATCAACTATCAGCGGTGGATTGGTTGGGACTACAATGGTGGTCGCCGGGATGAGTTGGATCTGGTTTGGTGCAGCCACCATTGTTGGTGCCATTGTTGGCGTGATAGGCGGAGGCGTGAGAGTTGCGATAGCGATTCTTGAGTTGGAAGTCCGGGTGAACGTTCGAAGTTGAAGGTGAGGCCGGCTTCGAAGGTCATGGAAGCCGGAAGGAAACCATCTTGTTTGATGTGAAATCTCGGTGCGCACCCCCTACCTGGCGCGCCACTGTCGACGAAATATCGGCGATAGTCCGATCAGGGGTATGCCCTGACCGGTAATGGATTGGCGGAAGGCGTACGAGATTGCAAGCAAGATGTAAACAGAGAACAATCATGCGAGGTTTACCCTGGTTCGGGCCGCAAGGATGCGTAAAACCCTAGTCCCGCTCTCTCGTTTCGATTATGATGTGGATGTGTGAGTCGTGCATTATGCGATTCGTCTTACGGCACGGGGTCCTTGCTCTCCTTATATATTACGGGGAGCAAGGTTACAAGTCGGATCTAGCCTATCTGGTACTAAGTTTACATGCTTTATAAGTCTAAACTTTCCTATCTCAGCTAGGTCTGTCCTCCTTGTCGGTCTTCGATAATCTTGCCCGTTTTAATTTGTCCACCAGCCTGGGCCGATCGGTCTTGAAGCTTGATGGGCCGGCCTGGTGATAACGTGTCGGCCCCAAACTAGGCCGTGAGGGTATATGGAGTTTATACCTCCACACCAACAGACCTAAAGAAAAAGAAGAAACAAAAAAGGGGTTACACAAAAGCTGTAAGCCATTGGGATAACTGAGTTTTCCTTTCTCCTTTGGCTTTGATACACACCAAGCCGAGCTCCTCCTTGAATTTTAGCTTCCAGGCAAGAAAGCTTATGTTCCCATTGTCGAAGATAATAGCATTCCTGATTTTCCAGATAATCCAGCAAGCAACAATCACTAGTTCTCTAAAGATAGGATGCCCAAACCTGCTTCTAGCTTCGCTCACCATGTCCAAGGGAGGGAGATTCAGATCCCAGAAAATGTGCAGCACAGGCACCTTTGACTGAATGAACACCCAAAGAATAAGTGAAACAAATCTTCCTCAATACCTGTGCTTCCTTTTCAGAAGATTCCGAGTATTCAGTCTGTCACTCAGTAACAGCCAGAAAAAGAATTTATGTTTTCCAAGTGTGCAAGAGGACCAGAGCCACCTGAAGAGGGGAAGCTGTGACAGTACCTTTCAATTTCTTGTATGCCTTCCTGGAAGAGAAAGAAAGTCCCCAATCATAGCTCCAGAGCCACCTGAAGAGAGGGGAAGCTGTGACAGTACCTTTCAATTTCTTGTATGCCCTCCTGGAAGAGAAAGAAAGTCCCCAATCATAGCTCTAGGTATCACATTGTTCAGGGTTTTGATCAGACTCAAGCAGGAGGTTTTGCAACTGGGTGAATTCAGCTGCTGCCTCACCGGTAAAGGGCAGGATGAACATGTTTTCTATAGTTTGTTCTCTGGCAAACAGGATGGAGACTTTCGGTTTCTTCACAAAGGAAAAGAGGCGAGGGAATTTTAACTTTAGTATCTCTCCATTCCAATTTTCAGCCCAGAACATAATTGAGTTACCTTTATTTGCCATTCTAACAGTGATACTCTTATAGTCAGCAAAGAGTTTAAGAACATCTTTCCACCAAAAGGATCCAGTTGGGCTTCTAGCCTGTGGAGGGGTCTGAGTGTTCCTATAGACTTTATTCCAAGTTAGTTCCACCCATGGCAGATTCCTAGAATTGTAGAATTTGTCTAGGAATTTCAACAAGAGGCAGTTATTTTGAGTTTTCAGGTCTAAGATTCCAAGACCTCCTTCAACTTTGCTTTTGCAGGCATCCTCCCAAGCAACTAAGCAACTTCCCCTTCTATGGATCTCCCCACCACTCCAAAGACATTTCTTTCTATAGCTATCAATCTGCTCAATAACCTTTGGAGGCAGTTTCAGAGTGCACATGTAGAAGGTAGGCAAAGAACTAAGGACAAAGTTCACCAATAAGAGTCTGCAATGATAAGTTAGAAAGTTACTGACCAAAGATAGCCTGTTCTCTATTCTGGTGAGCATAGGGGCAAACTCTTGAATAGTAGGCCTGGTAGTTCCCAGAGGGAGACCAAGATAAGTAAAAGGCATGGAGCCCACTGAGCAGCCAAATGTGTTTGCCAGGTGGAGGGTTCTTTCCTCTCAAACATTGATTGGTACTAGAAAGGATTTACTGAAATTTACATGCAGCCCAGTTGAGTCAGAAAAAGGCCTTAGGACTCATTTTAGATTGAAGAGAATCCTTCCATCAGCTGGTAGAATCAGTAAAGTGTCATCAACATACTACACAATTGGATAGTCTCCTCCAAAGTCCTCATGAATAGGGTGTCTCGGGATGCCATTGTGCCATGCCTTGTTTTTTTTTTTTTTTTTTTTTTTTTTTTTTTTTTTTGAAATGCCTTGTTGATGATAGATTGTAGTAGATCTGCAGCTAGGACAAAAAGAAGGGGAGAGAGAGGGTCCCCCTGCCTGACACCCCTTTTGCATTGGAAACTTTTGCCTGGTAGCCCATTGAGTAGGACAGAAGATTCACCACTTGTTAGAATACTTTTGATCCAGCCTACCCATTTCTCAGAAAAACCCTTATGCTTTAAGACCTGCAAAATAACTTCATGTTCCACCTTATCAAATGCTTTCTCAAAATCAAGTTTAAGGATAACTATTTTTCTCCTGGACTGTTGACATAAGTGAATGAATTGGAAAGCCCAAGCAAGACAATCTTGGATTGTTCTTCCTTTTAGGAAGCCATACTGATTGGCATGAACCAGTTTGAGAATGACTAACTATAGTCTTCTGGACAAGATTTTGGTGATGCACTTTACTGAATAATTGAGCAAAGAAATAGGTCTGCAATCATCTATTGACTCTGGATTGGACTTCTTTGGGATGAGAGCAATATATGAGTTGTTGATGCTTCTAATGTCTAGATTACCAGAACAAAACTCCCTGAATAACCTCCTGAAATCATGTTGAATAATGTTACCATTAAACCCATCAGGTCCAGGTGAGTGACTATTGGGCAAACTTTTGATGGTATCCAGTATTTCCTCATTACTGAAATCACTATCAAGATTAAGATGATCCAGCTGTACAACATCGAAAAGTGTAGTGAGGTCAAAATGAATCTCACTTGTACCCATTCTGTTCTTGTAGCTCTGCCAAAGTACCTGACCTTTATGGTTGTGCTAAAAAACCAGAGAGTTATCTGAGAGAGTTAGTGAAGTGATGAAATTCTTCTTGTGGGAGATGGTAGCCATGTTGTGAAAATAGCTAGTATTCTCATCCCCCAAAGTGACCCACCGGACAGTGTTTCTTTGTTTCCAAAACAATCTTCTAGATTCGAGAGGGATGCCAAGTGATCCTTTGTTAGGGCTCGAGATTCCTTTCTAGAGTCGATAAGGGTCTCGATCTTCAAGTCCATCCAAGCAAAAGCAAAACCCAATTACGAGTTATGAATGAGTTTCCCAAGATTTGACAAATTTCTACTCCAACTTTTTAGGCCTGCTCTGACTTGTTTGAATTTTGCAGATATGTTTCTTGCAAAGCATTGCCAAAGACAGCAGAATTGTGCCAATGGTTTTCGACTGTTTCTTTGAACCCTGGGTGCTGCAACCAGAAGTTCTCGAACCTGAAACAAGAGGACTTTGGAATGCTGGTGTCAATATGAATCACAAACGGAACATGGTCAGAGATTGGTCGGGAAAGTGGCTGTACTCTGGTAGCTGGATAGTTTAAATTCCAGGATGCATTACAGAAAACCCAATCAAGCTTGACAAGTAGAGGGTCTGTTTGCATATTACTCCAAGTGTAACTTCTCCCATTGAATGGCATTTCCATCAAATCCATATCAATGATGCAGTCATTGAAAAGCTGCATTTCAGAGTTGTCTCCTCCTGGTTTGTTCCTGTTTTCTGCAGAACGATACAAGTTGAAATCTCCAGCAAGGAGCCAATCATCAAAGCTGGAACTATCCATGTTGACCAAATTAGTAACAAAAGCCTGTTTTTTGCCAGGGTTAGAAGGTCCATAAATACTTGTAAGATGGAATTCTTTATTGTCCTGCACATTCTCACAGTTAGAGCATGACTATGACCCTGAATAAAAGTACCATTCAGTAGGCTGCCATTCCAAATGGTCAGGAGCCCCCTGCAGCTCCAATCGAAGGGACAAAAAGAAACTTGTCCAAAGCTCCGTGACAGAAATTCGTTAACACCCATGGGAGTGTGGAGGCTGATGCTGAAAACAATCAAGAGCTCAATGTTGGGGATGGGCTTCTGAACAGTCCTAATGAAAATGAGATCAAGAGTCTTGATAATGTAACAAAAGCTGTGGTGGAGGGTATGGGCCTTCCTCAGAATATAGTGTGTACTGATGGGTCAACAATTGAAAAAGCCGATGGGGCCAATGGGGAAAAAACCATGGATGGGAGTAAAGGAATGGCACATGAGGACAATGATAATCATGAGGTAGAGGGGGCTGTTGAGTTAGACAAATGTCATCACGGCACCACTTGCTCAAAAGTCAATTATGTACCTGTTCAGCTGGGAATGTGGTTGCCCGCTCCCCCCAAAGTGTAATATCCATCAAGGCACCACTGTCACCAGTGAAACATAACTCAACATCAATTCGAAGCAAAGGCATATATGTTTGAACTTGACACAACCACACTATACTGGAAACCAAAAAACATGTCATGAATAACATTTGCATGGTACTGACCTTGCATCGCTTATAGTGACTGTCCTCTTCAGTATTTCAGCTTGCATGCACTGCTTTGTACGTAGCAATGAAACAACAGCATCGTGAAAACACCAATGATATCTGTGTTAGAGAATAGGAACACATAAGCAGTTTGTATAGGTTAGCTACGACCATAAGATATATGCATATAACGTACAAAGATCAGATAAAAAAAGGTTGCCTCATGTAAACTGCAGTTTCCATTTGTCCGAGATTTAAAAGGCACGCCCCATGCTGTCACTGTTCCCGCGTAGCTATAATTTTCACCCATACAATGGCTAACACAAGTGCTAATTTTAAGATCATAGATAGCAACCCAAACCCAAGAAGATTGGAAGATCAACGAACAGAGGTGGGGTACAACACAATTTTTTCATCTCCCATGCTATAAATGCCACTGAAAGAAATGTTTTGTGCTAACTGTCATGTTCAGATAAAGTGAAATTGTAGTCTACCAATACACACTCGAACTGGACTCTTCCGAACTACAACTAAAAATAATCACGCAATAAACAAATCTCAGGCCACATCTGCTGGCAGATTAAGGGATAGGATAACTCAAGAGTCAAGACACATATGGGAAAACATCACGGAGAAGACCTTTTCTCACGATGCACACAACGAAGAACGTGAAAATCTTGGGGTCTCAGGTCACATCACCACCTCCAGCATAGCCCAACTGCAGCACACAAGCAGCAGAGTATCACAAAGCAAGAAAACAGCCATCAGGCCAAAATTGGCCATTAGAAAACACACAATAATCAAGATGAAGTAGCCTACGGTTAAGAATGGTGTGGTGTGAGTGTTAAGATCCTAGGAACGGAGAGAACTGGGCCATCAGAAAACACACAAGAATGGTGCCGTGTGGGCGTTCAGATCCCACATGAATTCTGTGGAGTAGCAATGCCAAACGGAGCATAGCACGCCGAACCCAATGAACAAAAAAGTATTCCAACAAACAGAGCAAAGTGCTCCGAACCCCCTCACACATCACAAGCTGAACTGCGGAAATGCATGACACCATAAACAAACATATGTATATAATTGAATGACTACATATATGCCACCTGCAAATTTATTATTACGCTTCACAGATTAATTCCTGCCTATATATACCAAACCATCGACGGATTAGCTACGTTCAGCTCATAGCCTTGAATGCCATGGAATAATTGGCACCATGAATTTGCGTATTTTACTGCAATGCTGACCTCTAATGAAGGAATCAAAATAATTTCCGTAAGCTATGTTGTAAAAGTCTGTAGTTGAGCGAGCCTCAGATTCATGCGTAAATAATGCAAGGAACAAAAGCACGCCAAACCTACAATCTCACTTTCCCGTGCACCGCCTCAATGGTCTCCAGAGTCCAGATCCATATGCAGGCTTGTTATTCGATTGCTGTCCACACATTCCTGGCATTTTTATGCAAGTCAAAGAAAGTGCAAAATTAAATTGAGAGGAAAAAAAATATGCTCGCTGATAGCTCGCACTGAAGGGAGAAGTAGCAGCACAGGTGCGAGCACCCCAACCCCAAGCTGCAGATTTAATACCTGAGTAGGAGACCGCATATTAATCTGGCCCCTCCGTCAACCTTCTCCACTGCTGCAAGGCGCAAGTGGTGGAGGTCAGCTGGATTCGCAGCCGTGAGGCTAGATCCGTTCGGATCCACTCGCAGGGTGCGCTCCTGGGGCCTCTGGACATGGGAGCTCTTCTTCGTAGGTGATGCCCGTGGACACCTCATTGCCAGTGAAGAACCAGGGTAAAAGGGACAGGGTCAGGAGGATAAGATGGAGGGAGACGGAAGAGGAGGAGGAAATGGGGAAGGGGAGCTGGAAGAGCACCTAGGTCCACCAAAGGGAGGCTGGAAGCGATAGCCGTGGTGGCCGCACCATTGACGACGCGAGGAGTTCGTCCAGCTCCCCCTGCTGATGTCACGTAGCTTCCCACACGCCACGCCTGGATGCTGTGTCCGCCGAACTCCGCCATGCTCTAGCGACGGCGATAAGAAGGGAGGCGCGCACGCTGAGCACCGCCGTGCGGCGGCGGCGGCGGAACAAACCGAGGAAGAGACGGGGATGGGATGTGCGCTAGGGTTAGACTGAGGGTTGATATCACAAAACAAGAGGGATTTTTGCAAGAAGGTACAGAGATATGTGTCGTCGTGTGGATGAGCCACCAATGCTCCGAACTCTCTTATCGCAGCAGATGGGAGGGAATTTTAATAACTCCCGACTAGAACATCAGACGCCCTTCGGGCGCCCTACCATAACTTTAAATCTTTAATTACAAATATTAATATCCACCTCGGTCAAGAGTTAAAGACACCTACTATAACTTTAAATCTTTAATAATTACAAATATTAATATCCACCTCTATCAAGAGTTCAAGACCTGGTAAGTCAAACCTTGTCACATGTCCTTTAAAAAAATCAGACAAATGAATAGACTGATATAGATAGAATCGGTCATATTTCATTATAAGTTTTTAAAATCATCATAGCAAATTATGTACAGAGAGCCGAACCCTCACATAGCAAATTAAGATCTAATAAAAATATGCACAAGTAGTTCAAGCACGACACTTAACCACGGGTAATACAAAAGAACATGAACCTCAACACAAAGATTTAAAAACTGCCAATATACACAAAATCAAGCTAGCCACCTTGGAATCAATTAAGATTAAAGGATTCAAATACGTTGTTTATTTCATGCTCTTACCGTGTTCACCTAAAACATGTAATAACTATGAATCTTGCATCCGGCATTGTGCATCAACGGCTTGGGAAAACAACCAGATCATCAAGAGCTCCTAGGTTGTCCAGCCACCGACTTTTAATGCCCATAGATTGAATTTTAACAACTGCAAATGTTAATCCAAAGTCTTAGTGGTTGATCCCCTAGAATATCTATCTGCTTACAATTTTTACTTCTCGTGCTGGCTTCTAGTTCAGCCAAAAATGCATTACTTTTTTTACCGAGTGTGCAGTCCTTTAATCTGTATGCTCATCACATTACTTTTTAGTGATTATATGAAACAGAATGTGTGAACAAATATAAAAAGACATAGGTGATCACAGCAAATTTTGAAGAAAAAAAGATAGCACGTCGTATCTGAACATCCTTAAAAATGATTTTTCTGGTAACATAGGTGATGAAGGTTATCCTTTCCTTTCTAGCCACTACAGTTTCATACATCAATTGTCAAATAAACAATAACAATAACGAACCAATGTAAGAGGAATTACTTACATTTTAGTTAAAGCTGACATCTTCAGTATCTGAACCTCTAATTGTCTCTCCTGACACCTTCACACATATTGGCAAACATAGCATCCTCGTCATGAATATAAATATAGGAAGGAGAGAGTTATGCAGTCATTAAACTTTTTGGACTGTTGAGCCTGACATGAAGTTGTTTGACATTTTGGAGGGGCAATTAAAGAAAAAAAAATGCTTGGTAGAGAAATTCCTGCTTCACCTCAACTGAATTTGCTCCTGCATGCAAATTTATTCGCATGGGAAACCACCATAAATAGCTTGCATGTAACATTACTTTAATTTAGTAGGCCATGTCACATGATCAGAGGCTATTCTCTAATGTGCTTTAATTTAGTACCAGAATTGAGATGATGAATTCTCCTTTAGCATTAGAGTTTTTGCCCCCTTGTTTCATCAGTTTCCTCAATCTGGAAGAAAAGGCATGTAGTGCCAGAGCACGTAACAAATTAAATAGAAATCTAGTGGATGAATATTATTTCAGCACATAAGAGCATTGAGGAAAGCAATGTTGTAGGATTTCCTACTTGAGTTCATAATCTGGACACAATCTTTTAGAAGCAATGAAGTCAGCAATCAACTAACGTACTAACCAACAATAGCACCCCAGGATTGGAGACGTGTAGGCTTGCTCTTGGCTGCTGTGCGTTCAAATCTTGAGATGGACGCCTTGAAGGAACAGAGACCTCACCTTGGCATTTAGTTCGTGGGGAGCAGGTAGTCCAGGGAACCGCCTGCCGCTGCTGCCACCATAGATCCACCAGGCACGGGCTCCCCCATGCTGCGGAGGCGGCACGACTTCACTTGATTGAGCGATGACAACGCTCTTGCTGGCATGGAGGCGGCATGGGAAGGGGCAAGGTGAGGTCCGTCCAATCTGCGAGCGCTCCCAATCTGCCCCACCGGATCTCGCGTTGCCCAACGCGCTTCACCATGCCGCAGAGGACACGGATTCCATGCTTGAGCAGCGGTAGTTTGGAGGCTGTGTGGGAAGGAGAGGGCAGGGAGGGGTAGAGGGGCGGTGGCGATGGCGATGGCGATGGCGGCGGCGGCTGGGATAGGAGAGAGGATGAAGCGAAACGGGCTAGGTCTGCAGGAGATGTTTTCTGAATTTGGTACGGGGGTCGATTCTGAGAAATTGGAGGGGGTTTTTTGCAAACAAGACGTGGACACGTGTCAGCACGTAAATGAGCCAGCAATGCCTGGAATGCTCTCGTGCGAGCAGAGTCGAGGGACTTTTAATATACCCCGATGTGGCTTCTCAGTATCATCACGCCAGAGAACTAAGATAGTCTGTATTGTCCTCAACTCCTCATGGTGAAGTGTACCCTTTATAGCAGCAACAGTCATGGAGAAAGCACACACACAGGCTGAGAGCTGTTACCTCGTCGCTACCATGACGTTGCATCGAACACCTGGTGTGCATCACAGGGAGGAACTTGGCGTTGCCAACGGGGGTGGCGTGAGTGACACCCTGGAGCTTGTTAAGCTGGAAGAAGGTCCTTGTCGGCCAGCACGACGCACGAGGAAGTGGAGTCCCACGACGGGGAGCAGCACCAGCACCACCTGGACAGCGCCCGAGAGGCTGTTCCCGGACAGGAGCAGCTGCAGGGCCACGAGGTTTGCTGAGACGCTGACTGAGATCGGGCGGCAGCGTGCCACTGACGGCGGCTGCGGAGGTGAGGTCGCGCACGGCGAGCGGCACAGGCGCCGAACCACGTCGCGATCTCCAACGGAAGCGCGAACCCGGAGGCGTGTCCTTAACAAGTTTGAGGAGAGATTGAAGAAGTAGACACGCAGACATGGTACGGGTGGTAGGCTGCTAATGGTATGTCACAGACTCACAGCTAAGACAAGAGATGTGAACGAATTTGTGAAAGGGAGAGGCAGGCAATCTGATTCTGATTTCTCATGCTTTTTAGGTTCTGCCTAAGGGTGTGTTCGGCTGAACTGGTTTCGGCAAGTTTCGGCAGGTTTCGGCAGATTTTCTCTCACAAAACACTATTGAATCCGTCGAAATCTGCCAAAATTCTTCCAGCCGAACACACCCTAACTCTGAAAGTCTCGAATCAATCGTTCAGTGACTTTGAGTTGTTGCAACACATCAGAAGTTCAGAGCTCCAAATTTGACAGGAGTACTTAAGAGAGATGCAAAACACACTAAAATGAATTGTTGTGGTGCTTGAATCTGTACAAGTGCAAGGAATAGAAAGTCCAGTAGGTGTAAGTAAGGTGAACAGCAGAGCACGCGCGGATGATGAACGCTCGAGGGAATCCTTTCCTTACCGTGGTAGGACTCACTCACCGGAGACAGACGTACAACTATTGTTGGAGTGTAATGAGGAGAAGTCTTTTATGGAAATCAGAAATTTCCAACAACCATCGATCGATGATTGGGCCTAGTTGTCCACGACTGAACACCAGAGTGTGGAGGAGAGCCTTGCCCAGGTCTTTATCAAAGACTTATGAGAGAACGGCCGTCCAGCCGGACATGAGACAGTTCAGCGTCAACCGGCCCGCCTGGCCCCTGCACGGACACTGGCGCGTGGAAGCAGCTAGGAAGGAAGAAGCATCTTGCAATTTGAACGGCCGTCCTACTTCCTTCCCAAATGTGATGATCATTGCATAGCTACTGCAGATTCGGCATGCCGTCCAAATTGAGTAACTTTAGCAATTAACTCCCTCGCGTATGCTTCAGCTTGGGTCATTAATTTTGAGAGCTTCACAGTTCAGTTTAGAAGTGGGAAGAATACACACAAAAATTGTTTTCATTAGCCAAACCGGCACATATATAGTCGGGAGTACAAAAATATACATAAATAAAAGGACCAAACTAAGCCATTGCTCCATCATGACTAAATTTGTCGGTACAACTTTTACCTTTCACCTTCATTCTATTTTCCAAACCTCATCCATTATTCAATGAGAAATTTTACAATGGTTGAAAAAAAGATGGACCATCCATTGGGCTAGATCGAACGGTAGAAAAGTAGGAGGTATCCAAACGGAGGTACTTGGTGGTACCAAATATGTGGGGATGGTACCAAATTAGGTGGGATCATCCATTATTCAATTCTTTGTTAACAGCACTACCACCAGAGGCGCTTAGACCAAACCTAGAGCAGCCCATTACACACTGTGCCCTAAATGTCCCTCACCGGCACACGTTCGTCAGTGGTTCTCTTTGCCATTACAATTACAGGTTCAGTCATTCTGTTTAGGACACGTGCTCTTCATGTTAACACCACACTTGGGGATTCCGATCGATGAATTCGAGCGGGAAACGATGATACAAGTGAATAGCAACAAAGACAGGGAGGCTAGCAAGCACGGTCTGCCTCTTAGAATAAATTCCACGGACCATTCATTGCCTGCAAATAAACGAATATTGTTATTTCCGTGGTTTTGAATGAATCTAATTAACAAAATTCACATGAATGAAAAGTGTTTCACATCGCAGGCATGACTAATTGCGAGGGTATGCAATGTTTTGATGGTTTGCATTTGTGGTCACGGTGCATTTTTGTCCTATTATACACATCTCGAGGACAGTATCAATGAGTTTTAAAAGATGCCATTTATAAAAGGAAGAAAAATGGAAAGGCAATGTAAATGAAAATTCAGGCATACATATCTGCATGCGACAAATCCTGTCGTGTACTGTACAAAAAACTAACTTCTGTACTGTAAAAAGATTTGAATGAAACAAGAGCAAAACGTCAGATGATGATATATATCATTGGTTGGGAGATTACCTTCGCTTTGATGCCAACAAGCTTGGCCTTGTTCTCCTCAACTTTACACCACTTCTCTAGTTCCTCGCAGTACTGAATATCTAGCCTTTTAAGCTTGGTTAGCTGTTGTATGCTCCCTGGTAAACATGTGATGCGGTCGCAATTGCTGATATAAAGTCTTTCAAGACAGGTGAGGCACCCAATGCTCTCCGGTAGAGATGTGATGTTGTAGCAGTCTTTGATTTGAAGGTCCTCGAGAGAGGTGAGGCGCCCGATGCTCTCTGCCACTTCATCCAGGTTTTTACAGGACATTCTTCCAACCGTTGGAGAGAGGTAAGGGTCCCCACCCATTGCTCCACTGTAGTCATGCTTCCAAACTCAGATAGACAGAGTGAACGCAACCGAGTGAGACGTGGGAAGCCATTGTGCGGGGACTTCAGCTCCATACAGCTTAGGGTCAAATCTTCAAGTGACCCAAGCTGGTCCAACCAATTTGGCAATTCTCCTATTTGTAGATAGCGGAGGTTGGAGAGGGCACGTGTGATCTTTGGTGAGCTCCTCAGATCACTGCATTCGCTAATGGTTAAACTAGTGAGGCCAGAGAGGTGGTAAAGCAGCCTCCACTGATGCATAGGCACCTTGCAGCCACTTACATGCAGCCTAGTAGGTACCGGAACAAAGGCAGAGGAAGTAACACTGATCTGAGATGCCCCCTCCTCCTCCCCCCATGATGATATTACGTCATCGCTTCCTTTTATAATCCACGACCCAGAAACTCTATGTGGACATGGTTGCAGTCTCAAGTTGGGGCAATCAGTTATATGCAAATTAGTAAGCTTGGGGAACATAAACTCGCTCATACCGTCCCTATCACCAGGATATATTGTGTACCACACTTTGAGGCTTTTCATTTCACATAGCGTCAAATACGCCAGTCGACTACTGCCGTGGTACTGCCACATAAGTTCCAGTTAATTTCTGAAATCCCATTCATTCGTTCAAGCGTCAAATTCAACAAATTAGGTAACTGTCCAAGTGGTGGAAGGCTTTTGCACTTGGGAAAATCGGACATGGAAATACAAACAATCTTAGGGAGATAAGACGCAATACTACCAACAAACCACCCAGGGAATCTGGCACTATTGTCACCATCTATCTTTAACTCCTCTAAAATTGTTGGTGGGACTAGCTCTCCCAACACTTCCATGTCATCCACAAACCTCTCAACATCTTTCGTCCAGTTGAGTTCCATTTTTTCATTTTATCTTTTCTAGCCAGTTTGATACTCCGCACCTCGTGCACGGACTTCACGTTTTCAAGTCTGCTTATTTCCAGGTCCTCACGATTTACATCCTCAATGAGAAACAGGTTGCTTCCAGAATTATTACTATCAGAGTGGACCACAAAGTCTGGTAACACTAGTAGATTTTTGTTGAGTAGATTTCTGTTGAGTTTATCCGCATGCTCTTGCCTGTTTTGCCAAGTCCAACAATTCAGCTCTAGAAACTTTAGCCTTTCCATTTCATTGAGAAATGATGGCAAACTCTGCAGCCGCGGGCAGTATGAGAGATCAACTGTATGTAGCTTCCTGAGACTACGAAAACTGTCAGGTAAACTCGTCAGACAGCCATTCCTAGACAAGTCCAGATGCTCTAGATTCAGAAAGTTACCAATACACTCAAGGAAGACAGAAAATGCCTGTTTTGGATGATATATAGATCCCGAACAATCGGATAGGTTCAAATAAAGGAGTTCGGTGAGATTTCTGATGGCTTGTGACAACTGTGAAAGATGCAACTCATCAGTGCACTCATCAAAGCATGAACACCCCGACAAATTCAGATGCTGGAGTTTGGTAAGGCTACCCAAGGTATGCAGAACAACATGAACACCACTACATTGTGATAAGTCAAGGTAAACCAGATTTTTTAGATTCTCAAATGATATTGGTCCTTCCCTTCTGCTGAGCCAGGGTTTTCTTTCTAAACGTGATAAGTTTAAATACTTGAGGTTGGCAAACCTGTTCAAAGCTTCAGGTAGATTTTTAGTCATAAATTGCCATATTGCTGACAAATCCAAACATTCAAGTTTAGTGAGAGTAGACAAAACTTCTGCGTTGGGGCACCGGTACTTGCGACTGAAAACATATGAGCTACTTGCTACGTTCAAATTTCGCAGTTTCAAAAGTCTACCCAAATTCTCTGATAGCTCTCCAATATTCTGGCACCATGACAAGTCCAAATATTCGAGGTTAGTCAGGCCCTTGAGGGATTCTGATACATATGTAACCTCAGAACAATTCGATAAATCCAGATGCGCCAACTTTGTTAGCTTGCCAAATGACACTGGCAATTTTTTTATTCTGGAACAACCTGATAAATCAAGATACATCAAACCCTGTATTTCACCAATCGAATCTGGCAGTGCCAAGAGCGCAGAAGACCCACGGAGGCTGAGGTAAGTTAATTTTGAGAGCTTCATGACATGATAGGGAAACACACAATGTTGGACCCTCCGAGCATTAAGGTATCTCAACTGCTTTAAATTACCAATAGAATTTGGCAACTTCCGTATAGAGCACTCATTCAAATCCAGGACATGGAGGTCCTTAGCATATGAAAATACATCATCATCATAAATCCCAATTTTGCCACAGACCTGAACAGACTTGAACTTTGCAGATGAAGATGTTGCACCACCATGAGACACCGTTTTGTCACTTTCTAGAAAACACAGCCCTCTTATGTTGGTGGGATATTGTGTGAATGCCTGTAATGACTTTGTAGAATCATCGAGTAACTCAAAGTGGATTCCGCTTTCTCCTGTATTGCCTTGTTTACTAGCATACATTGCTAAGTCATGAACCAGGTCGTGCATGGTGAATACTGCAACATCCTCGTACTGCGACAAAAAAAAAAAAAAAGGGAAAATCAGTAGTTGGCAACATAGCAGGTACATACAGGCATACAACTCATACAGTATACAGATGAAACAAAAGCTAGAAACTCACGAGCAAGAGCAACAAATAGAACTGCAGGCTTCCTATGGTACTCCAGGAAAAAATCACAATAGTTGATTTTTGAAAAAGTCACGAGGAAGAGCAACATATATGACCAAGGCCGCTATCACTTTCCCATTATTAATCTCCCAATCTTTTTATTGCAGCAGCATTACTACCATCCTTGCGATGCACAGGTGGATCATAGGGTAAGGGGAAAGTAAGCCATAACAAAACTCCCATTAATTCTTTTTTTTTTTTGGAAGGGACAACACCCATTAATTCTAGATAATTGTAACAATCTAGGGTGATATTGATGACAATTGCATTGATCAAAATATTCGACATGACAAGGATTCGATCAACAGTAGTTTGAGGGCACAAATAGTTACCAAGAGCTCTACAAATAGAGACAACATCAATATTGATTTTGGAACCTCAATATGGTGATAAGACACTCTCAAGCAGAGGAATGGGCTCGAGGAGTCCCAGTAGAGATAACAGGAAGAAGGGGACGATCCAATCCCTGGTTGGCAGATGCACGCAGTGGCGGACCCAGGATTTAGTCATAACTAGGGCCAAATTCTAATAGCGAAAATTTGGAAACTACATAATCTTTATATATCACATATAGGGAAATAACTATTAGAAAAAAAAATTAAAATCAGAAAATTCTCCAACTACATGCTTAAATAATAGTGTCATAAAATTGTTATAAGAATATAACATGGAACATGCACGAATAAATACTTAGTGATGATTGGGTACATGTCCTCTTCAATATATAGCTTTTACGAGTTAATGACAATGCACTTGTAACCTGAATATGTATCTAGCTTGTGGTGTTACAAAGGATCGTTTCTGCATCGTGAGCTATATTTAGACTATATTTGGGAAAAAAATTACTTAGCTATATTTTAGACTATCTTCATCATGACTAGGGCCTTGGCCCTAGTGGCCCTAGGCCTGGGTCCGCCAATGGATGCACGTCAATGACGATGGACTTGATGAGGAGAAGCTGGTGTGCCGTGGATGAGGACAACATGACTTGAAGCAGAGGCCGCAATATGCAACAGTTGAAGGCAGCCGAGTATAGGCACCCGTTCTTGGCGGGCAGGATTGATAGATGAAGTATAGAAGAAGATAATCGCAGAAACAGGTTAATTGTGCTTTGTGAAGACGACGGGCGGCCGAATGTGCCCCGTGCGTGAAGACGGCAGGCCAGTGGAGAGCCATGGCTTGCGTAGAGTAACAGCACGGAAGGGAGTCCCCGACAGGAGGCTGATGTTTTTCCACGTTTAGAGGGGCGAGGATTCCAAAGAAAATTTGTTCATAGGTGGATTAGATTAGCCTAATTCTAACCATACACCATAGCTACCATATTCCTGACCTTAAGACCAGAGAAAATGATAATTCACAAAAAAAAAAAAAAAAGACCAGAGAAAATGATCGTTCCATCAGCTAGATGGGCCTTCATATACTTAACAACGCATGCAACTTCCAATCATTCAGATTCAATAGATAAACATTACTTATTGTCAAAATTAGAAAAATGATGTTAGAATTATTGGGCCAAGCCCATTTACTTAATCTAATAATTCAATAAACCTCAAAGGCCCACAATTAGTGTTAGGTGCTAAAGTGATTAGTACCAAACGGATTAATCACTAAGAGGGTAATCAACTTGAATAGTGAGTATTGGGATACTCTCATAGACAAGTTGAGAAGGAGAACCTGGGAGCCACACGCGCGCGCCGCCGCCGCCGCCGAGCCGCGCCGCCTCTTTCTCCTGAGGAAGAGAGCAAGTTCTGTGAGGCGGATAACCTGCTTAAGCTGTCGCTCATCAGCGTCATAGATGAGGGTATGATACCACTGTACATGGACATGCCTACGGGCAAGGACATGTGGGATACACTGCAGGCCAAGTTCGGGGTTCCTGACGCTGGCAGTGAGCTGTACATCATAGAGCAGTTCTATGACTACAAGATGGTCGATGACCGTTCGTGGTAGAACAAGCTCATGAGATACAGATGCTAGCCAAGGAGCTTGAGAACAACAAGTGTGTCTTTGCCCGACAAGTTTGTGGCCGGCGGTATTATCGCTAAGCCGCCACCTACTTGGAGGGACTTTGCCACTTCTCTAAAGCACGGGGAGGCAAGAGTTCGGTGTGACTGATCTTGTTGCTTCTCTAAGTGTTGAGGAGAGTGCGAGGGCAAAGGACACACGTGGCAAGAAAGTGCACGTCGAGGGAGGCTCTAGCGCCAATTTGGTGCAAAAGAGGGACCCTCAGATTTCCCGCAAGAGGAAACAGAAGCAAAACAAGAATGCTTTCAAGCCTCAAGCTCAGGCTTTCAAGAAGAAGGCCAACAAAGAAAAGAGCGAAAAGAGTGGCGTTTGCTATGTGTGCGCGGGAGCAATGCTCATTGGGCAAAGGAGTGCCCAGACCGCAAGGACAAGCAGCCACAGCAGAAGAAGACAGTCAACATGGTTGTTAGTGAAGCTGGAGGATCTGGGTATGGTAATTATTTACCAACAGTTCTTTCAGTTTGTCTCTCTCCCGATTGGTGGATTGACACAGGGGCTAATATTCATGTATGTGCTGACCGCTCTTTGTTTTCTTTGTACCAGGAAGGACGAGGTTCCTCCCTGCTGATGGGAAACGGCTCGCATGCGGCTGTTCATGGTGTTGGCACGGTCAATCTGAAGTTTACTTCGGGAAAGACGGTGCAGCTGAAGAACGTGCAGCATGTCCCCTCCATAAAGAAGAATCTCGTCAGCGGGTCCCTATTGTGTAGGGATGGTTTTAAGCTTGCTTTTGAGTCTAATAAGTGTGTCGTATCGAGATATGGAATATTTGTTGGTAAGGGCTATGAGAGCGGAGGCTTGTTCCGCTTTTCTTTGATGGATTCTTGTAATGACAATGTCGTGAACCATGTGAGACATGATGATGATTGTAATATTTGGCATTCTTGACTTTGCCATATTAATGTTGGATGTATGACGCGCTTAGCTAAAATGAGTTTAATCCCTAAATTCGATTTGGTCCAAGGTTCTAAGTGCCATGCTTGTGTGCAAGCAAAACAACCTCGCAAGTCTCACAAGGCTGTGAAAGAGGCGAGGAACACGGCACCACTAGACCTCATTCATTCTGATTTGTGCGAGATGAATGGCGTGTTGACCAAAGGCGGCAAGAGATATTTCATGACACTCATCGATGATAGCACTAGATTTTGCTACGTGTACTTGTTGAACACTAAACATGAAGCATTACACTACTTTAAAATCTATAAAGCCAAAGTTGAAAATCAACTCGAGAAGAAAATCAAACGGTTGCGGTCCAATCGTGGGGGTGAATACTTTTCAAAAGAATTCGATCTATTCTGCGAGGAACATGGAATTATTCATGAGAGAACCGCACTCTAACTGATTTGGTTAACGCCATGTTAGACACGCGGGACTTTCCAAGGAATGGTGGGGTGAGGCTATATTGATGCGAGTCATGTCCCGAATAGAGTTCCCACAAAGAATAAAGAGAAAACACCATTCGAGGAATGGGAAAAGAAAAGATTAACTCTCTCATACTTGCGCACTTGGGGTTGTTTGGCCAAAGTGAACGTGCCAATCAACAAGAAGCGCAAGCTTGGGCCAAAGACCGTAGATTGTGTCTTTCTCGGATACGCAATAAACAAAGATAGGCTATAGATTTTTAGTTGTGGAGTCGGAGTCCCCGACATGAGGGTCGGCGGAATATTTGAGTCCAGAGATGCAACATTCTTCGAGAATGAATTCTCTATGAGAGGGAATATACCGAGCACATCTAGTGAGGGACCTCCTGATGCTCCCGATACTTTTGTGCCAGTGGAGTGCACTGAACAACCCACCACTGAAAGTCCTGAGGAGGAAAATGATGGAGTCACTCGAAAGAGTAAGAGGCCTAGGATTGCAAAATCCTTTGGTGATGACTTTACCATATACCTCGTGGATGACACCCCAACGACCATTAAAGAGGCATTTTCCTCTCCTGACGCTGACTATTGGAAGGAAGCGATACGGAGTGAGATGGATTCAATTATGTCTAATGGAACTTGGGAAGTGGTTGATCGTCCGTACGGGTGCAAACCTGTAGGAAATAAGTGGGTGTTCGGGGAAAAAGCTTAGGCCCGATGGTACGATTGAAAAATACAAGGCTAGGCTTGTGGCCAAGGGTTATACCCAAAAGGAAGGCGAGGACTTCTTTGATACATACTCACCAAAGTGGCTCGATTGACTACAATCGAGTACTACTTGCCCCGGGCTGCGTCTCATGGTCTTCTCGTTCATCGATGGACGTAAAGACGGCTTTCCTAAATGGAGAGTTAGATGAGGAGATCTACATGGATCGGCGATGGTTTCGTAGTAGAAGGTCAGAAAGGCAAGGTGTGTAAATTATTGAAGTCTTTGTATGGCCTAAAACAAGCTCCTAAGCAATGGCATGAAAAGTTCGATAAGACCATGACGTCAGCAGGCTTTGTTACCAATGAGGCTGATAAATGTGTCTACTACCGATTCGGTGGGGGAGAAGGAGTAATCCTGTGCCTATATGTGGATGACATCCTAATATTTGGCACGAACCTCAATGTGATTGAGGAAGTCAAGGACTTTCTTGTCCAAGAACTTTGATATGAAAGATTTGGGAGTGGCCGATGTGATCTTAAACATCAAGCTACCGAAGGGAGAAAATGGTGGGGCTACTCTTTTGCAATCCCACTATGTGGAAAAGATTCTAAGTCGCTTTGGCTACGTGGATCGCAAACCCGTGTCCACTCCCTATGATCCAAGCCTAACTCGAGAAAGAACAAAAGGATCATGAGAGACCAATTGAGGTACTCCCAAATCATTGGTTCACTAATGTACTTAGCCATGCAACAAGACCCGACATCTCTTATGCCGTGAGCAAGTTGAGCCGGTTTGTATCTAACCCAGGAGATGATCATTGGCGTGCTCTTGAGAGAGTAATGCGGTATCTAAAGGCAACCGCAAGTTATGGCATTCACTACACCGGGTACCCAAAGGTACCGGAGGGTTTCAGTTGATGCAAATTGGATATCTCGATGCCGACGAGTTAAAAGCCACCGGTGGGTATGCGTTTACTCTTGGGGGTGGTCTTTGTTTTCTCGGAAGTCTTGCAAGCGCACCATCATCACGAGGTCAACTATGGAAGCAGAACTTGCAGCACTAGACACCACCACTGTTGAAGCCGAATGGCTTCGGGAACTCCTGATGGATTTGCCGGTGGTTGAAAAACCTGTGCCCGCCATCTCCATGAACTGTGATAATCAAACTGTGATAATCAAAGTTAACAGTTCTAAGGATAATCGAAGACCACAAGGCATGTAAAGCGGCGCTTAAAGTCCGTCGGAAAATTGAGAAACTCCGGAGTGATATCGTTGGACTATGTCCACATGTCTAAGAATCGCGATCGGTTCACCAAGGGACAATCCACGAAACGTGATAGATGGTGCATCGGTCGAGATGGGACCTGCGACCCACTTAAAGTTTGTCGTAGTGGTAACTGCTCTATGTGATCGGAGATCCCATGAATTAGAGTGGTGAAACAAGCTATGAGTAGATCGAGGGAAAAGACCCTTAACAAAGGTCCCTATCTTTTGAAATGCACTTCTTTTCCAAGTCTGTATGGCGGGATGGCATATGCCTTAATGTGATCCGAGTGGCTTATAAAAGCAAGGATGTCGGCCTACGGGACATCCCGTAAGGAACACACCTATGTGAGTTAGACCGCTGGTCCCGCCTATGAGGTTTGGGTGATCTCTAGATGTTCACGAGAAGGCACGGAGTTTGACTTATATGCTCCACCCGAGGGGATGCTCTAGGCAGCCTCGGGTATCGCTTAAGAATTTGGGTGAACCTTACTTCGCACAAAACCGTCGTTCAAGGCATAGTCCATTGATCGCTTGTGAATGAGTGTAAGCCCCTATTCTAGATGGAAGTTCAACTTAACAGCTCTCCATCGAAACACCGGTATATCAAACGACTTCGGACCGAAGGCATTAACCGTGTACCTTTGATGTTTGGTGGGGATTGTTAGAATTATTAGGCCAAGCCCATTTACTTAATCTAATAATTCAATAAACCTCAAAGGCCCACAATTAGTGTTAGGTGCTAAAGTGATTAGTACCAAACGAATTAATCACTAAGAGGGTAATCAACTTGAATAGTGAGTATTCGGATGCTCTCATAGACAAGTTGAGAAGGAGAACCGGGAGCCACACGCGCGCCGCGCGCCGCCGAGCCGAGCCGAGCAGCGCCCGCGCCGCCCGCCCCCGCGCGGCGTCGCGACGCGCCGGCCGGCCGTGGGCGTGGGCGTGGGCGTGGGCTGGCTGGCTTGGCTTAGTTTTTGCCACTGGGCCTCGGCCCAAGAGTGAGAGGCAAACCCTAGCCGCCAGCCGCCGCAAGGGAGCCGTTGCTCCAACGGCTAAACCCTAGCCGCCGCCAGCCAACTCCCAACCACCCTGTCCAGTTAACTAGGTCTAGAAATGTTGATGTGTGCGCCTTGGGTTTGAGTTTTTGTGAGTTCGAAATGTTCTATAATAAGGAATAGCTATATGCATTGGTAGATGCAGAGGCTAGGATATTAATATATTTCTTTTTCTAGTTCTACATGTGTTTTCCCTTATAATTATAACTTAGAATCTAGAAAACAAATAAATAATGAATTGTTGTTCCATGTGTTAATTATCCTGTATGAAATTTGGGAGTGTAGCTTTTGGTTATAGAGAAAAGATAGCACACATTAAGAGGTTCTTTGGTTCTCTTCCAGACAATTGCCTAGCCATGGGAGCTCCTTTGGCTCTCCAACACGAGACCCAAACTTAAAAATACATCTCGCATAGTGCTTTTGGCTATAAAAACATCGTCCAACAGGTGAAACAAAGCCAATCACCCATTTTCCCTACCGGCCTAAAGGATAGTCTCCTCTCTCCTTGCTACCCAATTCTTCGGCGGTGGCCCACCCGCCCCTGCCTCCTACCCGCGCACGGCTCCATGCCACTAAGGTGGCCCGCTCACTGCCACGTCAAAGGAAACACCAATTCCAGACACGGCAAAGACGAGGAGAGAGAGGGAGAGGGGACACGAACGAGAGTATGGAGAGTGTTCGTCGTCCTCGTTTCATCCGCCATGGCTAGTTGTCGAAGCTCATGGGGAGCTCCACACTTGCCATGGGAAAAGGAATAGAGGCTTGGGGAAGATGGAGGATGACTTGGAGGTGCTCTCTATTGAACCAATCGAGATCTGCAGTAACGGAAGCCTATGTCGACTCGTCGAGAGACCGAGACCTAGATGCCATCAAGGCGCACCCACGGATGACTCCAGCGAGTTGGCCCCACGATGGGGACCGGCCATCACGGAGAGGCGGTTCCATAGTGGGGCGTGGTGTAGATGGTAATTAACTCCAATTATAAACCATCAACTAATGCCAAGAAACAACTGAAATAAACCATAGTGCTCTGTGATTGGATTTAAACCTAACAGTTCCACGAGTTTTGGTGTTCTCACTTTATTGCACATATTGGATACTTCTACACATAAAGGCACCTCAAATGATGAATTAGAGCACACCATTGTGAAGAGATTGTCGAGACGATCAAAACAGATACATCATTCACTATAATTGACGTCTCGATGAGAGAGTCCACTTTGGATACGCTTTAGAACACTCTAGAAGACATCGAAACCATCACCAAGCAAGAGTTTTAGGGACTAACATAACAATATCCATAGCTTTGGTGAATTGTCATTTTCTAGGGATTAAATGAGAAATAGCCAAGGAAGAGTAGGAGTCAAGGAACCAAATCAAATCACATCAGAATTCCGCAAGAATTGACAGGAAGGTTCCGAAGAATACCAAAAAACAACAGAGCAAAGGAGAAGGCCACTTGGGTCTAAGCCAGGCCGGTCGGCCTGCCATGTAGGACGGGTCAATCTAGGTGGGGCCTACTTAATCAGCCATCTTTGCGCACCTGCTTCCAACCAACCTCTTCAACGCATCTCGACCATTGTTTCAAGTCGGTTTGATCCAAGGGCCACGGTCCATCCCACCGGGGTATATAAGTAGAGGCAGACCCCTTGAGACTAGGGCTGTGTTGACGGTAGATAAGTACCAATTTTATACCGTCAACGCAGCAAGAGAAAGGACTAAAATATGTTTACCTATTAGATATAAGGGTTACACTGACAGAATTCCACGAGTTTTGGTGATTGTCTATTTCTGCAGAGAGTCAGCTAAAAATACCCAAGGAAGGCCCACATGTCAGTTTTACATAGAGATAATCGCGATCCAGTCAAAATTCTGTAATCAGGAAGGTTCGAGAAGGCTCTGGACCAAACGGGAGCCCGAACCGGCTCGGTGCCGGGGTGGTCGCCCCTGGCATGAAGTCGGCCGCCCCGTGACCTCAACCAATCAGAACAAGTCTCACAGATCCCTGTTCCGCCGCCTTTCAGGATGAATAATAATCGTCCATTTAGGTCGGTTTGATCCGAGGGCTGTGGTGCATCTTAGAGGGCTATATAAACAGGGCCTCTGGAGGAGGCATCCCTTAAACCCTAATTCATTATCTCCCAGCTGGGGTCAGAGGCAGAGGTGTCCCTTGAAAGGATGACCTCTCCTCTCTAGGGGATTAGGTCTAGCTTCTCCAATGTAATAGATTAGTATCTTGGGAGAGAGGGTCGAATTGGGATCTCGCTCAATGTTCCGAATCTAGTCATGGGGGCTTGGTAAAGCCTTGTATCTTCACTTCAACATTCTGTAAGACTTATACTTATTCTCTTATTTACATGGCTATGCTTACTTTGAATATATCTTGCTAGTTGAGTTTATCATTCCTTTTGTGTGCTAGTTCATAGAGCGCTTAGCCTTCTAGTTTGTCGACTAGGCTAGGTAGCCGAGCCTCATGTAAGCGTGGTGTTTATATGATGCTCTGCCTATGAATACACCCTGTTCCCTAGTTGTATGGTAGTTACGGGAGGTGACAGCCCCGTCCATATCTATCGAGCAGGTTCTTAAATTGTAGGACCGTAGTCACGTCAGTAGAGGTATCCTTTGTTGCTCTCTCCTGTCTAGTGGCGTCCCGAAGTGCACAAGAGTGTGGTAAGTCTTAGCATAGTTGGGTATATCTTTGACCATGTCATAAGAATATCATAGGAATCGACCTCACCCATGACCTCCCAAGTTAACTAGTTGTATATCTTTAGTGACTTATCCCATGTGTGACATATTGCATAAATCCTATCATTTTATGTATCATTTATCCCCTGCTATAGTTAGTTGGTTTACTAAGTTAGTAGATACATGATGGTGAGTTATCATATTCTTTAACCCTTGCTTCCCTGTGGTAAAATATAAATAACGATACCTAGTTTACTCCCGGTAAAATGCTACAATAGTATGTTCTGTGCACTTGCGGAATCCTTCATATTTTAGTTGCACTTAATTTATACCAATAGGCTGGATATCGAGCCAGCTCGGCTCGTTAGTGGCTCGGCTCGTTATAGCTTGGCTCATTATGGCTCGGCTCATTATAGCTCGTTATATAAATGAGCTAGAAAGCTAGCTCGAGCTAGCTCGTTTGGCTCGCGAGCCAGAACATAAAAAAAATGTATATAGAGATTTTAAATGCAAAGGTATTACATATATATTTAAAATGAAACAAATAAAATACATATGAATTTTATAAGGAAAAATATAAGTATGATATCATCTATAACCATGATACATCATTATTGTTTAATCGATTTCATAGATTCATATAATATTTATTATTTATCTTGGCTCGTTAGAGCTCGCGGAAGTAATTTCGCGAGCCAGCTCGAGCTGGCTCTTTGTAAAACGAGTCAAGCTCATAATGAGCCAGCTCGTACGAGCTGGCTCATTATAAAACGAGTTGGCTTGTTACAAAACGAGCTGGCTCGTTATAAAACGAGTCGAGCTCGAGCTGAGCTACTAACGAGCGAGTCGAGCGAGCTAGCGAGTTACGAGTTTCTCATCCAGCCTTACTTGAGACACACCTTGATACTTCAGTTCATTATCTCCAGTCAAGATCAGGAGAGGGGTCCCTTGAATGGATCACCTCTCTGGAGCCTAGCAATCAAGAAGAAGACTAGTACACCTCTAGTTAGGTTTAGATCTAGTATTAGAACAAGAACTAGAAGAGACAGAGAGAGAGGTAGAAGATCTAGAGGAAGCTTTGCGCCTGTCGGTGCTCCTTCTTCAGTTTGTACCTGCGGATTCGAGTTCTTTCAGAGCTTGGATCAGAGACTTCTTCGGTCATCAACTTCTATTAGTCAGTCAGTTTATTGTTCTTATTGCTTTTCTGGTTTACGAGTTGCATTTGAGTATTTTGATCTAGAGCACTAGGTTAGAATTTAATTCGTAGTGTAAGCGTGATGCTTAGGCACAGGTTACTCGTAGATACACCCTACATTATACATTATGAATCGGTGGTAGATCACGAGGGTGACTTTATAGCCTTGTTGAGTTGTAGGACTTTTTGTAGGAGACCTTTGTTATGTGGTAGATTCATACTCTGTTTGCGGTCTTGCATAGTAATTATCCAGCGGATCAGTAATTGCAAAACTCCCTAAAAGTAGAACTAGACAACCCTAGATTTCTCCCTCAACCTTCTAGCATCTCATCCTTGATTGTGCTCAGGGATTAAGACATGATCGAGATCCCTCGTTCCATTCCTTTGGGTTCGTTATTAATGCTGGGTCTCCCGGTGAAGTGCTACATCGATATCTTATCTGTGCGCTTGTGGATAATCTTAGTGTGCATTAATGAATACACGTGGCCAACTCGACGCTTGGGATACGGGCGGTGGGGGGTGGGGGGGTGCATGCGGAGGTGGGTAGCGGGCGGCGCATGTGGAGGCGGGAGATGGGTGGCGCAGGGTGGGGCTGTCCTTTTGGTTCACTATTGGGTAGTCTGTTGGAGAGCGCAAGTTTTGGGAGAGAGATATTTTCACTGTGCATGACCCAAAGTATTTTTTTTTTGACAACATGCATGACCCAAAGTATGAAATGAGTGGCATGCATAAATGAGTGGCGTGTATGGGTTTCTATTGTTGGAGATAGTATTAGATGTTCGATTTTGGACACCTACGGTCGTGACCTCTAGGGATGTAGCTACCTAGGAGGCCCATCATCCAAATATGCCCTAATGGAGTTGAAATTTCTCACTATCGATCAATATGTTTCACATAATCAATATATGTTTTAGAGGATTGAAAAGTGCTATGCACTATTAAGCTCTAGAATCATGAAGAGTTCAATATTGATATTAATCATGAATATTATTAGTATTGTTTACTCTCATATACTATCAAAATCACAAAAAGTAAAAAAAAAAAATTATATGATTGCATGAATTTGCAAATGATGTAAGTTACCATGCAATTTTCAGTTTCAATCTCATTAAGCTTCTCAGTGATCATAACTATGTCAGGCCTTCTCTGCCAATCTTTATTCACACACTTCAGTGCTGTCTTGATGCATGTCTCAACTTGGCGGCAGTGCATTTCAAGCAATGAACCATTGAATGTTGCCTGCAACCTATGCCTCCAGTTTCTTTGGATCTGGTAAGTCAAACTATCAGGCTGGGCTAATACAATTCCAATATAAATATGATAGTATTAGATTCAAAAAATGGTCATGTTCGTAAGAAATATTAATTCTCACTTGATTAGCAAACTCATCCAAGGACATGTCTAGACATTTGGGATAGCCCTCGGGTCCTGACACGATCCTTACTATCACAACACCGAGACTGAATATGTCAAACTTGTCCGACACTTCGCCTGCATCGATATATTCTGGCGGCTGGTACCCACTGCATGGCATCACAAATAATGAATTTGCAATACACACATTTTGGTGGACTAGAAAAAAGGATGAGTACAGCAGCTTACAGCGTTCCTAGGGGATAATGTGTTGTCCTCTTGAGTTCTTTACCAAAGATCATGGACAAACCAAAATCTGCAATCTTTGGTGACATGTCCTTGTCGAGCAATATGTTATCCGGTTTTAGGTCTAAGTGACAAATATGTTCTTCAAAATCATGAAGAAAATATTTTAGATCCTCACATGTCCCCTTGATTATCTTGAACCTTATGTCCCAGTCAAGTCCACCAAACTCATCTGCGGTAATGAACAAATGGATTGTTGCTCAAATACACATTTATAGGGTAATTTCCTTTAGTGAATGGTGACAAACGAGGATGGATCAGTGCATACCAGAAAGATGGTCGTGAAGGCTCCCATTCTGCAAATACTCAAGGCAGATTGCTCTATGTATCTCTTCAATAAGCACTGTCTCGCCGTTAAAAACCATAGGTTTTTTCTCTATTTCATAGCAATAGCCAAGAACCTGTACAATGTTTTGATGTCTAAGCATGCCAAGGTGATAAATCTCATTTTTGAACTGCTTACTGCCAGTATTGTCATAGTTAGGCTTAAGCATCTTCACTGCAATATCCTCTCCAGCGTGAGTCACTCCCTGTTGATCATTAAGCAGAATGTTGGTCGAACCTGTTTCATAATATTTTTTTCTAAAAAGTAAGCATGTCAAAATCTTACCCTGTAAACCACTCCAAATGATCCCTCACCAAGTATTCGCTCGCTGGAGAAGTCATCTGTCGTTTCTCGTAATAACTGAAATGTCACCTCCTCTGGTTCCATAACTGTGACCTGTAACTCAACTGTCATTAGTAATTTTTGTGCCATATAAAGGTCCTAATTGGGTGAGCAAAGCAAATGGAGACCTACATCCAAGCAACAGATCGAATCTAAGTGTTCTATCAACATATATAGGGAAATTATTTTCTACTCCCAGGGAGTAGTTACTCCCATATTTATATCTCAAGATCTATAGTATGTATGACAAAAATGGTATATGAACGCGAAATATATGACCATACTAGACATCTATGATAGTATATATGTCAAGTATGCAAGCATACGTAGAGTATGTGGTCATACTTATTTTATATAGTACAATAAGTGGCATTTTCGTAATATATTAAAAATTATGGGTTTCCTTGAAATTTTTTCGCGTAACAAGATTTAGATTATCTTAATATCAGTATATAAACATACTCAAAGTGATAAATAAGTATTAACACATACCTAAGGTGGGTTTTTAGAGATGGGAGTAACTATTCCCGGGAGTATAGAAAATGCACTATATATATATTATTACCCGTAGGTACTGTAGGTTTGTCTACACTTCTTGTCCAATACAATGCTCTCGCACTAGGTGTGGCGTGACCAACCAAATCTCCACCACTATGCCTCTCGACCTACAGATTTATGGATGAAATGAAACCAAGCTGTAAGTTATAGAGGAAGGTCAAAGGATGGCACTTGACAAGGGAGCGTACGTGATGGTGGAACACAGGAGCATGCTGAAAGGAACGAACCTGGTTAGGGAGAGCAGCTAACGTAGCATCAGAGGCACACCGCCGCCCGTCGAACTGAAGTCCGGCTACTGTTGAGGGGAACTTCTGGACGGTACTGGATGCTGGAGACAGATCAAAAGAATCTCACCGGCCTAATGAAGAGGGATGAGCTCTGTTAGAGGAGAGACAAAGTAAAGGCACACACAAGCTAGTAGTTTGTAGTAATCGATCAAGAGAAGGCGACGGGGCCAGTCAAGCAGAGAATCTAATATCTCGCGGGATACTTCCCTCCTTTCTTTACTTCTCACGTGCTGCCCCCTTTTAAATTGCGGGAGCAGTTGATGTTCACGCCTGCTCTGTTTCGTATACGGTAGAGCCAGCGCCTCCGTCTGGATGCTCACGCCTGCTCTGTTTCGTGCACCTAGATTCCTAGATTCCTACGCTCCTTTTCCTGCATACACGCAGGACCACCCACGCCTGCTCCGTTTTGCATGTGCACACGCCTCCGAAACACGACTCCCCAGTGTCTCCCACATGACTTGTCCGTGCAAACTTGTGCGCGCACACGCTGGACCACCTGCGCTTGCTTGATTTCCTACACACATGGAACCATACACAACCGAAGAACACTAAATTGCCAGAGACTGGACGTAGGGGCTAGCTTTGTGATGAACTTATAGCAGGAGAGAAAGACTGCTTCTCCTTAGAAAAAGGAAGTTATTTCTAACCGAACAAATATTGCTCCAACATAAAAGAAAAAGGTATTCTTCGGTATTGAGAGAAGTTGTATTGTGAAAAAACTCGAAGGGAGGAGCAAACTGCACCCCGCTTTTTAATTAGAAGGATGCAGAGCTCGAACCTGAGTATCTGGAACTAGCATCAGCTCGAACCTGAGTATCTGGAACTAGCATCAGCCAGTAACCCACAAGAGCACCTGCTTGAGAGCTGAATCATGAACCTTTTCAAAACTCAAAGGGTGTGTAGTCTAAGGACACCTATAGGCTTAACCAGTTTCAATAGTCTAAGAAAGGGCAGTGAAGGAAGAGGTGTTTCATGGTTTATCACACTGAGAGTTATATGGCTTAGCAATAGGATGGCAAGGACATTTCTTCCTTCTATAAGAGGTCCATTGTGCCGAGCTTTGTCCTAGAGAAGAAGCTAGAAAAACTTTGTGTTTGTGTTGACATAAATACTTTCAAAGCCATTTTGAAAGCAGGAAGAAAAAGGGTCGTGCCTGCCTCTCGCTAGAGAGTGCCCTCCAGAGGATGTTCTGTAGCTACAAGGGTGTTTGTGTCATGTAAAAGTCTACGGACATAAATAAGCCCCTAGGGGCATTGTAATAGGTGGGTAGACTCTGAGATGATTGGAGAATTATCATTCTCTCTGTAAGCCTTTATCACTTATCAACTTTTATTGTTGGTATCTAGTCTTCCTCCCGGTGTTCGATAGTCGAAGAGAACACCAACACCTATTTGGTTGTGTAGTTCGGGTTCATCCTAGTTTCTTGTTTGGTTTGAGACACATCAAATGTGGGTTGAGATCTCTACCACACTAACCCCATAGGTCAATCTCTATCCCCTCCATCCTCTCGCTAATTAGACCGCACCTCGCAACCACGCTTGCACCCATGTCGCCTGTGCGTAGCCTCGGCACTACCGTGTGCTCAGCCCACGCGCCTAGCCCATCACCACCACACTCGTCCCACATGCTGTCGTCCCCATGTCGCCTGGGCTCGGCCCAATGCTGCCTACGCTCGCTCGCGCTCTCCAAGCACACATGAGGCCCTCGGCACATGTGAGTTCACCCCCAAGTGCAGCCACCACATGAGGCTACTGACGCCCCACCCCACAGGACTATGAGGTGACTACAGGCATGTGAGGCTCCGACGCCTCCCCCTATGGGCTAGCGAGGCAGATGCAGCCGATGTCGCTCTTCCACACCCACTGATGCAGTCGATACCTGCTTGCTCTGCCCTATGCCACTGCGCACTGGTCGCTCTACCCCGCGCCGCCGTGCTCTGCTCCTTCGCACCGCCCGGCACACCCACACTATGCTCGCTCGAAGATGTGGGTGAACCCCACCCGCTCAATTCCAAGAATGGGGTTGTCTCACATCCAACCCAACTCCCACTCTCGAGTCTCGATCCCAACCAGATACAACCCATCTTGAGGCCACTTCAACCCCTCCTCCAAACACATACTTACTGTGCGTGCTAAGTGGAGAAGTAGACTGTGCCTAAGCTGTTATTGTTAGCTTCAAAGCTAGTCACTCTGTTTTAGAATAAACTAAGTCTATTGAAAGCTTTAGATCTCCCGCCCTATAGCTGATTGAGAAGGATGCTGCTATTTTGCCCTAAGTGCAACTTAGCTGCTATCTCCCGCTATTAACTATTTTACGAGGTTGAACGCCAAATGTGTCTTAGCCCGCTATCAGCTGTTTTCGGAGGCTGTTATCTGATATGATAAAAATAACATCTTCAAAGCTGTTATCTGAGGTTCAATTCAAAGCTGATTGCTCCGTTCGAGGAGTGGTCTTCATCAGATCGTTGCAATGGCTCGTGGGAGCACTGGTCTAGTAGTACTCATCCTCTCATCAGAGCCTCGGCAATGGCTTGAGGGATTCCCATTAAGTTATTAGTTAAGTCTGGTGCAGCCGCTGGTTTAGAAATTAGCGTCTGGGGAGCAGTTAAAATTTTATCGTTACTGTGGTGCAGCCATTAACAACGCTCTGGTCTGGAAATATGCACCAGATTCTCATATTGTCTGAACGACTTGTCAAGCTACGCTACCTGTACGTGTATGCATGTGCATTGCAACTTTCGCTGCGCCAGGTGCCATGGGGAACGCCAATCCGCATGGGCTGTGCTCTGCACCACATCGAAAGGATAAATTTTAGTTACGACCTACAAAGAGCATCATGAGGCTTGTTTTGTTTATTAATTAGGCCGGTTGAGTTTGAGATCCAGATCACCAAGATGTTCTCAATATTATTTAACATATTTCCTAGTCATCTAGATTTTGGAAAAAAAAAACCCAGCCGACGAGTTCAACCTTTAAATGTGCATCCAATGGTTGGATGTACATTTGTGCATGTCTTTTCATAGAAAAAAATATTTTCATCCTGGTCCTTTCATAGAAAAATAATAATTATTTTTTTAAGGTTCGGTAAACAGCGACCAGAGGGTGCATGGGAGCCTCAAAATTTCTTTCAAAACTTTTAGTTCTTAGCTCGACAAAGCATCCCAAGAAGCGATACACAAAACGGTGGTGATCACGACCCTATTGAGAGGGTGGATGTTCTCAAGGAACATAGGGATCACCATGAGGTAGCGGAAGAAGTCCCAACACAATCAAACTCCGAGCGCCCAAGTTACGGAAGAAATAGCTGCACCTGCTCGCAAAATGAAAAACACAACTGCGAAATACTACACACCGGAAATACCCACTGGCTGACAGTCCGCACAAAACATCCGGACAGTCCGCAGGCAAAACTCCATAAACCAAACTTCTCGAAACAGGTTCTGGACACTGGCTCGATGGACAACTCCGGACTGTCCGCGGGTCAGATCCGCACTGTACGAGGGGCAAGACCTGGGAAAACAGACAAACTCAAACCAGTTCTGGACACAACTCGAAAAAAGCAACGTCGAACTGTCCGGGTGGAGAGGCCGGACTGTCCACGGGCAAATCTGGAAAACCCCAATAGAAGGAACCTTTCCTGGACAATGAGCAGGAAATGACCGCACGACACGCCCAGACTATCCGCGGGCAAATCTCCAGGGAGTCGAAGAGTCAGAGCAGATTCTGGAACTGCTCGACCCCGATGCCCGGACTGTCCGCGCCTGAGAGCCGGACTGTCCGCGATGCTAGAAACAGAATCGCCCGAAAATCACCTCCACCAAGATTCGTCTCGATCTCTCTCAAATCGAATCCCCTAGCAACCAAATTTGGTACACATGTTGCTTATGCGGGGAGAGGCTAACTCGAGGAGATCATTGCTCAATTCGAAGAGAGGAGGGAGAAATCGAGAAGGGGGCGGAGAAAAGCGTTCTTACAAAACCGGAGAGAGAAACACGTACGAACTTTGATCTCATGAGGAACTAAGAGTTTTCCTTCGTTAGAAATGCTCTACTCACTCCATAGCTCGATCTAGCGCAAAAGGAACGAATCAAAACGGTCTTGAAACGGAGAAATCACACCAAGAACTAGAGGGGGGAGAAGTAAACGCGGGAAAAGCCAAAAATCCATCACAAGAATCACAGATACAAGATTAGGCTCAGAGGAAACAGCGGAGACTCGGCGCTCCGCTTGCCACACAAGTTGGTTCGAGCACGAATCGAAGATTTGCGGACAGTCTCACCAAGCAACTAGAGGAAGAAACCCTAAAGGAGAAATACAAATGCAAGAGGTGAGGTAGGAAGGGAACCCCTCATCCTTATTTATGGACACTATTACACATTCTCTTTTTGCCCTTGATACATGAAGAGCCAAAACACTCAGTCAGGGGAATAAATGTCCAACCCAAACTTCACTTGATCTGACGGCCACCGCGCCTCTTCACCGGTAGCCTCGCTTCCACGTGATCTCCCAGATGCCGCCAGGTGTCGTCTATCCGCACCTGGACCTCCCGTGTTTTGAAGTGCAAACCCGTGAAACCCGCCGCCGATGGTTTTGAGGCGAAACCACCAAACCGTCCGCGAGTAGCGTAGCCCGTACGCATCCCCCACCATATACACTTACACTTGTTGATGTCCTAGTTGTCAGCCACCACGGCTAGCCGCCCGGCTTGAAGGTCTCTTGGTCCAAGCCTCACACCCGCCCTTCACCACACCCGGTCCTTCAACACGGCACGCCCTACTTGACCTTCACCACACCGTCGACTACCGTCTTCGAGCTCGACACCTGCTAACAACACAAGCCAAGAGACACCATTGTTTGACACGAAGCCGCGTGTCATGGTTAGTAGAAACACCACCACACACACACATTGTGTTGGTATGTTGACAATCACTCAGCACAAAAACTGCTACACTAAGGCTATGGAAAAGACATGTGTTCGCATTTTTATCCTTATCATTTGTGCTAACACTAGGACTGAACTTGTCGCCTGGGTTTTTCAAAAAAAAAAAAAACCAGGCGACTTGAATATAGCAAATCCTTTTTTTAATGCTTCCAGCAGTTTATAAACCAATATCCAGAAAAGCAATAACATTCAAATTCGCTGAAGGAACACCACACCAGATCTAATAATCATTGCCTAGTCGGAAGGTCCCATCACTGCCCAAATCCATGCCAGTAGGGGCCGGGTACTAAATCAGGTCATTATCTGGGCAACGGATCCTATGCAAACTAGTCATCCCGTGCAAACTTGTAAACTAACGATCTGGACCGCCGGATGTTGATCCAAGGGGCGCATGAGAGAGATGGAAGGAGGGATTTGTAAAAGTGTGATTAAGAGCGGGCGGTTAAGTGCAAAATTACTCAATCTCTCCGCGCCCCTTGGATCAACATCCTGCGATCCAGATCATTAGTTTACAAGTTTGCACGGGATGCCTAGTTTGCATAGGATCCGTTGCCCATTATCTGATAGTGATATACATGATACCACTGCCAGATCAGTGCGCATCCAAGAGTGAATTGTTGAATATCATGTAAACTCAAGCATACGAAGATCTACTCCAAACTGGACGTAGGACGTAGGGTACATGTTCCTACTACAAACTGGACGTAGGGTACCATGTGTCTAAACTAGTATAAAATCTATAACATGTGTGCATCCCTTCTATTCCTTGTGCGTGATTCCCCTGATCCATGTTGCCGGAGCGCTAGCTGATTATTAAAACAGACGGTCATTAACCTTTTCATAATCAAGCTTTAAAATAATATATAGCAGGCTCCTTCAAGGAATTTAAATTATCCACTAACTCATCAGTAATGAAATTTTTGAAGGGAACTAACCTAGCAAGAACTTTAGAGAAATTGTAAATTTGCAATTAATAATGCTAATAGTTCTAAAAACATTCATGGACTTATCACCATCCACTTTAGGAATTAGAGATAACATGGTAAAATTCAGTCTCCTTAGGTCTAGATTACCCTTAAAGAAGTCTTCAAACATAACTATCAAATACATTTTAATTTTTTTAGTAGATCAAAATACATTTTAATAAGATCCTAGAACATATGATAGAACATAAAATAGTCCAGCAGGCCCAGGACCTCTATCTGCATAGCAACTCGATACAGCCTCCGTAACTTCAGCCTCAGAAAAAGGAACTATAAGCAAATCATATTTCATTGTCTAGCACTAAATGCTCATGTCCCCAAAAATCCCGAGATAGAGAAATAGGTAGCCTATCTTCCTTCTAAAATAAATCTATACCTACTAATAAAGAGGCAAAATTTCCGCTGCGTTTTTTCGTCCATCTACTATCTCTATTCGGATTATGATTTTTTCATGATTATATATCTGTCCGATTCTATTAACCGTGTTATGTTCGGTTTTGGTCTAATAAATAAATAAGATTTTTATTAAAAACCTGAATACGAGTACAATAAGAATGACATTCTATATTGCCTATAATTATGGTCTAACCAATTAACCTTAAATAGTTTATCTCCAATCTAATCTATATTTCTATACCCAATTTTTATAAAACATCTACATACTTATTAGAAGCACGTCTTAAGAAAATAGTAAACTAAAAATAAGAGGAGTCCAATTAGAAGCACGTCTCGAAAAAAATAGAAAACACAAAAATAGGAGTACGACAAAAATAGAAAGCACATATCTTATCTTATCTTACTATTACTAATTGGAGGCTCCAACGGAGGCACCACGTTAATTCTCACTAGACGCGCTAGAAAAATAGATAAATCCTACAAATTCTCACAATAATCAGAAACATCTAGCCGTCAATTTTATAAGCTTTAATTATCACTAGCAATAATAACCATTGGATCAATCGATATGATTTTCTTAAAAATTACCCACCATTGCCATTATGTAAATTAAACTAAAATCCTTTATCATAATTCCCGTGGTTTTTTTTTTCTGCGAGAATCCGTCTAATCTAATTGAGGACATCGTTTTTTCAACAACCGTCTCCTATTCCTCTCCTCTCCTACCAACAACCGTCTCCTGTTCCTCTCCTCTCCTACCAGCATCATCCAGAGGCAATCCACATGCAGCCATTCAAAGGTGGCTTCAGCTGGGTTGCGGATGAATTTAACCGAGGACATCGTTTTTTTTTTCAACAATCCTCTCCTCTCCTACAAGCATCCGATCTAGCACGACATGCAGTCATTCAAATATGGCTTCAGTTGATCGGTACAGGCGAGTCGGCGCCTCAGCGGCGCCTAGGGCCTGCATGTTCTCCATGATCTGCATCTGTGTGTGAAGTGAGGCCTATGCATAGGCATCGTCCACAACTCTGCATGAGGCCGACCATTGCAAATTAAGATACACAATCTTCCGTGTCCTCGCAGTTGATCGTTACACATTCCCACGCATTCATCATAACCAGCCAGATTAATCCTCATGGCTGGTACCTGCCCTGGTGACCCCGATGATGGACAAGATGCACCAATGCACCAATGATGGACAAGATGCACCAATGCCAAATTGTGACCAAGGTTATGATAGACCAAGAAATAGTGAGTGTACAAGTACAAGTGTCAGTCATCTGGGTATGTAATGCATACATGCTTCTCTTTGTAAACAATGTAAGTATTTAATTTCCTACTTATTTACTTTTTGGGAAAATAAAAATGTTGTACTAATGAGTTTTTCTATCACAGTTGGACTATTAGAACCTAGATTATGCATTGAATCATTAATTATAGTTAGGATTATGGGTAACAATGATTAGAGTCAATCGATTATGGTAGGTCAAAGTGAGAATTTGCTATCTTATTCATAAGTGAGAACCGTTATAATTAGGATTATGGAAAACAATGGCAAGTTGGGTAATGGGTTGGAGGGCAAGTTGGATAGTCGGTTGGGCGGCAAGTTGGACTCACCCATAATCCTCCATAGTCTGGTCTCAACAATTTTTTGGGAGAGTTTTTATGAAAATAATACATCATATAATAAACCTTGTTTGGATCAAAAGATTACATAATCTAATTATTATAAATTGAAGGTGTCCAAATAGGGTCTTATTCACAAGTTAATATAATTACTTAGAATTACATAACCTAGGATGAAAGTGTTGTCTGATTCAACACCAAACTAATAGTCAAAGTCAATCTTTAACCAAGGGACCAGGTATGGTATCTCAAAGAGTTTCCTATCCAATCTATTGAACTCAAAATTAAGGTGTACGCTATATAAAAAAACACACCCTGGCATCTTTCCTCTATCTGACATCCTATATTTAGTAGTAAACTAATCCTCCCTCTCCTCGAATTTTAGGCTGACATATTGTCCACCATGTATGTTATCTGAGATAGTATGGGAGCCCAATTAAAGGAAAGGAAAATTTAAAGAGAATTATTGTTAGCATCCTATATGCTGAAGATATGGAGCATTAAGTTTAGGAGAGCTAAGGGATTTTGAATATAATTAATAAGATTTTTTTAGAAAGGGGAATATATTAATATCATAGTTTTTGCAATATAATTAAGGTGATGTAGGGACAGGTTAATCATACTTTGATTATTATAATCTAGATTACAAGCTGGTAACCTGATGCTTCCCATGCAAAATCAAAGAAAGTCCACCTTATAATTATTTACCGTAGATGCAACATGTGGTTTATGCACAAAAAGTAGAAAATTTGTTATCTAACACATAACAAAAAAAAAAAAAAATAGGGACGAGCACTGTTGTATAATGTTCCACAAAATGGGGTCAAAGAGTGCTGTATCGTGTTCAATAGCGAGCAACGTGGGCTTACGAAGGAGTAGAAATTAAATGCTATAAAAATGAAGATAGATGGTAGATACATAAGATTATATTGCTTAGTAATACGTATTAAGGATTATAATGATCATAGAGTATGGGTCCCTAGGTTATTGTGTGGATTATTGTTAGTTAAAGTGACAAATACACCACATAACCTCCAAACATAGGTCAGAGATTGTAGGATTATTGAAAATATGGTGTTTTCGTTATAACAATGCATTCATAATCTAGCCATTTGGACAAAATAATTTTTAGCTAATTATTATTATCACAATCGATCTAGATAGACATATACTTATTTTTTTATTAGTGGATATAGATTATAATAACAAGAGTGAACTAAATCACATTATGAAAATCCACAAAAACATATATAGCCTCCTTTCCAAATTATTAGGTGTTTTGACTTTTCTTGGTACATAATATACACTACATATATAGATATAATGTATATACAGGTACATAGCAAAAGTTATATATATACTTAGAAAAGCTAGGATTTTGCAATGGAGTGAGTAATTATAATTGTGTTATTCTGTCTCCATGATTATGAATGACACGGTATGACCTGGGCCACTAGACGTTTAACAAATAATATTTTACAAAATTACCATTTAAAAATCAAAACAAGTCCAGTAGTACTATATGCATATGAACAACTGTGCAATTATTTAGTCATGTACAGTAGACAAAGTTACATAGGATTGGTTGCCAGCATGCTTGAGTGTCTATATATTTATGAATTGTAACTATTTGAGTGATTATACTGCTACAACAAAAAAATGGCAATGCGTGATTTAAAATGTTTCTACTATGGACGTTCATTTCAGCAAATTCATCAAGGTGTAAGTCAACATTTGATTTCAATGCATTTAGATCTATATATGCCTTAGTTAAAATGCTTTATAGAATACTAATTTGCATGTCATTGTTATATTATAGTATAGTAAACCTAATCACATGGTTTTGTGTGCATTCTCTAGGAACATATATTTACCACAAATGCTAGAATTCAGTCACCTGAAATCTCAGGCGACGGGTATTCATGCCGTGTTCTTTTTGTTTTTTGCCATTTAGTTGACGATGGGAATAAGAGAAGCATGTTAGTGGCTAAGAATGTCGCCTGATCGTTTCAAAAATTCAGGCACCTGTATATTAGCAATTCCCTATATTTACATGAGAATACTAATTATCTTATTCTAATTAAAAAGTGAACAAAATCTTTAATTGTAGAGGAAGGACTCAATTTATATAGTTAACAGAGTCACAACATTCCAAATATACTTATATTGATATGGAAACTTTATTTGTCCTGACATATTATTAAATAAGGAATAGATTTTCTTCACTTAAAAAATAATAAGGATATACACAAAAATATATAAATCATCATTAGCCCGTGCGTTGCACGGGTTGATGGACTAGTAGTGTTATATATAAATAGAAATATGGGCATGGCCACATGTACGTGGTGATGCCGGGCCTATCGCATATGTACGTGGTGATGCCGGGCCTATCGCATGTACGTGGTGATGCCTATCGATGTCATTGCCTTCGACACAGGAGGTCCAATGGTGCTCAACTAAGTCCCTGACGTCCTGCTCTGCCATGGCCCCTAGCGTATTGTGCCCTTTTCGATCTTGAGACACATGGCGGAGCGCAGATAGACTCACGAGTATTGGAGTAAGAGCAGGTGCAAGATTTGCCCAGGGAGATGCCATAGCGATGGAAGAAGTAATCTATATCTATACCTTATCTTTACCTAATAATTAATCGTGAAAATTTCCTACCCTCTTTTTGTCCGCCAATTTTCTGACCGCTCACCCTCGAATCTGTCCGCGCCCCTCCAAAGATGCATAATATTTTGGTCCGCTCAAAACTGCAGTCCGTATAGGATACCAAATATAACGCCCACCCAACTTCCATTGACTGGATCGGGACAGGAAAAAAAGTTCCGGGAAAAAACTACTATTATATGCCTGTAAAAATCTTTGGGGAAAAAACAGATGGGACCACAAAAATAAAATCTACCAACATTCATCTAGTAAAAAAGAATTTGACTCAGCAAGTAATACTAGACCGGAACAGAAGCAACACGGATCACAACGGCACGGAGGTTACATAGTGTTTTGTTAGCCTCTTATATTTTTTTAAAAAAAAGAACAAAATAACTAAAATTTATAAAATTTATATAAAAATCAAAATCAAATCCAAATTTTATAATTCAAATTTTGTTAAATTCCTTTCGACCATAGAGTGTAACCATATGTGAAAACAAAATCTTGAAAAAGTCTAATGGCATCAAAATCCATAGATAGTTTGAGGCAGTTTGAAAAGTTTTAAGAATTATCAAAAGTTAGCAATATAAACCAGCTTGACCGGAAGAGACTCAATGTTATGGACGTACTAGATCCGGAACATAACAATTGGCATAAACGTGAATTATTTTAAATATGATGAAGTAAACCAAAATGCATTTGGAAATAGTTCAGGTTCGCAGTGCAAAAATATCTAATAGGTTTTTATTATTTTCTAAAAATTATGAAACCCTTTGCAGTAGATATGGACAAAACACGTAGTGGCACGGGCATTTTTCCTTTCTTATTATTAGGTATCGATTTTTTGAAGGAATATTAAGTATCGATTTTGACTAGATATATTGCAAAAGCATGCAATCTTTATAGAGGATTATTGATTTTGCAACCCGTAGCAACGCACGGGCAAATTTGCTAGTTATCTATCCCTAATAATAAAACACTAAAATTTCAGTCTGCCTTTTCCTATCCGCCACTTTTTTCTGCCCGCCAGCCTGCCTCGATCACCGTCTCCAACTTTGATACGGGGTCTGTTACGGTGCAAACCAGATTGGAGTAGGGGAAAGAATTAGAAAGTATTATGGGGTTTAGATATAAAGATGCTAGAGAGAAATAAAAGGTTGGAAGATCTTAATAATTTTTTCAAATAGATTGGGGTTCCTGTTGTAAAATGTTTAAATCTGAATGGGTACCTATCGGTGGGTTTTTTTAACCGGGCCGAATCAGGATCGCTTCCAAAATTCAACAAAAAAGTTATAGAAAAAGTAGAAAAATGTAAAACCAGTTTGTTTAGTCTCATAAATATCTAATATTTAAACTCCAAAATTTTTGTCCAATCTTTTTTTCGCTCTTTTTTTGTCCGCCACAAAATTGATCGCCCCTCACCATCACCAAATCAAGATTTCCTTGTGTCTCGAATCAATCTCCAAGCACAAAAACAGCTAGGGAGGTGTCAGGGACCGAGACGAGTCAAAATCCCCGTCTCAATCCAAATACAGATAAGAACTCTAGGAGCAGAACAAATTATAAAATCTAAACAAAAGGCGTTGACGACCACAGTGATGCGGTCGTTCACGAGGCGTGCAACGGGTCACGTCAGGGTCTATCACGCCGGGCACATGACGACCGTAGAGGACTCCTACGCGTTCCCGGCTGCCAACGTGGTGAGGATCAAGTGGTGGTCGCGCCTCCAGGCTGCCTGTGCCGCCGTCTCTGTGCTCATCGGCTAGGGCACCCGCACTACCGGCCAATAGATCAAAGGCGTCGCATGGTTGCCAGGATGTCCTCCGGAAGGTTGCTGACGGGAAGCCACTCCAAGCACCGTATGCTGACTCCGTCACCTCCCACCGTGGGCGCGAATAGGTGCATGCATGTTGCCGGCCAGGTGCTCCTCCACCGCCTGATCCACACGGCTAGACCAGGTCTGGTTCTCCGAATGCGCCATCGCCTCCAACCGTGCACTGAGCAGGTGCGTCGCTCCCTCCTCGCGGGTAGGGAAGGTCTGGTCCGCCCAACGAAGGAAAGTAGGGACTACCTCGACTAATGCAGGAGAGGACCGGAGCAGCAACACCCTAGGGTGCAGCAGCGATGTCCGGCTCGTGGATGATTACTCGTCGGGTGCACGCTTGAAACCAAAACCGACCAAGAGGCACAACATGTGAAGATAAATTAGAGTAACTCTAAGATAAATTAATCTTGTTGTTCTAAGTATAAGATAAATTATACGAACACAATTGTTAAAATAAAATATCAAAATCACAAAATGTTTATAGATAACTAGGTGACAATTTATATATTTTTTTTGAAAAAAAAGACATATCCCGCTGCAACGCACGGGCATGTTTGCTAGTTATCTATAAAAAGGCAAAATTTCCAACCTATTTTTTCTATCCGCCACTTTTTTCTGTCCGCCTATCCGTCCGCTCGTGTGTGTTCTTCCTTTTTTTTCCGCCTCTCCGTCTCTCCCCTATGTGATGTCTCGTGCGCGGATCGGATGTGGGACAGCTCGCCGTATAGCCAGTGTAGAACAGATCTTGGCGTCGGTGTCAAGAAGACACTAGAGGAGGCGTAGGGGATCTGTGGACAGAGGCGGGCAAGTGTCAGACAACTGTTGGACGGACAACAGCACGGGACGGGAGATCTTGAAAGCGTGGGCTGGGGCAGATTGTGCAGGGGAGAGGGTGACGGGATCACAGATTCACGGAGGAAGAGGTTGACTGTGTGTGGAGATAAGCCAAAAAATACAGTCTCATCGGGCTTCTCCTTTCGCTCGCATGGGCTAGCGCAAAGACTTTTCGCCACGGAGACATGGGCGCGGGCAAAATTTGCAGTGCAGCGTGAGGCGACGGTGGCGCAATACTGTGGTGTCAAGGGGCATGGAGAGACGTGTGGTGGAAGTGGCATGGGGAGGGCGCAACACTGCTGACAGCACATGGCCGAGTGCAACCCCAGGCACGGTCGGCGGCGAGATGAGCACGAGGCGTCTAGAGGTAAGAGAAGAGACACGATTCGCAAGGGTCACACACTCGTGTGGTTCAAACACGAGCGACAGATAAGTTAGGAAAAAGAAAAGAAAAAGAAAAAAATAATAAAAAGGAAAATAAGGGGGGAAAGGGTTTGTATGGATATTTCACTTTGTTCAACAGTTTGACAAAACTGTTTTACTAAGGGTTTTTCCAGAACTGCTTCAGCTTCACTAGAGAATCTACTCCACCATAGTAAGTAAAGTTGGAGCTATTTTTGTCATTGTAGGTCTCGACATTTTGAATTTGAGATTACATCAATCAATATTATTAAATATAATAAGAAAAGTTTTTTCGTTCTCATTAGCATGAATGAATAAATACTATAACTTTTTTTTTTTGACGAAATAAGTACGATAACTTGAGCTCCCGTAGCAACGCACGAGCAAATTTGCTAGTCTTCATAAAAAGCTAACAGTTAAATGCACTATAGGTCCGTTAACTTGCAGCCTTGTCTCATTTGGGTCCATGACCTTCGAAACCGTGTAATTGACCCAGTAAACTTGTGAGACGGTGCAATTTTGGTCTAAAGGCTGTTTTCCAAGCGGTTTTGCCTAAGTGGCATGGGTCCAGCATTGTTTAACAAAAAAATAAAACCCTCTTCTCCAGAGCGAGCAGAGCAGGAGACGGCCGCGTGAGCGCCTCCGCCGCACCGCGAGCATCGCGTGCTGCTCCAGCCCCTTGCCTGCGGGGACGCGGTGCCGCTCCAGCCGCTCACCGGTGGGGACCCTGCGCCGCTCCACCCACGCGCTGCTCCAACGGAGCGCACCCGCCGACGGCTCGCGACGCGGCCAATACTTGCGCTGGCGGCGGTCGGGTCGGAGTGTGCCTGCCGTCAGCTCGCGACGGCGGCGCACGGGGCAGAGTGCGCTGTAACACTTCAAGTGTTAATAGCCTAATTGCATTCCATAAGCATCATTAAATGGCTTAATGACATTGCATTTGAGTGATGTTTGAAATTCAAATTCAAATTTAAATTTGAAAACCTAATTTCAAAAATACTAGTAATTTCAATATGGTCCAAAAAGCAAAAGTGAAATTCAATTTATTTTGAATCTTTTTCATGTTTGAAGATTTTTAAGTTCCAATATGATTTTTGAGAAAATGAAAAGGGGGAAAATTTACCTACTGCTACAGTACCTCGCCATACTCCTCCCTGCTCCTAGTCGCCGCCGTGGCCATCGCGGTTCTTCCCGGTTTTCCCGCGCGATCGGGCGCGTGGACGACGACGCGAAGGCTCTGGCCACCTCCCTGTATCGCCCCTACCGAAGCCGGCCAATCCTTCTTCCCTTCCTCCTCCATTTTCTTCTCTCTGCTCCCGCCGGCCGCTCACCAAGCCGCCCCGAAATTCGCTCCCACTGCTCCACCATTTTCCAATTCGCCTTGGCCACAGCTCCGCCACAAGCTTCGCTTCCTCCCCGACCACACCGTGCTCCACATCATCGCGAGGTGAGACCTCTAGCCGCGCCACCGCCATGGCCGCCATGGCCGCGAGCTCGGGTCCGCCGAGGCCCCAACTCCCCGCATTTGAATCGTCTTTCATTTTCGTCGTTTTAGGGTCACCCTAGCACCGTGGTGCTTACACGCCCGCGTCCCGGCCATCCTTTTTGCCGGAACCAGCGAATTTTGCCGCCCCGTCGCCGTCCAGCCGCCGGCGCCGCTGCTAGCACCGCCGTCCTTGCTCGACCCCCTAATCCATCCCATTAACTAGCCTATCGAGTGCACAAGGTCGTAGGGAGCATCGCTGTGCCGGTCCCGTCGTCGGAAACCTCGTCGGCGTCGAGCTTCGGCCGGCGAGGCCGTCGCCTTTCCGCTCGGGGTCGCTGACGGGTGGGCCCCGTCAGTTTGAGTCGCGCGCGCATGGGCCGGGCGCGCGTGGGCCGCGTCGCCGCTGCCGCCGCGCCACTGGGCCGGCCTGCTTCGCGCTGGGCCACCCGCGTGCTGCTGCTGCTGCTGCGCCTGGGCTGCGCGTTTGCGCCGCGCCGCGAGCCAAGTGGGCCGAGCAAGTGGAATCGGCCCACGTGCCTGTTTTCCTTTTTGTAAATGTTTTTCAAATTTAGTTTTGAATGAATAGTGTTAGTATTTGTCTATTTTGTATAAAATTAATCATATCTCCAAAAATTATGAAAATTTTTGTGTAGCCTTCTCATTAGATGCTTGATCTAGAAAAAATATGAAATCTGAATTTGGGCAATGTTTTGCATGTTATTAATTAGCTCATTTAATTAATAAATGCTTCTTCTTTCAATTTTAATAATTTATTTACTGTTGCAAAAATCATGAAATTTATTTTGTGACTTAGTAATGATGTAAGCAGCTTATAATAAAATTTTGGGTTTAATTGGAGTAATTTTATTTCATACCTTATTTTTGCTTAATTAATTAATTGATTAATGCCTTAATTAATCTTTAACCTTGATTAATCATTTTAGGAATTGTTTGACTTTTTGGATTGAGTGTTGACCCTAGGTCATTACCCCTAATGACCTTTGGCACCTTTATTTAATTGTTTGAGCTCATGCTTTTTCATGTTGATATGTCTTTATCGGATTTCTTTACATCATGTGATTTGCCATACATGTTATTTTATGTGCTTAAGTTGATTAAAGCAAAATCTTAGGTGCAGGTGTTAGGTCTTTAACTGAGGATGAGTTATTGTATGTTAAGTTGTGTGATTTGGTAAGTGTAATTGCTTTTTATAAGAATTATACACTGCCTTTGTTATAGTAATTTGAATATAGCTGGAGAACTCGGTAAACGAGTGTCCAGTGATCTAATCATATCAACTTGTCATCATGGGCATCATGTCATCGTCACTATCCTCACTTATGCAATCATTATACTTATTCAATGCATATGCATGCAATAGGTGCGCCGCGGGAGTGACTCTGTTGGAATTCGAGGAACGTGTCCGCGGGAGCCGGAGAATCCTCAGAGCGAAGGTTCGGGTGATCGAACCCGAAGCCGGTGAGGAGATTGTTCTTGAGTGCCCACGACGTAACCTTCAACGTTCGTGAAAGGCAAGCCCGGAGCATTTTAACTTCCTAACTTTTATAATTACTAAATGCTTTATGATTGTTGCATTAAGTTCTAGGAATTGAATTGGAGCCCTTGTCGCATTTATATCATTCCTTGTCCAGTTATCATCCCTGAAATCCTAATGATATGATACCGTAACATTTGCTTAGCCATGCTTAAACGGTAGAAGTCGAGTGATTAATGATCACTTGCGAGAATTAGGATGATGGTTCACGGTTGGCTATATGTGCTATCGTGCAAATAACCATATGGATGTAAATCGACGGTAAGGCGGAACGTGGACGTCACAGGGCCAGGGAGCTTTGTAATCAAGTGAACCGCCATACTGATTAATCACCTACAAGGAATGGAGCCTATCTTAGTCATGTTGAACAATGCCTAGCACTTAGCTGGCTGGATCCGAGGTTATCCGCCGCGAAGCCTAGTAGCTCAACTTAGGCCGGATCGCGAAGAGTATCAAGTGCTCACCCGCCGACAGGTGTTATAATTCCTGATCCATTGGCATATCCGGCGTGGTATGTCCGTGTGGGAAGTCATGTCCGTAAGTCCAGAGGCAGGTGTTATAATTCCTGACCTCATGGCATGGTGGCAACCCTAAGTGAGGCACTGTTCGGATCCGTGATTCCTGAGTTGTACGAATGGTGTTCTACGGCTACCCTTACCGGGGCTTCTTAGGGAGAGTGTTAGGAATATTTCCCATTTGGGTTGTAATCGATTCGAATCGCCATCGTCTCCTGGATAGTGAGAAGCTTGACGGGATTATTTCCATACTTGAAAACCATAACTTGTTTGGATGGTTAATGGAACTTCACAAGATAGCTATTGATGAACCTGATATGGTTATGTATTTCTCTACTCAGTTGCTTGTTTAGCACAGGTGCAAACCTAGATAACAGGTTAATGAAGATTAACTTGATGCTAATAACAACATGCTTACTCTTATCACTTAAAAATTTTACGCAAAATGAGTTAAGCCAACTCCACCTATAAAGTTTTGCATAATCCTTGGAGTCTTTATTTCTGTTTCATGTCGGGTAAGTCTTATTGAGTACAATTGAGTACTCGGGGTTTATTCCCTCCGTTGCGAGATGACATCTTCTATAATGGTTGCGCAACTACTACCTTCTCCTAGGGAACGAAGACTAGACCATTGGGCATGGTCTCTAGTAGACTTCTTACCTTGTATTGCTTTTGTAAGATATGAGTTCGAACTGGCAATGTAAACCTTAATTATGGTTTTGTTTCAAAACTATGCTTCTTCCGCTACCTTGTATTCTGGTTTGTAATAACTAGAGTGTACTCCGATATTATATAATCTATGTAGATTATTTGTAAAAGGTTGTAACAGGTGATGTGGTTATCTTTGAATCACTACGATCTTGGTTCGTTGCAAGTTGGTTTGAAATCCTTCGTGATTTCGTTGGACTACCGGGTTTATATAAGACAAAGTATACGAGTGTCAACGTATTAGCGGGGACATCTGTACTTAATCTTGTATAAATTGGTCGGTTCTGTGACATGCGCTCACCGGCGGCTCGCGGCACGGCCCGTACCCGCGATGGCGACCCTCAAGTAGGAGTGCGCCCGCCGGTGGGGAGAGGACTCGCGAGGCGGAGGGGCGGAGCTCGCCGTCGTTCAAGCTGGGGCGGAGCTCGCCGTCGGCCAAGCGGAGGCGGAGCTCCCAAACGCGCCCACCGCGGCGTCCGGGTAGGGCTCGCCGGCGTCCGCGCCACGGCAGCCGGGTGGGGGCGCGCATCTGGGCGTCACAGTGGCCGCAGCTGTGATGTCCGATGTCGCGCCCTGCCGCGAGCTCCGCCCCTCCATGTCACGCACCACCACCTGCATCTCGACCGTCGGCCGAGCTCCAACCCGAACCCGTGCGCGTGCGAGCTCCGCCTCACCACCGGCGTGGGCTCCATGGAGATGTGCTGCCGATCAGCGGCGCGGGGACCAAATCGGGCACCTCCAACATGGGCGCATCCGTCGGACGCAGGCGCGGCTGCCGGTTGCTGGTGAGCACGCCACGCCTCCACCGGGCGCGAGCTTTATGGCGCACTGGCTCCGTCGCGGCCGCCGACGCGCATCCCTCATCGTGACCTTCGGCGTGGGCATGTTCGACACCGGGTTGGGAGGGAGCCACGAGCTCGTCGCCGCCTCCTTGGTCCTCATCGGGGTGGGGGTGGGCTGCGAGCGCCGTCGCCGGCGAGGGAGGGGCGCCGCCACGAGCACTGGTGCCGAGTGGGCACCGGGCGTGGGGATGATGGAGCCGTGTCGGGTTGGGCCGCTGCGAGATGGAGATGAGCGAGCTGCGTTGCGCCACGCCGCGGGTGGCGGAGGGGCGGGCCGCGCTGCATCGCCGCGAGTGGGAGGGGGTCGGGCCGTGTTGCGCCGCTCCGCCGCAGATGGGGAGAGGTTGCTCGCTCGGCGCCTCCAGGTGAGGTAGCGCCCGCCGTCCGCCAGCGCCCGGCTCACGGCTGCCGCGCGTGTACGCGCGAGCCTGGGGGAGCCTCGCCCGGCCTACGCGCGCGTGGAGGAGCTCCTCCCTGCCGCCGTTGACGCGCGAGCGGGAGCTCCACGCGGCGGACGTCTAAGCACTGCCGCGGGAGGTGGAGGAGGGGATAAAGAGAGACTGCACAATGATGCGAGGGTGTTTTTGTTGAACGATGCTGGGCCGATGCCATGGTGGACTTGCCGTGTAGGCAAAACCACCTGGAAAACAACCTTTGGACTGAAAATTGCACCGTCTCACAAGTTTACTGGACCAATTACACTGGTTCAAAGTTCATGGACCCAAATAAGACAGGGCTGCAAGTTAACGGACCTGTAGTGCATTTAACTCAAAAGCTAGCGTAATGCCCATCAGGCCATTCTTGTCCATTGGGGCCTTATCACATCCACCTTCTAATATTTTTATGTCTCTAGATCTTTGGCCTTAATTTTCTCTAAAGCCCAAATCTTCTCTAACTCATTAGCTACAAAATCCATCCAAAACCCCGTAGCTAATTACGGAACCCTATTTTCCATCTCTACATCTTGAGACTTTTTTTTAAGGGACTTATACGTGTTGAGACTAGCCGCGTCATTCATAGACTAAGCTGGCGCTAATCTTGTAAGAGCCCTAGTTTTAATTTTTCATACTTAGGAAGGGACTATTCGAAGCCTTCTCAACTACCTTAGCAAAGTTTTCCTTCTGAGGCCACCACTTTTCAAAGAAAAATTTTTCTTTCAAAAAAAATGTATTATCTCCGGCCTCTAATAAAATAAATTATGCCCACTAGGAATTCTATCTAAACACCTCACTTTAGCTAGTGGGAAGCCTCTATCCCAATCAGTGGTCACCAAAATCCTATCTTGTTTAGCCTAACTAAATTGTCCTGCTTATTAGTCCAAATAAACTTCTTATTGATAAGATTCAACTCCAATAACACCCACTTATGCACCTACTCATTAAAAGCACCAATCCATTCATAATTATTCCTAGCATTACACTTATGTCTTATCAGAAGCAAATCCAATAGTAAGATTAACTAGAAGTATTTCATTCCAAAGTTGTGTATCAACTTGATGTACTACTACTGGAATGCAATAAAATCTTCCGTTTAAAAAAAATAGTAAGATTAAAGTCACCACCTACAAAAACAGGGCCTACAGAATGTAGTTCTCTAAGAAAATCTTCCTTGCCTTCCGATCATAAAGAAGACCCATAAATAAACAACCACTAATTTTCAATTAATTGAAAACCAGTCTTTCTATCCTGAATCATAATGCTATCTTATCACTGTTGCAACCAACTAAGCTGCCTCGATCGAGCAGAGCCATTAGCAGGTAGACCAATACATTCCTTTTATGGTTGTTTAGCTCTATGCTAGAGAGAGAAGGTACAAGGAGGCACACATAGGCCTTGTCAACGTCGTCTTGGTCGTCAGACAAGAGCGACCAGCAAATTGTAGTGCATCAGCAGAGGCGTGAAATGGGTTGGACGTACGTGGAAGCGTGAAGCGCGCCATGCGCCCTCTCACTTGCTCCACGCAGGTAAAAAAATCAATTGTCCGGAAGCCGGCGGTAATTAGGCAGACTGGCAGGGTATCCACAGTTTCCCGGCAAAACAATTCGACAGGAATCAGCTGCTTCGTCCACGAGACACGTGTGTTGTTATATATACACACACCCTCATTGCACTCTCGATGGGCGAGCATCACGCACGGGGCAAAGAGGCAGCTGCTGTCATGGAGGTCGTCCGGAACGACAGCACCGAGCCAAGCTGCCCTGGTGCGTCGCGCGGGCGACAAGGCCGCAACGACCGCGACACCGTTGCTGCCGGAGCTCGTCCAGGCGCGGCGGCCGTGGCGGGCCAGCTGCTGCCGCGCGGGTCCTGCTCCTGCAAGGTGGAAGCGACCGTGCACGGTCCAGGGCACAGAGGGGACGGTAGCGGAGGAGGAGCCGGCGTACTCGTTAAGTCGTGATGCGTCACGACGCGGCGTCGCTCTGCTTCCGCATTATTCCGTCTCACGTGTTGTCCTCGTGTAATAAGCGTAATATACATACTCTGCGACCATTCGTAAGTACATACTCTGCAGGCCGGTGGTGTGTGTACTTATTAGTAGCACGTACATTTATACATAGCAATCAGAAGGCGCACGCGTAGTTTCTCTGGTATATCTGATGCGGAAGACATGCATCAATGAGCGAGGTTAACGTACACTACGTGTCATCAAGAAATTCGGTTTTGGAAATTCTTTCCGGGAGATTGATACTTAAGACAGATGCGCTGAACATTCAGCTAGCTCTGCAGTCCAAAAGTTTTGATGTGCGTCCAGAAGGAGGCTTGATTGAAGAGCTTAAATCCATGTCTAGATTAAATTTCAGTGAATTTGTTTGTAATTTTTTGGGTAGAACTGGTAATAGGGCTGCCCATGTGTTGGCCGGTTTAGGTTATGGATGCATTGAAGGTGAGGCGCTATATTCTAGCACTGTCCCTGATGATGTTTTTGTAATCGTTTCTGACGATTTGTCAGATAAGTAATGAAATCAGCCAAAGTTCAAAAAAAAATAGTGTATCTTAGTCAACAAATATGGTACACATAGGCATGGAACAATATACTATTTTTAGTGCAAATTGATACTCTTGCTTGTGATTGCAGCAACGCACGAGCACTGGCTGGCAAGTATGGAAACCCTTGCACCAAGTAGTGCAGCTTTCTCCACATGGAACTCAAGCAACTAAATGTGTATATTAAGCTATAACGCCGGCACACCTTTAGACCATGTAGCACAAGCGCTAGGACGCCCTAGCGGTAGGACGCCCCAGACGCGCGGCCCATCTCGGCCCAAAACTGTACACACACCACCCCGCCTGCCCCCCTCACACAATCCTGGCCTCGCGCAGAAGGCAGAACCTGCGACTTCGGAGCGACTCAGGCGCTGCCCCCAAAACACCCCCGTACACATGCACGCAGACACACACGGACCCAACCGCACGGACGCCACCCCCCTGCTCCTCCGTGATCCGGACGCCGGCGGCGGCCAACATGAGCGCCATGCCCTCGAAACAAAAAAGCAAACACAAAAAATTTAAAGCAAAAACTAGAAAAAAAAAACAACATGAACTTAAACAAAACCGAGAAGGTAACAAAAATAACATGAACAAAACGATTAAAACAAAACAAATCTGAAACAAAGAAACAACATGAACTGAAACAACATGAACAAAACGATTGAAACAAAGAAGAACTCCAAACAGGCCCCTGCTTCTTCATGCCACCACGAACTCCAAAACAGGACCAACAACTCTCTGAAACAAAAGGAGAAATCCCAATGAAACAAAGGAGAGACATCAAATTGAAACAACACAATGAGAAGGGTGAAGCAAAAAAATTGAATTAAGTGAAACGTAGATTGAGTCCAAAAAAGTCAAACAAAACGAGAACGAAGACAAAACACACACCAAAAATGCAGCGTGAAACATAGCGGATGGTCTATTCTTGCAACTCAAAAGAAACTGGTGAAACAAAATCAAAACCCAAAAATCTGAAAAAAAAAGTAATCTATTGAACCAAGATGGGAAAATCTATTGAAACAAAATAGAAAATCTATTGAACCATCCGAAAGGACGTATGTTTGAGATAAACATTCGAAAAAACCCCATGAAACAACATGAGATCTGCTACCGCACCAAACCAAAATCTTCTAACACGGGGAGGAAGAGGGGGGGAGGGGGAGGTGGTGCTCGCCGAATGGAGGAGCACAAAGACGGCGGGGGGAGGAGGGTGCGCGGGGAAGAGGCCACCGACCGCGACATGGAGACACCGAGCGAAAATTCCTGCCATGGTCGTCGACGAGGATGGCCCCTGCCATGGCCCTCCTCCCCACCAAGCCGCCACAGCCTCCCCTACCGTCGCCACAGAATCTGCGGCTGGCAGCGCCGGATCCGCCGGATCCACGCCGCTGTCGCCGGCGAATCCGCCATGGTCGGTGGCAGATCCCCCGCCATGGATGTGCTTGAGAGAGAGAAAGGAGAAGGGCGAAGCAATGAGGCGCGTGCGCTAGCACGAGGAGCCCCTGGGTTGCGCGCGCGATCTCAGGGCGTGGAGTATGCCGGGGAGGTCGCCAGCGAAGGTGAGAGAGTGAGTACGGGGGGGAGAGAGAGAGAGAGAGAGAGAGTAGCGGGGAGAGCAACGGAGAGGATAAGACGACGAAGCATCCAAGTCCGGAACCCCCTCGTCCCCTTCGTAGACGCGTGTACAGAGTACGTGCGGTTCAGGAACGTGGTGTGCCACCTGTCAGAGTTGGGCAAATCGTGATGGGCCGGGCCGCCGGGGTTTGTCCTATGACCAGGATGTCTTAACACAAGCATTACCGTTAGACCATCAAGGACCAGGAATCGTATGCATGCAGATAATAAAGCATGAGTTTGGCCCAGCTACCCAACCAATTACGTCTAGTTTCAAACAAGAGCCATATATATTGCAAGTGTAGGACACTGCTTATAATATATACAATATTGGAACCAAAATGGAGTAGAGGACAGACTATATAGCCATAACTATTTCTCTCACTCAACACACAACACAAGGAAAAATATTCAAATAATTCGAGACCACGACCACATGAAGCACAAGAGCATCAAGCCGTTACAACCTTAATTAAACACCAAAGGATCCATACGAGTTGTAATAAGGTAGATAAACAACCAATACACTTTGTATGAAACCAAAGAACTAGAGGTTCCCGTTGGCACCTCTTAGATTGCCATTATGTCACTGGGTCACTAATTACTTTATTACGAGGAACGACAATCAGAAGTCAGCAGATATCATCTGCCATTATCTGCTTGCCACTTGACAAAAGGAAGCCACCAGATACAGTCTACTATTATTCAGCTGCAGCATTTCCACTGCCGCGTCCAACAAGACCTATCAGCAGACAAACATGTTTAGATGCTATCATAGTTCCACAGGAAAGTGGGTACAAAGACATTGATTAGAGAAGAAAAATTAGCAATTGCATTTCACTTCAGCATAACCGATTAAAAATTCCAGCAATGTTTGATTCCTGCAACTAAATATGACATGTATGATTTATCTATTCCCCTGATGTAATGAAATAGAAACCAGTAAAGCAATTAGACGTGCCAAACATAATGCATTAGGGTCTTCATAACCAGGAAAACAAAAAAGTTATATTTGTAACGAAAATAAATCCATGCATCGTGGTCGGGAACAAGCACCTCGGCGTTTTCTTTTTCTATTGTAAACCCTGAGAAGCCTTTTTTTGTGTCTTCTCGTCTAATTGATACAAAATAAAAACAGTTGAGCAACAGAGAATATCAGAACAATAGCCTGACACCTCAAAAATATACAAGCAAGGCAACACAAAAGAGAACAAACTTGAAATATTAAAAACTAGAGCAACAAATATTTCTTTCCTTACCACATATTTTCCCTCAATATAAGATAACCAAAACTATTGACTAAACACTGAAAGACTCAAGCAATCTTAAATGCTGATCACAGATGCTGCTGATTTATAATCAACAACTATATCCTATCAATTGTTAAGCACTGCACATTTAAGTCTAACTGGGATTAAAACAAGATGGCCATCATTAACAAGATTCACAAATAAGAAAAAGAATACTCTCACAAAAGAATAAACAATTCTATTTTTCTCCTCTTGGATACAATATTTACAATTATTCTTTCCAGCATTGTATCATATATACAAGGAACAAGAATAGAACTGTTAAGTTCACCTCGGTCATATAGATCCAGTATAGCGCCTATTTTTTATGTATATATAGTATATACAACACATGCAATGCAAGTACCCTATATTTTTTCCAAGAAATATTTCATTTTTATAGGACAAGGCTTTGACTGAAAATTACTGCATTAATATATTAATTTATGTGGCATAAATTATACACATGATACAGTATTTTTAAATACGGATTCAACAACATCAATCTTGTGTGAAAAATATCTATGTATTAATAGAGTATAATTGCTGGTCAAAGGCATGTCCTAACAAAACAAAATAAGCCTTGTAGTTTCAAATAGCGTGAGTGGAAATTAGCAATTAAAGCAGTACTTTGAAGACCATGTTAATGACCCATGGGCAAAACAAAAAAAAAAAAATTGAAGACAAGGGAGTATTGAACTATTAATCACAAAATACAAATAACAAATCTGAAACCTCTATATTCAAAACAAGGACACACTCTAGGAAATATAAGTAAAATTCCAATCTATCCATCCATAAAAAATAACATATTCAATAAAATATTCTAGTGCAGTCACCCAGTTCAAAGGTTAATAATAGCGAAGTTGACAAATACAAATTTCATAAAAAACTCATGCAGGTGCATCAATATGAAACAGAAAACAGGGCATAAGTGATGTCAAATCATATGATGTAAGCACCTGCAATGCGAAAACCTGTGTAGGGATAAACAGTCGCAGAGACATCAGCCTCAAACACTTTTTTCAACTTCATTGACTTGAGCTGAACTGCAAAGACCCCAGTTATTGTCCATAAGAAAACCAAATCATCATCCTCAACAAGACCCAATATCCTGACAGGAGGCCTTCCACATGAACCATTATCCGGAGAGGGCAGAGACGATACATCCAACGGCAGGATCGTGTCCAACTCAATGATCCTGCGCAACACCCATCCTGTAACACCCTCAGCATCAGTTTCCCATGCCCATAGGTGCAGGTTAAATTTTGCCAGAGCAGCAAGGCCTAGACCACCATCCTCTGTTTTCATGATGTGGACATTCCTCCTGTATATATCATGTGTCTCTGGTGGACACTCAATATGATATAACCTATGTGTGACCAACTCAAAAGCAATGATATGCTTTGACTTCAACGGCCAATACAAGATATTCCTGACAAGGATGCTAGGCCTGAAATCAACATCAGATGGTATTGGTGAAGATGCCATCATCTCCCACCTGCCACTTTCTGATGAGTATCTAGTGGCATAAGCATAGCGGATGCTGGTGAAAACCCATACTATAAAAAATGGACAAGAGTGGCAGTTACCATGGTCAGCATGGTTTGCTGCACAAACCACAGCAGCATTGCTTTCAGGCACATTCCCATAATTAAAACGAGGATCCACATCACATGGGGCTTGTATTAAGCGTTTGTGGCCGTTCATAGGGTTGAACACAAAGACTTGATGCCATGATGAATCAACAAGGAGGACATGGCCATGGCGGCAGCCAAGGACATTCCAGTAAAGATCAGGTAGAGAGAAAGATGCTGCAGCGACACGGTTAGGAGGATCCCCAGCAGGAAGAAAACGAGGGATACGAGTGGAGTTGGTGAAGACACCAAGTAAAGGTAATCCATGGAGTGCCTGGAAGCGATGGAGGAACTCATTGTCGACAATGAGGGAGTGCCAATGCTTGCACACAAGGGAAGAACGAAAGAGGTTGGAGGGGTGTGGAGGGAGGGAGAGAAAAATGCTGATGAGCAAATCATCTGGTAGCTTCATGATGATGGAAAGGGAAGTGTGGCTTTTCTCAAAAGGAAAGCCTAGGAGACAGATAACATTTTCTTCAATCCTAACAAGATGCAATGCCAATGCCACTATGAAGTTAACAACACCTGTTGCAAGATGAACCAAGGAACCAAGATGGTGAACACCTTCCCTTGACTTCAAAGTTCAAAATCAAGGTGATTAAATTGGCAGCAGTAGGCACAGATAGTGTAGAGAGGTTTGGCGCTTCCACCTATTGCTGGAGCTTTGATATATCTTGACTTAATTTCCATTGATCCACAAACACAGAAACAGTGTCTTCAGCCTCTTCATCAACTAATGGTACCACTTTCTTGATGAAAGTCATCCTGCTCATAGATAAATTCTGCAATTGTTACCGAGTAGGAACCAAAAGTGCTTAATGCAGAATAAAAAAAGATACAGACCCTTTTTTATATTTCTATAACACTCGACCCCACTTCCTTTAACCAGGAACAGAAATATATAAGTACGTTACCCGGAAACAGAACAGAACTGCCACAAAACTACCCTTAATCAACTATGGTTGTACTATCTGCTTCAGGTAGAAATATTTGACTAATGCAACTTATCGACCCTTTCAACAATAGCGATAGACAGAATGTCTGAGCCCAGGCAGAAACCTAATTGACTAACGCAACTTAACAACCCTTTCAACAGTATCAAAGAACATACATTCTGAGCCAACAAGTTATTTTTTACCAGCTACTACACAGTTTTGGGCTTTCGGCTATTGTGAACCACATAACTGAACAGATAGAGGGAGGAAGGGAGCGAGAGAGTAAAACGTGAAAAACAGAGATGAGATGAGCTGTGGAATGCAGAAATTCATGCCAATGGAACATGTAGAATGGCAGCGCCTGTTCCTTATTTTGCATGTATGTAGGGTTATGCTAGACAGTGATGTACTTATTTTAACTAATATTTGAAAAATATATATTAAAATAAGGGATAGAGTAACCTTTAGGCTATGTTATTTATTTGCAGTGAAATATGGACATGATACTGTTTGAGTTCACTTCCTTGCTACCAAATACTGGCCATCTGTGGCAGCGTGTCTATCGTCAGATTAACTTCCAAAGCACCCCCTTGCTAACCTAGCTTTCTTTGATTAATATGTATTTAACAATTTATTCAAAGTTTTGTATTAGTATATACCGATATCTTTGGATCAATTATATTAATTCATATTTCAACACTACCTAGATAATACAAGACATAACCAGCGACGGAGCTTGATCCAACATCAAGGGGGGCTAATTCAATATTATTCGGACCTGGGAAGTTAAATACTGAATGCAAAAGATAGAGATGACTCCAAAAGTCTAAGTCTAGCTCTCTCCTGCCCTTCCCTAAGTGACAGACTTTATCTATTTTAAGCTTCATTAGCTAGCATGCATCTATTAGAGCTTGGTGTCCTTCGTATTTATCGGAGACAAGCAGGGGCCGGCGCCCAGTTTGGCCGCCATTAAGCTCCGTCTCTAGACATAACAACTAAGTCATTCCCCTCCATACCTTTCTTATGTTGGATCAACATTCTTCACATTTGCTATTTGGCCAAGGTTAGTGTTACACACAGTGGTCGAGTTGGTGAATTTGCACACCTAGCATCACGGGTACAGATACATGTATAGGTATTGGGAGAATACAGATACAAGGATACGTTAAATTAAATTAATAACAAGTGATATTGAAATCCTAAAAGCAATAGCAGCATAGTAGTATATGTAGAAATCCTGAAATTACATAGTGTACTTTAGCAAAGAATAGAATGCAATGACAATGACTGACCATTTTCTTGCAGTGAATATCTCCAGAGCAAATTATTATTGCAACTAAAGCATCCAAGTGTTTGCAGTCTTCCAATGCTGAAGCTTTTTCGGATGCAGAAATCCCCCAACTGTTGTTCTTACTGTTAGGCTGAACAAGAAACAGCAACCGGAGCACTATCAGCAGCACTAACGGTAGATCGATGCTGCCGTCTACTGTCGCCTGCGAAAAAATCAAGACAAACCAGGAGGGAAAACGAGAAAATCAGGAGGGAAGACACCGAAAGCGTGGATCAGTACGGAAATGAACAAAACGGTAGAGAGAGGGGCAGATTGAGCGGGAGAAACCCATTTCTGCTGGTACTTGCCGGGAGGGCGGGCGGGCAGACGGCAGCTCGTCGCGGACTTGCTGGCGGTCGGGTCGTACTCGCCGGCGTCGGGCGGCTCGTGGCGGACGGGCGGCGGCGCTCGGGGGCAGTTTCGATGGGTGTGCGCTGTGCGTCTGCGTGGGGAACTGGACACACCGAGGCCGTGAGGGAAATGCGCTGCTGCTTGCGGGTTGCCAGCTTGACTGGGCTGGGCTGTATCGCCGGCTTGAGTGGGCTGAGATCGATAGTTTTTTTTCTAATCTACAATTCTATTTGTTACTCAAAAAATATAATTATATTTTTCTACCATATTCCTGGTTTACCAAATTCGGCGCCTCAGCTGTGCACACTTAAGGAACCGTCCTATCTACTAGCAATTTTTATCTATCTATATCTCCTGTCTCCTATCTCTTTAGAAAACTAATTCTAACTTATATCTCCTATCTCTTTACAAAACAAATTCCAACTATAAGTTTATCTCAATAATTTGCAAGCAATCTGCATTATTTCCCACTAAATATTCACGGCATATCGCGCTAATAGCCTTGTCACTCAACTAATTTACAACCTCTTAATTGAAAGGTATTCACATTATTTCCACGTAATTTCATTTCAAATTATTTGCAATCTTTCCAACAGCCTACAGAGGTTTCTTCTAGTTTCTAGTTTTTTAACACCAAATTTGCCACCTCAACTGGCCACAACATCATTTCAAAGCATTTGATACAATACGAGAAATCTAGCCTATCCTTAGAAAAAAAAACATATGTGAGCATATTGGAGTGTCTCGGAGATATGTGCATTTGTCTTACCATAAGTGTAAAACGATCCCTAGTCCATTAGCCCTCTGGAGTTGTACTCTGTCTTGATTCTCCTATCTGACCTCCCTACTGCAGTGACATTTCTTCACCGAGATCTACCTCTTCTCCACATTAGTCACGGATACGCCCTCTTTCCTTGATGCAATATCGTTGTGCCCCCATGCTCCCTATACTATGCTATTGCCACGAGATGTAGCACCCCCAACTAATAGGTCACTAGTTCCACTTGTTGCTCTGCCTCCCTATACTTGTGCTATGCTATTGCCATAGGATGTAGCACCCCCAACGAATAGACCACGTAGTTCCACTTGTTGCTCTACTTGCTTTTTTCATCTCATCCTCATATTCATGCAGATTGGGGTTGCACAAATCATCCTCATGTTCATGCAGGTTGGGGTAGCAGAAATTAGGCAATCAACTTCCACCGGTGAAGCACATGGCCTTCCCTTCCGCATCAAACCGTTGATGTTGGAGGTGGGTGAAATGATGAAAATGCTTACACTGGGGGTGAATAGGCTAAACTTAAAACCAACTTGGCAACATATTAAAACCACCATATTCTTAAAGTCTTGTTCTAGCTCAGAATTTTTAACCTTCATCGAAATTTTCATTCGTAAACCTTGATTTTTCTGGTGTTGGAAACAAGAGGGTGAACCAATAAGTGAATTGATCAATGAAAGTGTTGGGTTGTAGTTACCACACATGGAGATGAGTAGGTAAAGTGTGTTGTTAAACTGTCTTAAAACTTCCACCTCTGAACACACACTTAAATCTAGAACTAATTTCCTCAGCTAGGCCCCCGAATGACGAATCTGAATTGGCATCTAATGTAATAGATTGCATAACTAACGTTAAATCAATTGCGGAGTTAGCGTAAAGTTATCAACCCGTCTTTATCAAACATGATATGGATTTTTCTTTCACCAACAAAAACAGCCACCGAAAAAACCATCGGACCAACAGTCTTGTGATCCGGAATGAGATGGCCGATACCCACATCGCCATCGTTGGATAAGATGCTGTTTGAATTTGCCTTGGATCCATTTTCACCACTACCTCAAACCCTTTTTCCTTTCCTTGTTGATGTCTACTACCTAAAACTATTTTATCTTTCCACATTCGGGCAAAATCCCCCGTGGTCGAAGGCTCGAAGCGATCAGGCGTCGGCGCCGTACAAGTTTTGTGGATAGCACGGTCTCCCCTGCCGGCACGCGTGACGTGGCCTCGCCGTTACGCCGAGTGGCCAGCGTTTACTCCCACAGTTCCACGCGGCCAGCTCCCACTCCTTTTTGGCCGTCGTGGTGGTGGCCGTGGCTACGTCAGCAACGCGTGCGCCGCCGCTCCTCCGCTCCGGACCACACACAAAGAGAGCGAACCGAGAAAGGAAAACGGAAAAGAAAGGGGCTCCATTTCCCCCGCCAAATCAAGAAGTGGGAGCGCGCCGCGAGCCATCCAGCCGGCCGGTTCCGTTGCCAGTGACCGTCGAGGAGAGAAATTTCTCTTCTTTGAGGAGAAATTCCTGGGCGGCAGGGGAAGAGCGGCGGGGTCGTCGGCCGCCGGTTCCGGAGTCAGTGACGGTCGAGCAGCACGCGAGGTGAGAATTCCTTCTGCTGCTGCTCCGTTCCCTTCGCCGGCCGGCCGTCCATTCGCCGTCGTTGCTTTGCTTCCCCCGCGCGTGCGTGAGGCGTGAACCCCTCACAGGCTGCGTCCACTTCCAATGGCCGGCAGCAGAGCACCCTCCCTCTCCTCTGCCCCCCGCCGCTGCCAAAGGTGCGGTGGCCAAGCGCGCTGCTCTGGCCGCGCCACCAAGGCCGCACGCAACGACGCTCTTGCCCGTTCCGCCGGGGCCGAACGTGAGGCAACAGCCGCGGTCCGGGAGCGCGACGGCGCCGCCGCTCGTGCCCGTCACGCCCTGGAACGCGCGGCCGTGCTTGGCCCTGATTCTATTAGTCAAACCCTAGGACAATCCTTGCCTACATGTGCTTGTACTGTTGCGTCCCCATTATCAACCTACAATTTTAAGCCTATTCCATTGCTTACAACAGGGAGCAGATCAATAAATACAACTCTTTCTTCTTTTCCCAGTTCAAAATTTAGAAATAGAAATACTGTGGTAATAGTGCTCCATATAAGTGGGATTAACGCTATCTGATGCAGGTTGCCCATCTTCTCCAGATATCAGCATTCGAGGCTCCAAAATGGAGCTCTGTACATCATGTATCTGGACTTCAGCACAGTGGTCTCCCACAATTCCGACCAACCGACGGCTGGCACACCATGGGTTTGCAAATTCAAGTTTCTCAGCGCCCCAAAGGAGAAGGCGAGCAGCGCTCTATGTCATGAATGCTGCGACAACAGGTGCTCCAATATCACCTCAGAAGATAACCCAACTCCCACGCACCAACAAACCCAGCAGTGCATTGGAGCAGCTTGATATTGAGCGTGGTGTCTGTGTTCCGTTCCGGAAGTACAGTCCGGAAGTGGTACTGAAATCTGCATTCTTTTATGTTTATAGAATTGGTTTGGCTATAAAATGTTTTCACTGTGTTCATTTCTACAACTGCTAGGTCAGGAAAAAGGTCTTGGATTCAAGAGGTTCCATACTGTCCCTTGCGAGTCGGGGAGTGGAGATAGTTTGGAAACTTGGATTTTACTGGTCATCTCTTGTGTATGACTTTTTGGTTGGACGGGATGAAGAGATTGTTCCATATCGTGCCCGGCAGCTCCGTAATCTTTTATGTGATCTGGGCCCGTCTTTCATAAAAGCAGGACAGGTTATAACATTTGATCTTTATTATAAAGGATACATCTGATTGTACAATTTGAATTCATTGATCATATATCTTTACAATTGTCCTAACTTTCTTTGGTTCTGTTCTTCAGGTTCTAGCCAACAGGCCTGATATTATTCGAGAGGATTATATGAATGAACTTTGCATCTTGCAAGATGATGTCCCTCCAGTCCCTAACCAGGTATCGTCTTACAACAGAAAACACCTGCAAATAGCTCTTTAGGATTTCACATATTAGAGTTTGCACAGATGAAAGCAGGGCGGTTAACCAAGTTTTGGTTTGTTGCTGAATAATTGGTAGGTGGCTTTTACCATAATTGAGGAGGAACTTGGCCAACCTCTAGAGAGATTGTTCAGCAAAATTTCATCACAGACAATAGCAGCTGCAAGTTTGGGCCAAGTATACCGTGCCACACTTAGAGAAACTGGCGAGGATGTTGCTATTAAGGTTCCTATATTTACTTTGTTTCTGTTCTCTGTTTACTTCCTTTTCATTGCCTCATTTTCTAACTAGATGCATTGTTTTTTCTAATGATGGTCATTAAACAAGGATGAATGAATATATTCTGTAACCTTTGATGATCATATTCTTTGTACAGATTGTGCTCTGGAAGTCATACTTATTTTTTTGGTTTATATCATTGACAATTTCAGGTTCAGAGACCGGGAATTGAACCAATAATATACCGAGATCTTTTCCTGTTCCGCACTTTAGCTTCATTTTTGAATGGGATTAGTCTTCAGAAACTAGGGTGCAATGCGGAGCTTATTGTTGATGAATTTGGTGAAAAACTTTTGGAAGAACTTGATTACACTCTTGTAAGTAATTTCTCAGCCTTTGTTTGACTGTTGTCAATTTAACAAAATAGAATGAGCTATTACAGTCCACATGTTCTTAACATCAAGTGTATTGGATGCTGCTGATTTTAGTTCCTGTTTGCAATATTTTAGGAAGCTACAAATATCGAGGACTTCCTAGAAAATTTTAAGGATGATCCAACGGTCAAGATACCTCGAGTGTATAAGCAGCTTTCAGGTTCCCGTGTTCTGGTGATGGAGTGGATAGATGGAATTAGATGTACGGACCCACAGGTTTGACCATTCATATCATTGTTTATATTTCAATGGTGCAATAGTTCATTGTGATTCTGTAGCATCATTGATTTCAGATTCACTCATGCAGGCTATAAAAGAAGCTGGAATTGACGTGGAAGGTTTTCTCACAGTTGGAGTGAGTGCTGCTTTGCGTCAGTTACTTGAATTTGGTCTTTTCCATGGAGATCCACATCCTGGAAATATTTTTGCAATGCGTGATGGTCGTATTGCTTATGTTGACTTTGGAAATGTGGCTGTTCTTAGCCAGGTATGCAATATGCACTTTTGTAGTGGTAGAATTCTTGGCACTTACAGTTTGTTACATTGTCATTGCTGCTTTCCTGTCTATATATACATTTTGTACTTGTAGTCCTGCAGCCTGCAGTAAAATCTGTTATTCCCTCTGTGTTGTGAACCCATGTTTGCACTGTATCATATTTGTTGTTGGCCCAGCCCACAAGGCCTTATAGGCCTGCTCACCCCAAAAGCCCGAGCTGTTGGGGGAGACGCACCCCGCCTTATAAGCTGGCCACTCCCCCCATCACTAACCGATGTGGGACTATCCCAACACTCACCCCCTAGTCACACGTCGGTGATCTTGGCCCTCAGCCTCAACCGAGTGGTCTTCTAGGGCAGGTCTTGTGTCTTCCCGGGATAGCACGCAACAAGCGTGAGTGGGCCCATAACCAATGTTGGCCCAGCCCACAAGGCCTTACAGGCCTGCTCACCCCAAAAGCTCATCGGTTAGTGATGGGGGGAGTGGCCAGCTTATAAGGCGGGGTGCGTCTCCCCCAACAGCTCGGGCTTTTGGGGTGAGCAGGCCTGTAAGGCCTTGTGGGCTGGGCCAACATTTGCATATTATATAATGAAACAAAAGTTGCTAACATTTTTTTCATCGTTTGTTATTTGTGCAGCAAAACAAACAAATCCTAATCGATGCTGTTGTTCATGCTGTTAACGAAGACTATGCTGAAATGGCAAATGACTTCACTAGGCTGGGTTTCCTTGCTAGTGGAACAGATGTAGCCCCAATTATTCCAGCTCTGGAATCCATTTGGCAAAATTCAGCTGGAAAAGGCTTAGCGGACTTCAATTTCCGGATTGTGACTGGTAATATTGATTTGCATAGCATTTTTTTTACTGTACGCAATTGTCATATTCTGAATTTGCTGTAATATTATTTGTTTAGCAGTTGGTCATATGAGTTGTCAAAATTATTATTTTTACCGCATTTCAGCATGTTTGCTTACTCATGCTTAGTGCATGTTTTTTTTCTTTTAATGAGAAATGCTTAGTGCAACATGTTGTATATTAGATGTCTTTAAAAAGAGTAAATTACATCCATCATACAACAACTTGTATGGTTGTATTCACTTTAACCCACCAACTTACAAAATGTGCAAATGAATACATGTCAGATGTGTATATGGTCACATATAACTACCAAGTGCATTTAGGCAGGCCACATGTAGCTAGTACGATTTGTATGAGACAGAGGTAAAATATTCAAAATTGCATTACTTTGATGAAAACATTCCTATAGCATTCCTTTGACAATGATGCTGATCCCTGCTGTTGACTTATGCTACATACCTGCTAATCTTTTTCAAATAATGCCTAAGTTGAAGACATGATTGTTCTTATTGTCTTTGTCAGTTCACTTCATTTGCATGTTGCAAACATTCAAATTGAGGCCGGTGAATAAATAGATTAATCTTTTTTCTCCCCCATGTAAATAAACACAGAGAATAAATGGAGGGAAGTAATTGCATCATTTATTTTGCAAATTCTGGAATCAATTCATCCAGGCCTTGTCCAGGCAGGGATCATGAGGAGATGATGCAAGTAAAATATATCAAGAATAGATAGCATAGAGAAATATATTGAATTGAACATAATAATTCACAATAGAAGTGTAATAATTCTTCAAGAATGATAGTAAATTAGAATGTTGTAATAATAGGATATAAGTGTATAATAATAAGGAGCAATATATGTAGGCAAAGCCTTTGTGCTAGTCGCGTGTGTGTGATTAATGCACAAGCACAACACGCAGCCCCCTCGTAGGGGTTGTGTGTTCTCCAGCTGTAAAAGGGGCTTCGGGGAGGCTGATGGATGGCAGTGGTTGCAGTAGAGACGGTGGGCGTGACATTGCCCGCCGGACGGTTAGGCGGTGCTGGCAGTGGGTGAATTGACCGGTGAAGAAGAAAAATGGATTGGGATTAGTGATGGCCACTGCAGAGGTGGCAGTGCGTGACCGAAGCCTGTGAGATGTGGTGAAGGCAGGGAAAGACTTCCCTGTCTAGAGAAGCCTCCCTGAATTTAGGGATGGTGGTGGTGGAGAGTGGCAGCAGAGGCGGCATGTGCTCCACCTAAGCCTCTGCAGAGGGGCAGCGGCAGGAGAGCACACAAGGCTGAAGATGCAGGGGAATACGAGAAGGCGGGTGAAGAAGGGCCGTCCTTGCATACTAGAGGCTAATCATACGGCTGGTCGTGTGTTATGCAATAATATGGAGTTATTCTTGAGCTTCATGCTCACTGGGTATTGGCAAATAGATTTGGTAGCTATGGCTCCATCATAGTTATCATCAGAGAAGTTAGTGCCAAGTTCTATGTGATTGCCTGCCTCTCTCTGCAAGCAATGTGATATAAATGCAAGTTCAGATTCCATATCATGCATGATCAAAACGATATATAAACTTCAGAAAAAAAGCAATAATAAATATGGGTTTATGTGCATAAAGCCAATTTATGCTACATGCCATATTGCCAGCTTATCACTGATGCTCCTTCGTGTGTATTTGGACCGTATATACATGACTAGCTGATGCAACTGTTTGCACATTTTGCAAGCTATTGGACTAAAGTGATACAACCATACAAGTTTGAATGCAATTTACTCCTTTAAAAGATATCTGAGGGAAGATATACTTTATTATCTAATCAAAATCAAAATCACAGGGAAGTTCAATCAGCTTGTGTACAACTATCCAATCCGCATCCCAGAAAGGTTTTCTTTGGTTATTCGTTCATTGCTGACGCAAGAAGGAATCTGCTTTACACTAAAGCGTGATTTTAAGTTTCTTGAGGTATGGCGTATTGGCATGTCCTACCATTTGAGCTGCAAAGAAAACATCAATGGTCATTCTTTGGTTACTAACATCCTTGTATGCTTCTTCATATTTAGGTTGCCTATCCATATGTAGCAAAGCGTCTGTTGACCGATCCAAACCCTGCTCTCCGTGAACGCCTGATTCAGGTAACTTGTTTAGACCCTATTGACACAACTTAAGGACTATGTGAACCAAATTGTCAGTTTGAGCATCGGTATTGGAAAAGAAAAGGAAACTTTATGCTGTTGAAATGGAAAGTTCAAATGCATGTTTAAGTGCATTATTACAAATGTTTATACCATGTTATGGTTTTTAGCACTTTCCTCATTTTTTCCCCTGTGCAGGTGCTATTCAAAGATGGGGCATTCCAGTGGAAACGACTAGAAAACCTTATAGTTCTTGCCAAGGAGAATGTGTCCAAGATGAGCAGCAACCCCGCACTGAAAAAGAATAGTTTGTGAGTATTGGAACCACAGTATTTCTTTCTTGTGTATATTATTTGTCCTAGAATCTTTTTAATCCAGTAAACTGTCAGGCAAGCTGTAAGAAATCGACAATTGGAGAGCAAACTTGATCTCACTGAAACAATAAAAGATGGAGCACGGATGTTCCTTATCGATGCTGGTATCAGGAGACAACTTATACTGGCCTTCACTGAAGACTCCAAATTGCACGTAGAAGAGGTACTTTGTCCGATCTTCCTGTAAATGGTGGATGTTCCTGTAAAATATATTTTGGTGAGTGCTCAATGGATGACTGTAATTATTTTCCTCTTTCGCAGCTTGTGGATGTATACAGACTGGTGGAAGATCAAATAGACATGCCTTCAGTTGCCCTTGAGGTTCTTCAAGGTAATTTGATGAAAGATATTCAGATTCTGCTTACTTATTCCTTTGAAATTAAAGGCATTCTCTATGGCTTAAGTGTGATAAATTTACTTATGTTTTTATGCAGATTTACCATCTGTTGCACGTGATTTCATGCTTTCCTGGAGTGATTCCATCCTGTCAGATCGCCAGAACTAATGGCCTTTTACAACTAGACTAGAAGAGAGAGCAAACAGAGTGAATAGGCCCATGTACAAGAAAATGGCGAGACAAGAATTCCATCTCGTTGGATACAGTTTTTTTTTTTCTTTGATTTTTGTATAGCAAAATATGCAATGTGCAGTTTCTTTTCTGTTCTTGATCTTTTCAATTTCTCTGCACATGCCATTTGTATAGTATAGCGCAAGGGATATTGTATATAAAATAAAATGAGTTCGTGATTCGAATGTAATACAAATAGATGTACACAGTTAGCATTGAAATCAAATATATGGAGAAGCATCAAAGGCTTCTGAAGTGTGTTGATCGATGGCACATGATTGTGCCAAGGAAATGGTTACTTTGTAAGAAAACATTTGTTTACCTTACCTCCGTTATTGCGTTTTGTCCGTGTTAATGCCACAAGTAACTGATACAGTCACATATTGAAGTACAAACCTTATGAGCTTGGTGTAGTGTCCCTGTGTGTGTGTGTGTTTTTTTTGAATTTTTGTAGTCCCTGTGTTACGTAGAACTATGATTAGGGAGCTGTGTTACGTAGAACTGTGATTAGGGAGCTTAACTTCTGGTATTAAGAACACCGGGGATGTAGCTCAAATGGTAGAGCGCTCGCTTTGCATGCGAGAGGCACGGGGTTCGATCCCCCGCATCTCCATTTCATATTTTTATTCCTCTTTGCGTTGCACGGATCATGTTTTTCATAGCTTCTCTAATTTTTCCTAAGCATTCGCAGAATCGGAGGGCTATCCTTTCACCGACCTTTTTTTTTGTTGCCTTCTTTGACCGTTGCCTACGATTGGGGCATCAACGTGAAGCTATTTTTTTAAAAAAATACAACCGACACATACCTACAAGGAACTAACACCGCCTTAAAGAAATTATTAAACGTCATTATTTTTTTTTGACAAAGAAACTTTATATTGATTAACAAAGATTTGGTCGTTAGAATCATTACATCGTTAATGGTTATATTTTGGAGCGCCATAAGAAGAGGGCACTCTAGAGTCTCATTGGACTGGATAACACTAAATGCTTGTCTAGCAAGCAAATCCGCCATTTGATTATGGCATCTCTTGATCTTGCGAATAGCTGTAGAGGATGCTTGCATCGAAGAGCTGATAATTTGGGTATATGGCTTGATCCTCCAATCCGGGGGGTGTTCCCGGTCATTTCCATTGATGAAATATACTAACTGTTGGCTATCAGTTAGAATGGTGCATTGTTGCATCTGTAATGACTGAAGCACCTTTGATGCGAGAGCTACGGCCGCTGTCTCTGCCATGAGGACAACGGAAGAGACCTTCATTGCCGCCTTGATGAAGATGCTGAGTGGGGGAGTAACCTGTGTGTTAACAATGAAGATCCCAAGTCCAGCATCTCTTGGATGATAACCTTGTAAATCCAGTGAAATAGAGGCATCGGTGTAGCAACGGGTTCCTTGCAGCAAGGTGGGAAAGGAAACCAAAAACCTGTCCACCGTGGCTTCATAGCTGGGACCTGCAAGATTAGAAATCATACCTTGGGGTGCTGGAGTCTGTTGCAGGTGGTGTGAAGCTGGTTCGGGGAGGTTGTATTGGGGTCCTGTAGGTCGGCTTGCCTCTGGAGATTGTTGTTGTTGCTGGTCGGCAGGCAGCAGTGGTGAAGTAGAGGATGCGGGTTCGTTGATGGAGAGGGCTTGCAGCCAGTTGGGGGTTGGTTCCTGCATAAGAAGAATTTATACCTGCGCTTCTTGTCTCCTAAGTTGTCGTAGGCTGAGGATTGGCTTGCATGAGCTGATTGTGAGAAGTTTCTTTTGTCATGGCTTGCAGGTGATTGTTCATGTGTGCATTTGCTGCACTGTGAATTTGAGTAGATGTCCAACGCCTTCTTTGAAACCTGTGATCATTCCTAGCTTTCCAAATATACCATAAGATGAAGAAGGATTTTAAAATAATATTATCAGGGATTAGCAAAAATGAGAGCAGGTAAAGTTTCTTGGATGCCATCTAATTCATCAGGATATTGTTAGTAAGGATAGGAGGAGTAGTATTTGACCAAACTTGGGCTGGGAGAGAGCATTTAAAAAATAGATGCTGGTCAGTTTCTATTGCATCGCAATAAGAACAATGTTGATCAATGTGTACAGAGTACCTACCTGCTCTTTCACTAGTAGCCAATGCTCTTCTGATAAGTCTCCAAGCAAAGGTTTTGAGGAGAGGTGGAAGAGACTTGCTCTTCCAAGCTTTTTGCAAAATGTTATTAGCACCATCTCCTACACTTCTGGAGCCTTGGGAGGGGAGCTGATGTTCCTGTTGCTGCTGAAGATAAGAGTAAACAGATTTAGAAGTGCATAAACCATTTCTAGCTGGTGTCCATCTTAGGATATCATTTTCATTAGAGCTGACAATTGGAGTGGATTCAATGGAGTTGACAGCCTGGGCACTGAAGGCGGTGGAAAGCAGGTTGTGGTTCCAAGTCTGAGTGCCTTGGATCCAGAGATCGAAACTTTAGCGAGGTAAGGGTGTATTGACAACTGGCATGATAAGGTTTCCATGAATGCTATTCCAAATGGGGCTCCAAGGATCGGACCAAATGGAAGAATTGCCATTATGAATTTGGTAGATGGAGTTGGAGTTGAGGTGGTGTTTGATCTTCAATATGGAAGACCAATAAATCGATTTGGGCCCCATGTCGGAGCATTCCAAAAGGAATCATAAGGGTGGTATTTGGTTTTTAGGATGGCTGTGAGAAGAGGGTTTTTATTAGTGGCAATGTTCCAAGCCGAGTGGATGATGAGACTCTTGTTGATCAACTCCATGTCTCTTATGCCAAGACCACCTTGTTCTGTAGGTTTGCAAATATCTTCCCAAGAGTGGCAAGCTATGGGGTTGGAGTGCTCCTCTTCTTGAACACCTGCCCACCAAAATCTCTTGATAATAGTGTTAATTTTCTCAATGAAAGTTTTAGAAAAAAGAACAGTGTACATATAGTAAATAGGAATTGAAGAAAGCACGGACTTTATGTATTGAAGCCTCCCTGCATGATTAAGCTTGTTAGCCTTTAAAGTACCAAGCTTTGCAAAGAATTTGTTGAAGATAAAATTATAAGCCCTATTCTTATCCCTGTGGCTAAAAATCAGGGGTGACCTAAGTGTAAGGTGTTAGGCTGCAAATTAGGCACAGGAAAAACCCTCTAATCTAGTTTCTAATAATAGTAGGAACATTCTTGCTGAAGTAAATGGAAGATTTTTGGAGATTAGAGTCTGGACCATTGTTGGCGTAAATCATAGAGAATGGTTCGATTGCCTCGTGCTTCATTTAAGGTAGCCTTTCCACAAAGTATAAGATCGTCAGCAAATAAGATTGAGTGAACTGTAGGTGCATTGACTCCTAGAGAAATGCCTGTAAGGTTGTTATTCCTAAGTGCTTCCTACAACCTTATTGAAAGTTCATTAATAGCAATAACAAAGAGGTAAGGAGATAGGGGACAACCCTGTCTTAAACCTCTTTGGGAATTAAAATGGACAGAAGGCTCATCATTAATAAGAACAGCAAAGGTAGGTGATTTGATACAAACATTGATAAGATTAATGAAGCTGTCATTGAGACGTAACCTTCGGAGAGGCGCTTTAATGAAGTCCCATTCTAATCTGTCAAACGCCTTAGCCAAGTCAATCTTGAGGATGAAGGCCTGGTCCTTCCAGCTAATTAAATTGAAAGAATGAATAATCTCCTGTGTTATGATGATATTAGCAGAGATATGCCTATTAGCAATGAAAGCCGATTGAGCTTGTCTAATATAATTAGGCAAATGATTTTTAATTCTATTAGCCAAAGACTTGGTGATGATCTTGTAGATAACATTGCATAAGCTAATAGGGCTAAAATCCTAAGGAGTAGAAGGGTTAGTCTTTTTGGAATAAGAGAGATAAAGGTTTGGTTGAGATCGAGGGCAAATAAGCATGAGTATAAAAGTCCTTAACAACTTTATAAATGTCATCTTTAGCCCAATGCCAAGAGGATTTGTAAAACCCTGCATTTAAACCATCGGGACAGGGCAGCGTTGCTTCTCATCTGCTTAATAATATTATAAACTTCATTTAAAGAAGGAGTGGAATAAGTATACCTGAAAATTTCATTGTTGATGACAGCTTCTTCTTCATGGGAGCTTCGGTTGGTATTGAGGGTATTATCATGGGGGCTATGGAGTTGAGGACTGGAATGGGAGGAGGCTGTAGACTGCTGCGTAGTGGACTGGGAGGAGAAAATGGAAGTGAAATAATTGATGAGTGTGTCGGCTAGCTGTTCAGGAGTAGTAGAATGGGAGCCATTGGGATTGGTTAGGTGAGTGACCCTATTTTTCCTATTTCTTTTGATGATAGCATGGTGGAAAAAGAAGTGTTCCTATCTCCCGCAACAGCCCACTATTTTTTGCTCTTTGGATATGGTAAGTCTCTTCTTTGGCTAATAAGTCTTGGTGCTTGTCGTGGAGATTCTGTTGAAGGGTGTGGTTCTGACGAGAGGGAGGGAGGTTCTGCTGATCCAGAATTTGTTGCTCGATTTGTGCTAGAAGATCATTGTTCCTTGGTTTCTTCTTTCTCCATTTCCTGAGATCTGCAGCAAGAAACTTTGTTTTTTTTTTGAGAGAAATCTCGGTTAGATGAACGATGCCAACTTTGCTTGGCTATATCATGGTATTCATTATCCTGTAACCACCAATTTTCAAACCAGAAAGGTTTATTAATACGAGGTCGCGAAGAGTTCAGAACTGCAAGGATTGGAGCATGGTCGATGTACATCATAGGGAGATGGTAGATTGTAGTGGCAGGGTACACGAAGCACCAATCTGCATTGCCTAAACATCGATCAAGTCTTTCATAAGTAGGAACAAACGAAAAACGCTTATTAGTCCATGTATACGCAGGACTGCTATAGCCGAGATCAATGAAACCACATTGCTTAACATAAGCGCATAACTCATGTATACGATTCACATCGGCACTAGTAGGACCTAGTTTCTCATTGACATGCATAAGTTCATTAAGATCCCCCATACAAAACATAGGAAGATTACTGTTCATTTCAACAAAGTTAAGAACATTATTCCAGATAAAAGAGGTGGTGCGATGGTGGGGGTCACCATAAATACAAACTAGGCCATATTGCTGCATACTACTTTTATTTTGACACAAAGCAAAGATGAAGTGGTGATTATGGTCTACAACATTAAGGTCAACTTCATCACTCCAAAGAAGCCACAAGCCACCAGACTGGCCTTGATAAGGAACGACAAAAGCATCATTGTAATTAAACGGATTTTTAATAGCATTTTTAGTGAGAAGCATTTCTTGTTTCTGATAAAAAGCATATTGTTTACTGGATCACAAACCACTAAATGTCTTTTTTTGTCTATTTTCTTTTAAAGATCTTCAATATATATTATGTGCTTGTGATTGTACCGACAATAGTGATATTTCTATGACCCATCTCTCTCTCTCTCTCTCTCTTTTTCCTTTCCTTCAAGTCAACTCACATATTCTCTCGGTCAAGTCCACCATCCCCGCCTCTACATCTCAGAGCAGAGAGGGTGAGGAGGACCGAGCATAGCTCGATTGGCCCGGCTTCCATGTTTCGGCCGCTCGCGAGTTCGATTCCCTGGAGGGAACGAATTTGCGTGCCTCACCGAGGCAGGCCCCCAAGTAATGTCAACACCTCGCATGGATACGCCACAACTGCTATACTCTCTCCGTCCCAAAAAGGATGATGTTTTAGGTTTTTGTATCATAAGTTTGATTCGATTTGTAAAAAAATTATGCAATATTTATATCTTTCCGATGATACTAGGTACTCATCATAAATATTAGTATATTTTAATATATAATTACCGGCATTTATTTCTCGAAAAGCGAGAAAGTCTTTATTTTTGGGACGGAGGGAGTACCTCTCAGTCATGTTCTTCTAGACCTAGATATAGGTTGTAGATTTAGCTTACGCACTAGGATAGTGTGTGTACGTGCGTGTGGTGTGGGTGGAGTGTGAGTTTATTCGTGAGTTTGGATACTACAACTTCTAATAGAAGGTTGAGACAATAAAAAAAGAGCAGAGAGGGTGAGTGAGATTGAGAGGAGGCAACAGAAAAGTGAGGAGGGTGGCATGAGAATGTGGGAGGTAGGGGCTTGGAAGTTCAGGGGCTTGCAATAGTAGTGTAGCACCAAGTCGGATAGAGCGGGCATGAAGTTCGCTTTCTCCAGCAACGGCTACGACTACTCGAGCAAATGATTTTTTACCGCTATTACGAAATCGATGGTGATAGACCACCACAAACGACTTTAACGAAACGTTCCTAACAACGTTGTTAAAAATGATATTGCAAAAATGTTTTCTTTAGTAGTGAGTACTGAGTACACGTGCCTTAGCTTCTTCTCTTTACCGTGCTTATATCTAATAACGCAAACTGGAATGTTAGGAACATGTCAATCAGAAACTGTATTGGTATGCACGTGTGCCTCTATCAAAAATCTTGAAAAACAGAGTAGTACGTGAGAGAATACACAATTTATGATTATTGACATCAAGCAAGCAGTTGTAGATAGATACACTAGAAAGCTTGAATGCCGTATGGTGATCGTTGTCAAAACTCACTCGCATCATATTCATATTCATTACAAATAAATGTTTGGTTGGTGCCTTCCTAGACAACCTTTGCTCTAGGCGTAAATCTCAGGGCTCAGCCGCCCCCGATGCTGGGAATCCAACGCCTAGGAGAGGTGCTTGGTCCAGGCAGATTTGGCACTTTGCAAAACAAACAGGCCCGGACAGCCAGAGTGACGACGCGGCACGCTGTGTGGTACTGGTAGCCATCGATGACCGGGACCCGGTCGACGACGAAGTTGTCACCGGCGCCCATGACGCACCAAAGGACTACGCGATCGACGTCGTCCTCGGTGCCGGGGGCTGGCTCCGGCTCCGGCTCGCCCTCCAGCTTGCGAAGCACGACGCGCAGGTCCGGCCGGTCTTGGAGGATGGTTCGGACGGCCTCGTGTACGGTTTTGCCCAGAAGCTGCGGCCACGATTGCCTCTGCCTGATGCCGCCCAAGCGTTCCTCCCTCGGTACACCCAGCGGCATGTCTCGAGCTCTCCGATCCTTGAATATATATACTAGATAGATAATAACCCTTCAGAATGAATGAAGATCAGAGATGTATGTAGAACAACGGGCAGATCCAGAGGCCAGCTGCCTACACTGATAGGGTGCTCTATATATACATATGCGTTGGCGTTGATGACAAAGATCATATGCGCATACACATTCATTTCTGTCAGTAAGCGGCTACCCATGCATCGCGGAAATCGCCCTAGCTAGCTCCCCTAGATTTCCTTAATGTTTCCATCTCAGCCTCGCTCCCGAGGGTTGGCTTGGTCTCGGCAACTTAACGCAATGGCTGGAGATGTTATGCTATTGCTACCTCTGTCGCACTCCTGTGTTGTGTCGCACAAAGGTTTTGGGGGTGTCACTGTCACACTTCCGACACTGATGAAACTCAAGGTCTGGGCGATCGACCTAGACATCACTGCTGAGGTCAGGTCCATCATCAATCTGTACATTCGGGTCCTCCAACTCCGTCGACGGAGGGGATCAAGCTGTGCCCCCTATTTCAGAATTTTCAAATATTTTTTGCAGTCACCATCTTCACTTAATAGAGATGAGGATTTTTCTCTCACAGGCTGATCAGTGACTGACTAGTGCATCGTGCTGGCCTGAGTAGGAGATTTGGACTCCTTTATCGTAGCAAAATAGTTTCAATCATATAATTGTTTACATGTTTGTAATTAAGCTGCCGCCAGGCGTGGATCGGTGGTAAGGTGAAAAGGGCGGATACCTCCCTGGATCTGTTTCGCGAGCGGTTGCTGGTGACCTTCCGGTGAAGGCGGTCTTCCATGTTGGCCGGGCGTAGAGTCGGTAGTGATGGCGTTTTGGGTGAAAACCTTGCATGACGTGTTATGTCGGGCCGGCGGCGGTGGAACTTTTTGTGCCATGCACCTTGATGAAGGCGTCGCTGAAGCCGAAAGTACCCTGCCACACTCGATGGCGTTCAATAACTAGGTGAAAACCTATCCTGGTTTCTCCGGGCCGGCAGCGATAGGGCAGGCGCGTCGGCGAAGCTCTTTGTTTGCCAAGGCTGGGCAGTTCCCCCGTGTGGTCACCCTGCTCGTTGTGCAGCTCAAAGTGGAGGTGACGTTCGATGGTGTAACAACTCGGTGTTTGGTAGCTTATGCACCAAGCGCTTCGTGTTGTTGCCGAGGAGAAGCATCCAGTATCTTCAATGGTGGTCGGTGCCCATTGCTTTCAATACCTTTATTAGGTCTGACAAGAGTATTTGACGACTTTATCTTGACGTTGGTGATCTTACTCTGGTGGAGTATTTATTCTAGGAGTTGATAAGACGGTGCAAGTGAGAGGTCGAATAGAACTATCTGAGCTCCATGTTGGGGACATATTTTCTTCTATCTTTTTCTTTGAAGAAGAAGAAGAAGAAGAAGAAGAAGAAGAGATCTCACCAAGTCTTGCTTCTCCAAGCTCAGTAGTACAGGCATAAAGGTTGTTATTCTCAATGAAATTTTCGCTGAGCACGAGCAATCTCAGATAGGCTTGCATGCATATATTGATTGCTACTTTTCCTAGTAAATTCTTTATAGGCTTTTTAGATAAGAAGGTAGCAATTTTTTTTCAAGACCATGCCTTTGGCATGTATTTCATTAAGAAGATAATAGTTTGTTACATCAAACACTCAGTAATCAAAAGATTACTGAACCGACACCCCCACGAGCTCGTACGAGATTGTAATTACATGAAACATATGGTGCTACTCACAGAAGGTATTAATTTTGTCCCTATACCAATGACCTCTATGTACTTATCTATACCATTTCACAGTACTTATGCAGAGGTTGTTTTACTCTGTTGGCTTTGTTCGTTGGTAGTACTGGTCAGGGCCGTTTGATGGTGGTGTTTCATGTAATCTTTTCGTCTTTTTTCTCGTATATATATTAGTAAAAGTCGCAGCAATTCTCTTGCCGTCTTTTGTAGAAAAAAACTTTTCATGTGTGATAGGCAAATGCAAAGTACTGACATTAAAATACTTAATTTTCATGTCGGTATACCCTTAAAAAATATGCCACACTATAAGAGTGATGAGTCTAAAATACCAGTTTTTACCTTTTAGAAACATGGCGTGCTTTTATGGGAAACTCTTGACGTGGGTGCTTCTTTCTTTAATTTATTCTAGAATTTAACCACATTATTCTTTCAGTGGTAGCAACGTACCTATCGACAACGAGGTGTCTATTATGATTTTGGCAATCTCAAGATTTGCTAGTCCAACTTATTTCTTTGAAGATGCTTGTAGAAGTAATTTGTGTTGAATTTATAGAGGAGAGTATATATGCTCGTGTACATGAGCGCCTACACTTATACAGAGTAGTTGGTAAAAAAAAGTTACGGACTGTAGTTTACGCCAATCGCTTTTTATATTGAAGTAAAAAAGGGCGAGGTATAGTTTCTACTTTGAATATCACTTTTAACTTTGTGGCATTATTTAGGAACAATTTGTTTGCCGCAGCGGAGTAGGTGGTTGGCGGCTCAACCCCTCTCTAGAGTGCCGTTTCCAAGCGTGGAAGCTCAAACAGTGTATGTATGGGCTCCATCAAGGATCCACCGCTGTATGGGCTTCATCACGGGTTCATGACGAGGCCGGAGGTGTATGACAAGTTCTTCGGCGACGAGACAATTGAGGGCCTATCGGCGAACCTGACGGAGGCCGATGCCGATGCGCTGGACGTGATCTTCATGGCTTGTCAGCCGCGAAGACACAAGGCCACCTCTTAGTTTGCGTCATGGCATCAACATTGGTTGTTTCTTCTATGTAATGTGACTAAGGTCGACCTAATTTTCTTCTTCCAGGATATATGGTCCAGCCATGACTGCGTTTACCGTCTTGGCGCTCGTTTAAAGCGTGTTGTATGTTTGTCTAAACTCTTCTACCTATTATAATGATACACAAATCTTTTGCGTATTCATGGAAAAAAAAGTTGCAAACATAGTTTGAAACAACCAACCACACTGTCGCAATGGGGCTGCTCTAAGTTGTAGAGATGCCTTCTCACAATGCACTCAAGCCTACCATAGTGTGGGATGCTCAATGTGGTAGCACACGTTAGCTTACATACCACCTATGAACATATGGATATTGTGAAGACGACTAGAATTGTTGGGATGTTGATCAAGATGAGCACACTAGATCACTGCTAGGATACGATCAGTGACGTATTAACAGGATAACTATTTTTTTAAGTGTACTAATTGATAGATAGGACATATGTATTATAAATGGTGGAATCCAACAAGAAGAAATGTTACCTTCCCTTTCTTCATTACATTACTTCTTGTATCATTCGGTTAGATAAAAATCTCATGTTGCATGTTATTCAGTTTCTATCCATTCATATATATATATAATGTCTATTGAAAACCGTACATAAGATGGGGATGTAGCTCAAATGGTAGAGCGCTCGCTTTGCATGCGAGAGGCACGGGGTTCGATCCCCCGCATCTCCAATTTTGTCATGTTTTTTCTATTTTCCTTTTGTATTTTCCTTTCCCCGTTCCACAACAGCAGCAGGTCAGGATAGCTGTGTGGCTGAATCCACTTGCGTATCGTGTGCGGCAGAGGATTTCTACAGCTCCATTTTTATCATTTCTACCCCTTTCCCCGTTCCATAACAGCTACAACAGGTGTATCAGTTCAATTGCGTAATGTACAGTCTTTAACTGACAACGCTAGTCAGCTAGTGTTCGTGTGCGGCAGAGAAATTTCTGCAATTTTTCGTCGGGGCCATGGCTACCGTTCCTTTCCCTTCTTATTATGTGGCCATTGGCAAAGTGAACAGCGACGCCTCATCGCCCTGCTACTGCTACCAGCCTTACCACCACCACAGCTGGAATGTACGAGCCTCATCAACCTGCCACCTCCCTCCACACCTTCGAATGCTGCCGGCGCAGGCACTTGCACACACATCTCCCATGGCGACAGCAGCGTCCACGGCCTCGCGCACCTTCGCGCCGTTCCTCCACCGGCACCCGCAGCGCCGGAAAGCAGTCGTCGTCGTCGCCGCTGCGAGCGCGCCGGATGCCGAGCCGACGACGGCCGACGGTGCCGGACCGGCGAAGAAGAAGACGGTGGACACGAGGATACACTGGTCCAACCCTGACGAAGGGTGGGTAGGAGGCAGCACCAAGAAGGAAGGCGGCAGTGGCGGCGGAAGCGGTGGTGGCAGCAAGAATGAGCCGTTGGGAGGGAGGTTCGCAGACCTCATGAACAGCGCATCCGAGTCTCACTACCAGTTGAGTTCATTCCCAATCTCTGCATTCAAACTCAAACTCTGAACACAAATTTGGCAGACATCCCAATTCATCAGACTATTGTCATGTCTTTTTGAATCATAGTTCAAATATCTGCAAATCCAGTCAATCTTGTTGCCGTCCAGTTTATATATATCTGTTGGAATTAAGAACCAAAATCTCTGTTTGACATACTGTCATCATCATTTCAATAGTACTATATTACTATCGGCGATCCATGTTCCATGACTGAACTGCAAAATCTGTGGCTTTGTTATAACCCATCCAGGTTCCTGGGGATAGAGCCAGCGGCGGACATCGAGGAGATAAAGGCGGCATACCGGCGGCTGTCCAAGGAGTACCACCCGGACACGACGACGCTGCCGCTCAAGGAGGCGTCCAAGAAGTTCATCCGCCTGCGGGAGGTGTACAACGTGCTGAGCAAGGAGGAGACGCGGCGCTTCTACGACTGGACGCTGGCGCAGGAGGCCGAGAGCCGCCGCCTGCAGCAGCTCAGGTCCAGGCTCGAGGACCCCTACGAGCAGGACATCATCAACTACAAGTCCGTGCCGGACATGGTCGACCGCCTCGGCGGCAAGAACATGGACCTCAGCGAGCAGGCCATGACAGCGCTCACCTTTGATATCGTCGTCATCATCATCTCCATGTGCAGCATCGTCTATGCTCTCTTCTTCAAGGAGCAGTACTGATTGGAGCACAAGAGCGGCAAAGGTTGCAGGAGTGTACCATAGACAACAGTATAGGTTAATTTACTGATAATGTCGTAAGATTGTGTTTTTGGATGTTATGCGGTGTATCATGTGATGTCCAATAGAATAAGGTAGCGACGACAAGTCATGGTATGGTGCCAACAATCCTATATTTGCTATCAAATCATGGTTCCAGTATACATCTGTGACATCATGGTTTATTGCATCAGAAGATACAAATTCTGACAAAAAAGAGGGCAATATCGCCTAACCAGATATCTGGCGCACTCTGTACTATCTAGTTTCATTGGTTAAATAAGTGAGAAAAAACCTGGAAACAAATCTCCCATGCCATACATGACACTATAACATGGGTTGTATGTATCTAAATGCTTAACCTTCACACTCGATGATCTTGACAACAGAAGAGTCACCAATCTTTTCAAAGATTATCAACCTGTCGAAAGGCTTCACTATGCCGACTGACCGACCATAGCTCACCGCAAGTTTTATCCCATACTCTTCCTTTGTTAGACCACCAGTTTCAGCCTATTAGAGTTTAACCATGCATGGTTAGCCATATGTTTTGTTTACATATAAGTCTAATCTTAGCCAAAAAACAGTGCTTACATACCTCATCAGTACTCCCCATCAAAGGGTACACGCCTCTCACTGCGAAACACTGCCTTGCCTGAAAGTAAATTTAATAATGGTTACATACAAGTTCGTTGTCCTGCTTCACGACAACCAGAAGACTATGGAAGCATGAAACTCAACAGAATCAAAGATATATACAAGTTACCTGTGTTGTGCCATAAGAACGCCATTTTGATGGATCAGATCCTTCACGTGGGAAGATAACTGCTAAAACTGGCATTGTTGGCCTGTACTTAGCAATTAACCTGTGGACAGATAATGAGCATAAAATGAATTGATTCCTTTGTATGATGGAAATGTATCCAATGACGTGCTGATCATGGAATAAAGTGGAGCACCTTGCAGCTCTCCCTGAGAATGTGAACACAACAATTGCAGCAGCTTTTACTTTGATTGCGGAACCAACCTAAAAAAGCAAGTAATGATCGATCACTAATATTCTTTAGATTAGAAAACTTGTGTTCATTCCCAATGAATTGATAGTATTTACCGCTGCTGATGCCACAGATTCCTCATGGGGCATTGGGTCACCTACATGCCACATTACTTTCTTGAACTGAAGTGGCTGATTATACACAGTCTCAGCCTAGAGGATGTATCATTGATTAGTCAAGTATTTCAGATGGTTGAATGGTTCTATTATAGTTTCTTCTTAAATAGAGACATACTTCGGCACATATTCTCCCCACAGTACTCACTGCATCAACAGGATAAAGCCCTCGGAGTGTCTCCGCACCAAGCAAAATGCCATCAGTGCCTGGAGAACAGCACAAGAAGTAAGAACGACATTCATAAAGTGGTGGAAATGTAGTAAAAATATATTCACCATCTAGGACAGCATTTGCAACATCAGTTGCCTCTGCACGGGTAGGGCGTAGATTGTCAATCATGCTGTCCACAACTCGAGTGATGATCACAGGTTTACCATCCAGATTGCATTTATGAATAGCTTTCTTTTGGAACATGAAAACCTGAATTGCCAAAAGTAACATGTTATGACAAATAGCAAGAATGATTTGCAGTTAGAACGTCTGTGTAAACTCTGCACTGGAAAGTAAAGGTTTCAGAAGTATTTCCAGGTGTTTCTTTCACTAGTAAGGGTGTATTTGGTTTGAGAAATGAGGTGGTCCATCATCTTCTCACTCAGTTTTTTGTACTGTTTCGTGGACTAGAATGAGTTGATGGTCCAACACATCAATCTCACAAGCTAATAATCAGTACAAGCATATGAGGAAAGGGTGATTCCACAAAAATTCAAGGGATGGACTCATGATAAACCACCTCATCTAAGATGGAGTGGTTCTAAAACCAAAGACACCCTAAATGAGTCACTTAAACTTTGGCCCGATAAGGATGTCAATAACAGAATTTCAGACCATAACATTGGAGTTTCTCTTATATTTATATGGTATTGTTTAAGAATTGTCATATTCAGGCATCATCGATGTACATGAATAAATATAGACATATTTGATAAAATGCTAGGGATATACAGGGTAAATTGGGATTTTATACAAGATTAGAACTTACGTTTTCTGGAGGAAGGTCAATTCCTAGGTCTCCTCGAGAAATAATGATGCCATCCGCCACTTTGAGAATGTCATCAAAATGATCCAAACCCTAACATGAAAAGCACAATGCAATAATCAGAAAAGCATTGAAACAAACTGGTGTCAGTATCTTCATAAAGCATGATGTTTACCTCAGAATTTTCAATCTTTGCATATATCTGAGTGTCAGGAAGGGCATGTGATTGTAAAAAGGCTCTGAGCTGCAAATCACATATATCTGAGATCAGCATAGTCTCCATACTTTCATAAATTACATCAATTCAATAACTCAGGTACTGTATGCCAAGAAAACACCAAAAGCTTATTGTGGTGCCAGCTGCCAAGACTATATGCTCAGATGCATTGAGAAATAATAATACAATGGCATATCATTCATGATGTGCTATGATGATCAAACAAATAATTGCTTGACTTATCATTTGTTTTTATGTACAAGCATCTATGTTGATTATCTTTTCTTCAACTATTTACCCTATGTACTTCAATTAACTTAGAGAAGCGTCTGCGTTATTGCTTATCTTCCGAGTTGTGTCAATAGGGATGCTCCTTGAATAAAACTATATATATTGAATAGGTTGATACTTTGCAGACACTGCTTATTGCAACTTGATTTTTGTTAATGGAATCAACATCATATGCATGCTTCAGATAAACGATACACTAGAAGGAACCATAAAACAAAACCAAGAAGTAGTAACATGGATGTTTAATTCAAGCACAAGACTGGGAGAAATAGGAAAGAAAACTCACCTCCCTGACATCTTCAGCAGAGCGGGTATGGGAAAGTGATATAATGTCAACGCTGTTACGTGAGCCCCAAGTTGAAATGACCTATTGCAAGAAAACTGTACTCAGGACAACCTTGGAAAGATATAATATAATAGTATAAACATGTACATATACAATTTATGCCTTAAAAACACAACATGGGAATAAATAACACAGTAATCTTTCAAGAATTCGGGTATAACTATGAGGATTGAGGAAAGCGATTTGATGAATCAGCCGAGTTTGACTTCACATGGCAGATTGAAAAAAAAAACATGTCTTTACAAGCACATCCTGTTCATATGTGGTACGATATTTGTGTACACATGCAGAATCACTACAGAACAAATTATTTAATAAGAAGTATATTAACATGTAACCGCTCAGGCAGAACACACCTGATTTCTTTCAAGTAACCATAAATTTCTGTGGTTGAGATTTGGTGAGAGAGAGCTTCTAAAGCTTAAAATGAAAATATAAAATAGTAACACAAGACATGCAATTGAACTATGGTTTCTAATGTTCAAAAGAAGTTAGTAGCACAATCGTTTTGGAATTTGGACAGACAACATGTAAAGTAAAAAAAAATTATGGCAATATAAAACTCAATATTATGTAAAAAGAAATTTAAAGATAAAATTACTTGTTTGTCATATTCACTCAAAGTGGGCATATTGATGTGAACTTGTGAAACATGCAAAGTGAAAATGGGGCCAGCAAGTGTAGCTGCGTTCTTCACTAGACAATTTACATTTTCCCCAGAAGTCTCTACAACCTGCAAATTACAGCATATAAGCAACGGATAACTGCAAAATGGCATTTACTTGAGAAGAAACTAAAAATCCACATACTTCTAGCCACACAGACGTTGTTTCGCTTCCTGTGAAGAGATATTGGCCCATAAAAAGAGTATCACCCTTCTTCACAGCCTGAATTCACAGAAAAGGGCAATACAGTTAAATGTACCAACAAATAAGAGCATGAACTTACATACAAATGTTTTAAAAAAATAGTTTTTGCTGTGAAAGAAAACTTATTAGTTTCATATTATCGCACAAAATATCCTGAAATTATATCAGGAGTCACAAAAGAGCAGAATAAACCCATCCAATAGAATATGGAGAGAAAATAATAACACATATTTAACTGATCCACATTATTCACTTACTTTTGCAAGACCGCCAAATTTAATTGGTAGGATCTCAGCAGAGGGAGCTTTAGAAACATCTGGAGTTATGATAACATGATTCCCAGCTTTCAACTCAATTGGCTCACCAGTGGAATTAAGAACCTGAATTTCTGGACCCAGAGTATCCAGCATTACCTACATAGAGTAAGTCAGGTTAGATATTGATAAGAAGATATGACTCTCAGCATCAATCTCAACAGTGGAAAACAAAGGCATTGTTGATCAATCTAATAGAATTAGAATAACAACGCATAAAAGGCTAAACAAAATACAAAAATGAGAAGGCATGCAAATCTGACAAGAGAAAGAATATCTTTTTTCTTGTCCACAGGGGCTGTAACTATCCTCTTCTTTATTAATAGAAATTGACACCATTCACAGAGAGAGAGAGAGAGAGAGAGAGAGAGAGAGAGAGAGAGAGAGAGAGGGAGAGAGGGAGAGAGAGCGAGAGGGAGAGAGAGAGCGAGAGGGAGGGAGAGAGGGAGGGAGGGGGAGGGAGGGGGGAGAGAGAGAGAGAGAGAATCTGAGCAGAAACTTACAAATAAAATATTTATATGAATGAACCATTGAAAATATTTTTTCTACCTACTGAAAACTTATGCAAGTTGTAGATTTGACTACTTCTAAGATAGCAGAACAAATATTCTTTAGTTAATGTTACCTACACCTACCTAAACTTGAAGCTCCGTTATTTTCCACTTAGTTGTGATGAAAACCTTATTATTTTACAAGTTTGTGTCATCCCATATATATGACACACATAGAATAACAGGAAAACTTCAACATAGCAAACATTATTAATAGGAAAAGACCTGTGTCCCAGGAAGAGGTTTGTACAAGTACAATTTCTATAGTTAACAACATAAAGTAAACAGAAGCACAAGAAAAACAAATAAGCCTACAACATGCAAGAAAAACATTCAACAGAAACTAACTATACTATACGGTGGTATCAATGTAAAATGTGATTTGTAAGCATTCACAATTTTTCATATGGGCAGTGCATGTTAGAAGATCAAACTTAGTTAACAGCTATCATTGCAATAATATGGTAGACAACAAGTCTTTAGATCTTTATAATGGGAATCTTACACAAAAAGCAGGCACATGGTAGTGCCATGCAGTGGTGGAGACAGGGGGCGGTCTATCACCCCGCAGCGTTCTGGTGGCCCCAACATGTACCTTACTCAAATAGCTAATTAATTTCTAATTTCTAATTTGCCAGTTACTATGCTAATTAGAGGTTTCATTTCTTGTTTCTTCCTTTGTATTTATCTCTAGTGGTATCCATATAATCTAGGATCAGTCTTCTTACTATCTTCCCCATCTCTTTTGATCTTGTTGTTGTTGTGATTTTTATTACCTACTGGTTGGTCGCTACAATATATATACGCCTAATTAGCTTGTTAACAAATGTAGTTAGTGATTTCCTCATTTGTTCTCCCTCCGCATTTATCTCCGGTGACATCTATATTATTTAGGACTAGTATTCCTTTTATCTTCTCATATCATCTGCTTTATTCTTTTTATTACCAAGATTTTTTTGGCCTAAGTAAAATTTTGCTCTAAACACATGCTGTGATGGATCTATCGAAATTTCCTTTTTACAGAAGAAATGAACTAAGCACATTATTCTTGTGTTGTAAAACTATGTCAATTTTTCGATTACCTTTAGGCTTTTTCCCAGCATCCCAGATATAACAATGTATCCAAGTCCTAAACTACATACATTAAACTACAGGAACTATGCAGGATAACATCAAAATTATTTTTAGCGTCTCTGCACTTATATTCATCCACAGCAATAAAATTACCACTGGCTGCCTCAAAGGTGGTGCGGCACCACTGCGCCCTAAGTTTTCTAGTAGAAACTGAATTCAATGTCAAAACCATGTTACATTCAAACTGTCTTAAACAAGCAAACCAATATAAGAGCCCACCAAATAAGTTGTAAGTGATCAAGGGTCATTAGGCAATTTCCTTTCTACTGAGAACCCAGTAACAAATGGCCCAGGCAAGGCAACATTTGCACATTGAAAGATACTTCACCATTCACCAATCATGTCCATATGTGCTAATTAATCAACTCTCAAGATTTCAGGAATACACTTACAGGGCACAACTTCTTAACATTCTGCGCCGCTTTCCTCAGATTGTCAAGGGTCTCCTGGTGGTACGCAGCGTCCATCCATGAGAAATCAAAGCGTGCAACTGCAAAACAAAAACAAACACATATCAACTTTACTATTAAGATTAGCTAATATTAATTAATAACCAACAATATCAGAGTTAATCCCATTGCAAATAAATGAAGATACAAACAAAGCTGTTGAACTCAAACCTGACATTCCAGCAGTGAGGCATTCCTGAATAACCTCAACCGAGTGTGACTTGGGGCCGAGCGTCCCAACAATCTTGGTGAGGGACGGGAATACTTTCTGCACAGGTACACACACGACAAACGAATCAGCTGAGAAACGCCGTTAGTTAATCCTCAAGACCAAGTCAAACCGAAGTTCCATCACAACTGATCGCCCAAATCAACGCACAAGTACTGAATAATAATCCCAATTTGAAATCTCACTCCATTTCAACAAATCCACGCGCCACAAATAAACCCCAATGCTTGCGCGCACCAATCACACGCATCACTCAAAAATTGGAGTGCCCCCAAATTCGCCAAACCCGGCACACTCTGCTCACCCCTCAGCGCACCAAATCGAATCCAGCCAGCCCACCAACCAAATCACTCGCCGCATCCACACGTGCGCACGCGCAGATGCGCACACGGGGCGCGTAACGCGCGAGATCCACCAGGTACGGGGAAGGGAAACACGGAGAGAACTGAAATGGAGGCGGCGGCGGCGGCGGCGCTTACGGGCTTGGCGGGGGACAGGACGGACGCGAGGCGGACGGGCTCCTCCAGGAGCATGTGGCTGGCGCCCTGCATCTCCGCACTCCTCCTCGCAGAAACCTTCTCTCCCCTTCGGTAGGGTTTTGCCTCGCCGGCTCCGACCGACTCCGCGTCGCCGATGCGATCGGCTCGAGGTAGACGATGACGGGGACGAGAGAGAAATGGAATGGAATGGAATCGGAGAAAGGAAGAGAGGATGCAAAGCGGGCGAGTCGTGGGGAGAAAGAAAGAAAGGAAGGAACACGTGGCGGTTCGGTTCCCGTTTTGAATGAATCTCTCGAACGGTTTTGACGCGACAAACCCCGGGGGCCCACTGGTTTGCGTGCTGTGCGGCGTCTCACGGGTGCGTGGGGTCTTCGGTCTGGTCCGGCCCACCGTCAGGGAGTCAGAGTGGAGGGGGTAAAGGAGTTGAGTGTGAGAAAGGTTTGTGGGCTGGTCAGCTGGGGCCATCAAAGCGACGGATGCGCGCCGCGTAGCGTTGAACGGCCTATCGGATGGCTGGCGCGCGAAAAGCCGTGCCCCGGCGTGGCGAACGGGGAATCTGGGATACCGTGTGCTTCTCCCTATCATGTCGTGTGGGTCCCACCCGCACGAAAACGACTTCAAAGTTCAAATGCTCGTGCAAGCATTTTTTCTTTATAATCATGGTTTTTTTTACGCCTCTAATCTCTAATCTGGGTACAGCTGTAGAATCTGTTCATACACACACGTCCACTCAACACACGCACACTACTCACACTCACACCATCCGTGTACAAACAAACCTACAACTCTATACTCAAATATGAAGACCGCGTCCTTCTTGAGATCATCAAAACCCTCCGACTTCGTAGATGACAGGCACGTCGCAATCCCATTGTGCCTTCACGCGAGAAAGGCAGACATCTGAAACTAGTCCAAGCGGACACTGTTTATTATGGGGGCACACCCCGGTGCGAGGCCAGGAGTCGAACTCCAGACCGGTCGCTCGCACACCCGCGAAGCAGACCACTAGGCGCGTTCGCTTTTCTTTAATCATGGTCTATATATAGCAACGACCACATGCATATTGGAGAAACTAAATCCATCACATAAGTATACGGGTACCCTTATTATATTAGTAATAACTATTTTAAATTTGATCAAATTTATTTAAAATAAATTAACATTTAAGAATTTTTCGTGTATTTTTTATGGTTGTTTGGTACCATAAATATACATATTTTTGTTACATAAATTTTGTTAAATTTTAGATAGCTATTTGTTTGATGATCTAGCTCTGGCTCTAGTTTCAACGGTAGCTTTAGTACGGCGCTAGTTGGAGCCGCACCAAATAGCTGCAGGAGTGAGAGAAGTTTGATTTAATTTAATTTAGAAAATAGCCACAATATTTAGGTAAAAAGACATATTTAGCCATTTATATTTAAATTTCTATATCTATATCTATATCTATATCTATATCTATATCTATATCGAAAAGCCTAAATCTCACCCTGACCTCACAACCAGTTTCTCACCCTCGACTTCTGCGCCCAACCACTCTCGCTCATCCTCGGCAGCCGGTTCGATCCTCCGCGCCGTATTTTTTTTTCTTTTTTCCAGAAAAACAAAAACCGTCGCCAGGGCCTGGCCGCATCCAACAGGCACGAGGCACTCCTCTCCCCCAGGCGCGATCTTCAGGGTAGCGAGGCAAGGCAAAACGGGCGGCGCCGCCGCCGGCGACGACTGCCGCAGCCGCAACTGCCGGTGCTGGAGGGTTCCCGTGATGCCGCCATCGACCGTGGCATATCCATCTACGCCAAGCCTGGCTCCAAGGTCGCCACCATCACAGGTCCGATCTGCCCCTTTCTAGTGCCTCCATCTCGGCTGTCACGGTTGTTCCTCTCGCTATTTGCTCAAATGACGACGCGCTAATGTGTGATGTTCTGCGTAGATCGGAGACGAGACGGTGGGTGTGCAGATCGACGCAGGCCGCAGGATTGGGGCTGCCCCCTTTCGCGATTAGAAGGACCGAGAGGGAAGGCCGCCGCCGCGTCCATTTGCGCCACCGCCCCCATGTCCATTGTGCCGCCGCCGCGCCGATCACAGGCTACAGGAGCCCGAGTAACGCTGCTGTCCACCGCCGCACCAACTGGACGGCTAAAGATCAGCTCCGGCGACGCCTCCGTCACTCCAGGTTTGCTCATGAGTCACGAGACAGGGCGCTGTACAGGGTTCATGCCAAGGCCATCCCTCACGCACCCGTGATGCACGCGGGACCTTGTGTCTGCTTTTTGGTCTTTGTCGGATTATTAGTTCAGCTGTTTTGTTGCGAATACATAGAGCTTAAGTATATATGTAAAATTATATATGTAAAATAAATTCAGTCACAACCGATTATGCTATGTTCCTACCCTTCGTTCATATCTCATTTTGCAACGAAACTTTATATTCGGATCTCTGATGCAGTGATGTTGCTTGTCAGATGAAGTAACGGGACTTGGAAAATCTGTGGTTCTGGGGGATAAAATCAAGGCAACCGTGTATATGTGGTTAGTTTTGTTGCCAACGGCACTTTTCATATTTCCAACAGGTTATTGTGAATTTTTAATCCTCTATATTTGTTTGTCTTTGCAGGCTGTAGTTTCACTTGCGTATTCTCTGTAAGTTAATGCAATAACTTTCAGATAAACATATAGGCGTTAACTGTCTTCTAATTGATAGTTATTGTTTTTGTTTTACCTCAGTCGGTTTGATCCATCAACTAAGCTGGGACTTGATGTTGCCTCGTGCCTCATAACAAGGAATCTTCTCCAACTGCAAGGTGTCTTGTCTTTTTTAGGGGAAGCCCCTATTGCGGTCAATGTACCTATAGGCGAGGAAGTTGAGGGAAGAAGAAAATTTGTGATTCGCCTGTAACTTCTATGCTAACTGAATCAACCGCATAGTGTAGGCCAGTAAACGTGCCTTAAGTGCCATCTACCTGAATGTCCTCTTGGAAATTAAATTATTTGATGTAAAAACATTAGCACAAATAAGAAATAAGCATAAATGGAAGCTTATCTTCAGTATAGCAATATTTGTAGTTTTCTCTGATCATATTTAAATCCTAATTAGCATATTTCCTTCAGGTACACACCTATCTCTGATACAGATTTTAAAGGATGTTTTGACTTATTGATCAAGGTATGTTAAAACTCACCCTTCCGTCACGTGCGCCTGCAGTCAGCATGCCTCGTGGAGCTGTTGGTTTAATTTCTGTTTTCCTTTTCATTCATGTGCTGTGGCAACAGATCATGCGTTTGTTCAGAGAGTCTGCAGAGAGCATTACCAGACTCTAGGGGGAGATGGAGGATGCCAAGAAGCTGCTTGGCTGCCTTATATTCTTGGCTGAGCTGCTTGGTTTCAGTCTGTCTGGGTGATGAACTGGTAGGCAGGTTGTTAAGGTATGCTGATATGATAAGCAGTAAAGCAACACTTGAGAATGTCACTGATGTTATCGCTGATGTGTACATACAGCTCGTGTTTAGGTAGGTGGCAGACTGCAGTAATGGGACTTTGCATAATCCATGATCTCCTAGCAATGAGGCCCTGGTATTCACAATTCAGTTTAGCTCAGCATTAATAACTTTTAAAATCAGAACCATAGAGATTGAAGCAACGATTGATGAATTTTCTTTTGAACAAATTGCTAAATTAAATTTGAGAATTGTCTTTTATATTTTGTTGTTCATGGTATCTCCCTATCCAAAATATTCAGAATGATGCAAGTTTGCCAATTGCTTACTCACAAGTTTGCTCAGGATATTTCATATCCTTATTTGAGTTACTGCTATGCTTGGGTTGTACAGTTAACATACATTTTGCTCAAGATATTTCCTATCCTTTTTGTTATCAGGTAAAAGTCAAGGAAACAATGGAGAAAGCTTTATGGGACGTGGTCAGTCTTGCCTATTTGCTAAGGATAGAGTGTTGGAGCCTGCTTGAGACGAAAAAATATTTTGGCATAATAAAATGTCTTGTTGATATACCTGTTTCTTAATTTTGCATCTCTGGATCTGTAATGCAATGCTCTGAACCCCTAAGCATATATATTTATAACAAGGATGATGACTGCATTTTAGATCCTCACTTTGTCACTCTGCATTTTAGGTCCTCATTGTATCCTCATTGTATCACTAAGAAAAGAAGGCTTGAATAGAGGTAACATAGCATTGGCCCTTTTCTCCCGATTTCTTGCAACAGATTTGAGATACATGATTGAAAACTTGAGAGTTATTTACATTCAATTTGTTCATTGGGGGTACATTGTGTTCTGCTCAGTGATGATATTCTGGATAGCTGTTTTAAGGTGCCCAGGAAACTTGAGTCTTGTGATTATTTTACTGTGTATCTCTCCTTGGTAACTATTGAGTGTAAACTGTAATGGCCCTAAAAAATGGTTGAGTCAAGAGGCCTTACAAAGTTTTTGTCACTATCTCAAAAATTAATTGATTGCTCCATCACTTTCTTGTGGTGTTTCTATGTAAAGCATACTCCAAGTTAGGTTGACATATGCTTATAGTTCATATGCTAACATGAACTGATGGACTATTGATTCTCTCCTGACCAATGATGCTCCTCTAACTCTACGTGTGAGGTAATCTAGGTTGGCTCTTCATTGGAAGGGAACACCTGGAGTCTGCTTTTCAGGTGAGGTGATCCTCTGTGTCTCTCATTTGGTTTCTTGTTGCTATCTTTGCTTCTGCATTTACTTGGTTGGTCTTTGTGTGCAAGAATGACTACACATGATTTGTTTGAATGCTTATGTATTGGTTTGCTTCAAGGGTGGTGAGACGAGGACGACGAATGGCTTTGAGTAAGCGGAGTTGGTGTGGATCGGCGACGACCTTGGCGTAGTGCGAGGTGGACGTCATGGCATAGCATGGCTACCTAGATCGTCGATGGACCGAGTGGTGGTGACTGCAAGGAATCTGGGACGAGCGAGACTATCATGCCTTGTTATAAATTAGCAGTTTTTGTAAATTACATGGCCGAGGAAGAGACAATTTTATGATGCCTTGTTATGCGTATTAGTGTTTTTCGGATTATATAAATGGTAATATACAATTACACTTTGAAGTGCACCCCTGAAATTAAGCCGTAGCGTTAGCACGGGCATTATACTAGTCTCTTATATAGTCCTAAACCCACTACAGGTCTACAATTCTATCTCAAGACACCAGACATCCACATTAGCAGTCCACTAGCATATACAATTATGACACTTATCTATTCATGCAAGCAGTGCACATTATCATGCCACATCATAACACTAAATAATTCACACACCATTCCGTAGCAACCCGTGTTGTATGCTTCTAATTTTGAATAAGAAATGACCAAAGATCCCCGTAAAACTATTTTTGCATAAAATAAAAGTGATTTGTAGCATTCAGAAAAGACAATTGCGTTGACTTTAAAAGAACCTTTTATAAAGACTGAACAGGTCAAAAAGAATTGTTTGGAATCATGAAATTGTTAAGATCTGCCTTTTTGAAGACGGAAGCTAAGGAAGATAGTGGACAGAAGATTGGACGTCAAAATGTCAACGGGGACCCGATCCCCGAATCCCCGTGGGGAATTCTCCCATTAGGTTATGGGTTTGGGTGAAAATTTCCCCCCATGGAGGGTTAAATGGGGAGGATTTGATCCCCATCGGGTATCACGGGGGCGGGTCTAGTATGCCTCTCCCCGTCCCCGTTCCCCGTGGAGCCCCGATTATAACAAGGCCCAGTAAAGGCCCAGTAAGTGAAGGTCATACCTGTGTACGTATATAAGCCAAACAAAACCCTAAACCTATCTCCTCACTCCTCAGCATCTCCCTTTCCTTTTCCACTGGCCGCCGCTTTCACCGCCCGCACCGCCGCACGCAGTCATCTTCTTCGTCTCGCCGCACGCAGCCACGCCTCTCCGGTCGCGACCTCGCCCCACGTACACGCACCTCGCGCGGTTGCCGGTGCGAGAGGGAAGCGGAGGCACGGCGCTGAAGGAAGCCGAGGCGCAGGCGCGCAGCGCTCCGGAGTCCGGCCGCCGCCCACCATGGCTGCATCTGAACCCTCGTCGTCACCACCCGTAAGCTTGGGCGCAGAAGAAGCAAGGTGAGACATCATGCATTTCGTAGTTCCTTAGTCCGTACTTAGAAGCGCATCTTAGTCCGGCCTTGTTTGCCTTCCATGGCTACGTCCTTGGCTCACTAACCCACGTCTGGCGGTCCTCTCAAGGGACGCCATTGATTTGGATCCGCCGCCGCACGCTATGCTTGCTACTGGATCTGCCGTCGTGCTGCCTGGCTCTGGCGACGGCTGCCTACTACTGGATCCGCCGTCGAGCGGCCTCCTGCTACTGGATGTGCCGCAGTGCGGCCTGCTGCTACCGTAGCCGCCGCCGTGCGGCCTGCTGCTACTGCTTTAGCTTCTGGTCGTGGCCCCTCGTCGGGCTCCATTGCCAACGGTCGGCCTCCAAAGCCAATACTGAAAAAGACCAGCCGTCTTCCAAGTCCAGGAGCTCCTGCTCCGACTACTCCAGAGGCGTCAATCGATGGTGGCGTCCGGCTGCTAAAATCAATAGGGTTTGGTTCTTAGCTCGCTGCGCCTTTTATTTTTGTCATTAACTCAATTTTTTACCATGTATGAACTAGATTTATGGCTTATTTATGATTGCAGACTTGCTGTTCAATTAATTTCATTGCATATAGTGTTTATGATTGCGGAGTTCCATGGCTTATTAACATGTCTTGTTTATATTAGATTAGATTTTATGACATGCATTCTAGTTGTACTATTATGTCTTTTCTGCTGAACATGTGTTATTTTTCTCACCATGAATGATGAACATTTATTTGTTATTTTTCAGATTCACTATCAATGCAACTCCGGGCAGCGGGAGCACCAGCCGGCAAGAATCACCTGCACCACAAACTGAATCTGTTAATGATTCTGATCCCATACAAATTGATGATGATGATGACGACGATGACACGGACTTTGGCACAAAGAGGAAGCTGACTTCTGTTGTTTGGAAGGATTTCAAGAAGGTGAAACTGCGTACTACTGGTGAAATCAAGGCTCAATGCCTTCTTTGCCATAAGCAGCTTGGAGGGAAAAGCACTAATGGTACGAGTCATCTTCATGACCATTTGAAAACCTGTACATTGAAAAGGATTAAGTTGGCAAATCAGAACAAGACACTTCACCAATCAGCTTTGAGGTTCAACTCCGTGGAGGAAGGGAAAGTATCTATGGAGAACTACACTTTTGATCCAGAAGTAGCAAGGAAGGAACTTGCTGCCATGATCGCACTACATGAGTATCCTTTGTGCATTGTTGATCATGCTGGTTTTCGAAGGTTTGTGAGTGCACTTCAGCCATTATTCAAGATGGTGACTCGAAACACTATTCGGTACTGGTCTTATTTGTTCTTCTGTACAAATCTTTGTGTATTTACTCTATCAATTAAATCTGAATTGTTCCTTTTTTAACCATTTATTAGGAAGGATATTATGGAAGCATATCATGAAGAAAGGAAGAAGGCCCTATCCTACATGGCTTCTACCAAGTCAAGGGTGTCTATTACTACAGACTTATGGACCTCAGATAACCAAAGAAGGGGGTACATGGCTATCACAGCCCATTTCATTGATGATTCATGGGTACTTAGAAACATTATTATGAGGTATTTCATCAAAAACTGAATTTATCTATTGCTGCAACAATATATATCTATTGCTGCTATAATTTATTGCTTTTGTCTTTTATTTGCAGGTTCATATATGTCCCTGCTCCACACACAGCTGAAGTTATTGGTGAAGTGCTCTATGATGCATTGGTGGAATGGAATATGGATGAGAAGATCTCAACATTGACTCTTGATAATTGCAGCACAAATGACAAGGTAATCATTGAACTAGTGAAGAAGATAGGCAAGTCAAATCTGCTGTTAGATGGAAAACTGTTGCATATGCGTTGTGCTGCCCATATTTTAAACTTGATTGTGAAGGATGGTTTAGAAGTGATTAAGGATTCAATTACAAAAATCCGTGATAATGTTGCCTATTGGACAGCCACACCTAAAAGAGTAGAGAAGTTTGAAGAGATTGCCAAACATGTTAGAGTTAAGTTGGAACACAAGTTAGGGCTTGATTGCAAAACAAGGTGGAACTCTACTTACAAGATGCTTAGCATTGCTTTGCCTTGCAAGGCTGTTTTCAATCGTGCATCAATTGTAGACAAGAAGTATGATTGTGCTCCTAGTGAGGAAGAATGGGCTTTTTGTAGAGAGGTAGTTGATAGACTCAAGTTGTTTAATGACATCACAGCTGTGTTTTCGGGGACAGAATATGTGACAGCCAATATTCAACTCCTAAAAATTTGTGAAGCTAAAGAGCAAATTAGGAATTGGAGTGTATGTGGCAATCCCATTATTGAGCAAATGTCAGTTGAAATGAGTGAGAAGTTTGACAAGTATTGGAAGGAAATCCAAGGACCGATGGGATTGGCCACAATTTTAGATCCTCGGTTTAAGACTGACTTTCTCCTAGGGTTCATTGAAACCTTAACTGGTGAATCCCATGAAGAGTGCACAGAGAAAGTTAGTGAGGTTAGAGACTCTTTGTATGATTTGATGAAGGAGTATGAAGTGGAAGAGGAAGAAGATAATATAGAATCCTCAGCTCCCCCACTTTCTAGTTCGGGTGTACTGTCTCAAATCAGTGCACGTGTTGCTAGTAGAAGGCCATCAGCAGCTAGATTCAAAACAGAGCTAGAAAGGTACTTGGAAGATGAGTTGGTTCCAATTGAGACAGAAAACTTTAAGATTCTTGATTGGTGGAAGGTGGCTGGGACACGTTATCCCATACTGAGGAAGGTAGCACGAGATATATTTGCCATTCCAGTAAGTTCAGTTGCGTCTGAATCTGCATTTAGCACTAGTGGGAGGGTTCTTTCTGAGCATCGCAGTAGGCTTAATTCAGATATTTTGGAGGCTTTAATGTGTTCACAAAACTGGCTGCGCAACAAGTATAAAGGTAGATAAGCTGTCCCATTTTTCATCATACTAGATAATTACAAAGGTTTCAAACTAATTCTTGCAATGCTTTTCTGTAGGTGAAGAAAGTGATGGAGCTGTTAGCTTTTGGAGTTGTCTTCAAGAGATCCAAGATGGGATGGAGGTATGTATAACTGAAATAAAACATTCTGTCCAGTATGCTCTCTTTGTTGACTTGACTAATTAATTGTATATTTTTTTGGTTGCTTGTTGTATACAGGGACTAGCACTTGTTTGAAGAGAAAAATTGGATGCTGGTGGGCTGCTGTATCCATCCTTAGTGTTGGCTTCTTTAGTTAAGAACTTTTCTTCTGTGTTGTAGTGCACTAATGCTATTGTCATGAGCCTATGAACTTGTAAACTTACTTATGGTGCTGCTTTTGGCCTTGTGCTGTTGTGCCAAGCAAACTATGCTGGATGCCTGGATTCCTAGTTGCTAGTTGGTTGGTGATGCACTGATGGTGAATGTATGAACCATGGTCTGAGACCTCAACTCTATGTGGCTGTTTGTGTTTCTGTGTTGTTTTGAAGCATTATGGCATTATGAACAAGTATCTGTTATTTTCATGTGGATTTATATGATGAATTGGTTGGATATTTGCTGTTAAATATAACAGTGATGCGGGGACGGAGATCCCCGCGAGGATTAAATCCCCGAACGGGGGACGGGGATGGGGTGGAAGTTCTCCCGTGACGCTTCACGGGGACGGGGATGGGTCGGGTTTTGCCTCCACGGGGACGGGGATGAGGCAGTAACCTCCGACGGGGAATTCCTCGTTGACATTTTGATTTGGACGCAGCAGAGTACTCTGGGAAGAAACGGTGTCTATTGTCCTATCCTATTGAGACCAGTGTTTGTTCATCTGGGCCGTCATCTAACTTGGGACACTACTTATCAATTGCCGCCACCGACCGCCTCACAGGCCAAGGTCGATGTCCAACACCAGCAGGCCAAAGCCCACTAACACCAGTTCAAAGCTACGGCCCTATTTACATGAAAGGAATGGCTTAAAGGGAAAAAAAAATCCACTTTTCCTCCCTTAACTTTTGCAAAAGTTTTTTTTTTCATTCTGAGCAGCAAAACCAGCTAAAAAACATCCCTGGTTTTACCTTCCTGCAGTGGTTTTGAATACAGCTTTGTCTTTTTTTATTTATTTCGGCCGATATCTGAAAAATCATAGTAAATCATAAAAAATCATAAAATCAAAAATCAAAATTTATTGGACTTCATATAAATAGATCTAGATAATATAGTATACAATTCTTTTAGATTTAGAGCTATGCTTTTCTGTAATTAAATAGAATAATTCATAATTACAGTTTCTATGGCTCATTCAATTGTGGTGAAATTTTTATAGTGACCTAATTATTGTATGCTTGAACTATAGTAAAAATTTCTTACTCACTGGATGATGTATAACTTAGTTATTGATTTATTTAGACTTAATAAATCTATAACTAAGTTATATACATGATCCTATGAGTATGAAATCTGTATATACTATATAGTTCATACCCACTAAGCAATAAATTATCCTAAAACTCAATCCTCATGCTGCCACATCACCACTATTTGCCACCACATGCTTCATCCAAATGCATGCACCTAAACTTGCCTCCATCTGCTGTCTCTTCAGCTATGAAATGAATGCATGCATTTGGAAGCACATGATTGCTATGAAATGAACAAGCACAAACATTATTATCATCGTTTCCTCTTCTAAACAATCAATGCACCTAAATTGTCACCGCAAACTCAAGTTAAGAAACTAAAAATCCATGCAAAAGAAAACCATCACTGCTGCCTTTGTGTTACTAGGTGCATGCCCGTGCGTTGCTACGGGTTTCAAAATTCATGCAATCATATATATATTTCCAACTAACACATAAAAGAAATATCTTATATGCATCATTGTTTGAATTTAAGTTCAGACATGGGTACCGAAACACTTTGTCTGATCAAACATCTCGCAAACAAAGCTTCGTAGTTTAATTTAGCTAAGTGCATCCTTGTAAGCCAATGTTGAAATACTACCATCACCAGGTAAGATGTTCAAGCTACATTGTAACCTTATGTCATTGCCTCCTTCCTCCTCCCTCCTGCCTAGTTGCATGAGCAAAGAATGGTGATGGCTACACAACTTCCATTACGACGCCTTGCCTGCACTCGAGCTTCTTTCTGCATGGCCTGCAGACATGATTGGTGGGAACCTCAAGAGAATAGAGCTGCCAAGCATAACTAAAAGATACAATTTAAAAGCTGATAAGCATTTTCTCAAATATTTGAAGCTCAGTATTTTCATCTTATAGGCATGGTGCACTACATGTTATATAACTATAGAAATATAGCTGTTTGCTACATGTAACCTCCTCCATTCCAAATTACAAGATGTTTTGAGTTTTTTAATACAATAATGTATATTCTAGTGTATAGAAAAAAACACGTATCTAGAAAAGCCAAGCATCTTACAATTTGGAATGTGGTGTAATGCATAAATGTAGCTGGTAATAAGTGAATAGACAACTGGTGCAAATTTCATTTTCTGGCAAGAACAATTGTTGAGTAGACTAACTATTAAATGAAATAACTTTTGTAGTTACCAATTAGGTAGTTGCTACCATTGTTGCTTCTTTTGTAGAGACTAACTATAACATTCCACCAGAGAAGCACAGAACTGCAAAGAAACATGAAGAAAATATATCCTAAAGTGTCAGACATGATTCAAAGGATAACATATGTGCTTAATCAAGATTGAATTCAGACAGATAAAAGATTCTGATTTAGGCACTGAAGTATATCATATTCCAGTCCATAGGTCAGGGCTCCATGTATATTTATTCATTATTATAAATTCTACTCCATAATTTTAGCAACAAAATTAACATCGAGAACTGAGAGGAAAGATGGCCTAGGATCTCATGCTTTGAGTACTACACTCAACCAAAAGGACATACCCTTAGACAAGGTGGTATACTACAATCCATGGTATCATCAAGTAAGGCAGTTGTTATTCACCTTCACTATATGCCTGCACATGGCTATATTCATTAGCTGACAATGGGGTGAAAACTGAGGCATGAATCAAACACTTCGACACACAAGGAGTTGGGTTAAAAGGTACATTTGGCCAGGTTCAGTAATAGGATCCACACTTTTGGTATGCGCCTAGGCCTGGCCAATGGATGTGCTCGTGGATGGTGGATTATGATAATTTGTGAGCATGAATCATCTCATCTTTACCAAAGAAAAACTGCAAGAGGTTTTTAAATACCATTTCATAAGTGACACTACACTGTTTTAGAAATATTTAGAAGATACAAATGTCAAGCGGGTAATCAAATATTTAGAAGATACAAATGTCATGGTCAGACAATTATATTAACCAATAGAAAATGGCTTCTGCTTTCACACTCTTATGAAAAGCATGGGTTATGATCAGATCAGGGATGTATAGTTCCTCCAGTGAGGAAGAAATATTGTCACATAGCTTGCGCCACCAAGCGAAGAATAAATCTGTCGTTGTGCGGCCAATTGCTTCGTGGGGACACTGCTGTGAAAACATAAACTGATGAAAAATGTCATAAGCTAGCTACATCCAATACACACACATGAAATTGTGATTTATCCGGGAAATATATGGATTCATCTAAGATCATGAATATACCTATTCCAGAGATACAATTCACATTGGCTTCCTAAAGACGTTGAGACATACAAAGTTACCTACATAAATGCCCAAAATAAAAAAAAAAATCAACACATGTGAATTAATAGTTAGTCATTACTCAGAAATGTGTGGACTCTTTATTGAGGCCAACCTACTGGCTAATGCATTTAAATTAGACAGAGAAAAATCTAATGCATTTAAATTAGACAGAGAAAAATCATAACCAATGAATCTGGATACTACGAGAGCTTCAGATTATGGCAGACTGGCAAAGTGACATTTTAGATGGATCTGTTTGGAAAAAAAAAACAAAGCACACATCTGCACAGAGTTACACATATCAGCACAAACATATATTGTATTTTCCATTCTATGGCATGGCCCACATTTCTGCACCTCAGATCATGAAGAAAACAGTGTTTGAAATGGCAGTTCTACCAATCCACCAACCCATATCAGCAAAAATCAAGAACAACTCTGAACCAAACCCATTCAAGCCCTCATATTCTTTGTGTGAAGTAATATGGAAGGAAGCCAACTCACCAGCACAGCTGCAGAGGTAGCAACTCCTTTTGTTTAGCTTCTTGTTTGCCATTCGGAAAATGTTACTTAATGTATTTTTTAAACTACTTCACATCAATCTTAGTACATCCTCCTACAGGTTTCAGAGATGTGATCAATCAACCAAAAAATGCCTGGAACAAAGTCACGTGACTACAACCAGGACCCTAGGGGAAACTTACTAACCATCATTCCTGAAAGAAATGCTGCTCCCACAACGAAGTCATTCGTGAATCCTAGGGACAACATACTAAGTATCACTATAGGCAAGATGGCATACAACAGAACAGAACTGAAACTGTACATATCCTTGCAATCACCTTGGCGACAAACCAGTGATGCCTTCCCCAGTCTGTGCTATTGGAGGCCAGTGCAACAGCAACATGAATGAGATATATAGAGAAAAAAGAAAATCAATTGGGGACGAAAGGAGCACATGAACCTTTGCCGCGGAGCCACGGTGACTGAATCCGCACTTGAATCCACACACTGGATCTGCGTGATGCGTAGACCTCTTTTGTTTTCTTAATGTGTGGTTTCAATAACTCTCGTAAACAATGCTTCACCGTCAGATATTTACCCATTCCAATTTCATGTCGAAGACCGACCTATTCCATCACAGCTTACCTCCCTTCGTCTACAGCCTGATAAGTAGTTCTAGAATTGTACAAACTACAAATTTAAGGTCTTGCTTCCAAGTCTCCAAATTACAATACCCCCTCAATGTAACTGAACATTTGTTCATTTGTTTGGTGGGTTAGGTCCGGCCGGATTTGTGCGATCCGGAGAGCATAGTCAAAACTGACACCTAATTTAACTGCCAGGGTGCATGTGAATGATAATCATTCCAATGTCTAACCATATCCAAAATATAGCAGAACAGTAGCAGCATTTTGAGAAAGAAAAACATCGATTGGAAACGCAAAATAAAGGATCGTAGATGCTGGACCTGGTAACCCACAGACATGACGATGCGACATCTACGGCCGTCTCGACGCGCCCACGCTGAGCCATCGACCTCCGCGTCGACTACGCCGTTGGGTGCGCCACCGCCTAGATCGCCCAGGAGCGCAGGACAGGGAGGAGCGGCGGGCGCCGGCAGCAGCGCCACCAAGACACCGACGCAAGGTGAGCCGGGACAGGGCAACACGTCAATTCCACAACAGATGCGAGGTTGACCTCCGTCCCAACTGAGCCGCCGAGGGCTCTACCGTGGTACCACCTGCCCTGCTGAGCCAGGGTAGGGCGCCGCGTCGGTTGCCTGGGACGGGCCGAGTTGCGGTGGCCTGGCGGAGTCGTGCCGTTGATGGCGGGAGGCCGGGAGCACAGGGTTTGCAGGCGGTGATGCGACAGCAGACCGTGGCCGGGACCGGCGATGCCTTGGGAATTTAGGATTGGGATGCAACTGCTCCTGGGCATGAAGGATCCAGGGAGCGGCCGGCGGGGGGGGACCCGGAACCGGGCGACGGTTTCGCGGGGTCGCGTGCGGGGCGGAGCCGGGCGGGGCGCGTGATTATTAGCGAGGCGATTAGCGCCGGGTGAAGCGATTAGAGTAATCAGGTGATGACATTTGGGTTCTTTTAGTAGTAATAAGATAAACTCTACGCGGTACACTCTGAAAGCAGCCTCTTCTCTCTAATGCAAGCACGACACCTGGTCTCCACATGTGAAGAGGGAACTACCTCCACGCGGTGGAGGATGATGCTGGCGCAATGAAGAAAGGTGCCCATTCTCCAGCATTGTGCCAGGGCTGCAATGCACGCAAACAGCAAGCCAGCACCATCACGTTGTGCCCCTTCCTCCTAGTGCCAGCACCACCCCACCTCGCGCCCCATCTCCCCAGCACCGGTAGATAGTAGGTACCCAACCCTCTCCCCCTTCTCCTAGTGCTAATGATCCCCAACATCGACGGCTACCCTGTGCCCTCATACGCTCATTGCTTATGGCATGTCAGGAACGAAGTGAGAAGGGCTATGAGATGGTGAGGCCTGCTCACCCTAGAAAGGGATGCTATTGGCTCTCAGTGGATCCATCAACATGTTACTTCCCTCATCTGTTCACCAAATGGGCATTTAAAATATAACCTCAAGTTCTCATAGCAAATTCCCGTAGCAACGCGCGGGAAATTCAACTAGTTATTATTATAGTTCAAGCACAATAATTAGGTCACCATAGAAATTTTACAACAATTGGACCATAGAAGACGCAGTTTTAAATTATTCTAATTAATTATACAAAACATAGATCTAAATCTATAACAAAAATTTTGTACTGAAGCATACCATATTATATATTTATTATATCGATCTGCTCATGTGGAGTCATATTATATATTTATTGTATCGATCTGCTCATGTGGAGTCCAACAAAACTGGATTTTTATTTTATTTTATGATTTTCTATGATTAATTATGATTTTCAAAGATTCAACCAAAATAAATAAATAAAAAAGATAAAACCGCCTTCAATACCACTCCGGGGGAGGTAAAATGCACCGTATGAAAAGTTAAGGGAGGTGGTTTTGCCGGTTTTGCGATTTGGGAAGAACAACTGACTTTTATAAAAGTTTGAGGAGGAAAAGTGGACTTTTTTCTACTCAAAATTGCTTTGGAGATGTACACTCCACAAAGAACATCACTCTAGAAGATTTTTCTTTTTTTGAAAAGAAAAATCACAGTCACATCCGTGTTGTGCTCATTGATCTGCTGGTGCTAGTCTTCCCTTGTGCGGTTGTGCCAAGGCAGCCAACACATCAAGCACGCCATTTGCTCTTGTTTGGATGAATCAGGGCAATCATTAGAGATAATTATATAGTCACATATGTGCTGTTATTAGAGCTAGTTACATAGTCATATCCATGCTGTTTGGATGCACAAGGACTATTTTTCAGTTAATTTTAAGCTAGCTAACGATTAGCTCTTGTAAGTTTAGTGGGTTTATTTGGTTTGTGGTCTATGTTTATCCTAGCTAGATTTGGTTGTGCTTAGTTGACTGACTTACATTGTGGCGAGGATAACGCTTGCGCCAAGTAATGGACAGACGATATCAGAGATGTTCAATGTGATCACCTCAAACTGATGAAGGACACGAGCACCAAGAAGGAAATGGCAGATGATGCTGCTACAACTGATTGGTCAACATATACTGTACTAGAAGTACGACCAATAATTTAGGAGAAAGGACGGTTGCGATAGGGAGAGTAATATGTTTTGATAGCTATTAGAACATACTAGGTGAGTGCAACGGGAGAACACTAATATATAAATGGTGATATATCTAACTGATGCTATACAAACTCAATTGAGATAAAAAATATTAACTGTATTGGGGTTCTTTCGTGTCTTGGTTTAAATTAAAAAAAATATAGCATCACAATCAAACCAAACATGGCCGACCTAAAAGTATACAACAAAAATATTATATGTATTCTATGATGGCTTGCAATTACAGTTATAATATAATAATAACTGAAAAAACTTTTCTATCACTGAAAAACTTGATCCATTATTAGCTAGTCGTGGCACATGCAGTAAATTTGATTTTTTTCCTTCGATGCCCATGTTGTCATCCAGAAACTGTAACATCGATCGTGTCTCTTTTTGCTTGACTGAGTAACAGAACAAATTGCTTCAAACCTAGCCAAACTGTTATGAATGAAAACAAGTCAAAAACTATGTTTGGAACTGAAGTAAACTCACTGTAAAAAAAAGTGGACAGCTGAGATGGCACAGGTCTGTCAGAGCTGTTGGAAACCCATGCCAATATGGTTGGCAGTTGCCAGTTGGATAGGATGCCACAATCCACAGTTCGACATGTGCATAATTCATGAAAATATATAGAAGTTCATAAATCAGCAAAATCAATCACAAGATCAAGACCTAGAGCCTCAAGAAGCTGTACACCTCCGGAGTATACAAATCGATCAAGAACCAGAGCCCAGCAGCTGATTTTGCTGAGTTTGTGTGGTGCATTGGCTGCTTGTACAGCAACGTATCAAATGCAGGGCCAACTTGAAAAGAAAAAAAAAATCTAGATTACGACATTTGCCCGATATGTGCAGAGGGACCGGAAACAACAGCTCACCTGATCTTGGCCTGCCCCTTTGTAAAACAAGCCTAGAATAGAGGTAGAGATGAATGTGGATAACATGCAGGCGGACATGATCTGAGCTATAAGCAAGCCGGCCCAGACCGACGATCGCCATGCAGACGGTTGGGAATATGCCCTAGAGGTAATCATAGAGATGGTGATATTCTGCCTGTATCCATGATATGTAATGTGTCCATTGAATATCCATTAAAGACAACTTGTATTGATTGGCAATTATGTGAATTGTTTGTGGAACTCTTTTACTTGTATGGTTATTCTATATTTATCTCTGGTCGGAGTTCATGTGAGGACACACATGAATACTAGACTAGCACATGTATTAGTTGATGACTATGTTTCACAAGTCATAGACATGGGGATGTCGAACTAATAATGTGGGCACATGTATGACATGTAAGTTTGGACTGACCCAACATGAGATTGTCTCTATACACATCATATACGTTATGTCCTTCGACCTGAGATTGTTGTATGTGCTCGAGATGTGTATCGACTTGCTTAGGGACTGACAAACGCTACTCCGTTATTGGGTAGTTATAAAGGACGTCTTCGGGCTTGTCGAGAAGCATGCTATGAGACATAGACAATCAAGATGGGACTTGCCCCTCTCTGATGAGAGTGATATCACTGGATCATCAAATGATTGGATCAACAAATGTATGGCCGTGCTTGGGTTAAGTGTTAACCCACGAGTTGAACCAAATATCATGAGGCAAGGGAGAAGCATGTATGAGGTAGAAAAGTTTTGTTTTCCGGCTAGTGTAGCATCCTCATAACCCTTCAGTGGTATCAGAGAGGTACTGCCTCGTTATAGGTTCTGGAATTTGCATATGGTGATATGCATGGTTGTAGATGAGTCTCTGATCTTGGTTCATGGTCTTGCCGCGTTGGTCTTGTAACGATCTACTCGTACCGGTCGGAATTCCGCCATCCGAGTTAAGTGATACATGTAAATCCAGTCATGGCGAGTTAGAGATCAATCGATTGATCGAATTGAACCCTAGGTCAAGTGCCGAGCGCATGTGATGCGCGGCGGTGGCAGATTGGATCGGCCGTCGGATCTTTGGGTTGCGAGAAAAGTGCTGTTCGGTAAAACGGCCGTAACTTTTTAACCGTAACTCGGATTGAGACGATTCTTAAACGAAAGTTGTAGAGAAAAAAATTTTACATCCACCCCAAACTGGAAGATAGAGTTTTTCGTGATTTACTTTTTGGAGTCGGAATCGGTTAACTCTGTTTTGCAGGATTTTGTGACTGGTATAGCCCTTATGTGTATGTGATGCATGTATGTAATTAATTCATGCCTTGCATGTCATGAGGATGACAATATGGGCTGGAGCCATATATATATTGTCAAAGTTATTGTAATGGCCTGCGTGCCAATACGTGATGATCCAATCCGTGACTATGTAATTTTAATTCACTAGCTTTGGCGTTAGTGATAGTTAGTCATGGTGGATTCATCACTGAAGGATGACATACATGGATCGTGGAGATGGAGATCATCATGATGAACAAATTGAAGAGATGGAGATCTCGAAAAGAACAATGGGCTATACCAAGTCATATCTATGTTTATGCCATTCTTACTATGTTCTACTTTCACATGCTATAATGTTTTTGTCTACATTCGTGCGGTAGTGAAGTAGAACGATCCCTCACTAATGTTTGAGTTCGTGCTCCCCCAAATCTTGCACTGTCACTGCCTTGTACAATCGGTGGTGGGTCTATGAAATTAGGGTGCCACCGATTTTTCTTGACTAGACAGGTTCGTATCGGATACTTACTGCAGAAGGTTTGGTTGCTTGAACGAGATCATCCTAACGGTTAGGGACCTTGGAGCATAAGAAGTTGGTAGCCCAAGCATAGAGATGCTATCCAACAACAAGAGTCATATGCGATATGATTAGCAAAGAGTTGCTTACCGATCTACATGTCTTCTAGCGGTGATGCTAAAGCTCACTAGTTGACTTGTTAGTTGTGGGTCTTGAATCACTAAGTATCAATCGAGGGATATTGATTTTAGTGGGAGTAGATTATATTTGATATTATTTACTCTATCATGGATATTTTGTCTTAGTATTTTGCATTTCTTTTGTTGTAGATTAAATGGCGTCTTCCAATAAGCAACCATTTACTTTGCGTTCAATTCTTGAGAAAGATAAGTTGAATGGAACAAACTATGCGGATTGGATCCGCAATCTGAGAATTGTTCTCAGGGCTGAGAAAAAGGAGGATATTCTAGACACCCCTTTACCAGATGAGCCTGCTGATAATGCACCTGCTGCTGAGAAAAATGCTTACAAGAAAGTATGTGATGCTGATCTTGAGATAAGCTGCCTTATGCTTGCGTGTATGGAACCGGATCTGCAGATGCAGTTCGATAACAATCATTCAGCGAACGATATGATCGTGGCGCTTGATGATATGTTCCAAACTCAAGCTAGGACTGAAAGGTTCAATGTCTCTAAGGCGCTTGCTGAAACCAAGCTAGTAGAGGGTGCAGCTGTTGGGCCACACGTAATCAAGATGGTTGGTTACACTCAGAGGTTGGAGAAGCTAGGCTTTCCAATTGGCCCAGAGTTGGCTACTGATTTCATTCTCTCGTCTCTGCCGCCCAGCTATGGAAACTTCATCTCGAACTACCATATGCATGGGGCGGAGAGGGGTTTGAATGAGTTGTGTGGCATGCTAAAAACAGCAGAGGCTGACATTAAGAAGCAGGTTGGTGGCCAAGTGTTGGCGAGTCCGAACAAGCCTAACTTTAAGAGAAAGAAGGGCAGGGGAAGAAAAAGGGCAAGGCTAAAGATGAGATCTCCAAGCCAGCTCCGCCCGCCCCAAACCTCGGATCACCGGGCGATGCTAAATGTTTTCATTGTGGTGGGAAAGGTTGGAAAAGCGCAAGCGTACTTGGCATCCTTAGAGAAGGACGGCGGTAGTAAAGGTACTCCCGCTCATACGCTTGTTGTTTATGTTACGAGATATTTTCCTCGCTAACTCTTATATCAATTCTTGGGTATTTGATACCGGATCGGTTGCTCATATTTACAATACGATGCAGGGAATGATAAGAAGTAGGAGCGTGGAGAAAGGAGAGGTTGATTTCCACGTGGGCAACAATTTAAGAGTTGCTGCGTTGAACGTCGGGATGATGCAACTTCACCTACCGTCAGGATTTATATTGGAATTGAATAATTGTTATTTTGTTCCTAGCTTAAGTTAAAACATTATGTTGCCTTCATGTTTGATGAAGGATGGTTATTCATTTGCGAGTAAAGACAATGGTTGTGTTATCTCAAAGAATGATATGTTTGTGGCTTTTGCATCCATTGTGAATGGATTATTTATTTTAAATCTTGATGATGCACACATGTAATGTTAATGCTAAAAGGCCTCGGCTTAATGAGTTAAGTCCTACATATATGTGGCATTGTCGTTTGGGTCATATAAGTGAGAAACGCATGAAGAGGCTCCATGATGTTGGACTTCTAACTTCGTTTGATTTTGAATCTTACGAGACATGTGAGGCTTGCCTATTAGGCAAGATGACCAAGACGCCTTTCTCGGGTTTTCCGAGAGAGCATCGACTTGTTGGAACTAGTACATGCGATGTATGTGGACCAATGAGCACGACTTGACTAGAGACGGATTTCAATACTTCATAACTTTTTCGATGATTTTAGTAGATATGGCTATGTCTACCTAATGAAGCATAAGTCCGAAACATTTGAAAAGTTCAAAGAATTTCAGAATGAAGTAGAGAATCAATGTGGCAAGAAAATTAAGGCCTTGCGATCGATCGTGGAGGCGAGTATTTGAGTCACGAGTTTAGCAATCATCTTAAGAGTTGTGGAATTGTTCCACGGCTTACGCCCCTCAGAACGCCACAAAGAAATGGCGTGTACGAGCGGTGTAATCGGACTTTGTTGGACATGGTTCGGTCTATGATGAGCCGATCGGACCTACCTTTATCGTTTTGGGGATACGCTCTAGAAACTTGACCACTTTCACATTGAATAGGGTACCATCTAAGTCCGTAGTTAAGACACCATATGAGATATGGACTGGGAAGAGTCCTAGTTTGTCTTTTCTAAAAATTTGGGGTTGTGAAGTTTATGTCAAACGGCTTATATCAGATAAGCTAACACCCAAATCGAACAAATGTTTTTTCGTGGGATATCCGAAGGAAACTTTAGGATATTACTTCTACAACCGCTCGAGGGCAAAGTGTTTGTTGCTCGAAATGGTGTTTTCTTAGAGAAAGAGTTTCTCAAAAGAGAGAAGAGTGGACAAAAGGTGTATCTTGAAGAAGTTCAAGATGAGCCGGTCGAGAAGGACTCTACGAGTGATGCTAATGTAGCAGAACAAGTTGAGATGCCTCGTGGCCTTTGAAACACCTCCACAACCACGAAGATCGGCAAGACTTCGCGAATTGCGTGGGGATGTTATTGTTAGATGATGACGAACCCGCAACATACGCGAAGCTATGATGGACTCGAGATTCCGAGCAATGGCGAGTGCCATGAGATCCGAGATAGATTCCATGGGAGATAATCAAGTTTGGAACTTGGTTGACCCGCCTGATGGTGTTAGACCCATCGAGAGCAAATGGATCTATAAAAAGAAGAAAGATATGGACGGAAATGTTCACGTCTATAAAGCTCGACTTGTCACGAAGGGTTTTCGGCAAGTTCAAGAAATTGACTACGACGAGACATTCTCTCCAGTAGCGATGCTTAAATCTATCCGGATTATTCTAGCAATAGCTGCCTATTTCGACTATGAGATTTGCGAGATGGATGTTAAAATAGCCTTTCTAAATGGAAATTTAGAGGAGGACGTGTATATGATACAACCGAGGGTTTTGTTGATCCAAATAATGCTGGAAAAATATGCAAGCTTAAGAAATCTATTTATGGGTTAAAGCAAGCATCTCGGAGTTGGAACATTCGTTTTGATGAGGTTGTCAAAGGGTTTGGCTTCCGTCGAATGACGAAGAGCCTTGTGTTTACCAAAAGGCTAGTGGGAGCGCTTGTTGTGTTTCTAATCTTGTATGTGGATGACATACTATTGATTGGGAATGACATTCCTATGTTGCAATCGTAAAGACTTCCTTTGAATAATAGTTTTTCTATGAAGGATTTAGGAGATGCGGCATACATCTTGGGCATTAAGATCTATAGAGATAGGTCGAAGAGGCTAATAGGGTTATGCCAAGATACATACATTGACAAGGTGTTGAAACAGTTCAACATGGAGCAATCCAAGAAAGGGTTCTTGCCTATGTCACATGGTATGCACTTTAGCGACAAGCAATGTCCTTCATCAGATGAAGAGCGCAAACACATGAGTAAGGTTCCATACGCTTCGGCAGTTGGTTCCATCATGTATGCCATGATATGTACTCGCCCGGATGTCTCATATGCTCTAAGTGTTGTGAGCAGGTACCAAGCTAATCCTGGTGAGAGTCACTGGACGCTTGTTAAAAACATCCTTAAATACTTAAGAAGGACTAAGGATGAGTTCCTAATCTATGGAGGTGAGGAGGAGCTCGTTGTAAATGGTTACACCGATGCTAGCTTCCAAACTGATGTAGATGATTCACAATCTCAATCAGGTTTTGTGTTCACAATAAATGTTGGTGCAGTAAGCTGGAAAAGTTCAAAGCAGGAGACAGTGACCGATTCTACAACAGAAGCCGAGTACATTGCAGCTTCCGAATCTGCAAAGGAAGGTGTTTGGATGAGGCGTTTCCTCATTGATGTTGGTGTGTTTCCTAATGTGGCTAGCCCATTGAATCTACATTGTGACAACAATGGGGCGATAGCGCAGGCTAAGGAGCCAAGGAATCACCAGAAGAACAAACATGTACATCGGAAATTTCATCTCATTCGACAGTTCATCAAAGAAGGTGAAATTAAGATGTGCAAGATACACACGAATTTGAATGTAGCAGATCCGTTGACAAAGGCCCTTCCACAGCCTAAGCATGAGGCGCACATGAGGTCTATGGGGATTAGACATATTAGAGATTAACTCTAGTGCAAGTGGGAGACTGTTGGGAATATGCCCTAGAGGTAATCATAGAGATGATGATATGCACTTTGTATCCATGATATGTAATGTGTCCATTGAATATCCATTAAAGACAACTTGTATTGATTGACAATTATGTGAATTGTTTGTGGAACTCTTTTACTTGTATGGTTATTCTATATTTGTCCCTGGTCGGAGTTCATGTGAGGACACACATGAATACTAGACTAGCACATGTATTAGTTGATGACTATGTTTCACAAGTCATGGACATGGGGATGTCGAACTAATAATGTGGGCACATGTATGACATGTAGGCTGGGTGACCCAACATGAGATTGTCTCTATACACATCATATACGTTATGTCCTTCGACCTGAGATTGTCGTATGTGCTCGAGATGTGTATCGACTTGCTTAGGGACTGACAAACGCTACTCCGTTACTGGGTAGTTATAAAGGATGTCTTCGGGTTTGTCGAGAAGCATGCTATGAGACATAGACAATCAAGATAGGACTTGCCCCTCTCTGATGAGAGTGATATCACTGGATCACTCAAGTGATTGGATCAACAAATGCATGGCCGTGCTTGGGTTAAGTGTTAACCCACGAGTTGAACCAAATATCATGAGGCAAGGGAGTAACATGTATGTGGTCGTGGTGGTTCGTCTGATATGATCATTTGCGTGCACATAGGAGTTGTCACGCCTTGCTAGAGGCCGCTGTCAGCTATTGGACGAATAGGAGTATTCGACCCATGTCTATGTGTGCGTGAACCAGTAGGGTCGCACGCTTAAGGGGCTGGAAGCCTAATTCGGGTTGGACCCGAATTAGACAAGGCTTAGGGTTTTCTAATGGGTCTCCAACTCGGGAGCACATGGGAGATGCCTATATAAGTAGAGGGGAGGGGCGCGGCTAGACCTAATACACATCCTTTGGCTGCCGCTGTCGCCCTCCATGCTCTCGCATTCGCCCCTCGCGGACCTAGCAGTCCGGAGGCGCATCGCTTCTTCCTCGTACGTGTGGGACACCTCGGAGGTGCTGCATCTGGAGCACGAGGACGAACCGCAAGTGGTGGGAGGAGTTGCTGGACGACCACGCAACTGCACGGCACTGCTGCGACGCGTTCGACTACATCGAGTCATCTTCCGCTGCATCTGCGCGTCTAGTGGTAATCCCGTAACCTGTAACTAGCAGTAGATCCTGGGATATGAGGTAGAAAACTTTTGTTTTCCGGCTAGTGTAGCATTCTCATAACCCTTCACAGACACCTTCATACATCTGATGTGCTGGATGTTGTGGAAGACCTCAGATACAACCCACCTGTGGAAGCACCGTTTCCCGCCCGATGACCGCTCGGTGGTCCTCCAACAGTGTCATTTGATTTTGTCATAATGTAAAAACTCAAAGTTCACTGCTGCACTAAATCTTGTAAACTACTAACTACGTTTTATGAGCTGCGAAGCTATTTGCTGCTCCCTCAAAAAAAAGCTATTTGCTGCTCCTTTGCAATGCAAAGGTGGGGGAGTACTTCTCCCCTCCGTTTCCATAAAAAAAAAAAGAACTGGTGGAGTTCCCATATCTTGAATCCTATAATAGATGCTCCTCGATGGCAGGACCGAGGCCACCTCCTAGATAATATGGGCTCTTGCATCACTTGCACATGGTGTTTTTGCATCAGCTTCGCAGAATCTTGAGCAACTCACAAGGTATTTATTTTCATTTTATTTGGACACTCTTTAGCATCAAACTAAATGTTATGCCTTTAGATTCTAGCTAGTAGTAGATACCATGATGCTTAAATAGATGTGTAACATATGCTGAACTATACAATCCAAAGCATCCTTCTTTTGCAAAAAGCAATTTTTAGGAAGGAAAAATTGTGGAAGGATACAAAATTTATACCACGCACTTGCAAGCACATAACTGGATAAAAAATCAGGTAACCCAATCCAATTACTATGCATGAAAAAAGATGTACCTTGTGAATGCAGACCAGCCCTAAGGCCTGCACCATATATGTCGGCCAGCAGGATTCCTCTGTTCCTCCTGCGCAGTGTAGGCCTGGACATGCTTTGTGTCCTAGCAGCAAGGCTGGTGCTTTTGCCTCCCAGCAACAACACATAGTGGATTGAGGTGCCAACAATCTCAATTGACACTACTGTTGGTAGGGAGGTCATTGGGCACACCTCGTCAATTTTGACTGGAAAAGAAGACTGAGAAGGTGACACAAGGTTTGTTTAGAACTTTGCAAGCTAAAACTAAAAGGTTTGAATCAGATGCAAAATCTCTGTTATAGCAGAAACACCTCTGCTTTCCCTCACCTCTGCTTTTGGGTCATTAGGTGTGACACCAGTGCAAAAGCTCATCACCATCCTCTCAGCTAGCCACAGCATGCTCTTCTTTCCCTCTGTGCAGACACCACTGCAACAAATGATTTTTTCATAAGGATCTGAAAGTTTTTGGGGATTCAATCGGATAATAATAGAAAATGGTACACGGTAATGCATTCCACCAATATCACTTTGGTCTGAATGTTGTTGATCATGACAACACTGGCAAAACTCTAGCACTGGAAATCCAACATTTCATCCAACCAGTGTGCACCGAAGGCAAGCCCCAATTTCACCCGTAGTGTAGATGTTGTGCACCAACCCGCTGCCCACTTCGACTTGCACCACCCATCCCACTTGGTATATGGAGACACAATACAAATCTCATTTTACATAATGTAAAGCACAGATCGCATGATCAGTCTCAAAACCATGCATTAGCTGAAAAATTCAATCATGTACAGAGTGCTGACCTTTGAGTAGCTACGATCTGATCCCACACCTCCACCTCCTGAGCCTTGGCCACAACACCCTGGTACCAGCATGCATCAGGAAGAGCATTGTGCATGACCAAACTGGGCAGCATACCCCAAGCATTTCATCGAACAGTTGCTTGGTGCATCCAAACCTGTGTGCTTGTGTGACAAAACTGGACACCATCTGGGAGAGGATGATGATGAGCACGATAGTACGGGGATGGGGGAGCTGCTGGATGATAGAGACACGAATCAACATTGGCGCCGGCAGTGGAACCCTGGCCTGGGGAGGAAGAGGAGACCTGGATGAGGGATTTCGTCAAACATATGTTGTGCGCCTCTCCTCCGTTCCCCCGGAAGCACCCTCAGGCCTCATCGCTGCCAGATACAGGTGCCTTTGTCGATGGGGAAGAGGAAGGGTGGCGGCAGATGTGTAAGAGAGAGAGAGAGAGAGAGAGAGAGAGAGAGAGAGAGAGAAGAATCCGAGAGAGTGGGCGGAGGCAATGCAGGGCCTCTTCCTCCTTCACTGTATACGGTGGTGGCGGTTGCCTGCTGCATGTGCGCGCATTGCTGCATGCCCTCGGTCGGTGGAGGAGGTCGGCCATCATGGAACTCACCGAACTGGCGATCGCGGAAACTCGTGGCGCTCTTGCGGAGGAGATCGACGTCACTGGTCACACGTCAGCGTGGTTCCCCATCCGTGCGAGGATCATGGAGGTTGAATGCCGTCTGCATGGAGGTCATGGAGGAGGCCGATGGGGCAGAGACGGGCGATGGCGGCGATGTGTGAGGTGTGGGATCGTGGGAGGCAGTGGGAGTTGCTGCGTTGGAGGCGGCGTCGTAGGCGGAGCGGGTAGTTTTTTTTTTTCGGAGGCCTCGCGAGCGCTCGCTCTGTTTTTTTTTTCCGAGGGGGCGCGATTAGGGGAGGCAGGCCGATTAGACGCGGCGACGATATCATTTCATTCTTTTAGGAGTAAGATTAATCGCACAATGGACGATAGGATGGTGGAAAGGGGTAACTACTACAACGATTGTGATAGGGAGACAAGGAGAAAGGGTCTCTATGTGCCTTAACCGTGGAACACACCATTGTGTGCTTATTATATAATACTTCATCGGTCAACAACCAGGAAGATAGACTATATATTTTTAGGACTCTCAGAATTAAAACATTTCGGGATGATATAACTTAGAATTTGATAAACATCACAGGCCGGTAGCGCGGAGACCAGGCCTTGCCCCTCTGTGACGGCAAACCCCTCCTCCACTACGGCCTAATCCGCGACGGTGTCCTCCACCACTGCCGTATCCGCGACGGCTTCCTCCACCATGGCCGGATCCGGAAGCAGGGAGGCTAGATCCGGGCTCCTACTCACCCTTGCCGCCGGATTCGGGATCAGCGGCCGATCGAGGCGGCGGTGGCGTTGTGGGCAGCGTAGGCGAGCGGCAGCTAGATCTAGGCCCGGTTAGGGTTGGATCTAGGCCTTTTCGTTTCCTTATTTTTTAATCCGATTAACCATGGCAACCAGGCAACCGCCTCGGTAAAGGCCACGATCTTAGGTGTGAGGCGGTTGCAGCAACCACCTTGGTAAAGACCACGATTAATCATGATGTTTGGTCCAAGGCGGTTGCAACAATGGGCTCGATTAAGCCTTTCTGGCCACCACAGTTAATATTTTGTATAGTAGTGCAAACAAAGAAATCATACTTGGCCGTTTTGGATAAAGAAATGGCCAAACATTACAGTGGAACCATTTCACATACAAAATAGTGGCCATTTCACATACAAAATAGTGGCCATTGGCCACTGAAACAGAGGTTCGTTGGATGGACAGCGTATTCTGATGTGACGGACGAGCTATCCTTTGCCAAATAACGATATCATCTTCAATCGTGAAATTGATTCGTATACCTATTTTGAACTTACATATATTCAAAAAGGATAACCGCGTTGACTTTAGCATAATAAACGTTTTGAACTTACATATATTCAAAAAGGATAACCGCGTTGACTTTAGCATAATAAACGTTTTAAAGACACAAACAACCGGCCATATAGAAAAAGCCCAACACAACCGTTTGGAATCAAAAAATGGCTTCCGAAAATTCCTTCGAAATCCCTTTGGATGTACGCTGCACAGCGAACACCAACCTCCTTTTGGACTGCAGCGGCAGGTTGATCTATAATTTCTGCTCAATATCAAAGAGAAGACTCAGTTCTCACATCCGTGCTCGTCGATCTGCTCCTTCCTCGATCGATCCCTCGTCTCTTTGTCTCTCGCCCGGCCAACATATATGAAGCACGGCAACGGCATGCTGCTCCAGCTAGCACTACCCATCTCTCTGCCGCTCACCGGCGTCGGCGTCGTGCGCCCAGCCATGGCCAACGCCAACCGCACCATCCAGATCATCCTGCTGGTGCTCGCCGCCATCGCCACCGCTGGCAGTGCCAAAACCACTCACCACCTCCAGTTCTTTATGCACGACACGGTGACGGCATCCGCGGGGAGCCCGTCGACGGCGGAGCGCGTGGTGAGGGGCACGGTGCCGCTGCGGGGCGACCCCATCAACAGGTTCGGCGACATGTACGTGATCGACGACCCGCTAACGGAGGGGCCCGACGTGGCGTCATCCCGTGAGGTCGGGCGTGCGCAGGGGTTCTACCTCTTCGCGTCGCGCTCGGCGGGCGGGGCGGCGCTGCTTTTCTCCGCCAATATGGTGTTCACGGCGGGGAAGCACAACGGGAGTGCCGTCGCCGTGCTGGCCAGGGACGCCATCCTCGACGACGTCAGGGAGCTGCCCGTGGTAGGCGCCACGGGCGGCCTCCGCGGCGCCGTCGGGTACGGCTTGCTCAGGACGCACGCCTTCAACGTTAGCAGCAACAACGCCGTACTCAAGATCGACATGTACCTTAGCGTCTAGGCGTTACGTACGTGAATGTGTGTTATCGGTAAAGGTATTTGCAGTAAAGTTGTAGTTCTCACTGCATAGGAGCCTATGTGCTCTTTTTTTATGTGAAGTTGTGTTGTGATAAAATAATTTTGTTCCGACCTTTTTTGAGAGTAGCAAACATGCACGAGCAACATGCACGTATTTCTGATCTCTATCTCTACTACATATAATGCACCAAAAAAACATCTTTAAAGCCACACACAAAAATACCCCCACAGTCATTATCTCTCCTAATCTCTGCTAAGTGTACCCAAACAAATATACCTAAACCTGAAACAAATTTTGAAATCAAGGGGTGAGATTCTATCTAATCTCCTCTTTCTCTTACTCACCCACATCCAACGGAGGAAAACGCCCGGATCAAATCAATCCTTAATCACTCATCCCTCGTCCCCGCGCACACCGCACCTGCGAGACGGCGCGAGGCGCGAGGCAGTCGCGGCTCGCTCGCTACCCGAGGCCATCGCCCTTTTCCTTTCTTCTCCTCGACCCCATCCACCCCACAGCGAGGCCATCCCACACCACAGCACCGGGTGGTTCCTAGCATGGCGGCGGCGGCACAGGATCTCGCGGCACAGGATCACGCGGCGGCGGCACAGGATCTCGCCGCCTGCTGACCTCGCCTAGGGTTACGCTGGGCGGCAGCGACGGCGCCTGGCTTGGGGCTCGGCACGCTGCGCAAGGGTGGGCGCGACTGCTTTCGTCGGCTGCGGCCTGCCTCATTGTGGCGCTCGCCTCCGCGTCGATCGTCCTCGGCCACACGCCAGCGCGGCCTCCGTGTTCGTCGTCTCCACGCCGTGGAAGCTGCAAGCGGACGAACTCGCCACGGCCTCTGTCAGGAGAACACGCCCTCCTTCGTCTACATCGCCAACCTTGCCTTCAGGTGGGCCTCCCCGTCCCCGTTCCTTTGCCTGCCCCTCTCCCGCGCAGTCCCCCAGCCTCTGCATCGTGTGTCTCAACTCGGGAGCCCTTAGCTCCTCCGGATGGCAATTAGAGGCTGGAGGGTATGCTCTCTAATCCCTTCTGCACTCTTCGTGTGCAGGCAGGAAGCGTTCATGTTTGACGTACTGGAGGTGCTGCTACGTCGTGTGCAGAGAGATTAGTTGTGATTGTGATATAGATCTATGGGGTAGTTTGCAGGTGACTTATGGGAGCATGATCAAGTTGAAGCACGAGAAGATGAAAAGCATTGGCTGCCCTCACATGATCTGACCGTCTCCAGGTTTCGCTGATTTAACTGGACCTTCCTTTATATCTCATAAGGTAGTTCAACGGTCTTGAGTTTATTGATTAGCGCATTTTTGTCAGAACACGATACTCTCATCAGTATCTTTGAATCTAAGGCGCAAGCAGTCTATTTTCACGATTGAGTTTATTGATTAGCACATTTTTGTATAACTGAACAATTTTGTTGCTTGAGTTTTCTGCAGTTGCCTCATGTTTGGAGATGAAGTTGCGGCTGCCCGACTTCACTAGATCTCAGGGTTCAGACCAACTTCATGGATGCATACAGACTGGGCTTTCGTGCGTGGACAAGTTAATACACCCTTTTCTCTCTTATTGCAATACTAAATTTTTCTTGTGTAAAATCTGATTGATGAATTCTTGCCAAATATATAATAGTAATAACTGAACATTTTTGTTTAGCAGATCGATGCTAGATACCAAACTGAAGGCCAAAAAATATCTTGATGTCTCAAATTGCAGGTATTTATACATATATATATATTTCCTTCCAAACTTAGATGTACCATACATGGAATGATGCAAGAATCATGGTTTTTTAGTACCATGTAATTGGTTTCACGTTTTTATGGTAATATAAATCTTCTGTAAAAATGCAGACATTTGGTTGCTTAGTCTATTGTTTTATCTACAGCAAACTTTTAATTCCAGCCCTATGGCGAGGCAGCACACCATGCTATGTTTTAAGTGATGAGGCCTCCATTTGTATTTATCTATTTTTCCATGGAATGACATCTTTAAATTGTCAGTAACATCCCCATCACTTTTAATTCCAGATTACTCTGAACATTGGAGTAGAACCTATGTATTGGTATAACCACCCAAGCTCTTCAGTGGAATTTTTATTAGGTAACTTCATTCACTCAATGTATGACACCACTGGATTTCTGGTTGTCATGCTGAAGTTTTATCCAGGATTGCTTCGGGTAGGGTGCACATGTGGGCCCATGATGAAGGAGAGGCTGATGGAGTGACGAACCACCGGTGTTAGATAATTTAGGTGATTATATGAATTACTTGTTCCCTGGTTTTGGATGCCGAATTGACGAACTAACCAAATGCTTTGACCATGGAAACAGCTAGGGCGGGATCGGAGGTAGTAACAGCCCGTTGGCGACAACAAGGGTCCTCAGACCGATATATAGTGCATCTTTGGGAGTACATATGCAAATGGATTCCCCTTACTCTGCTGTTTCTTCCAGGTTGTCCAATGCATTGTTCTTTCTTAAGTCCAGTTACGATGGTTAATTTACTCTTATCAGTTCTATCTTCAAATGAACTCAGGTAGTGTGATTCTATTGACCATATCTTAGCTAAATTCTCATGAGGTTTATGAGTTTATTACTGCACAGATATCAGAGGAAGAAGCTAAGGAAGACTTAAGATGGAGATGAAGAGGAAATAGTGGCAAATCAACACTGATAGAGCATATAGCTAAAAATTCTCATATGAGCTTTATTTTGTTGTATTCAGTCTTGTTATTGTCCATTTAATGATGAGACCATATCACTTGATATACCATGAATTTAATGATGAGCTCAACAACCTTATTACCTGATCTTTTATTTTGTCAAAAGGAGCATTTTTCTTACTGTAATTTTTTAGTAAGAATTAACTGTGAAAATGTCTTTTCTTAGTAGAGATCAACGGATGGATTATTCATACTTTTTAGTTTTAAGTGCATTGCTTAAATAAAACCGTGGCAACGCACGGGCACTATACTAGTAACTATTTCAAATGAAATGGAAACGTTTATTGATTTATTGATATACAATAAAGGTGGATGACAATTGCTTGTTTGATTTGATTAGGTCGTGTAGAGGGTTCAAATCGTATATTCGTTAGAAGGACCACTGGGCCGTCTAATGTGAGTGGCCTATTAACCAAGGAAATTTATTTATAATTTCTATATAATCACTACTATAATTAATTCTTCTATGCAATCTAAGTCCACCTACAAAACGTCCCCCACTAAGTAGTCCAAACTTCGTGCACCCAGAAAATTGCACACAGAAACTCGCCTTCGTTAAAATCAATGGCTCACGAAGCACCATCGCCAGATCCAAGGGATGAGATACGAAGTTTGTCCTAGGCTTCTCACCCCTGCGGCCCGTGCCCTCACCCTCCGTTCTTACCCCCGCGCCCTCACCCTCCCGACGCGAGTGCCTTCCTCTTTCCACGCAGTAACAACACCGATTCTCTTCCTATTTCCACGCAAGGAAGAAAATCAAATTTGAAATCACCGCGCGTGCCGCCACGATCTCCGCAGCCCTCTCCCCATACCTCCACGCACACGTCCGTCCGCCGCGACGCTGGCCAGGACGACTTCGAGTACATCGGCGGGGATCTCAAGTCGTGGTGGACGCCATCCTGTACGCCGTCGTGGACGCCGCCGGCCAGGACGACTTCGAGTACATCGACGGGGACGGCTTCGAGTACACCATCGGGGATCTCACGTCGTGGTGGACGCTGTCTTGTAAGCTATCGTGGACGCCGCCGGCCAGGACGACTTCGAGTACATCGGCGGGGACGGCTTCGAGTACACCGCCGGGGATCTCACGTCGTGGTGGACGCTGTCCTGTCCGCCGTCGTGGACGGCCGCCAGCTTCAGTGCGACATGGACTCGACTCGGCCTAATAGGGTTTAAGCGCGATCCTCTGCCCGCCTGAGATCCTCGAGGCAGGCACGAGCCACGATGGGCTCCTCGGCGGCGGGCCGCGACTTCCTGCACGCCGCGATCGGAGGTGTCCGGATCATCACGGCGGCCTGCACGCCACGACGGGCTCCTCGGCAGCGGGCCGCGGCACCTACTGTACGATGGAGGTCTTCAGCCGTCGGCCGCCGGCCGGTGGAGGCACTCCACGCCCATGTACGTCTGCCGCGCCGCCGGTCTCTTCGTCGTTGATTGCCGCAATCGCCGCGACGGCCGGGTTGCTCCCTCGTCATGATGTGGTCAATGGTAATGCCTGTGGCTGATAATACAAATGCCATTCAGGAGCGAACGACTTCCAAAAAGTCAGATGCCTGTGCCTGATAATACTAATGTCATGCTAAGAATTACTGTTTGCACTACTGGATCCAAAGGCTTTGCCGACGGCAGGATGCCGTCGGCAAAGACCAGGAAACCGCCGGCAAAGGATTTGCCGATGGCAAAGCCACGTGGCCATCGGCAAAGCCCCATCGGCAAACGATGGCCACGGGCAATGCCATTGGCAAAGCCTTCGCCGATGGCCGTGTCAGCCACCGACGAAGACGTCACGTCGGCCGTCCCGCCGTCGGCCGACGGCGTCTTTGCCGATGGCGATGTCACGTGGCCATCGGCAAAGAATTTTTTTTTTTGAAAATACTTTGCCGATGGCCGGTACCGTCGGCATATTTTTTTTAAAAAATGGAATTTAATGTTTTTCCTGGAAAATCTTTGCCAATGGCTATGGCCATCGGCTAAGTTTTGGTCAGTTTGCCGATGGCCGTGGCCGTCGGCAAAGCTGGGCTTTGCTGGAAAATTTTCCCCAGCTTTGCCGACGGCTGGCCATCGGCAAAGCTGGGAATTTTTTTTCTTTTTTTCTGTTTTCTTGCATTTAGACCACATTTAATCAGTTATATAACACATATCCCACATTGCATCTCATATATTCGCAATAATACACCATTTCAACCATAATTTAGCATTAAATCCATATACAGCAATGTCCGGAATCATCCATACAAGTCCAAACCACATATAACATGTCCGGAGTCATCCATACAAGTCTAAAGTTTTCCATACATGTCCAACATCGGCAAAACATGTCCGACGTGCCACAACAAGGTCCAAAAGATAGAAGTGAAGGTACCTAGCTCGAGGCGCCGTCCCTGTGGGTCCCAGAGCCCCCAGCACCTTCCTCCCACGCAGACCAACCTGCCTGTGGGGCCGCACCGTAGTTCTAGTAGCCCTGCTGCTGCGGAGGGAACACGGCAGGCACGGAGTGCCCCTGCTACGGAGGGAACTGAGCCGGCCTGGGCTGCCCCTGCTGCGGCCACGAGTACCCCTGTGGCGGTGGAGGACCCCAGACGTACGGCTGCATGGGGAAGCTCTGGTAAGGTGTCCAGCCGTGCGGTGGAGAAGGACCCTGTGAAGAAGCACCCGGTGGAGGGCTAGCACCTGGAGTTGGTTCGAACCCTCCGACTGTGCCTACACAAAGACCAAGTGATAGAATTAGTACCTGCAGACTGGCATCACAAGCTAAAGCAATAGTCATTGTACTCACCAGACGAGGTACAAGAATAGGTAGTGGAAGTATTGGTGGTGGAGCGAAGATCGAGGCTGGAGGCTCACTCATTCCCGGAATCTGGGCACGAAAGTGTAGGGACATCTGTGACAGGGCAAGCTGGTAGTGCTACGTAACTGCGACCATCTGCTCCTGATGGGCAACCGCCATCTGCTTCTGGTTGGCCAGCACCTCTTGGACCATGGCCTGCAATATTACACCAGCATGGTTGATGGTATTTGACGGCAAGTTACATTATGTGTGAAACGAGCGAACGACGAATGAAACTCCACTTACCTGAAGTTCTGTTATCATCTGCGCGCTGCTCGGCTGCCGAGGCGCTTTGGGGACCCGCGATGCGCCCCTTCGTTGGTCTTCTTTGCGGATCTCGGTCAGCGTCGGAACAGAGGACGATCAATGGCGCTGTGGGCCATATAGAACCGGCCGTGCTGCTTCCCTCCTCCCAACCTCATCACGGGCTCAGTGTCCAGGGGCTGGGCAGTGACGCCGTAGTCATCGCCATGGAGCTCTCAAGCTGTGGCGGCGTACTTGGTGAGCTTGTCGTACACGACCGGGCTGGTGTACTTCTCGGGCCCGTCCGAAGAGCTGTACGTGGTGGAGGCCGCTTTCACTGGGCCCTTGTGAGCAAGGGCCCACCCCATGCACTCGTTGACGGGCTGCCCGTCATGCGCCTCCCTCTGCGAGGAAAACAGAAAACATGGTTACAAGTAGAGACATAAGAAATCCAGCGCTATAAGAAATGGTTGAACACATGCATACCCATGTTTCCATGAACTCTGGGAGGTTCTGGCTCCCCTGGTGGTGTGAGACCCCTGACTTCTCCATCTTTGCCAAGCGTTTCGCCTGACGTGCTCTGCGCTCCGCGTACGCCGCCTCTGTACGCCACCCTCTGACAATCGCAAGCCAGCAGTCGGCGTACTTGCTGCACCAACCCGGAGGTGTCTGCATGACATTCAAGTATTGGATATTCTAGATAATGAGTTGAATGTGTCACATAAGGAATCATAACGGATGTTTTCCTACTTAATTACCTGCATGTACTGCTCCTCGGTGAGGTCGGTCTTCGGGTTACATACCAGCTCCCTGGCCATGGCCTTATCCACCTTCACCAACTTCACGTTGGCGTAGTAGGTGATGACGGCCTGGGTACGCGCCTTGTAGAACATGTTCTTGAGCTGCAATTCGCACACCATGTCCTGCTGCCGGTCCGCCCGCACGGGGTCCTGCCCCTCCGCCAACCTATAGTACAACTGCACATAGGCATCAAGCATCATTCCATTGTTTGAGAAAAGTCCAATGAATGCGTAGTATTGAGATATGCGTTGCGATTGAAAGACTCACCCAGAACTCCCTCTTGATCTTGGCAGCGAGGACTTCCTCATGTTCATCCTTGACGTGGTAGAAGTGTGCCCATTTGTCGGGCACGATCGTCTTACCCTCGATGGTGACCAAGCCAGGGAAGTTCCTTTTAATCAACAGCCCCTGGATGTTAGAGACATGGGGCGAACACTTCCTGGCCATCACCTTTACCCAGCCACTGCACAACGAGTCATAAACAACAATTGTTAGTATGCAGTTTTAATTCGAAAATGACATATGAACAAGTATAGAAATCAACAATGGATACTTACTTCCCAGCGACCACGATCTGCGCGCGGTCGTCAGGGCGCGGCACGTGCTCAGGGAGCCTAGTGGGCCCGCGCTGGTAGGGCTTCCTCGAACCTGAGGAAGTCGAGGTGTCTGCAGTCTGCTCGCCCCGGTCGCCGAAGCCGAGGTCGTCATCGTCGTCGTCGCCACCGCCGCCGCCGTCACCGGTCGTCGTCGTCGCCCCCTGCTGGGAGTCCATCCCGAACAACCTCCTCCTCCTCCCACCCCTACTGGTCGACGGCTCCACCTGAAGCTCCTCGTCCTCCTCCTCGTGGGGGCCGACCGCCACGTGCTCCTGCGGGGGGTCGGGCACCATGTACCTCGACTTGACCCCTGTTCGGCGTGACCGTCCTCCGCCTGGCATTTTGTCGAGTGCCTGCAATGACAAAGATTAAAACAGTTAGTATTAATAGGTTGCAAGTACTTGTAAAGAAACATAACTGCAAGGCGTTCCTACCATCTAATAGGTGAAGGATAGGTCCTAATCCCACCCGAGGATCCGTAGATGAGGTTAGCTTCCATGCTCCGCTCCCGTCCGAGATGGAATTTCAGCAGCACCTCCCCGCTGTTCTCCCGATACACGTCCTGACAGGGAGAGTGTGTGGAGAACAACAGGGAGGGGTGTTGGTATAAATTAAGTGCAACTAAAATAAGAAGGATTCCGCAAGCGCCTGGACGTAACATACCATTGTAGCATTTTACCGGGAGTAAACCAGGTATCGTTATTTATATTTTACCACAGGGAAGCAAGGGTTAAAGAATCTGATAACTCACCATCATGTATCTACTAACTTAGTAAACCAACTAGACTAAGCAGGGGTAAATGATATATATAAAGTAATAAAGCACACATGAGAATTCTATAGTAAATGAGTAGCTAGCTAGAGTGAGAGGACAACGGGAGAGATCAAGGTTCCTATGTTCTTCTCTACTACTTTGGTTCTATAATAATAAGGGGATGGATAAATATAGCAATCACATAATAGCACTTCAGGACATCGGAGCACTAGCCACGGACATGGATGAGAAGGGGGCTAGGAAGGTCCGACTACGGTCCTACAAACACCAACCCGAACGAGGTGGAATACGACGGCCGTCAGGACTGTCACGATCCTGGGGCTACCACAACAATCCGTGGGATTGGGTGCAATCTCAGGTAACCTCTAGTCTAGACACCATGTCTACACTATCAATTACTACTCTAATTAACTAGGATAACTAGAGCACTCGATGCGAGCGAAGATCCCATACTAAGCATAACTACTATGCTAACAATCACAAGATAGGCATAAAAGAACATAGAGAAGATAAATATATTAAAGCATAAGTCTTACAAAGAGTAGATACAAAGACATACCAAATCTCTAAAGACTTCTCCAGAACCGGAGTGCAGCTCCGCTCTCTCTAACTCTCATCTAGATCTAATCTACTACATTGGAATGTCTAGCTCTAATTCTCTAGAGAGGAGAAGTCATCCATTCAAGGGACGCCTCTACAACTCGATCCTATTTGGGAGATAATGAATTAGGGTTTTTGGGATTCCTCCTCCGGGGGCCGGGGGCCTGTTTATATAGCCCTCTAGGATGCACCACAGCCCTCGGATCAAACCGACCTAAACGGACGATTATTATTCATCCTCAAAGGCGGTGGAACACGGATCCGCAAGGCGATCTTGATTGGTCCGAGGTCATGAGTCGGCCGACCCAAGGTGGGAGTCGGCCGACTCTCCACCGAGCCCGTTCGGGCTCCCGTTTGGTCCCGAGCCTTCTCGAACCTTCTAGATTACAGAATTTTCACCGATTCCCGATTATCTCTATGTAAACCCGACATGTGGGCCTTCCTTGGGTATTTTCAGGTGACACCCCCGAAAGGACATTCACCAAAACTCATGGAATTCGTCGGTATAACCCCTATATCTAGTTGGAGAACATATTTTAGTCCTTTCTCATGTTTAGTTGACGGTAAAAATTGACACTTAATGACCGTCAACAACTCCCCCAAGCTTACCTTTTGCTCGTCCCCGAGCAAAGATAGACTCGTGATGGATCGGGAGTTGCTACAATACTTTCACTCCTCACAAGTATACATGCGTTCAAACAAGAACTCTCCTCCAAATTAGAGTGAACTATTCTGACTAAAAACTTACTCATATTACCTTTCACCATGGGGCTTGTAACCGTCACTTGGGTCTTGAGTAGTTGAAAGACAGAACAGTCAAGTCAAGCCCTATGTTTCTCGCTCTTTGATCAACTATTATTCTGGAGTTTTTGCAAGATTTTCAAATAAAACTCAGAGTTCCTTGTATGAACCTTTCAGGTCTCTCATTTGTGGTATTTTTGGATCCTCTCCAAGGCATGTGTGTAGCGTATGCCTTGTCTCTTCTCTCATAATATGTGGTATTTATGGAACTAAGGCATAATGGAAAGTGCCTTCTCTCTCTTAACCTACTTTCTAATAGGCTTATGTGGAGCTCATAGGTGGAGAGACACTCAAACTCACTTGCATATATTGCACAGTTAAGACATGGATCCAATAGGAACTAAAATAATAATAAAGTCATATGTGCATGTGAATGAGGAAATGGAATAGATGATAAGATGATGATGGAATGATGATGATAAGAAAATGATTATGAGGGGTGATCACTTGGTGAACATCTACTTCTACACTTGCTCCCTTAGGGATAACATGACTCCATTTATTCGGAAACTTTGAAACTTCTTGAAAGGAAGGACTTGGCTACTCTTTCTTTCTTTCTTTCTTTCTTTCTCCTTTTTTCTCTTTTTTTCTCTCTTTTCTTTTTTTTTACTAGAGCAACCAATCCTCTAAAAATAAAACTTTAGCAACGGGGAGTGTATAACTTGAATGACAATGACTGGAGCTTTTATGTAGGCAAATAGAATGGCGATGATTATTTCTAGATGTTCACTCCCAGGATAGGAGTAGAACCTTTTCTGGATGAAGTGAAATGAGTGGCGTGTGTATATGTGGATGGATGGATGGATGGATGGATGCGTACTCCCGGGTAGGAGCAGCATAAGTGCGTATCTCCGGGGTAGAGACAGCACAATATATGGGGGAATGCGTACTCCCGGGGTAGGAGCGGACACGAGATGCATATCTCTAGGGTAGAGATAGCACAATATGTGGTGGATATGGATCTATATATGGGTGGTACTTCTAGGACGAAGTAGCACGAATGAATGTAGTATTTATAAAATGGGTGCATGCTTCGAGGACGAAGTAGCATAGATCAATGGATGGAGAGCACATAGTATTGACTTAACTACATGACGATTCCTTATGGGTCCACAAAAGATAACCACACTCAATGCCTATAAAGACTACACTCAATGCCTACATTATGATCTATATAAATAGATGTGTCTTCCTAATCTAGTAAGCATGAATATATGGTTGTGGTAGGAATTTGAACTCTCATCATAAAGGAACTCATCATGCAGGAATTTAATGTTTTCAAAGATAAATTCTCCGAACTCTAGTATCTCTAGGAACAAGATGGACAGCGGCTCAAAACCTTCCCATATCATACCCGTCAACCACCTAGACTTAGATCAAGTATTTGCTACCCACAAGTTTTAGCTTCAGAGCAAATCTCAAATCTAAACAGTTGTGTCCAAAACTCGGGAGAGTGCAAGGTTGAAAACTAGGTACTTGAAAGGAATTACGGCAGAGCAACTATTCATCATCTCCATGTTGAGTTTATTCTACGGGATAACTTAAAGACAGATTGCAAGAGCTCTCCATAAGATAAATAAGGAAATCTTTCTGGGTTTCTGTGGTTATGCATCTTTTTAGTTGTTTTAACAAAGCACACTCTAACAAAGCATAAAATAGATAAGTTGGAAACACTTAGCTTGGTACACGGGAGATGCCCTCCCCCAAGCTGGATGTTGACATAGTCTGCTGATGTTGCTGACAGGCAATGAAAATGTTCGAGTCCTCCTGGAGTGTTGTAGGCGCTTCTTTGTTTGAGACGGTGTTCAAGTGTCACGGGCAGCACTTCGACAGGAACTGGATGTCCTTTCGCTGTTTAGCTCTTCTTGATCCTTTATGTTCTGTGAAGCTCAAATAGACAACAAAGCTTGTGGAACTGATTAAGCATTAGTGATAAAAATCTCTAAGCCTTGGTTGTCAAGAATTGCCTTAACTCAAATGTCTTCTAACGGGATCACAAAAAATATTTTTATCTTTTTATAATAAAAGGAATGCAGACGAGAGATGAAAGAGCATGATCATGGTGAAATTTTTTTTTTCTTTTTAGATGCAAAACGTATGAATGAATGCAAGAAACTAAACATGCAATGGATGAGCAAACATAAAAGAGTGGAGTGGATGCATGAGTTCTTAAAAGTAAACATGTAGTGAGGTGCAAGAATTTAAAAGATAACTACTCATAATTTTAAAGTCCATGAGCAAGACTATCTCACCATTCTTGATCATACTTACCATGACTCACAGGATGAAATTTGTGAGTAGTGTTGCGGCATCTATGTTCATCACCTATTTTGACAACGACATTTTCTCCAATCCGCACATGGTTAGAATAGTATATATGTATACACAAACTGTGAGATGGCGGGTTCAGTTGAATGTTGAGGGACCCGGGCACTTCAATGTCTTGTGGAAGCTTGTCGGAAGGTCGAAACGACATCTTTTGTTCTGTCTATTCCACACTCAACAGAACAAGGGGTAATCCTACTAAAGCTAATGATACACTAAATTAGAGACATCAAGATCATTATCAAAAACTTAACACCGATTGCTTTCCCGGCAACGGCGCCAAAAATGCTTGTTGGTATAAATTAAGTGCAACTAAAATAAGAAGGATTCATAGCGCCTGAGAATATACCATTGTAGCATTTTACCGGGAGTAAACCAGGTATCGTTATTTATATTTTACCACGGGGAAGCAAGGGTTAAAGAATCGATAACTCACCATCATGTATCTACTAACTTAGTAAACCAACTAGACTAAGCGAGGGGTAAATGATATATATAAAGTAATAAAGCACACATGAGAATTCTATGGTAAATGAGTAGCTAGCTAGAGTGAGAGGACAACGGGAGAGATCAAGGTTCCTATGTTCTTCTCTACTACTTTGGTTCTATAATAACAGGGGATGGATAAATATAGCAATCACATAATAGCACTTCGGGACATCGGAGCACTAGCCACGGACATGGATGAGAAGGGGGCTAGGAAGGTCCAACTACGGTCCTACAAACACCAACCCGAACGAGGTGGAATACGACGGCCGTCAGGACTGTCACGATCCTAGGGCTACCACAACAATCCGTGGGATTGGGTGCAATCTCAGGTAACCTCTAGTCTAGACACCATGTCTACACTATCAATTACTACTCTAATTAACTAGGATAACTAGAGCACTCGATGCGAGCGAAGATCCCATACTAAGCATAACTACTATACTAACAATCACAAGATAGGCATAAAAGTACATAGAGAAGATAAATATATTAAAGCATAAGTCTTACAAAGAGTAGATACAAAGACATACCAAATCTCACGAAGACTTCTCGTAACCGGAGTGCAGCTCCCCTCTCTCTAACTCTCATCTAGATCTAATCTACTACATTGGAATGTCTAGCTCTAATTCTCTAGAGAGGAGAAGTCATCCATTCAAGGGACGCCTCTACAACTCTGATCCCGCCGGGAGATAATGAATTAGGGTTTTTGGGATTCCTCCTCCAGGGGCCAGGGGCCCTGTTTATATAGCCCTCTAGGATGCACCACAGCCCTCGGATCAAACCGACCTAAACGGACGATTATTATTCATCCTCAAAGGCGGTGGAACACGGATCCGCAAGGCTGATGCTGATTGGTCCAGGTCATGAGTCGGCCGACCCAAGGTGGGAGTCGGCCGACTCTCCACCGAGCCCGTTCGGGCTCCCGTTTGGTCCAGAGCCTTCTCGAACCTTCTAGATTACAGAATTTTCACCGGTTCCCGATTATCTCTATGTAAAACGACATGTGGGCCTTCCTTGGGTATTTTCGGTGACACCTGCGAAACAGCGGACATTCACCAAAACTCGTGGAATTACGTCGGTATAACCCCTATATCTAGTTGGAGAACATATTTTAGTCCTTTCTCATGTTTAGTTGACGGTAAAAATTGACACTTAATGACCGTCAACAAGGGGCTGCCGAAACTTCGACTCAGACGGGGACGGAACATGGAAGCTAACCCATCTACGCATCATCGGGCTATCCAAAAAACGTGGACAATCCAAAAGAGACACCGTCGCAGATATGCACTGATCCGCATACCAACGGCCGCGAATCACTTTCGGACGGGAGACGCCTAACTCGGTTACGCAATGTACTTACAACAACTATAAGGAACAGAGGTGATTTATACCTAGGGTGGCGGTGCAGAGTTGGGTAGCGGGCCGGTGGAGAGTCGACGTGGTGCAGGAAGACCCGCAATGCCCACGAAGAAGATCGTCATCACCGAGTACCCCCCACAGGTCCTCCTCCTACAAAAAGAGAAAAAAAGATTAGTATCCACTCAAAAAATTTCGGCAGCACCTCCCCTGCACGGGGAGGTTCCAAAACCTGCAAAGAACATGGCACGAAGGCCAACAACCACGGCACGAAGGCCGATAACCAACATGCCACGAAGGCCGATAAACACAGCGGCACGAAGGCCGACATCACAACGGCACGAAGGCCGACAAGAAGAGAAGGGTTCATATACCTTGCTATCGTAGCCGAATCGAGGACGGTGGAGGTGGAGGTGTCGGCGGGACGTACACGATCAAGGTCCCCTCCCGACACGTCCTGATCTGCAAAATAACAAAGGCATCACTATTAGTTGAAAATTTTGGCAGAACCTGCCCTGCACGGGGAGGTTTCAAAAAAACTGCAAGAAAAACCATCGACTCGAAGGCCGATGTCCACATTTGGGGCACGATGGCCATCACATCCACAAAACTGGCACGAAGGCCGTCAATGACACATCTACACGAAGGCCGATAACCCTGGGGTTTTACCTTCTTCGTCGGCGACGCGCAAGGATGACGGCGTGGAGAACAACATCGACGACATGGACGGAAGGTGGACGAATGAAGCGGACCTTCTCCTCCTCCTCCTCTCTTCTCCTTCTTCTTCTTCCTCCCTTCTCCTTCTTCTTCCTCCTCATTCTCCCTTCTTCCTCTTCTTTCTCCCTTCTTCTTCTTCTTCCTTCTCCCTTCTCCCTTCTTCTCCCTACTCCTTCTCCTCCCTTCTCCTCCTTCTCCCTACTCCTTCTCCTACTTTCCTCCCCACTGGTTCCTCCTCCTCTCTGCAGAACCTTCCGGCGGCGCACGAGATGAGGTGGCCGGCGCCGCTTAGGCGGGTGGTGGCACTCGGCCGCCGCGCGGGATCTGGCGGGTGGGCAGCGGCGCTAGGGCGGCTGCTCGGTGGGCGGCGGCGCTGAGGCGGCAGTGAAAATGGGAAGGGCGGGGCAGCGCCCTCGAGCGCGCGGGCGCGAGCGGCGGCGGCGGGGAGGACCTGCGGCGGCGCAATGGAACGACGGCGCGGCGCAAGAGCGGTGGTGCGGCGGCGCGGTGGAAGAGCGGCGCGGTGAGTCGGGACGGGGCGGGGTCGGGGTCGGGACGGCCGGCGCGGGGTTAGGGTTGAGGGGGAAATGGGCCGGCCCATTTTTTTTTTTGGAAATCTCTTTGCCAAAGGCTGCCACGTGGTAGCTCGGCGCCGGCCGGGGCCACCACCTTCGCCGATGGCCGGCCGTCGGCAAAGCCAGTTTGCCGATGGCCTTCAAAGGCCGTCGGCAAACTTTGAATTTTTTTCGTTTTTTTCTTCTCAATTTTTTTCTGGTGTATTCCTACACCAAATACAACCCAGTTTCAAAAGTTGGGACAATTTTGAGTTTTTTAGCTATATTTCGTTAATTATTTCTGTTTTTTTGAATTTTTCCCACAACTCTAAATTTGAACTGCAGGTACATGAAATAATGAAAATTTTTGATTCAAAACATGATATTCATGATTCTCCGAGTATGTTGAGGCTGTATCCAGGACCTCGCATGAAATTACGACCGTGTTGGCGTCGTAACATGGGGAGTTACATGCGCGGAAAGTGTTTTCAAATTATATAAAATCCATGCGAAGTCCAAAATCGACGAAACTTGATGAGTTGTCTCACCATCGCATGCGGAGGCAGTGGTAAAAATTTCAAAAAGTTTCGAGCAAGTTGGGACATCGGATGGCCAAAACCCAGACATCTCCACATGTGTGATCACAAGTGATCACATGTGATCACATGTGGAGATGTCTGTGTTTTGGCCATCCGACGTCACAACTTGCTCGAAACTTTTTGAAATTTTTACCATAGACTCCACATGCGATGGCCACACAACTCGTCAAGTTTCATCCATTTCGGACTTTGTTTGGATTTTATATAATTTGAAAACACTTTCTGCGCATGTAACTCCCCATGTTACGACGCCAACACGGTCGTAATTTCATGCGAGGTCCTGGATACGGCCTCAACATACTCCAAACATCATGAATATCATGTTTCGAATCAAAAAGTTTCATTATTTCATGTACCTGCAGTTCAAATTTAGAGTTGCGGTAAAAATTCAAAGAAACAGAAATAATTAACAAAATATAGCCAAAAAACTCAAAATTGTCCCAACTTTTGAAACTGGGTTGTATGTGGTGTAGGAATATACTAGAAAAAAATTGGGAAGAAAAAAATATATTCTTTGCCGACGGCCGGCTATCGGCAAAGAAGGTGGGCCTGGGCGCTCCGCAGGCGGCCACGTGGCTGGGCTTTGCCGGTGGCCACGGCCGTCGGCAAAGGATGTCCTTTGCCATTGGCCTGACGGCGCTGCCATCGGCAAAGAAGACGGCGTCGGCAGGCGTCCGCTACGGGCAAACGTTGCCGATAGGCCATCGGCAAAATCTTGCTTTGCCGTTGGCCGTGATTTGCCGATGGCTTGGCCATCGGCAAAGAAGCCCTTTGCCCTTGGCATTTCTTTGCCGATGGCCCGGCCGTCGGCAAAGAGAACTTTGCCAATGGCTTCGCTTTTCTGTCGGCAAAGCCTCTTCTTTGTCGATGGCTTATTCCTTGGCCATCGGCAAAGAGCTGGGCCGACGGCAAAGGCTCTGGCTCCGGTAGTGTTGGTTGTTTTTATCTGCATGGTACTGTTGTGAATGGCGCTGTGCTGCTGCTGCTACTACTACAAATCTGGCTGCTGAATGCTGGCCAGTAATTTTTATCTTGCAATTCAGTCAATGTGGCCCTGACCTTCTCTTAACTTTCATAAAGTATAACGATGTCTACACCCGGAAATACAAGCGGCGTGCTAAGCGATATCACCAACATTAAAAGTATGACTCTAGGGGTTCCTTATTCATCTTCTATATAGTATAGAGATGCCACTTTGGGGATGTCTTATTCATCTTCCATATGCAGATGAGGCCCGACGGACGAGGGAAGAACAGAACTTGCAGAAACGGATTCGTCGAGCAGAGATGACCAACGAACAAAGGGAGGAGGAGAGGAGGAAACAACGTGAGTATCAGCGTCGGTACCGAGAAAAGGAAGAAGGCCGAATCCCAAAGCATTGATGCTACTAGTGCTTTGACTGGACCCGGTACAATTTGTTTTTTTAGTCATGGTCGTTATATGGTCAAACCATCATTAGTGGTATTGAGAAAACATTGCAGGTACTAATCATAGTGAGATTGACGAAAACTCCCCAATTTCTTTAAACAATGAAAATATCCAACCGACTGCAGAGGAGGATCATTGCCATGGTGACATCGGCACCGCAACCACGACACGAAGTAGACTGTCTGTGGCTAGTAAATATCGGATACATAACTTTGTTTTTATTTGTGTGAAAGAGTCACTTTATTTTAATCTCTAATGTGACAAAAATAATGCAGGTAGTCATCATGTTGAGGTGGACCATAATTCACCAATTATATTGACACTGACTGTATCATTTAGTCTTATATCTCATATTCACACTGACTGTATAATTTAGTCTTATATCTCATATTCACACTGATTGTATCAATCTCATATCCCTATAAGCTGAAACTGAGAACTAAGTTTATTTTTTTTAGAAAAAGGAATATATAAATATCCAATGCATATAGCTTAGAATAAGTTACTTTGGTGATTGTATTTGTACCCTCATCATTGCAAGGTTTTTATTTTATCCAATTTATTTATACTGAAAAAACAAACTGTGATATTGCAACATGTTCAAGAGCTTCTATTCTTTGGCAGAATTTAATTTTACAAAAAAATTGTTTTCCAGAACTACAGAGGCATAAAATTGAATTAGCACTTGGACTAATGCTATGACTTGTGTCTGTCCTGAATGCGGAGGCTGCCTTAAGGTTGAAAAGAGACCATAGAAGGACCATGACCTTTTTAATACATTTTGACACCTTAGCATGGGTTCCGTTGTTCAACAATTGACTACTATTTTCAGGCTACAACGAGGAACATTCTCTTTGCTGGATACAAGGAAATGCAGAAGCTCTTAAGTTTTGAGGATGGATCTATGGATGGCTATACGCCTATACTATGGTACTTGGGATAAAAAATGTGATACACATTGAGAAAGCTCTATCAGAGGCTTACAGGTTGGCTAATTTCTTTAGAATTTTTTTTAAAAAACTTTTAGTGCTCATGTCCATCAGTATGATGTAGAGATTTCTTTTTATTTCTTTTATATTTTGGATGTGTATTCATTGTCGGTTTGATTATTTAGCATGTGCTTTTATATGCAAGTTTGGAAATGATGGTGCTTGTTTCACTGCAGAAATTAATGTACCGTAATGCCCGTACTAAGCTGCCATAGCTGGATGGTAGCATCAGCCAGGTGTGCTAAATATAAGTGAGGGAAAGAAAATTCTTATTCTTGACTTGCTAGAAATTGGTAGTACTTGAACTACAATACATTGCAATACTATAATAGTTTCATTGTAATAGCATTTATATATGCTTATTAGTTCATGTGCTCACTGCTCATTTCTGCGTATGAGCGAGAAAAATCTTGAATTTCTAGAAATCTGCATCATTTCTACCATTGTGATTAATTATACTGGTTCACGTTATAATTTTCTATAAATACGATACATTGTTTTTACAGTATAACCATAGTATTAGCATGGGTCATTACAAGTAGTTTGCTTGTTTTCATGTGTATTCTAAAATTAAGCCGTGGCGTTAGCACGGGCATTGTACTAGTTTCTAATTAGTTGGAAAACCGAATTCAGGGAATGTCAGTCCGTCAAAGTATTTGACACATGTTCCAAGTTGTGCTTGTTGATTATTTATTTTATCGAGTAATTCCTAAAGTGAGATTTTTTTTAGAAACATATACTTCCTAAAGTCGTAGGATCCAGATTTTGTTTTGGCGTAGTTTTTTTCGGTTAATCTAAAGCTCACTCGAGTGAGACGATGAAATCGTTCACTCGATTTCCCTCCTGCTGCTCTTCTTCCTTCCCCTCTTTCTCCTCTAACTCTGGCGAACTCACTCCCTTCTTCTCCAAGTCCGGTGGGCTATAGATTGTCCGGTCAGTCGGGGGAGGAAGGGACGAAGCTAGGCAGCGGGTATGCAGGCGGGCGGCTTAGAGGTGCCCTGGCGGTGAGGGACGGCGGCGAGGCAAGGCTAGGGCGGGGGAGTCTCGCTGGGGATGGTGGGGAGAGGAAGAGAGCGGCCGCCGCGGGGTCTAGGGCTCGTCGGAGCTCCGGTGACCCCTAGACCCCGTGCGCGGGGCGGCGGACAGCGGCGGGGACGAGAGGTTGAAGAAGAACAGTAGCAGTAGAAATTGAGTGACACGCGGTGAGCGGTCACTCGAGCGTCCAGTAGATAGACCCTTGTTTTTCTGCCGGTTATTTTGCCTATCTAGTAGTGTGGATTTGGCTGTGGTGGTGTTGTTTGTTTCATCAAGTAATTCCAAAAGTCCAATCCTTTTTTGGAACGTAGTATTTACGTATGCATGTACTTATATATATATCTTAGTATTACTAATTAGAGGCTCCAACGGAGGCTCGACATTAACTCTCACCAGATACACTAAGAAAAAAGATAAATGCTAGAAATTCTCACGTTAATCAGAAAGCCTTCCAATCACAAGTCTATAGCCAGCCATGACCATTAGATCTGTTTTATTACATAAAAGAAATTACCCACATTTGCCATTATATATAGGTTAACAAAATAAATATCTTTTTTCAAGGAAAAAATAAAAAACGCATCGAACGAGTACATACCGAGAACTATACCAACGGCAAACTTAACGGAAATTCTTCTCTCTGTAATATCGGATGCTACCTGATCCGATCTATTTTTTACGCCTAAAAAATGATATCTTTTTTCAGGAGAAAGACAACATGCAACGTGTACCGAGATCTATACCAATTGCTGACTTAACAAGAAAATCTTCTCTACATAGGAGATATCGCAGGCTACCAAATCCAATCTATCAACAGCAACAAATACATCCTTCGAGCCCGGCTACGGTGCCGTCAAGGTCAGGGTTGCTGCGGCCGTGGACGCCGCCAGGTGGTTGTCATGCTTTACAGCACCGGCGTCGTGGGCCAGCTGTGCCCCAGCACGTCACAGATCGCCAGCCTATACTTCGTGCAGTTTGATGCCGTCATGTCCGTGAATGTGCACGGGACGCTGGCGGGGATCAAACGTGCCGCACGCATATGCCTGCGATGCCACCCGCGGGCACTATCGCCGGCGGAGGGCTCAATCCTCTACATGGCAAACATCAGCGGCATCCTCGGCGTACTGGGTAACCCGTACTCATTGGAAGTTTGCCATCGCCAGGATCTTGAAGGCTGCTGCGGCCGATCTCTCGTGCCACAGGGCGTCCCTGTCAACTGCATCTCACCATATACGCGGTGCCCACGCCAATGATAGTGGACCGGTTCTCTCAGTGATGCTGAGTGGAGCCACCGATGAGGCACAAGTGACGGCTATCGTCAGATGGCTCGGGGAGCCGAAAAGTGCAACCTGCAAGGCGGTCAACATTGCTCCTTTGCCAGGGCTGCCGTCTTCCTGGCCTCCGACGATGCCAAGACACCAAGTATGTGTCTAGGTAACGTTGTGGTTGACGGCACATGAACCTGCCATTGCTTACCAAGCCAGAGGACTGACTGGGCACAAGTCATGATTTAAAAGTTGCATCACTACGCACCGCATCGGTATGATATCAACTTTTTACTACGGAAATTCAGATCCTGGATCTAAAACTTGCATCACTATGCACCGCATCGGTATGATATCAACTTCGAAGATTGGCAAGATGCATCATGACGCAATGGGAAATCATGCAAATAGCAACGTTGACCACGGCAATTTTTTTGGTGGCCTTCCTGTGAAATAGTTTTTTTTTTGTATAAAAATAATGTGTTCTATTTATGCCTTATACTCATTTTTCTTATTATAGGTAATATTCGATTAAACCTGACGCAAGTAGAAAGATCAGAGCGTGGGCATAGGATAATGGTTGTTTTGCAATGAGTGTAGAGGTCCCAGTCATCAAGGTAATGCATCCGTGAATCTCTACATAGACAATGTAACTAAACTATTAGTTTTTTTAACATTTTGTGGGAAAAGAAAAAGTCCAAACCAATGAGTTATTCGTAAGCATATACAATCACCTAGAAGTTAAACAACCTAGGAAGAAAGTGCTTCACTGATCCACCACCTAAAAATAGTTCAGTACAGTCATGGAACAAAGAATGCCTGCAGAACATCTTGAATAATAGTTTCCCTTTCCAAGCTCTTAGAGCATCTCCAAGAGACATGCTATCCTTGTTTTGTATGCTATATTTAGATCTTTTTAAGCAAAAGGTGAACTCCAACAGCCATGCTATATTGTTTTGTAAAATATCAAATTTGCTATTCCTAGAATCTCGTATGGTAAATATAGCTTGCATGTGCCGCTTGCTATCTAGATTTGCCATAGTAGAAAGGCTGTTGGAGTTTCCTATCTTTTTACAAAGTTTTCTATTTTAGAGGTTGGCTAAATCAAAGATTTAGCAATCCATTTTTACCAAATCTCTTGGAGTTGCTCCGTAATGTGTATACAAAATCATCATCCAACAGTTCCTCCATCAACGTAATATATTTAGTGCTATGCCGATTCTTCTTATGTCTGTTAAATTTAGGTGACAATGACATATTATCCACCCTATATTTTATTTGATGTTGGGGAATCATGGAGAAATGAAATGTATAATGGAGAATTTTTACTAAGATGCACCCTCGGGGACTAAGATTAATTTAGAAGGGCTCTTGGATGTGAAGAGATCTAATCATATTTTATGGTTTATTAAATATAGAACAATATGAATTAGTTGAACCACTTTATGAAATTTCACAAAACATGTGGTCATTATTGTGTTATTTTCTCTACGAGATTTTGTGATGGAGTATGTTTTGACATGGGACAATAGATTTTTTTTAAAAAATTTAATAACAATTTGTTGCAAAATTACTGTTTAATATGGAAAATTATCAAAACAAGTCGATTACTACTGCATGCACATGACCAATGCAGATATTTGGCCTTAGAGCAACTCCAAGAGCCTCTTCATATTTCTCATAGGATGGAGATTTTGGTGACAAAATTTCCCTCCAACAGCCTCTTTAATTGATCTCTAAATACAGACATTCTATATTGTCGATTTCTCTCTAGCCAAAGAAGGAGAAAGAGTATGACCCTATAGAGTCCACACAAGTTTTACAAAAGATGTATAAAAAAGTTGTTGTATGCTACAAAACAATTTTAACCCAAAATCATATAGATCTAGAGGGAAAACATGGATTTGTATGGGCTCTTTGTATGGTTTGTAGAATGCTTATAATTTGTTTGTCTTTCGTATGGTTTGTATAATACTTATAATTTGTATGCCTTTCAAATGATTATGATATATTTTTAATTATTCAGAAGATATAATAAACCTAATTACATAATTTGTGGCACCCTACGGGAACAATTGTACATGTGCAATCAAAAGTGTACTAAAACATACTCCCTCGTCCCATGGAGTTTGACGTTTGTGATTTTTGGACTTCATCTTTGATCATTCGTCTTATTCAAAATTTTTAAGCAAATAATAAAATAAGTTAATCAATATTTAAGTATCTTCATTGATAAAATAAGTCGTAATAAAATAAATTATATTTATATATAAAATTTGAATAAGACGAATAATTAAACAAGATGGCATGGAACCCAGAGTGACAAACTTAATGGGACGGAGAGAGTAGAGCTAGAGGGAGATTAAGGTTTTACTAAGTGGAAACTTTGTTCATGACCTACTTAGTAAATTGTATTTACATAAGAGAAAAGAAATTTAGATTTACATATCGTTAGCCTATGTTAGAAAATGAACCGTGAAAAGTACAATTTAATATTAGTTAAGTGTATTAAGCAGTAGAAACTAATACTTACATCTTAAATTCTGCCCCGTGTGAGAGCACGGGTTTGCGAACTAGTGCATATAGGTACATCACAAAAACTATGGTCAATTTATTTATCCTGTACCTTCGGATTGCTAACAACTTTGCGTGTTGTAAGAGCATCTCCAAGGGTTTTGCATTTCAGGTTTGCATTTGAGTAATTTGCCAAAAAAACTCTAAAAGAGGTATCCAACGGTTTTGCATTTGGAGTTTGCAATTTGGGCAACTTGACAAATGAGGGAGCAAACTTGGCATTTTTGCCAAGCCGCACACCACATGGCAAATCCCGATCGCGTTAGCTAAGTCGCGCGCGCGCCTGGAGAACTTCTATTTTTATCCTTTGCCGAGTCCAAATGCCAATTCCCTTGGAGATGACCTATTTTTATCCTTTGCATTTTGTTTTGAGAGTTTGCAAACAAAAACAAATGCCAAGTCAATTTGCCAAAGTTCTTGGAGATGTTCTAACTCGACTTTGTAGGTGGCTGTGCACGTCATTATCTAAAAAAAAGGTGGCTGTGCAGGTTATGAATGATGCCTCTATGCGGACATAGATGAAGAGCTCATATAGCACACGTATGGTCATAGGCAGACCCAGCTAGACACTAGAGCCCAGGCAAACCTTAGTGTCATGAATATTTATTATAGAAAAAAATATTTTCAATCCTTCAAATAACATAACATTTTATTGACGAGCTCGGGCAGCTGGCCGGGCTAACCGGGTCCTGCGTCCGCCTATGGTCGAATGGCTATTAACGAGGGAGAGTAAGATCTAGGATGACGGAGGGCTCATATAACACCTCGTGTAGATTGACGTAGGGCTCATATAACACAGGTTCATGGCGGAGCAGCATTGGTGGTTGTCAGTGGCGGTGGCGAGAAGGGGACGGGCCCCTACACACACGCAAGTACACAAATCAAGTCGCCTTCAACCCAAACCCTAACAAATCAAGTTGGAGCTACGGAACAGGAAAGGATGGGCCGGTGTGTCAAAGGAGACGTACCACTCATCGTTGTGGGCGGCGGGGGGAGAGGGAGGCAATCTGGATGGCGGCGTTGGCGTGCCCGTGCCAGCATGGTGGAGCCGCGGAGCACACGACTATGCGCCGATGGTGTAGTGGGCGCCCGACAGCCGGTGAGGCGGAAAGCCGACACAGTGGCGACCAGCGGCCAACGAATTGTGCGCCACCGCCGCCGCCGTAGAGATCGTGGCGGCCCCCTCGCCGGTTTCCTCTTTTTGTTCCGTCAACACTTGACACCCGTATCTTTTTTTAGGGGATGAGGTTTCAAACATGGCTTGTTTCCTTCGTGTGCGCGGGAAGGTGAGTTTGAAACGCAAGTGGGAAGCCTCGCATCAAACTTTGGCTCTCAGCCCTTGGATCCGACACAGTTCTTTTGTAAGCCCTTGATTTTAATAGAGGCAAATTCTTGCGTACAATTTTTTAGGTGCACAATGGTTAATGGTTAGACTACTCAATGAGTGATTATTTTTATTGGTGGATCTAAAATAATTTGAGATTTCAATTATAGTAGAGATAGCTAAATATGCACTCAGGGCTAACACTAGGGCTTATAAGAAGTACGTGGCGGATCCCGAATGCTGGGATGAAAGAACCGAAAAGCACAAGGAGAAGATGAAGGACCACTTCAAAATCCGGCGCGATTTCCAGATACGTACTTCACACGTTCAGTCATGCTTTTCGTACATATATGTTCTAAATCTTTGTGTATTGATCGTGTAGTGCGCCAAACAACCTCTTGGATCGAAGGCATGTGGCTTGTACACCTGCGAGTATCTGAGGGAGTGCAGGCAGTACACCCAAAGTTGGAAGGTGCTCAAGGAATGAATCAAATTTTGGGGAGAGATACCGAGCAGTACCAAGAAATGCTCAGGCAAGTTCGTCATGGAGGAATGCGTGCTCCAGGGGCAACCATTCTTCAACGAGGACGCTCCATTGGTGTATAAACCCAAGTACGAGAGGCTCAGGAAATGGGACACCTGATGCGTCCGAGTGATTACAAGTGGCCCATAGACTTTGATTAGTTAGAATTTGAGATGTATCTCGAATGGACTCATCGGTTTGATGTATGGAGAATAGTATGTTATGACTAATGTTTAATGCTTGGATGCTTTTATATATAAATATTTGTTTCATATCTGTAATCTGGAAATGATTTCAATTCAAATTCTGCAAATGATTTTAAATCTGAATTTTTATTTTTTTTAATCCAAAATTATTAACCGCTGCGGTGAACCGACTTAACCGCAGTGGGCTACATAAAGCACCCGCTGCGGTAAATACATTTACCGCAGCGGGCAACATAAGGAGCCCGCTGCGGTGCCTCCACGTTTTACCGTAGCGGGCGCGGTTGCCCGCCACGGCAAATCAAAATAGCCCGCTGCGGTAAAATTATGTGGCGTAATGTATCCATCCATCTTTACAAATCTTGAGCCGCCCCTAAAATCGGGCATTAGAAGCTGCGATTGCTTAGCGGTGACTGGCCAAACAACGGCTACAAAAATGGCCAGGAAGCACCCTACAAATGGTGGGTGGCGTAGTGTCTGCTAGTGCTAGCTCCTCCATCGTGCCATGGCGGCCAGCATCAAGCACGCATAAAAATAATACAAGGTTATTGAGTTTTTTCCTATTCGAACTAAATTATCCTAACAACTCTAAAAATCACATCATGAATTCTAGTTTTATATAGCTATACAGTTCTTCTATGTTTTACTCATGTTCTAAGTCAAGTTTCTATAACTTTTATTAAATTTCTAAACATTATATTAATGTCTATAACATTAAAATAGTTTTATAAATTTATCACAAAATATGTCTTGATAATGCATTTGTTTGAAGTTTTTTTTTTTACTTTGTCAAAATCAAAGACATTTGACTTTTAAAAATACCCTATATTATGTAGGTCAAAAGCTAGTGAACCTTGATTTAAGATCAACAATTTACAACGGAACCAGTAAATTTTGAGTCCCAACAATACTAAAAAAACTTTTGCGAGATGTTTTGGAATTTTTTCGGAGGCAGACATCGCTAAAAACTGCCTCGGTTAATGCCTCTCTTAACTGAGGCGGTCATTTTTCATTTACCGGGGTGGTTATAATAAAATCAATTAATGGAGGCGGTTCTTATAAGCAGATCGTCTACAAAAATCAGATATTTTAGGAGGCGGGCCTCTTAAAATAGCCGACCTCGGTTAATATGGCTGAGCCAATAGGCGCGACTGTTGACGGTGATTAAGTATCAGTTTTATACCATCAACGCAGCAAGAGAAAGGACTAAAATGAGTCCACCTATTAGATATAGGGGTTACACTGACAGAATTCCATGAGTTTTGGTGATTGCCTATTTCTGCAGGGGGTTATCAACAAAGAACCAAAAGAGGCCCACATGTCGGGATTACATAGAGATAAAGACCGAACGGGTAAAATTGTATACTCTAGAAGACTCCGAGAAGACGACCCCGCAAACCCGGGGGCCCACAGCGGCAGCCTGCACGGGCGGCCGCCCTGTGGCAGGGCGGCCGCCCTCCACTTCAACCAATCAAAGTTGAGTCTCGCGGATTATGCCTCCACCGCCTTTGAGGATGAATAATAATCGTCCATTTAGGTCGGTTTGATCCGAGGGCTGTGGTGCATTCTAGAGGGCTATATATTCAGAGCCCCTGACCCCAGGAAAAACCCTAATTCATTCAAGAGTTCATTCTCTCATCTGAAGAATTCAGAGAAGCCAGAGCCACCATCTCAATTAGAGCTCCATAGTTTAGTAGCATAGCTACATAGGAATAGATCTAGAGGGAATCAAGCCTAGCTTGGAGTCCGGATCAGTTGGAGTTCTTGGTAATTTCCCTCTACATTCTTGTAACATTCATCATTGTTCGTGATACTATGAGTAGTACTTTATTCTATTCTATTATATCAGAATTGACTTTGCTCTATTTGATTATGTTCTCAATTATATTGTTCTTAGTCTACTTTGATTATATGTTTAGCATAGTTGGACTAGAATTATGTTTATGCATAGGATCGTATAGCGCTTGCTCATTAGATCGATGGGTGAGTGGTAAATATTATGTAGGCGTGGTGCCTAGACCGTATTTATCCGTGATTGCACCCTATATTCCGGATCGTGAGGTAGATCGCGGGAGTGACAGTCTGTTGAGTCCTTTGTAGCCCTTCTCCCGAGTATAGGTCTAGCGTAACAACCCTATTACATTGAAGTCATTTCTATGTCTCTAGTCTTCTCTCGGTAATATCACTATGCATAGATGTAACCTTTTCCCGCCATGATTGCTAGATGTTCTTGCACTAATCATTGTATGTTTTGACTTTATAGTTAGAATAACATAGGATTATACCCTAGATCGTCCTAGTCCATGCTAGTGTTATAAACTTAAGAGTGCTAAGTTGAGATGGTTACTATTATTTTATGTGGCTAAATGCTCTCATTTATCTTATGTCAATTATCATTCATTCTTATATTTATGTGATACTTACCCTGTATGAGATGATCGATACGAGACAAGGTTAAGCTCTCCATTATCGCATGTGCATTGCTCATCACTCATTATCCAAGTGCATTCCCTTCCGAGTGGTAAAATTATAAATAACGATACCTGGATTACTCTTGGTTAAAATGCTACATCGGTATTATCTCGTGCGCTTGCGGATCTCATATTTATTTCAAGAAGCAGTTGCATTTATTAGTACCAGCATTTTTGGCGCCATGTTGGGGATGACAACCTAACACCGAGTGGCGTTAGAAATGTCAACAAGCATTTTTGGCGCCGTCGGGGAAGGTTGAAAGCCAATGGATAATGAGCAAGACCGCACTAGATAATGTGATTGAGTTGTCTTTGTCATACTAACCCTTCTCTACAGGATTACCCTTGTTTTGTCTATCTTTTGCAGGGTAATCAAGACAACTCTTCCTGACAATTATATTGACAATCCAGAAGCTTTATTCAGGAAGACCAGAAACAAGTTGAAGAAGACCAATCAATCATCATCATCAACTCAACTTGAAAGTTTGTCGGAAGTAGAAAGTCGATCTTTCGTTCGAGACTTGACACCAGCGTTTGAAGCTATGGCGAAAAGTCACTCCGTGAGTTCTCAGCTCCTACTACGGACAACATTCATCTTTGGACCAGCATGCGGACATCGACGAGCTTTTGAGCTTAAGCCCGCGATCGATCAACATGGTGCAAGCAAGCCGGTTTGTGGGAAGGCCCATGAAGATGCTAGTGCTCATCTCCAACACTTCCGGAGATTTGTAGCACATTCACCATCAAGGATGTCCCCAGAGATGCTATACTACTTCGCCTCTTCCCATTCTCACTTTTGGGGAGAGCGAAGCAATGGTTCTACGCCAATAAGGAGAAGAATACTACGTGGGCACTATGTTCCACCAATTTCTTGGCGAAGTTCTTTCCCATGGGCAAGACAAATGCTCTTCGTGGGAAGATATCAAGCTTTCAGCAACAACATGATGAGACTGTCCCAGAAGCTTGGGAGCGCTTTCAAGATTACATCCTCGAATGTCCTCATCATGGCATGGAGAATTGGCTGCTTATGCAGACATTCTACCATGGGCTCAGCAACAGCACACGTGAGACAATGGATGCTGCTGCTGGAGGTGCATTCTTATCACTCACTATACCTCAAGCCACAGCTCTTGTGGAGAAGATGGCATCCAATCAAGGTTGGAGTGAAGAAAGAACTCAGACCCGCAAGAGAGGTGGAGGAATGCACCAGCTGAAGGAGGTAGACATGCTGTCTGCCAAAATGGACCTATTAATGAAGAGGCTCGATGAGAGAGCCAATGAGAAGAAGGAAGTCATGCATATACATGATGCTCGCATGACATGTGAAGAGTGTGGAGAGACTGGGCACATAGGTGCTAACTGCCCAAAGCTGAAGGAGGACGTGAACTACCTCAACAACAACAACAACAACAATTACTATCGTCCTCAGCAGATCAAGGTTGGAATCAACAGTAGAGGCCTAACGACTCAGGCAATTATTCAGGCAACTACCAAGGTAACAGCTCCTCCTACAATAATTACAACCAGCCACCTTTGAGAGTTAGTGCTGAATCAAGGCAAGTTGATGGACAACTTGTCCAAGAAGCTGGCATCAAATGACAAAGCCCTGGAGACAATTAGCAATAGAATGGATGGCTTTTCCAATGCCATTAAGAGTCACTCAAAGCTTCAACAAAATACTAGAGTCTCGGTACAATAGCTTGCCAACTTTGCTCCCTCCGCGGCCAAGGTAAACCGCGCAGACAACCGGAAGAGCTCGAAACTGCAAATCTTGTTGATATATTCAATGCGAGAAAGTAGCTGGAGTAACCCATCGAAAGGGTCATGGTTTGATTCAACTCTGCCAATCAAGAAAGGTGATCCAAGGAGACCAGTCATTCCGATCTCCATTGGAAGTACCAACTTCAATGAGGCAATCTGTGATTTCGGTGCAAGCATCAACATCATGCCAAGAGTGATATACGAGAAGCTATTCAGATGTCCCTTAGCATACACAACCATGTGCTTGCAGCTTGCAGATCAGTCACTCCGTGTTCCCTTGGGAATACTAGAAGACATATGTGTACGAGTGGGCAACTTGTATGTTCCTGCAGACTTCGTGGTAGTGGATACAGGCAGTAACGAAAGGTCTCCCATCATTCTGGGATGACCATTCTTGAACACTGTTGGAGCTATTATGCATGCCAACACTGCCAAGATCATCTTCAACATCAGGGGCAAGAGAGAGACCTTCTTCTTCAAGAACAGAGTGCTGCAGTTCCCAGCACACCCTCATCAGCAGAACAATGAGAAGAAGAAGAAGAATCCAGCTAAGAAGAACAAGACCAAGGATAAGAAGACAAAGAAGACGGAGACACGGTCACTGCAGTCCACAAGGAGCATGATCACCAACTTAGGTCCCCACGTCTGATCAAGAAGGATGACCCAGGTGTTCCAACCATTCAATGCTCCATCGACGTAAGCTCTTTCAATAAAGGCGCCGTCGTGACACCGGATCGGGCATCAACATTATGGCCAAGATAACCTATGAATATCTATATGGCACTATTCCTTTGGAGCCCACCGTGCCCAAATTGCAGATGACAGATCAGACATTCCGCTTCGTCGAAGGAGAAGTGAAGGATGTCCTCATCCAGATAGATGACCATTATGTCCCCACGAGACTTCCTAGTCGTCGATATGGGAGATGACTACGACCCTCCGATCATCCTAGGAAGACCATTCCCGAACACCACCGTAGCTATCATCTATATTGGGACGGGAGAGATCCATTTCTACTTTCCCACCGAGAAGGTACGCCGCTATTTCAACAATAATTATATAATCACCGAGGAACCCAAGAAGAACAGAGAACAAGGAGAAGGCAGCGTACCCGTCGCGTAACAAGAAGAACATCACTACGATGGATGGGCCGACTATGAAGGAGAAGTGTCTAGATATGAAGATCGGTACCCTTAAGAAAAGAATATTATAGAAGAAGAAGAGGTACCACCAACGAGATGAAAAGCAAGTGTTCCAAGAAGCTTTCTCCTCAAGGTCACCCTCTCCAACAAAGAAGGTGTGGAAGGCAAAAGCAAAATCAGAATCAATTCCTACACACGAGGCGACATCATCAGAGGCGCCAAACCAATGCGCCCTTGAAAAATGAGCGAACATGACAAGTCCTATTCGGAGGACTTAAAACCACCGAACGCCGTGCTAAGAGGTAACTTGGTATTTATCAAGTATTACTTTTCAGCATTGCATTGTTTTTACCTTAGCATATTTATTTTCCTACTTCCATCTTAGTTGCATCTTTGCTTTACTATCCCCGCATTAGAAAGGAAAATAACGATATTGTGCATTTGCATCCGAAAATTGTAAGCCCCATGTGGATAATCATTCACCGTGGTGGCACAAAAATAATTTCTCAAAGATATTTATCTTTCCCTCGTCTCGCATTCCTTAAATAATAAAAAGATAAAAATATTTTCATAAGATCCCTGTTAGAAGAAGTTTAAGTTAGGAAAGTTCTAGACAACCAAGGCCTAGAGGTTTTATCACTAACACTTAACTAGTTCCACAAGCTTTGTTGTCTATTTGAGCTTCACAGAACATCAAGGATCAAGAAGAGCTAACAGACAGAAGGACATCCAGTTCCCTGTCGGAGTGCTGCCCGCAACATTAAAGTGCTGTCTCCAACACCAACTATCTACGGCACTCCAGGAGGGCTAGAACGTCCTCATTGCCTGTCAGCAACATCAGCAGACTATGCCAACATCTAGCTTGGGGGAGAGCATCCCCGTGTACCAAGCTAAGTGTTTCCAACTTATCTACTTATGCCTTGTTAGAGTGTGCTTGGTTAAAACAACTAAAAAAGATGCATAACCATAGAAACCCAGAAAGATTTCCTTATTTATCTTTTCTACTTTTGGAGAGCTCTTGCATTCTGTCTTTAAGTTATTCCCTAGAATAAACTCTATATGGAGATGATGAATAGTTGCTCGCCTAATTCCTTTCAAGTACCTAGTTTTCAACCTTGCACTCTCCCGAGTTTTGGACACAACCGTTTAGATTTGAGATTTGCTCAACCCGAAACTTGTGGGTAGCAAACACTTGATCTAAGTCTAGGTGGTTGACGGGTATGATATGGGAAAGTTTTGAGCTGCTGTCCATCTTGTTCCTAGAGATACTAGAGTTCTGGAGAATTTATTTACGAAAATATTAAATTTTCTACATGATGAGTTCCTTTATGATGAGAGTTCAATTTCCTACCACAGCCATATATTCATGCTTACTAGATTAGGAAAACCTATCTGTTTATATAGATCATTTTGTAGGCATTGAGTGTAGTCTTTATAGGCATTGAGTGTAGTTATGCTGTGGACCCATAAGGAATCAGTCATGTAAAGTCAATACTATGTGCTCTCCATCCATTGATCTATGCTACTTCTGTCCTCAGAAGCATGCACCTGTTTTATAAATACTACATTCATTCTGTGCTACTTCTGTCCCTAGAGTTATCACCCACATATAGATCCATATCCACCACATATTGTGCTATCTCTACCCTGGAGATACGCACCTATGCTACTCCTACCCTGGGAGTACGCATTTCCCCATTTGATGTGCTGTCTCTACCCTGGAGATACGCACTTGTGCTACTCCTACCCTGGGAGTACGCATCCATCCATCCATCCACATATACATACGCCAGTCATTTCACTTCATCCAGAAAAGGTTACTCCTATCCTGGGAGTGAACATCTAGAAATAATCATTGCCATCCCATTTGCCTACATAAAAGCTCCAGTCATTATTATTTCAAGTTATACACTCCTCGTTGCTAAAGTTTTCAGAGGATTGGTTATTCTATCAGAAAAAAAAGAAGAAAAAAAGAGAGAGAAAGAGTAGCCAAGTCCTTCCTTCAAGAAATTTCAAAGTTTCCGAATAAAGGGAGTTATGTTATCCCCGAAGGAGCAAGTGTAGAAGTAGATGTTCACCAAGTAATCACCCCTTGATAATCATTTCCTTATCATCATCCTATCATTCATCCCATTCCCTCGTTCACATGCACATATGACTTTATTATTATTTTAGTTCCTTTTGGATCCATGGTTTAACTATGCAATATATGCAAGTGAGTTTTGAGTGTCTCCCCACCTATGAGCTCCACATAAGCCTATTAGAAAGTAGGGTGAGAGAGAGAAGGCACTTTCCACTATGCCTTAGTTCCATAAATACCACATATTTTGAGAGAAGAGAGAAGGCATACACTACTCATGCCTTGGAGAGGATCCAGAAATACCACAAATGAGAGACCTGAAAGGTTCATACAAGGACTCTGAGTTTTATTTCGAAACTTTGCAAAAACTCTGGAATAATAGTTGATCAAAGAGCGAGAAACATGGCGCTTGACGTGACCGTTCTATCTTTCAACTACTCAAGACCCAAGTAACGGTTACAAGCCCCATGGTGAAAGGTAATATGAGTAAGTTTTGAGTCAGGATAGTTCACTCTAATCCGGAGGAAAGTTCTTGTTTGAACGCATGTGTACTTGTGAGGAGTGAAAGCGTTGTAGCAACTCCTGATCCATCACTGAGTCTATCTTTGCTCAGGGACGAGCAAAAGGTAAGCTTGGGGGAGTTTGTTGACGGTGATTAAGTATCAATTTTATACCATCAACACAGCAAGAGAAAGGACTAAAATGAGTTCACCTATTAGATATAGGGGTTACACCGATGTAATTCCACGAGTTTTGGTGATTGTCTATTTCTCGCAGGGGGTTATCAACAAAGAACCAAAAGAGGCCCACATGTCGGGATTACATAGAGATAAAGACCGAACGGGTAAAATTGTATACTCTAGAAGACTCCTTAAGACGACCCCGCAAACCCGGGCCCACCGGGTACCGCACGTGGGCGGCCGCCAGTGGCAGGGGGCGGCCGCCCCTCCACTTCAACCAATCAGGTTGAGTCTCACGGATTATGCCTCCACTGCCTTTGAGGATGAATAATAATCGTCCATTTAGGTCGGTTTGATCCGAGGGCCGTGGTGCATTCTAGAGGGCTATATATTCGAGCCCCGACCCAGGAAAACCCTAATTCATTCAAGAGTTCATTCTCTCATCCGAAGAATTCGAGAGAAGCCGAGCCACCATCTCAATTAGAGCTCCATAGTTTAGTAGCATAGCTACATAGGAATAGATCTAGAGGGAATCAAGCCTAGCTTGGAGTCCGGATCATCGGAGTTCTTGGTAATTCCCCTCTACATTCTTGTAATATTCATCATTGTTCGTGATACTATGAGTAGTACTTTATTCTATTCTATTATATCGAATTGACTTTGCTCTATTTGATTATGTTCTCAATTATATTGTTCTTAGTCTACTTTGATTATATGTTTAGCATAGTTGGACTAGAATTATGTTTATGCATAGCATCGTATAGCGCTTGCTCATTACATCGATGGGTGAGTGGTAAATATTGTGTAGGCGTGGTGCCTAGACCGTATTTATCTGCGATTGCACCCTATATTCTGGATCGTGAGGTAGATCGCTGGAGTGACAGTCCTGTTGAGTCCTTTGTAGCCCTTCTCCCGAGTATAGGTCTAGCAGAACAACCCTATTACATTGAAGTCATTGCTATGTCTCTAGTCTTCTATGGTAATAACACTATGCATAGATGTAACCTTTTCCCGCCATGATTGCTAGATGTTCTTGCACTAATCATTGTATGCTTTGACTTTATAGTTAGAATAATATAGGATTATACCCTAGATCGTTCTAGTCCATGCTAGTGTTATAAACTTAAGAGTGCTAAGTTGAGATGGTTACTATTATTTTATGCGGCTAAATGCTCTCATTTATCTTATGTCAATTATCATTCATTCTTATATTTTATGTGACACTTACCCCGTATGAGATGATCGATACGTACAAGGTTAAGCTCTCCATTATCGCATGTGCATTGCTCATCACTCATTATCCAAAGGCATTCCCTTCCCAAAGTGGTAAAATTATAAATAATGATACCTGGATTACTCCCGGTTAAAATGCTACATCGGTATTATCTCGTGCGCTTGCGGATCCCATATTTATTTCAAGAAGCAGTTGCATTTATTAGTACCAGCATTTTTGGCGCCATGTTGGGGATGACAACCTAACACTGAGTGGCGTTAGAAATGTCAACAGCGACCATATATAAAAAACTGACTTAGGATTTACTCTCCCTACTCTCTCATTTCCCACTCCATCTCTCTCCAGCGGCATTGGCCAATCTCCTGTCTCAGCCCGACACTCTCTCCGCCACGCCATTTCTTCATTCCTAACACTCCCTCCACGGCCTCCCTCCCTCTCCTCCATGGCAACCCGTCCTCCCTCCGTCACCACGGCGCGGGCGTAGCGAGCCACGGTGTGGGCGAGGCAGTCCTTGGCTCGGGCGTAGCGGTTCGCGGCGTGGGCGCGGATGCCAGGCCTCGCCCCTCCACGACAGTGTCCCTCCTCCACCATAGCCGGATCCGCAATGTCTTCCTCCACTACGGCCAGATCTGTGACAGCGTCCTCTACCATGGCCGGATCTGGAGCGCAGGGAGGCTAGATCTGGACTCCTACTCACCCTTGCAACAGGATCTGGGAGTGGGCGGCAGCGTGAACAACGCAGGTGAGCGGTGGGGTGTTGTGAGCAGCACAGGCGAGCGGCGGCCTAGATCTAGACCTGGTTAAGGCTAGATCTAGACTTCTGTTAGAATATTAGGCAATTTCCATGTCAATTTAATTCCATAAATTAACAATATGATGATGACATTTATATATATGTAAATAAAGATCATAGCATCAATCATGTTCAAAAGAACATGAACCATGTGATTAATAATCATACAATGCATATCGTATTTAAAGACATATACACATGACATATATAGCATAGCATCAAGATTAAACATGTATATCATGGCTGAAAAAACATTGCATAAGAAACATCTCAACGAGCTACGAAACATGCAGAGAACAACCGATGAAACATTTTAACGAGTAACTATAGGAACAGATAGATAATACATATAGCATGACAAAGAAGAACAAAACAGACAATATAAAAGCTGAAACGATGTTTTGAATCTAGTGACACATAGCGATAACACATACCGAAACATCGCATGACAGCCTATTGAAACAAGCATGATCGTAAACGCGAAAACTAAAGAGGAGATGAACAGTTCATACCCCTTCTCTCCCGAAGTCCGTCCATCTTCTAGCGCCATGATGAAGACTTGCAAAGAGCCGATCTCTTCTCCGGGATATAGAGGAAGAAGACGAACTCACCGATCTCTTCTCCGGGATGTAGAGGAAGAAGACGAACTCATCCCAACGCGAAGAACAAGCAACAATGGAGGTTGGGCAGTCGCGAAGACGCTCCCCAAAAACCTAATTGCCGACCCCCGTGCAAGGTCTCAATCGCGCAGGCTCCGGAGGCACTCGCCTCTCGCTTCACCGTGCACGCGGATCAACGAGATGGGAACTCTCTCGTAGCCGCCGAGGATTGCGGTTCCGTTTGTGTCCCCGTCTCTTTTGGAGGAAGAGGGCGGCGCCCTTATGTAGCCGGCCAGGAAGAGGAAGAGGAAGAGGAAGAGGTTGCGCAGGAGCTGAAGGGTTAGACGGTAAGTGAAGAGTTTAACTGAGTTGAAACTCCCGGAGTATTAACTCAATTGAAACTCCCGTATGTGAGTGCTAAAAAATTAACACGTCACATCCGTCCGCTCGCTCGCCGCGCTGCGCTGCTGTGCGCTGCTGCTGCCTCGCCTCGCCACGCACGCCACGCCCACGGCCATGGCGGCCCGGCGGCGGGGGGCGGCGCGCGCGTGTGGCACACCTTGGTCCTTTTCCTTGCTTCTCAAATTAAGTGGAAAAATTCTCACAATATAAGTCAAGTCAAGGACCGTTGGACTTCCAATCCGGTACAATTAATATTCTTCACAATTACACACCATAGAGTTTATTTGATTTATTAAATCTAAAATGGGCCTAGCCCATAATAAATCTAACAATCCCCACCAAACTCTAGGGTTTGTAAAAGTAAAGCATCGAACCACGCCTCTTTGATATATAAAGTGTTTGGGTGGAGACCGTTAAGTTGAACATCCACCTAGAGCAAGAGTTTCACCCATTCACAATCGAACAATGGACTATGCCTTGAATTGACAAGTTTTGTGCGAGATGAGATTCACTCAAGTCCTTTATCGATACCGGCAGCTAAAGACATTCCCATTCGTTTGAAGCATATAAGTCACACTTCGTGCCTTTTATGAGTATTTAAGGATTACCCAAGTCCCATAGATCGGTGACCCAGCTTCCCCGACTCATATAGGTGTACTCCTCAAAAGATGTTCAGAGGACAACATCTCACCTCAATAGGCTCTTGGAATACATTAAGGTAAATATACCATCCCGCCTTACGGATAGGAAAGATGTGCATCGAAATGAGTCAAGAAGGGATCTTTCCTCTCGATCTACTACTAGCTTGTTTCACCACTCCAATTCACGGGATCTCCGATCACAAGGAGCAAAGTTACCACTAAAGTAGACCTCATGTGGGTCTCATACCCATTTCTCTCGATGCACTTTCTATCACATTGCGTGATGCACTTTAGTAAACCGATCCGCCAGATTATTCGATGTATGGACATAATCCAACGTTATAACTCCGGAGTTTTTCAGCTTTTCGACAGATTTTAATCTCCTCTTTACATGCCTTGTGGACTTCATGTTACTCCTTGAACTGTTTACCCTTGTAATAACGGTCTGGTTATCACAGTTCATGGAAATAGCCGGTATTGGTTTCTCAACTACCGGTAAATCCATTAGGAGATCACGTAACCACTCGGCCTCAGCCCCAGCAGTGTCTAATGCTGCGAGTTCTGCTTCCATTGTAGACTTCGTTAAGATAGTCTGCTTGCAAGACTTCTAGGAAACAACGCCACCTCCAAGCAAGAACACATATCCGCTTGTGGCATGAAGCTCATCAGCATCAGAGATCCAGTTGGCATCACGGTAGCCTTCTAGCACTCGAGGAACCCAAGATAATGAATACCATAAGTCATAGTACCCTTCGGTAGTAGCGCAACACTCTCTCTAGAGCACGCCAATGATCATCTCCCGGTTTTGAAACAATCCGACTCGCCTTGCACACAAGCATAAGAGATGTCGGGCCAGTTGCACTTGCCAAGTACATCAAAGAGCCAATGATCTCGGGAGTATGTTAATTGATCCCTTGCAATTCTTCTATTCTTTCTCGAATCATGCTAGGGTCATAAGGTGTGGGAGCAGGATCACAATCACGAAACCAAAGCGACTCAACACCTTTTCCACATAGTGAGATTGTAACAAAGTTACCCCACCATCACCTTTCTCGATAAGCTTGATGTTTAGAATGACATCGCCTTCTCCCAAATCCTTCGTATCAAAATTGCTTGATAGAAGATTCTTCACATCCTCAATGACCTTGAGATTTGATCCAAAGATCAATATGTCATCAACATAAAGGCATAGCATGACAAACCTCACCCCCACCATGTTTATAATACACACACGAATCCGCCTCATTCACAAAGCAAATCCAGCGGTAGTGAGAGTATTATCAAACTTTTCATGCCACCGCTTAGGAGCTTGTTTCGTGCCATACAAAGATTTTAATAGCCTACACACCTTGTTCTCTTGACCATCCGCAATGAAACCATCCGGTCGATCCATATAGATCTCCTCATCCAACTCTCCATTTAGGAAAGTGTCTTTACATCCATCGATGAATGATAAGACCATGAGAGGCTGCCACGGCTATCAAAGTACGAATTGTAGTCAATCGAGCCACGGTGAATAAGTGCCAAAGAAATCTTCCCCTTCTTTCGGGTATATCCTTTGGCCACAAGCCTTGCCTTGTACCTCTCCATGGTACCATCAGGCCTAAGCTTTTTCTTGAAAATCCACTTGCACCCTATAGGTTGACAGCCATAAGGACGGTCCATGACCTCCCATGTTCCATTACCCATAATAGATTCCATCTCACTCCTTACTGCTTCCTTCCATAAGTCAGCATCAGGAGAAGAATAGGCCTCTTGTATGGTGGATGGCGTGTCTTCCACAAGGTATACTATAAAATCATCACCAAAAGTTTTAGCAACTCTTTGCCTCATACTCTTGTGTGTGACTATAGTATCATCCTCCTTAGGGATGTGCAAAGGAGATTCCTCAGCATGATCTATGGGAATAGATAGTTCTTGCTCATTTGAAATTATATTCTCATGATTTGTTTCACTAGGTGTAGACCTCTTTGGAAACTCATTCTCAAAAAATATAGCGTCTCTTGATTCCATGATAGTATCAACATACATATCAGGCACATCAGATTTTATAATTAAGAACCTATAACCAACACTATGGAAGGCATAGCCCAGGAATATACAATCAACAGTTTTAGGCCCTAGCTTACGCTTCTTGTTTATTGGCACATTCACTTTAGCCAAACATCCCCAAGTGCGCAAGTAAGAGAGGTTTAATCTTTTCTTCTCCCATTCCTCGAATGGTGTAATCTCTTTGTTCTTTGTAGGAACTCGTTCGGGACATGACACGCGGTCAAAATTGCCTCACCCCACCATTCCTTGGATAATCCCGCCGTACTCAACATGGCATTTACCAAATCAGTTAGAGTGCGGTTTTTCCTTTCGGCAATCCCATTGGATTGTGGTGAGAATGGAGGTGTCCTCTCATGAACAATTCCATGTTCCACGAACTCATCGAAAACATTAGAGAAATATTCACCTCCTCTATCGACCTTAAACGTTGTATTTTCCTCTCAAGTTGGTTTTCAACTTCGGCTTTATAGGACTTAAAATAATTCAGCGCTTCATCTTTTGTTTTTAAGAGGTACACATAGCAAAATCTGGTGGAATCATCTATAAAGGTGAGGAAATATCTTTTGCCGCCTTTCGTCAAAATTCCATTCATCTCACAAAGATCGAATGAACAAGTTCTAGAGGTGCCGATTCTCGCCTCAACAGCCTTGTGGGGCTTGCGGGGTTGTTTCGATTAAACTCAGGTTTGCTAGCCGCATAAGACAACTATAACTTGCATGACAAAAGCGTGAATGCCACAAATCGGATTCATCGAAAAAATCAACCGAGTTTACCAACTTATTACAAACATCATGCAAGGATAGGCGGAATGTACCTCCGCAATCATAACCTTTTCCAACAAAAGTACCATGTTTAGAAACAACACATTTATTCGCCTCAAGAACAACTTTGTAGCCATCTTTACAAAGCATAGACGCGCTAACAAGGTTCTTCTTTATTGAGGGCACATGCTGCACGCTCTTCAATGGCACCATCTTTCCCGAAGTGAACTTCAGAATGATCGTACCAACACCAAGAACATGAGTACGCGACCATTTCCCATCAACAAGGCGCCAGACCTCCCGACCTGGTAAAAAGAGAACAAAGAAATATCAGCACACACATGTATATTGGCACCACTATCCATCCACCACTCGGTGAATTACAGATTTGAAAGAACAAATGGTAAAGAATTACCATACCCCACTGTTCCATCTCGCAGCCTCCGTAGTGACAACATTTGCTGATTTCTTCTCTGGATTGAACTTGCGATCTGGGCAATCTCTAGCCCAATGCTGTTCACTCCCACAAACAAAGCAACCTCCCTTGCTTTTGTTGGTGTTGTTCTTCTTTTTAAACTGTGCTGCCTGAACAGGCTTTGGAGAATTATCTTGCTTGTTTTGTTTCTTCTTCTTGAACTTGTTGAATTTCTTCTGCACCATATTTGCAGAAGCGGTCTCATCACCTTTCCCTTTGTCCTTTGCCCTTGCCCTCTCCTCAACATCAAGAGTGCCAATGAGCTCCTCAACATTGAACTCCTGCCTCTTATGTTTAAGGGTGGTGGCAAAATCCTTCCAAGAATGTGGTAACTTGGCGATTATACCGCCGGCCACAAACTTGTCGGGGAAGAAGACAAGGGAATAGTTCGAGCTCCTTAGCCAAAGGCCTCGAATCTCATGAGCCTGTTCCACTACAGATCGGTTCTCAACCATCTTGTAGTCATACGGCTGCTCCATGAGGTACAGCTCACTACCAAAGATCGGTTACTCCAAACTTTCCTACAAGTGCATCCCACAATGCTTTCCCAAAGTGGGAAGAATGATATAGCTCTTCCGAAACTTTGCATCCAATGCACGGATCATGCGCCCTCTAAAGAGGTTGTCATCGCCTTAAACTTAGTCCTCTCGCTCCGAGAGACAAGTTTTCGTGCTCGCCCTCGCCGGCGTGATAACAAGACATAGCAGTCAACCATAGTTCCATCTTAGCTTTCCAAAGCAAGAAATTCTTTCCATCAAAAGAATCAGGTTTCAATGCAGCAGCGAAACCTCTGACAGAAAAATGCCTATTATTAGGTTTTTGGAATGTTAGAATATTAGGCAATTTCCATGTCAATTTAATTCCATAAATTAACAATATGATGATGACATTTATATATATGTAAATAAAGATCATAGCATCAATCATGTTCAAAAGAACATGAACCATGTGATTAATAATCATACAATGCATATCATATTTAAAGACATATACACATGACATATATAGCATAGCATCAAGATTAAACATGTATATCATGGCTGAAAACAGATTGCATAAGAAACATCTCAACAGAGCTACTGGAACATGCAGAGAACAACTGACGAAACATTTTAACAGAACTATAGGAACAGATAGATAATACATATAGCAGACAGCAAGAACAGAGACAATATAAAAGCTGAAACGATGTTTTGAATCTAGTGACACATAGCGATAACACATACTGAAACATCGCATGACAGCTATTGAAACAGCATGATCGAAATGCGAAAACTAAAGAGGAGATGAACAGTTCATACCCCTTCGCTCCCGAAGTCCGTCCATCTTCTAGCGCCATGATGAAGACTTGCAGAGCCGATCTCTTCTCCGGGATATAGAGGAAGAAGACGAACTCACCGATCTCTTCTCCGGATGTAGAGGAAGAAGACGAACTCGTCCCAACGCGAAGAACAGCAACAATGGAGGTTGGGCAGTCGCGAAGACGCTCCCCAAAAACCTAATTGCCGACCCCCGTGCAAGGTCTCAATCGGCGAGGCTCCGGAGGCACCTGCCCTCGCGCCCGCCCGCCCGCCCGCCACGCCCACGGCCGCGGCCGGCCGGCGGCGGCGCGCGCGCGTGTGGCACACCTTGGTCCTTTTCCTTGCTTCTCAAATTAAGTGGAAAAATTCTCACAATATAAGTCAAGTCAAGGACCGTTGGACTTCCAATCCGGTATAATTAATATTCTCCACAATTACACACCATAGAGTTTATTTGATTTATTAAATCTAAAATGGGCCTAGCCCATAATAAATCTAACAACTTCTTTGTTTTTTATTTTTATATAGTTTTTTAATCCAAAGCGGGCAGGCAACCACCTCAGTGATTTAAAAAAAGGCAACTGCCTCGATAAAAGCCGCGACGATTAACCGTAATCTTTGCCCAAAGTGCTTGCAACAGCCGCCTCGGTTACGCCTTTCTGCCTGCCGCGGTTATTATTTTGTGTAGTCGCGCAGGAAAAAAAAAGAAATCATACTTGGCCGTTTCGGATAAAGAAATGGCCAAACATTACAGTGGAACCATTTCAAGTACAAAATAGTGGCCACGGGCCACTGAAAACCGTTTTAAAGAAGCCCTACAGAGGTTTGTTGGATGGACATCGCATTCTGACGTGACGGACGAGCTATCCTTTGCCAAATAACGATATCATCTTCAATCGTGAACTTGATTCGTAGAACTATTTTGAACTTACAAATTTTCAAAAAAGATAACTGCGTTGACTCTAGCATAAACTTTTTAAAGACACGAACCGGCCATATAGAAAACCCCAACACAACCGTTTGGAATCAAGAAATGGCTTCTGAAAATTCCTTCGAAATTCGTTTGGATGTACGCTGCACAGCGAACACCAACCTCCTTTTTGGACTGCAGCGGCAGGTTGATCTACAAATTCTGCTCAGCATCAAAGAGAAGACTCAGTTCTCACATCCCTGCTGTGCTCACCGATCTGCTCGCTGCTCCTCGCTCCCTCCCTCCCTCTCTGTCGCTCGCCCGGCCAACATGAAGCACGGCAACGGCATGCTGCTCCAGCTAGCACTACTCATCTCTCTGTCGCTCACCGGCGTCGGCGTCGTCGTCGGCGGCGCCCCGACGAGCAAGCACCTCCGGTTCTACATGCACGACCTTATCACGGCTTATCCGGGGGCTCCGGCGACGGCGGTACGCGTGGTCAACGGCACGACGCCGCTGCCAACTTTCCCGACTGCTCTGTTCGGGGACATGTACACATCGACGACCTGCTGACTGAAGGGCCCGACGCGGCGTCGCCTGCTGTGGGGCGCGCGCAGGGGTTCTACCAGCTCGTGTCGCAGACGGAGCTGGTGCTGCTTCTCTGCGTCAACATGGTGTTCACGGCGGGGCCTCACAACGGCAGCGCCGTTGCCTTGCTGGCCAGGGACGCCGTCCTTGACGAGGTCAGGGAGCTCCCCGTCGTCGGCGGCACCGGCACGTTGCGCGGCGTCACCGGCTATGGCCTACTTAGGAGCCACACCTTGAACGCCACCGAGCAATGCCGTGCTCAAGATTGACATGTACCTCAGCGTGTAGCAGGCCCGTGTCGTATATAGTCCTGTTTGGGGTCAGCAGTTCAGCCCATCGTTGCGGTTCGGTCTAGATTGCCATCTGGCCTGACCAAACAACTTTGCCCAGCCAACAGACCCGTATGTACTACTACACCCATTAAAAGTCCTGTGTTTGTACAAGTTAATGTTCAGGCATGTGTAGAGTTTGATGCTAAAACAAATTAAAACACATGACATGATCATTGATAAACTCTAGACCTTCCATGTCTATACGAGTTCGAGCAGCACTCCCTACAACAGAGTTCAAATTAAAACACATGACATGATCATTGATAAACTCTAGACCTTCCATGTCTATACGAGTTCGAGCAGCACTCCCTACAACAGAGTTCGATTCACATGAGTCGACATTATCGCTAGTCGTTCAGGTATGACTACACAACATTTGCAAATGTACGGGTATATAGTATACTGATTAGAAGTTCTGGACATTGTAATTTAGTTCCAAAGCGTTACTGACTTACAGCAAATTGCGGTGTCAGTCCGCCAGGGTGCTGGTCGGAGAGGGGGGAAGAGACGTCCGCCACGGCCGGCATTGCCACCATGGCCGGTAGAGGGCGACGTCCCAGCATGCACGCCAGCGCCTTGGTCGCTGTGGATGGCTCTCTGCCACTGACGTTGGTGGGTGACGGGAGATCCTCCACCGACAGGAGATGCATCCGGCGACCGCCTCGTTTGTGCCACCAGTGCCAACCCGGGGGAGGGGTGGGGGAGGGCCAGTCACCATCCCGCCCTACCTCTGTGGCAAGTAACTCAATTGCCTCTCCTTCGCGCATCCGGTAGCTACCTGCAAGCTGTCCCCAATGACACATTGGGGGCAGAGGCTTTCGACATATCGCGCGTGACAGCAAGCAGACGCGCGGGCAATCATGCATCGGGCAACCTTGCCTTGGATCGCTCCAATGGGCTGGCACACCTTGGTGGTTCGCACGAGCTTGGAGGAGCCACGACGACCACCACCGCCCCCGCCACTGATGGTCTGTGGCGGCAAAGGAGGAGGCGATGCAAACGTCAAAGGCGTCCCGGCGGTCGAACAAGTCCACTACATAGCACCGACGTCCACCTCGATTGCCTTCGAAGCTCTGCCAGGTAGGGCCGCCGATGGGCGCTGGGTTCCATCGTGTGGGCGCCCGCGTAGAGTACAACCCGCTTGCGGAGGTGATGTGTGCAGCTAATGGTCCTCCCGCTTTGGTTGTATCCTTCGACCTGATGATGGAGGAGATCGTAGCCATGACCTGTCCTCTCTCCTTAGCCGTCAGCAGAAGAGCTGGCACATGCTCGAGAGGGTCTACCCGACGTTGAGGCAAGTGACGTTGCCTCCCCCACGGGGTTCATGGAGCCGCCTCCGGTGGCGGATGTCTCCTTGCCGCAGTCATCGACACAGAAGTTGACACAGCAGACGCCTCCTCGGGTTGGTCAATCCGATGTCATGCTTGAAGACAAGACACCCATGCCGCGTGAGTCCGCTTGAAGACTCGCTCAGTTTCTGGATGAGGTGTGGTCCTATGGGAACCGTCCCCGATTGCCTCTCCACCACGACAGAGGCGGAGAATAGGAAGCCCTGCTATCAGGCGCAGGAGCAGGCGGATAGCCGTCCAACCGTTGGCTCACATACCGCCTCCCAGCGAGGCATAGTGGTCCTTGAGCAGCTGTTCGGCAAAGCGCCAACAGCCAACCCGGGATCACCTCCGCCTAAGAGTATACTCAACGCATTGTGTTCGGGGACCTTGCCGTCAAGCCAGGTGAAGGTCCTTCATGAAGTGTTTCCAACGTTCAACGGGCACTCGTGGGAGCTCTTCATCGAAGACCCATAGGGTGCGGTGATGCTCGCACTTTGTTGTTCCTTTTATATAATATTGACATAAAGATCTTCTGCTAGGGTGATCTAGCTATGGATATACAAATGTTGATCTCCTTCGGTAACAACTCCAATGCAGGCTCTCTGAAGTTGGCAACAAATTGGAACAAATTGGGTTCGCGAGAGGGGCCCAAAACTGTCGCCACACCGCCGGCCACGCGCCATGGGAGGTGGTGTGGCCATAGGGGTGCAACCCCTCGCGTCACCGCCACTCCGTCGATCATTGCTTTCCTTAATTGAGTCTCCTAGGTTTGGAAATAGTCGGTGAAATAGAGGAAAGGATCGAATTGTAAAAGGAGTAATCCAATCATAAGGATCTCCTAGTTAGCTTAGGATTAAAGCTCGCCTAACTATAAATAGGAGATGTACCCCCTTGGAATCAATCAATAAAGAAAGGGGTCAAACCCAATCTTCTATCCCTCTCCTCTCTTCCGCCACCGCCGCCACTGCCTACCCCATGCGCTACACCGCCGCCCCTCGCCACCACCGCTCCCACGCCGCCGGCCCCTCCCCGGCCGCCACGTGTCCCCCCCCCCCAGCGGTAGCCTCGTTATACCTGGTATCCATCTACCGGTTCGATACCACGCCGCTGCCATGACAAAGATCTCAGAGATTGAGGAACTTCTTCGGAACTTCACCGCCGAGACTCTCAACAAGATGGAGGACCTCCATGGACAACTCATCTCCGTCAACAACCATCTCCAAGCATTGGAGAACAAGGAAGATCCACCGCGAATGATGATGACCGACATCAAGATCGGATTGGTGGAAGCGTGAACAACTACCCCAACCTTCAACATCAATCAACATGTCACCATCACACAAACGGAGGATGCAAACGCCAGGAGGAAGAGGAGCCAGCGCAGACGTGGGTGGCTCGGTACCGCCGCCGCACGCTGACGTCAACATCCAAACCGACGACATACGCCATGCTAATGGATGAAGTAATGATGTTGATCGACAAGCACAATGCAGAGGCACAGGGAGCCCTCCCCTTGTATCTCTAGGGGACAATCATCAACTCCATCGTCTATGTCCTCATCGACTCAGGATCAACCCACAACGTCGTCGACATCAACATCACCCGCAGCACTGGTCTCCTTGAATGCCGTATCAACACCTTCATCATCGTCACCGATGGAGAAGAAACACCTTCATCATTAGCAACATTCCAAGCACCAATACAAATCGATAACGACATCAACATCTTCGACGCGTTCCTCATCGACCTCGACCACAAGGTCGACGTCATACTAGGCGCTCCATGGCAAAGCCTTGGTCGCATCACATGGGACTCCACCAACGGGACACTCATTTATGATCGCAACGGACAACGACATCTAGTTCACGCACCACCACATCTGCAAGCATCGCCCATGAATCGTCTACTACTGCCACACCTACAGTAGCAACCTGACCTTCACCAACCAGTCAGACCCCATATCACGGCGCATAGAGATCACCGAACTGCCTACCAAATATCTTTGACGACCACGACAACCACAAAACCACCTTCTTTGACCAACTACGCAAGGCCATACGAGAAGACAAGGATCTACGAGTAATCGCGCTGGCTATTGCAGACGACACAGCTGCGAATGCGTGGTGCTTCACCAATGGCCTCATCTTCTACGATGGACGCCTCTTCATCATGGCAACTTCACCACTGGTACCCGACATCATCGACCACATCATCCGCGACAGGACAACCGACTAACTAAGATAGTGTTGGGAGCATATCGACCACCAACGATGAGAGGGTGTAATGCCTTCATTCATCCTACAGGGACGACCGTGGACTTCGCCAAAGCCAATACTAGACACCACGACAATCTTCCTCGATCAACAAGGACGCATGGTCATCCGCGTCAAGCACGTCGACATTGACATCATTCCACAGACAGGAAGTCACCACATATGCCCCGACATCTTCAACAGCCGAACATTGCTATTCAGCGACATGTTAGACTTGACTACATCACCACCAACGTTCGTCAAATCAACACTATGGCACCCTCTACCACTACGCATTGCGCTGGACCCGACCTATTCAATAGGCCACCAACGGTAATGATGACTCTCCAAATGAACATCTTAGTTTCCAAAGATTTTCTATCCAAGGTACAAGGAGGACCAAGGCACGGCCTAGGAACATATGACACACTCTATCACATCTTCGGTAGCATCGGCAACCTCCAATGCTGTTTCGACTTTGCACCTCTTCGCACACGCCAAAGCGTCATCATCAACAACTCAATGGAAGGTTGTATGACATGCTTGCTGGAGGAACTGCCACCATCAACGATCATCCCGAAGTTTGGCATCGACAACTGGTTCGTGTTTCACCGCGAGGACTCGTCGATTGGAGAAGGGGAGCACTATAACAAGTCGGACCAAATTGGGCCTGCGAGAGGGGCCCAACCGCCGCCGGCCGCGCGCCATGGGCGCCCTAGAGTGGAGGCACGCCGGCCATAGGAGTGCAACCCCTCGCGTCGCCACCACTCTGTCGATCCTTGGTTTCCTTAATTGAGTATTCTAGGTTTGGAAATAGTCGGTGGAATGAAGAAAATGATCAAATTGTAAAAGAGTAATCCAATCATGAGGATAGCTTAGGATTAAAGCTAGTCTGACTATAAATAGAAGATGTACTTCCTTGGAATCAATCAATGAAGGGGTCAAACACAATCTTCTATCCCTCTCCTCTCCCCCGCTGCCGCCACCCCCTACCTACCCCGCGCGCCGCCGCCCCTCACCACCACTGCTCCCACGCCACCGGCCCCTCCCCGGCCGCCACGTGTCCCCCACCGTTAGCCTCGTTATACCTTCGATACTCGTTAGATATGCATTGTATTTTCGTATTAACTCTTCTTCTTAATATAATTGATACACAAATTTTTTATGTATTCAAGAAAAAAACAATATAATTCTGGCTTCATTTTCAAGGCCCCAACCCCAATGAAACATTATTACGAGAATAGAAAGCAATAAGCGAGACATTGATGGTCACACGCTGACGCCACAAATGACGTTTGAAACTTGAAAGGATAGGAACTCCAAACATACTGCTACAGCCGCAGGTACATGTCGATCCTGAGCACGGCGTTGTTTGTGTTGGAGTTGAAGGAGTGCGTCCTGAGCAGACCATAACCGGTGGCTCCACGGAACTTACCAGCTCCGCCGATCACCGGCAGCTCCCTGACCTTGTCAAGGATGGCGTCCCTTGCCTGGACGACGAGGTAGCTGCCGTTGTGCTTCCCGGCTGTGAACACGAAGTTGAGGCAGTGCATCACCGCCAGCTCGTGCTGCGCCGCGAAGAGGTAGAACCCCTGCGCGCGCCCCACCGCCGGCGATGCCACGCTGGACCCTCCGTCAGTGGGTCGTCGATCACGTACATGTCGCCGAAGCGCGTGGTGGGGGCGCCGGGCAGCGGCGTCGTGCCCCTCGCCACTTGCACCACCGTTGCCGGGCTCCCTGCTGATGCCGTCACCGTGTCGTGCATGTAGAACCGGAGGTGCGTGGTGGTGGTGGCGGTGGCGCTAGCGAACGCCATGGAGATGGAGATAACCACTAGTTGGAGCTGCATGTTACTGAGCTTGGTATTGGCCATGGTGAGATTGCAATAGGGGAGACAAAAGGAGCAAGGGACTCTATACTTGAACCGTGGAACGCACCATATATGTCCTTACATAATTCGTCGATCAACAGCGAGTGACATAGGCTGTGTTGGAATATATATTTTTAGGACTCCCAGAGTTGTTTAAACATATTTCTGGATGATATAACCCAGAATTTGATAAATATCACCGTGAACATCGAGTCTCATTGTTCCATTGATTCCAAAGAAGCTTGACTTTTAGTTCCAATAAGAACAGGCCACAGTTCATTTCTCATATAATAACCAAAAAGAAAATCCCAGTTGGGAGTTAGTGTAAACGCTACTCCGTTGCTTAATTTATCGTTATTATTATATGATACGCGCGCACAGACGTATTCCAATACATTTGGTGAAACAATAATTGTTTTATTTGATTCACACATTTTCATATGATGTTTACTTTTAGTCTAGAACTCTATATTAATTCTACCCGTTCTAACTATGGTTTGCGTTTTGTTCTAAGTGAAATTTGTCTCTGTTTTTGACCAAATTTGTGTGTATAAAGAAAGTGGTGTAATTTTTTTTTTTGAACTCAAAGTGGTGTAATTTAGAATGGACACTACACCGAAATGAAATTCCTTGGGGGTTCAGTATAAAGAAATGAGAAGTTGAAGTCTAGGCGTGGAAACCGGAGCAAGTCAAATGCCATCATACATTTTGAAATGTGAGTGGTTGACATCAATTGGAGTGTGCAACCGAGCCAGTTTTATTTGGGACCACAAAAATATCATTATAATGACAGCCCCTATGCAGGCTAACAGGAGTAGTGGTTAGAGCTGAAAGTTATGCTACATGGCGACAAAGATTTAAGTAACAAGAGTTTCCCAAAGTAAGCTAAGGCCAGTCTCAGTGGGGGTTTCATGAGGTGTCATGCACATTAATTAGAGTGTCACATCAGCAAATATGCACTTTTTGCATGAAACAGAGAGGGAGAGAAGAAAAGAGTTTCACCATGGTGAACGCTGTTTCCTAGACTTTGGTAACCACGTGAAACCCCACTGAGGGCCATATTATTTCACCATCTTGCATGTGATCCAATGATGTTGCAGTAATTAAATGCTTTGTTTAGCCTTGGAAACAACGAAGTGAAATGCTCCATTGCTGGGGTTGTTTTATGAATGGTTTCATTTCAATCTTGATGACGTGTTAGTATGTGAAACCGCGGTGACACGCCCATTGAGATTAGCCTAAGGCTAGTCTTAGTAGAAGTTTTATCGAGTTTTATTTGTATATAATGAGCTGTTATGTATGTATATTTTGGATGATGTGGCACCGTATTTAAGAAGAGACAAAAGAAATAAGTGTCATGGGGATCACACTCTTTTGGTACGAATACCAACTCTCTATGAGTCATCAAAATTTAATACCTTTAAAACTATAGAATGAAACTCACGCTCTCAATGGAGAGTTTCATTCGTGTTTCATTTTATTTTTCGTGACGCGACAGTCTTAACAACACTATGAAACTCTCCATTGAGACTGGCCTAAGGGCATTCACAATAGAGACTCTATGGAGTTTAAGCCATTTATTACCTCAGAGACATCATAGATTTGGAGTCTAGTTAAGACTTGGAGTCTTATTTTTTTGCTCTCTCTTCATGAAAGAGACTGCCACATCAGAAAAACACCATAAAGATAAGGGCAATAAATAACTTAAACTCTATGGTAGAGTTCGCAATATGAGTGCCCTAATGTTTTTCATCTTTCTCATGCATGGTTTCACTTTAATTTGTCCTTTATTTTTGAAAGTGGCATGTACTTTTTACTTTACAAAAGCATTAGAGCAAGGTTAATGGTTTAGCCTGCTACCGGCGAGATATATGTGCCATGTCACACAAAGTATGTCATGCAGCTTCCTTATTATAATAGCTTGAATGAGAACGGTTGTATCAAATGTAAGAGCAATTAATGTCTTTCTGTTGCACTGCAGCCGTGCACATGTAGTGGTCGCTCCCAGCTAGCATCGGACTGCAAGCAGTTTTTTGTCTCGTTACCTGTGGTTGAGCCGGTGAGAAGGTAAATGCCCGCTTGGCAATCTCTCTTCTAAGGTGGCAATTTTTCTGCTGAGGTGGAGGTCTTCTCGTCGGCTAAAACTTCTTATTATGCCTGCTCTTAGCTAGTGGCTTTAATCCTACAACATGCGGTTGGGAGCGAGCGTTTCTGTTCAGTGTGAGGTAAGGCCATTATATCCTATGCAAGCTTCTCTCTACCCTGCGAAGCTACAAGTTATGTTGATTTGGACATAAAACGCTGATGCGGACACTGAAGCTAACATCCAACTTGGAGCGTTGGCCAAGCCCAAATATATATAACTAGCAAACATGCCCATGCATGCGTTGCAATAGAATTCGATGTCTTAGAAACACACTTCATACTATTGTTGTATGCAAAGGACACGTGGACGGGAAACCTCGAAACAACGGTGCTTCATGGAAAAAATGGACACGGTTTTTGAACCTGATGACGAGACCGTGGCATGTTAGATAAGTTAGAAAAAATATTAGTAGTAAAAATTTTGGCCTCTTTATTATTAGACTAGCAAAAATGCCCGTGCGTTGCAACGGGACACGCAATTTATTGAATTGTCACTTATACGACTTTGACTAATGTGATGTGTGTTTCAATTTCTCTTCAATTGATCGTGTTGCAGATATCCAATTTCTCGCACACGGATATTGGCCTCGCACGTTCCAGTCTCATACCTGGCATTGTAGCACCATCCCGCGGTTCGGTCGTCGCACCTACGCGCCGCCCTTGCTTGCCCTCCTCGACGGCTCCTTCTCTACGACCGGCAGCGATAGATGTGTCTATGCGCGACCCTCGACGATTCCTGTACGATCGGCAATAGTGAATACGGCGGCAGCACCCGCACCCATCTTCCCAGCACATCACTTTTTGCTTCTTGGCCAAAACCTATGGTGCACGCCTACCCAGTGCGGCTCACGTAGGGCGTATGGCGGCAACAACAAGATTGTTGGTGGTGGCCAGCTAGGGTCGCTGCATAAAGACAAGGACAAAAACCAATTTTTAAGATGTGCTAGCACAAATGATAAAAAAAATTCTCTATAAAAAGACAAGGACAAAAAATATTGTTTGAGATGTATTAGCACAAATAACAAAAAATATTTTTTCTGTAGAAAGACAAGAACAAAAACAATTTTTTTCTATGGATAAAATTCACAACCCCATTATAAACATGAACGGACCATGCATGCATCGCCTGGGCATGCATCCTGATTCCATGCGTACAAGCTTCAGGAAAAGTGTTATTTTTGTTCTCTTCAACACTCCTAATCTATATAGGTTAACGTATAAAAAAATTAACATACAGGACACTGATTCTGATATGAAGGTGAGGCGGACAGAAAATATAATATGACTGGAGGCAGACTGAAATTTTCTTATTTTATTATTAGGTAATAGATATAGAAAAAGTCATCTATGAAAATTTGAAAACCAAAAGACCACTTGAAGGACCGAGTAAGACGACCAGAGGAGGAAGCGAGGAGATGAATGAGAGCCAATCAAAATTTGTTCTAAAATCGGTGTTGTTCCAATTAAACCTCCAAAACACTAGCCTCAAGCCAACCTGTGGCTGCATGTTCTCGGTGATGACTAGAAAACACACTGAGAACACAGCGAGACATCTTAGCTAAAAAACCAAGCACAACACGAAAACTCTTCGAGAACCCAAAATGAAGCAAGAGTACAAAACTCTCAACATTAATTGAAGTGAAGCAAAATTACAAAACAAAATCCCCTAAGCCAACTGTTGACTTGAGGAATTAGACGACTTTCTCGGCACTACTGGAAATCCACGGAAGAAACGTATCCATCAACAGACACCTGGAACCCAATATATCAACTCGTAGAGACAAACTGCATAGCCAAATGGGGCTAGCCTATACATCCAAAGGTGGTCAAGCCTACCAACAAACCCAACTAAGCCTGGATACCAACCCGGCCTAGCTTAGATGCAAACCCATCTAAGAGTATCCGTAGTGGTATAAGCTAGTTGCTAGCTCTAAGCTAAGTTCTTTAATAGTACTAACTTTTAGTATATAGTTCATAGCATTAAGGACCCCACATGACATTCTCACATGTTCTTGAAATTTGTGCATGAGACTATCTCTTAGTCAAGCGATAGCTTCCTTGTCTCTTCCATTAAAAAATATGCTAAGAGTTAGCTTACGAGTCAGCTATTGGAGATGCCTTAAGCCTCACTACTACATAAATGATTAACCGCAACGAGACACTTTAAGCCTCCGTGACAGGCATTTTTTTTGCCCGTTGCAGTAAATCCCACGACAGCAGGCACTTTTTTATTTTTCGCAGCGTACAATTTCGCCCGTCATGGTTCTATTTTCTGCAGCGGGCATCTTAAGGAGCCCGCTGCGGTAAATTGATTAACCTTGGCGGGCGTTTTATAAGGCCCGCCACGGGAAAGGCCGCGGCCCAGTGAGCCCAGGCGAGGCCCAATCGGGTGGCCACATATAAAACACAGCACTTAGGGTTTCTCTCCACCTCACACTCTCTCCCTCACCTCTCCTCAGCGCCGCACACCACTCTCTTCCTCACACGCGCACGCGCACGCGACTCCCTCAGCGGCGACTGGCGGCGGCCCTTCTCCCTCCACCGCCGCTGAACTTCCTACTTCGCCGCCCCTCTTAGTGGCGCGGATCCATGCACTCGCGGCGTGGATCCATGGCGGGGCGGCGATCCGCGGCTCGCGCGAGCGGAGGTTGGTGTGGCGGCTCGCGCGGCTTCCGGGCGTCGATCCAGGGACGGCGCCTTATCCCTCCGGAGGCGGCAGGTGGGTGCGAGCCGAGCGCGGCGGCGAGGACTGCGGTGTCGCGGCGGTGCCCTTTCTCCTCTCTCGATCCGGGTGGGGGGAGGGGGCGAAGCCACGAGGTTTGTTCGTCCCTCACTCCCTTCCTCCCTCACTCCTCTCGTTCCATCCCTCACTCCCTTCCTCCCTCTCAGATCCGGCGAGCGGCAGAGAAGCAGCGAGGTCTAGGGTTCACGGCGGCTCCAGGTGGCGGCGCTTCGATCCCGGCGTGGATCTTTCGCTCCGGGGTTCCGGACCGGCGGATCTGGATGTTGGCGGTGTGATCCGGCTCCTGCGGCTCCCTCTTCTGCAGGCACAGCGGCGTGGGGCCATGACGGCGGCTCCAAGCGGCGGCAGCTCCCTGGCAGTGGTGGCCCGTCCTGGATGGGCTCGGCGGGCCTCTCTAGGGATTTCCTTTTTTTATTTTTTTGCAATGATTTACCGCAGCGGGCAACCTTAGGCGCCCGCTGCGGTAAATCAATTAACTGCAGCGGGCACCTGCGCCCGCTGCGGTCTGCTCGCCATTTACCGTGGCCTTTGGTTTGTGTCGGGCGTGGTTGCCAACTGCGCAAAAGGGGAAACACCCACTGCGGTTATCATTTGTGTACTAGTGAAATACCCCATTCTCGTGCTCATGAGAAATCTGGTCAATCAAATTGCATATATGTTTATCATGTCGTCATATATAGCATGTATTCAACCACCACAATCGAGCACATGTCCTCCAAACATTATATCACACAAAAGCCAGGTGAAGGGGGTTCGGGGTAGGAAAACCAATTCAAATCATGAACTCCACAGGAACTCACATATTTGGCACAAATTTCAGAGGTCTAATAGCTTTTTTCATGAACCAACAAGATGTGGTCATTAACACAGCAGAGGTCTGATTCTCTTTCTCTAGATCTCAACAAAGAGATAAAGAAACTTAAACTACTGAGTCTGGAATAAAAGTACGGGAGAGATGGCTATTTAGGGAATCCTCCTATCTTATTTTTTGAGTATTACACATCCAACGTGTCCTTAGACATTTTAGCTGAACCACTTGACCTTGGGGCAAAATGGTTGAAGTTGAGATCCAAGCATCGGATGGCCATAGCCTCTCCATGACTTTGCTTTACCTTGATGTAAGCTTCACGATGAAGCCATGTGCCCTCATCATTCCTACCAGAACTTCAAATAGGTTTTGAGGCCCAAACCCGTGGAACCGTCCACTAATGGTTTTGTGGTCCAAATGGCCAAAACACGCCTGGGGATGCATTGCCAGTACACCATCTCCACAGTCCTAACATGTGTCATCATCGCCCTCGACTATCCGATCACCAAGTCCTTTGTTGCCTCCGCTTGACTTGGTCAACTATCATATTGACTTGGTCAACACGGTATACTCCTCATGTGCTCTTGCTTATTGATGTCCACAAGTGTGTTAGCCACAGTCTTTCAGCCATCTTGGTCTATTGGTTCAAGTCCCACATCCGTCCTTCATCTCTCCTAGCCCATCGGCACACCATCTCTACTCGACCTTCTCCATGACCGTTGACTGTCTCTGTGCTCCACACATGCACACCAACATAACCAAGAGATATCTTCCACATGTGCTCATGCAATAGTTAGTCTCCAAACTCAACCAAAGCCTAGGTCATCTCCGTCAATCACTCATCACAAACTTAAAACACAAGGGCACATATCAACATTGTGTTCGCACTACTAACACCATATAATATTTGGAAGATGTATGCATCATCTTGTAGCAAACACATGGCTTTATTACACATGGATGTAACCAGGGAACGGATGGCCAAGACAGACCTATAAACCTTATGCGGTAATTTAGCCTATGTAAAATCCAATCCCCTTAGCATCTTGGTTTCCTAAATTCTTATAAAACAACAATCTATCGAGTTGTCTAAACGCCATCAGCATTTTGATTCCTTGGAGCTTTCTCTTTTTCGGTGGAACTTAGCACGAGCATTCTCTTAGCAATCAAATTGATGAGATTTTTAATAGGTCACCAACACATTTCCGTCGTGGTCTTTATTTAGTCTATACTATAAAAGCGGGAAGTATTTGAAAAGTACCAATGTACCCAAAAAATCCAAAAAAAAATCCTTACCCACCTAATATATGAACCGTCGATGGCTTGATCTAAATTAATCTGATGGTGGACCCGTAAAAAATTTTTCAAAAAAAATCTTACATGCTAGTTGTTTATTCCTGTTTTTTCTTTCATAGGAAGCTTTTTACCCGGCTGCGCGTCGCCACCACGCTGCCATCGCGGAACTTGGCAGTTTCACCACAAGTTCAAGCGTTGATTCAAGTGCGTGCTTTCTCATCCCTCCCTGTCCAATTCTCTTAACCGCCGCTCCCACGCACTGCTATCTCAAGGAAGCGCGCTCGAAAAAAACAAGTGGAGCAATGGACAACGCGGGGAATCAACGCACATGCCGGCCACGTGCATGGCTACTAGTTATTGAAAACATATATTGCATCCAACACAGTACATAGAATCCATGGCAATCCATCGCCATCTCTAGATGGCAGATATTTATTATGATTTTAGATATTATTACATTTCAAATAACAAGGCGGTACAAATTACATAGAATCCAGCTCCATCTCTGGATGGCGGATATTATTCATTCTTGGAATTGAAAGTTCCACGAGAATCTTAAGAAAGCAACCAGATTATCTGCTTAGGTCCATGGTTATCCATGAATACTCTAAGCACACCCTGTTTATTTAGGGGGACGCGATAGCGCTAGGACGTCCTATCGTCGGACGCCGTAGCCCATCTCCTCAACGGCTCGGCCCATCTACTGGCTTCTCTTTCTTCCCGTCGCCGCATCGCGCATCGCCCCGCAGGAGCGCGTCCTTCCCCGCCACCCACCGCTGCTCGAGCACGATTTCTCCCCCACCGCCGCGCCGCTCCAATGCCACTCTAGTCTGGCTGGATCGATCCCCAATGTCTCACCCTCATATACTACTTGGAATCTTGGATGTGAGTTTCCTCCCGAAGGATCATCCATATGCTCATCGCCCACCCCCCATTGTTGCCACTGATTCGTCCGATTTGTTCAAGCAGACACATTAAGGTGGTGCCTCGAGCAGCAGGTAACGATTAGATGCACATCTCGCAACAGCCAGTTGGAGGAGCCACCCATCTTTGTCCATGGTTGCAGTAGTGGTGTCTTCCATTTTGTAGCAATGAAGCACATAATTATAGCACATGAAGCATCTACTGAAGAAGTTTGCAAATATAGGGATATGCAGATAGTGCCAACATACAACAACAGACATTTGTTGGACATTTGTAGGGATGGAACCTGAACCTTATGTTGTGAAAACATGAATGAGCTATTACATCTCAAAACGTGGTCATGAAACAACATGATTTCCACTGCTGTTACATCTGGAAACTCTATAATGTAACTTGCAAATTAACTGTCACTGTCATTCTGGGAAGGCTTGAAATTAAGGTCTAGAAGCTCATGAAGAAAGAATCATAACATCCAGATTATATTCGTTCTCATACTTCCTAAAGATGTGGTCATGAAACAACATGATATCCTCCACTATTTACATCTAGAAAATGCTATATATGACAATAGCCAAGTCTCACTACTGTCAAAACTGAAATCCTCTAAGTGAAACAGCATAAGTGTACTACTTTTACATCTGAAAATGTTCCAAAGAAACATCCGAGTCTCAAAACTGAATCTTATGTTGAGTACATGAATGAGTACTTACATCTGAAAATGTAGTCATGAAACAACATGATCTACCCGCTGTTACAACTGAAAATGCTATAATGAAACAACCAGGTCTTGCTAGTGTTAAAGCTGAAATCCTTAAAGTGAAACATCATAAAATGTACTACTTTTACATATGAAATGTTGTAATGAAGCAGCCGAGTCTCAATACTATTACATCTCTCAAAAGTGGTCATGAAACAGGAAAAGGTTTACACATCCTAAAGGTACTATAGCAGCAAACTTAATCAGGTCTTCTTCGCGGCATAATACTTCTCCACAAGCTCATGTAGCTTCACTAGCGTTCTGATAGGAGTAGTGCAGCAGCGTGCCTCCTATACCCTTGCACCGGCCCCCTGGACTCAACAAAAGATGAGAGCAGAACTCAACAAACCATATTTAGAGAAAGAAATAGGACTTGCAAAATCAGAACACGTTACAATGGAAAACACATACTTTCTCAAGGGGATGATGAACCAACAATCTCCTTGCCATTCCATGAGTCCATAAAATCGATTGTGTATAGCCCACAATCAACCCTTTTAAAGGACAATGGAAAATGTGAACATAGATAATCATTTCACACTGAATGACACGGAGGGGTGTGCTAAAAAAATTGGAAAACATACCGATTCTTTTCTTTAGGAGCCACAGGGTAGACCTATTGAAAACAAGACACGTCGGTTTTTGAGGAACCCCTGTTTCATTGTTGTGGCTGCAAAATTCTAGATCTGAAAAAATAAAACAAATCAGGAATGAATATGAAACAAATAATCAAAAACTAGTTCAACAGCTAAATAGTGAATGTGCATAAATGTACAGGAGGCAGTGACAAATTAGAAAAACAATAGGTACCACTAGTATTTTAGAAAAATCCTCTTATTTACATGAACCACTAAAATATATTGCAACAATTAATACAGATTTATTTCGACAAAAAGTTACATGAGATTCTGCTCCCAACAAGGCACTGAAACATCTAGCCTCTCTGGAACATGGCAACATTTTTTATAGCAGAGGGGTGAAATAGAGAAAGTAAATTGGTTAGATTAAATGGTGCATTCACTTTCAGGTAGCCATTTCCCCTACCACCCCAGATTCACTTTCAGAATCATATAACAAAAAGGGTGAAATCATACATTATAGGTAAATAATTGGTTCCTAAGCAAAAGACAGCATCACTTAAAGGTTACCAAAAAAGGAATAAATAAAAGGCAGGAGTAGGATGCGTGAGGCATATTCAAAAGCAAGCCTGAATCTAGATTCTTGTCCTAGCAGAGAACAACACAACCAAACAGGACAGTAAAAAAAGAACGAATGTGCAAAATTCTGGATTAAAAAAAATGAAACAATTCAGAAATGGATATGAAACAAAAAATCAAAAGCTAGTTCAACAACTAAAGAATGAATGTGCATAAATGTACAGGAGGCAGTGACAAATTAGAAAAACAACAGGTGCCATATCTATATGTCACTTTATAAGCCAAGCAATGAGCCAATGACAAATCATAAATCCAGAACAAAAATTTGGAACAAGAATGAAAAATAAAATCTCACATCAAAGCTTCTACAATATTTTTTATTATTTCGATTACAGTACAGCACATGGGATTCGGGGCACAAAGATGTAAGTATACACAAAAGCAACGACAATGAGACCGTCGTACCTTTGCTGCTGATGTTCAGTTTAAGGGAATGGAGAGGAGATTTGGTGGATGGACATGGTCAAATGGACCAATTCTGCAAAGGGGGCACAAACGAATATCCCAGGCTAGCCGATGTTTATGGCAATTTTATCCCAACATGTCAGTCTGCAAGGTCTTTGGAATAGTTGTCTGATAAACACAGCTCAGAGTATTCAGATAAGATGCAGCTGCAGGCAAAGGGTATGTTGGCAATGAGCACCCAGTATCAAAAGTTGATGCAAACATCAAAAGTCAGTCAGTGTCCATGATTCTATCCTCAGTCCGATGTAAGTTTCACTAATTGAAACATCAAAAGTTGCTGCTATGATTCTGTATTCCTGACAGGACTAATGAGCACCTATCACCAGGTGCATACTAAGCTGCAATTTAAATAACAGTAAGAAAAAAGGTAAAGACAAGCACATCGAACCTGCTGCAGAGCAGCAATTGGATTGTTAGCCAGCAACAGGCACCCCAGGTCGTCTTCTGTGTCAGGCCGCACCCCAGCCCCAGGTGGCCTCGAAGGCCCAGCCGGACGGAGCCCGCGGCGGCCATGGAGCTGTGCCGGTGGCGGCGCTGCTGCTGCATAGCGAACGGGATGCGGAGGCGGCGGCCCGTGCGCGCGTGTATGGAGGAGGAGCTGGCGGCGAGGTCAGTCAGTGGAGCAGGGAGCGGCTGTGTGGAGGTGGTTCGGTCGCCGGCGATGGGGGAGGAGAGCGAGCGAGTGCGAGAGCGGGAGCGGCGCGGCGGCGAAATCGGCGGCGAGGAGGACGCGGCCGCGGCTGCGCTCGTCTGCGAGCGACGCGATTGGAGAAATGCGAGATTGGGAACGACGCGATTGGGAAAAAAAATTGATGCGGTTGCGTGGAGGTCTGGACCTGCAAAGCTGGGCCGTCAAAAGCCCAACAATTTTTACTGTCCGACAAATCGGACGTAAGATGCATAGCATTACCGTTATTTAGGACATCATCATGCCAAAGCCACAGCACACAATATATAAAAAGTCCAGGTGCAATCTTACGGGTACACTTCAATGGCAGCACGAGCTCCAAATTCCTTTAGGATCTTATAGTCGCTGAACCCTGCTTTCATGAAGAGCTCACGCCATTCATTTTCATCCCGTTGCCCTCCTTTTGTCTGGGTCATACAACCAATGTCCATTAAGAGCTGAGTTTCCAACATAGGCCCAGAGTAGTCAATCAAAATATCACCGATGATAACTTTTCCGCCATCTTCTCTTGAAGGAATTGCCTTCCGGCATTGAGCCAGGATCTTCACGCAGTCCTCGTCAGACCAGTGGTGCAGTACAAACTGTATCATGCATAAATTGGACACACAGTTATGCAGTGATTTGGAACTGAATCAGGCTATTCAAGCTAGAGCTTTATTTGAGCTTGCAAGAGTCATAAACACTAAATTGAGAATATTTCGATTTGTCAAGCATTTAGTAAGTGTGAAAATCATAGTGATTCAAATTGAAGTTCAATCTTATGTTGTAATTGTAATGGTTTGAATTAACTCATTCATGTATTTTGAGTAGCCAAGCCACAGTATATTTGAGGTATTACCTTCAAGGAAGTAAAGGAGGTAGCATTGCCCAGTAAATAAATGGGATCTAATTCTAAGAAGGTTATTAATTATTACCTTTAGCGCCACAGTTTGAGCAGGTGGAATGAAATTGAACATGTCACCTTTGACATAGTTTATCATCACACCATCATCCGGTTTGGTGGTGCCAATCATATTTGGAGGTGCCAGCACAGTGCATTTTATGTGTGGGAAGGCCTTGACGATGGCCCTGGCATACTTGTCATCACCACAGGAGCCGAGGCAGTAGGTCATCGACTGAATCCCCTCAAATAAGTCCTTGAACTCCCGCAGCGCAATCTCAATCCCAAAGTTATCGTGGGCGTCCAAGGCTTCATTTACCATGTTGTGGTAATCTGGGTCCATGCTCTCCAAGCTCTCATGGAACAGAGTTGCCCCATGCAGCTCCTCGAATGGCGACGTCACCACGTCCTTCTTGAACCACTCAGCCAGCGCTATCGCCGCTTCGATGAAGCGCGTCGAGGTGCCAGTGAGCACCACAGAGGTGTGGTTGATGTGCACCTCATGAGGGATGCCGTCGACCAAGAGGTAGGACACGGGGTTGATGCAGTACCTCTCCTTCGCCGTGGTCTTGTCGACGGTGAACACGCCCTCCACGGCCAAGAGCCGCAGCAAGCGGCGAAGGAACGGCAGCTTGGCCGAGGGGAGGGACAGTGTGGTGATCAGGTCGGTGGGCGAGGCAGCCCCGCCGTGGTGGTGGATCGCCGTGGGGATGCCAAGCTCGACGGCGCACCTGAGTGACATGGACTTCAGGTAGGAGTGGCTGACCCGCCATACGTCGGCTTGTGCCTGCAGTAGCTCGACGTCGCTAGGGCGGACTACATTTGAGGCATGAGAAGCCATATTGCTCTACGCAACAAACGTTTAGCTAGAGTGCTTCTCTATGTGTGTGTGCTACTGACTGCTGAGCTACGTTGGGCAGTGGGATTTATATACACCAGATCCGTCTCGGAACTCGAGATGAAAAACTAATCAGCAATAGACGTACTTCCTCTATACCCATAAAACAAGTTGTTTAAGACAGCGACACAGTCTCCAAAACACAACATTGACTTCTTGTTTCTATAAAAATATTCATCAAAAAGTGATAAATGTATATTTTTATAAAAGTATTTTTCAAGACAAATCCATTCATGTAATTTTCATATTTTCAAACTCAGCAATTTAAGACTTATTCATCATTTATATTCCCAAAGTTTGACTCAAACCTTGTCCAAAACGACTTGTTTATGGGTATTAAGGGAGTATGTACCTTAGGGCAGTCCCAATGCAAGACTCTATCTTAGAGTCTAAGACTATTTATTATACTTATATTTATTGTATTTTGCTGATGTGGCGGTATATTTACCTCGAAGACTGTGGACTTAGAGTCTAAATAAGACTTGGAGTCTTGATTTTTCTACCTCTCTCTTCAATAAATATACCGCCACATCATCAAAACATAATAAATAGGAGTGTAATAAATACTCTTAGACTCTATGGTAGAGTCTGCACTGTGAATGCCCTTAGAGAGACAACAACGCTTATGAGTTGCAACACATCCTAACCATCCCTTAGACCACCCATATAGTTGTTAGCACTTTATCATTAATATATGACTTATTTGTCTCTCACACAGATCGAGTTCCTTATTTTTTTCCAAACCGGCTATAAGCTTACAACCCGCTTCTTCTCTCCTCCCTTCTCCCCTCTATGTTAGCATTTAGGTGATTTGCAGCTGCTATTGTACTTGCTCTTACAGCCCGCTTCTCTCTTCTCACTTCTCTCCACTACGTCAGCATTTAGCCGGCTTGCAGCCACCACGTCTGAACACCAAACATTCTCTTATCCGCCTCGCCGCCACCAACGTCGGCTGCCTCCTTGGCCGGTACAGGTGCCTGTCTCCTCCCCCTCCCGGCCCACACCATGCCTGCCCCATCAAGCCGGTCCACCCAACCAGGCATGGCATCACGACCGCACCGTGCATCCTCTCACCATCACCGACTCCATCGCAGTCGACACCGGCAAATGCTGTCAGTCAGGTAGCAGTGGGTGCCTCTGCCTCCCATCCTGCTCCCCGGCATGACCTGCGATGGTGGGGGGCTGATGCCATACCCTGATGACCACCCGCCGCAGGAGCCAGAGCAGCAAGCGGGATGGTCTCGCCGACCCACGGGACGGGGCCTAGGCCTTGCTTGTCGGCAATGGTGACGGCCAGCATGGGGGATGATGGCGGCATCATGACTCTACTCGATCTACCCAGATCCACGTCATCTGGCCTTAAGTCGACGCCTTCTAGGGCTGTGGACTCCAAGAACGCTACACACAACACGGACTTTCTCCTCCCTCTCATCGCTAGCAGCCCCATACTACCTGAGTGGCTCTCATGAGGGCACTCTAAGCGCCCTCGGTGGGTGGACAATGCCGACCTCAAGGATCCCGATAGCGACCCCTCTACAACCTCATCAAGAATAAAGAACAATAAAATCAAGAATAAATAACAATAAAATCTCACTTGTCCTATATATTTTAGATTATTGTACTCACACAACTACTTCCTCCATCCAAAAAAGTTTTTGTTATGGGTTCATGCTGGTAGCACTTTCTTAGGTTTGACTATATTTTTTATAATAATATTAATAGAGGGAGTACTCCACTTCACCTATACTGCCTAAAATAGTGTTCTTTTTGGACAGACAGAATAAATTGTACTCCTATGTCTTTTTACTACTGCTTTCGAAATAGCATCTTTTCTTGCAGAGGCGCAAATAGTATGGATATCAAAGTTTTAAATAGCTAGCTACGAAAAATAGCGCCAGCCTCTCCTGGGAGCTAAGCGTAGCTAAAGCGCAGCTATAGCACAGCTATAGCGGCAACTATTTGGCGTAGCGTCAGGTAACTCTTGGCCGCTATAGTGCAGCTATAGCTCAGCTATAGCGCGCTATTTGATTAGAGACAACAATATATGATAGATACTTTATAAATTGATAACAACAAACATATTCCCATGATAACATGCAACATAGTCACTTAACAGGCAACATAGTCACTTAACAACATGACTAGGGTTCCACTTTCAGCACTTGAGTCAATGTATATTTCCCTTATACGGGCCCTTACTGGGCTATAATTAACCGGGCCTCTTCTATTTTTTGGTCAGCCACTGAAACACTAAATAGCGGTAATTTAGCTAAGCTATGGAGCTAAAGCCATTTAGCGGAGCTATAGCGCGGAATAGCGGAAATAGCGTCGATAGCGTAAAAATGAACAATAGCGTAGCGTGATGTTCTCTGAGCAACTATAGTGCAGCTATAGCGCAAAAATAGCGAGCTATTTAAAACTTCGATGGATATGTTTTCTAGCCATCCGACCAAAACTGAGAAGGGCCAAATAGTAATTCACATATCTGTTTTGAACATATAAACATTTTCTCAGATACCAGATAGTTTTTTCTGAATACCATATATAAGAACATAAGAATAGTGTTATCCATGACATAACATATATCTAGTCAAAATTCTGTCCAATATTTGGGTACATTTGGTAGGGATCCAGGTTCTCGTAGAAACATTTTTAGTGATGAATTAGAATCCCTTGTTGAAACCGTTTAGCTGATAGGTTAATAAGATTCGGATTCAAAAGAATATATTTTTTTCATAAAAATCATATAGAGAAAATATTATTAAAAAAATCAGAACCTTGTGTGGGTGAAGAATAATATAAACAGTACAACCTATTTTGGCTTACTTCACTTAATAAGAACTAACTAAAAAATTAAGGTTGCTGATACAAAAAGGGGACAAGAATCATAAAGACGGGAAACTAGCTTACGGGCATTTTTCCTTGCTAGGCAAAAAAAAAAAAAAAAAAAAAAAAAAAAAGAGTGATTCTCGAGTGAAACGTTCCTCATCTAACCCATTTAGTAGTGATTGATTCTAACGTTTCTCACAGGTATCCGAATGTTTCTAATGATTCTCACAAGGTAAATGATGTAGTTTTGGTTATCCTTTCTAAAGTCTATGACGATGTATGAAGTATGAACAATACTAAGTCCAAAGTCAACTTCGCCTAAATATATGTAGTATACTCAAAGCAAAATGAGAAATACAAATAGTTGGTAAACACGAACTTTCTTTTGCAAAAGTTTAAAATTTGAATGTAACTTGAGCAATTTAACTTGTTGTCAAAAACTTGAGCAATCTAACTAAAATTTATGCATGTGTTTTATTCATAATTTTTATATTTTTGAATTTGACTTGGTGAACAGAGAACATGTGACAGATATTGTTGTGTTGCCTTTACTTAAAATCCCAACAAATATTCATGACCAAGGTTGTCTGGATCCGGCTTGTTTTATATTTGATACATATGTATTCGTATGTTATGGAAACAATTTCGCATTTGTCTTCATATCTACTAATTTCAAAGAAAAAGATGAAAATAAATTCAGTGTAACCAATTTTTCACGCTTGCTACATGGAAAATATTCTCCTGATCAGAAGTCATTTGAGACACTGAACGGTCTGATCTGCGGACTACGGTGGCGACTGCATTTCTCATTCTCATCCAAGCGCCTTTTCTATCGTGGTCGTGGGCTGAATTATCTCATCCAAACTTTCGCGTTTCTACAACCGACGTTCACATCGTACCACGGTTGGGGACGTGCGCAACATGTGGTGTGTTTCATGGGTAAGGCGTCTGGGATACGGTGGCACTGATTGGTATCTGATAGCCATTTGTATTCAATGGCGTCATGGGTCAGGATTCATGAGCAAGTCATGGCTGCCATTCGTATTACGGCGATGGGTGGGGACTGAGTGAAATTGGCTGCCATTTGTATTAAATGACGATGGGTAAGGACTGATAAGCTAGTGAAAGTGGCTGCCACGTGCCATTTGTATTCAATGACGATCAGTTTCAATAAACCACCCGATAACTCTCGCTTGATCTGCTACTCCCTCCCTCCCTCCCTCCCTCCCTTGTCTCTAAGTAAGTGTCGTCGTTGGTATGTGTATCACAATTTTGTCTCGATTTATAGAAAATACGTGCATTATTTTTATCTCTAAATAAATTTATTAAAAAACTAGATTCAAAGATCTTTCCAATGATCCTAATTATGTACTATCAATACTAATATGTTTAAATATATATTTAGTCAAATTTGTTTCTCAGGAAGCGCAAGTGACACTTGTTTAGGGACGGAGGGAGTACGTTCTAATCGATTCAGTTTCACAAATTAATTTGCAAGTTGATTGGGCTAAATCTTGTAAATGGTGTGAGCTCTGCCTCAATCAATTGTAGTAAGGCCCACTGCACTGTGCTGCCCAAACCCCTATCTCCGCCACGTCTTGGTGCCTCAACCGCTTGTGTGTGCGGGTTGGTGCCGAGGATTGTGTGCGTCCCTATCGCTATGCGCAGTTGAGTTGAGAGGGATGTTGTTTGTGTGTGCGAGTTGGTGCCGAGCATTGCGTGCGTCCCTATCACTGTGCACAGTTGAGTTGAGAGGGATGCTGTTTGTGTGTGTGAGTTGGTGCCGAGCATTGCGTGCGTCCCCGTCTGTGCGCAGTTGAGTTGAGAGGGATGCTATTTGTGTGTGCGAGTTGGTGCCGAGCATTGTGTGCATCCGTCACTGTGCGCAGTTGAGTTGAGAGGGATGTTATTTGTGTGTGCGAGTTGGTGCTGAGCATTGCGTGCGTTTCTGTTGCTGTGTGCAGTTGAGTTGAGAGGGATGTTGTTTGTGTGTGCGAGTTGGTGCCGAGCATTCTGTGCGTCCGTGTCTCTGTGCGCAGTTAAGTTGAGAGGGATGCTGTTGGGGGGTTCAGTGGGAGTTCGTGCGTCCTTGTCGCTGTGCGCAGTTGAGTTGAGAGGGATGCTGGGGGATTCAGTGGGAGTTCGTGCGTCCCTGTTACTGTGCGCAGTTGATTTGAGGGGGATGCTTTTGGGTTCACTCGGAGTTGGTTCTATTGCGTGAATCGTGAGGTGCTATTCGCAGATTTTTTCAGCTTTGACTACTAAATTTTGTTGGCAAATACAATAATTTAATGATCACAACATTTGCCTCTTGTTTCTGCTTCATCCGTCTCATTTCTCTTGTAACCTGTTTATTAGTGTCCTACCAACCAATCCGTTTAAGTAGCAGATAACTTAATAGCAAACGCATATATTGGATGCACATATCAGACTGTTGCTGAATTAACACCCCCCACCCCCAAAAAAAAAAAAAAAAAAAAGAAACATGTAATTCAGAATCAATTGAACACAAGGAGAATCAATTTTTGCATTGTTTCTTTGTTAGGTCTCCTATTTCGTAATGTATTCTAATTGGGGCATCAGACCCTGACGTGCCCATGTTTCGCTACTTCTAGATAAAAATGGCATTATGGAGCCCAAAAAAAATCTGGATGCCATGGTTACTGATGACTCCAAGGTCCTCCGTCGTGCCCTGACACCAATGGCAAGTTCGGGTCCTGCTGGATGCGAAGAAGCCCACCCCCTTTGAGCTGTTTGATGATGAAATGCTTCCATGTGTAGTTAACTCATAACAGCAATCTTGTTCATCTATGACTCAAAACAGGTACAAATCTTTTGATGAAATGCTTCTGAAATGTAGGCAGCCATGGTGCATGCACTACCGGATTCGTCCCCTTTGCCGACTGCTCAAAGCAGTCAGCAAAGGCTTGAATGCAGTCGGCAAAGGCCTTTGCCGACTGCATTCCACGTGGCAGGCGGCAAAGCGGAGACGGCAAAGGCCAGGGCGGCAAAGACCACCTTTGCCGACTGCCAAGTGGCGGCAGGCGGCAAAGGCTTTGCCGCCTGCGAACTAGGCTGTCGGCAAAGGGAACGCGCATGACCGTCACCTGACGGCAGGCGTTGCCTTTGCCGACTGCCTAGTTGGCAGGCGGCAAAGGCCATTGCCGCCTGCCGCCACGTGGCAGTCGGCAATTTTTTTTTTTGCCATCCTGCCACCTCAATTCCGGCTGACAAAAGGCAGTCGCGAAGGCCTTTGCCGACTGCTCATTCCTGGCAGTCGACAAAGCTAGAAAGGTTTGCTGCAGCAAACCCAGCTTTGCTGACTGTCAGGGCAGTCGGCAAAGCTGGAAAACCTGCTTTTTTTTATGCTTTGGCTGCATTGCCTCACATATCGCACCGACCAAAGCACATATATGAATACATAACAGAAATCCATAGAGATATCGCACAAATCCACATTTATATCACAGAAATCCACATACACATCACAAATCCACACATAATCCATCATCCATCTAGTCTCACACGAATCCAACATCCAACATTACATAAAGGCATGGAGCCACTCACTCGCCCCGCGACTAGCTGTCTCCACCCGAGCTGTGGTGGTGTGAGGAGCTCCCTGTCGTCCACGGAGACCACCCGGTCGGTCCGGCCTGTGTAGCGCCATACCCCCACCTGGCCTGCGGTGAAACGCCTAGACTCGGACTTGGGTGGTGTGGAGAATGTCCATCTGCCGGAGTCGGGTTCGAACCCGCCGACTGCAGCTGCACAGAGAAGCGATTTCATTAGTACCTAAGGGATGGCCGCACAAGCGAAAACAATGGACAGGCCGCTAGAAACTCACCGGAGTCCGTACAGGGTACACAGGAGGGAGTGCAGGGAGAACAACCGGCGGCGGTTGAGTGAACCTCACTTGCAGCGGCGGGGGTCTGTAGTTCAGGATGTTGTTGACATTTCTAACGCCACTCAGTGTTAGGTTGTCATCCCCAACATGGCGCCAAAAATGCTGGTACTAATAAATGCAACTGCTTATAGAAATAAATATGGGATCCGCAAGCGCACGAGATAATACCGATGTAGCATTTTAACCAGGAGTAATCCAGGTATCGTTATTTATAATTTTACCCTTTGGGAAGGGAATGCCTTTGGATAATGAGTGATGAGCAATGCACACGCGATAATGGAGAGCTTAACCTTGTCCGTATCGATCATCTCATACGGGGTAAGTGTCACATAAAATATAGGAATGAATGATAATTGACATAAGATAAATGAGAGCATTTAGCCACATAAAATAATAGTAACCATCTCAACTTAGCACTCTTAAGCTTATAACACTAGCATGGACTAAGACGATCTAGGGTATAATCCTATGTTATTCTAACTATAAAGTCAAAGCATACAATGATTAGTGCAAGAACATCTAGCAATCATGGCGGGAAAAGGTTACATATATGCATAGTGATATTACCGAGAAGACTAGAGACATAGCAATGACTTCAATGTAATAGGGTTGTTCTGCTAGACCTATACTCGGGAGAAGGGCTACAAAGGACTCAACGGGACTGTCACTCCCGCGATCTACCTCACGATCCGGAATATAGGGTGCAATCGAGATAAATACGGTCTAGGCACCACGCCTACACAATATTTACCACTCACCCATCGATCTAATGAGCAAGCGCTATGAGATCCTATGCATAAACATAATTCTAGTCCAACTATGCTAAACATATAATCAAAGTAGACTAAGAACAATATAATTGAGAACAAAATCAAATAGAGCAAAGTCAATTCTGATATAATAGAATAGAATAAAGTACTACACATAGTATCACGAACAATGATGAATATTACAAGAATGTAGAGGGGAATTACCAAGAACTTCGACAGATCTGGACTCCAAGCTAGGCTTGATTCCCTCTAGATCTATTCCTATGTAGCTATGCTACTAAACTATGGAGCTCTAATTGAGATGGTGGCTCTGGCTTCTCTGAATTCTCTCAAATGAATGAATAGAGAATGAATTAGAATTAATGTTTCTCCTGGGGTCAGGGGCTCTGAATATATAGCCCTCTAGAATGCACCACAGCCCTCGGATCAAACCGACCTAAATGGACGATTATTATTCATCCTCAAAGGCGGTGGAGGCATAATCCGCGAGACTCAACCTGATTGGTTGAGGTGGAGGGGCGGCCGCCCCGCACACTGGGCGGCCGCCCCGTGCGGTACCGAGTGGGCCCGGAGTTTGCAGGGTCGTCTTCTGGAGTCTTCTAGAGTATACAATTTTACCCGTTCGGTCTTTATCTCTATGTAATCCCGACATGTGGGCCTTCTTTAGGTTCTTTCTTGATAACCCCCTGCAGAAATAGACAATCACCAAAACTCGTGGAATTCTGTCAGTGTAACCCCTATATCTAATAGGTGAACTCATTTTAGTCCTTTCTCTTGCTGCGTTGACGGTATAAAATTGATACTTAATCACCGTCAACAAACTCCCCCAAGCTTACCTTTTGCTCGTCCCTGAGCAAAGATAGACTCGATCTTTGGATCGGGAGTTGCTACAATGCTTTCACTCCTCACAAGTACACATGCGTTCAAACAAGAACTCTCCTCCGGATTAGAGTGAACTATCGACTCAAAACTTACTCATATTACCTTTCACCATGGGGCTTGTAACCGTCACTTGGGTCTTGAGTAGTTGAAAGATAGAACGGTCAAGTCAAGCGCCATGTTTCTCGCTCTTTGATCAACTATTATCCCGAGTTTTTGCAAAGTTTTGAAATAAAACTCGAGTTCCTTGTATGAACCTTTCGGGTCTCTCATTTGTGGTATTTCGGATCCTCTCCAAGGCATGAGTAGTGTATGCCTTCTCTCTTCTCTCAAAATATGTGGTATTTATGGAACTAAGGCATAGTGGAAAGTACCTTTTCTCTCTCACCCTACTTTCTAATAGGCTTATGTGGAGCTCATAGGTGGGGAGACACTCAAACTCACTTGCATATATTGCATAGTTAAACCATGGATCCAAAAGGAACTAAAATAATAATAAAGTCATATGTGCATGTGAACGAGGGAATGGGATGAATGATAGGATGATGATGATAAGGAAATGATTATGAGGGGTGATCACTTGGTAAACATCTACTTCTACACTTGCTCCTTTGGGGATAACATAACTCCCTTTATTCGGAAACTTTGAAACTTCTTGAAGGAAGGACTTGGCTACTCTTTCTCTCTCTCTTTTTTTTTTCTTTTTTTTAGAGCAACCAATCCTCTGAAAACAAAAACTTTAGCAACAGGGAGTATATAACTTGAAATGATAATGATTGGAGCTTTGATGTAGGCAAATGGGATGGCAATGATTATTTCTAGATGTTCACTCCCAGGATAGGAGTAACCTTCTTCTGGATGAAATGAAATGACTGGCGTATGTATATGTGGATGGATGGATGGATGGATGGATGGATGGATGCATACGTACTCCCAGGGTAGGAGCAGTATAAGTGCGTATCTCCAGGGTAGAGACAGCACAATATGTGGGGAAATGCGTACTCCCAGGGTAGGAGTAGCATAGGTGCGTATCTCCAGGGTAGAGATAGCATAATATGTGGTGGATATGGATTTATATGTGGGTGGTACCTCTAGGGACAGAAGTAGCATAGAATGAATGTAGTATATATAAAACGGGTGCATGCTTCTGAGGACAGAAGTAGCATAGATCAATGGATGGAGAGCACATAGAATTGACTTTACATGGTGATTCCTTATGGGTCCACGGCATAACTACACTTACTTGCCTATAAAGACTACACTCAATGCCTACAAAATGATCTATATAAACGAGATAGGCTTTCCTAATCTAGTAAGCATGAATATATGGTTTGTGGTAGGAAATTGAACTCTCATCATAAAGAAACTCATCATGTAGAAATCTAATATTTTCATAAATAAACTCTCGAACTCTAGTATCTCTAGGAACAAGATGGATGACTGACTCAAAACTTTCCCATATCATACCCGTCAACCACCTAGACTTAGATCAAGTGTTTGCTACCCACAAGTTTCAGGTTGAGCAAATTTCAAATCTAAATAGTTGTGTCCAAAACTCGGGAGAGCGCAAGGTTGAAAACTAGGTACTTGAAATGAATTACGGCGAGCAACTATTCATCATCTCCATATAGAGTTTATTCTAGGGAATAACTTAAAGACAGATTGCAAGAGCTCTGCAAAAGTAGAAAAAAGATAAATAAAGGAATCTTTCTGGGTTTCTATGGTTATGCATCTTTTTTAGTTGTTTTAACAAAGCACACTCTAACAAGGCATAAATAGATAAGTTGGAAACACTTAGCTTGGTACACGGGGGATGCTCTCCCCCAAGCTGGATGTTGACATAGTCTGCTGATGTTGCTGACAGGCAACGAAGACGTTCTAGCCCTCCTGGAGTGTCGTGGATAGTTGCTGTTGGAGACAGCACTTTAATGTTGCGGGCAGCACTCCAATAGGGAACTGGATGTCCCTCTGCCGGTTAGCTCTTCTTGATCCTCGATGTTCTGTGAAGCTCAAATAGACAACAAAGCTTGTGGAACTGATTAAGTGTTAGTGATAAAACCTCTGATCCTTGGCTGTCTAGAACTTTCCTAACTTAAACTTATTCTAACAGGATCTCAAGAAAATATTTTTATCTTTTGATTATTTAAGGAATGCAGACAGGGAAAGATATGCTGAGAAATTATTTTTGTGCCACCACAGTGAATGATTATCCATATGGGGCTTAACAATTTTCTAGATGCAAATGCACAAAATCTATATTTTCCTTTCTAATGCGGGGATAGTAAAGCAAAGATGCAACTAAGATGGAAGTAGGAAAATAAATATGCTAAGGTAAAAACAATGCAATACTGAAAAGGAAATGCTGATAAATACCAAGTTACCTCTTGGCGCGGTGTTCGGTGGTTTTAAGTCCTCCGAACAGGACTTGTCATGTTCACTCATTTTTCAAGGGGCGCATTGGCTGGCGCCTCTGACGACGTCGCCGTTTGTGTAGGAATTGATTCTGATTCTGCTTTTACCTTCCACACCTTCTTTGTTGGAGAGGGTGACTTTGAGGAGGAAGCTTCTTTGAGCACTTGTTTTTCTTCTGTTGGTAGTACCTCTTCTTCTTCTATAACGTTCTTTTCTTCGGATACCGATCTTCATATCTAGACACTTCTCCTTCATAGTCGGCCCATCCATACTTGTAGTGAAGTTCTTCTTGTTCTCGCGCCACGGTACGTTGCCTTCTCCTTGTTGTTCTTCTTGGGCTCCTCGGTGATTATATAATTATTGTTGAAGTAGCGGCGTACCTTCTCGGTGGGGAAGTGGAAATGGATCTCTCTTTGTCCCAATATAGATGATAGCTACGGTGGTGTTGAGGAACGGTCTCCCTAGGATGATCGGAGGGTCGTAGTCATCTCCCATATCGACGACTAGGAAGTACGTGGGGACATAATGGTCATCTATCGGATGAGGACATCCTTTACTTCTCCTTCGACGAAGCGGAATGTCGTCGCCATCGCATTTGGGCATAGGTGGGCTCCAAAGGCATAGTGCCATATAGATATTCATAGGTTATCTTGGCCATAATATTGATGCCCGATCCGGTGTCACAGACAGCTTTATTGAAAGAGCTTCTGTTGATGGAGCATTGAATGGTTGGGACACCTGGGTCATCCTTCTTGATCAGACGTGGGGACCTAAGTTGGTGATCATGCTCCTTGTGGACTGCAGTGACCATCCTCACTGTCTCCGTCTTCTTTGTCTTCTTATCCTTGGTCTTGTTCTTCTTAGCTGGATTCTTCTTCTTCTTCTCATTGTTCTGCTGATGAGGGTGTGCTGGGAACTGCAGCACTCTATTCTTGAAGAAGAAGGTCTCTCTCTTGCCCTTGATGTTGAAGATGATCTTGGCAGTGTTGGCATGCATAATAGCTCCAGCAGTGTTCAAGAATGGTCGTCCTAGAATGATGGGGGACCTTTTGTCATTGCCTGTATCCACTACCACGAAGTCTGCAGGAACATACGAGTTGCCCACTCGTACACATATGTCTTCAAGTATTCCCAAGGGAACACGGAGTGACTGATCTGCAAGCTGCAAGCACATGGTTGTGTATGCTAAGGGACATCTGAATAACTTCTCATATACCACTCTTGGCATGATGTTGATGCTTGCACCGAAATCACAAATTGCCTCATTGAAGTTGGTACTTCCAATGGAGATCGGATGACTGGTCTCCCCGGATCGCCCTTCTTGATTGGCGAGTTGAATCAATCCATGACCCTTTCGATGGGTTACTCCGGCTACCTTCGCATTGAATATATCAACAAGATTTGCGGTTTCGAGCTCTTTCGGTTGTCACGCGGTTTACCTTGGCGCGGAGGGAGCAAAGTTGGCAGTTTGTTGTACCCGAGACTCTAGTATTTTGTTGAAGGCGGCGACGCTTAATGGTATTGGAAAAGCCATCCATTCTATTGCTGATGGTCTCAAGGGCTTTGTCATTTGATGCCAGTTTCTTGGACAAGTTGTCCATCAACTTGCCTTGATTCAGCACTAACTCTCTCAAAGGCGGTTGATTGTAATTATTGTAGGAGGAGCTGTTACCTTGGTAGTTGCCTGAATAATTGCCTGAGTAGTTAGGCCTCTGCTGTTGATTCCAACCTTGATTTTGCTGAGGACAATAGTAATTGTTGTTGTTGTTGTTGTTGAGGTAGTTCACGTCCTCCTTCAGCTCTGGGCAGTTAGCACCTGTGTGCCCAGTCTCTCCACACTCTTCACATGTCATGCGAGCATCATGTATATGCATGACTTCCTTCTTCTCAGTGGCTCTCTCATCGAGCCTCTTCATTAGCAGGTCCATTTTGGCAGACAACATGTCTACCTCCTTCAGCTGGTGCATTCCTCCACCTCTCTTGCGGGTCTGAGTTCTTTCTTCACACCAACTTTGGTTGGATGCCATCTTCTCCACAAGAAATTTGTGGCTTGAGGTATAGTGAGTGATAAGAATGCACCTCCAGTGTGTCTTCATTCTTGAGCCCATGGTAGAATGTACGCATAAGCGGCCAATTCTCCATGCCATGATGAGGACATTCGAGGATGTAATCTTGAAAGCGCTCCCAAGCTTCTCGGGACGAGTCTCATCATGTTGTTCTTTGAAAGCTTGATATCTTCCCACGAAGAGCATTTGTCTTGCCCATGGGGAAGAACTTCGCCAAGAAATTGGTGGAATATAGTGCCCACGTAGTATTCTTCTCCTTATTAGCGTAGAACCATTGCTTTGCTCTCCCCAAGAGTGAGAATGGGAAGAGGCAAAGTAGTATAGCATCTCAGGGACATCCTTGATGGTGAATGTGCTACAAATCTCCAGGAAGTGTTGGAGATGAGCACTAGCATCTTCATGGGCCTTCCCACAGAATTGGCTTGCTTGCACCATGTTGATCAGCGCAGGCTTGAGCTCGAAAGCTCTGTCGATGTCCGCAGCTGGTCCAGTACGAATGTTATCCGTAGTGAGAGCTGAGAACTCACGGAGTGACTTGTTCGCCATGGCTTCAAACGCTGGTGTCAAGTCTCGAACGAAAGATCGACTTTCTGCTTCTGACAAACTTTCAAGTTGAGCTGATGATGATGATTGATTGGTCTTCTTTAACTTGCTTCTGGCCTTCCTGAATAAAGCTTCTGGGTTGTCAATGTAATTATCAGGAAGAGTAGTCTTTTTCATACATTACCCTGCATAAGATATAAAATAAACAAAAGACAAGAGTGAAGCTGTATGAGTAGAGAATGGTGACGGCGCTCAATCTCATCATCTAGTGCAATCTTGCTCATTATCCATTGGCTTTCAACCTTCCCGGCATCGGCGCCAAAAATGCTTGTTGACATTTCTAACGCCACTCGGTGTTAGGTTGTCATCCCCAACATGGCGCCAAAAATTTGGTACTAATAAATGCTGGCTTGCTTATAGAAATAAATATGGGATCCACAAGCGCACGAGATAATACCGATGTAGCATTTTAACCAGGAGTAATCCAGGTATCGTTATTTATAATTTTACCCTTTGGGAAGGGAATGCCTTTGGATAATGAGTGATGAGCAATGCACACGCGATAATGGAGAGCTTAACATTGTCACGTATCGATCATCTCATACGGGGTAAGTGTCACATAAAATATAGGAATGAATGATAATTGACATAAGAGAAATGAGAGCATTTAGCCACATAAAATAATAGTAACCATCTCAACTTAGCACTCTTAAGCTTATAACACTAGCATGGACTAGGACGATCTAGGGTATAATCCTATGTTATTCTAACTATAAAGTCAAAGCATACAATGATTAGTGCAAGATAATCTAGCAATCATGGCGGAAAAAGGTTACATCTATACATAGTGATATTACCAGAGAAGACTAGAGACATAGCAATGACTTCAATATAATAGGGTTGTTCTGCTAGACCTATACTCGGGAGAAGGGCTACAAAGGACTCAATGGAGGCCATCACTCCCGCGATCTACCTCACGATCCGGAATATAGGGTGCAATCGCAGATAAATACGGTCTAGGCACCATGCCTACACAATATTTACCACTCCCATCGATCTAATGAGCAAGCGCTATCCGATCCTATGCATAAACATAATTCTAGTCCAACTATGCTAAACATATAATCAAAGTAGACTAAGAACAATATAATTGAGAACATAATCAAATAGAGCAAAGTCAATTTCGATATAATAGAATAGAATAAAGTACTACTCATAGTATCACGAACAATGATGAATATTACAAGAATGTAGAGGGGAATTACCAAGAACTCCGACGAGATCCGAGACTCCAAGCTAGGCTTGATTCCCTCTAGATCTATTCCTATGTAGCTATGCTACTAAACTATGGAGCTCTAATTGAGATGGTGGCTCGGATACTCGAATTCTCTCGAGATGAATGAATAGAGAATGAATTAGAATTAGGGTTTCTCCCGGGGGTCGGGGGCTACGAATATATAGCCCTCTAGAATGCACCACGGCCCTCGGATCAAACCGACCTAAATGGACGATTATTATTCATCCTCAAAGGCGGTGGAGGCATAATCCGCGAGACTCAACGATTGGTTGAGGTGGAGGGCGGCCGCCCTCGCACACAGGCGGCCGCCCTCGTGCGGTACCCAGTGGGCCCGGAGTTTGCGGGTCGTCTTCTGGAGTCTTCTAGAGTATAAAATTTTACCCGTTCGGTCTTTATCTCTATGTAATCCCGACATGTGGGCCTTCTTTAGGTTCTTTCTTGATAACCCCCTACAGAAATAGACAATCACCAAAACTCGTGGAATTCTGTCAGTGTAACCCCTATATCTAATAGGTGAACTCATTTTAGTCCTTTCTCTTGCTGCGTTGACGGTATAAAATTGATACTTAAGCACCGTCAACAGATGTCCAGGCTCTGGAAGTAGCTGGAAAACGATGAGGTGAACTCCGACCATTGCTGCTGGGACTGCTGCTGCAAAGCTACAATTGCTTGCTGATGGGCCTCCTATTGGGCCACCAGCTGTTGCTGATGGGCCTGTAGCATGCCGCGTCTCTTTCCTGTGCGGCCGCCTTGTCGGCCTCACGTTGTCTCTGCAGCTCTTCCAGCTGGGCCTGCAACATTACACAAGCGATGCTTAGACAATGCATATAAGGCTTCGGCAACATATGTGAAATCAATGAACGATGAATAGTTACCTAAACCGACGCCATCATCTGTGTGGAGCTTGGCCGCCGAGGTTGTATGGGGACGTCGGAGGAGGTACGAGAAGGGGTGGCCTTACGAGCCTCACGAAGGGAGGGGACACTGGCCGGGTCGATGACGCTGTGGGCAATGAAGTACCGGCCGTGCTGCGTCCCTCCTCCCGTCCTCATCAGCACGTCCGTATCCAGGGGCACGGTCGAAGGGTCGTAGGTGTCACCATGGCGCTTGCAAACTGCCTCGGTGTACTGGACCACCTTTTCGGCGATGTTCGGGTTGGTGATCGCGGCGGTCCCTGTTGACGGTCGTTAAGTGCCAATTTTTACCGTCAACTAAACATGAGAAAGGACTAAAATATGTTCACCAACTAGATATAGGGGTTATCTTGCCGGAATTCCACGAGTTTTGGTGAATGTACGTTTAACGCGGGGTGTCCGCTGAAAATACCCAAGGAAGGCCCACATGTCATGATTACATAGAGAGAAAGACCGAACGGGTAAAATTGTATACTCTAGAAGACTCCAGAAGGCAAACCCTGGAAGCGGGGACCCACCTGGCAGAGTGGTGGGTCGGCCGACTCCCTTCTTGGGTCGGCCGACTGGCCACCTCCACCAATCAGGTGGAGGCTCGCGGATCCCTGTTCCACCGCCTTTGAGGATGAATAATAATCGTCCGTTTAAGTCGGTTTGATCCGAGGGCTGTGGTGCATCCTAGAGGGCTATATAAGCGGGGCCCCGGCCCCCTGGAAGAGGCATCCCTTAAACCCTAATTCATTATCTCCCGGCGGGATCGAGTTGTAGAGGCGTCCCTTGAATGGATGACTTCTCTTCTCTAGAGAATTAGAGCTAGACACTCCAATGTAGTAGATTAGATCTAGATGAGAGTTAGGGAGAGCGGAGCTATGCAGGTTTGGAGAAGTCTTGAGAGATTTGGTATGTCTTTGTATCTACTCTTTGTAAGACTTATGCTTTAATCTTCTCTATCTACTTTATGCCTTTCATATGTATGCTTAGTATAGTTGTTACATTCTAGCATGGGATCTTCGCTCGTATTGAGTGCTCTAGTTATCATATGTAATTAGAGTAGTAATCGATAGTGTAGGCATGGTGTCTAGACTATAGGTTACACGAGGTTGCGCCCAACCCCACGGATAGTTGTGGTAGCCCCGAGGTGACGGCTACGTCGGGCCTTTGTATTCCACCACGTTCGGGTTGGTGTTTCGTAGAGCTTTTTGGCAGCCTTCCCCGACTACTCTTTACCCGAGTCTTCTTCGAGAGTCGGAAGGTACCTTGTTGCTCCAAAGTGCTATTGTGTGATCGCTATATCTAACCATTCCCTGTTATCATAGAACCCGAGTAGTAGAGAAGTATTTAGAACCTTGATCTCTCCCGTTGTTCTCTCACTCTAGCTAGCTACTTATATATATATAGAATTCTCGGGTGTGCTTTTATTCTTATATCCTATCATATATCATTTACCCCTGCATTAGTCTAGTTGGTTTACTAAGTTAGTAGATACATGATGGTGATTTATTAGATTCTTTAACCCTTGCTTCCCTGTGGTAAAATATAAATAACGATACTGGATACTCCCGGTAAAATGCTACAATGGTATGTTACAGGCGCTTGCGGAAACCTTCTTATTTTAGTTGCACTTAACAAATACCAACAAGCATTTTTGCGCCGTTGCCGGGAAGCAATCGGAGTTAAGTTTTTGATAATGATCTTGATGTCGCTAGTTTAGTGTACCACTAGTTTTAGTAGGATTACCCCTTGTTCGTTAAGTGTGGAATAGACGGGACAAAAGAAGCATTTTGACCTTCCGGCAAGCTTCCACAAGAAAAGAAGAGACAATGAAGAGCCCAGGGTCCCCCAACATTCAACATTCATCATTGGAACCCGCCACCTCACGGGTTTGCGTATACATATATATTTTCTAACCATGTGTAGATTGGAGAAAAGGTCATCGTCACAAGAATTTGAAACACATCTCAAGTGACGAATACGAATCTTTGCACCACTCACAAATTTCATCATGTGAGTTATGGTAAGTGTGATCAAGAATGGTGAGACAGTCTTGCTTATGGACTTTAAAATTAGTGAATAGTGATCTTTTAAATTCGTGCATCTCCCTACATGTTTACTTTTAACAATTCATGCATCCACTACCGTTTAGCTTGTTTATGTTTGCTTATCCATTGCATGTTTGGTTTCTTAGATTCATCCATGTGTTTTGCATCTAAATAAAAAAAAACCCTCACCAATGATCATGCTCTTTCATCCCTAGTTGAGTAAATCTCTGTTGTGCTCCCATGCTACCTTTGTTTGCTATAGTATGCGTTGGTTTGGAGGTGCTTCATATTGCAATATGGGTACTTCTAAAGGCTTTTAAATTAAGCGTGGTGCTTAGGTTAAAAAGTCTTCCTTAATTAAATTAGACGTGGAGTCTAGTTTGGTTATTGAACTAAAATGTGCTTTAGTAGATATTGGTTATTTTGTTAGACTAACCCCTGCAGGGAACTCTCAAATCCAATTCGGGTAAGTCAAGAGGTGAACTCACTTCATAGATCAAGCAAGGCAAACTCCAAGAAGAAGTAAAGGACCACTAGAAGCATCTACTCTTCATCACAAGGTACTCCAGTGATAAAGACTGCTGGACAAGAACGAACATGGGTGACTCCCTTCTTAGAGTTACCATCTCAAGAGGTGCAGTTCTCAAGGTCTCTACCTTTGGGATCAAATGATGCATTGAAGGAGTGAACATGACAAGAAGTCCTATTCGGAGGACTTAAATCACTGAACCCTCGCCAAGGAGGTAACTTGGTATTTATCAGCATTTCCTTTCACAGCATTGCATTTTCCTTTAAGCATATTTATTTTCCCTACATGCATCTTAATTGCATCTTCGCTTTACTATCTCTGCACTAGAAAAAAAAAAATAAAGATTTCTGCATTTTGCATCCAAAAAAAACTACTAAGCCCCATGTGAATAATCATTCATTGTGGTGGCATAAAAATAATTTTTCAGCATATCTATTTTCTCTGTTTGCATCTTTTATTATAAAAAGATAAAAATATTTCTTGTGATCTGTTAGAAGACATTTGAGTTAAGACAGTTCTAGACTTGACCAAGGCTTAGAGGTTTTATCACTAACACTTAATCAGTTCCACAAGCTTTGTTGTCTATTTGAGCTTCACAGAACATAAAGGATCAAAAAGAGCTACAGCACAGAAGGATGTCCAGTCTCTGTCGAGTGCTGCCCTCAACAGTTGAACGCTGTCTCCAACGGCAACTATCCACGAACCTCCGGGGAAGACTAGAACTCCTTCACCGCCATCGGCAATATCCCTGAGACTATGTCAACATCCGGCTTGGGGAGAGCATCCCCGTGTATCAAGCTAAGTGTTCCAACTTGTCTATTTATTTATAGAGCTTGCTAAACAACTAAAAAAAGATGCATAACCTCGAAACCCGAGAAAGATTTCCTTATTTATCTTTTCTACTTTTGGAGAGCTCTTATTAATCTGTCTTTAAGTAATCCCTAGAATAAACTCTACATGGAGATGATGAATAGTTGCTCTGCCGTAATTCCTTTCAAGTACCTAGTTTTCAACCTTGCACTCTCCCGAGTTTTGGACACAACAGTCGCTCTGAACCTGAAACTTGTGGGTAGCAAACACTTGATCTAAGTCTAGGTGGTTGATGGGTATGATATGGGACGGTTTGAGCTATTGTCCATCTTGTTCCTAGAGATGCTAGAGTTCTGGAGAATTTATTTACGAAAATATTAAATTCCTGCATGATGAGTTCCTTTATGATGAGAGTTCAAATTCCTACCACAGCCATATATTCATGCTTACTAGATTAGGAAAGACCCATCTGTTTATATAGACCATATTGTAGGCTTGAGTGTAGTATTTTATAGGCATTGAGTGTGGTTATGCTGTGGACCCATAAGGAATCAGTCATGCAGTTAAAGTCAATACTATGTGCTCTCCATCCATTGATCTATGCTACTTCTGTCCCCAGAAGCATGCACCCATTTTATAAATACTACATTCATTCTGTGCTACTTCTGTCCCTAGAAGTACCACCTACATATAGATCCATATCCACCATATATTGTGCTATCTCTACCCTGGAGATACGCACTTATGCTGCTCCTACCCTGGGAGTACGCATCCATCCATCCATCCATCCATCCATAAAATACATACGCCACTCATTTCACTTCATCCAGAAAAGGTTCTACTCCTAACCTGGGAGTGAACATCTAGAAATAATCATCGCCGTTCCAATTGCCTACATAAAAGCTCCAGTCATTATCATTTCAAGTTATACACTCCCCGTTGCTAAAGTTTCATTTTCAGAGGATTGGTTGCTCTAAAAAAAAGAGAGAGAAAAAAAGAAAGAAAGAAAAAAAAAAAAAAAAGAAGAAGAAGAAAAAAAAAAGAAAGAAAAAAAGAGAAAAGAAAGAAAAGAAAAGAGTAGCCAAGTCCTTCCTTTCAAGAAGTTTCAAAGTTTCCGAATAAAGGGAGTCATGTTATCCCCAAAGGAGCAAGTGTAGAAGTAGATGTTCACCAAGTGATCACCCCTCATAATCATTTCCTTATCATCATCATCTTATTATCCATCCCATTTCCTCATTCACATGCACGTATGACTTTATTATTATTTTAGTTCCTATTGGATCCATGGTTTAAGCTGTGCAATATATGCAAGTGAGTTTGAGTGTCTCCCCACCTATGAGCTCCACATAAGCCTATTAGAAAGTAGGGTGAGAGAGAGAAGGCACTTTCCACTATGCCTTAGTTCCACAAATACCACATATTTTTGAGAGAAGAGGGAAGGCACACACTAATCATGCCTTGGAGAGGATCCAGAAATACCACAAATGAGAGATCTGAAAGGATCATACAAGGAACTCTGAGTTTTATTTCAAAAACCTTGCAAAAACTCCGGAATAATGGTTGATCAAAGAGCGAGAAACATGGCGCTTGACTTGACCGTTCTATCTTTCAACTACTCAAGACCCAAGTGACGGTTACAAGCCCCATGGTGAAAGGTAATATGGGTAAGTTTTGAGTCAGAATAGTTCACTCTAATTTGGAGGAGAGTTCTTGTTTGAACGCATGTGTACTTGTGAGGAGTGAAAGCATAGTAGCAACTCGATCCACCACTTTGAGTTTATCTTTGCTCGGGGACGAGCAAAAGGTAAGCTTGGGGGAGTTGTTGACGGTCGTTAAGTGCCAATTTTTACCGTCAACTAAACATGAGAAAGGACTAAAATATGTTCACCAACTAGATATAGGGGTTATGCGACGTAATTCCACGAGTTTTGGTGAATGTACATTTCTCGCGGGGTGTCCGAAAATACCCAAGGAAGGCCCACATGTCATGATTACATAGAGAGAAAGACCGAACGGGTAAAATTGTATACTCTAGAAGACTCCAGAAGGCAAACCCTGGAAGCGGGGACCCACCTGGCAGAGTTGTGGGTCGGCCGACTCCCTTCTTGGGTCGGCCGACTGGCCACCTCCACCAATCAGGTGGAGGCTCGCGGATCCCTGTTCCACCGCCTTTGAGGATGAATAATAATCATCCGTTTAGGTCGATTTGATCCGAGGGCTGTGGTGCATCCTAGAGGGCTATATAAGCAGGGCCCCTGGCCCTTGGAAGAGGCATCCCTTAAACCCTAATTCATTATCTCCCAGCGGGATCAGAGTTGTAGAGGCGTCCCTTGAATGGATGACTTCTCTTCTCTAGAGAATTAGAGCTAGACACTCCAATGTAGTAGATTAGATCTAGATGAGAGTTAGGGAGAGCGGAGCTATGCTCTGGTTCTGGAGAAGTCTTCAGAGATTTGGTATGTCTTTGTATCTACTCTTTGTAAGACTTATGCTTTAATCTTCTCTATCTACTTTATGCCTTTCATATGTATGCTTAGTATAGTTGTTACATTCTAGCATGGGATCTTCGCTCGTATTGAGTGCTCTAGTTATCATATGTAATTAGAGTAGTAATCGATAGTGTAGGCATGGTGTCTAGACTATAGGTTACTTGAGGTTGCGCCCAATCCCACGGATAGTTGTGGTAGCCCCAGAGGTGACAGCTCTGTCAGGCCTTTGTATTCCACCACGTTCGGGTTGGTGTTTCGTAGAGCTTTTTGGCAGCCTTCCCCCGACTACTCTTTACCCAGTCTTCTTCGAGAGTCGGAAAGGTACTGTTGCTCCAAAGTGCTATTGTGTGATCGCTATATCTAACCATTCCCTGTTATCATAGAACCCAGAGTATTAGAGAAGTATTTAGAACCTTGATCTCTCCCGTTGTTCTCTCACTCTAGCTAGCTACTTATATATATATATAGAATTCTCAGGTGTGCTTTTATTCTTATATCCTATCATATATCATTTACCCCTGCTTTAGTCTAGTTGGTTTACTAAGTTAGTAGATACATGATGGTGATTTATTAGATTCTTTAACCCTTGCTTCCCTGTGGTAAAATATAAATAACGATACCTGGATACTCCCAGTAAAATGCTACAATGGTATGTTCTGTGCGCTTGCGGAATCCTTCTTATTTTAGTTGCACTTAACAAATACCAACAGTCCCCCGCGACGGGTCGTAGACGTTCTCCAGATCTGCCGCCTGTCCCTGGTGAGCCAGCCAGTAGCCCGTGAACTCGTTGACGACTTGGCCGTCATGCGAATCGCTCTGCGAGGAAAACACAAGGACGATTACACGTAATGAGAATGAATGACTCGGTAAATGAATAAACAAACAAATTAGTGCGCATGGTACCCATGCATCCATGAACCCTCCGAGGTTGCGGCTCCCCTGGTGGTGTGATGGCCCCGCCTTCGACTTGGAATATGCGGATTTCTTCCTGCGCTCCGCGTACGCTTCCGGCGTTCTCCACCCGGCCACAATCGCCTCCCAGCAGTCCACGTGCGATTTGCACCAATCAGCAGGAAACTGTATTACAACGTGCATTTGGGTAACAAGATGAATCAAAATGGAATCAGAATTATTTTTTCCTACTTACGAGTAGGTAGTGCTCATAGGGCATGTCGGTTTCGGGCCACTGCATCATCCGTCTGGCGTCCTTCTTGTCAAGCTTCTCCTTACGGACTTCGGCATAGTAGTCGATCATGCACTGGAGGTGCGCCTCCTAGAACATGTTCTTCAGCACGGTGGCGCAGACCTTGTCCTGGTGTACCGACACCTCCGTCTCATGCCCCGGCTCGCACGTGAACCAATCCTGCAATAATCAGATATCATCTATCAGTTCATTATTTCGAGGACATTTGTTGAATGCGTAGTATTGGCAAAGCGGAGCGATGAAGACTCACCCAGAACTCCCTCTTGATCTTGTCGGCTAGGGTGACACGTACTCCTCCATCAAGCTCCTCCACCACCTTGTAGTACTCCGGCCAGTGCTGGGGCACCTTTTGCACACCGTCTACCCAGATAAGGCCAGGGAAGTTCTTCTTAATGATGAGGCCCTGCATGCTATTAGGATGGCGTCCTGGTGTGCCTCTATCGACATGCTTCCAACCGCTGCACAAGCCAATATGAAGAAATGTTAGTCCGAAGTTCAATTTTCAACATGGAATATGAAAAAGAAACTGAAAACATGAATGGTTACTTACCTATCTCCCTCGGGTCGAAGCACCGGACGGAAGGCTAACGTGGGCGTGGAGCACGGTAGGCGCGTGATCCGCGCTTGTAGGGCTTCCTCGGATCGCTGTCCTCCCCCCCCGTGTCCTCCCCGCCCCGTCCTCCACGCCCCCGTCCCGTCGTCAACCTCCTCGTCAAAGCGGCGTACGGTAGAGTGAGCTCTACCCCCTGCCCGTATCTGCCCCAACGTTATATGCTCGTCGACCTCCTCCTCCTCGGCCTCCAAGGTGTCCGGGTCCACAGACGACGACCCGTACGCGGCGACTTCTCTCATCCCTCTCTTCTGCCGGGTCCTGCCTCCGCCCGGCATTTTGTCCTACACCTGCAATGACAAACATTAAACCAATTAGCATAAATAATCGATAAGTAATTGTGAAGAGATGCAAAATGAATGAAACATAATTACAAAGTAATAATAATAAAAATAATATAGTATTACATGAACTAGTAACCGAAGTCCTCATCGTCACTATCACCATTGTCATCACCATTATCAGACTCACTGCTGTCCTCATCACTATCAATATTGTCGAAACCTTGTTCGTCTCTCACTGCTGTCTCCTCACCACCTCCATCGTCGTCAACACCTTGTTCGCGAAGAGCCCTCCATCGCTCAAGCATCATTAGGTCTTTAGCATCTTGCACCACTTCTACCTCGTCGTCGTCCTCATCGATGTCGTTGTCTTCGTCCATGCCCATCAGCGAAAGAATGTCTATCTCCAAACGCCCTTCTAGCCCCTCAGGTTGATAGAACTCTCTGCTATCTGCCTTTGGGTCGAAGTTGTAGTCATCATCGTTTGGGACAGGGGCTTTGCCACGTGGCGATACCAATTGCGCAATGTACCAACCCGCAAGCCTCTTGTCTTTTTGGCACGCCCATGGGAGATAATAAACTTGTGTGGCCTGCTGAGCCATAATATAGACATCTTCTCCTATATAGATGGAATCTTGTCGAATTTTGACTTGTCTGATGTCATCGGCATTTGAACACCACAGGCTTCAGAGCTTTGGGGCCTGGGAAGTCGAGCTGGTATATTTCTTTGACTATGCCATAGTAGTCGAGCTGATCATTGCCGGGCGTTCGGACTCCTGTGCACGTGTTCTTTCGGCCGGGCCTACGCTCCTCGTAGAATCTTGTGCGAAAGCGATAGCCATTCACATCAAAAACTGTGAATTCACTGACCCTAGTACTGAAGCCATTAGCAACCTGTTTCAATTCAGCACTCATTTCCCCATCCGTGCGTGCCTGCAAGTTGAGGCCACGTAGAATGTTACATTAACAGCTCCTAGGAGCAACTCAAAGATGGAACAAGGTAAGTTGGATGTTACCTTTGTACGCATCCACCCAATAAAATCGGGCCTAGCGGTTTTAAGGAAAGTTTCTTCTTCTTGTGGGGTAGGAGGCGTATTCCTTTTCCAGAATTGGCGAATGAACTCCCTGAAAAACAAGACATGAAGGGGGTCGGACCGATAGGTGGAGGATATTGACAACGTATGTAACAAGTTCTTTAAGAACTTACACTCGATAAGGAACCACATGTGGAGAGGTGTGGGTTATGGACATCCGACATCGCAACTTGCTCCAAACTTTTTCAAATTTTAATCATAGCCTGCACATGCGATAACACGACACCTCGACGACTTTCGTGATTTTCCGACTTCGTTTGGATTTTATATAATTAAAAAACACATCTAACACGTCGGGAAACTCTGTTCCGTGGACACGGACTTCAAAGTTTTGGGTGACCTTACGCACACGGCCTCAAAATACACTCTCCAACATGAATATCATTTTTCGAATGGCTACGTTCCAATATTTCATGCACCTGCAGTTCAAACTGGAATTATCGGGAAAATGCAAGGAAACAAAAGAAATCAACGGAATATAGCAAAACTATTCGAGAAAATCACGAAACTTCTCGAGGTATCACGTTATCACAAGTGGAGGCTAGGAAAAAAATTTGAAAAAGTTTGAAGCTAGTGGCCACGTCAAATGCACCACACCGAGACATATGAGAGAAAAAAAAATAAAAAAATCTTTGCCGGCGCCTCACGGCGTAGCGTCGGCAAAGATGATGGCGCTAACGAGGGCGCCTATCCTGTTGTGAGATTTGCCGATTGCTTGCCACAGCGTCGGCAAAGACGTCTTTGCCGCTGCCCGGAATTTGCCTTTCTTTGGAACCCGGGCGATCGGCAAACAATGCCCTTTGCCGACTGCCTTACTTTACCGACTGCTGGAACCCAGGGGCAGTCGGCAAAGGATGCCCTTTGCCGGCTGCCCGAACTTTGCCGCTGCCAAGGCGGGGCGTCCGGCAAAGGCAAAGCGGTAAACCTTGCCTTTGCCGGCTGCGTTTTGGCCTTGGCAGGCGGCAAAGTGCCGCGGCAGTCGGCAAAGTGCCAGTTTCCCGTAGTGATGACCAGTCCCTCGCCTGGTGCCTCGTCAACAGTGTATACGACTCATAGGATCAAGACCAGGTAAGTGTCTCAAGGAATAAGGATATGCATTTACGAATGCTGATCAGCCAACCTAATTGCCACAAGTGAATTTGTGGTGACGACTAATTGTCTAATCAATTTTGGAGATGGCATGGCCTTGTCTAAAAATTGCTCTGTGACTGTGACGCGGTAATCTACCCTACTAATACATTAACATAAACATTGCTAAGGCCCCCTTTGGTTCATAGGTGAAATGTAGGAATTTCATAGGATTGAGTTTCCTAAAGATTCTTTCCTACATGGTCCTTTGGTTCACAGGAAAAATAAAGGATCCTTTCCTTAGGATTGCATTCCTATGGCCAGTTTTACAGGAAATTGAGCATGAGCTCGGAGCTCATGGAAAATTTCCTGGAGGGAAAGCAGACGTCTCGCGCGCCTTGTCCCTCCTTTCCCTGCTCGCTGCCACGCTGTTTTCAGATCCCAGAGGACCGCTCGATCAAGCAAAACAAATATCCCAATCCCCGTCGCGGGGCCAAAGGACAGCACCGGCCGCCCCAACGCCGCCTTGTGCGATGGTCGACAGACACCCGTCGTCGGCGCAGGTGATGGCCATCCCGTTGTCGAGACCCAGCAGCAGTTGCTGCCGGAGCGTCGCTCGCTGCCCGCCGCTCACCGTAGTTCGCAGACCATAGCCATCAGCTTCCTAGTAGTTACTTGTCCCCTTCCGAAATGAGTCGGAGGCAGAGATCCCCACGCGACGGCGCGGCATCCCGAGGGCCGAGGCCCGAGTGGCAGCTGCTGCCGGTGCGCCGCTAGCCCCAGCCTTGCCGCGCGCTCGCGCAGCTCGTCGCAGCCCCAACCATGCCGCGCACCGGCGCCGCCGTGCCGGGCCGCTGATAGGTTGTAGCCATGGAAGAGGAGTATTTGGGTGTGGTTGCCGACTTGCCGCGAGCTGACAAGAGCCGCAACAGCAAGTGGCGCTGGCCACGGGCTTGGCCGGGCTGTTCCTAGCTTCTGCAGCCTGCAGCTATAATGTCGAGTACTTGGTTATACCGTATTTTATACACCTAGTTCATCTAACATAACTTATTTTATTGCAAGGAAATAGGTGTGTAGATTTAAAAAAAAGGAAATAGGTGTGTATATACGCGCATAACTTGCAATGGCTAGCTTGTTGCCTCCAGTGCTGTACGCCTTCAGTGCTGTACAGGCGTGTGTGTGGATATATAGGCGCATCAGTTTCAGGTTGCCCCGATTCTGCGGTGATTGCTGTGGCTGCTCGAGTCGGAGAGAGTGGAGAGATTATTTGTGCGGTGATGGTTTCCTGTGTTCATTTTTTTTTTTTGGCGACAATGGAATTCCTGTGTTGCTAAAGAGTGCTGCCAAAGGGGCTTTCCTATGTTTTACTGTTCCTGCAGGATAGGAAAGTCATCCACTTCAATTCCTATAAATTTCCTATCCCTATCCTTTCCTTACCCTGTGTTCCAAAGGGGCCCTAAGTCTACAGCATATAATCTCCCCCACTGAGATAGTCTCTCTCCATGTACCCCAAAATATATACCAAGAAAAACAATTCTATACAAACAAACCTTCCAGATTGCTTCTTAATCTTCTCTTTCCTTACTCAAATCCAACGATCCACATCGTGTGTATGGTCCTCATCATCCCGCTCACATCTGCCCCACGCGAGGAAACTCATCTGCGCGAGATCAGCGATTGTTGAATTGAGATAGGTAAATTGCGGTGCGTGGCCGTCGACTGCGTAATCACGTACCGTCGTGTAAGCATCACGCGTCGTCAACCCGCGACGCCGCTGTAGACGCTCCTCGCAGAGCCGGCTGCCGTGCCGCCGGTCTGCGGTTCAACAGACTGGCGAACTCCCAGCTCATGTGCCGCCTGCCGCCGCTCAAGTGGGCTGCGCCCGTTCTTCTTCACAGAAATCATCTCCCTGATCTTCCTATTTGCTACCTCCAGGCATGGCTGGCGGCCCTTGAGTGAAGCAAGATCCAGGCCCGACCGATGAGGTGGTGGTGACATATATACGATACCTTCGATCGTGCCGTCTCCCGAAGGTATGATCGCTCGTTCCGATTTGCATTGATCTTAATTAAAGTGTAGTGTGCTGGTTGTGGGTGGATCTGACCTTTACACACTGCGTTTGAACTTTGATCGGATCATGTGTCTGTTCATCCTCTCCACTAATGCGCAGCTGAATTTTGACAGCTCTCATATGTTGGATCATGTATATAGCTCCATTTGAATTATGAAGGGACTAGAACTGTATTTTTCTTTAGCTAGCCTGTGAATATATTGATTGTGTCTTTGTTCATTACATGCATACATGTTGTGAACAACACGGCAAATTAGATCTTGATCTTCCTGCAGTCCTGCACATGGTTCTTGGTAGACCACTAATAATATAGTATTTTTTATTCAAGCTGTCTGTTTCTGAGTTATCTACTTTTGTGTGTTAGCTTCGTGGTCGATAGTTTTGTAGTTACTGCTCAACGGCCTTCTTCAGCAGGTCGTGAAGCTCAAAATGGATAATGATAGGGCATCAAGGATCATGTAATTTTGTTCGAGTAATTCGAAACTATTCTACATGAATCCTGTTTTTCTATTTAAAGCTAAAGGTCTCTGGTTCAGTGACACTAATGTGTGTTTCAACAGTTCCTCAAATTATAGGGAAGCACTGCACCTATTGCAGTCAATGAATCAGGCCAAGGATCATCGGCAGCTGGTCCTACAGCATCCGTAGCTTGAAATGGTAGCTCGGTAGGTTTATTTCAATGAATTGCCCGTTGTTTACTAAAGTTCAGTTTTCAAAAGTTGTAACATTTCATTTTTCCTCTACAGCATGAGTTTTATTTGGAAGGAGCCATATGGTTTTGGCTGATGGTGGTTTGCATAGATGAATTTGACAAGATGAAACCTGAGGTAGGCATCAATCAATTTATATGTCTCTGGTGAAACTAGAGAATAAACATGTTACAAATCTCAAAAAGAAAAAGAATAAACATGTTACATCTTTTTTTTTTTTGCCTACTCTTGAAACCACATTAACTTAGTTCAACTTTTCTATTCTAGCAGTTTTATATGGCTGATGATGACCATCTTTGAAAGTTCATAGCAGAGACCAAAATGCAGAAGAAATCAGCATTGTCAGGGCCTTCCATATTGATTGCAGTCGTCGAGGCCTACACGAAGCATAGATTTTATATTTTTTATGATTTTTTCTAAGCATGATTCAAATTATTTTTTTATTATTTATTTTTTCTTGATGTCACCGTAGTGTTAGCACCTACAATATACTAGTGTAGTAAATAATCACAAAATTGCTTTCAACATATTGCAATTTATCAGTCCATTTGAAACTACTTCGCTCTCTGTGTCGTAATTGGATAATATTGCAACATGAACTTGTAATATTGTTTATCTAGCTAGGTAGCTATTTATTTTTGACGGAAAAAACTGTGGGAGAGATCCCCATAGCAAAACTTGTACTGCTTTTCTTTTCAAATTAAAGGTTACAGATGGTTTACTTACAGACAAAATTAACTGAATGAATCTAACCAAACACAAAAGGATGACCTAACATCATCCTTAAACCTGAGTGACTGGAGACGACACTGTTTTTTTGAAATTAAACAGCCACATCTTCAAACTGGGGTTTCTATGCTGAAAACTATTGTCATTGCGAAGCTTCCATAATTCCTAGGCAGCCACCATCGCTGCTTCAGTGAAGAAAGGTAGGGGTGTGCTATGCCGCCCAAGATCAATCTGTCCAGCAAGTCTGTATTTCCATACCAAGTTGATAGCTTCCCAGCAGGCTCTAGCGAACCGACAGGTGAAGAAGAGGTGGCCAATGGTCTCCTGCTCTCTTTCATTGCACATCACACAAAGAGAGTCACCCTGGACATTGATATGTCATCTCTGCAGCATCGTCTTTGTGTTGAGTCGGTTAACCACGACTAGCCAAGCCAAGAACTTTATCTGCGACATGCATCTTGATTTCCAGATTAGCTTGAATACTGGGTGTACATGTTCCTGCTGAAAAACTTGCTAGTGGAAACGATGTGATGTTTATTTGTTTCCCCAAAAGGTAGCCATCTGTCTGTAGCACTATCATCATATTGGAGATTGTAATTGGATTTGGATGCTTTGTAGTTCATATGCTTCGTCTGATAATGGTAGGAAGAAGAGTGTGTCGAGGCCCTCAGCTTGCACGACCACAAAAACCGAGGCATCTGCTTTTTTTGCAAAGGAAAATAGCCTAGGGTATTTGATTGATAATATTGAGTCTGTCCGTAAGTCATCCCAAAAACAGGCTGAAGAAACATCTCCAGTCGTGCACTTGGCAATAGTTCTGTAAATGCCATTTAGCCTGAGCACATCCGTCCACCAGAACGATCCTATCTCACAAGCTGCATGGGGACTTTAGTGGTATAATATTTGTCCCAGACTAGGTGAACCCAGGGTGTGTCCACCTTGTTGTAGAATTTGTTTAGTTGCTTCATTCGGCTAATCTTAGTAGGAGTTTCATATGAGTTTCATTTGCATTAAATACGTTGCCACATAAACACTTTCGATGATATATCACGTATTTAAGAAAAGAGAAGAAATGAGTGTCATGGGGACGAAACTCTCTCGGCACGATTACCAACTCTGTATGAGTCATAGAATTAAATGTCTATGAAACTATGCAATAAAATTTTGCATTGAGACGGAGTGTTTCATCCGAGTTTCATTTTATTCTACATGATGTGGCATTCTTGAAAATGATGCAATGAAACTCTCTACTGAGATTGGCCTTAGGAGTGCATTATTTTCCAACCAAAGGTTGATTACTTTGAGACCTCCTTTGTCTTTGGGTTTTTGCACTACCTGCCATGCAACCAGATTTCCACTTTGTTCTTCCTTGTATCACTTCACCGCCATAAACATTGCTTTCTTGCCCTGTCCAAATTTTCTATGACTCTTTGACGGTAGATAAATACCATTTTTAACTGTCAACAAAAAAATAAAAAAAGACTCAAATATAATTACTTCGTAGACATAGGGTTACACTGACAGAATTCCATGAATTTTGATGAATGCCTATTTCTGCAGGGGGTAGCTGGAAATGGCCAAAAAAGGCCTATATGTCGGGTTTACATAGAGATAAAGTGACCCCATACACAAAAGAATAATCTGAAAGACTCAAGAAGGCAGACCCCGAAGGGGGGCACCTGTCACTAGGACAGGGCGGCCGCCCTCCCCCCTAGGGCGGTCACCCTACTTCTGTGGCCAATCAGGGCCAGTCTCGCAGGTCATGCTCCAGCACCTTTGAGGATCAATCATAATCGTTGCCTATGGTCGGTTTGATCCGAGAGCCAGGTTTCATGCTATGGGGCTATATAAACAGGCCTAGACCCCCAGGATTTTTTCATTCATTCATTTGATTGAGAGGTGTGCCCTGAAAGGATAACCTCTCCTTCATACACCAGGAGGATTAGGTCTAGATCTCTCCAATGTAGTAGCTAGTTGCTAGGGATAGAGGGTCGAGTTGGGCTCTTGTTTGAGGTTCTGGATCTAGCCTTGGTAAAGCCTTATATCTTCACTTTAATATTCTGTAAGACCTATACTTATTTTCTTATTTACATAGCTATGCTTACTTTGAATATATCTTGCTAGTTGAGATTATCATTGCTTTTATGTGCTAGTTCATAGAGCACTTAGTCTATACTTTACCGGTTGGGCTAAGTAGCCGAGCCTTATGTAAGCGTGGTGCTTACACGATGCTTTGCCTATGAGTACACCCTGTTCCCTGGATGTATGGTAGTTACATGAGCGACTTTTATCTTGTCCATACCGAATCAAGCATGTTCTTAAATTGTAGGAGTGTAGTCACGTATCCCTTGTGGTACTCTCTCCGGTCTAAGTGGCGTCCCAAAGTGCACAAGAGTAAGGTAAGTCTTAACATAATTGGGTATATCTTGACCATGTGATAAGAATATCATAGGAATCTACCTCGCCCGTTGACTTCCCTAGTTAACTAGTTCGTCTTTGATGATCTATCCCTTGTGTGTCATATTGCATAACTCCTATCATTACTTTTACCCCTGCTCAAGCTATGCTGGTATTTTGGTTAGTAGACATTCCTTCACTATCCAATAAGTCTTTACACCATTGTTTCCTATGGTAAAATATAAATATCGATACCTGGTTTACTTCTGGTCAAATGCTACAATAGTATTTTGTATGTTTGCGGAATCCTTAATATTCTATTTGCACTTTATAAATACCAACAGACTCCTCTCGGTAATCTGACTGTGCACATTGCATAGGTTGTGATTGGCGTGATGGCTGAGTTGAGCATCTCTAGATGGCCTGAGTAGAGAGCCAAGTCGAGCAAGCAGACAATCTTCTTTCCACTATCCATCATCGGAGCAAAATCATCTACTTGGGGTTTTGTTGTACCCATCGACTGACCCAAATATGTATATGGCATAGTGCCAATTTGATAGACGAAGGTATTAGCAAGGTGGACCATCTTTTCATGGGGAACATTAATGGAGACCATCCGTGATTTTCTGTAAGGCTAGTCTCTGTGGGGGTTTCATGACATAGTTTCCAATGCATTAATTTTTTGGAAACAGTGCATAAAAGTTTCATGGGGATGAAACTCTCTCTGCTCCCATGAAACTCTATCATCTCTCTCTTCATTAATATAGTGTCACATCAGCATAATTAATGTGCATGAAACTCTTATGAAACACCATTGAGACTAGCCTAATTGACTTTGAGACCCGTCGATTCAGCAAGACTGTGGAGTAGTGCTTTAAGAAATACCAGTTGGCGTGCATCAGCTTGCACGAGTAACGAAGCGTCATCTGCATATTGTACGATTGGGAAGTCCTCTGTCGGCTGTGGTATGGGGGCCCTGATCAGATTCAGTGTAGCAGCTTTATTGATCAGAATCTGGAGAAGCTCCTTTTGCATTTAAAGAATTTGCCCGGTACTCCAATTTAGTAGGACAGCCGATGAAGCTAAAGAAAGTAAGATACGGACCCAATCTATCCATCTTGAAGGGAAGCCCATGTGGGTCAGAACTTGAAGTATTGTAGAGTGCTCAACTAGATCAAATGCTTCCTCGAAATCTAGTTTTAGGAAAATTACTTCTCCGCTTGACTGATGACATTGGTGCATATATTCGAAACTCCACGCTAGGCAGTCTTGTATTGATCTTGAGTGAATAAATCCGTACTGATTTCAGTGCACCAGGCGCAAAATGACTGTCTGAAGCCTGTCAGCAAGAATCTTTGTCAAAACCTTGAGGCCAATGTTCACCAAAGATATTGGCCTGAAGTTGTTGACAGTTTCAGGTTGTGGTTTCTTGGGCACCGGGGTGATAAAAGAAGTGTTGATACTTTCAAGGTCTGTTGTTCCCAAATAGAACTCCGAGCAAAGCAAATAGAAGTCATGCTTGACAAGTGGCCAACACTTATTTAGAAATAAACCGTTGAAGCCGTCAGGCCCTGGAGCTTTATCTGGGCGCATACATTTGATCACCTTGTCAATTTCCTCATGTGCAAAAGGAGCAGCTAAGTCATCTAAGCCATCAGTCAGTTCGATAAGCCCAGGTAGGTTGAAAAGCATGACTGGGTTTGCTGAAACACCAAGTCTATTTTTGAAAGAATTCCAAGCATATCTGCCCTCCTTTCATGATCCTGAACCCAAATGTCATGTTCATTCAACAGCTGAGAAATAGCATTGCGTCTGTAGGAGATAGTGGCCATGCCATGAAAAAACTTAGTGCACTCATCACCAAGCTTGATTTCTTTTTCTCCAGTACAAATTTTTGCATTTTAGCCAAAACTGTAGCTGCTTCTTCACTTCTGCTCTTAAATTAATTCTGGATTGAACAAACCTCTCCTGTCTCCTAAGCCATCAAGGAAGCAAATGACAGCGCTGCAGTTGTCAATTAACAATTTGAGATTGGAGATATTTCTGCTCCACGTTTTCAGCGCTGACCTCAAGCTCTTGAATTTAGAGGATATGGTTTTGACTGCCGTATGCATGCTGGGAGATGAGAGCCAGGAATTCTGAACTGTCTCGAAGAAGTCATCTTGCTCGATCGAATAGTTTTCAAAACGGAAAATATCGGACTGGGGCACGAAGGTGCTGATCATAACTTTGCAAGGGATATGGTCAGATGTTATTTTAGCCATAGGAAGCACTTCGGTATTCGGATACTGAATCATCCAATTTGGTGAGGTGAAAAACTAATCGAGCTGCTCAAGCAAGGGAACGCTTTGCATATTACTCTTAGTATATGCTCTACCCTTCAGAGGCAACTCAACCAGGCCGAGGAATGTGTCAGGTTTGCTTTTGTTGCAAACATATCGGTAGAAGTTGAAGTCCCCTAGGAAAATCCAGTTTTCTTCATCACTGATTTCATGACTTCTGAACCAGTTTACAAATTTTGTTCTAGCAGGTTCATTGCAAGGGCCATAGACGTTGGTCAGTTTCCAACTTTCATTATTGTGGGCAGAGGTGAAATTGATTGTAATACCAAACATTCTCTTATCTAATACATCTCTAAAAAAAGAGCTATTCCATAGTACCAAAATGCCTCCTGAGGCTCCCATTGAAGGAATGAAATCGAAACAATCAAATCATCTTGGTGCAAACTTTCTAACAAAAGACATGCCGAAATTTCTCTCTTTCTCTTGGAGACATATAATTGAGCATGCACTTTCTTCGATTTTATCCCGCATTGCATCCCACTTATTTGTGCCATTGATTCCCTGGATATTACAACATAAAACGTGCCAATTTCGTGTATTCATCGTGCAAAACAGTGTGAATAAGAGAGGGGCCTGATATGGCTAGCAATACCAGGGGGATCGAACAATGAGTTAAAAGAGGTTACGGTCGTGGGACAGTAGCTGAAGTAATAGGCACAGGGTAAGCTCATCATCCGAATAAAAGGACCACAAGTCCACAAGGGTAGGATTTAAACAGGGCGAAAAGGTTGCAGTATATGCACCATGAGATGTTCACAATCCACAACCAGAGAATATGACGAGAATTTGTCCACGACCACACGACATGATGGCAGATGCAGTTACTAGAGCGAGAATGAAAGACATAGTCTGGACGCAACGAAAATGTGCATGAAAGGTGCGAACACAGGGCTTTTCCATTGCCATTATGTATCGCTTTTGTGATGAGCGATTGTCAACGTGCCAACACAAGTGGCGTGTGTGGGTGTGTCTTACTGACTGTGGCACGCGGCTTCGTGTCAAACAACGGTGTCTCTTCGCTTGTGTTGTGCAGGTGTCGAGCTCGGAGATGGTGGTCGACGGTGCGGTGAAGGTCAAGTAGGGCGTGCCGTGCTAACGGACCGGGTGCGGTGAAGGGCGGACGTGAGGCTTGGACCGAGGGACCTTGAAGCCGGACAGCTAGCTATGGTGGCTGACAACTGGGACATCGACAAGTGCTACTCGCGGACGGTTTGGTTGTTTTCCCTCAAAACCATCAGCGATGGTTTGGTGGTTTCGCCTCAAAACCATCGGTGGCGGGTTTCCCGGGTTTGCGCCTCAAAACTCGGGTGGAGGTCCCAATGCGGACGGACGGCACATGGCGGCATCGGGGAGATCGCGTGGAAGCGAGGCTACCGGTGAGAAGGCGCGGTGGCCGTCGGATCGACGAAGAAAAACCTGGACGGTTTTACCCCTAGAGGGTATTTGGGTTGTGTGCTTCATGTAAGTGTCACACCCTTGGCCGCCGGTGAGGTCGCCGGTGACGTGAGCTAGAGCAACGTAGCAATCGGAGACGAAGAACCAGGCAGGGTAAGCCCCTCTGCCTTGGCTCGAGTTTCTGTATTGCAGAATAAAGTTTTTCGATGTCCATTACAGCCGGCGCGAGATCGCTTAAGACACACATCTCCCCGACACCTGGGTCCCACTCGACATAGACTCAATGGAAAACAGAAATTACATAATGCGTATTCTTGACATAAAGACGTCTTCTGTCGATGATGTCTTCCTCCTGTAGTTGTCCAGCTCGCCGTCTTCATGTCGTGCCTCCGGTCATGACATTCCCCCACCCCCTTGGAGAACCAGCTTGCCCCCAAGCCGGAGCATCCGGGAACCGCTCCCGCAGCACGTAGTAATCTTCCCAGGTAGTGATCAACGGTGGAAACGCCGACCATGTCACTCTGACCTGTGGAATGGCTGAGTTACCCTTCTTGACGAGCCGACGTTCCAGAATAGAAGCAGGCACCGCCCCCGCGGCCTCCAAATCCGTAGTCACTGGTAGGACATCAAACACTGGAGAGTAGTTAGCAACATAAGGCTTCAGCTGTGACACGTGAAACACATTATGGATCAGGGAATCAGAGGGAAGCTCCAGGCGATATGCCACTGTACCCACTCGATCCAGGATTTTGTAGGGTCTGAAGTATTTAAATGCTAGCTTAGGATATGGGCGATTCACCACTGAGGACTGAACATATGGTTGTAATTTCAGGAGCACAAGATCTCCCACAGCAAACTGAAAATCTTTGCGTTTTCTGTCAGCCAACAGCTTCATACGATTCTGAGCTCGAGCCAGATTCTGCCTCAATGATTCCAGTTGCTGCTCCCGATTCTGGACTGCATCGGCCACATCAGCATTTGTAGATGGAGAGCTCTCCGTTACAGGCCCAACTGTTGGGTCATATCCATACAAAGCACGAAATGGGAAGCAACCCAAAGAAGTATGCAGAGAAGAGTTATACCATAGTTCAGCTGAAGCCAGCCATTTTTTCCACTCTCTGGGTGAATCTTGAACAGCACAACGCAGATACATCTCGACACACTGGTTAACTCGTTTTGTATGTCCATCAGACTGAGGGTGGTATGCTGTTGTATAATTCAAGTCCACCTTGTACTGATTAAACAACTCCTTCCAAAAATGACTGAGAAATATGGTAGTCCTAATGAGAATGGAGTAACGGTTCGTTGTTCCTTCCGGTTTGCCTATGTTCTAGCTCGTCCATCCATAGGGTGGGAGTCCGCAGGGAATGTAGGTAGTTCTCTAATATGCGGACGTGGTGTCCGGATATGAGAGAGCCTTCGGATATGACGGCATGCCACGGTTGAGGGGTAGGCGGCAGGTGGTGACAGCCCTGTCCGTCCCTTGTAATCCTTCATGTCCGCATGTTGTGTAGGAGTTCGTAAATGCCTCTATCGGCTGGCAGACCAGCTGCGGGGGTCTCCCTGTTACTTTAGGCTCTGACCCATCTCTAACCCTATAGACTATATGACTTAGCTGTTCATGACATTGCTATGTATGACCTACCTACTCCGCTTAGATTCATTCTTTATTCATTATTTCGTTTATTCTTTCTTTTGCACTTTATCCTTGAGATTGGCCGAATGTGTGTCCACTATCTTGAAATACCATTATTTTTACCCCTATATAGTACTAGAGATTCATTTCGATGATGTGAAGTCAACTATCCATATCCATGTTTGGACACCTCTACACCATGCCTTCCTACGGGAAATATAAATAATGATACCCTGAGAATACTCCCCGGATGAAATGCTACAATGATAGATCCGTGCGCTTGCGAATAATATCTATAGAACACGACTATCACCTGGTGTTTCTTGGTGTGACCACTGGGATGTAACAATTCTAGTGATTACTCGACAATGAAAATCTGACCAAAAAGATGCTCGACAATGATAAAATTCTTGGAAGTATCAATGACAAGATAGAAGGTTTATCTTCTGCCGTTAGAGATCAGCTAGGCTTCAATAAAATGATAGAAACCCAGTTGGCTCAGATAGCTGCATCTCTTCCAAACAATAGTGGCTCAGGAGGAATACCCGGGCAACCCGAGATCTCACTTGAAACAGTTAACATGATCTCGACATGGCCTGGTAAGCCGTGTCCCAGTTGGGGTTATGTCTTGGAAAAGAAGGGAGATCCAGGCCGACCGACCATCACCATCGCAATAGGCCCACACACGATTGACAATGCCTATTGTGACCTCGGAGCTAGTGTCAATATGATGTCGAAAGCAACATACAAGAAAGTGTTGGGAGGACCTCTGTCCCCGCCAGCATTTATGATGCAGATGGCAGATCGGACTATCACACAGCCCGAGGGAGTGGCAAAAGATATCCTAATTAGGATCAATGATGAGTACGTCCCAGTGGATTTCGTCATCCTCAACACAGGGGACACAGAAGAAGGACCACTCATTCTCGGTCGACCATTCCTCTTCACCACCAAGGCAGCACTATATGTCGAGAAAGGAATAGCCAGTTTTCACTTCAAACAAAAGGTGATCAACCTTCGATTTAATGGCTATCCCAAGGCGACGAAGAAAATAAGAACCCGCCAAGAAAACGGCAACCCAGGACTAAGGCGAAGAAATCTGGACCCATTTCTCCCGGGCCAGATGAATCATCAAGCAAACGTTGATTAGGGAGGAAGTCCCGCTCAACGGACTTAAAAATGGGTGAGCCCCGGCCGGCAGGTAAACCGGCGTTATCCAAAAAAAATCTTTCTTTATAAAATATTTATTTTTATAAAAGTATTTTCTTTACACTCCTTTGTTTAAGTGAGCAAATAAAATAAAATTTATTTTCAAAACTTTTTGTCTCAAACATTCTGAAAATAAGTTAGTTAGAAGTAATAATTTTTCTTTTATTAAAAACTATTTTTAAAATAACTTCCGGAAATTTATTCTTGATCAAAATTTGTTGGAAATTCAAAATTCGGGGAAGATTTGGGCCGGGACAAAAACCCCCAACGGCCACTTTTTGAAATGGCCGTTGGGAGCCACCTGCCAAGGGGGTAGGCGGACCCGGCCTGGCGTGCGCGCGTCGAGGGCGCGGCCGCGCCAGCCGAGGCAGCTCTGCCCTGCTGCCAGCGCCCAATGGCTAGAAGCTGTTGCTCCCTCCCCCATGGCCGGGTGTTTTGCCTATAAATAGAGGAGGAGCCGGCGGTGGAGCTTCACCCCTCTCATACTCACTCCCTTTCACTCCTCTCACTTCCCCACTTCACTCTTCAAGCCAGTTTTTTTCCAACATCTTTTGAGTAGAGCAAGTAGCTAGAGCATTCTCGGGTGTAGAAGTTCACTCTCTACTCACCCTTCACACCCGAGAAATTCTCTCTTTTTCTTGAGCCATGGCTGGACTCGGGAACCTGCTTAGGAGACGCTCCAAGCATCGCCTCGGCCCGTGGTAGAGCAGCAGCCCGAGGAGGTTGAAGGAGCTGAACAAGAAGAGGTGGCGCCGGAAGCGCCACAAGAGCCAGTCATGAACGAGGAAGACAAGCTGTACCTCGACTTGAAAGAAGGTCGGGAAATACAAGCCTACCTCCACCTCAAGGATCGCCTCTTCCTCCACACTCAAGTATACGACACCAACCTCCTCCGCCGCATAGGTATGGATGATGAATTCGATCTTGTGTGGAGATCTATTGGATGGGAGGATATTGAACCCGTGGAAGAAGAAGGTTCACGCCTCCTAACCATACAGTTTCTCATCACTTTGCAAGAAACCGATGATGGGGTCACTTTTCGCTTGTTCAATGACGAGCATGAAGTTTGTTGGAAAGACCTCAGTGTTTATTTGGGTTTTAATCGAAGATGCTTTCTTGATCTCGATTTTGCTACCATCGGTTTTGATCGAAACAAGTTTTGTGAAGAGATTTCTAGGAGGGTTGAGTTTCGGTGTTTCAAACCCTAGAACACCCAAATTCATCATCCCACTTTGAGATTTATGCATCGTTGGATGTCCATGGTTTTCTTCCCCACCGGTGTTTGTAGATGGGTGCGCATGGCCGAACTCAAGTTGCTTTATGCCATTGTCAAGAAAATCAAGGTATCTCCTGTGAGGGAGATCATCCATCATTTGCAAGACATAATTCGCAACAACTATCCGATTTTGTGCACCTCTCTTGTCACTCATTTTGCCACTGCTATGGGTATCATGGAGGGAGAGTTTGTCGAGTACATCCCCATCCCTCGACCCATTTGTGATTTGACCGCTTTGATCCAAGGGCACACGTTGACCACCCATGGCACAAAGGATGAGCTTTTCTTCTTTTTTCCTCACTACGAAAATAGGATCCAGTTACCTAACTCGGATTACTATTTGCGTAATTGCCAGGAACTAACTTTTGTGCTCAAGACTGCAGAAGATATTCGCAGGGAAGGACTTACCAGCAGGACACGATGGGGCAGAGCAGAGGACGAAGTAGGCCCCAATTCCCCGCAGACCGAGCAACACCAAGGATGGGCCCCATACCACAACTACACGGGGTACGCTCCACAGGGCAGCGGGAGCTGGGACCAGTTCGTACCTCCTGCGCCGACCACAGATGCATGGGCCGAGGTGGACATGGACGAGTGGGATCGCCAAAGGCAGCAGTACGATGATGTTCCACCACCAGTCCAGCCACGACACAACCCCGAGATAGAGGCCCTTGGCACCCGCATCGGAGAGCTACAGATCCAGACAGGTCAAATCTAGCACTCTCTCACTTTCTTTGTGCAGGAGACCCATGATTGGCAGGCACAAATGGGATAAAGATGGGACGACATGAGTGCACAGATGCAGCACGACCAGGCTCAACACGAGGAGTTCTGGAGGTTCATGAGATATCATCCTGGACAGTGAGCTTCATGCTAGCTTGGGGAGAACCCCCAAAGGTACTGCATTGCATATTTATTTCCAAGTAATTTTATTTTTCTTTAGCATGTTTAAGTTCCCGCCCTCATACATATAAAAAAACCAAAAATATTTTTAGTTCTGTGCCTCTTAGTATGTGTAAAAATGTGTAGTTCACCCTTGTTGAAATGATGAGGTTGCTTTTGTCTCTTGCTTCTTTATACCCTAGTTATAATCATGTTTTCTCTAGATTTGGGTTTATCGGCTAGAAATGTCTCATCCGAAAACTTGTTTTTAGTGGGAGCACTTGTTTTCTCTTGTCTAAGTTATTGTGGGATTTGATATAGTGCTATAACCACTTGCTATGATTTTGCTCTAAAAGTACGACTTGACTTCCCGAGTTTTTATTTGCAAAATGATCAAAAATGGAAAGTTCCATAATTATTATGAAATACCCACCGAGCCATATGATTTATACGTAGTAAAAAACCTTCATACTCTGCTTGTTCATACATTGAGTTCGGTCGGATTGTTGTTACCGACACGAGATTATGTCCTTACACCCATGATTGAGATTCACTTGCACCCACCAAATAAAACACCAACTCTCACACCGAGAGTCGCCACAACATGCACCCCTTTCCATCCGCCAACTCTTACACTGAGAGTTGCGCACTACCTTTTCACCAAATAAAAATATACTCCTTGCATTTTCATCATGATGTCTCTCTCCATTTTCATTAAGCATTCATCAGAGATGGGCTATTCATTCATTCAAAAAAAGGGGAAAGGAAGAAAGGTAGGATAGTGCAATAACTCAACGGGGAAATCTTTAGATCCCCGTTCAAAAAGAAGAGGAGAAATGAGGAGAAAGGAGAAAAGAAAGAAGTTCTTCACTCATAGCCCATTGTTAACACTAAAAATTGGTAAGGAGGATGACAGGTGGACCCGCATTCGGCAAGAGGAGGATTCGGCAATATATACGTATGATCGGGTAAATCTCAATGTTTTGGCAAGTGCCCGTGCGGTCGGCTAAATCTCAACGTTTCGGCAAGTGCCCATGAGGTCGGCTAGTTCCGAATGGATGACGATCCCATTTGGGGAAAGAAAGGTGGTGAGTGGAGCTGATTGAGAAAAGGATGGAGTCGTGATGATTTAGGACTCCGTAGAGTTTTAGAATTAGGAGCTTTAGTTTCCTGAATTTGTTTAGTAGATCGTAGCCTTTTAGGACTCATATTTTCGTCCAGGGTATAAATATAAACCCTCGACCATTGTAATATAACAACAATCAAATCAATACAACTGGCCCCGTGCCAAGTTTCGAGTCCTTCTTTGTCGTGTCATTGAGTTCTTCGAGAGGGTTCATCGATCCGTCGACCTCCGTAAGTATCGACAACCTTGCTATCATGTCTAGTATCATGCAGTGGATTTAGATTATGAAGCAAGTAGTCTCGTTCATTTTGCTTAGTATCATGCGGTGAATTTAAGCTTAATAGCGGGAAGTTTTTGCTTATGCCTTGTATCGTGCGGCAGATTAAGCCATGAGTAAAAATAATTATCGGCTCTATTAGATTTGGCAACATCTAGTAGATTCATCAAGTTATCATGTGTTACTTTGTTATTAATGTTTTGTATATTCATAACACCCTTTTGTCCAATCTAGATTGATACGTTTCGGCTTTTGATAGACCTTTTACTCCTAATTCATGATAGGTAGATTACATGTTTGTATATCCGAATTAGATCTATCTAGATTGTTACATGTTGTGGGTTCATACATGACAAAGCGTTTTAATCTCTAATAGAACTAGGTGTCGTGCGGCAGATGCAGGTTTTATAAAGGCTAAATTGTCTTGGCTTGTTTGTTCCTTCTTCATGGACCCCAATTCGGCAGAAATGTCGAATATGGTTATATTTACACGAATAACGAGTATTTGTAGATTTATTTGACATATATATGTGTTATTGGTCTCGAAAGTACTCTTTATGTGATATGTGAGGATCAATCATAGTTTGTTCGGATATATTGTTCTCATATGCATGTATTCGGCAATCATTATATTTTGTATGATTCATCCTTTATTAGCCGAATAAGTTAAAAGCATGCTTGGCAGACAACTTCTATAGTTGTATGTCATCGTAAGTGGCTTCGGGGCCGTAAATATGGAACTGTCCGGTCACACTTGACACGTTCCAGTTTTTGAGTCTCACAGTCTTTATCCCTTATTGGTTTTCAGGTCAAACTGACTGGCACGTCCTCGGATTCCAAACCGTCTGGGCACCCGATTGAAGCCACGCTTTCCGGCTTGCTGTGTGTGAGGCATAGTGCGTCACATTTTGTGTCAACACACTTTTTGGCATGCCCAGTGGGACCCCTACTAAGTCCAAGATGTTTGACATCAGCAATACTCACGTGCTGGATCTAACCATGGAGGAGTTGCCAGATGGTTACAGAGAATTAGTACAACAAGCATGTGAGCAATACCAACGGAAGTGCTTAATGTCTTTTTCCAAGAACAAAAGCAACAAGGTCTGCCAGAAGCAGTCATTGCCAAGAGTTCTCCCACATCAATCTGATTATACTAAGGACGAAGATGCTCACAAGATGGCATCACTAGTCTACAAGGCCATGGGAGATACCATGACAAATCACCAGATAGCTTTTCTGAATACTTTTCGGGCAATCATGACTAGCACTTTCGGCCCAACGGCTGATAAGCATTTTGAAGAGATCGTTGGCCCAATCAGCGGACCAATATTTTTCAATACACAAAAGCCACTAGAAAAGACTGATGAAGAGGGCGAGATACGCCTCGATCAAGGGTGGAGCTGTTCATGCTAAAAAACAACCACATCCCACTTATGGCCGAGATAACATTTGACACAATGGGAGAAATACCATCCTCGGCCTTCAAAATTTCTCCGAGTGGAAAATAGATTGCACAAGAACATACATGGGGATGGGTATCGGGAATTTACGATTATAGTGCTCTTAATGCTATGCCAAATCCAGGATACAAGAGTGCTTCAGGTTTGCCTGCTAATGGGCAGATGCAAGGAGCTCAAGATTCAAGTATGGATGTTTTGATGCATAGGATGGCTGATATGATACAAAATCAATTCGGCCTAAAGCCAAAAAACCAAACTTACTCATACAAGTCTCCTTATCCGGAGTGGTATAACAGGGTAGCGCTTCCTCCAAAGGTGAAACCACCAATAGATTTAACCAAATTTTCTGGTCAAGATGATACTAGCACCATAGAGCACATCAGTCGATACTTGATGCAGCTTAGAGAAGCTGCTGCAGATGAAGCTTGGAGAATTCAATATTTTCCTCTATCTCTTACAGGACCAGCTTTCACATGGTTCGCAACTTTGCCAGTTCATTCCATTGGCACCTGGGTAGACCTAGAGCAGAAGTTTCATTCATATTTCTACACGGGTACCAATGAAAAGAAGACGGTTGATCTCATGAATCTGAGGATGAGAATCAATGAGACATCATTGGAGTATCTTTGTAGGTTCAGGGAAACCAAGAACATGTGCTATTCTCTGAATATACCAGATGATCAGTTACCAGGAATGGTTATAGCAGGCATATTGCTGAATATCAGAGAGAAGTTGTTCGGTATGGAGTTTGATGACCTTGGCCAACTTTCACAGCGATTGGCAGCTATGAGCAATCAAGCTCAGGGGTTCAAAAGAAATGGTCGCTTTTAGAAAAACAATGTTACTAGTGAAATGTATCAAAGTTTTCTAGAGGAAGCAGATGAATATGATGATGAGGATGAGATAGGCTGCGAAATTTGAGTTGGGCGAAAGAGCCGACTCAAATCAATCAACACTTTGGTTGAGGCGGCGAAAGGAACTTATGATTTTGATGTTACTAAAGTAGACAGGCTCTTTGCATTGTTGGTAAAGGAGGGATGCATCAAGATGCCAGAAGGACATCCCATGCTGTGCCCTGAAGGAGTAAAAGATAAGAAGTATTGTGGATGGCATAACACTAATTCTCACTCTATCAATGATTGCCGAGTGTTCAGGACGCGGATTCAGAAAGCTATCCAAGAAGGACATCTGAGGTTTGATGGCAAGCTGAAAGTTGATGGTCAGCCCTTTTCACAAAACATGATTTCTTTCTCTGTGTGCATGGTCTCTGCAGATGACCTTAAGGGTAAAGGCAAAATGAAGGTGTTGACCTCTGATAGAGCAAAGAAAAGTGGTGCTGTTGACCCCGATCGACAAGTTACCAGTGAAGAGATGCAACGACAAGCTCGGTTCCGAAATAGCCAAATTGAGGAAGGTCAGGCTTATAAACCCGGGTCACATCGCGCAATTTGTTGAATAAATGGTAGAGAGAGAAAGAATTGGAATATCGCGAAGAGCAGCAATTCATCAAAGAAGAACGTAAGTTTATGGAGGAGCGCCGGAAGTATGAAGAAGAGGTATACCGAAGGGAACAAGAAGAGTACATAAGAGAACGGGAGCAATCTCATTGGGGTTGTTCATTCTTCAAACATTGCTAGAATGAAGGCTTGAAGTTGTCGGCTAAGAATAATTGCCCTGAGTGCAGTGGTCAATACTCAGAGTATAGGCAATCTCGAGTCAACCGCCGTCCCATCCATGAGAGGCTTGAAAAGCGATGTCCTGAGGATGATTGGCATATACAAATGAATGGCTCAGAAAATTATCAAAGGAAGAGGTTCGTGGATCAAGGTTTGGACCACAGTAGAACACATGTTGAAGAAAGTTCCTATAGGTGGCAGAGAGGACAATGGTGCCCTCCAGGTCTGAGGAAAAGCCAGAAGAGAAGGGTCTAGCGTTTGAGGAATAAAGAATTGAAGCAAGCAGTTGCCAAAAAGGAGGAGATATGGCATCCTAAGAGAAAGGATGATGAACGTAGTCCTCCGGCTGATGCTTGTATGGCTTTCTTTCTCCCATCAGAGTTCGTAGCCCTGAAGATCAGGATGTCCGAGAAGAGGTGTACTACGATTTTGATGAGACTTGAATGTCGGGACTTGATGGCTCAACTCGTGCGACTCAACAAGCAATTTTTGATAAACCGGTCAAAAATCGTCACCGAAACCACTTTATTTGAAAGGATACGTCAATGGCAAGCCTCGACCAAGATGTTTGTTGATGGAGGAGCTCTATCAACATCATGCCTTATACTACTTTCGAAAGCTTGGGATGACAAATGAAGACTTGTTACAAAGCGACATGATCCTCGGAGATTTTTCTTGGCAATCCTTCCGATACTCGTGGAGTTTGTGCATGTTGAGGTGATGATTGGATCTAAAACTTTGATTACTACTTTCTTCGTTATTGATGGCAAGGGGCATACGGTTTGCTTCTAGAAAGATATTGGATCCATGCAAATTGCTGCATACCCTCAACCATGCACCAGATTCTTATTCAGTGGATTGGAGATGACATAGAAGTTGTCCATGCTGATGATTCGGTAAGCGTTGCTACTTCAAAACCTGCTTATTGGGAGTATGATGGCTTTGATTGTTTCTCGGGTAAGGAGTGGAAAGAAGGTCCTGTGAATGTCTTCAACAGAGATCAACAGCCGATCCAAGCAGTCGGCTCTCACAGTAATTTTTAATGGGTAATCCAGTCGATGGCAACAAAGGAAAGCTGGGTCACAGTTTCATGTCGGCCGACAAGTTAGAAGAGATAGATGTTGGTGATAGCTCTAAGTCAAGGCCGATGTATATTAGTGCAAATTTAGATCCGGAGTATAAGTCAAAACTAGTGGACCTGTTGAGAGAGTTCAAAGATTGTTTTGCTTGGGATTATACAGAGATGCCTGGATTGGATCGCTCTGTTGTTGAACATCGATTACCTATTAAACCTGGATATCGTCCTTACAAACAACCTCCACAGAAGATCTACAAAGAAGAGGTATTGGCCGATGTGAAGAAGGAAGTTGAAAGATTAATAGAAGCAAACTTCATTCGGCCGGTATGCGAGAATGGATATCAAATATAGTACGTGTATACAAGAAAAATGGCAAGATGAGGGTCTGCATAGATTTCATAGATCTCAATAAGGCTACTCCCATGGTTGGATATCCAATGCCGATTCTTGCCGATTTGCGGTAGATCTGTGTGATAGGTTAGAAGTCATCGGTTTTATGGATGGTAATGCCGGCTATAATCAGATATTTATGGCAGTAGAAGACATTGCAAAAATAGCCTTCAGATGTCCTGGTCATATCGGTTTATTTGAGTGGATAGTCATGACATTTGGATTAAAGAATGCCGGTGCAACTTACCAAAGAGCTATGAATTATATCTTTCATGAACTAATCGGCAAAGTCGTAGAAATCTACATCGATGATGTAGTAGTCAAGTCCAGAGATCATGAAGGACATTTAGCCGATTTAAGGAAGACTTTGGAATGCACAAGAAAGCATGGTTTGAAGATGAATCCACACAAATGTGCCTTTGGAGTCTCGACAGGAGAGTTTTTGGGATTTCTGGTCCACAAAGGAGGAATAGAAGTTGGGAAAAAGAGCATGGAAGCAATAGACAAAGTTGTGCTCAACTAACCTCACGAGTTGCGAGTCATTATTGGGCAAAATCAATTCCGTAAGAAGATTCATATCCAATTTGTTAGAAAGAGTTTTGCCTTTCCCTTCTTGTTGAAACTCAAGAAAGATCAAAAATTTGTTTAGGGTGACATACAACGAAGGCTTTTGATGAGATCAAGCAATATATGAAGGCACCACCGGTATTGGTACGTCCACAACTTGAGAAGCCTTTTAAATTATATGTGGCGGCCGATGGCCTGACGATAGGATCGGCCCTCATGCAAGAATTTGAAGGAAAGGAAAGAGTAGTAGCTTACCTTAGCCGAAAATTGTTGGATCCAGAAACAAGGTATTCGGCTACAGAAAAACTTTGCTGTGTGTGTGTATTACTCATATACCAAGTTTCGACACTATTTGTTGAATGCCGAATGCGTGGTGGTTTCTAGTTTCGATGTAATCAAACATATGTTATCAATGCCGATTTTGAATGGGAGAATCAGCAAATGGATTTTAGCATTGTCGGAGTTTGACTTAAGGTATGATTCGACAAAAGCAGTGAAAGGTCAAGTTATTGCTGATTTCATAACGCAACACCGGGATCCTTGTTGGGGCAATAAGTATTGTACCTTGGGCTTTATTTTTCGATGGATCGTCTTGTGATAAAGGTGGTGGCGCGGGTATTCTTTTGATTTCTCCGTGAGGAATAACCTTTGAGTATGTAGTTCCTATTGAATCCCATGTCACTAACAATCAGGAGGAATATTACTTAGAGGGCTTCAGCTTCTTGTAGAGGTGAAAGCCGTAGCTGTCGAAATCTTTGGGGATTTTGAATTGGTGATCAATCAATTGACGGGCCAATATGAGTGCAAGAATGATGTGTTAAAAGAATATTATGAAGAATGCTGATGGCTTTTGAAGAATTTTACGGTAGTAACCTTGCATCATATCCCCGAGAGAGCATAATAAAGAAGCAAACAAGTTAGCTCAAGCTACGTCGGGAATCGCGAAAGTCGGGAAAGTTTTGCTATAGAAGAGGATATTATGAATGCTAATCAAGAGGATGGTGATTGGAGACATGAAATCATTAATTATCTAAAAGATCGATCTCAGAAGGTTTCCCGAAAACTTAGATACAAAGCACTCAAGTTTGTACTTCTTGATGATCAACTATACTACAAATCCGTCGATGGGATATTGCTCAAATGCTTGAGTCAGGAGGAAGCCAGAAAGGTCATGCATGAGGTTCATGAAGGTTTGTGTGGTGCACACCAATCGGCTTATCGAATGAAGTGGATAATCAGGAGAACTGGATACTTTTGGCCGACCATGCTGGAAAATTGTTTTGAATATTACGGGGTGTCATGAATGTCAAAGATTCAGTAATATTTAGAAGGCGCCGGCATCTACAATGAATCCCATAATCAAGCCTTGGCCATTTAAGGGATGGGGCATAGATTTGATTGGTCAAATTAATCCTCTTTCGAGCAAGGGGCATAAATTTGTACTCCTAGCTACTGATTATTTCACCAAGTGGGTTGAAGCTATTCCCTTGAAGAAGGTGACATCGAGATAACATAATCAATTTTGTTAAAGAACACATAATCCATAGATTCGGAATCCCTCGAGACTATTACAATGGATCAAGGATCTCAATTCACTTCTTCGAAATTTTGTAATTTTGCCGAAGACATGGGGATCAAGTTACATAATTCTTCTCCTTATTATACACAAGCCAATGGTCAAGCAGAAGCGTCAAATAAGATTATGATCAAGATCATCCAGAAGAAAATTGATGAAAAGCCAAGGAGATGGCACTTGGTCCTCAATGAGGCACTGTGGGCTTACCGAATGGCTTGTCATGGGTCTACTCAGGCATCCCCATATGAGTTGGTTTATGGGCATAATCTTTGTATTGCCATGGGAATTACAGTCGGGATCAAGACGGATTATGTTACAGAAGGATTTAACTGAAAAGGCTACAAGAATCTAATGATGGATGAGTTGGAAGATTTGCATTTGATTCGTCTCAAGGCATTGGAAAATATTGAGAAAAACAAGATGCGCGTTGCCAAATGTTATAAAAAAAAGGTCAGGGTAAGGCAATTTGGAGAAGGAGACTTGGTTTGGAAAACTATATTGCCAATTGGAACAAAAGATAGAGCATTCGGCAAATGGTCTCCAAATTGGGAAGGACCTCTTCGGGTAATAAGGTGTGTACACGGCAACGCATATATATTGAAGACCTTGTTCGGGGAAGAGTTGTACTAGAGCTATAAATGGAAGATATCTTAAAAAATTTTATCCCGGTGTTGAGATCGGTTCATGAAGGAAGATCGGAAGTTGGATATGAATAGCCGATGAATAAAAAATTGCCTTCGGACTAAAAAAAGGAGAATTGGAGAAATAGCCGATATCGTGCATATCGCCTTTAGCACAAAATAGCCGATACAAATCGTATCGCCTTCAGCAATTTTTGTGGCCAATAATAATTTTAACATTTTTTGACTGGTAGGTTTATCGGGAGAAGAGAAAGTGAAATGAATTGCTACACGACGAGTGATGTCGATTACAACGCAGCTTGAGATCTAATCGGCTAACGTGACATCATGCATTCAGGAAGTTATCACTTGGAAAAACCGTCACAGTCGAAAATCTACTAAGGAATGGGCATCCTACAGAAAGATTGATATAGGCAAAAACCGCTGGAGGCAATCAAGAGAAGCATAAACAAGCATTCTTGCAAATAGAGTTTTATTTACATCCAAATCAATCCTAATACAAACTACTTGGCATCAAACAGCCTGTTGAGGACGGATTGGGGATGAGTAAATTCGGCAAGAGCAGTAGCATGGTCCTCGTAGACCTCCAGACGCTCCTCGACATCGTCGACTTCGTCTGGGCGGCCACCACGGAAGCCGACTGATTGGACGGAGTAGTCCTTGTTGGTGCAGGATGACATGGCCGCCAAACCGAGGGAGACGCCAAGGTGCACACCTTGGATGATGGCCTGATCTATACGACCATGCACGGCCTCAAGGCGTGCTTCCGTCGTATCCCCGTGGGCGTTCACCTTATCGGCGACGTCGTTCACCGCCGCCTTCAAACAATCCACCTCCGCGGAGAGCGCTAAGCAGAAGAAAGTGAGTAGGCAAACAGAGGAAACCAGAATGAAAAAGATTTGGTCAGAAAAACCAAACCAGTAATGGCGTCATAGAACTGCTTCCGATGGTCTTCCCATTCGGCCTGGGCGATGCCATGCTTCTTGGTCTCCTCGCCGAGCTCCTCCCGGGCTGCACCTCTCTCTCGGCGGAAGGTGAGCGCACCCGCATGGTCATACGGAACCGGGATCCCCTCGTACAGATCCTCCAGCTCCGCCGGACCCCAAGGATGTTGGGAATATGCCCTAGAGGTAATCATAGAGATGATGATATTCCGCTTGTATCCATGATATGTAAAATGTGTCCATTGAATATCCATTAAAGACAACTTGTATTGATTGGCAATTATGTGAATTGTTTGTGGAACTCTTTTACTTGTATGGTTATTCTATATTCGTCCCTGGTCGGAGTTCATGTGAGGACACACATGAATATTAGACTAGCACATTATTAGTTAATGACTATGTTTCACAAGTCATGGACATGGAGATGTCGAACTAATAATGTGGGCACATGTATGACATGTAGGCTGGGACCGACCCGACATGAGATTGTCTCTATACACATCATATACGTTATGTCCTTCGACCGAGATTGTTGTATGTGCTCGAGATGTGTATCGACTTGCTTAGGGACCGACAAACGCTACTCCGTTCTTGGGTAGTTATAAAGGATGTCTTCGGGTTTGTCGAGAAGCATCTTTGTGAGACATAGACAATCAAGATGGGACTTGCCCCTCTCTAAGGAGAGTGATATCCTTGGATCACTCAAGTGATTGGATCAACAAATGCATGGCCGTGCTTGGGTTAAGTGTTAACCCACGAGTTGAACCATATATCATGAGGCAAGGGAGTAACTTGTATATGGTCGTAGTGGTTCGTCGATATGATCATTTGCGTACGCATAGGAGTTGTCATGCCTTGCTAGAGGCCATTTATCGGCTATTGGGCGAATAGGAGTATTCGGCCCATGTCTATGTGTGCGTGAACCCATAGGGTCGCACGCTTAAGAGGCTGGAAGCCTAATTCGAGTTGGACTCGAATTAGACAAGGCTTAGGGTTTCTAATGCGTCTCCAATTCGGAAAGCACATGAGAGACACCTATATAAGAAGAGGGGAGGGGCGTGGCCAAAAACACACAACCAATCCACGCCTTTGGCAGCCGCCGTCGCCCTCCACGCTCTCGCCTTCGCTCCTCGCGGACCTAGCAGTCCGGAGGCGCATCACTTCTCCCTCGTACGTGTGTGACACCTCGGAGGTGCTGCATCTGGAGCACGAGGATGAACCGCACGAACCGCAAGTGGTGGGAGGAGTTGCTGGACGACCACGCAACGCACGGCACTGCTTTGCGACGCGTTCGACTACATCGAGTCGTCTTCCGGCGCATCTGCGCGTCAAGTGGTAATCCGTAACTTTGTAACTAGTAGTAGATCTGGGCGATGAGGTAGAAAAAGTTTTTGTTTTCTGGCTAGCGTAGCACCCTCATAACCCTACAGTGGTATCAGCTCTATACTGCGTTGTTATAGGTTCTGGATGTCGCATATGTGATATGCGCGGTTTTAGATGAGTCTCTGATCTTGGTTCATGATCTTGCCACGTTGGTCTTGTAACGATCTACTCGTACCGGTCGGAATTCCGCCATCCGAGTTAAGTGATACATGTAAATCCAATCACGGCGAGTTAGAGATCAATCAGATTGATCGAATTGAACCCTAGGTCAAGTGCCGAGCGCATGTGATGCGCGGCGGTGGCAGATTGGATCAGCCACCGGGCGCCGGGTTGCTGAGAAAAGTTCTGTTCGTAAAACAGCCGTAACTTTTTAACCGTAACTCGGATTGAGACGATTCTTAAACGAAAGTTGTAGAGAAAAAAATTTTACATTCACCCCAAACCGTTGGTTTGGCCCGAGCCAGATTTGCGAAAAACGGCTTGGAAAATAGAGTTTTTCGCGATTTACTTTTTGTAGTCGGAATCGGTTACCTCTGTTTTGCAGGTTTTGATGACTGGTATAGCCCTTATGTGTATGTGATGCATGTATGTAAGAACAATGGGCTATATCAAGTCATATCTGTGTTTATGCCGTTCTTACCATGTTCTACTTTCACATGCTATAATGTTTTTGTCTACATTCGTGCGGTAGTGAAGTAGAACGATCCTCGTAATGTTTAAGTTTGTGCTCCCCAAACCTTGCACTTTGTCATTTGTCTTGTACAATCGATGGTGGGTCTATGAAATTAGGGTGCCATCGATTTTACTTGACTAAGACAGGTTCGTATCGGATACTTACTGCAGAAGGTTTGGTTGCTTAAACAAGGTCATCCTAACGGTTAGGGACCTTGGAGCATGAGAAGTTGGTAACCCAAGCATAGAGATGCTATCCAACAACAAGAGTCATATGCGATATGATTAGCAAAGAGTTGCTTACCGATCTATCATGTCTTCTAGCGGTGATGCTAAAGCTCACTAGTCGACTTGCTAGTTGTGGGTCTTGAATCACTAAGTTTCAATCGAGGGATATTGATTTTAGTTGGAGTAAATCATATTTGATATTATTTACTCTATCATGGATATTTTGTCTTAGTATTTTGCATTACTTTTGTTGTAGATTAAATAGCATCTTCTAAGCAACCATTTACTTTGCGTTCGATTCTTGAGAAAGATAAGTTGAATGGAACAAATTATGCGGATTGGATCCGCAATCGAGAATTGTTCTCGGGGAAATTTGAGAAAAAGGAGGAATATCTAGACACCCCCTTACCGGATGAGCCTGCTTGAAGGTCGGTGGCCAAGTATTGGCGGTCCCGAGAACAAGCCTAACTTTAAGAGAAAGAAGGGTCGGGGGAAGAAAAAGGGCAAGGCTAAAGATGAGATCTCCAAGCCAGCTCCGCCCGCCCCCAAATTTGGACCACCGGTGATGCTAAATGTTTTCATTGTGGTAAGAATGGTCTTTGGAAGAGAAAGCGCAAAGTTTGTACTTGGCGTCCTTAGAGAAGGACGGCGGTAGTAAAAGTACTCCCGCTCATACGCTTGTTGTTTATGTTACGGACATCTTCCTCGCTAACTCTTATATCAATTCTTGGGTATTTGATACCGGATCGGTTGCTCATATTTGCAATACGATGCAAGGAATGATAAGAAGTAGAAGCGTGAAGAAAGGAGAGGTTTATTTCCGCGTGGGCAACAATGCAAGAGTTCTTTGCGTTGAACGTCGAGACGATGCAACTTCACTGCCGTCGGGATTTGTCATGGAATTGAATAATTGTTATTTTGTTCCTAGTCTAAGTCGAAACATTATGTCACCTTCATGTTTGATGAAGGATGGTTATTCATTTGCGAGTAAAGACAATGGTTGTGTTATCTCGAAGAATGATATGTTTGTGGCTCTTGTATCCATTGTGAATGGATTATTTATTTTAAATCTTGATGATGCACCTGTCGTAATGTTAATGCTAAAAGGCCTCGGCTTAATGAGTTAAGTCCTACATATATGTGGCATTGTCGTTTGGGTCATATAAGTGAAAATCGCATGAAGAGGCTCCATGATGATGGACTTCTAACTTCGTTTGATTTTGAATCTTACGAGACATGTGAGGCTTGCCTTTTAGGCAAGATGACCAAGACGCCTTTCTCGGGTTTTCCGAGAGAGCGTCGACTTATTGGAACTAGTACATAGTGATGTATGTGGACCAATGAGCACGACGGCTAGAGGCGGTTTTCAATACTTCATAACTTTTGCGATGACTTTAGTAGATATGGCTATGTCTACCTAATGAAGCATAAGTCCGAAACATTTGAAAAGTTCAAAGAATTTCAGAATGAAGTAGAGAACCAACGTGGCAAGAAAATTAAGGCCTTGCGATCGATCGTGGAGGCGAATATTTGAGTCATGAGTTTAGCAATCATCTTAAGAGTTGCGGAATTGTTCCACGGCTTACGCCACGGAACGCCACGGAGAAATGGCATGCACGAGCAGCGTAATCGGACTTTGTTGGACATGGTTCGGTCTATGATGAGCCGATCGGACCTACCTTTATCGTTTTGGGGATATGCTCTAGAAACAGCCGCTTTCACATTGAATAGAGTACCATCTAAGTCCGTAGTTAAGACACCATATGAGATATGGACTGGGAAGAGTCCTAGTTTGTCTTTTCTAAAAAAATTTTGGGGTTGTGAGGTTTATGTCAAACGGCTTATATCGATAAGCTAACACCCAAATCGAACAAGTGTTTTTTCATGGGATATCCAAAGGAAACTTTAGGATATTACTTCTACAACCGCTCAGAGGGCAAAGTGTTTGTTGCTCGAAACGGTGTTTTCTTAGAGAAAGAGTTTCTCAAAAGAGAGAAGAGTGGACAAAAGGTGTATCTTGAAGAAGTTCAAGATGAGCCGGTCGAGAAGGACTCTACGAGTGATGCTAATGTAGAGAACAAGTTGAGATGCCGTGGCCACGAAACACCTCCACAACCACGAAGATCGGCAAGACTTCGCGAGTTGCGTGGGGATCTGTTATTGTTGGACGATGACGAACCGCAACATACGCGAAGCTATGATGGACTCGATTCCGAGCAATGGCGAGTGCCATGAGATCCGAGATAGATTCCATGGGAAATAATCAAGTTTGGAACTTGGTTGACCCGCTTTGATGGTGTTAGACCCATCGAGTGCAAATGGATCTATAAAAAGAAGAAAGATATGGACGGAAATGTTCACGTCTATAAAGCTCGACTTGTCGCAAAGGGTTTTCGGCAAGTTCAAGGAATTGACTCTGACGAGACATTCTCTCCGGTAGCGATGCTTAAATCTATCCGGATCATTCTAGCAATAGCGCCTATTTCGATTATGAAATTTGGCGAGATGGATGTTAAAACGGCCTTTCTAAATGGAAATTTGGAAGAGGACGTGTATATGATACGGCCCGAAGGTTTTGTTGATCCAAATAATCTTTGGAAAAATATGCAAGCTTAAGAAATCTATTTATGGGTTAAAGCAAGCATCTCGGAGTTGGAACATTCGTTTTGATGAGGTTGTCAAAGGGTTTGGCTTCCGTCGGAATGAAGAAGAGCCTTGTGTTTACCAAAAGGCTAGTTGGAGCGTTGTTGTATTTCTAATCTTGTATGTGGATGACATACTATTGATTGGGAATGACATTCCTATGTTGCAATCAGTAAAGACTTCGAATAATAGTTTTTCTATGAAGGACTTGGGAGATGCGGCATACATCTTGGGCATTAAGATCTATAGAGATAGGTCGAAAAGGCTAATAGGATTATGCCAAGATACATATATTGACAAGGTGTTGAAACGGTTCAACATGGAGCAATCCAAGAAAGGGTTCTTGCCTATGTCACATGGTATGCGCTTTAGCGACAAGCAATGTCCTTCATCGGATGAAGAGCGCAAACGCATGAGTAAGGTTCCATATGCTTCGGCGATCGGTTCCATCATGTATGCCATGATATGTACTCGCCCGAGATGTCTCATATGCTCTAAGTGTTGCGGCGGTACCAAGGCAATCCTGGTGAGAGTCCTTTGGGCCTGGTTAAAAACATCCTTAAGTACTTGAGAAGAACTAAGGATGAGTTCCGATCTATGGAGGTAAGGAAGAGCTCGTTGTAAATGGTTACACCGATGCTAGCTTCCAAAGCGATGTAGATGATTCACAATCTCAATCGGGTTTCATGTTCACGGTAAACGGTGGTGCGTAAGCTGGAAAAGTTCCAAGCGGAGACGGTGTCCGATTCTACAACGAAGCCGAGTACATTGCGGCTTCGGAAGCTGCAAAGGAAGGTGTTTGAATGAGGCGTTTCCTCATTGATCTTGGTGTGTTTCCTAATGCGGCTAGCCCATTGAATCTACATTGTGATAATAATGGGGCGATAGCGCGAGGCTAAGGAGCCAAGGAATCACCGAGAAGAACAAACATGTACGGCGGAAATTTCACCTCATTCGACAGTTCATCAGTGAAGGTGAAATTAAAATGTGCAAAATACATACGGATTTGAATGTAGCAGATCCGTTGACAAAGGCTCTTCCACAGCCTAAGCATGAGGCGCACATGAGGTCTATGGGGATTAGACATATTAGAGATTAACTCTAGTGCAAGTGGGAGACTGTTGGGAATATGCCCTAGAGGTAATCATAGAGATGATGATATTCCGCTTGTATCCATGATATGTAAAATGTGTCCATTGAATATCCATTAAAGACAACTTGTATTGATTGGCAATTATGTGAATTGTTTGTGGAACTCTTTTACTTGTATGGTTATTCTATATTCGTCCCTGGTCGGAGTTCATGTGAGGACACACATGAATATTAGACTAGCACATTATTAGTTGATGACTATGTTTCACAAGTCATGGACATGGAGATGTCGAACTAATAATGTGGGCACATGTATGACATGTAGGCTGGACTGACCCGACATGAGATTGTCTCTATACACATCATATACGTTATGTCCTTCGACCGGAGATTGTTGTATGTGCTCGAGATGTGTATCGACTTGCTTAGGGACTGACAAACGCTACTCCGTTACTGGGTAGTTATAAAGGATGTCTTCGGGTTTGTCGAGAAGCATGCTGTGAGACATAGACAATCAAGATGGGACTTGCCCCTCTCTAAGGAGAGTGATATCACTGGATCACTCAAGTGATTGGATCAACAAATGCATGGCCGTGCTTGGGTTAAGTGTTAACCCACGAGTTGAACCATATATCATGAGGCAAGGGAGTAACTTGTATATGGTCGTAGTGGTTCGTCTGATATGATCATTTGCGTACGCATAGGAGTTGTCATGCCTTGCTAGAGGCCGTGTCGGCTATTGGGCGAATAGGAGTATTCGGCCCATGTCTATGTGTGCGTGAACCCATAGGGTCGCACGCTTAAGAGGCTGGAAGCCTAATTCGAGTTGGACTCGAATTAGACAAGGCTTAGGGTTTCTAATGCGTCTCCAATTCGGAAAGCACATGAGAGACACCTATATAAGAAGAGGGGAGGGCGTGGCCAAAAACACACAACCAATCCACGCCTTTGGCAGCCGCCGTCGCCCTCCACGCTCTCGCCTTCGCTCCTCGCGGACCTAGCAGTCCGGAGGCGCATCGCTTCTCCCTCGTACGTGTGTGACACCTCGGAGGTGCTGCATACGGAGCACGAGGATGAACCGCACGAACCGCAAGTGGTGGGAGGAGTTGCTGGACGACCACGCAACCGCACGGCACTCTTGCGACGCGTTCGACTACATCGAGTTGTCTTCCGCCTGCATCGCGCGTCAAGTGGTAATCCCGTAACTTTGTAACTAGTAGTAGATCTGGGCGATGAGGTAGAAAAAGTTTTTGTTTTCTGGCTAGCGTAGCACCCTCATAACCCTACAAAGGATTGGGGTGGTACGAGTCACCGGAGTCGGAGGAACTCGGCTAGTCGGTAGCAGGAGCAGGAGCGCTTGATGGAGCCACTGTTGCCGGAGGTAGAAGGTGATAATGGCCGGTGATCCCAACGCCTCTGGAAAGTTGAAGATGAAATCAAGATCGAGACACACAAAATAACCGCAAGGGGGCAGAAGATTGATTCTCACCTCCGGCGTCGGCCGCCCCGTGCGTGGCTCCCTTCCGCTGCATCCTCGGCAGGACGCTTACCGTGGTTGTCACCGTCCGCCATTGATTGGATGGAGGCTAGGGTTTGGTCTCTGCTTCGGCTTAGGATGGAAGATGCGAGGATGGCAATGACAATTGCTCGAATGAGGTGGTAATGGAAATCGAGGAGTGGGGTCTATTTATGAATGCCAGGAGCCATGGCGGATGTTTTGGGAAAGCCAAACGATAGAGTAGGGTTTTTCCACTTCTATGGGCCGATATCGGATTGGGCCGGATCTGGCCAGATGGAAGTTGTTGCTCCAGAAAAAGTTCCCGTCATGCGTTCGGCCAAGGGGTGCGCTCGACAACACATTCGGGTAAAATGTGTGTGTCGACCGTAGGGTGAAACTATAATCAAGAAGTTGATAGCATTTGGTGAGAAGCAAGCATCAATGGGAGAGTAAAACTTTCATTCTCCGGGGAAAATATAACGAGAATGCGAGGCATTCAGATACAAATTGTTCGGGAGATATGTATCTACATCTAAATTACAAAGTTGCCAATTCACTCATTCGAAACAAGTTGATTGCGTCCATGGCATCAGTCCTAATTCGGTTAATGTTGTCAAGCACCTTTCGATCATCTTCTTTAGAACTCTAGGTTTTGGATAATCTAGTCTTGATTTGCTGATGCTCTTTGATAACAGAAGTTATTTTTGCTCTAGATGCTTCAATGGAGCTTGGCAGATCAGCAATTTTCGCTCTGTGGGATTGGATTTTGGTATTTAGCTGGGCCAATTGAGCTTCCAATCTGGCTGTCTCTTCCTCCATAGCTTGCAACTCTGGCTCCAAGGTTTCCAGAGAGTGTTTAGCTGATTTGATTTCAGAGTGCAGTTCCTTAACCTGTTGTTCCTTCACCAGCTTATCATTCAACAGAGTAGCTCTAACAGCTATGCTTTTGCTTGCCCTCCTAACAGTAGCAAAATGATCATCAAGATGGGATATGGATTCCATTGAAGCCTTAAGGGTAGGAGGAATTTTTTGATCGATGAGTTCAACAATGTCCCTTATCTGATCTACATCTTGAACCAAAGAGGTGATATCTTTATTCGAAGAGAGATTATGCCCATCAGCCGAGCTTGATTTTCTGCTGACAACTGCTGCTATGATGAAGCTTCTTCACCTCTCTCTTCAACATATTCATCGACAATGAGTGAATAGCTAGCTTTCGGCTGGGCATTGTCCTTTTTGAAACAAAAGAAGGGGTGCTTTTAGCCGAATGCATTATTTCGGTATAAAAATAACTAAGAAACAAGAAGATACCGCTTGTGTAAGAGCTTCATCAGCATGGGTTGCATCCTGACTTGATGAATGTTTTGAGGGTCTGGTACAAGGGCTGCATCAGGATGATTGAAGTCTTGGCTTGCTTGAACATTTTGAGCATCCGAGAGGTGGTGAACTTGGAGCTTGATGAGAGGAATTTGTTCTTCGCTATTTCCCCTGTATGATGACCGAAGATGGAGGTGCTAAAATCTGACAGAAGGAGAGAAAATAATGAGCCGGATATGATTACCGTATTGCCAAAAGCTTCACGATGTTCTGCAATATCGGTAGAATTTTCAGAAGAGTCCACCACATTTACGAAGACATTAAGCGAGCCTTGAGGGTCGGCCGGTAAGCTGTTGCAAAAAAAATAATTATAAAGAAATTGAAGTTGTTGCTAGAAAAGGATTGAAGCCACTCATACCTTAGGTTGTGGCTTGGATTTTTTGGACCTTGGCTTCTTGGGTGTAGTGACATCCTTGTTCGAACCAGAAGGAGCTTTTCTTTTATATTCCTTCAGAGGTACTGGCTCTTTAGCAGGGATTTTCTTGAATATAGCCAGGGTTGGAGCATTGTGTCCTAGAGCAGCAATAGGTCCAGCTTGATAATATTGAACTCTTTGAGGAATGGGAGGCTCGATATCCTGTTAAGGAGAGAATGTTCAGAATAGAGAAAAAGGACCCGAGGAAGAAAAGGGTATAAGAAAATTACCTCACTATTAGAAGCAAATTGCGGTTGTAAACCCTGGCATAAAAGGATGCACTTGTGAATTGAAGATGTGGGAGTGCCATTCCTGCCACCAGGAGATGAACAAAGGATGAGCAGCTTCTATCAGCCCAAAAGGAGTGGGTTCATATGATGGCAGGTCCCATCCAAGCTCAAACTTTGTTAGCTTCTACACTATCCAATATTTTCTCTCGGGCCTTATAATGTTGGAGAAGTATAGTCTTGGGGGCAGCTGGCCACATCCTAATTGTCTGGCTGACATGTTTGGATTGTAAAACTCATAAGTTGGATTCAGCAGTCTCCCATGGTGAAATTCTGCTGGTAGAGTGCAGGGCTTGATAAAAGAGTTGAAAACCTCTGTAGCCACTTTATCTGAACAACAAGATTCATAGCTGAATTTGCAAGGCAGAGTCAGATCTTCGTTTTCTTTATAAGGGAGCCAGATCACCTTACTGAATCCCTTGAAGAATAGCTTGAAGAGGTGGCCAATATCTATATCGATAGTAATGGAGGATGCTGCTTCTCCATATGTTTGACAGGCTTTCTCTGTTGCTTCTTCATCTTCAGCATAATTGACTGAGGGGAAGCCTAAGTTATGAAGATCTATTGAGACTATTTGATGCATATATAATTGCAACCACATCTGAACCAGCCACCAAGGGCCATTGACACAGGGTATTTCTCCATGTTGAACCATATGGGCAGTAATTTGGTGCATCATATGATAGACAGCTCCTAGAAGGTACTTACCCAGAGGGATTAAAGTGCCCGCAGCTAGGTCTTCAGCCATCACCATGTGGTTCAGGGTTGGTTCATTGGATTTGCTACAGAAAATGAATCTGCACAACCACATATTCATGAAGGCTCTATACTCCTTGTCAACAACAGATCCAGTTGACATGTAGGTTTGAATGTAATTGGTCCAGCCCCCTCCTAATTTGAATGCTCTCTAGCTGCTGGTGCTCTTGTACTTGAATGGGTATACCGGCTTGGTAACATTCAGTCCAGTCATCATGAAGATGTCAGCAAGAGTGATAGACATTGGACCATGACCAAAAATAAAAGCGTTGACGACATCAGACCAGAAGTGAGAAGCTGCTATTAATAGAGATTCATTCCTGGGCATGTGAGCCAAAGATAACTCCAAACAATGCTGAATATCTTGAGATTCCCAAAGATCGCTATTTTTGGCCAATATCCTGCGGTATCGTTACGCCATCCGAAGATTGAAGGAAGCGGCCAAGTTTTGAAGGTGTTTGGCCATCTGTTTGGTGGGGTGATTTTGGATTTGAAGGGGATCCTCGAGTTTCCTTCTTAATAAACTCCATTGGGTTTGAATTCCCCATTGGACCAAGGAAATAGGAGTCGGGATGTGCAACATTGGGAATCGAATCTCATTTTTGAGCTCCTTCGAAATAACAAGGGTAAGATGACGGATGATGTCAAGAAAAAGAGCCGGAGTCGATTTAAAAACTGCTGAATGAGTGAAATGAGTAGGGTTACCTCTAAGATTTCCTCCTGAGTCGACATTGAAAGAGCGGAACGAGTTGAGGCCTCCTGAGTCGCCATTAAAGGAGTAGAGAGAATCGAAAGCGGGGCAGATTTCTCAAGCGGCGGCTATAGGCGAAGGCGGTGTTGACCTAGGTGAAGAACGCTTGTGGTCAATTTCGGAATAAAATTACTTTTATCCGAAATTGAGGGGGCATGTGTTAACACTAAAAATTGGTAAGCATGATGACGGGTGGACCCGCATTCGGCAAGAGGAGGATTCGGCAATATATACGTATGATCGGCTAAATCTCAATGTTTTGACAAACGTTTCGGCAAGTGCCCATGAGGTCGGCTAGTTCCGAATGGATGACGATCCCATTCGGGGAAAGAAAGGTGGTGAGTGGAGCGGACCGAGAAAAGGATGGAGTCGTGATGATTTAGGACTCCATAGAGTTTTAGAATTGGGAGCTTTAGTTTCCTGAATTTGTTTAGTAGATCGTAGCCTTTTAGGACTCATATTTTCGTCCGGGGTATAAATATAAACCCTCGACCATTGTAATATAACAACAATCAAATCAATACAACCGGCCCCGTGCCAAGTTTCGAGTCCTTCTTTGTCGTGTCGTCGAGTTCTTCGAGAGGGTTCATCGATCCGTCGACCTCCGTAAGTATCGACAACCTTGCTATCATGTCTAGTATCATGCGATGGATTTAGATTATGAAGCAAGTAGTCTCATTCGTTTTGCTTAGTATCACGCGGTGGATTTAAGCTTAATAGCGGGAAGTTTTTGCTTATGCCTTGTATCATGCGGCAGATTAAGCCATGAGTAAAAATAGTTATTGGCTCTATTAGATTCGGCAATATCTAGTAGATTCATCAAGTTATCATGTGTTACTTCATTATTAATGTTTTGTATATTCGTAACACCCTTTTGCCCAATCTAGATTGATACGTTTCGGCTTTTGATAGACCTTTTACTCCTAATTCATGATAGGTAGATTACATGTTTGTATAGCCGAATTAGATCAATCTAGATTGTTACATGTCGCGGGTTCATACATGATAAAGCATTTTAATCTCTAATAGAACTAGGTGTCGTGTGGCAGATGCAGGTTTTATAAAGGCTAAATCGTGTTGGCTTGTTTGTTCCTTCTTCATGGACCCCAATTCGGCAGAATTGCCGAATATGGTTATATTTACACGAATAACGAGTATTTGTAGATTTATTTGACATATATATGTGTTATTGGACTGAAAGTACTATTTATGTGATATGTGAGGATCAATCGTAGTTTGTTCGGATATATTGTTCTCATATGCATTTATTCGGCAATCATTATATTTTGTATGATTCATCCTTTATTAGCCGAATAAGTTAAAAGCATGCTTGGCAGACAACTTCTATAGTTGTATGTCATCATAAGTGGTTTCAGGGCCGTAAATATGGAACTGTCCGGTCACACCTGACACGTTCTAGTTTTTGAGTCTCACAATCTTTATCCCTTGTTGGTTTTCAGGTCAAACCTACTGGCACGTCCTCGGATTCCAAACCGTCTGGGCACCCGATTGAAGCCACGCTTTTCGGCTTGCTGTGTGTGAGGCATAGTGCGTCACATTTTGTGTCAACACCCATACTCTTCCTTTCATCATCATCATTCAAATAAAAGAGAGACATGATGCATGGAGTACACAAAAACATCCAAAAGTTAGGAACAATTTTTCCATCCCACACAATTGCACATCCCAATCAAGGTGTATGGCTTAATCTCTGTAAGGTTCGATCCTTGACCTTACAATATATGTGATACAAGTATGCCCACTTACATACCTACCCAAAACTCTACTCTCAGCTTTTTAGTGGTAGGAAGAAGGCAAAATCTCAAAATGCCTTTGGTGAGGTTGCTATACACATTGAGCGATCGAGAGAATCATTTGAGGAACTTAGGTCTTCTTTTAAAAATTCTCAAAACCTCCGGAAGAACAGTCAAGCTTTGGACAAATGATAAGCAAGGGCCGTGGTGCTGTTCTGTCTTGCAATTGCCCAAGACTTGGGGAGCCAAAAAGCCCCATTGAAGCGAGATAATAAAAGGGTGGATAGAAATGCCGGTTTATTCAAATTTAGTGGAGAACATGCGTATAACTTTGGTATATTTGAAATACGATCGGCATAGAAGCAGCCCCTGATCAGCAACCCTAAAAGCCCAACTTTGCTCGGGATGAGCAAAGGGTAAGCTTGGGGGATCTTGTTGGCGGTCCTTATCGACACTTTTTAAACCGCCAACTTAAGATGAAAAATGGAGAATTACATGTTCTTACACGCATATACTTGTGCTATTAACCGAATTCCACTTGTACCGGAGTTTACCCATGTTTGCGGGAAATATACCAAGTACGAGAGAATTTTATACGAGAAAAAGACGCTTTCCGGCAAAGCGTAAAGAGGCACAAGAAGGAGACAGCCCAACCAGAGCAGAAATGGGCCAAAACACCACACCACCTCGACACACCTGACAGGAGAGGCCCACCGGCCAAGGTCGGTTGGGGGCGGCTCCAACCTGGCGCGGCCGCGCCAGGGGCATGCGCGTGCCCCCCACCCTGCCAGGTGGGCCCTGCTTCCTGGAGGCGGTGCCATCAATGCAGAGGAGGGCGGTGCGCTGGTGTTCCTTCCATATCTAGCTCAAAACCAACCTGCTCGAGATATAAAAGGGGAGAAGAATTCATTTTCACAACACACATTCATTTGAGCCATTCTCCTCTACTCTTGTTCTTTAGCCTAAACAAGTAGCTTAGGAGCTAGGTTGAGCTATCAAGGAGGGCTTGTCTCCTAGGAAGAAGAAGCAACTCTTGGTAATCAACTATGGAGAGTTCTTCCTACTTCAAGTTCCTACTCTTTATATGTAGATTTGTTCATGAACTAGAGTATAGTTGCGTTCTTGCTAAACCTAATTCATATGAACTAGACCAAAGTTCTTATGATCATTGCTTAGCATGTTCTTCGTTGTTCTTCGTTGTTCATATGCTTTATAGGATTAGAGGTCCTGATGAGAATGGAGTAACAGTTCGTTGTTCCTTCAGGTTTGCCTATGTTCTGCCTCGTCCATCCATAGGGTGGCAGTCCACGGGGAATATAGGTAGTTCTCTAATATGCGGACATGGTGTGTGGATACGAGAGAGCCTTCGGATATGACAGCATGCCATGGTTGAGGGGTAGGCGACAGATGGTGACAGCCCTGTCTGTCCCTTGTAATCCCCCACGTCCGCATATTGTGTAGGAGTTCGTAAATGCCTCTATCGGTGGCCCGGACCCATTGCGGGGTCTCCACTGTTACTTTAGGCTCGACCCATCTCTGACCCTGTAGACTATATGACTTAGCTGTTCATGACATTGCTATGTATGACCTACCTACTCCACTTAGATTCATTCTTTATTCGTTATTTCGTTTATTCTTTCTTTTGCACTTTATCCTTGAGATTGGCCGAATGTGTGTCCACTATCTTGAAATACCATTATTTTTACCCCTGTATAGTACTAGAGATTCATTTTGATGATGTGAAGTCAACTATCCATATCCATGTTTGGACACCTCTACACCATGCCTTCCTATGGGAAATATAAATAACGATACCCCGAGAATACTCCCCGGGTGAAATGCTACAATGATAGATCCGTGCGCTTGCAGATAATATCTATAGAACACGACTATCACCTGGCGTTTCTTGGTGTGACCACTGGGATGTAACAATTCTAGTGATTACGCTAAGAAATGCCAACAAACATTTCTGGCGCCGTTGCCGGGGATGGACATAAAACCTCCATACTTGGTAGCGACGTTAAGAAATGCCAACATGGCGTATGTGCATTGACTACACCGACCTCAACAGGCATTGTTCAAAAGATCCATATGGACCTCCAAGGATTGACCAAGTGATTGACTCAACAGCAGGAGCAGCTCTACTCTCATTTCTCGATTGTTACTCAGGATATCACCAAATCTCACTTAGAAAAAAAGATCAAAGCAAAACCTCATTGGTCACACCTTTCGGAGCATACTGCTAAAACTCCATGCCTTTCGGGTTGAAGAACGCAGTAGCAACATATCAAAGAGCAATCCAAACTTGTTTGGGGGACTAGATCGGAAGAAATGCGAGAACCATATGTGGACCACGTGGTAATCAAGACTCAAGAAGTAGACAAGCTAGTAGAAAATCTTGAAGTGGCAATGGAGGCTTAACCCAAACAAATGTGTATTTGGAGTACCCTTAGGACAACTACTTGGGTTCCTAGTGAGCAATCAAGGCACAGAAGCAAGCACTAAGTAGATAAAAGCAATCATCGATATGAAGCCACCCAGAGAAGTCAAAGAGGTTCAAAAGCTAACAGGTTCAATGACAGCTCTAAACAGATTCATATCCAGACTGGGTGAAAAGGGATACCTTTCTTCAAACTCCTCAAGAAGATAGGGAAATTCGAATGGACACCGGAAGCAGATCAAGCCATTCAAGACCTCAAGAAATATTTAGCATCACCAACAATATTAGTTCCGCCAAGAAGATGAGAAGACATGCTGCTTTATGTCTCAGCAACAAAGATTATGGTCAGCACAGCAATAGTAGTCAAAAGAGGAGAACCCGGCCACACATAAAGTTTAGAGGCTGGTATACTACGTAAGCGAAGTACTAACAGAATCCAAGGCCAGATATCCACAACTATAGAAGCTGCTATATGCAATTCTGATTACATCAACAAAGTTGAGGCACTACTTTGATGAACACAAGGTCATAGTAGTCACGGAACTCCCGTTGGCTGACATACTGCACAATAGAGATGCAATTGGAAGAATATCAAAGTGGCAGTTGAACTTGGCGCTCTCAACATAGAATTCCAATCCAGGACAGCAATCAAGTCGCAAGCACTAAGTGATTTCGTAGTAGCATGGACAGAGATCAACCAAAAACAACCCGACGCAATCATAGATCATTGGAGGATGTACTTTGATGGATCACTCAAGCTTGGAGGAGCCGGCGCGGGCATATTATTAATATCACTAGAAGGAAAACAATTCAAGTATGTGCTCCAAATTCAATGGCAAGCAACAAACAACGAAGCAGAATATGAAGCTCTAATACATGGACTGCGAGTAGCAAGCTGTTCGGCAATCAAAAGGTTGACGGTATATGGTGACTCAGCCGTGGTAATAAATCAAGTCAACAAGGACTGGGATTGCACCAAAGACAACATGGGGGCATATTGCGCATAGGTAAGAAAGCTAGAGAAAAATTTCCAAGGATTAGAAATACATCATGTTCTCAGGGACTCCAACGTGGTGGCCGACACCCTAGCAAAAATGGGATCAGACAGAGCAAAAGTACCACCAGAAATATTTGTCCAAGAACTAACAGAACCCACCATCAAACAACCCAACGAAAGCAAGCAAAGTGGGGCACAAAGAGAAGTATTGGCAATCGATCTTATGGCAGTTGACCAGAATCCACAGGCAAAAATCCCTCCACCATAAGAAGACTGGAGAAAATAATTTATCGACTATATCAAAGACAAGAAGCTACCAGAAGACAAAACCGAAAGAACCCGAGTAATTCGAAGAAGCAAAAATTATGTTATGATTGGAGACCATTTATACAAAAGAGCTACATCATTGGGAGTACTACTCAAATGTGTGACCAAAGTAACAGGAATTAAAATCCTCAAAGAAGTACATGGAGGATGCTGTGGGAATCATGCAACATCCAGAACTCTAGTCGGCAAAGCATTCGGGACATGATATTATTGGCCAACAGCCCTGAAAGATGCAGAAGAACTCGTTAGACACTGCAAGAATTGCCAGATGTTCACAAGACAACCACACGTCCTGGCTCACAACTTAATTTGTGTACCACCTTCATGGCCATTCTCGTGCTGGGGGCTAGATCAAGTCAGACCACTGAAATGTCCTTGTTTAGTTTTGGTAATTGAGTGACAATCTTAGGTGGACTAAATGTGTGATTGTGATAATACACAGGAGTTTAGTCCACAGGTGAATGTGCTATGAAGGAGCTTAATTGCATATGAGACATGACATGGAGTCATGTGACCAAATGGTGAAGATCGAGATGAGGCTTGGCTCGATAGACCGGAGGATGTGTGAAGGACAAGTCAAGGCTTTGGAGCAATGGACCTAGAGATGGTGAAGCTTGAGCAAGACTTGGTTCCAATGGACCATGAGGCGGTGAAGAGCAAGTGAGGTCAAGATCGATGGACCGCGAAGGTTGCATGATGATATGAGGTGGATCATATCATTTGAAGATCGTGTCGGTGCATGTGTTGCATTGGCACTTTGGTGGAAGATGGAGGAAATGGAAATGCGCAAGGCAAAGGTATAACCTAGGGCATTTTATTTCACCGGTCATGAGGTGTGTAGAGAAGTTGATGACCGGATTTAGGATTGATAGCCGTACTATCAAGAGGGTCAAACTTATTTGCATATCGGTCATCTAGTGCCACTTGAGTGATCTAACTTTGCGACATGTTAGGATCGACTGGCGTGGTAAGAGCAAGTGAAAATCCTTTGAAAAATGTTTGTAAAAATGCTAACACACAAGCACATGGTGATATTTACTTGGTGGTGTTGGCACATTTGCAAAGGAGTTGAGAAAAGAGAAGAAGTTGGAGAAGGTTCGGTGAACTCCTGTGTTGGAAAAGAGAGTTGGTGATTCTTGGATTGGAAAACTGATTTAGTCCATATTGTTTGGTATCTTGAGGATATGTTGGTTGCATAGCCCTCTAAATAAGCTTTCCATAGAGTCCAATATCATCAAAAACGGAGTTTGGAGCTAAGAGATATGCCCGTTTTAGTACGGGGTGGTGCTGGACCAGCGGAAGTTCCGGGCCTATGGCCGGAAGTATGGCCGGAAGTTCCGGCTATAATTAAAATGCCAAGTCGAACGTTCGTAGTTGTTTGTTTTAACTGCGACCGGAAGTTCCGGTCTGAACAATTTCTAGAGTGTGCGCGTGCGAGAGAACGTTTCCGAGCTTAGGCCGGAAGTTCCGGTGGTTGACCGGAAGTTCCGGTCAGGTGACCAGAAGTTCCGATTGGCTTCGTGGACTGACCGCAACGGTCATATTTGAACGGACTGGAAGTTCCGGTGGGCTGCACCGGAAGTTAAGGTTGGCTTCGTGGATTGAGAGATCATCCGATCGAGTGAGTGAGCGATTCTAGTGCGTTGCATTGAGAGATTTGCATCGAGTGGCACTAGGTGTTCGTATTGCAAGCCAGTGTGCTTTACTCTTGGAGGTCGCTGTTGGCGGTCCTTATCGATGATTTCACACCACCAATTAGACATGAAAAAGGGAGAATTATCTATTTCAATACACATATACTCTTACGACTAACCCAAATCCACGTGCACTAGGAAAAATACTATTATTGCAGGAATCAGTAAAAAGTGCAGGGATTATACAATGAAAAGGCGCTTTCTGGAAAGCACAAAACAACCCCAAGTGGAGAAAAGCCACCTTGGGACCAGAATGGGCCAACACACCAAACCACCACGGCCTAGGCCCACTCCACAACCGACCAGATAGTTGGTCGGGGGAGGCGGCACCCTGGCGCGGCCTCGCCAGGGGCGCGCGCGCCCTCCTCTCTGCCGCGTGGGCCCAGCCGGCTGGAGGCAGTGCAATCAATGCCAAGGGAGGTCGGTGCGCGGTGTACCTTCCATTTCTACCCCGAAACCGACCTGAGCAAGATATAAAAGGGGAGAAGAAAAGAGTTTCACACACACATCATTTGGAGCCTCTCTCTCTCACTTGTTCTTTAGCTTAGTACTAGTTAAATGCCCGTGCGTTGCTACGGGTACAAAACATGACATGATATACGACCCTATGGGGAGAAAATCTCATGTTGTCATAAATGTCCATGCAATGAAATGAGAGCACAATAATATCATGACAATATGACATACATTGCAATAGGAACCAAAATAACGTCATGACAATTTTAAGTTTAATCTTATGCTGTACAATTCCATCTCAACCCTTATAGCTACAATGGGCAGCTGATGCACAACCTTATTTCATTCTCTACCGATTGTGACCAATTCACAACTAAGACGACAGCGTTTTTATTGTGTCTCGGATTAGTGGTGCGACCATACAATGACCATACAAACGGTGCCTGGAGCTTGTCGCCACCAAAGTTGAGAAATTATATTCAAGGAATTACCACTTCATCCACCTGACAAATAGCCAGCTATTTTGTCCGATCCGTGCAATGGGAAAAAAATTGCTTCACCATTACAAATCTTTTCTCCAATTTTCAACACATTTTTCTAACACTAAATGCACCAAATGAGCGTGGAAAGAGCGAATCGAAGTTAAACATTGCAGTTTTCTCTAGGTCATTTCATTTACAGAGAGTAGCCTTACTTCAATATTTGTTAGCCAAACATTCAGGAAAAACTGAGCAGGCCAAATGCTATCACAAATATTATGTATTGTCAGACAAAAGATAGTAAACAATTTGAGAGAATCGTGAGGATGAGTAATTGGCCATCAACAAATGCAGGGAACTTAGGGGCCGTACATGGTTTCACTACTCAATATATTTTTGAGCCAAACATATATCAGTGTCGGTGTTTCGTACCACGGGGGGTATAACACCAACGAGTAAATTTCTATGCGTGCTCCCTAATCCGGATGGTGATGCAAGGACACAAGTGTTTATCCTGGTTTAGGCAAAGAATGCCCTACGTCCAGCGGAGGGGAGAGATTTGTATTATCTTGCACCGGGGTGCTTGTACAGGGGTGACTACAAGCGGGACTTAGCCGTGAATGAGGATAAACACTTGTGTCCTTCTTGCATCACCATCCGAATTAGGGAGCACGCATAGAAATTTACTCGTTGGTGTTATACCCCCCGGGGTACGAAACACCGACAGTTGGCGCGCCAGGTAGGGGTACTACGTGTTTTTCGCTCGATTCCCGCCATTTTCTGGATGGCATCACCCGTTTCCTCGCTTCCGTTTGCCACGGTAATCTGGTTTGGGAGTTTACAGTTCGTGTCGCTCGGCTCAGGCTACGACATGGCTCTGCTCTCGATCGGAGAACCAAGTGGGGGACGCGCGTCACCTCCACGTGCTGGTGGAGTCGCGCGTAGGCCACGCCACCATGGCTCGCCGCCAAGGCACAGGCGCCACCAGCACCAGCCTCGTCGCCAGCCCACGCAGGGCTCTGAGCACGCTGCTCGCGTACCCTCCCAGTCGGACGCCGTTGCACACCCAGCAGGGATGCCGAGTGCGCGGCAGGGGGCAGCGCGTGGGCAGGGGGTTCTCGACGTAGACCCTGGCTTCACGTTCGCCATGCGCTCGCCGAGAGAGCCCGGCGTGGCCCCTCGAGCACGCGCACGGCCAACGTTGCCCAACCTGTTGCCGCACGGGCTCTACCGAGCATGTCACAGGCTCCAGTTTGGGCTCACCAACGCCGCCACTACGTATGCCAACGAGATCCGGACGGCCATGGGACCGCAAGAGGGGAGCCCCGGCCCCCTCCTGCGTGCCACCATGGACTTGGAGATTGTATGGCCGGCGTCAGTAGACCGCGGGTTTGACAGAGCACCTGGCTCGCAACGCCGCAACACGGTCGGGGATATGCGCCGCTGGATCGAGGAAGAGAGCACGGGGAGGCCCTGGACGCCGTCCAGCGCTAACCCAGACTCCGACGACTCGGACTCAGGATGCTATGACCCGGCTCGCGAGTGTTTTCATCTCGACGGCGACGCCCCGTCAGATGAGGAGACCAGAGATGGCGCCGCCGCGGCTGTCCCTACAGCCAACCGGGCAGACGTGACGCCAGCGGTCGGAACATCAGCAGCTGGAGCCTTGCAGGTGATCGAGCCGCGCGGACCGCCACCACAAGCCCAAGATAACCAGCGACCTGAAGACGATGCTCGAGCGGCACAATGGGCCCAGCTCAGAGAGATCGAGGCCAAGATGAATGAGGAACGCGCAAATCTGGAGCTGCTCAAGCGCGCGCTTGAGCAGAACCATCCGCCCCCTCCTCGAGCTCTGGGTGCTCGAGGAAAGGCACGAGGCGTCCTCAACCGCATCGTTAATGATGGGCAGCCAGAAGTGTCGCCTGAGCCTGCCCACTTCCCTCGAGCAAGTCAGAATGTACTTGCGGCGGCCATGCTGCTGCGAGACATGCCCGCCCTCGAGTCCGCACGCGTTGCGGATGCGAGATGAGATCCAGGGGCTCCTTCAAGTCGCGGCCGTCCAGCAGGCCGAGAGCTCAGCCTCGAGACAGCGTGAGGCAGCCCCAGAGCAACCACGGCACGAGCGGGAGGGTTCCATCCACCAAGAGGCACCCCCTCGAGGTGGTAGAGCCCCCGCTCGAGATCGCATCCTCGACAACCGCACGCCTCAAGATGCGCGTCATGACATCAATGACAACCGACGACACAAGGCTGCGGGTGCCGAGGACCGTGGCTACAAGGCCCATCGAGGGGGGCGTTACGACAGTGACGAGGACCGGCAGGCTCCCGAGAAGCCGGGCCCTCGAGTCTTCAGTCGAGCAATCCGCAACACACTGTTACCTAACCCGTTTCGACCCCCCACGAGCGTGGTCAAGTACAACGGGGAGACCAAGCCAGAGCTCTGGCTGGCCGACTTCCGGCTGGCCTGCCAGCTGGGAGGGGCTCGAGAGGATAAGGCAATCATACGCCAGCTCCCTCTGTTTCTCTCTGACACCACTCGACGGTGGCTCGAGGAGCTTCCCCCCAATCGAATCTACGATGGGACCGACCTGGTCCAGATTTTCGAGGGGAACTTCAAGGGTACATACATCCGACCGGGTAACTCGTGGGATCTCCGCAACTGTAAGCAAAATGCCACGGAGTCCCTCAGAGACTTTGCTCGACGTTTCTCCAAGCTGCGCACTGAGCTACCGCACATCCCCGATCACGACGTCATCCTGGCGTCCGTCTCGGGCACCACGTGCAGAGAGCTCGTGCGGGAGCTCGGGCGCAACCGCCCAAAGACGGTCGACGAGCTCATGGACGTCGTCGCCGACTATGCTGCCGGCGACGAGGCCGTGGGAGCCTTCTTTGGCGGAGCTGGGAACAAGCCCGCTCCACCCCCAGGGGACGGTGAGGGCCCGAGCAAGGACAAGAAGAAGAATCAGAAGAAGAAGAAGAAAGACAACCAGCAAGGCAAGCGCGCGGTCGTGGAAGGCGAGGTGGCCGCAGCCGAGCGCAAGAAGCCTAGACTCCCTCCGGATGGGGGCGTCTTCGACAAAATGCTTAAGCAGCCGTGCCCCTACCACAAGGAGCCGGCCAAGCATAACCTCGAGGACTGTCGCATGCTTCGAAGCTACTTCAAGAAGCTCGGCGTCGTCAAGGACGACGACAAGAAGGGCAAGGGTGGAAACGATCAAGCCAACGACAACGACGACAATGGGTATCCGCCCATCACCGAGTGCTACATGATCTACGGCGGCCCAACCACCCAGATGATACGTCGAGAGCGGAAGGCCGAGCGCAGGGAGGTTTTCGCCCTGAAACCCGCCACGCCTCAATTCCTCGACTGGTCGGATGCTCCCATCATGTTCGACCGTGATGATCATCCAGAGCACGTCACCAATCCTAGCGCATACCCTCTCGTCGTCGACCCGATCATCCTCAACGCCCGCTTCACCAAAGTTCTCATGGATGGAGGCAGCAGCCTCAACATCATCTACATGGAGACCCTCACGCTGCTCGGCCTCACAAGAGCTCACCTCCAGCCGAGCGCCGGGGGCTTCCACGGAGTGGTCCCTGGCAAGAAAGCGCTCACGATCGGCCGCATTGACCTCCCCGTTGTCTTTGGGACACGCTCGAACTTCCGTCGAGAGGTCATAACTTTCGACGTGCCCAGTTTTGAGGGGACCTACCACGCCATCCTGGGCAGGCCGTGCTACACCCGGTTCATGGCGATCCCCAGCTATGCCTACCTCAAGCTCAAGATGCCGGGACCAAAAGGAGTCATCACCGTCAACTCCACGTACGAGCACGCCTACCACTGCGATGTGGAGTGCGTTGAGTACGGGGAATCACTGACGAACGTGATGGGAGCATCTGAAGACTTAGCCATGATGCTCGATCACATGGCGGCTGGGCCCTCTGCTCCAACACCCAAGCGACAGGCCGGCAACTTCGAGCCCGCTGAAGACACCAAGATGATCCCGCTCGACCCAAGCTCCTCGGGGGAGAAGACGCTGGTCATCAGTGCCTCCCTCGACAGCGCATAGGAAGCAGTGCTCGTCGACTTTCTCCGTGCAAACGCTGACATGTTTACGTGGAGTCCCTCGGACATGCCTGGCATACCGAGGGATGTCGTCGAGCACGCCTTGGAGATCCGTCCCGATTCGAGACCTGTCAAGCAACGCCTGCGCCGCTTCGACGAGGAGAAGCGCAGGATCATCCGTGAGGAGCTCGAGAAGCTCGAGAAAGCCGGATTCATCAAGGAGGTACATCATCCTGAGTGGTTAGCTAATCCTGTATTGGTAGAGAAAAAGAATGGAAAAATGAGGATGTGTGTAGATTACACTAGTTTAAATAAAGCATGTCCCAAAGTCCCATTTCCTTTGCCTCGAATAGATCAAATCGTTGATTCCACTGCGGGTTGCGAAGTACTTTCCTTTCTCGACTCCTACTCTGGCTACCACCAAATCAAAATGAAGGAGTCCGACCAGCTCGCGACTTCATTCATCCACCCCATGGGCATGTATTGTTATGTCACAATGCCTTTCGGCCTTCAAAACGCTGGGGCAACATATCAGCGCTGCATGCTCCATGTCTTTGAGAAACACATAGGAGAGACCGTCGAGGCCTACGTCGATGACATCGTTGTCAAGACTCGAAAAGTAGAAAACCTTGTCGCGGACCTCAAGTTGATGTTTGGATGCCTCCGGGCTAAAAATATCAAGTTGAATCCCGAGAAGTGTGTCTTTGGTGTGCCTCGAGGCATGTTGTTAGGGTATATCGTCTCCCAGCGCGGCATCGAGGCCAATCCCGAGAAGGTCGCGGCCATCATGAGAATGGGGCCAATTCGAGACCTGAAAGGGGTGCAAAAGATCACTGGATGCTTAGCTGCACTCAGTCGGTTCATTGCGCGCCTGGGAGAAAAAGCCTTGCCTCTGTACCGGCTCCTCAGAAAATCCGAGCACTTTGCATGGACACTTGAAGCAAAGGTGGCCCTCTCAAAGCTGAAGAGCATGCTCACATCTCCTCCTGTGCTCGTGCCGCCTCGGCCGACTCGAGACGGCATACCCGCCGAATCCCTCCTCCTCTATGTTGCCACAACCACTCAGGTGGTCAGCACAGTCATAGTGGTCGAGAGGCAGGAAGAGGGGCACGCGCTCCCCGTCCAGTGGCCGGTGTATTTCATCGGTGAGGTGCTCTCGGATGCCAAAACTCGGTACCCTCAAATCCGAAGCTGCTCTACGCAATCGTCCTCACCCGTCGAAAACTCCAAGCACTATTTCCTAAGCCACCGGTGACGGTAGTGTCATCATTCCCACTTGGTGAAATTATCCAAAACCGGGAAGTAGTGGGTCGAATCGCCAAGTGGTCGGTCGAGCTCATGGGCGAGACCATCACTTACACCCCACGAAAAGCTATCAAGTCTCAAGTCTTTGGCTGATTTCATCGCCGAATGGTGACATCCAACTCCCCCGGTCCGGATCCAGCCGAGCTGTGGACCATGTATTTCGACGGGTCACTTATGAAGACCGGGAGCGGCGCGGGCCTGCTCTCCATCTCACCCCTCGAGTACACATGCGTTACGTGGTGCGCATCCACTTTGCCGCCTCGAACAACGTGGCGAGTATGAGGCGCTCGTTACGGGTTGCGCATTGCCATCGAGCTTGGGGTCCGATGCCTCGATGCTCGAGGCGACACGCGGCTCGTTATCGATCAAGTGATGAAAGCCTCGAGCTGCCATGATGAAAAGATGGAAGCGTCGCAATGAGGTGCGCAAGTCGGAAGCCGGCTTCCATGGTCTCGAGCTCAACCACATCCCAAGGCGCTTCAACGAGGCCGGCGGACGAACCGGCCAAAATCGCTTCATCTCGGGCGCCGCTACCCCTAGACATCTTCTCGAAAGATCTTCACGAGCCATCCGTGAAGTGGGACTCGAGGGCTGGGCGGGACCGGCCGTTGAGCTGCTCCTACGACCGAACCCCCTCGACGGGGCCACGGTCATGGAGATCGACCATGTTACAAGCCCACCAAGCGGCGGCGTGCACCATTCCTCGAGTATCTCATTCGAGGAGCGCGGAAGAGGATCGAAGGATCGAACGGAGGCAAGGCGACTAGCTCGTCGAGCCAAAACTTATGTCCTTTACGGGAAGGACAGAGAGCTCTACCGCCGCAGCCCGACCGGTATACTTCAATGGTGTATCTCGATCGAAGAGGGCAGGAAACTGCTCAGAGACATGCACTCGGGGGCTTGTGGCCACCACGCTGCGCCAAGAACCCTTGTCGGGAACGCATTCCATCGAGGCTTCTACTGGCCCACTTCGCAGCCGCTGACGCCATCAAGCTTGTTCGAGCGTGTGAAGGATTCCAATTCTACGCCAAGCAAACGCATCTTCCAAAGCACATGCACTCCGGATGATCCCCCTCACGTGGCCATTTGCGGTCGGGGACTCGATCGGTCGGACCCCTCAAAAAGACGACGGGAGGCTACACCCACTTGCTCGTGGCCATCGATAAGTTCACCAAGTGGATCGAGGCCAAGCCCATCACTAACATCGATCGGAGCGGCGGTTGAGTTCTTCACCGACATCGTCCATCGCTTTGGAGTCCCCAACGTCATCATTGCGACAATGGCACCCGGTTCACGGGCAAAAAGTTCTTGGACTTCTGCGATCGGTACCACATCCATGTGAACTAGTCGGCGTCGCCTACCCTCGAACTAATGGCCAAGTCGAGCGTGCCAACGGCATGATTTTGCGGGGCTAAAGCCAAGAATTTTCGACCGCCTCAACAAGCACGGCAAGAAGTGGGTAGCGAGAACTCCCATCGCCCCGTGGAGTCTACGAACGACCGAAAGTCGAGCCACCTTTGGGTTCACCCGTTCTTCCGGTCTATGGGTCCGAGGCCGTCCTCCCCACCGATCTCGAGTATGGGTCCCTCGACTTAAGGCCTACAACGAGCAAACTAACGAGGAAAGACTAGCTAACGCCGTCGACTAGGTTGAAGAGGCTCGAGACACGGTGCTCCTACACTCTGCGCGCTACCAGCAAAAGCTGCGGCAGTATCACGAGAAGAACGTACGCAAGAGGGATTTCGAGGTCGGCGATCTCGTGCTCCGTCGACGCCAAGATAACAAGGGGCGCCACAAGCTCACTCCTCCTTGGGAAGGCCCGTTCATCGTGGTCGAGGTGCTGAAACCGAGGACGTACAAGTTAGCCGACGAGAACGGCTCGACCCTCACCAACGCGTGGAACATCGAACAGCTACGTCGCTTTTTCCCCTAGGCCTCGATGCCTTGTACATTTTTTCTCATTCCAAATGTACCGCTAGTATGAATGAATAAAAACCCTGCAAATCAGTTTCCTACTTTTTGTTTGTTCGTATGCAAGGTGGGCTCGACTTTGTTTTCACAAAGCCAAGCCCCCCTCGGGGGTAGACCAGGGGGGGACCCCCCTGGAGTCCTCGAAAAAACGCACCTAGTTTTTTCCAAAAAAGACGCTCGATGCAACCTTTCTCCTCCTCGCCTCGAAATTTTTCATAAGCTAAGCATCAGCATCACCTCGAGCTCTTCGAGTCGGGACGATCGAGCACAGGGCTTCCCACGCTTCCGAGCTATGGCACCCCAACTCATCTCCCCTCGAAGTGGTTCGAGCGCAACGCTAGCACTTAGTTGAAGAAAAATAAAGGCAGGAAGCGAAAAGTAATATGGAGCACAAGGGAAAAACTAGAACAATAATAAAAATCTGAGCATCACGATTTAAGGCCACTTGGGCCGTTTCCATGGCCAAAATACTTGTTTTCTTACAAGGGCCTTGTTGCCCAGATTTTGGCTCGCAGGCCGGCTAAAAACTACTCCACCTCAGGCGGGAGGACTTCTCGCAGCAGATCGCCTCCAAGACGGGCGCCCGGCTCCTCAGCCTCGGCCTTGAGCTGCTCGATCCGGGGGTTGACCCCTCCTTCTTGCTCGCCCTCGGCTTAGGTGAAGCCGCTTGAAACGGCCTCCATCCCGGCCCGGGCGTCCTCCCTCGAGATGCTAAACCCCGAGTAGAAGACGGCCATAGTCCGGCGCGCAGCGAAGACGAGGTCTTCTTGGATACGACCCCGCAGAGAGGCGCCGAACTCACGGACCCGGCTAGCGTAGCTCTGGCCAGCATCCGGCCCCTCGACGTCCACCACCGGCGGGAAGCCCCAGTTGGCGCTAAGGGTGTCGATGGCGCCAGTGATGTGGGCCTTGGCTGAGAGCACGCCGTCAGCCAGCGCATGGGCTGACTTTGCGTCCTCACGCGATTCCACCAGGTCCGCCTCCAAACCTGAGAAAGAATGATGAAAATGAGATACTCGAGCAATGCGCAAGAACCGCGTAGAAAAAAAAGGTTAGAGGGCCCGGACTACTTACGGGTGCAGTGGGTCGAGAGCCCTTGCTCGCGCTCGAGTGCCCGCGCGAGCTCCGTCTCCTTCCTCTGAAGGGCGCGCTCGACATCGCGCTTTTCCGTCCGCAGCTCCTCATAAGCCTTGCCGGCACCTGGATGGCGAGGTCCTTGTCCGTCACCACCTGACGGAAGTTGACTACCTCCGTCTGGAGACCGCTCGACCGCTTCTTCTCCGCTTCGAGCGCGCTGGCAAGCGCCTGCAGTTCCTTTGTATATGCCTCGACGTTGGCCTTGTCCTTCTGGAGCTGCTCCATGTCCCGGCATTTGGCCCTATAGCTTTGCAGCGCCGTAGCTGCGTCCTTCTTGAGCTGCTCGAAGACTTCGTGCAGCTACGCGTACTTCTGATGAGCGGCCTCCACCTCCTGCGCGGCTTGGGCAAGCTTCTCGCCCGCATCCCGCTGTGCTGCCTCGGCCTTCTGCGCCACCCGAGCGAGCTCATCTTGAGCATTCTTGGCACCTTCCTTGGCGGCGTCTAGGGCGGCGTTGGCCTCTCGAAGGAGCCGAGCAAAGCGGTGCCGCTCGCCCTCAGTGTCTTGCCCCATTTGCACGTACCGCCGGATTTCGTGCTCGCTCTCTTGCGTGGCCCGGATGTGTGTAGATTTGGTGTATGAGCGGCTCTGCGTCGTCTGAACCGTGAAGGGGAAGCATTAGATCATACATCACGACAAACTAAAAAGAAGGGCAACTAAAGTACTCACAGAGAGAAGCCGGGGCATGTCCTCAGAGACGAGCGACAAGGCGGTCTTCAAGGCGTTCTCGAGCCACTGCCGGCGCTCCTCGGTCTCCGCATGCGCCTCGAGCTCCTTCTGATCGTTCATCACGATCGGAGGGGCCTCGTGGTCGAGGGGGTCGGGGAGCACCAGCGGCGGCCTTTCCCATAAGGGGAACTCCTCCCGCATCTCCTTGTCGACGGAGGAGTGGAGCCTCCTCACCGCCTCCAAATCGACGCCCGCTGTCACCACCCGTTCTGCCAAGGTCGTCGGGCGTTGCGGCTAGCTCCAGAAGGAGGATGCCTCCTGGGCGAGCGCCCGCGCCTCGACCCGCCTCCGCTCTTCGATGGAGACGTCGGTGGGCTCGGTGGGCCCGAGACCGACCGACCGCATGTGGCTGTCGACGATGGCCGCCGCCGTCTGCTTCCTTTGGGCTTCCTCCCATTGGTTGGCGTCGGTCATGTCCTCGAACCACACCTCGCCCGTTTCTGAGTCAGGCACGAGGTGGGGCACCAGGTCCCCCAGCAGCTACAGAGGCTGCGGCGGCGCCTGGTACGGCACCAGACGGAGCTCCCGCTCGCCGCCCTGGCGCTCATCGCCGCCTGCAGCAGTGGGCTGCTCCGCTCGCTGCCCCACCTGCAGCCGTTGCTCCTCTAGCTCAGCCCGCTGCTCCACCTGCGGCTGACGCTCCTCGATGCCTGCGGCGGCAGATTGCTCCGCCTGCTGCTCCACTGGCTCCTCCGCCTTCTCCTCCTCTTGCGTAGCGGCGGGGTGCTCCTCGAGCGCCCCCTCTCGAGCAGCAGTTTGGGCCTCCCCGTCCTCGACCCTTTGCCCGGCAGGGGCGTCGACCTCCATATCCCGAGGAGGCGTTGGGGCCCGGCTCAGCTGAGGCTCAGGCGCCATTCCCGCCTCCTGCATCTCCACATCCCCACCGCCCGATCGGCGGGCCGCCGGCGTCTCCTCCTCCTCCTTCTCCCGCGCTCCTCCTCGGGCGCGGCGCAGCCGGTGGCCGGGAGGACTTGGCGCCCGAGCTCGGACTCTCGTCTTCGAGCATGATGGGCTGCTGCTCCGATCCAGCCCCCGTCGCCGGAATAGATGTCACCGGCTCTGGCGCCATCGCCCCTTTGTCGCCCGCCGTCGCGTCGCCCAGCGCGCCTAACGACGATGGGATCTTGAGCGGGAGGGCGGTCGAGGCTGTGGTGGTGGTGGCGTCCTTCTCCCCCGTAGCCTTGGTCACGGCCCCGGCACCTGCACGGGACGCAGCTGCCATCAGCTTGCCACGCCTAAGTGCATCCTTGGCCCGCTCTAACCAAACTGGAGTAGAAGGAGGAAGGGTCACTCCACCTGGCATCGACGGGGTGCCGCTCGACCCTCCTGTGGTCCTCAGCCTCTTAGTAGGTAGCATGGGGGGGAGGGATGGTAACGTCTGCAGGGGGCGCTTCGTCCTAAAAGAAAGAGAAAAACAAAAATTCACTATGACAAAACACTCACACGCGAACAAAAGAGTGCAATAAGGGATAGGTCGACCAGAAGACTTACCCTGCGGTCGAGGTAGCGCTGCTCGAACCATCCGGCTTGCTCGAAGCGCTCGGGGGCTTCCGAGCCTCAGGCACCCCCCTCGAGGACTTGGGGGCCTCGAGCCCACCGCTGGTGCCGCTCGGGGGCTCTGACACCTTGGCGGCCGCCCCCGTTCTGGCCGACTCCTTAGCCGGGTCGGGCACGGCGTCCCTTACGGGATCCTGGGTCCTGCGGGTCGAGGTCCGCTCGGCCCGGGCCTGCCGCCTGGAATGAGCCGGCGTTGCTCGCCGGGCTGCGCAAAGTTGAAGTGCGCACATTTGCAGCCTCATGCTTCGCCGGGTGTGCGCGCCCATTGAAGAAGAATGGTGGCGGGAGGAAGAGTCCCGCCGCGTCGAGATGGCGCCCGCCGCCATGGCAAGAGCGGCGGGGCGACTCCTCGCGCCGCTCGCTTGAGCCGGCGACGGCGAGCGAGCGCGGTGGCTGGAGCGTTGAGACGCCCCGCCGCCTTGCCCGGGCCGGCGACGGCGTTCGAGCACCGCGGCTCGACGACTCCTCCTGCTGGCCTGGCAGAACCAGCGACGAGTTGTCGCGCGAGGCTCCGGGCGCCAAAGTTAGCTCCTGCACGCGAGAGCAAGGAGGCGTCGGGGCTCGAGTGGTGGTGGTGCCATCGCCGTCGGCCGCCTCGTCGTCTTCCCGACATTATCGCCCTCGCCCTCGTCGGTCGACTCGAGACTAGAGCTCCGGTCGGTCGGGTCCGCCGCGGACGCATTTCACGCGCCCGGCGGCACCTAGCCTTATGCTTCGAGTCTCCTCTAAGTCACGAGCTTTCTTTGCTCTCTCTTCCCTTTCGAGAGCACGGCGGCGTGTTCTCGTTCGCCCTCGAGGCGTCTTACCTCGTGGCCGGCGCGTCCTCCTTCACCGGGGCCTCGACTCCGCGTGGTCGTTGATATTCGGAAAAAAAGAACAGCCTCGATAAGGATCGCTCGAGTAAAAGAAACGACGAAAGAGGATCTCGAAAAAAAAACTCACAAAGCCCGCGCAGGTTGAAGGCCGGACGCTTGCGGAAGAGGCCGACTTGGGTCTCGCCGGTTCCTCCCACCGTCAATCGCGTCGCGCACCCGAGCCACGATTGTGGCGACCGGGTGGGGCGCGTCCGACATCCTGCTGGCCGCGAGCACCGCAGGATCGGTGTCCTCCGTCATCTGGTCGAGCCGTAGCGGGCGCTCGGCGAGCGGGAGCACCCGGCGGCTGTGGAACTCGGCAACGACGTGCGCGATGTTGAAGAAGAGGTTGCCGGACCTCCGGTTGCGGAGGCTCGAAACAGCGTTGAGCAGGGAGTCCATGCGGGGCTGGCGCGCCTGCGGCTGGCCGTGCATCCAGTTGAAACCAGGCACGGTTAGCACGGCGCCGGTGTACTCCGGGAAGAGGCCCTCCTCGTTGCGGAGGTAGAACCACTCCCGGTCCCAGCCGGCGTTGTTCGACACCCACGCGCCGGATAGCCAGCACTCCTTCCTCTTCAGCCCGATCGAGCAGGAACCCGCTCGAACGTAGCGGGGGACCTTCGATTTCTTCTTCTTCTCCTCTTCCTCCTCATTCTCCTCATCCTCCTCCTCGTCACCGTCATCACCGTCGTCGTCGGCGGCCTCCTTGTCTTTCACCGCCTTGGTGAAGAGCGTCGCCTTAAAGATGTGGGTGAACAGGTCCCACTGCGGCGCCATACCCAGATACCCCTCACACACGACGGCGTGAGTAGCCGCGTGCGAAATAGAGTTGGGGTTGAAGTGCTGGAGCTCAACCCAGAAATGATGGGGAAGCGCCCGCATGAAGCGGCTCGGCCGCGCACCAAGTCCCCGCCAGTGGAACTTGATAAAACTCAGGATGTAGCCCGGCGGGGGATTGGGCTCGAAGTGGTCGTCGTCCGGCACTCGCCACTCCGGTGTCCCCTCTGCCGGATTGGGCGGAAGCAATCCGCCATTGACCAAGTTGATCAGCATCGCCTTGGTCACCGTGGACCGAGGCCACGGAAGCGCCTCCTCCATCACCACCGGCGTGGGAGGCTTGGCGGCCTCCTTGCCTTTGCCCTTGCCTTTTCCACCGGCACCCGACCGAGCTCGACCCGTCTTCCGCCTGACCTCCCCATGTCGGCGACGGGAGCGGGACGGTGGAGCAACGACGGCGGTGGAGCACGAGGAACGGTGGCGCAGAAAGCAGGCACGGTCGTGGGCTAGAGCGGCGCTGGCGGTCGCTGGCGGCGGCGTCGGCGGTTGCGGATGATGACAGCGGTGGATTGGATCTAAAGCAGAGCGCAACTGGCGGCGTGAGCGGCAAGAAGGGCGAGAATGCGGGAAAGAAGAACCGGGAGCCCACTCTTCCAAATTTATAGAGCTCAAGCCGATCCGCGTGAATCGCATCTGACGGCCCAGATTGCACCATCCAACGACCGCGCGTCCCCGGTGGACTCGGCTAAAAAACGGTAACCGTATTTATTGCCCTGACAAACCGCCACCTACCTCCACTTACAGGGCGCACGCGTCGCGAGACGGAGCTTGAACCGTCACCAAGCCACGATCGTCATGATGCGCCGGTTTCCGCCTAAAAAGGCGCGCCACTTGCAACGGACGGATGCACCTCGAACAGGCGCGGTGACGGGACGTCTCGACAGACGGTTCCTTACATGGTAAGAAAACCAGGGACCCCGGTCCCACAAGTAAGTCTCGAGGGAGCGGAGGCTGACCCATGGACGGGTTCGAACAGCCGCCCTCGAGCACCCGAGTTAGGGGCGCCTATGGGAAGGAACCCTCGAAAGGTTCCGCTCGAGAAGGAACCCTCGAACCCAGATGGCGTGTCCAAGGCGGGGCACTAGGTATCCAAGAGATCTCGTCGACGGGAGGCACTCGAGCCACTGGTCCCCTCGAACGGGGCCGGTCCTCTGGAAACTAAGTGCCCAGCTCTAATGAGAGCGCCCCCGGGCCACGAAGCCGTCTCCCCTCGAAAGGAGGCGAGCTCTCACTTGGATTACCTGCTACCAGCTCACTGGGACGTCTGACGCTCGCTCAAACATGAGTAGCACCAGACTTCCCGCCACTTGGATCTGATCCAAGGGATTCCGCGAGGAACGGGATTATGACTCAAGCTCGGCCGCTCGAGGCGTGGGGGCTCGAGTCATACTAACGACCTCCCTCGACATGGGAGGAGTATGGGACGCTCGGGGGCTCGAAAAACCCTTGAACACCCTTCCCTTGTGCTACTACTGTCGGGTACCTAGATTATGGGGCCTCTAAACCTTGGGGGTTAGAGATGAATAGAACTATCACTGTCTTCCCCTAATCTCTTACCTAAAGAAAACACACAATCGTACAGGGCAGGCCCATGAACGGGCTCGAGCCACACAACATGGCCCAAACAGCTGTCTCGAGGTGAACTTGTCTGACCCCACAAAAATGTTATGGAGAATCCCTCGAGCGAACGGCGCCTCGAGCGGACCGGCCACCCCACGAAAAATCTCCCAGACGTCCGTACAGGAGCATTTAATGCCTCCAACCACTTCCTGCCTAACTCCATGGCTACAGCAGCAGTCACAGTGTGCAAGGTACCGATCCCATCAGCTTTTACCGCCCATACCCTGCAATCCAAGATGCTCAGTGGCACTATTATACTGTGCTGAGCACTGTGTCCTGTACAACACCCCCTCGAGACACAATAGTCAACTCTCAAGTCCGCATTTCCCGTGGCTCGGTCCCATCACCAAGGACGTCTACTCCTCGAAGGCATCCCTCGAAGCAGTCATTTATTGCTCGGGAAATGATGACTGATACGGCAGAGCACGTCACGCATAGTCTCCTGTCTCCCCCACCTCGACGACCATAAGCAGAGTTTCAGGAGAAGGACGAGCAAGCCATCATTGCCCACGTTGCTACAGTCTTGGACCGGACCAAAGCAGGCCTCTATAGTCTTGACGATGCGATCCACGCCCATACCTCGACGTCATCACTACCTCTGCCCTACCTACTGTGTACACCCGAGCCTCCCTTTGGCCTATAAAAAGGGTCACCGGGGCTTAGTATAGGGCACGACACAACACATCGATTCACACACTCTCGCTCTCACAAACGCTCAAGTCTCTACGACTCACTTGTATCCACCCCTGTACAAGCACTTCGGTGCAAGATAATACAAGTTCATCTCCCCCCCTGTACGTAGGGCCTTCTTTGCCCGAACCAGGATAAATCCTTGTGTTCTTCTTGCATCACCATCCGGATAAGCGAACACGTGGCGTAAATTCACTAGTTGGTGTTAGACCCCCCGGTTTCGAAACACCGACAGTTGGCGCGCCAGGTAGGGGAAGCGGGTGTTACTAACGATTTCTCGCTTTTTTCCGGATGGAAGATTCCACTTCCACGCTTCCGCGTGCCACAATCATCTGGTTCTGGAGTTTGGAGTTCATGTCGCTCGGCTCGGGCCAGCACGTGACTCTGCTCTTGGTCGGTGACTCGAGTAGAGGCCGCAACACACCCCCACGATCAGTAGGGGCGCTGCGCCGACCACGCCACCACGGTCCTCCCAGGAAGAGGCATCACCGTCGCCACCATCAGCGCCAACCTGCACCCAGGGCGGCGTCGTCTGCGTTTCCCCCATCCTCGGCATTGAACGCAGGTCTCCCCGCAAGGGACTTGCCCAGCTCACGCCCGGGGTCGGGGAACGCGTCGGCGGGCCTCGGCCGGGACGCCGACTTCGCCTTGGCCATGCGCGCGCACGTCGAGGGAGCCAGCGAGGCCCCCCCCCCCAATGCGCGCATCGCCATTGCCACCTAACCCGCCACTGAACGGGACCTATACGACCCGTCGACAGCTTCTGTTCGGCCTCACCAACGCTGCCACAACGTACTCTGTGGCGATACACGCCACAATGGGCGCGCACGGGGATGGCTCGGAGGCTCTCCTGTGCGCCCCAGGCCCGAGGCACTACACCCACGGTGCCATGCAACGGCAGCTCAAGGAGAAGCCACGCTGGGAGCCGCGCACCTTCTACTCCCGTGTCTTCGACCTCGACCTCGACCACTATGACATATGGTGAAGCCGGGAACGCACGGGCTGGCGGACAGCAGAGACCTTATCCTCGCCAACACATAAAGCCTCAAAAGCAGCTACGTCACTCTTATCTCTAGGCCTCGAGGCCTTGTACATTCTCGTATTTATGTACGCATATCGCACCATGAATGAATAAAAAGTCTACGACCCTAGTACTTTATTTTCATTCGTAACTTGAGGTAGATTCGACTCTGCCCCTCGATGCCTCTCTTTCTTCTACACCTCGAAGTATGCTTCACGACTGAGTAGGAAACGCCTCGAGACCTTCAGGGGTCGAGGGCTGCCAAGCCGGGAACTCTCCTACGCCCCCGGGCTAAGGTACTCCCACTTGCTCCCCGCCCCTCGAGGGACTCGAGCATGCGTCCAAACTTATGTCAAAAAAGTGGAACACTCGGGCCGGTAGAAGCAAGAATGGCTCGGGAAATAAAAGTAACTAAAAAGCATCCATATGCACTTTAGTTCATCGTTGTTCCTGTTCGTAACTGTAAGGTTTGGCTCGCAGGCCACCTCATCATCACCAGGCTCAAGCAGGGAGAACGTCATCTTCGAACTTCTGCGCCAGCCTCGCCCTGAGCGCCTCATGCCGTCAGCTTCTTCTCTGTCGTCCAGTGATCCTGCCATGGATCCTCCGTGACCCGCTGTCCGACCGACAGCTTGATCCGCTCCTCCGCCGACGTCGGCATGGACTTATAGTCCACCGTACCAGTCCGCTCCAGCTGCCTCTGCTGCCGCAGCGTGGTGATGTCACTCCCCTGCTCCACCTCAATGCCGAGGCAGGAGGAGAGTGCGCCGAGATCGCTCGTCTCGAGGCGAGCTGTCGTCTCGCGCTTGGACGTGACGATGTTCACCGCCCGCGCTGCCGTGGCATCGTACACCCCGACGATATCTGGTTCCTTCCCCCGACGTCGGGCGTACAAGGCGTGCTCCTCCAGCATCGCCTCCCGCCACTCGGTGTCGTGCTCCGCAACTACAATCGAGGCTAGCTCCTCCGTCGGAGTTCCTTGAGGCGGAGTCGTTCGCAGCAGAGAGTCTCCGTCGTTCGAGGCCCCCTCGACTTCGGTCGAGACCCCCCTCACGATCGAGTCTCTCTGGCTCGCGGACCGAACTCCTACTGCGATCGAGCCTCCCGGTCGCGCGCTCGACGCCCAGGCCCCGTGGACGGTGTCCATTCCATACTCAGCGTAGCAACGGGCATCCTCCATTTATTTTGCTAGGCCCCATGCACCAAACGGCCATCTTTGTGCCATGGCTAATAATAGTCGATGCGTGCAAGAGGATTTTCAAAAACCATCGTTCACACATGCCACTAGAAAAACCTCCTCGCGTCTCCCTCCATTTGTTCAGTCGGGCCCCACATGCTAATAATAGCAAGCAAAGAAAACGGAGGCCAGCATGTCTCGTATACACACACATCGTATACAAAAACTATCGCTTCGAGCCTTCAAGCTGCCATGCACGAAGACGCGTTCGAAGCCTTTCACTTTGAGCCTTCAATCCACGTATGAAGATGCGCTCGAGGCCGCTGACCCTTACGTGGTCGAGGCCGCGAAAGCCTCCACGCTCGAGGTTTGAGTCCGTCCTCGAGACCACGTTCGAGGCCAAGCTCGAGGCCGTGTTCGAGGCCGTCCTCGAGGCCACGTTCGAGGCTGTGCTCAAGGCCGCTCACCCGTACACGGTCGAGGCTGCTTGCCTGTGTCGAGGCTCGAACCCATCAGCTCGCCCGCACGCGGTCGAGGCCGCCCAGCCTCCGTGCTCGAGGCCGCCCGCCCTTCGCGCAGATAGGTTCGAGGCTCCTCGTGCGGGGTCGGGACCACCACGACCCACGATCGAGGTGCTGAACGCGGCCTGACGAACGTCGAGACCGCTCCATCCCTGCGCCCAAACTGAGCCCAACGCACCGGTCGGCGCTGGTTGCTTCGGTTCCCACGCCGCGACTTCCCCGGTCATGGCTGAAATTCCGCGATCCTCAGTTGCGCCTCCCCGTTCCGCGGCTATGGCCTACCAGCCCTTTAGGCTGCTTCGCCCTTCACTCGAGGTCCCACGATCCTCGAGCGCGGATTCGTGAGACTCGGTCGCGGTCTCCTATTCTGGAGGCGTCCCGCGAGACGAAGCTCGGTCAAGAGGAAATGGCTCCTCCACCTCGGCTGCCGCAGAGTCCTCTGCTTCCCCCACCTCTGGCCGATCCCGTGCCACCTCGTCGGAGGTGACTTCTCGGGATACCACCACCTGCTCCAGCACATCGACCGCGCCAAGACGGACCTGCGCGCACGGCTCGTCGAGATGGACGGCCCTATTGCTTGATCACTTACTCCGCCCATTTGTTCTCTGCTTCATCGTCCTCCAGGGCACAATACGCCCCCATCAACAACGCTTGCTCGTCGTCGCTGTCGTCCTGAGCCAGGCAAACGAGGCGCTCGAGCTTTGATCGATGGCCGCGAGAGAAAGGGCGCTTGGGCTCTTGGCGGCGACGGCGGCAAAAGAAAGGGCGCGGTGAAGAGGGAGAAGAGCGGTGAACCCTACCCCCTCATGTTTTTAGGCATGGGGGCCGAGCGGCGACGGACGGATCCGACGGCAGTGGCGAGTGAATCAGACACGAGGCGACTGACGGATTCCCAAACAGCGAGGTAAAACCGCATTTAATGCGCCTGCTGACCGCCTCCTCAATTCCCGCTGCAGGTACATGCGTCGCGAGCAGGCGCCGAACCGCCGTGGGCCTACCACTACTGCGCCGCTCTAGTCTCCGCCTAAAAAGGAGTGCCCCAACGGACGGGTGCTCCTCGGTAAGCGAAACGACGTGACCCGTCGAACAGACGTTTCCTTCCGCTATAAGGAAACACGGGACAACGGTCCCACCGTACAGTCTCGAGGGAGCAAAGGCTGACCCACGAACGGGTTCAAACAGCCGCCCTCGAGCACCCGAGTCAGGGGCAACCTAGTGGGGAGCCAATACAAGGCCATGCTCGAGAACGAACTCTCGAGGCCCCCATGGACGTATCCAAGGCCGAATACAGTGTGACCAAGGGATCCCTCGAAGGGAGGTAGTCGAACCGCCGGCGTCTGTCGTACGAGGCCGGTACCCTGGTCGCTATGTATGGTGCTTCAATGAGAGTGCTTCCGAGCCTCGAAGTCGTCTCCCCTCGAAAGGGAACGAACTCTCACTTGGATTTCCCGTTACCAGCTCACCGAAGACGTCGAGGCTCATCCGATCGCGGATAGCACGGCGCTCTTCACCCCACGAGTCCGGGCGCAAGGGCTCGTGGGAAGAACGCCATGAAGTAGCAAAGCACCAGCCGCACGGGGCTCGGGGGCTCAACTACACACGGCACCCCTCGACGAAAGAGGGTCGAAAGCAATCGGGGGTTCGACAGCTCGAGTTAACCCCTCGAAAGGGCACTACAGCTCCAGTTAAAGCCAATACCCCTCGACAAAATACAAATATAAGCCCCCAGAAGAGTCCTCCACTCCTCTGGGGCCTCGGGGGCTACCCCCGCGGGGGACGCTCGCGCGCCCCCGCAGAGAGAAAGGAACAAACTCCTACACCTCGAAACCAGCTCTCACCCATCTAGGTACTTTAACTCCACTTCATGATCCCTTGCATGAATCCTCACATTCAAACAAGGGCTCGGGGGCTACTGTCGGGTACCTAGATTATGGGGCCTCTAAACCTTGGGGGTTAGAGATGAATAGAACTATCATTGTCTTCCCCTAATCTCTTACCTAAAGAAAACACACAACCGTACAGGGCAGGCCCACGAACGGGCTCGAGCCACACAACATGGCCCAAACAGCTGTCTCGAGGTGAACTTGTCCGACCCCACAAAAATGTTATGGAGAATCCCTCGAGCGAACAGCGCCTCGAGCGGGTGGGCCACCCCTCGAAAAATCTCCCAGATGTCCATACAGGAGCATTTAATGCCTCCAACCACTTCCTGCCTAACTCCATGGCTACAGCAGCAGTCACAGTGTGCTAGGTACCGATTCCATCAGCTTTTACCGCCCATACCCTGCAATCCAAGATGCTCAGTGGCACTATTATACTGTGCTGAGCACCGTGTCCTGTACAACACCCCCTCGAGACACAATAGTCAACTCTCAAGTTCGCATTTCCCGTGGCTCGGTCCCATCACCAAGGACGTCTACTCCTCGAAGGCATCCCTCGAAGCAGTCATTTATTGCTCGGGAAATGATGACTGATACGGCAGAGCACGTCACGCATAGTCTCCTGTCTCCCCCACCTCGACGACCATAAGCAGAGTTTTAGGAGAAGGATGAGCAAGCCATCATTGCCCACATTGCTACAGTCTTGGACCGGACCAAAGCAGGCCTCTATAGTCTTGACGATGCGATCCACGCCCATACCTCGACGTCATCACTACCTCTGCCCTACCTGCTGTGTACACCCGAGCCTCCCTTTGGCCTATAAAAAGGGTCACCGGGGCTTAGTATAGGGCACGACACAACACATCGATTCACACACACTCGCTCTCATAAACGCTCAAGTCTCTACGACTCGCTTGTATCCACCCCTGTACAAGCACTTCGGTGCAAGATAATACAAGTTCATCTCCCCCACTGGACGTAGGGCCTTCTTTGCCCGAACCAGGATAAATCCTTGTGTTCTTCTTGCATCACCATCCGGATAAGCGAACACGCGGCGTAAATTTACTAGTTGGTGTTAGACCCCCCGGTTTCGAAACGCCGACAATCAGTATCTCGAGAACTTGAATTTAACAACTATCTTAAACCAGAATTTACTAATTATGTTCATTGAAAAATTAGGGTAGGGGTTGTAAATGTATCAGGCACTTGTTTGCACGAAAAAATGACCTCCTTGTGCTCTGTTTCACAATGAGGTGATGATCGAATTTGATGGTTACCTTAGTTTGTGGTGATCACATTGATGTCATTCTTGTTCAACACTATATTCCACTGCAAATATGTATGTTTCCTGCAAAGAGAGTACGGAGCTTGGTATTCTCACAAGTCATGTCACTGCCATCAAGGAGTTGCTATTCTCATGCTTCACCTTGTGCGAAAATATGTATATAACTTTGTCATGCATGACCAAGTTCCATAACAATATCATTCAGCTAATGTAAGTTATGATCCAGTCCGCCGTTGGTTGAAAGAACAATTCGAGAAAAATGCAAGCACAAAAAGAAATAAAACTTGGAGCTTCACTAAAAATCATGAAATTGCCGCCTTGGATATTCTAAATAGTGTTGGGGATGGAGAAAGGGCAGACCAAGAGCCTATTCAAAGAGGAAAACAATTTTCAAGTAATCTGTTATGTACGACAAGGTCTACGAGAGAAAGCAGCAGCGCCAGAATAGTGGCTAGTTGGTCTCAGGTTCAGGTCGGGCACATTGCCCAGTTCAGAGGCCGGGCACGTAGCCCAGCCGGTGAATTAGTTGTAGTCTTATACGTAGAGGATATCCAGGAGATTTGGTTAGCTTGAGTTTGTTAAGAGTTTGTTAGCGAGTCATCGTGTCATGTAAGGACTATAAGAGTCCCAACCAGTTAATGCAAAGGGCTTAGCCCACGATTGAGATTATATCTCCCTTGGGCACCTAGCGGTGCTCTTCTCGTTCCCTATTCCCCATCTCCTGTTGTCGCCGAGATCGATCTCGATCACGGCGCCAGCTCACCGTAAAGCCATACGCCCTCACATGCCTGTAGATCCTCCCGACTTCCTCCGCAGCAAGGCACGTCGTAACATAATCATAATGGATTGTGTTGCCAAATCGATTGTTCCAAGCATTGTCTAAATCTATCCAACAATGAATGCCATCATCTTCTCTGTTGCCGATGGTGTGGACCGAAGCATAATGCAGGAAAATGATCTAAACAATGCCAGCATATGTCGAAAGAAAAACAGAAGAACAGAAAATTAAACTTCTGAGGCACACAATAGCTGACATACAAGATGAGATAGGAGACATCAGAACCAATTATAAGTGCTCTGGTTGTCAAGAAGGATTGACTATTCTTACCATTTTGCTAACATGAAGTAATTGCAAAAATCAAAGGAGTTCCTAGAGCTCGAAAGGAAAGCAGACGTGCTGATAAGCATGGCTGCAATACTAAAAAATATTTACTATGATTATAGTGCATTAGCTGTGGAATGGACAAGTGCTTCATCAACTCATGTGTGTGTGTGCTAAGACCAGCAAGTGTCATGCCGACCAGTGCAAGCAGCAAGCAATTAACTATTTTTAGTTCCATGAGAATTTTCAATCTATTAATTGATCAGAACATCCTTAACAGGTACAAGTTCACCTTAGTTGCACTTTTCATTTTAGTCTAGCAACTTGCCTAGCTAATTGAATACATAGGATATAATCCAAACTTTCAGAAGCTATAGATACTCTTGAAATAGACTAACAGTTACGTAGCTACACACCTACATAGACAATTTTTTTACAATGAATCTCTCAAATTTCTATAGACCTTATGCATCAAGGAAGGGTGCTTACGGTCTCTCTAAAATAATTCACACAGAATGCATAAATACACTACTGATTGAAGTTTGGTCAGCTCTGAGGATTCAGTCCAAAATCTCAAAACTGGAGAAGCACCAACTTTATAGATTGAAAAAGAAAGGAAAAACCTAAATGATTTTCCTGAATTCCGAGCAAAATTGGACATGGCATGTACATGATTTACCCAAGCATAACCAAAGTTACTTGAAACCACGCTATGGTGGTACACAGCTACTCTGTTCAGCTGCAATGTTAAGCAAACAAGGAAGAACCTTTTTTACTTTCGAAAACATCTGATATCCGATACCATTAAGATTCATTGGAGGATATGGATAGTGCAATGCAATGCAAACAGAGTGAAGGTTCAGAGAGCACACACACTTAATCACAGCCAAGGGTAGATGAAAAAATTCCCTAGGAAGACAAATGGATTCACATGTGACTAAATTTAATACCAACACACAAGTCATGCCTTCCTTAATCCCTAGTGGTACAATTTCAGATCGAGAAAAAATACCTTCTACGACTGAACAACTGAACTGAACTCACACCACTAAATCACCTAGCAGCACAGAACTTACCATTGCCCAGAACGAGATACACCACATGAAGGTACAGAGCCATATTCGAGCTTGAATTATTTAGCATTAACAGGTCACAGGCTGGAGCAACAACAACCCATAATTAGAGAGGGGATTAAGGAAGCAACAACAATACCTTCCCTTCTGGATCCCCCGACGCATGATTTCAATCTGGGCACGGATGGAATCCCTCTTACTCGCCTCTGCCTCCTCCCATAAGACCTGGAGCCGGTTGAGGAGGTCGGCGAGCGCCATGGTGGGCACCTGGACGTCGGCGTGGACCTGGTCGACCCCCGTGTGCGCGGTGGCGACCGGGAGGGGGGGGGGTGGTCTGGCCCATGGCGGCCTCAGCGGCGCTGCCAGGTTAGGGCGGCGGTGGGAGGCGCTCCCTGGCGGCCTCGCACGGCGGGAAGGCGGCCGTGCCACGGCGGCGGTCCCTCGGCCGCGGGGTGGGGAGCGCGGGCGGCGGGCGGCAGCCGTCGTGGAGGGCGGCGGCCGGGGATGTTGGCGGGGCGTCGCAGGGGCCGGGCTCGGCGACGGAGGTGAGGTCGTGCGCGGTTACGAAGTGGAGAGGGGAAATCACGGGAGGGACGATATTTTTATTTTTTTCTTTTTACGGGAGACGGGGGAGGTGGGGTTATGGAGCGGGATTATGGAGCCGTGCGCGGGATTACGGAGGGGGGTTATTAGCTTAGTGGTGACGATGACTTTTGATTCCTTTTAGTAGTAAGATAAGACTAGTAGTGTTGGAGCTAGGAGAGCTACCAAGGAGAGCTTGTCTCCTAGGAAGAAGAGATACAACTTGGTAAACATCCATGGAGTGTTCTTCCTTAGTCAAGCTCTCATTCTTTATATATAGCTTGGCATATGAACTAGCGCATAGTTTTGATCATGTTCATCTTGATATGTATGAACTAGGGCAAAGTTCATATGATCAGTTCATAGCATGTTCATCCCTGCTCTTCATCGTTCATATGTTCTATAGGATTAGAGTCCACGATGAGAATGAAGTAACGGTTCAATGTTTTTTCGGGTTTGCCTATGTTCTAGGTCGTCCAACCATAGGGTGGGAGTCCTGGGCGAGCATAGGTAGTTCTCTAGTATGCGGACGTGGTATCCGGATACGAGAGGGCCTTTGAATATAACGGCATGCCACGGTTGAGGGGTAGGCGGCAGGTGGTGACAGCCCTGTCCGTCCCTCGTAATCCCCCACGTCCGCATGTCGTGTAGGAGTTCGTAAATGCCTCTATCAGCTGGCAGACCAGCTACGAGGGTCTCCCTATTACTCTAGGCTCTGACTTGTCTCTAGTCTTGTTTAACATATGACTTAGTTGTTCTACGCATAGCTGTATACGACCAACCTGCTCCGTGTAGATTTATTATTTATTCTTCCCGTTACTTTTATTCCTTATTTCTCTTTATCCTTGAGTTTGGCTCAAGTGTGACACACTATCCTCAAAATACCATTTATCTTACCCCTACATAGCACTAAGGCTTATTTCAATGATATGAGGTTCCATATCCATGTGCTAGAAGTATTTTACACCATGCCTTCCTCTGGGAAAATATAAATAACGATACCCTGATATACTTCTGGGTGAAATGCTACAACGATAGATCTGTGCGCTTGCGGATATTATCTAAAAGATTACGATCTATCACTTGGCGTTCCTTGGTGTGATCACTAGGATATAACAATTCTAGCGATTGCATTAAGGTCTGCCCAACAGGCATTTCTGGTGTCGTCGTCAGGGATAGACCTTTTAACCTATCTCTGATGATTGCGCTAAGAAATATCAACAAGCATTTCTGGCGCCATTGCCGGGGAAGGCATTGGTTAAAATAATCTAGCATGACATGGATATATAACTTCATTAGAAATAGTCCTGGTCTATGCAGGCTAACTTTATGTTTTCTCCTGTTATGGATGAAAATAGGATAGTGTATGTCCGGTTTTTCCCTGCCAGACAATTTCCATCCAAATACGGAGGCAATCCTAAGGAAGAAAAAGCCTAGAGCTTCTTCTTCTTCTGCTACTCCGTCGGCAGCCGAACCAGTCATCATCGCACCATCAGCAACCACCCAAATGATCAAAAGACCCTCCGCGAGTTCTCCGTCCCCGCTGTTGCCAACGTGCCCACCGGGACTATTGTTAATGTACGGACAAAAACTTTGAGCTCAGGACTGGTCTGATCACCATGGTGCAGGGGATTCTGTTTTCTGGACTCCTCCACGAGGATGCCAACGCTCACTTACAGCGCTTCCTGGAACTATGTGACACCATTGTCATCAAGGACATTGAAACGGACGTCATCAGGATCCAGTTGTTTCCTTTCTCCCTTGTGGGGAAAGCGAAACAGTGGTTTTACAAGGACAAGGAAGTCGTGAGCACATGGAGCAAATGCTCCACGGCATTCCTCGTAAAGTTCTTCCCCATGGGCAAAACAAATGCCCTAAGAGGAAGAATTGCCAATTTCCAGTAAACGCAGATGGAACCCATTCCTGAAGCCTGGGAGAGACTTCAAGGTTTCATCCAAGATTGTCCTCATCATGGGATGAAGGAATGGCTGGTGCTCCAAAACTTTTACAATGGGCTCACGCCCATGTCAAAGGGGCACCTCGACGCTACTGCTGGAGGCACATTTCTATCACACACTATTGATAACGCTACGGCGTTAATCAACGAAATGGTAGAAAACCAAGCTTGGGGGGAAGAAAGGGCCCCAACCAAGCAACAAAAAGGCACGCACCATGTGAAGGAGACGGAGGTGCTCGCCGCAAAAATAGACCTACTCTTGCAAAAGTTTGACGAGAAAGCTACCGGAGACGCATCTAGCAACGTCAAAGCCATAGAATCTTGCACAACATGCGAGGTCTGTGGCGATGCCGGACATTCAGTGAATGATTGCCCTGAAAACCGTGAAGAAGCCTCGTACATCAACAACGGGTATCATCAACAGCAAGGAGGTAATAACGGATGGAACAATCAGTCCCATCCACAATATCAAGGTAATTCGAATTACTCTTCCAATTACCATTTGAATCAGCCTACTCTCAAAGATTTAATCCATGGCCAAGCAAAGATCAACGAAAATCTTACCAAAAAGATGCTGGCCAATGACAAAATCTTAGAGAGTATCAATACTAAGATAGAAGGTTTAACTTCTGCTATCAAGAATTAGTTGAGCTTTAACAAAATGATAGAAAGGCAGTTAGCTCAAATTGCTTCTGATGTTCCTGTTGATCCTAGTAGTAAAACATTGGATCAAGTTGCAAATAGTCTTGAGAATGTTAATTCGGTGACCACGAGAGGTGGTAAGGCCACTCGCGATCCACCAAACCCTAACCATGCAGCCAGGAAACAAGCAGTACCGCAGCAAGAAGAACCTTCATCATCTGAAACTCTGGATTATCCAGACACTACACTTCTGTCATTCGCCATGAGGACCAGGAAGCAAGCTGTGGATGACCAGTTCGCTCGGTTTGTTGAGATGGTCGAGAAAGTACATGTGAGCGTCTCACTCATGGACGTCCTGCATGTACCTTCTTACGCCAAGTATATCAAAGACATCATCAACAACAAGCGACCACTACCATCCACAGCTGTGGTCAAACTAACAGAAGAGTGCAGTGCGGCAATCCTCAACAACTTACTAGAAAAGAAGAAGGACCCTGGATGCCCCACTATCACTTGCTCCATTAGAGGGCAACTGTTTGACCACGCACTCTGTGATCTTGGTGCCAGCGTCAGTGTCATGCCCAAGACAGTATTTGACAAGTTAAACTATACATGGCTGTCACCTACAACGATCACACTCCAATTGGCCGACTCCTCCTTACGCTACCCAGCGAGAATAGCTGAGGACATTCCTGTAAACATCCAAGGATACTTCGTCCCAGTGGACTTCATAGTGCTCGACATGGAGGCCACCAAGGAAACACCACTCATCTTGGGATGACCATTCCTCAGTATCGCTGGAGCACAGATTGATGTTGGAGCTGGAGAAATCCGGTTCAACATCAATGGGAGTGAGGAGAAGTTCCAGTTCCGGCCAAGGAAGATGGAGGAGTACAACATGATTTGCATCAGATATGAGCCAACCATGAGGGAGGTCACAGAAGTTGAAATCTGACCTCATGGTGCGAATAGGATTCCCAATATTATCTGGGAACAAAGGCCAGAGCCACATGCCAAGACCCTTGAACAATGCACTCAGGAACAAAAACAAAAGAAAAAGAAAGAACAGGAGCCAAAACCAAAGGAAAAGAAGGAGCAGAAAGCTCCCAAGAAAGAAAAGATGAAAGCTCCTGCAGAAGAAACAAAGCCAAAAGTTGTTCCTGCTCAACCCAAAGAAACGAAAAACAAGGGCAAAGCTCCGGCCCTAGGAAAAGTGGAACCCAAGGTGAAACCAATTCCACTCAAAACCTCTGGGGCACCAAAACTGGTTCCTAAGGAGGAGACGAAGGTGTTTGAGGTGGATAAAATTTCGACGCCTCCAAAAGAGGACGAACAACCACCTACACTAAGCGTCACCACACCCCCAAAGAAGAAAATGGTGTGGAGACCCAAGCAGGCATCTCCATCTACCTCTCCTAAGACGGATGCCCCATCATCAAGCATGACTTGAACAGGAGAAAAGTCCCACGTCACAGACTTTAAACAGTGAGCCCTGACCGACAGGATAATCGGTAAGTTATCTTTTTATAGTATATTTTATATGCTTACTGTTGACGGTTGTTAACGATCAATTTTATATGTCAACTAAAGAGAGAAAGAGGGGCATAATCTGTTCACCACCATAGACTTAGGGTTTACACTGACAAATTCTACAAGTTTTGGTGAATATGTGTTTTCGCAGGGGATTATCAGAAAAACATCCAAGAAGGCCCACATGTCGGGATTACATAGAGATAAAGACCGAACGGGCAAAATTGTATACTTTAGAAGACTCCAGAAGACGACCCTGCAAACCTAGGCCCACCTGGCAGCCGCACAGGGGCGGCCGCCCAGGTGGCAGGGGCGGCCGCCCCTCCACCTCAACCAATCAGGTTGAGTCTCGCGGATCCTGCCTCCACCGACTTTGAGGAGCAATAAAAATCGTCCATTTAGGTCGGTTTGATCCGACGGTTGTGGTGCCTCCGAGAGGGCTATATATTCAGGGCCCCTCCCCCTGGGTGAAACCCTAATTCATTCAAGAATTCATTATTCAGAGGTAGCCATCAGCAAAGCCAGGGTTTAGAGAGATCTCTCCACCAGAGAATTAGAATAGCTACTCTAGTTCTTCAAATTCTACATAGGTTTAGACTAGATAGAGGAAGAATCGGGTGCCTGTGCTCGGAATTCCGGATCTTCATCATCAAGAATTTGGTATTATCTTGTATCTATTCTTGTGACTTTATTCTAATATCATTATGTTTCTATTTATTATGTTCCTAGTTTATTCTAGTTCTACATTTGATATGGTTATGATTGATAATAAGTTTATGTATATGTTTGCAAAGCGCTTAGCTCTCTTCGCGGGAGGGTTAGGTGGTAGATTTCATGTGAGCATGGTGCTTAGATGCCGTTTACCTGCAAATGCACCCTATTGGCCGGGTCGTGTGGTAGATCACGGAAGTGATAGTTCCGTTGAGTCCTTTGTATTCCATCCCCCGTTGGTAGGTCTAGCAGAACCAAAGTTGCATAGGAAGTCCTGCTATGTCTTGGCTTTTTAAAGCAATGATCTTTATACATAGATGAAGAGTCTTTTGTGCTATATGTGATAGTGTAGCGTTGGAGTAGATGAATGACTTAGTAGATTAGAACCTACATAGGATTTCTATTTCTTATGCTAATCAGATGTCAACCTACCTTTTGTGAGTAGTCTATATCTAATCTCTCGTGTGATTTATACCCGAGCTTATTACTTATATTCCCTTATTTATCATGGTTTACCCCCTCGCCAAAGTATGTGACAAGGCAATCAATCACTCATAAGTAGTCGTGTTTAGCAAGTTCATCTCATTGTTTAAGTCCTTAGTTCTTTCCCTTGAGCTAAATATAAATTACGATACGGAATACTTCCCGGTGAAGTGCTACGATGGTGTATTATCTCGTTCGCTTGCGGATCCCATATTTTCTTTACTAAAGGAGCAGTTTTATACCAACACTTCGGCGCCATGCTAGGGATGACAACTTAGCGTGAGTGGTGTTAGAAGTGTCAACAAGCATTTCCGGCGCCATTGCCGGGGAAGGAATAAACTTTTAGAGAAAAATTGCTTAGCGGATACTTAGAAAATGAGTGATTGTCACTAGTCATCTCTACTTTGGCGGGTTTACCCCGTTGTTTTTCTTTGTTTATATTTTATACGGGGTATTAGCGGGATTGAATCGATCCATTCAAAACTCTCGATCATCAGAGTCGGATCAATCAAGAAGGAAGCTCGTCACCAATCCAGATGGCTGAGAAGACCTTGCTGGAGTTCTCTGCTCCAACAGTAGAGAGCATCCGCACTGGTCCAGCATTAGACACTAATGTTGAGTTCAAGCTCAAGTCAAGTCTCATCAACATGGTGCAAGCTATCCAATTTAGTGGAAAGGTACATGAAGATGCAAGTACACATTTACAAGACTTCATGGAGATTGGAAACATCATCGCCATAGATGGAGTTAAAGAAGACATCATACTTCTTCGCCTCTTTCCATTCTCACTAGTGGGAAGAGCGAAGCAGTGGTTCTATGCAAATAAAGAAGATATCAACACATGGGCGAAGTGTTCCAAGGCCTTTCTAGCAAAATTCTTCCCAGTAGGCAAAACCAATGCCTTAAGAGGAAAGATTACCAACTTCCAACAAAGAAGACGGAAACCATGTCGAAGCATGGGAGCGTTTGCAAGGATACATCCAAGATTGTCCCCATCATGGAATGGAAGAATGGTTACTCATGCAAGGTTTCTATCATGGATTAACTCCGAAGACACGTGAGCACCTAGATGCAACTGCTGAAGGATCATTCTTATCACTCACTCTTGGGAGAGCTAAAAGATTCATGGAGAAGATAGCAAATAATCAAAGCTGGTCCCAAGACAACATTCAAGATTGCCACCAAAGTGAAGAAGCAATTGAAGAAGTAAATACATTATCAACCAAAATGGATACCTTACTCCACTGGCTTGACCAAAGGGCCAAGTACAAGGAAGATCAAAGGGCAATTGAAGCAACATACAAACAAAATTCAAGTCCCGTCATGAGGAAGGTTCCACATCAACCTGATTGGAGGCAACCACCAGTTAACCAAGGTACACAGTCAGGTAATTTTACAAAGCAACCTACTTTAAGAGAGTTGGTTCTCCAACAGTCTAAGATCAACTCATCTATGGAGGATAGGCTTGCTGCTAACAATAAAACCTTGGAAAATTTAAGCACTAAAATGGATAGTTTCTCCTCCGCCATTAATGACCAACTAGAGTTCAACAAAAAGATAGAAGCAAAGATGGCACAGCTGGCCATTGCATTGCCTGTTGCCACTAACCCTGAGCAGATGAGATCTATTACTACAAGAAGAGGGAGTTCCACCAGAGATCCTCCCTATCCAAAAGGAGCAAGAAGGTCATCCGTGCTACCACCAGTGGCAGAAGAAGAAAACTTCCAACCTGAGTTAGAAGAATTACCACAAGAACCAGTACGAGAGCCAGTACAAGACCAGGAAATGAGACAAAATTTTCTAGACACAAACTACTTACCGTTTCCTCGGAGAAAGAGAGGACCACAACAGACAGATGAGCAGTTTGGTAAGTTTGTGGAGGTAATTCAATAGTTATATGTCAATATACCTCTCGCCGGATGCCATACAGTCCCCACTTATGCCAAGTACATAAGAGATATTCTTAACAAGAAGAGACCACTGCCATCCAATGAAGTGATCAAGCTAACCGAAGAATGTAGTGTGGCCATCCTCAACCAACTACCAGAAAAGAGGAAAGATCTAGGATGTCCCACTATCGACTGCACAATTGGAGATCAATATTTCAATAATGCACTCTGTGATCTTGGAGCAAGTGTCAGTGTGATGCCGGCAGCAGTCTACTACAAGCTCAATCACACTGCACTTGAGCCAACATCAATGTGTCTACAACTAGCCGACCAATTGGTTCGCTATCCATTGGTCATTGCTGAAAACATACCAGTCAAGATAAGAGAGTTCTTCGTGCCAGTAGACTTTGTGGTACTGGATATGCATCCAGACTCAAAGGTGTCACTCATCCTTGGAAGACCCTTCTTGACCACCGCCAATGCACACATTGATGTTGGGAAGGGAGAAATCAAGTTCACTATAAATGGACAAGAAGAGCAATTCGCATTCAAGTCAAAACAAGAGCTCAACAAATCCGCAAAGATGATAGAAGAAGATCAGACAGTACAAGCACCAGAGACAGAGGCATCTCTGGGAACATCAGCGGAATAAATACTTTGGAAAGTCCAATTCGGAGGACTTTAAAAATCCGAATCCTCGCCGGAAGGTAACTCGGTATTTATCCACATTTTAAAATTACATCTCTTATAATTTTGTTAGATATATTTATTTCTAGCATTGCATTATACAAACTCTACGCCCCATATAAATAATTTTACGGTGTACAACCCGTCAAAAATATTTTATCGTGGTGGCACAAAAATTTATCATTTCATGCATTTAAATTAGTTTACTCTCATTTAAAATTTTTTGCATTGTTTTATTATTTTCATGACATTTAGTGCATAGTGGGTCCCTCACCTTGGGTCCCACATGTCATAGACTACACCTCATATACATCCCATCACATAATTTCATCCATTTCCACTCACCTCCACTATCCTCTCTTTTCCACCTCCAAATCCACCCAACCGACAAATTTTTATGGATTGACAAAAGATCACGCAATGGCATGTGAAGGGGCAGCCGGGGAAGGCCACTGGGTGGGCGGCCGCCCCACCATTGGGGCGCCCGCCCCTCACTTCCTCTCCTATAAATAGGCTTCCTCCCATGGCTTCCTTGCACCACCCACACCCCAGAATTTTAGCCAAACAAGCTGCTCTCGACTTCGAGTTTTTTGGAGAGCTAGAGAGAAGAGAAGGAGAGTAGAGAGAGAGAAGAAGTGACTAGAAAAATTAGAGAGTGAGCAAGAGTTTATTAGCAAGTGAGGGGGAAGGATAGTTGTTGACGGTCGTTAAGTGCCAATTTTTACTGTCAACTAAACATGAGAAAGGACTAAAATATGTTCACCAACTAGATATAGGGGTTATACTGACAGAATTCCACGAGTTTTGGTGAATGTCTGTTTCTGCAGGGTGTCAGCTGAAAATACCCAAGGAAGGCCCACATGTCAGGTTTACATAGAGATAATCGGGAACCGGTGAAAATTCTGTAATCTGGAAGGTTCGAGAAGGCTCTGGACCAAACGGGAGCCCGAACGGGCTCGGTGGAGAGTCGGCCGACTCCCACCCTTGGGCGGCCGACTGGCCATCTCAACCAATCAGCGTCAGCCTCGCGGATCCCTGTTCCACCGCCTTTGAGGATGAATAATAATCGTCCGTTTAGGTCGGTTTGATCCGAGGGCTATGGTGCATCCTAGAGGGCTATATAAGCGGGGCCCCTGGCCCCCGGGAGAGGGCATCCCTTAAACCCTAATTCATTATCTCCCAGCGGGATCAGAGTTGTAGAGGCGTCCCTTGAATGGATGACTTCTCTTCTCTAGAGAATTAGAGCTAGACACTCCAATGTAGTAGATTAGATCTAGATGAGAGTTAGGGAGAGCGGAGCTACACTCCGGTTCTAGAGAAGTCTTCAGAGATTTGGTATGTCTTTGTATCTACTCTTGTAAGACTTATGCTTCAATATATTTATCTTCTCTATCTACTTTATGCCTTTCATATGTATGCTTAGTATAGTTGTTACATTCTAGCATGGGATCTTCGTTCGTATTGAGTGCTCTAGTTATCATATGTAATTAGAGTAGTAATCGATAGTGTAGGCATGGTGTCTAGACTATAGGTTACCCGAGGTTGCACCCAATCCCACGGATAGTTGTGGTAGCCCCGCAGGTGACGGCTACTGTCGGGCCTTTGTATTCCACCACGTTCGGGTTGGTGTCTCGTAGAGCTCTCGGCAAGCCTTCTCCCAACTACTCTTTACCCAGTCTTCTTCGAGAGTTGGAAAGGACTCCGCTGCTCCAAAGTGCTATTGTGTGATCGCTATATCTAACCATTCCCGTTATCATAGAACCAAAGTAATAGAGAAGTATATAGGAACCTTGATCTCTCCCGTTGTCCTCTCACTCTAGCTAGCTACTCATTTATCATAGAATTCTCATGTGTGCTTTATTATATTACCTTACATATATATATATATATATATATATATATATCATTTACCCCGCTTTAGCCTAGTTGGTTTACTAAGTTAGTAGATACATGATGGTGAGTTATCCGATTCTTTAACCCTTGCTTCCCGCGGTAAAATATAAATAACGATACCTGGTTTACTCCGGTAAAATGCTACAATGGTATGTTCTCAGGCGCTTGCGGAATCCTTCTTATTTTAGTTGCACTTAACAAATACCAACAAGCATTTTTTGGCGCCGTTGCCGGGGAAGCAATTGGTGTTATGTTTTTGATAAAGATCTTGATATCTGCTAATTTAGTATACCACTAGCTTTAGTAGGATTACCCCTTGTTCTGTTGAGTGTGGAATAGACAGGACAAAAGATGTCGTTTCGACCTTCCGACAAGTTTCCACAAGACATTGAAGAGCCCAGGGTCCCTCAACATTCAACATTCAACTGGAACCTGCCACCTCTCAGGTTTGCGTATACATATATATTCTAACCATGTGTAGATTGGAGAAAAGGTCGTCGTCACAGGAATTCAAATCACATCTCAAGTGACGAACATAGATGCTGCACCACTCACAAATTTCATCATGTGAGTCATGGTAAGTAGGATCAAGAAAGGTGAGATAGTCTTGCTCATGGACTTTAAAATTGATGAGTAGTTATCTTTTTGAATTCTTGCACCCCACTCGCTTTGCTGTTTACTTTTAAGAATTCATGCATCCACTCCACTCTTTGATATTTGCTCAACCCATTGCATGTTTTGTTTCTTGCATTCATCCATGCCATTTGCATCTAAAAAAAATTCTCACCATGATCATACCCTTTCTTCTCCACTTGAGTAAATCTCTACAGTGCTTTTCATGCTACCGTTGTTTACTATAGTATGCTTTGGTTTGGAAGTACTACAATTGAGTACTTCTATGGGCTTTTAATGTAAGCATGGTGCTTAAGTTAAACGGTCCTCCGTAATCCAATTAGACATGGAGTCTAGTTTGGTTATTGGACTAAAATTGTGCTTTAGTAGATATTGGTTATTTTGGTGGACTAACCCCGCAGAAAACTCTCAAATCCAATTTGGGTAAGTCAAGAGATGATCTCATATCGGAGATGAAGCAAGGCATATGATGAACTTCCAACAGCTTTGGGCAAAGACAACACTCATTCATCGTCCAAGGAAGAATTGTAAGTATCAAATATCATTCACATTGTCTTTTGTTGGAAGTTACCTAAGCCTTGAACCATGTTAAAGTGCCATAAAAAAGTTGCTAGAAAACATGATAAATAAATCCTATGCTAAAGTAACTCAAAAACCATCTCTTTATTAGCATAGATGAAATTCAAAAAGATAGTAGATGCTAGCCCATAGTTTGAAATTGTTATCCTTCGGGTATATGTCCACTAACGTTTTGCGGGAAAGAATTTATGATGTGCCTGTTCGTGGATTGGCATCACTCGCAAAATTTCCACTTCGGTGGTGGAACGAAAAAAAGAAGACAAGAGAGCCACAAGAAGGATCAACATCTTGAACTCACTCAAAGAAGTGGATCAAGGCGACAAGCTATGAGCAACTTTGAAGACATCATAGCATTGAGCCCAAAACTCGAGCTATGATGCCAATAAGGAGCAAAGGGTGTAACTTACCTCATCCTGTCCAATCAAGAACTGCTCTCATTGTTCTTGAAGACACTATCTTACACGTCGGTAGCAAGGACAAGGATGGCATGACAACTTGCATCCTTGTGTCAACCAATCATCATTAAAGGTTGACCACCGACCAAGCCTTGAAGGACCATGACCATGGTTGCAAGATGATGTCCCTAAGCCATTAGAGATGAAGTATGCATACAAATAATAATGAAGCCTCTTCTTGATCATCAAGACAGATGGCGTGTCGTTAACTGCAACTCTTCGCCATGCTGCTAGAAACCATCAAGGAAGAACTCGAGTCTACATCTCCAATGAACATCAATGCGTCAACCAAGACTCAATGAAAATCAAGAATGGTTGATGAAAGAAGATCATGCAACTGTCTGTCTCCTCATCCTGGATTGGATAGTCCAAAGAAAGGCATAATGCAAAGAAGAGATCTTTGCTCAACGGACCTATAATCAAAAGTCCCTCTCGAGACAAATGAAGGCTTAAGAACAGAGGGACGAATAGTGTCTAAGGACATAGGAGTACAACACACTCTGAGGGATGACTCAACACTCATATTGGGTTTCATGTGGCGAGTGACAACAAGGTCAAGCTTGGGGAAGGAAGGCCGATGACTCTTCAAACATTGATCCAGCAATGCTCTTCCTCTTTTCAAGCCCCGTCGCCCGCACACCGAGAAGAAACAATGAGTGGAGCACAAGGTCCAGGCATAGGAAAAAAAGAGGAACGAAAAGGAGTGCAATTTTAGAAGACAAGATGCTCAAGGAGAGAGGTCAATCGTGCAAGGCAAACTCCAAGAAGAAGTAAAGGACCACTAGAAGCATCTACTCTTCATCACAAGGTACTCCAGTGATAAAGACTGTTGGATAAGAAAAGAACATGGGTGACCCCTTTCCTAGAGTTATCATCTCAAGAGGTGCGTTCTCAAGGTCTCTACCTTTGGGATCAAATGATGCTCGAAGGAGTGAACATGACAAGAAGTCCTATTCGGAGGACTTAAATCACCGAACCCTCGCCAAGGAGGTAACTTGGTATTTATCAAAGCATTTCCTTTCACAAAGATTGCATTTTCCTTTAAGCATATTTATTTTCCCTACGTGCATCCAAATTGCATCTTCGCTTTAATATCTCTCGCACTAGAAAAAGAAAATAAAGATTTCAGCATTTTGCATCCAAAAAACTACTACTAAGCCCCATGTGAATAATCATTCATTGTGGTGGCATAAAAATAATTTTTCAAAGATATCTATTTTCTCTGTTTGCATCCTTTATTATAAAAAGATAAAAATATTTCTTGTGATCCCGTTAGAAGACATTTGAGTTAAGGCGTTCTAGACAACCAAGGCTTAGAGGTTTTCATCACTAATGCTTAATCGTTCCACAAGCTTTGTTGTCTATTTGAGCTTCACGAACATAAAGGATCAAGAAGAGTCAATAGACGTAAGATGTCTAGTCTCCCGTCCAGTGCTGCCCTCAGCCGAGCGTTTGTCTCCAACAAGCAACTATCCACGACACTCCGTGCATACTAGAACGCCTTCATCGCTAGTCAAGAACATCGACAGACTACGTCAACATCCAGCTTGGGGGAGAGCATCCCCTGTGTACCAAGCTAAGTGTTTCCAACTTATCTATCTATGCTTTTATAGAGCGTGCTAAACAACTAAAAAAAGATGCATAACCTTAGAAACCCAGAAAGATTTCCTTATTTATCTTTTCTACTTTTGGAGAGCTCTTGCAATCTGTCTTAAAAGTGATCCCTAGAATAAACTCTACATGGAGATGATGAATAGTTGCTCTACCGTAATTCCTTTCAAGTACCTAGTTTTCAACCTTGCGGTCTCCCGAGTTTTGGACACAACCTTGTTTAGATTTGAGATTTGCTCAATCAAACTTGTGGGTAGCAAACACTTGATCTAAGTCTAGGTGGTTGACGGGTATGATATGGGAAAGTTTTGAGTCATGTCCATCCTGTTCCTAGAGATACTAGAGTTCTAGAGAATTTATCTTTGAAAATATTAAATTCATGCATGATGAGTTCCTTTATGATGAGAGTTTAAATTCCTACCACAGCCCATATATTCATGCTTACTAGATCGAAAAACCCATCTATTTATATAGATCATTTTTGTAGGCATTGAGTGTAGTCTTTATAGGCATTGAGTGTGGTTATGTTGTGGACCCATAAGGAGTCAGTCATGCAGTTAAAGTCAATACTATGTGCTCTCCATCCATTGATCTATGCTACTTCTGTCCTCAGAAGCACGCACCCATTTTATAAATACTATATTCATTCTGTGCTACTTCTGTCCCTAGAAGTACCACCTACATATAGATCCATATCCACCATATATTGTGCTATCTCTACCCTGGAGATACGCACCTATGCTGCTCCTACCCTGGGAGTACGCATTTCCCCATATATTGTGCTATCTCTACCCTGGAGATACGCGCTTATGCTGCTCCTACCCTGGGAGTACGCATCCATCCATCCATCCATCCATCCATCCATCCATCCATTCTTCCACACATATATATATATATATAGGGTCCCGCTATTGGAAGCCTCGGCCAACTAGCCACCACCCAACCAGCCACCCACCCACCCACATGCAAGTCTTGCCGACGCGCGAGTGCCGACTCGCCAGACCGAACGCATACAAACGCATGTCAGAATGCGTACAGACTTTTTTTGTCGCGACAGTGCATATAAACCAGTTGATTGAGTGCACTGAGTGTATACAAACCAGTTCTACGATGCATACAAACCTCCCCGCGAGCAGACCTTCTACCAGACAGGGCTGACGCAGGCTGACACATGCTGACATGCAAGCATCCACTCGAATTTCTTTCGGTTTTTCGCAATAATTCCTAAATGAAACATCCGATTCAAAAACGGTTTTCACCATTGAACTCCTGACATTTTTGTGCACGATTCAAGATCCATTGTGAATATATTTTTGAAAAATTTTGAAATTCATAAAATTTAAAATTCATAAATCATGACAAGTGACAGTTGGGTGCATATAGTCACTGGCCAATATGCGTATAAAAATTTTTAAATGGCTGATTGGATGCATATAATAACTAGTCAAGATGCGTATAGATTTCAAATTTATGATAACATCTTCTCCAATATTTAAAATTTGAATCATGGATCGTGCTGGGCAATAATATGCATATAACACTTGTCAAGATTGTAAAAAAAAGTGTTTTGCACCAATGTTACATATCCTCCAACCACGCATAGAAGTGTGCTCAACAATGTATACAGACTTTGTTTGAAATTTGAATTTAGAATTCAATTTGGATGGAGACAACATACAGAAATATCTAGAAACACGACATCATAATGCATGTATAATCACTTTAACAATGCATACAATTGTGTGCCAACATCGAATAAAATGCGCTTCAACTATAATTGTGTTACAACTCTTAATAGTGTAGAAGATTACACACAACTACTCCAAATGTGTATAGAAACCTACGCAAGTAAGCATAATCACAATTTTCACCATGCATATAAACATATGCTTAGAGTCACACCACACCCGACACAGTAGCCATACTTCCGGTCATCATCATTCATGCACTTTCATTTCTTCCAACTCGAACCTACAAAAAACAGACATGCATACAAACTTATTAACCCAAGTATACAAAATCATAAGCATTCAGATAATCGTTCCAATAATGTATGTCAAATATGTCGTAACAATGCATATAAGTGTGCTCCAACTACGTATACAAACTTATTTTGAATTTAGAGTACAAGCATAAAAATTGATATCAATCCCAAACGACGGACAAGTTTTTAGAATAGGAGCTAGCAAGCAATGGTCTAGCCGCCAAATGCATGTCAAATTTGTCTAACAGTTTATACAGAGCTCACATAATGCATGTCAAACGTGTCCAACAGTGTATACAGAGCTCCCATAATGCATGTCAAATGTGTCCAATAGTGTATACATAGTTCTTTTAAACTTAAGATTTAAATTCAATTTGGAAGAATTAAACAAATGCATAGAAATTAATTTCACTAAAAAGTCTTCTTTCTATTGAGACCGCCTTGTAGGTTTGTATGCACAGATTCTAGAAAAAACAGCAGTTAGGAGGGTTTGTATGCACAATTTCTAGAGAAGAGACAATCGGGGGTGTTTTACTATGCATACAAACATATTCTTATGTAAGCATTGGTTAATTTGCTGTATAACCATATTAACTAAGTTTTATGGAACAACATCGTAATAAATCTTAGCACATGAAGCGGGAACAAGTTTTTATGCATATTAGCCCAAGCATATGAACACCAAATAGTGGTACATCATGTCTCCAAAAAATGCATATTAACAACTGGGAGCACACGGCATCCACCTACCAAGTTTTTATGCATATTAACAATGCATATAAATCAATTTCACTAAAAATCCTTTTTTCTATAAACATGAAAACACCCTAAGGGCATGAAACCACCAAGCATTTTTTATCTTTGTTTCATCAACAAACCATTTTTGATCTATCATGCATACAAACCTCTGTCAATCAAGCATATAAACCCGATGCATAACCACGATGCATATGTACCGTGTATACAAGGAGGTCGGACCACCAAAGAGGAAGTAGCACTGTTGTCATCCCTATCCACTGCTGCACACTGCCCTAAGAGAAGCATAAAAACAATAAATGCAAAAAAGATATGCCTTAAAAAACATAAAGAAAATGCATACAAACCTTGCTTCCATACATATAAACCAGCACCGTGCATCTAAATCTATGCATGAATCAGATAAAAACATCACAAGGGAGCACTGACCATGTATAAAAAATGGGTGGCAATGCATGTGGCAGTGAAAAATTGTATTCTAACAATGCATATAAATCAATTTCAATAAAAAGCATTTTTTCTATTAACATGAAAAACCTTAAGGACATGAAACCACCCTACATAGAAAATCATCCCGAACATTTTTTTATCACAGTTTCATCAAGCATATAAACATGCATACAAAACCATTTTCGATCTATCGGGCATACAAACCGCTGTCAATCGAGCATACAAACCCCGATGTATGTAAACCATGATGCATATATACCGTGCATATAGGGAGGTCTTTTTTACTCTTAGATGTCGCACCCACCCATCCAAACACAATCATGCATATAAACATTTTATTCTCAGTATCACCGTGCATATAAACATGCATGCACCAATTCCACCATGCATTCGAACCTACCCCCAATTTGTTCTATCTCATAATTTTAGCGTGCATATAAACATGCATACAATTTCCAATCTAGGTTTACCTATGCATATAACAAGGCATACAAACATGCATAAAATCCTCATGTGACAATGGAAAAACAGCAGCACGAAGGCCGAGCAACGGATGCATAAAAAGTTCAACTAAACCTGCATAGAAATCTGATAGAATCAACTAGCAAATGGAACCCCGTGGGAACTCACCATCCACAGTCAGCTCAATCAAGGAAGAGGCCCAAGAAGCACCACCGCCGTGCACGGGATTCCCCACCGGGTGCTGGTGCGCCATGCCTGCAATCAGCACCGGATCTGCAAGAAGAGCCAGCCACGGCCATTTAGGGAGCTAGGCATGCTGTCGAACTTTTGTATGCTCTGGGATCGAACGAGCAATGCACATCATGCATATGAAACCAGGAAAAAATGCCCCTTGATTTGCTTATTCTAATCAGGTCTTAACACACAGTACCACAGTGCATACAAATCTATACGAGCATGCATATTAACCCAAAGGAAGAAAAAATTACTCACCTCCGTTGCTCGGGGAGGGGCAGCTCCATGCCATCGCCGGCCGGGGGACGAGCGGGGCCTAGCAGGCGGACGTGGAAGGGGTGGTGCGCCGTCGGGCCGGTCCGCCTGAGCACCACGCCGGAGCACCTCGCGGGACGGGGAGGGGGCACTGCCGCGCCCGCGCCGCCACTGCGTCGCCGGCGGTGGTCGGTGAGGAGCGCGGCGCAGCTCCGGGAAGGCGCGCGAGGCCACCATTGTCGTCTCATCCGCCGAATCGCGTCCTCGCCTGCTGGATCGGGGAGGGAGTGGGGCCGCGCCGCCGCGACACGAGGAGGATGCGGGGTCGTGCCGCGACGCCATGGGACGGGGAGGGCGCCGGACCGCGACGCGACGCCGCGGTACGGGGAGGCCACCTGACCATGCCGCCGAGAGACGGGGAGGGCACGAGAACGCGCGTCCGAGCCTTCGAGGTCGAGCCGCCCCGAAGCCGATAGGGAGTGGGGCGGGGCCACGTCGCGCCGCCGCGGGGACTCTAGGTCGCCATCGCCATCCACGCGCATCTACGCGCGCTCAGGGCCGACGCTCACCGGGAGGGCGCGAGGAGGGAGAGCCGCCGTCGGTGCTCAGGCCGCCATCCAGTGCGGGAGTGGGAGTCACCATCATCGCCTCGCGTTGCCGTGGTCGGGAGGGGGCGCCGGGCCGCCTGTGCTCCAGGGTTCGCCGGGCCGCCGTGGTGGGTCGGAGGCCGGCCGGGTGGAGCCACGCCGGGAGGAGGCGCCCGGGACCACGCAGCGCCGAGAGCAGAGCGTGGGACCGCGCGGCGCCGAGAGTAGAGGAGCTGGGCCGCCCGGATCGCGGTGGGACGTGGCCGCGCCGCCCGGGTCGCGAGGAACGGGGCCGCGCGCCTCGGCCGTGCCGGAGAGCCGCCGGGACCGTGTCCGCTCCGTCCGCCGCGTTGCACGGGGTTGGGCGGGGCCGAGCTCACGGGCGCCGCCGCTGGACGGGGTTGGGCCGCTCCGGCTCGCCGGCGATGTAGGAACGACGGGCCGCTCGCAACGGAGGAGCAGAGTCGCGCGGTGGTGGGGGAGACGCACCGCCACGCCGTGGGTGGGTGGCCGCGAGCGTCGTCGGCCGGCGAGGGGAGGTGCGCCTCCAGCCGGCGCGGGAGGCCGCGCCGCTCACGCCGTCGACGGGGAAAAAAGGTGGGGGTGGGGTGGTTCGCTCTGGACGAGAGGAGCGATTCAAATGATTTTGAAAATGGTGGACCTGACGGATGAGGAGGTTGGATTCGGGGGAGGTTTGTCCTGGCCCTTCGCCTTGCGTCAGCGGTGGCAGTGCGCCTGGTCTGACTGGATGGACCGGTCGGCCCGCTGCTGGCTCGGTGGAACCAAATGGTGGCAGTTTGGGTCAGGGCTTCCCCTATGTTATTGGAAGCCCATGGCTCCCTATAGTAATATTATATATATATATATATATATATATATATATATATATATATATATATATATATATATATATATATATATATATATATATATATATATATATATATATATATATATATATATATATATATATATATATATATATATATATATATATATATATATATATATATATACTCATTTCGTTCCATTCAGAAAATGTTCTACTCCTACACTTTGGGAGTGAACACTCAAAAATATTCATGGCCATCCTATCCACGGGAGTGAACATCTAGAGATAATCATCGCCGTTCCAATTGCCTACATAAAAGCTCCAGTCATTATCATTTCAAGTTATACACTCCCCGTTGCTAAAGTTTTGTTTTCAGAGGATTGGTTGCTATGTAAAAAAAAAGAAAAAAAAGAGAAAAAAAAAGAGAGAAAAGAGAGAGCAGCCAAGTCCTTCCTTTCAAGAAGTTTCAAAGTTTCCGAATAAAGGGAGTCATGTTATCCCCAAAGGAGCAAGTGCAGAAGTAGATGTTCACCAAGTGATCACCCCTCATAATCATTTCCTTATCATCATCATCTTATCATCCATCCCATTTCCTCATTCACATGCACATATGACTTTATTATTATTTTAGTTCCTATTGGATCCATGGTTTAACCGTGCAATATATGCAAGTGAGTTTGAGTGTCTCCCCACCTATGAGCTCCACATAAGCCTATTAGAAAGTAGGGTGAGAGAGAGAAGGCACTTTCCACTATGCCTTAGTTCCACAAATACCACATATTTTGAGAGAGAGAGAAGGCATACACTACTCATGCCTTGGAGAGGATCCAGAAATACCACAAATGAGAGATCTCGAAAGGTTCATACAAGGAACTCTGAGTTTTTATTTGAAAATCTTGCAAAAACTCCAGAATAATAGTTGATCAAAGAGCGAGAAACATAGCGCTTGACTTGACCGTTCTGTCTTTGAACTGCTCAAGACCCAAGTGATGGTTACAAGCCCCATGGTGAAAGGTAATATGAGTAAGTTTTGAGTCAGAATAGTTCACTCTAATCCGGAGGAGAGTTCTTGTTTCAACGCATGTGTACTTTTGAGGCATGAAAGCATTATAGCAACTCCTGATCCACACTGAGTTTATCTTTGCTCAGGGACGAGCAAAAGGAAAGCTTGGGGGAGTTGTTGACGGTCGTTAAGTGCCAATTTTTACCGTCAACTAAACATGAGAAAGGACTAAAATATGTTCACCAACTAGATATAGGGGTTATACCGACAGTAATTCCACGAGTTTTGGTGAATGTCCGTTTCTCGCAGGTGTCACTGAAAATACCCAAGGAAGGCCCACATGTCGTTTACATAGAGATAATCGGGAACCGGTGAAAATTCTGTAATCCTGGAAGGTTCGAGAAGGCTCGGACCAAACAGAGCCCGAACGGGCTCGGTGGAGAGTCGGCCGACTCCCACCCTTGGGCAGCCGACTGGCCATCTCAACCAATCAGCGTCAGCCTCGCGGATCCCTGTTCCACCGCCTTTGAGGATGAATAATAATCATTCGTTTAGGTCGGTTTGATCCGAGGGCTGTGGTGCATCCTAGAGGGCTATATAAGCAGGCCCCGGCCCCCCGGAGAGGGCATCCCTTAAACCCTAATTCATTATCTCCCGCCGGGATCGAGTTGTAGAGGCGTCCCTTGAATGGATGACTTCTCTTCTCTAGAGAATTAGAGCTAGACACTCCAATGTAGTAGATTAGATCTAGATGAGAGTTAGGGAGAGCGGAGCTACGCTCCGGTTCTAGAGAAGTCTTCGAGATTTGGTATGTCTTTGTATCTACTCTTGTAAGACTTATGCTTCAATATATTTATCTTCTCTATCTACTTTATGCCTTTCATATGTATGCTTAGTATAGTTGTTACATTCTAGCATGGGATCTTCGTTCGTATTGAGTGCTCTAGTTATCATATGTAATTAGAGTAGTAATCGATAGTGTAGGCATGGTGTCTAGACTATAGGTTACCTGAGGTTGTGCCCAATCCCACGGATAGTTGTGGTAGCCCCAGAGGTGACAGCCTGTCGGGCCTTTGTATTCCACCACGTTCGGGTTGGTGTCTCGTAGAGCTCTCGGCAGCCCTTCTCCCAACTACTCTTTACCCGTCTTCTTCGAGAGTTGGAAAGGACTTGCTGCTCCAAAGTGCTATTGTGTGATCGCTATATCTAACCATTCCCTGTTATCATAGAACCAAAGTAATAGAGAAGTATATAGGAACCTTGATCTCTCCCGTTGTCCTCTCACTCTAGCTAGCTACTCATTTATCATAGAATTCTCATGTGTGCTTTATTATATTACCTTACATATATATATATATATCATTTACCCCTGCTTTAGTCTAGTTGGTTTACTAAGTTAGTAGATACATGATGGTGAGTTATCCGATTCTTTAACCCTTGCTTCCCGTGGTAAAATATAAATAACGATACCCGGTTTACTCCGGTAAAATGCTACAATGGTATGTTCGTGCGCTTACGAAATCCTTCTTATTTTAGTTGCACTTAACAAATACCAACAATAGTGCTGAGTAGATCATCATAAAATTAGTGGAGATGCTGTCCAATCAGGGTAAAGCCAATTTAAAATTAAGGGGAGGTTCAGTAAAATCAAGACCCGAAGTTTAGAAACATTTTTTTTTGAAGAACGACTAACCCCTGGACCGCCGACCACGGGACGGCTAATCACTAACCTTGTGCTAATCCTTCTTTCCACTAGTATTTGTTTTTGTTTCTTTTGAGCAAATTGCAGGACGAATAGCATCTTCAAGGGGATCTCTGGAGCTGTCAAGAACATCAGGACAAGGAGTTCATCTCGCGGAAGTCGGTGGCCGGCTCCGACATGAGTGTCGACCCTCCACCAAAAGCACTCGCAAAGCACCATCAGCATCTTGAAGAGTTCTCATGAGAACATCCGACCTCGTCCTGAAGACCGCCCAAGAAAAGAAGATATACAAGAAGCTCAAGAACAAGCATTTCACCCACACGCCAATCATCGATCCAACACTTCTGCTGGACATAGGTATGGCTCATGAATTCGACACAATTTTTCCGCTAGTTGGATGGACTTCATTTGCAAACCTCACTGAGAAAAGGATCAAACTTTTGACCATAGAATTCCTTAGGGCCCTCCGACACACGGAAAATGGGGTTTATTTTAGAATGTTTGCTCTGGAATTTTCTGTCTCGTGGAGAAACCTTAGCAACCTCCTAGGTTTCCCTCAAGATACTGTCATAGACTTAAATGCAGCACTAGGTGCTTTCGACGCACATAGGTTTTGGAGTTGCATTGCTAGAGGACCTTATCACCTAGCGCACCGCACCGCAGACATAGAGCATCCTACGCTTAGATTTTTGCATCGCTGGATAGGAGCAACTTTTTTGCCCCGAGACGATGAAAGTAAGATCAGAATAGTCGACTTGCAGCTGATGTATGCAGCTGTCAAGAAAAAGAAAGTGTCTCCTGTTCACCTCTTGGTAAACCATTGGATGACTGTCCCCACTTACAGAGTAGGGAGAGTAGGTGTTTGCTCACTCATCACTCGCATTGCCACAAACTTGAAATTGTTAGAGGGAGCCACTTTTGAGTACATTGAGCATCATAGAGAAATTTATGGCTATTTCACTTTTGCCCAAGGCCACTTGCTGAAAAAGATGAAGGGTGTTTTGTATGCAACTTATGGGAGTGCCTCGATCCGGTTACCTAACCCGGAGCTGGCTTTGTATCTTGTGCAAGAATATCATGTTGAGTTGCAGGCAGAACCGGTGAATGAAAGAGCACCCCGAAGAGTCCGCTCAGAGAGAGTGACAGGTGATCGTGAACCCGTTTGGCGTGGCGCCGAAATCGCCCCAGAGGAACCAGCACATGCCAGTTTCAATGAGTGGGATGTACCTCATCACCACTCACTAAACTCATGGGTGTACCCACCACAAAGCCAACCATCACAACCATTCTATGGCTACTACCCATCATACACCGCCCCAGGACCATCAGGAGAAGGACCCTCACAACCACCAAGATACTCTTGTGACCCCTTTGGTACAACCGATGAAGAAGAAGAACCACACCATGACTTTGAGCCACGTCGCCACTCTGATGCCACTGGGTTTATTTTTACCCAACAGCATTATGTTGAACAAGTAGCATTCTAGCACAACACCACCGCCACTCTGAATCGTCATGATCAGAGATGGAATGACCAGCACCAGTGGAACCTCAACACCTCCCAAACACTAGGCACCATTCAAGAGAATCAGGGAGAAGCCACCTCTATGCTGCACAGCCTGGTGGACATGTTGAGCATCCACTATCCACCACGCCGCCGCAAGACTAGCTTGGGGAGGACCCCATTATCAAGATAAGTATTTTGTTTCTTTTATTTCAGTTTGTTTATTTTTTTAATTTGTTTCTATTTAAAAAAATCAGAAAACACAGAAAAAACCCAATAAAAATTTGCTTGTCTGTTTCAAGAGTTTGTTTAGTTTGCTTTCTTTAAAGTGTGATTGTTTACATTTCAAGTTTGCCTTAAGATGAAAACCAAATAAAAAGAGTGTGTAAGTTGGCTTTTGATTCAGTTTGTTTGCAAATAAAATTGTGTAGACTTGAGAACCGCATGATGGAAATGATGAATAGTTACTCTACCTAATTCTTTGCAAGTATCTAGCTTTAAATTTGAGTTCTTCCAAGATTTGGATACACCGTTTGACAACTGAATTTACTCTACACCTTAAACCCGTGGGAGCATATGCTTAAACTAAGTCTAGGTAGTTGACGGACATGATATGATGATAGTCTCGAGTCATTGTTCATTATGTTCCAACGTGCCACTAAATTCTGGAGATTTGTTTGTGAAAATTATAAATGTTTCATGATGAGTTCCTTATATGACAGAGAGCTAAAATTCCTACCATAGCCAAACTTGATCATTAGGATAGGAAGCCTCCTCATTTGTTTAGGGCTCGTGCTGTCGGCTGTGCCGAATCCTTATGAACTCATCATACAGCTAAATCCTGGTTTCACACACTCACATTCACCCCTGCTACTTCTACCCTGGAAGTACGCACCACATAAAGCCTATTGTCATTCATTGAAATTGTTCCACTCTTACACTGAGAGTGAACACCAAAAATATCCCCCTGTTCATTTTGCTAGCCATTTATCCAAGATCAATGCTCCAAATATCATTTGTCATTCCCTATGTACAGTTGTCATATGAGAAGTATTCCATTCCTTTTTGGGCTGCAAGAAATATTTAAAAAAAAGAAAAAGAGATTTATGAGCCCAGTCTTTGTCAAGTTTTCAAAGTTCAAGTTTCCAAATTAAAGTTCCAAGAAGTTCAAGTGTTGAAGTAGTTCCAAGTTTTCTTCCAAATAAAGGAGCATTGATAGTTCTTATTGTGCACCCCTTCTCCTCCCACAAATATTTCTCTCTATTATATCATCCACATATAAAACCACACATGCACACACCGATTGGTTGTATGTTGAGTTCCTTCAGATCCATGGTTCGATCAGGCCAATACATTAGTTCTCCACACCTATGAGCTCCACATAAGCCTTTATTAGAGTAGGGTGAGAGAGAGAGAGAGTGAAGGCTCATCTACAAATGCCTTGAACCACAAATACCATATATTCTGAGAGTAAGAGAGAAGGCATATCTCCTTTCAATGCCTTAGAGAGGATCCAAAAATACTACATATTGAGAGACTTGAAAGGATCATATTAAGGAACTCTGAGTTTTTTATTGAAAATCTTGTAAAAACTTCAGAACAGAGGTGGAACAACAGAGCATGAGACAACAGTGCTTGACTTAATTGTTCTATCTTTCAACTACTCAAGACCCAAGTGCAGGTAAAAGCCCCATGGTTGAAAGAAACATGAGTAAGTTTGGAAGTTATGATAGTCCACTCTAGTCTGGGGATGAATTCTTATTTAGAGCATGTGTACTTGTGAAGTGTGAAAGCATTGCAGCAACTCCTGATCCACCTTCTGTAGCTGTTTGCTCAGGGACGAGCAAAGGATAAGCTTGGGGGAGTTTGTTGACGGTTGTTAACGATCAATTTTATATGTCAACTCAAGAGAGAAAGTGGGGCATAATCTGTTCACCACCATAGACTTAGGGTTTACACTGACAAATTACAAAAGTTTTGGTGAATATGTGTTTTCGCAGGGGATTATCAGAAAAACATCCAAGAAGGCCCACATGTCGGGATTACATAGAGATAAAGACCGAACGAGTAAAATTGTATACTCTAGAAGACTCCAAAAGACAACCCTGCAAACCTGGGCCCACCTGGCAGCTGCACAGGGGCGGCCGCCCAGGTGGCAGGGGCAGCCGCCCCTCCACCTCAACCAATCAGGTTGAGTCTCGCGGATCCTGCCTCCACCGACTTTGAGGAGCAATAAAAATCGTCCATTTAGGTCGGTTTGATCCGACGATTGTGGTGCCTCCAAGAGGGCCATATATTCAGGGCCCCTCCCCCTGGGTGAAACCCTAATTCATTCAAGAATTCATTATTCAGAGGTAGCCATCAGCAAAGCCAGGGTTTAGAGAGATCTCTCCACCTGAGAATTAGAATAGCTACTCTAGTACTTCAAATTCTACATAGGTTTAGACTAGATAGAGGAAGAATCGGGCGCCGTGCTCGGAATTCGGATCTTCATCATCAAGAATTTGGTATTATCTTGTATCTATTCTTGTGACTTTATTCTAACATCATTATGTTTCTATTTATCATGTTCCTAGTTTATTCTAGTTCTACATTTGATATGGTTATGATTGATAATAAGTTTATGTATATGTTTGCAAAGCGCTTAGCTCTCTTCGCGGGAGGGTTAGGTGGTAGATTTCATGTGAGCATGGTGCTTAGATGCCATTTAACTGCAAATGCACCCTATTGGCCGGGTCGTGTGGTAGATCGCGGAAGTGACAGTTCCGTTGAGTCCTTTGTATTCCATCCCCCGTTGGTAGGTCTAGCAGAACCAAAGTTGCGTAAGAAGTCCTGCTATGTCTTGGCTTTTTATAGCAATGATCCTTATACATAGATGAAGAGTCTTTTGTGCTATATGTGATAGTGTAGCGTTGGAGTAGATGAATGACTTAGTAGATTAGAACCTACATAGGATTTCTATTTCTTATGCTAATCGATGTCAACCTACCTTTTGTGAGTAGTCTATATCTAATCTCTCGTGTGATTTATACCCCGAGCTTATTACTTATATTCCCTTATTTATCATGGTTTACCCCTCTGCCAAAGTATGTGATAGTGCAATCAATCACTCATAAGTAGTCGTGTTTAGCAAGTTCATCTCATTGTTTAAGTCCTTAGTTCTTTCCCTTGAGCTAAATATAAATTACGATACCTGGAATACTTCCCGGTGAAGTGCTACGATGGTGTATTATCTGTTCGCTTGAGGATCCCATATTTTCTTTACTAAAGGAGCAGTTTTTATACCAACACTTCTGGCGCTGTGCTAGGGATGACAACTTAGCGTGAGTGGTGTTAGAAGTGTCAACACTTACTTAGTCTGTCAAATAAAGTTCTATCATGCTATCTGTGTTCCTGCTTCAGTATAATGTTTTGGAATGTGTTTAAGCTTAGAATATTCCATTGACTCTTAGCTTGAGCATGGTGCTTAGGTTGCTAGTTTACCTTGGTCAACTTTGTTGATCATTGAAATAGATTGCTAGCAGAAATTTTGGTAGTTTGCTATGAGCTAACCCTTGCAGAATGATCCTCAACTATAAGGAAGTCCCGACTTACGTAGCTAAGGTAAAATAAATTAATTTGTTACCTCAAAATAAAATTAAGGGCCTCGTTTCCAAGCAAGCTTGGGGGAGGACTCCCAATAAGAGGTATGTACTTTACTAACACTTACGCATAATAAAAAAAATTTGCATTGTCATTTCCTATATATATGTGTTATAGAAATATTTGATTCCACCCTTGTTGAAATGATGAAAAGTTGCTCTGTCTCGTGACTCGCTTGTACCTTGTTTATAATCAAGTTTTCTCTAAGATTTGAGTTTATCGGCTAAAAATGTCTCATCCTGGAAAATTTGAGATTAGTGGGTTGCATAGGCTGACTCTTGTCTAAGTTATTGCCTGGTATGATATAGTGCCATGAGCAACGCTATGACTCTGTCTTGAGTAAAAAACTGACTTCCGGAGTTTTATTTTCAAAACAATCAAAAACAAAAATTCCTACCAAAGCCATATGACGTATTTCAGTTCTTCTATAAAAACCAGTTGTCATATGCTGCTTGGTTGATCGCTAAGATTAGTCAGGTTGCTGTGACCACCGCGAGATTATGGTCTTACACCCACGATTGAGATCCACTTGCACCCACCAAATAAAATTGCCGACCCGTACACTGCAAGTTGTGCAAATCATACTCCTCATCCAATCCACCAAAAATGTCAACTCTTGACCCTAGAGTTGCGCACCCTCTTCGCAAAAAAAAGCATGCCGACTCTTACACTAAGAATCGCGCATCCATCATCCATCAAATACTGCTCCTCGCTTTTCATCATGACTCCTTTCCACCAAAAATCTTTATCATACCTAAAAAAAAGAGTAATGGGCTTTATCATCTCTTGCGGTCATCGAAAATTTTTTTGCCAAGGGGCACGAGAATAATAAGCGTCGAAGTAGACAAACGGGAAATCCAGCTAGTCCCCCATTCAAAAAAAAGAGAGAGAAAGAAAGAAAGAAAAGAAAAAGAAGAAAAGAAAGAAGAAAGAAAATAAAGATCTTAGTTTCCATTTTCCAGCCCATACTCTCTCAAATATCCTTTCCACCAATAAAAAGAGAGTCATGATGCATGGAGTACCAAACACATTTAGAAATAGGAATCATTCATCCTCTCACACACTTGCACAAATCTCAATCAAAGTGTATGGCTTGTATCTCCGGAGGGTCCTTTTTTGACTTTACAAATATATGTGATTCAAGCATGCCCACCTTTCATACCTACCCGAAACTCCACCTTCAGCCTTATTAGTTGGTTTGAAAGAAAGGAAAAGCCATGAAGCCTTTGGTAAGCTACAAACACTTTTGAGCGACTCAAAGAATCATTCGAGGAACTTGAGTTTCTTTTACAAAACTTTCAAAACCTCCGGAAAATTGGTTGATCTTAGGTAGACGATAAGCAATGCTTGTGAATCTATTCTATCTTGCAATCACCCAAGACTCGAGAAAGCTGGAAAGCCCCACTTATCTTGGGACGACAACTGGGTGGACAATTATGCCGATTTATTCAAATCACAATAGAAATTTTGCTTATACATTTGGTTCATTTGATTCATGATTGGCATAGTAGCAACTCCTAACCAACAACCTAAAGCTGACCTTTGCTTGGGACGAGCAAAGGGTAAGCTTGGGGATCTTGTTGGCGGTCCTTATCGACAATTTCACACTGCCAATTAGACATGAAAAGGGAGAATTATCTATTTCTATACACATATACTCTTACGATTAACCCAAATCCACGTGCACTAGGTAAAATACTGTTACTACAGGAATGAGTAAAAAGTGCAAGGATTATACAATGAAAAGGCGCTTTCTGGAAAGCGCCAAACAACCCCAAATGGAGAAAAGCCACTTTGGGACCAGAATGGGCCGAAACACCAAACCACCATGGCCCAGGCCCACTCCAGAACCGACCAGACAAAGTCGGTCGGGGGGAGGCGGCACCCTAGCGCGGCCGCACCAGGGGCGCGCGCGCCCTCCTCTCTGCCGCGTGGGCCCAGCCGGCTGGAGGCGGTGCAATCAATGCCAAGGGAGGTCGGTGCACGGTGCGTAGTGTACCTTCCATTTCTACCCCGAAACCGACCTGAGCAAGATATAGAAGGGGAGAAGAAAAGAGTTTCACACACACACATCATTTGGAGCCTCTCTCTCCCCTCTACACTTGTTCTTTAGCTTAGTAATAGTAGTGTTGGAGCTAGGAGAGCTACCAAGGAGAGCTTGTCTCCTAGGAAGAAGAGATACAACTTGGTAAACATCCATGGAGTGTTCTTCCTTAGTCAAGCTCTCATTCTTTATATATAGCTTGGCATATGAACTAGAGCATAGTTTTGATCATGTTATTGAACGCATTTATACCCTGTATTCACCTCATGAAAGCCGTCAACAATGGTCAAAATTCAGAGATACACGGGTCAAATAAGTAGTGACATAGGTGCAATTCACTTGATTCCACTTGTACGTGTCATTATTTGGACGCAGGTGTAAACAGCTGTTGGGGGATAACCGGGACCTGGGCACCCCGTCCCGTCAAGTTGGTAAACAACCGATTCGGCTGGCACACCGAATCAGCCAGTGGGCAGATTCGGTTGTTAGCGCTGGCCCGTTACAGATAGCAAGCCCAGCCCACGGACGGGCCGGACCCACCAAATCATCCACTCAGGGGGGCTTCGGTTCCCGCACCGAAGCCGCCTTGAGCACTTAACTGATGGTCCACTTGTGCAGGAACGCTACGCCGCCTTTCCTAGGATGACTGCACGCTGAAGGGTGGGCCTGGCGCTGTCGGCCGTTCGGGGGGCACTCACGGACAGTGTCTGGAAGACGGTTATGCCCTTGCGGTTAAGTAGCTGGAGAACCTAGGAGAAGTGGCTCGAGGGCATTATGGTCGTGTAAAAGCCTACGGGCACCTATAAATACTGCCTTGATGTGACTGTACAAGGGGTCGGAATATAATGGAAGTTGTTCAGCTTGTATTACGCTTTCCACTTCACGTTCCGTGCTGTGTTTCGTAAGGGTATTCAGGTTTACCGCCGAAGGGGGTTCTAAGGTTCGGCCTTAGAACAACATTGGCGCCCACCGTGGTTGTGCCGAACATACCATGGCTTTGAAGGGGAAGGCGAAGATGGGTGCAGGATCATCAAAGGAACCCACGGTTGCAGATTCGGTCCAGCAGACCAAAAACACACAGCAGCCCGGCGTGTTGTAGTCGAGAGTATTCGTTCAACAGGCCGAAGATGCGGGAGCACCAACCTCGACCAATGCTACAGAAGCTCCAGTTCCTCAAGATGGCGATACGCCCATACATACCGGCGAATTCGGTGCACCGGGAGGAGCGTTTTCGGAAGGCCGCATCACGCGAGACAACGAAGAAGAAGAAGAAGAAGAGGAGCACAAGGGACTGGATGCTCAGAATTCTTGGCTACTGAAGCAATTAGATGAGAAAGCCGCTAAGGTGAATGCCTTGAAGCAGCATCGCGACCAGTTGCAAGCTCAGCTAGCGGCACAAAACCGAATGGTGGCTACCTAGGATGCAATCAACCAAGCTAAAGAGGAAGCAGCAAGGCTAGAAAGAGAGATTCGGGTCCTCAGATCAAGTTCGAGGAAGGACAAAGAAAAGGATGTTATCATCCTAGGAGAAAAATCACGAAGAGAAATCACCGAAACAACAGACATGGCATCCCCATTGTCCCTAGAGATCCAAAGATGTCCTTGGCCGATAGGGTACAGGCCGAAACTCCCAAATTTCAATGGTTAGTCCAATCCAAGGAGATTCATTGCAAGTTACGAAGCATGTGTCCATTCGGCAGGGGGCAACGACATGATCCTCGCCAAATCATTGATCGTGGCTTTAACAGACGTAGCCCACGATTGGTTCGTGTCGCAAAGGCCCTTGTCAGTTACTTCATGGTAGCAGGTGAAGGCCGAGTTGCTCACCACTTTTCATGGGTTTCAAACAGACAAGAAAACAACAACAGATCTCATGAACCTATTTCAACCAGATGAAGAATCACTTTCAAAGTACCTTGAAAGGATAATTCAGTTGAAGGCTCAACTACCGAATGTGTCGGATGACGTCGTCATAGCCGCGGCTATCAAAGGATTGAAGATAGGCCCCTGCGCCCAGGCCATGTCCGGAGAAGCACCAACCACCATCAAATAGTTGTTTGATCAGATGCGCCAGTTCGCTAGATCAGAGGAGGATTTGGTCAAGAGGAAAGCCACGCGATACAGTATCAGGCAAGCGTCCACCAAGTTTAACCAACCGAGTCAAATGAATCAACAGAAGAGTGACCAGCAACCGACGGCAGTGAATAATGTGCAGGAAAATTCCGCGCAAGGTCAGCCGAATCAGCAAAAAAGTTTTGGCAATCAAGGACGAGGTGGCAGAGGCTCGGGAGGTGGACGAGGACGACGCAGGGGACGAGGCCAGCCGAAGTCACACTATTGCTTTGTGTGTGGTGAGGACAAAGGCCATTTCTCCAGGGATTGTAAATATACCCAACTAGCAAAAGAGCAGCGTGAGAAAGATGAGTCTGCAAAACCAACCGATTCAACAAAGCATGTCTATCACACCATGGCGCCGCCTTCGCAGACATTTCACCATCAAGCTTACATCCAAGCACCGTGCAACCCTTCACCAGCGCATGTATTCCAGCAGCCGATAGCGTGGCAGGCACCCCTGTTCACCCAATACCATCAAGGCACGCCGATGCACAATCAGGCGCATTCGGTAGCCGCATCTTCTTCTGCTATGGATCAGCACGGCATTCAGCAATCACTGAATCCGGATACATCCAGAGAGTTGCAAATAGCCAACTCAGTTATGCCAACCAACATGATGAATACAAACGGGCACATCTACGCCATCACAGGTGGATCTAACCTGGTGCACGATAATAAGAGAGCCAGACGCAATTATGTCAAGAGGGTGCTATCAATTTCACCAAAGACACCGATAGCACAGCCTGCCTAGAAGGCAGCCCCTATCGCATTCTCCGAGTCCGACTTCAGAGTCACCGCATACGTTGAAGGGTACATGCTCCACAACATCCTAGTTGACAACGACAGTTCGGTGGACATCTTATTCACCAAAGCGTTCGACAGCATGAAGATGGACCGAAGAACACTCGAGCAGGCCGGCAATCCGTTATTCGGATTTGGGGAAAGAAGAATAGATGCAATCGGCAAGAAGACAATTACCGTGGCATTCAGTGATGACAGAAATGTTAGAGCAGAGGAAATCACTTTTGACATAGTCGACATGGACTACCCATACACAGCCATATTCGGCAGAGGTATCATCAGCAAATTCGACATGGTGATTCAGCAAACTCATCTTTGCATGAAAATACCTTCACCCACTGGTATCATATCAGTATTCGAAGATCAAATCTCAGCAAGGAGGATTGATGGAAAACCCATACCGGGATACAACATGGTGCACGAGGTGAAGACCAAACTTAACTAGAAACACGACGACGATCAGGCACACAACACCAAGGAACCAAAGGCACTCCCCATAGAAGACACAATTCGGTTATCATTGAGCCCGAATCGACCTGACGAATGCGTCAATATCGGCGCAAGTCTGAGTCAAGGTGAAGCTTCGAGATTGATAGAGTTTCTACTAGAAAACCGAGATGTGTTCGCATGGTCAACACACGATCTGTAGGGGGTAGACCGAAGCCTCGCTCAGCATAGCTTGAACGTTGATAAGACAACCAAGCCCAGAAAGCAGAAGCTCCGCAAGATATCCGATGAAAGAGCAGCAGCCGGCAGCCGAAGTGTGGCGGCTGTTAGACGCCGATGTAATAAAAAAGTGCAGTACCCCGAATGGCTTGCTAATGTGGTCATGGTCAGAAAAAAAATGGCAAATGGCGAATGTGCGTCGATTTCACTGATCTTAACAAGCACTGCCCCAAGGACCCTTATCGTTTGCCCAGAATAGACAAACTGGTGGACATCGCAGCTGGATGTGAAATAATGAGCTTGCTCGATTTCTTTTTGGGTTATCACCAGATATGGTTGAACCCGGACGATCAGGAAAAGACAAGCTTTATCACACCAAAAGGCACCTTTTGCTATAAGAGAATGCCCGAAGGATTAAGGAATGCTGGACCAACTTTTTCCAAGCTAACCGATGAGATATTCCGAGAGCAAAAGAAGAAAAACAACCTCGTCTCCTATGCGGATGACATAGTGGTAAAAAGTGACCGGAGGAATTCGCACATCGACGATCTCATGCGCTCCAGTGGGCTCAACCTTAACCCTGATAAATGTGTTTTCGGCATTAGCAAAGGAAAGCTACTCGGCGGCCTAGTCACTGCAAGAGGAATAGAAGCAAATCCAGAGAAGATTGCAGCTATCACAAATATGGCATCACCCAAAAACAGAAAGCAAGTACAGAAGCTCACGGGGAGGATAGCAGCTCTGAGCAGGTTCATCTCCAAGTCAGCTGAAAGAGGATTACCGTTCTTCCGGGCGCTATGAAATGCAACGACATTCGGTTGGGGACCCGAACAGCAGCAAGCTTTTGAAGAACTCAAGAGGTATCTCGCCAAGCTCACCACCCTGTCAAAACCAACACCCGGAGCAACCCTAGTATTATACCTGGCAGCAGCAGCTGTAGCAGTAAGCGTAGTATTGATTGAGGAGAAAGAACATGAAGGCAAACTGTAGCAATTCCCTATCTATTTCGTCTCAGAAGCACTTTCAGGTGCTAAGGTGAATTACTCTGAGTTAGAGAAGATAGCTTACACAGTGGTCATGGCTTCCAGAAAACTCAAGCATTATTTCCAAGCACATCCAATCCGGGTACTTTCGGTACAGCCGTTGGAGTCTCTCTTCCACAACACCAAAGCCGTGGGCCGGATCGGTAAATGGGCAGCCAAGCTAAATGAATATATAATATCCTTTGAGCATAGATCGATGATAAAGTCGCAGGTCATAGCAGATTTCATAGCCGACTGGACACAGAATGCAGACCATTCCACACTGCAGTTTGACAAACCTGAATGGACCGTACATTGCGACGGGTCTTGGTGTTCAGCTGGCGCGGGAATTTCTGCCATTTTGGCACCACCAAATAGGCCAAGAATACGATATGCGGCCAGATTGCAGTTCCTCACCACAAACAATTCAACTAAATACGAGGTAGTACTCTTAGGGTTATGGAAGCTAAGAGCCCTCGGCGTCCGGTGTTGCATAATCTGGTCCGACTCACAGATAGTGGTCGGGCACGTTCAGAAGGAATATACAGCGAAGGACCCCGAATTAGCTACCTACCTGGCCACAATAAGGAGAATGGAAAAGTATTTCATCGATTTCACTCTGAAGTATATCCCAAGGTTAGAGAACACCGAAGCTGATGAGTTGGTAAAAGCGGCAGCCAACGCTCACCCATTACCAGCAGACGTCTTCTACCAGGTCTTAACAGTGAAAGCAGTTAAAGAGGAGGAAGACTCACCTTCGGTCATACACGCAATTGCAAGTGATGACTAGAGAGCACCCATCTGGGCATACCTCAGTGGTACATATGAGCCAGCTTCTAGGAAAGACATGCATCGAATGAACTCTAGGACAAAGCAATTCTCCATTGTGGGTGAAAACATGTACAAGGAAGGTGTGGTCTCCCCGATGCTCAAGTGCATAAGTCGAGAGGAAGGAAAGCAGCTACTCACCGAAATACATTCGGGCTCATGCGGAGCTCACAGAGGCTATCACGAAATCGCTCACAGAGCAATGAGGCAGGGATTTTATTGGCCCACAGCAGTGGTTGATGCCAAGGAGATAGTGAAAACGTGTCGGGGTTGCCAGATGTTAGCAAAAAAGCAAAACGTCCCAGCCAACCCCACCTCCCCGGCATACCCAACATGGCCACCTCAGCGTTGGGGTGTTGACTTCGTTGGTGCTTTGCCTCCAGCTCCCGGGAACCTAAAGCACGCGGCAGTGGCTCTGGAATACTTCACCAAATGGGTAGAAGCGAAACCTCTAGCCAAGATAACTTCAGGAACTTTGGTGAGCTTTGTATGGCAGCGGATCATCTGCCGTTTTGTTGTACCGTCGTACATTATAGTCGACAATGGCAAGCAATTTGATTCAGCACAATTCAGAACTTTCTGTGAGGAATTGGGCATCAAGCTATCATTTGCTTCGGTCAACCATCTGGAATCAAACACTGGCACGCTGAGGTCTCATAATGCTGAGCAAACACTGGCACGCTGAGGTTACTGTCCATCATCTTCTGAGCCATAGCATAACTGCTGAGGCGAACTATAACATTCGGCGTCAGATGGTGGATCTGCAATTTAAAAGCATTCAGCACTTTTCCAACAAAATCCTCAGTTGGAAAGTGAAGTCCAGCCCTAAAATAATCTCGGAACACAAGTGCTTCAGTAGGTTTAGGCCTCGGGTATTCTTCAAGACCAGGAGACCGGCTTCGGCTTCTCTCAGCAGCGGTCGGAGTACCATTCCAAAGATATTGGTCCAACACACTGTTTGTAACCTTAGATCGTTCAAGACGGCATGACCAGCCGGTATGCCTCGGTCCCCTCGGTGGCCTAGGCGGATGAGCTGGAGCAGATTCAGCTATCTCCTCAATATGGGAGCAGAACTTTCTTCATCCTTACCCGAAGCAGCACAAGCTTTTTTTCACCCTCAAAGGAGTCAAAGCACTCAATATATTCATTGCCTTCTTCTTCCTCACCCAAATCTGATTCATCAGACTCATGAGTGGATTCGGGCGCAATGGCCCTAAGTGGCATCGGTCTTTTTCCAGCAGCAATATTTTGCCTGTCAATTTCACTGGAGCTGGAACCAGAGGAAGAACCAAAAACCGAAACTGAGTTGTTACCAGATTCGGTGCCACTAACCAAATTGTCAGTACTAGACGGGACCCTTGACATGTTAGCAACAGAGAAGGAAAAACCCACCGAAACTATAAAAAGGAAAAAATGGTGAATTAAAACAAGTAAAACTTGAGGAAGAAACACCGAATAGGAGTTACACGTTAGGACGATACTATGAGCATAAACAAAAGCTAAAAGTCAAGGCGAGAGGGGCTCACCGAACTAGAGACCGAAGAGGAAACCGAAATGACGATTCGGTGGGTAGACTGAATTCAACAACCGAAAATGCGCTCTCGGATGGCTGAGCGTTCGACAGTGGCAGCGATGAAAATGACCCCTCCCCGGCTAAGAGGGGCCTTTTATATTCACCATCGGCCGAGCCGACCGACGGTTACCGACGAACCGTCGCATCAGTCACGCGCCCCGAGGCGATGTTTCAATTTCGTTTAAAAAAATCGTCCTCCCCACGGGACGACGCTGGGGGTCTTTCGGTTATCCTTGATTTGTCAGCGAGAACCAAATTCGAGCACAATCGTTTCGGTTATCGCTGAGGGGCTACTGTTGGGGGACAACCGGGACCTGGGCACCCCGTCCCGTCAAGTCGGTAAACAACCGATTCAGCTAGCACACCGAATCAGCCAGTGGGCAGATTCGGTTGTTAGCGCCGGCCCATTACGGATAGCAAGCCCAGCCCAAGGATGGGCCGGACCCACCAAATCATCCACTCAGGGGGCTTCGGTTCCCGCACTGAAGCCGCCTTGAGCACTTAACTGATGGCCCACTTGTGCAGGAATGCTACACCACCTCTCCTAGTATGATTGCACGCTGAAGGGTGGGCCTGGCGCTGTTGGCCGTTCGGGGGGCACTCACGGACGGTGTCTGGAAGACGGTTACGCCCTTGCAGTTAAGTAGCTGGAGAACCTAGGAGAAGTGGCTCGAGGGCATTATGGTTCTGTAAAAGCCTACGGGCGCCTATAAATTCTGCCCTGATGTGACTGTACAAGGGGTCAGAATATAATGGAAATTGTTCAGCTTGTATTACGCTTTCCACCTCGCATTCCGTTCTATGTTTCGTAAGGGTATTTAGGTTTACCGCCGAAGGGGGTTCTAAGGTTCGGCCTTAGAACAACAACAGCCACTAATCGATCCTGAACAAGCTTAAGTGAAGCAAAATATGAGCAAGCAAGAAATGGCCAAGACATGTAACAGGACAAGTGGGCACAGCGTCAGGAAGCCAGTGGTGAGTCAGCCCTCCAAGGGCCAGGTCGGCCGACCCACTTTTTGTGGGATGCCACCTGTCCAGACTCACCACCGACTTCAGGAGCTTCTAGAAGGATGGTGGGACCCACTTGTCGGCCAAACATGGGTTCGCCGACCTGACATGTGGGCCCACCAAAGGTCGGTTGCCTCCCACCGACCCCCTGCATGACCTCACGTGTCCCTCGCTCACAGGCGTCCATTTCAAGTCGGTTTGATCCAAGGGCCAAGAAATGACATGACGCGGATCGCTGACATGGCACCGGAGTAGTGTTGGCATTTCTTAGCGCGATTACCAAAAATAGACATAAAGCCCATCCCCAGCAACGGCGCCAGAAATGCACGTTGGCATTTCTCAACACAATCAGTAGAAACAAGTTCTAGTAACTATGCGAGAGTTTCCAATAGATGGATCACATCCTATTAGAATAATATCCGCAAGCGCACGGATCTATCATTGCAGCATTTCACCCGAAAGTATTCAGGGTATCGTTATTTATATTTTCCCAAAGGAAGGCATGGGGTGTTAAGTATCTAGCTTGGGTATGAATATAATATTTAGCATGAGGAGAAACCGACCAATGCGCTATACAGGGGTAAGCAAATGGTAGTTTGGATAGTGGACACACACTTAGAGCAATCTCAAAGGAATAAAGGTAAAATAAACAATAAAGAATAATCTATGCGGAGCAGGCAGGTCCTATATAGTCAATACTAGAACAGCTAATGTCACATGTTATACAAGTCAAGAGTTGACTATAGACTATGAATATGGGGAGACCACGGCAACTGGTCTGCCAGTCGATGGCGGCATTTACGAACTCCTACACGACATGCGAACGTGGGGGATTACACGGGATGGACAGGGCTGTCACCACCTGCCGCCTACCACCTCAACCGTGGCATGCCATCATATCTGAAGGTTCCCTCGCATCCGGACACCACGTCCGCATACTAAGGAGCTACCTACATCCCCCCAGGACTCCCACCCTACGGATGGACGAGCTAGGACATAGGCAAGCCCGAAGGCACATCGAACCGCTATTCCTCTTCTACAATCTAATCTAAACAAGTAGAACATATGAACGATGAAGAACAATGTAGAACACGATAAACAATTCTCACAAGAACTATGGTCTAGTTCTTGATCATCGAATATATCGTGTACTAGACTATACTCTAGTTCATATGAAAGACTATATAAATGTAATAAGAACTTGACTAAGGAAGAACGCTCCATATATTTATACCAAGGATGTAGCTTTTCTTCCTGGAGACAAGCTCTCCAAGTAGCTTTGCCTAGCTCCAAATGTCTACTACTAACAACTTGAGAACAAGTGTGAGGTGTAGAGAGAGCTCCAAATGGTATGTGTTGATGGGGGTGCCTCTCCTCTTCATTTATAGCCTCCTGAAGGCGGTTCGGGGGTAGGGAGGTAAAAGTGCCAGCGCAACCGTCCTTCTCAGGATGGAAGGCAGCGAACCGCCTTGGCCGGGCCCACGGCGGGGAGGGGGCGCGCGCGCCTGTGCGCGCCGCGCCGGGTGGCGCCGCCCCCTGACCGCCTTTGGCGTGTGGGCCTGGGCCGTCCTCTGGGCCATGCCTGTGTTGGTGTTTTGGCCCACTTCGACCCCGAGGTGGGCTGCCTTGTTCTCCTTGTCCTTTTACGCCTTCCGAAAAGCGCCTTTTTATTGCAGAAATTCCTGTACTTGGTGTAAATTCTGCAAAGCAATATTTTCTCCAAGTACAAGTGGAACTAGGTCAATAGTAAAGATATATGTGCAATAAAATATTTATTTCTCCCAAAATGATCTATAATTGGCGGGTAAAAATCGAGTTAAGGACCGCCAACAAGATCCCCAAGCTTACCCCTTGCTCGCCCGAGCAAGGCTTCGCTTATTGGGTTCTTGATCGGGAGTTGCTGCAATGCCGATTACATCTCAAGTGTACAAAATTTAAAAGAGAGCTTTCTACGCAATTTGAATAAGTTGGCAATTATATCTACTCCGTGATTCCTGAATAAAGTGGGGCTTCTAATTTTTTTTCAGGTCTTGGGTGATTGCAAGATAGAACAGTTTCAAAGACCGGTGCTTTTCATTCGTTCCAAGATCAACTTTTAGTCCGGAGGTTTTGTAAGATTTTGTAAAATAACCCAAGTTCCTCAATGACCCACTCAATCACTCAAAGTGTATGGTAACCTCACCGAAGACTTTGATGTCTGCCTTTCTGTCCTACCTCTAGTATTTTTGAGTGGAGTTCTTGGGTAGGCATACAAGGAATGGCTTGCTTACCGCTCGTGTGAAGCCGAGTCAAAGTCCGAACCATGTTAAGGTTAAAGCCATACACTAGGTTGAGATGTGCAAGTGTGTGGGATGGATGAAGAATGATTCCTAATTTTTGTGGTATTTTTGGATCTGCATGCATCATGACAATCTCTCTTTTATTGGTGGATGAAGAGATGAAGGAAATATGGGCTATCAAAGAGCAACTAAAAACTTTTCTCTCATTTTTTTAACGGGGATCTAAGACTTTTCCCGTTTGCCTACAAGAGCGGAATGTCCTACAACTATCTCTTTTTCTCATCTCTCTTTTCTCTTTTTTTCCAACTAAGAATATAGCCCATAACTTATTGCTTGAAAAAAGGATGAAGTGGAGAGAGTTGTCATGATGGAATGCATGGAGAATTTTGGAAAACTAAAAGAGAGGGGTGCGCGATCCTCAGGGTAAGGGTCGGCACTTTTATTTGGTGGAATGGTGCGCAATTCTCGGTGTTGGGGGACAGCCAAAGCCTAGGCACCTGACGCTGGCCGAAAGGCCCCGAGTAATTCGGCGTGCGCCCATGAGATTCGGCGCCTCACACTAATTCCCAGGGAAACTTGGGAGAAGATTCTTCCGGTGCGTCGCCGGGGACAACGGCGGACGCCGCCGGACGGATTCGGCGGGGACGCCGAATCCGCCCACCGAGACATCGTATTTCGAGCTCCTAACCACTTGTCTTAGCTGTTTGCAGATGGAAAGTTGGTCCACCATCCCCAAAGGTGCTGCGGTGGGGAAAGCGGCGTGAGCGCGATGACAAGTGGGGCTTGGGTGGTCGGCCGCCCTGGGGACAAAGCTTGGTGGCGCAAGTTTGACCGTTTAGCCCTTCACCGGTTAGCAAGGGCCCTTAGGGGGCAAACCCTAAGGGCAAAATCGTCTTGTAAATGCCTACGGCGACTATAAATATGCCCGGCGGCAACCGTGTAAGGGACGGATTCTCGGGAGTAATACACCGATCTTCCACCATCGTGTGCTATCCGTGTGTCTTTCGTTATATTTCGTATTCGGGGTTCTAGGCTTTCGGCCTAGAACAACATTGGCGCCCACCGTGGTTGTTGCTCGCAACGGCCATGGCACCGAAGGAAAGGGCAAGCCCGGTTCGCGCAGAAGCTTCCGCGTGCGCGGCGCGGATGCCGGACTCCGGCTCCGGCCGGGGAGGTGCTTCGGCATCGCGGTGAATGCACCGCCCGCAGGCACCAAAGCACCAGTTTTGCAACCAGCAGATCCACCGGATCACGAGGCAGGAGGCGGTATCCATGAAGCGGAAGTCGAAGACGACGAAGAGGAGGAACCGCCAGCGGTCGAGGATACTGAAAACGCGAAGCTCCTCAGGGTCCTTGAGGAGCGTTCGTCCAAGGTAGCGAGCTCACGGCGGAGCGAAATCGCCTGGCTAGCATCGCCGCAGCAAGGAAGCGGGCATCGTCCACCCAGGCAGCCAATGATCAGGTAGCAGAAGAGGAAGCAAGGCTGCTGCACGAAATTCAGAGCCTGCAGGAGAGCGGTTCCACCTCACCGAGGTACACCAAGGATGTAGTTTTCATCGGGGAAAAGCGCAGCGGCAAAGACCGCCGAAGCTATAGACATGACATCTCCCTTGTCCATAGCGATACGGTGTCACCCTTGGCCTATCGGCTACAAACCAAAGATACCTCAGTACAATGGCAGGTCTAACCCGAGGAAGTTCATTTCAAGCTATGAAGCTTCGGTCCATTCAGCAGGAGGGAACGATGCTATTCTCACCAAGTCCCTAATCATGGCGGTTGATGATGTCGCGCATGATTGGTATATGTCTCTCGAAGCCATTGTCCATCACTTCGTGGCAGCGAGGCAAAGGCCGAGCTGTTAACCACTTTCCAGGTTTCGGACCGATAAGCAAACGACGTCGGATCGATGAACCCGTACCGCCGGATGACGAACCGCTATCGAAATACCGGAGAGAATCATTCGCCTAAAGGCACATTTGCCGAATGTGTCGGATGACATCGTAATTGCGGCCACAATAAAGGGCCTAAAAAAATCGGTACGTGCGCGAAGCTCGTTTTGGGGAACCCCCAACAACCATCAAGCGCTCTTCGACCAAATGCGAAAGTTCGCCAGATCAGAGGACGACTTGAACAAAAGAAAGGCTGCGCGTCACAGTTTCAAGCAAACCACGCCGAAAAGCACAGTGCAGGCCCCACCAAAGGCCAGTCAGCAGAGCAGTCCAGTTCATAATGTACAGCAGGATTCGGATGCACAACCTAATGATACAGCGCAGCCAGGGCCTCAGCAAGGCAGGGGCTCTGGAGGTCAGAACCGCGAAGGTCGCGGAGGAGGCGGCGGAGGCCGTGGCAAAGGGCGCAGAAAGGGTAACCGAACCCCCTACTGCGCGGTGTGTGGAGAAGACAAAGGCCACTTCACCAGAGATTGCAAGTACACCCAGCTCGCGAAACAGTAGCGGGAGAAAGACGAATCTACAAATTCAGCAGAAGCACCGAAGCATGTATATCACACAGCTCCGGCTCCGGCATATCACCAGCCAACATTTCAGGCATATCAATCTCCGTACACTTGGTACCACCCGAATTACTTGCAGTTTCAGCAAGCCCAGCAGAACCGACAGCAGGCCGCCCCGGCGCCGGCTCACTGTCGGCCCTCCCGAGAGAATCAAGCCCAAGCGGCCGGGCGCCAAGACCGGAAAGCTCAAGGGAGCTGCAGGTGGTTAATTCGGTGGCACCGGTGAATATAATGCCATCCAACGGTCACATCTACGCCATTACCGGAGGAACTAACCTGGAGCATGAAAACAAAAAAGCTCACCGAGACTACGTCAGAAGGGTGCACTCGGTTTCGGTCAAGTGCCCAGTAGCCAGACCCGCATGGAAAAATGAGCCCATTTCTTTCACTGAGCAAGACATCCAGGTCCAGGATTACCCGCATTTTGACTCATTCGTCACCACTGCCTATGTCGCCGGATACACGCTGCACAATATACTCATTGACAACGGGAGCTCCGCCGATATTCTATTCACCAAGGCCTTTGACGGAATGAAGCTTAGCAGAAAAGATCTAGAGCTTGTCGGTAACGCCCTGTTCGGATTCGGCGGTCAAAGAATCGACGCCATCGACAAGAAAACCCTCACTGTAGCCTTCAGCGAAGGTCAGAAGGTCAGGGCGGAAGAGATCACATTTGATGTGGTGAACATACCATATCCTTACACGGCCATATTCGGCCGTGGCATTATCAACAAGTTCGACATCGTCATCAACCAAGGGTACCTATGCATGAAAATGCCTTCCCCGGGCGGAATCATCGCGGTACATGGTGATCGATAGCCGCCAGGAATATCGACAGCAAACCCATACGGGATACAGCGCGGTTCACAAAGTCAAAGAGACCTGCGCCCAACGAAGACCATGAGTTTCAAAGATCACCGAGAAAGAACCGATGGCAGCACCGTGTGAAGACACGGTTCACCGCCACTCGGCTTTGGCGGACCCGACGAATGTGTACACATCGGCTCCGGCCTAAACGCCGAAGAAAGGGCCGAATATGCGAAGTTTTTGTCCGAAAACCGGGATGTGTTCGCATGGTCGGCAAGGGATCTACGGGGGTAAACCGCGAATTAGCGCAAAGACACGGCCGAACGTCGACAAGCAAGCAAGGCCAAGGAAGCGAAGCTAAGGACAATGTCGACGAGAGAGCGACGGCGGCCCGGCGAGGTGCGAGAGGGCTGACGCGGAGTCATCCGAAAGGTACGGTGCCGGAATGGCTGGCCAAGCGTGGTACCGGTAAAGAAAAAGAGTGGGAAATGGCGCATGTGCGTAGATTTCACGGATCTCAACAAGCACTGCCCCAAGGACCCGTACCCATTGCCACGCATCGACAAGTTGGTAGACATCGCGGCCGGGTGCGAAATGATGAGTCTCCTAGACTGTTTTTCGGGGTATCATCAAATATGGATGAACCCGGAAGACGAAGAAAAGACAAGTTTCATCACGCCCGCCGGAACGTTACGCTACCGCCGAATGCCGAAGGACTTCTAACGTTGGGCCTACATTCTCCCGCATGACGAGATGAAGCCTTTCGGGAGCGAGAAAAAGAAAAACAATCACGGTGGCCTACGTAGACGACCAGTCGTCAAAAGTGACAGCGAGACGCACATAGCGGACCTCAAAGAAACATTCGCCACTGCGCGCCGGATTGAAGCTCAACCCGGAGAAATGCATATTCGGCATACTTAAGGGAAAGTTTGCTAGGGTGTCCGGTATCGGCAAGAGGCATCGAAGCCAATCACGAAAAGATCGCAGCCATCATGAACATGAAGCCGCCAGCAAACAAGAAAGATGTGCAGAAGCTCACGGGTCGCATCGCAGCCCTGAGCCGTTTTATCTCCAGGTCAGCCAAAAGAGGGTTGCCCTTCTTCAGGGTTCTGCGGGAAGCTGACGCATTCGACTGGGGCGCCGAACAGCAGCAAGCGTTTGACGATCTAAAGGCGTACTTGACCCAGCTCACCACACTCTCAAAGCCGGAGCTGAATGCCACGCTCATTCTATACCTCGCAGCATCACCAGCCGCGGTCAGCGCGGTTCTCGTCCAGGAAAGGGAGCATGAGGGGAAGATGCATCAGTTCCCAATATATTTCGTTTCTGAAGCACTGGCTGGGGCGAAACTCAACTATTCCGAGCTGGAGAAAATCGCCTATACTGTCGTTATGGCATCAAGGAAGCTAAAACACTACTTTCAGGGCCATGTCATTCGGGTCCTATCCGCGCAGCCCTTTGAGGCCCTGTTCCGGAACGCCGAAGCAGTGGGCCGAATCGGGAAATGGGCCGCCGAGCTGAACCAATATGCAATTCAATTCGGTCACGGGGCCGCAATCAAATCACGGGTTCTCGCGAGACTTCATCGGCTTTGGACCCCAAGTGGGGATGATCCCACCAGGAATTCTTCGAACCCGAATGGACCGCGCCTTGCGATGTCTCCGGTGCGCGCCGGCGCGGGCATTTCGGCAATCTTAATACCGCCTTCGGGCCCGGCCATTCGCTACGCAGCGCGCTTGCAGTTCCTATCCACCAACAATTCGGTGGAGTACGAGGCAGTTCTACTAGCACTGAGAAAGCTGAGGGCCCTGGGGGTTCGTCGTTGCATCATCAAATCAGATTCGCAGGTGGTCGTAGGACACATTCAGAAGGATTACGTGGCCAAGGAGCCCGAGCTGGCTAAATACGTCATTTGTAAGAAGAATGGAGAAACTCTTTCTTGGTTTCACCCTGAGATACATTCCCAGGTCAGAAAACACAGAAGCTGATGAACTAGCCAAGGCAGCGGCTCAGGTTTCACCAATGCCGCCGGATGTATTCTATCAGGTCCTAACGGCCAAGGCAGTTAAAGAAGAAGAGGAGAACCCAGCTGTCATCCACGCCATCACAAGCGACGATTGGAGATCGGAGATCTGGGCTTACCTTCAGGGGACCTATGAGCCAGCAAGCAAGAAAGATGAGCAGCGCATGGCGTCCAGGACAAAGCAATTCTCCGTCATCGGAGAGAGCATGTACAAGGAGGGGGTAGTCGCCCCGCTTCTCAAGTGCATCAGCCGAAACGAGGGGATTCAGCTGTTAACAGAGATACATTCGGGTTCGTGCGGAGCGCACAGAGGCCCGCACGAAATCGCCCACAGGGCTATGCGGCAAGGATTCTACTGGCCAACCACGGTCGAAGACGCGAAGAGCATTACAAGGTCGTGCAGGGGCTGCCAAATGTTCGCCAAGAACCAGAATGCTCCCGCAAATCCAACCAGGTCGGTATACCCCACTTGGCCTCTACAGCGATGGGGGGTCAATATAGTGGGAGCTCTACCGCCAGCTCCCGGGAATCTAAAATACGCCGCGGTGGCCCTCGAGTACTTCACCAAGTGGGTCGAGGCCAAGCCCTTGGCCAAGATAACCTCAGGCACACTAACCAATTTTGTATGGCAGAGAATTGTTTGCAGATTCGGCGTACCGCCTATATCACCGTCGACAACGGCAAGCAGTTCGACTCGGCACAGTTCCGAACTTTCTGCGAAGAGCTCGGAATCAAACTGTCCTTCGCATCGGTGAATCACCCCGCATCAAATGGAGCGGTCGAGAGGGCCAACGGCGACATCTTTGGCACCATCTCCAAAGCACTGGAAGACGCAAAGAAAGGGCGATGGGCTCGGGGAGCTGGGTGTGACGGTATGGGGCCACAAAGCATCTCCAAGACCGGGCAACGGATTCACTCCGTTCGTGTTCTTTGTTCGGTGAGGAGGCGATCACCCCGAAGAGGTGAAGCTCGGCTCATTCCAAACCGAAATCTCCCCGACGAATCCGATCCAAAGGATGGTGGAAGTCGAAGTCTCCGACAACAGAAAGTGCCAGGAGGCGCAAAACCTTGACGCCTACCACACCGAAACTAAAAGCTGGAGGGACAAGAAGGTCCTCAGGAAGAGCTTTGCTCCGGGCGACATGGTGCTCATCAGGCAGCCAGACAAGCAGGGCAAATTACAGCCCCAATGGTATGGGCCATACATCATCGCGCGGATGATCAGGACAGGCGTTTTCACCCTGGTGACCGAAGATGGTTCCGAATCTACTCACACCTGGAACGCAGACAATCTGCGTTAATTTTACCCATGATCTCATGCTCCACAAAAGGGGGCTGTAATTTTCGTTTTTACTTTTCCTGCTACATTCGGCACTAACGCCTAAAGACATTTCGGGCTCGCACTCTTTTTCCTCATTGAGGTTTTTAACGAGGCATCCCCGTAATAATTGCCACCGCATTCGAAGTTCTATTTAGCACCAAGTTGTTCTTTGTATGAAATGTTTTCACCGAAAACGGCCAAGTTGACGAGTTTGGCCATATATTCGGTATTCTCTCTCGGGTTGCAAGCAACCTATCCAGCTAAAACGGCCGTAGGCAAACTCCCTAAAATACGGGGGCTCGCCGGTGTCCTCTAGCTCAATAAAGCCAGCGGAGCCCACCAAGAATCAAGGCAGCCAATCAGGCGCTCTAATGACAAAGATACCCGTCAGAATAATCAATGCATGGTTAGGTTAACATATTTACAACCAAAGGGGACAAAGGGCCTATATAAACAAGGCACCCCCCTCAGACTCCCCCCAATCTCACCAAACTATGTCAACTCTCCGTCTCAAACAAATGCCGCCCCAAAAGCTGGGTCGCCAATCTATTAGGGATAGGAAGCACCAGGAAAGGGTGGATTCGGGGAGCTCGGAGAAAGACCGCTTCCAAACCATCACCAACTGCATCTGGTTTCAGTATCCCTGGCAAAGCCCATTCGGCATTCACCAGGCCCTCACTAACCATGAAAGCAAGCACGCCAGGTGCCGCGTTCTGTTTTGCTCCACCAAGATCCGGCGAGCAACACTGTCAGTATACCGCATCTCGAGGCCGGATGATGGTACAAAGAAGCGCTTCATCAATGGCTGTTTCGGGAACCTCCCCATCGCCCACAGAACAAAGCACTCCGGCGGCCGCATTCTGGTCGTCACCCTCAGCCGCAGTGGCTTCGCCAGCCGAAAGCAAAAGAGCATTCGGCGCTAGCTCCCCTGGCTCCATATCAGTGCGGACCGCCAAAGCATGGCCCGCCAGTCGACAGCACGCGAGCCGCTCGGTGTCCGCAACAATCCAGCCCCCGGCGTCAGCAAAACTTTTTAGGGCCACGTCACAAAGGTTTCGGATCGCAACTGGAACTTGTAATGATGTAAACTCATAACCCCATCACTATAATAAAAAGAATACATCATTCTCGTACAAAATTTTCCAAGAAGGCGGCCAATTCGGCGCCTAAGCCGAAAGTTAGCCAAGTCATACCGATTCGGCGACAAAGCCGAAATGAGGGCGCGCGTTTTTTCCAACTTAGCCGAGTTGGGGGAATGGCGTTTTCAAAACCAATTCGGCGTCTAAGTTGAAATGAAGGCGCGCGTTCTTTCCGACCTAGCCAAGTTGGGGGGATGGCGTTTTTCAAAAACCAATTTGGCGTCTAAGCCGAAATGAAGGTGCGCGTCCTTTCGACTTAGTCAAGTTGGGGGGACGGCGTTTTTCAAAAACAATTCGGCGTCTAAGAAAAACGAAATCAACCGCGCTTTCCTTTTGACTTAACTAAGTTGGGGGACGGCGTTTTTCAAAAATCGATTCGGCGGCTAAGCCGAAAAGAAACCGCGCGCTCCTTTCGGCTTAACCAAGTTGGGGGACGGCGTTTTTCAAAAACCCATCCGGCGTCTAAGCCGAAATGAATCCGCGCATTTCTTCTCGACTTAACCAAGTTGGGGGACGGCATCTTTCAAAAACCAAAATTCAGCGTTCTCGGCGAATCCTTGCCTAATCTTTGAAGCACACACAAATACGTCGAAGCGAAATGCGCTCAAAACAACACAAATGCGTTATGCTCGAAGCAATCCAAACTTAAGAGCAACAAGTTAGGTTTTACATCCACTGGGCATTCGGCGACACACGCTGAATGCTTTCAAGTTCTCAAACCAAATCACCAAGTTTTTCAGCGCTATCCGCGCAAGGGCTGGACTTAAAAGTCTTTTAATCCCACGATCGAGCGTGGGGGCATTCTCATCATCGGTGGTGGCCGGAGCGGGGCGTCGAAGTTTGAGTTGGAGGCCATTTGGACTCGGTGCGGGACCCGGACCGGGGTGGGCCGAAGTAGTAGCCGCAGGCGCTGGGGGCGAGCGAGGATCTCGGTCGTTTCGCGCATGGGAGTGCCCATGGTGGACGACCCCTCCCTCTCATCGTGCGCCTGAATATAGGCCGTGACCTTGGCCTTGATCACCTTCCCCTCGTCCTCATCCTGCCAATAAAACACAAGTTACAGTGAGCTTTCGGTCAAGCGGTTCGGGTCACAAGATTCGGCAAGCGCGCCGATTCGCTACCCTCGTACCTTTGCACGCGTAAGGGCCGCGCGCAGCAGACTCAGATCCCGGCCACCCGAACCCCAAAACCCATCGAAGAACCACTTCTTCACGGTCTTGTCAGCGTCGGCGTCGTAGTCCCAGTAGGCGTTGACGTCCTCCGCAGCTTCAACCCCGGCGTAGTGGTCACATCCGGCGTCCTTAAGGGATTTGCAAAGGGCACGCACGCTTTCAAAAGCAGCGTATTCGCGCCCAAGCTCGACAAGCCCCTCAAGAGCGCCGAGGCCACCGTTCAGTAACCGAACCTTCTCCAGGGTAGAAGTTCCCGCGGGAGGGTGTGGAAATCTTCACCTACCCCGGAGATCATCCGTTGCACAAGGACTATGGCCTCGTCAACGGATAACCCCGAGTTTCGGTGGTTGGCCCGATACCTCTCCGGCTTCCCGTTAGCTTCGTCCGGCGCCGCTATTTCTCCTTCGGCCAGGTTTCTCCTCGTCTCCTTCGCCTCTTTCGCCAGCAAATTCTCGGTGACGGTCAGCTTTTCTTCAAGTTCCTTGGCTCGCCTTTCGGCGTGAGCCAAGGTGCCCTGCTCCTGCTTTGCCAGGGCGTCCACAAGGACGGCAGTCTGCAAACAAGCAACATAGGGTCAATCGGTTGGCCACCCGAATCCGGTCAGACGAAACCGCGCGTTGCGGGGCTTACCGAGATAGAGTGGAAGTTGATGGCAGACAGCAGCTCGCCGCGAGCGGTGGCCATCAAGCCTTGCTCAGTTTCGGTGGCGCTGAACCAGCCACTGCATTCGTGAGCAAAGGCCGCCCCCTCGGCAGGTGGCAAGACGCCGGCAAGGCGCGGGTCCATATTCGCCACCAAGCGACAATCGGAACTGACCCCTAAAGCACGAGCAATTCGGTAAGTTTCAGCTTGCTCGGAATTCCCCTCTTCCAGGGACAACGACCCCGAATACACCCTCATTTCGCTGTAGCGAATCTGGTCAATGTCCACGGGAACAAACCCATGGCCGAACATCACACATTCGGCCATCTCGGGCGTCATTCGGGTCGTCTCCATATAAAAGCGAGACTTACCGAGACGGCGGTCGTCTTGCGAACTGCTATGTGCCACGCCTTGGGCGACAACGTCTTTTGCCGCCGCCTCCCGGTGGCTGGTTTCGGCATCCGCGGCCACGGGTTTCGGCATCCTCGCCGGAGCCAGCGGGTGCGTGTCGCTCTTAGCCTTCTTCCGTTTCCGGCCTCCGAAGTCGAGGCCGGCGGCGGGAGGGAGTGAGTTGACGTCCACATCGCGGGGGCTCGGGATCTTTCGGGACATCTTTGTCACTTCCTTCGTCGGGCACCCGAATTCCGCAACACAAAGCGACGGAAAAGCGTGAGTCGAGCCGAATGCGGGATGAAAAGGAAAATAAAAGGAGAAGGGAAAAAATCTCCAAAACTCAGAACAAGAAGGGCCAAGCAAGGCCGGAAGCACGCGCAATGCATTCGGTACTGTGTGCCCCGCCGATCCCTCGATGGATTCGACAGCTTGAAGGGCCGGTTGGCGGCTTCATTTCAAAGGTTTCGGCCAGGCACGCTCGGCCATTCGGCGACCTACCCGAATGTCTTCGTCCTCGGCAGGCGCCGCTTGCTGAGCCCTCTCCTTCCGTGCGCGGTTTTCAGCTTGAGCTGTGCTTCGGACGGACGCCGAATGACGACCGGCGCCCCGACCGCTTCGACGCCCTCTCCCGCGCCCTCGGCCGAAGTGCCGACTGCAGCATCCGGTTCTCCCGTCGAAACGGTCCTTCTCGCCGGCGCAGGGCGGTCTGGGTACTCTAGGCTCATCAGCTCCCAGATGCGATTCAAGCGGCCTTTTTGACCGAGTTGACGCAGTTTCATCTCGTGCTCCTTGTCGCCGTACGGACCGCATATTTGATTGGCCCGACGCTCAATTTCAGCAAGGAACGCCGAATCCGAGGAATAGTCAGGGGGTCGTTTCAGCACCAGCGCCGGACCCTTGTAGTTTTTCTTTGAGGCAAAGCACGCGAAGTGCATGCTTCGGCTGAGCGGCCACTGGCCCAATGACAGCATCTCCTCCACCATGTCCCGGCTTGTCTGCCGATTGGCCGTCAGCCGATAAGATTCGGCAGCTTCCTCGTTCACAACATCCCCGGCGCGAAGCTCACCTTGGGTAACCCCGACGATGGGAGTCATCAGCGACACCAAGCCGTGAGCTTTCGGCAATCCCAAACGTTTTGCTTCGGCCACTGCCGAATCCTCACAAACCCGAATGTAGAACCAGTGTTTCTTCCAGCTGTCCCACTTGCTCTTAAAGTAAGGAACCATGCATTCGTCAGCCTTCTTCTTTGCCGGGATAAAGTTGAAGGACCCAATTTCCATCCGGTAGTCCTTGTCCGACGAATATTTCCCGTGCCGGTGTGATTCATAGAGGTCCACGAATAGGGGAACGCTCGGGGGCTCCCCATCATCTTCGGAGCACATCGCGTAGACACTAAGCCTCGAGATGGCATTCGGCGTCATCCGGTGAAGCGGCTTGAATCGGTCAAGAACCGAAACCAGAAAGTCCTCCTCCAAAGGAAAGTGTAGCCCGGCTCTAAAGTAATCCCGAAACACGGCGCCTCGTGGTCTCGGGGATCGGGGTATTTTTCTCCTTTAGGGGCGCGCGGCACTTGGCTCTCTCAGCAACCGTCAAGTACCCATCCCTCACGTAGCTATTGAGTTTTGCTTCGTCAACATCTGATTCCCCAAGCAAACAGGACCACCCCCCCAGTTTGATGCGCTTCGCGGCAGGGCCCGAATCCGCATCAGCGACACCAGCACGTTGCAGGGGAGCGATGCTATGGGTGTCCTGCTCCCCAACCTCGAAACATTCGACATCCTCATCCATAAAGTTTTCCCCTTCTGACTCAGAACCCGAATCATCCTCAACGACAATTGGGGCTATCGCGCATAGGGGGACCGCACGCTTCCCGGCCACAATTGCAGCTCGGGGATTCGGGGCCGAGACGGACTCGCTCGACGACTCCGAGCTGGTTTCGGCCGAGCTGCCGGATACAGTTCCCGTTCCACTGGGATCGACGGATTCGGTGCCGAGGCCGGGGTCCGAGAGATTAAGGTTTTGGCTATCAGTCGCCGACGAGCTCACCATGTTAGTTTCGAGGTCGCCGAACTATAATATAAAACAAAAGAGCAAAACGTAAGATGATGCCTTCGCAGCACTCCGCCGAAGCAAAACGGGAAAATCCCGAACCCCAAAGAACCGGCGAATTCGGTAAAAGATGAAAAGAAAAAAGGAAACTCACCGGTCATAGTCGCCGCCGAAAGCCTTTGCGGATTTCGCCGAATACTCAAGGTCTCACCTCACGCACGCGAGAGCGATGGAAGCGTGAAAATGACACCGGCCGCGCGGGGGCCTTTTATAGGCGCGCGTCGTGACCGTTACGCGACGAAGAGTCGCTTCGGGCGCGCATCTCGAGACGACGTTTCGCGCATCCCGAGATGGCGGTTCACGCCTTCCACCCAAAAAAAAACGTTTGCACGCTTCAATCCTGAGAGCAGGCTCTCCGCGTGCAAAACGGGGACGGCGTTGGGCAATCCGGCCAAGGCGCCGAACCGGGCAATTCGGTCAGGGAGCCGAATTCGGAGACAGTTCGCCCGCCAGGTGCGAAACAGCGCACCCGGGGGCCTTTCGGCACACCAGGCCTTCTGGCATCCTATTCCTTGTCGGCCCCCACCGAATCCCACAAGGTGGGATTCGACGGGCGCCGAGGGGCTACTGTTGGGGGACAGCCGAAGCCTAGGCACCTGACGCTGGCCGAAAGGCCCCGAGTAATTCAGCGTGCGCCCATGAGATTCAGCGCCTCACCCTAATGCCCAGGGAAACTTGGGAGAAGATTCTTCCGGTGCGTCGCCAGGGACAACGGCGGACACTGCCCAGGACAGATTCGACGGGGACGCCGAATCCACCCGCCGAGACATCGTATTTCAAGCTCCTAACCACTTGTCTTAGCTGTTTGCAGATGGAAAGTTGGTCCACCATCCCCAAAGGAGCTACGCTGGGGAAAGCGGCGTGAGCGCCTGATGACAAGTGGGGCTTGGGTGGTCGGCCGCCCAGGGGACAAAGCTTGGTGGCGCAAGTTTGACTATTTAGCCCTTCACCAGTTGTAGCAAGGGCCCTTAGGGGGCAAACCCTAAGGGCAAAATCATCTTGTAAATGCCTACGGGCGACTATAAATATGCCCGGGCGGCAACTGTGTAAGGGACGGATTCTGGAGTAATACACTGATCTTCCACCATCGTGTGCTATCCTTGTGTCTTTCGTTATATTTCGTATTCGGGGTTCTAGGCTTTCGGCCTAGAACAACACTCGGTGTAAGAATTGGCATGTAGGCGTGAGGGATGCATGTTGTGCGCAACTCTCAGTGTGAGAGTCAGCGATTATTTGGTGGGTGCAAGTGAATTTCAACCACATGTGTAAGACCCTAATCTAGGTTAGGTTCAAACTGGGACAAGGCCCAACAATTGGTAAGAAGCATACAACAAAAATGTTTTGTAAACTTGTTGTTAAGCATGTCGTATTTGGCCTTGGTAGGTATTTCGCGATCATTGAGGAACTATTGTTTTTGAAATTGTATGCAACCCACTAAATCAAGTTTCTAGAGCATGATAATGTTAGGTTTTCTCGAAGGGACAAAATCATTGCTGTGGTCTATGTCACTATATCATATCGCGCAATAACCTAGACTAGAGTAATTGTATGCAACCCACTAAATCAAGTTTCTAGAGCATGATAATGTTAAGCCGATAAACTCAAATATTAGAGAAAACTCTATTTTAAATCAAGTACAAGAGAGACATAAAACAGAGCAACTATTCATCGTATCAACAAGGGTAGAACTAAACATTTCATGGCATATATATAGAGTGGAATTTTTTTCATTTTCAATGCAAGATAAGAAACTTAAATTTAAACATGCTAAAAAGAAATAAATTTGCAAGAAATTAAATATGCAATGCAGGTACCTCATGTGGGGGTCCTCCCCCAAGCTATCCTGAAGCTCATGGCCGAGGGTTGTACCCTTGGGACCTCCAAAAGGCCCTCTACTGCTCCTGCTGCACGTGGAGGCTCTCCTCAAGAGCGTCGAACCGCTGTCCGTGCTGCTGCTGCCACTGGGTCGTCGAATGCATGAAGTTGCCCAGGGTGTTCCTGATGTCGTTCGTCTGGATTTGCAGCTGCCCAATGCGTGCATGGACTGTGGCTAGCGTTGGCTCTTCCTCCTGTGGTGGTGAGTCGACAGTGTACCGCCTCTGTCACTCCCACTCATTGGTGCCTGCCTCGGACCGCGCCCTCTCAGCGGTCTGTGCCGGCTGAGGGTACTGCTTCCACCCCGAGTAGCCTAGGCAGCCCTGGTAGGCCTCCCATCCTGCATAGCCATACTGCTGGGGAGGCTATGCAGGAGCGTCAGGCTGTGCATGGGCCTCAGCCTCTCCTCTGGTGGTCTCGGTTCGAGCTCTTCCCTGCGTGTTTCTTCTGCAGTCTTCAAATCAAAGGTGAGCTCTTCACAGTTATATAAATAAAGATTCAGGTTAGGTAACCAAATCTTATTTATATAACCAAGGAAGAAAAAGCATATATGATTCTTTCCATTAGCCTTCAGGGTATGTCCTTGGTTTAGGGCACGCAAGTCACAAATCGGGCGCTTAAGAGGAATAAACTCAACATCGTGCCCGTCTAGTGCTCCAATGGCATTGGCAATGCGAGTAACAAGAGAGGTGCAATTGATAGCATAAGACTTCTTAACCATATCTAGCCAGTGAAGGCACATCTCCCTCATAGGAGCGACCTTGAACTTATGAACAACGGCATAGAGAAGCTTAAGCTCTACCGAATGCACTGTTGGTATAAATTAAGTGCAACTAAAATAAGAAGGATTCCGCAAGCGCCTGAGAACATACCATTGTAGCATTTTACCGGGAGTAAACCAGGTATCGTTATTTATATTTTACCACGGGGAAGCAAGGGTTAAAGAATCTAATAAATCACCATCATGTATCTACTAACTTAGTAAACCAACTAGACTAAAGCGGGGGTAAATGATATATGATAGGATATAAGAATAAAAGCACACATGAGAATTCTATAATAAATGAGTAGCTAGCTAGAGTGAGAGGACAACGGGAGAGATCAAGATTCCTATATACTTCTCTATTACTTTGGTTCTATGATAACAGGGAATGGTTAGATATAGCAATCACACAATAGCACTTTGGAGCAGCAGGTCCTTGTGGAGGTATAAACTCCATATACCCTCACGGCCTAGTTTGGGCCGACACGCTGTCTCCAGGCCGGCCCATCAAGCTCCAAGACCGATCGGCTCACGCTGGTCGGACAGCCTAAAACGGGCAATAATATCGAAGACCGACAAGGAGGACACGACCTAGCTGAGATAGGAAAGTTTAGACTTATAAAGTATGTAAACTTAGTACCGAGATAGGCTAATTCCGACTTGTAACCTTGCTCCCGTGATATATAAGGAGAGCAAGGACCCCTAAGCCAGAGGACGGAATCTGGCATAACGCACAGACTCTTACATCCACGCATAATCGAAACAGAGAGCAGGACGAGGGTGTTACGCTTCATAGCGGCCCGAACCTGGGTAAACCTTGTGTGATTGCTCCCTGTTTACATCTTGCTCGCAACCTCGGTGCGCCTTCCGCCAATCCATTCGGGTCGGGGCATACCCCTCGGTCGGACTATCGCCGATATTTCGTCGACGGTGGCGCGCCCGGGTAGGGGGTGCGCACCGAGATTTCACGTCGATCAAGATGGTTTCCTTCCCGGCTTCCATGACTTTCGAAGCCAGCCTCACCTTCACCATTGGGACGATGACCTGGACAACCGCTCCAGACACCTCATACATCGAGAGTCCGCCCTTGATCTTAGCTCCACAAAGCAACGAAGATACAGATCCTTCGCCTCCTCGGTACGAGGCATCATCACCAAAGCTCGAGTTATCAGAACTCCAGCCTTTCCTTCTAGGCACCAATCAACCACCAGACGAAAATTGGGCCGATCTGTTTGAAGCAACTCATGGTCAACAGGATAGGCTCATGGAGTTTTTTGCTCAGTTTGGATCTATCCAAATTGAATCAAAGCAAGAATCACCCACTATCCTTCAACAGACCAAGCGCCAACAAAACACATCGGATCGCAAGATCCTAGATCCAAGGCTTGCATCACCGTTCCCATACGGGTTGCCAAATACCGCCGACCTATTCAGCTACCAACTTTTAGCAGATTACCCCAAAGGCTACAACTGGATTCCTGATCCACACTCAGACATGATCAGCTACGCTTTCGACGCACCCGAAGGACATATTGTCAACCATGTGCACCTCGAAGAAGTCACGGATGACCAATCTCCAGAGAAAACACGTGACGTTACTCCAGACACGCCCAGACTCGACGATTACTACAATATCCTAGAACTCTCGGGATCTGCTCATACGATGGTCTATTCTGACAACGAAGAAGAAGTACAATCCGCAAACAACAACACCAAACATATCGACACTACTCCAGATCTACAACTTACCGTGTTCCGACCAGAGGAACATGAGGAAATTCAGTCAGAGATCCATGATCCGGCCAAATCCGCTCAAGAATTACAGCAGTTCCCATCTTTCCCTCCCGGCTGACCGGGGAACGCGTATGTCATGTTAGTGACAACGAGGTCACCATCAATGGAGAAACCGACGAACAAAGGCAACGAGAGGGTCGAAACGCAGCCGGGGAACAACGAAGACAAAACGAGGCTGCAATAAAAGCACCGCCGACCAAGATCGTATGGTCGGACGACGAGAGGTTTTCGGCGCAATCTCGCGATGATTTTGACCTTGTAAACGAAAGACAAGTTCACACAACCCCAAGTGCTAATCTGGCAGTTGCTATCGACCGCCTCAAGAAGGCCAATATTCCTCAAACTCCCCAAATTGAGGAAGTGATTGATTTCCTAGTAGCCGCTAAAGCTCAAGTGAACCATATGAGAGAACAAGCGCGCCCAGCCGCATCTCTCAGAAGCTACCGGCCGCGTAGTTTCTTCAGCAATCAAATCCCAGACTCTAGAGAAGGAGGCGCTAACAACAACAACTATGTAGACGATGGAGAAAGTTGTGGGAATTTTCCTCAGAATAGATTTCACCAGAGACACAATGATAGAAGACAGATCCACCATAGAGATAACAGAGATCATGATCAACCTTTCAATCACCATCATGGTGAACAATATGATGACAACGACCTCCGAGCAGTCATCAACAATCGATATCGAGCACGTATGGATGCCGCAGGACCTAAGCCGTATTCAGCTGCCCTACGAGAGGTAGTCTGGCCTAAAAGTTTCAGGATACCAGATATCAAAACTTACGATGGCAAGGTCGATCCAGAACATTGGTCCTCTTATATGAAGTAGCCGTACGAGCAGCAGGAGGGGATGAACATGTCATGGCCAATTACCTTCCTATTGTACTCGATAGCGGGCCGAATAATTGGTTATTACGCCAACGAGAGGGGTCGATTCACAGTTGGCCCCAATTGCGACACCTCTTCATCGAAAATTACAGAACCACGTGCCAGCAGCCAGGCAATAATTACGACCTAGCAAAGATCGTCGACTACCCAAATGAACCGCTACGTCACTACATACGGCGCTTCTCAGAAGTCTGGACAACAATTCCAGACATTTCAGCAGTCGAAGTTGTGTCCCTGTTCGTACAAGGATTACGACAACAAGGAAATATCGATTTACGAAAAGAACTCTTGAGAAGACAACCCACTACAACCGACGAGATGTTCGAATAGCACGTGAATTCGCTCGCGTTGATGATGCCATGCAACAATTGCCCGAAACCGGACAAGGATACGGGAACTTCGAAGAAACGATAACGAGAGAAAGAGATTTTCAACGCAAAGATATGCGCGAAACGACAGACGTGACAACAACCGTCGCAATGAACGACGATGCGACAATCACATTCAAAACAATTATAACGAGACACAGATCAACGTGTCCATTCGGTACCACCCAACGAGAGAAAAGAAGCGAGACTTCGATCCGAATATGAGAAAACCCTAGGCCGGGATTGCCCTAAGCATCCGGGAAAAGGCCATACCATGGGCGAATGCCGAGGATTCACAAGCAATTTTTAGCGGGCGGCCGCCAAGAAACAAAGATTGATAAAACAAAACAAGGAAAAATGACACGAAGGAAGGACAAAACCGAGGAAGAAGAAGACGGCGATAAAGACCCTCGACATCAATTCAACGAGCCCACCAAACACCGTCGGCCATGATCTTCGGTGGCAAGGTTGGCCTCGAAAACTCGCGTGACAAGAAATTACTAAAAAGGAGGATCATGGCGATCGCTAAGTCGATGGGGCAAACACAGATACCAAAGCTCCGGCTGGTTGGAACAACCGAGTCACCTTCAACGGGCCGACATGTGGGCAAATATACCGGACGCCGGGCGTTTCCCTTGGTACTCGATCCGGTTGTCAACCACATACGCATGGAAAGAGTACTCATAGATGGCGGCGGTGCCTTAAACATACTATTCTTACAAGCATTCCGAGAGCTAGGGTTAAAGATCGAAGATCTCGAGCCTTACGACTCACCATTCGGGGAGTCATGCCGTGCAAACCATCAATGCCTTTAGGAAAATAACCCTACCCGTCCGTTCGGGACAAGACAAAGACTTCGGAAAAGACTACGTCGGCTTCATCGTAGCTGACTTCGAAGGCGTCTACCACGCCATACTCGGTCGACCAGGGATCGCAAAGTTCATGGCCGTCCCTCACTATGGATATCTAGTATTGAAAATGCCAACATCAAAAGGCATTCTTTCTCTTAGAGGCAATGTGCTTATGGCCCATGACTGTGAAACAAATGCCTACGCAGCAGCCGAATTAGCCGACCTCAAAGCTCACATGGAACAAACATGCCTTGAAGCAAAAAAGATACCAGAAGCTGATCTCCAGATCCCAGTCAAGCAGTCTAAAAGATCAGCTAACAAAAGCAACGACACAAAGAAGATCGAGCTCATCCACGGCGATAAAGAAAAAACCGCTCTTATAGGAGCCCATCTAGACTGCAAATAGGAAGACGCGCTCGTCCAATTCCTAAGGGACAACATAAGCATATTTGCTTGGAAACCCAGACATGCCGGGTGTCCCAAGGGAAAAGGCCGAGCACTTCCTTAATGTCTCGAAACCGCCAAACCAATCAAGCAAAGATTATGACGGTTTGCTCGCAATGGGAAGGAGGTGATTAGGGTAGAAGTGTTAAAGCTATTAGCAATTTGGTTTTATAAAAGAAGTGCATCATCCGGATCGGCTATCCAATCCAGTTCTTGTACATAAGAAAAATGGTGAATGGAGATTGTGTGTTGATTATACCGACCTCAACAAACACTGCCCTAAAGACCCCTTTAAACTACCTCGCATCGACGAAGTAGTTGATTCAACCGCAGGTTGCGAACTATTGTCCTTTTTAGATTGCTATTCAGGGTATCATCAAATAGCCCTAGCAACTCACGATCAAATAAAAACATCATTCATCACGCCTTTCGGTGCATACTGCTATACGACCATGTCGTTTGGCCTCAAAAATGCTGGTGCGACATACCAACGCGCTGTCCAAGAGTGTCTACAAAAAGAAATTTCCGACCAGCTGGTCGAAGCATACGTAGACGACGTAGTCGTAAAAACAAAGGAGAGCGGATCCTTAGTTTCAAACCTAGAGCGAACCTTTGCCGCCTTAAACAAATTTCAGTGGAAGCTAAACCCACAAAAATGCATATTCGGAGTACCATCAGGGATACTACTTGGCAACGTAGTTAGCCAAGACGGCATCAAGCCAAATCCCAAAAAAGTCAATGCAGTTTTAAAAATGACGCAACCCAAAGGCATAAAAGATATCCAGAAACTTACTGGATGCATGGCGGCTTTAAGCCGCTTCATATCAAGACTTGGCGAAAAAGGCCTCCCTTTTTCAAATTATTAAAAGCCAAGCAAAAATTCGAATGGACAAGCGGCGCACAAAGCCTTCTTTGAACTCAAGACATATTTAACATCGCCACCGCTGCTAAGACACCTAAAGATGACGAAGAGTTATTGCTATACATTGCGGCTACCGATCGCGTGGTCAGCACAGTAATAGTCGTTGAACGACAAGAAGAGGGACACACATATGGTGTACAAAGACCAGTCTACTACATTAGCGAAGTTTTAAATGACTCCAAACAGAGATACCCACACGTACAAAAACTTTTGTACGGGATCCTAATAACAAAACGAAAGTTGCTACACTACTTTGACACATATCCGATCACAATAGTTACAGAACATGCTGTTGGTGACATTCTGCGCAATAAAGATGCCAGTGGTCGGATCATCAAATGGGCAATAGAGCTTAGCCCATACACATTAAAATTTCAAAGCAGAACAACCATCAAATCCCAAGCTTTGGCTGATTTTCTAGTAGAATGGACGGACATATCCCTACCTCCATTTCAAAACGACGCCGAACGATGGGAAATGTTCTTCGATGGCTCCCTTAAAATAAAAGGAGCAGGAGCAGGCGTCATGTTCAAAGCACCAAGCGGTGATACCCTAAGATACGTGCTGCGTATCCATTTCAAAGCTTCAAATAATGCAGCCGAATACGAAGCTGCACTTCATGGCCTCAAGATAGCTATCGAGTTGGGCATAAAAAGACTCCTCGTCTTTGGAGATTCTAACTTAGTCGTCCAGCAAATCAACAAAGAATGAGACCGTACTAATGAGAAAATGGAAGCATACGTGGCGAGATAAGGAAGCTAGAAAATAAATTCTACGGCCTGGAATTCACCTATATACCAAGAGAAAAGAACAAGCTCACGACCAATTATCTAAATTGGGATCTCGATAGAGCAAAAATGCCACCGACGTATTTGTTCAAGATTTACTATCACCTTCTGTCACACAAGAAATAGCACAGGAACCACCACAAAAGGAAACAAATTCATCTGACGACAAAATCAAAATAGATGATATCCAGCAGAGCATACTTCTAGCCCATCTCCGATCAAGAACAAAAGATTATCATCGTTGCAATCCGACCAAAGACCTTCGAGAATAAGTGCTCCAAAGAACAAGATCAGGCAAAAAATCTATAGATAACTTCAAAGTTATTTATCCAAAGAAAAGAAAACACCTAGACCCCTCAACTGAAAAGGGATCTAACAAGCAAATACCATCAAATGAGAACCTTTGGAACAAACAAAAGAAATAATGCCGATTGGAGAATTCCCTTTATTCGGTATCTCGTTGATGAGGATACACCAATGATAAACGGAAAAAACAGCGTCTCATAAGACGAAGTAAGCATTATGTCCTAGTCGATGGGCAACTTATGCGCAAAAATGCAAGCGCTGAAGTCTTGCAAAAATGCATTTCCTTCGAAGAAGGAGCAGAACTACTATTGCGTATTCATGAAGGGATGTGCGGAAACCATGCAGCGTCAAAAATACTGGTCGAAAAGGTGTTCCGAGCAGGTTTTTACTGGCCAACCGCACTCGCCGATGCTAAGAAACTAGTTCAGCATTGCAAAGGTTGCCAGTTCTTCGCTAAACAAATTCATGTCCCTGCACATAAGCTCCAAATAATACCAGCAGTATGGCCCTTTTCATGCTGGGGACTAGACATGATAGGACCATTTAAAAAAGCCCCAGGCGGCTATCAATTTGTCTATGTACTTATAGACAAATTTTCAAAATGGATAGAATATAAGCCCTTAGTCAAGGCAAATGCTCAAAAGGCTGTCGAATTTCTAACAGAGGTCGTACATCGTTTCGGCGTACCCAACACCATTATAACAGATTTGGGATCAACATTCACAGGTGGTGAATTTTGGGATTTCTGTGAAGACTTAGGAACAAAAGTGAAATATGTATCAGTGGCTCACCCTCGAGCCAATGGTCAAGTCGAAAGAGCAAATGGGATGATTATAGACGCCCTACGAAAAAGGCTATACCGAGACAACGATACCCATCCAGGTAGATGGTATCATGAATTACCCTTGTGATATGGGGACTTCGAACTCAACCAAGCGAAATACCGGCGTCTCGCCTTATTTCATGATATTTGGTCGAGGCGGTTTACCAGATGAAGTGGCATTTGGCTCACCAAGAACAAAAAACTATGAAGAGGAAGCTACAAATGAAGTCAGAAAAACAATGACTGATTCAGGAGAAGAGCGCAACTTGGAAACACTCCCAAGAACGGCTAAATATCTAGCGTCTCTTCGGCGCTATTACAATAGGAACGTAAAGAAAGACGGTTTGTGGTCGGAGACCTCGTCCTCAAAAGAATTCGAAATCGACGACCTCCACAAATTGTCATCCCATTGGGAAGGACCTTTCCAAGTTAAAGCAGTCACAAGACCAACAACTTATAAACTATGTACTCTAGACGATCCACCTAGAGATTTGCCAAACTCTTGGCACATAGAACACTTAATTAAATTCTATGCTTAAGGCAATTGTAATTCGTACAATAATAGTACCGCCATTTGTACCAAAGCACACAGATATTTTTACAATACGGTGCCAAGCACCACAAAATTTGATATCACGGGACAAGTTTAAAATTATTGCTCGGGCACAAGATCAATCTTGTCGGCAATAACACGGCGGTGCCCCAACAAGCCTTCGCAAGTCCTTGAGCTTCTCCGGAGAAGTGTCTGCAGCCGGCCGTCCGGACTCCAAACGCTTGAAATCTCGCCCGAGGAAAGTGAGATTGCGCAAGAGCTAGAACACTCGACGCAACAAAGCGGCTCCCCTTCCCGACAAATTCCTTCAATAAGCGCCATGAACGGCGGCACCGATCCACAACAAATTCGGGAACAAGAAGGGGATTTGCCGGCCTCACTTCACCTCGCGCCAAAGACGAAAACGAGAGGATGCGGTCCACCCGCCATGGAAAGATAACGTTCGTCAATTGCTGGTTATCTTCCTTCAAAGCACGCCAAATTGTGCCATATGACGCTCATGCGTTTCTACACAAACACAACTTATAAGATACAATCAGATCAAGACTTCAAAACAGAGAACATAACAAAGGAGAAAAACGCACCTCGTGCCTCCCTTTCCAAGCGATCAATTTCTACACGGGCCTTATTGCCTACTTCGTTCAGACGAGCAATTTCAGCAGCCATTAAGGCTTTATCACTCTCCAATTCCGCAAAATACTCAATCGCCTACTTGTAACTTCTATTAAAAGTAACAAGTAACAAAAGAAAAATCAAAACGAACCTTTGTTCTTTTTCAGCAAGGAGTCTTTCTCAAATTCCCAAAGCTTTTCACGACCTTCATAAACTCGGATTTGCCGACCCAAATCCTCATTTTGCTTCCGCTTGAAGACCGTTTTCACACATGATCGGCTTGAACTTCTCTATGCAGAGACGACGTTTCTCAGCAACATCTTCAACAGCCTGCAGAAAGGATCTTTTATAAACACCACAAGATGGGCAAAATAGAAAAGTCACTAAAGACAAATACTAACTTTGACACGAGCCCGCAAGTCAGCAAACACTTGCTCAAAACCATCAGAGATGGTATCCCTGGCAACATCTTCAAAAATGTGCCACTCTCCATCCTCATCTTGACGAGCAAGGTAGCTGCGGCTGCCAGGAACATGGGCACCAGAAGAAGTTCCTCCTCTAATCTCTTCCATTATCTCAGGGCGATCTGATGTTGATACACTGGGTCTAAAACTACCCAAGCACATATTCAAAAATTGATCCCCTTCAGTAGAAGAAGCCAGGGAAGAATCCAGCGCCAAACTTGGCAAAGATGGCTGTGCATCCCCAGAGGAGGCCATAATGTTAATACCCGTAGTAACCACTACAGATCAAGAATAACATTTGCAACATCTAGCCCCGGATCCCCAACAACATCGATGAGAGATGGAACAGTTTCTTGATCCATGACTACATTGGCGGCCGAAGTTACAACTTCAGAACGGCTTCTTGGCTCATCAAAGCAGTTCCGGCTTCCTCCAAGGGCTCTCTCGCCCAAATCTTCAACAATAGGAGCCCCGCCAACAACAAATTTATGTACAATAATTAAAATAATTCAAGTCATAGCAAAGATATAGGCCAAGAAAGTCATATACTCACAGTTCAGATTGCTCAAAGTGAATGTTGACCCAATCAAGCATATCGGTCTCCTCGTTCTGAACGGAAGCAGAAGATCCAATAACAATATCAGCCTCAGTATCACCAGGCAATACAGCAGCAGAGGCATTCCGATCCTCTAAAGCCTCAGCCAAATTATCAGGCTGAACATCAACAGGCAAAAGCCCGGCCCTTGTAATTGGCATAATAGGTTGATTCCCAGAATCAACAGCTAATTGAGGGAGTACACGGGGAGGAGTATGACTCCGACCACTACTATGCCCGGCGCGCAAATGTTTGCGCCGAGCAATTTCAGCAAGCGATAACTTATCGTCAGAATCAGATTCAGAATCTGATGACGCCGCAATCTGATGATAACGACGCTTCTGACCACCTGAAGCACAGGGCTGAAGAGATAAAGAGCCCCCTGTCAGGACACCAGAACGTTTCTTTTTCTTCTCATATACAACCTTCTGCTTCCCGGCAGCTTTAGATTGATCATCGACGGGCTCCACTAAAGTATCATCGTGCACCGTCATCCTGTCAATACCCCGATCAAAACCGGTGCGTTGGTACCGAAGAGCTTCCCCACTGGCGAGATCATCTAAAGGCACTCGGGACACATAAATATGACGGCCCCGTAAGCATATACGGGTCCAAGATAATTACCAAAAGCATTGAGATATAAAGAAAACAAATAAAGTGAACATAAAGTACCGGTGGAGGTGGCATCCTCCAGTCATAAGGTTTAATAGTCGACCGAGGGATATGAGTATCCTCCCCCGTTTGAACATCTTCATAAGCCTCAAGTTAATATCATCAAGAGAAATTTCTTCTGAAGATTCACGAGAAGGGTCATCGTTCAGACGATATTCCCACAGAAGTTGATTCTCTCCCTCAAAGGTTGGATACGGCGAGAGATGAAAACAGCCGCCATCGTAAAACCGTTCGTGCCCTTAAAATTCATCATTGCCAGGATCTCGTTCACTTCGGTCATCTCGGTAGCATTTGGCTTATCCGATCGGCGATGATTTGGTTCGGGAATCGAGTAATATCACAAGGGACAGGCCTCCCTTGCCGATTATCATTCACATAGAACCATTTTTTGAACCAATCTTTCACATTGTCGGTATGAGTGAAAGACGGCCGGCGTGAACGCATTCCATCACGAAGAGAGAGGTAGCACGCTCCGCCCCATGGGGCTACCTCCTAAATTTCCCCTCTTCTTCAATTCATAAAAATAACGAAACACATTGAAGTTTGGGGGAATTGCAAGATACATTTCACAATATGCAACAAAGAGGGCGACTGTCATAATTGAGTTCGGATGCGATTGCAGATAGAAATCCTCCAAAAATGCAGAGTTCCACCAGGAAAGTATGAAGCGGAATACCCAAGCCTCGATGAAATAATCTTCAAAAACAACTATTTCACCATCATAAGGGCGGGGAACGCTCACCTCGCGGCGGCACACGCCACACTTCAAAGGATGCCGGCGGAATCATGCCCCCATCCGCCAAAGAATTCAGCGACGCGCCGTCGACTACGTCGGTGGCCAAAGAAGCTTCATTTGTTTCTCATACTCCTTCTGTTCCTTTCCCTTCCTCTTCTCTGCTGCAGATTGACGCTTCTTCGCCATGATCTTCGAACGGGAAGGATGCGGTTGCTCGAACTAACCCTAGACACGGCACACGGGAGCAGAAAGGAATGATTGCAAGAACGGCAGGCAAAAAGAAGAGCGAATGGTCCAAATGACGGCGGCACCAGAAGTTTTTAACCACACTAGGGTTTTTTACCCTTAGTGGGCCAGAGAAACTGGGCCGTTCCAAGCCAAAAAGGCCTTTTGGTTAGTTCTCTTTCTTTCCGTTCAAGTTTATTTTTTACAGACGCACAGCTTACCAGACAACCTGAAAGCTGGCCCAGTAAGCAAAGCTACTGATGGCCATTTAAGTCTGTCTTTTAGCTATAGTCTTAAAAATAGCCTCGCTAAAAAAGACTGGGTTCACAGCAAAGCTGTTCCAACCCGCTGTAACAAAGTTACAGTATAGCAGCAGTATAGCATAAATATTTCAACCCACACAATCCGACAGCTGAGCTGGGATTCTTGCCAATGATACCGGTTATTCTGGCGCACAAATAGCTAAGCTATTTTTATGGGTTTAGATTCAAAACCATGGTCTCACAGCCACGCTGGGGACTGAGTTAAGTAGCAAAGCTATCTTAACTTAATCACGACAAAGTCATGGCATGGTTCAAACCGACCAGCCCAAATGAAATTTGGCCTGCTCGGTCTCACTCAAAGAGTGGTCGGAAACACATAAAGCACGACATAATGATCGGTTTGTCTTCTTTTTAGACCCCGACATAACGTGTTCCACCTCATCTCGGGCTCGGGGACTACGTGGGCCCACGTCACCCGAGAGGTGACATGGGCTAGATCCTTCTTTTAGAGCTTGCGCAACATATACTATCTTACAAGCAACCTCGGGGACTACGTGGGCCCACGTCATTTGCATGACTCGGCCTCGATCTTTTCTCTCTACAAAGTGTTTAGTTTCAAAACTAAGCTAAGACAACGACCAATCACGACAGATACTATGTGATGGCTGGCATCACACACTAACGAGGGCCCACGTCTCCAAAGATTTGGGACCCTTTCAAAATTCTTTTTTCTTTTCAGGAGCATCATAAATCCTTCGGTCAAAACCGACAACGTCAACCAAGTGCAAGCAAAGTGTGGTCGGAAGCACTAGACGGTCCTCCAGCCCTGCTCGGACCACATGTCGAACGTGTGTCCGACCACCCTTTCTCACTCAACCAAACAAGACGGTGTTTTCTCCCTCAAGATCCATGATGCTCGGGGACTAGCTGTGGAGGTATAAACTCCATATACCCTCACGGCCTAGTTTGGGCCGACACGCTGTCTCCAGGCCGGCCCATCAAGCTCCAAGACCGATCGGCTCAGGCTGGTCGGACAGCCTAAAACGGGCAATAATATCGAAGACCGACAAGGAGGACACGACCTAGCTGAGATAGGAAAGTTTAGACTTATAAAGTATGTAAACTTAGTACCAGATAGGCTAATTCCGACTTGTAACCATGCTCCCCGTGATATATAAGGAGAGCAAGGACCCCTAAGCCAGAGGACGGAATCTGGCATAACGCACAGACTCTTACATCCACGCATAATCGAAACAGAGAGCAGGACGTAGGGTGTTACGCTTCATAGCGGCCCGAACCTGGGTAAACCTTGTGTGATTGCTCCCTGTTTACATCTTGCTCGCAACCTCGGTGCGCCTTCCGCCAATCCATTACCGGTCAGGGCATACCCCTGGTCGGACTATCGCCGATATTTCGTCGACAGTCCTTTCCAACTCTCGAAGAAGACTGGGTAAAGAGTAGTTGGGAGAAGGCTGCCGAGAGCTCTACGAGACACCAACCCGAACGTGGTGGAATACAAAGGCCTGATAGAGCTGTCACCTCTGGGGCTACCACAACTATCCGTGGATTGGCGCAACCTCGGGTAACCTATAGTCTAGACACCATGCCTACACTATCGATTACTACTCTAATTACATATGATAACTAGAGCACTCAATACGAGCGAAGATCCCATGCTAGAATGTAACAACTATACTAAGCATACATATGGAAGGCATAAAGTAGATAGAGAAGATAAATATATTGAAGCATAAGTCTTACAAGAGTAGATACAAAGACATACCAAATCTCTGAAGACTTCTCCAGAACCGGAGCGTAGCTCCGCTCTCCCTAACTCTCATCTAGATCTAATCTACTACATTGGAGTGTCTAGCTCTAATTCTCTAGAGAAGAGAAGTCATCCATTCAAGGGACGCCTCTACAACTCTAATCCCGCTGAGAGATAATGAATTAGGGTTTTAGGGATGCCTCCTCCAGGGGCCAGGGGGCCTGTTTATATAGCCTCTAGGATGCACCACAGCCCTCGGATCAAACCGACCTAAACGGATGATTATTATTCATCCTCAAAGGCGGTGGAACGGGGATCCGCGAGGCCGATGCCGATTGGTCCAGTCATGAGTCGGCCGACCCAAGGTGGGAGTCGGCCGACTCTCCACCGAGCCCGTTCGGGCTCCCGTTTGGTCCGAGCCTTCTCGAACCTTCCAGACAGAATTTTCACCGGTTCCCGATTATCTCTATGTAAACCCGACATATGGGCCTTCCTTGGGTGTTTTCACCGACACCCCGTTGTAAATGACATTCACCAAAACTCGTGGAATTCTGCAAGTATAACCCCTATATCTAGTTGGTGAACATATTTTAGTCCTTTCTCATGTTTAGTTAACGGTAAAAATTGGCACTTAACGACCGTCAACAACTCCCCCAAGCTTTCCTTTTGCTCGTCCCTGAGCAAAGGTAAACTCAAGTGTGGATCGAGTTGCTACAATGCTTTCACGCCTCAAAAGTACACATGCGTTCAAACAAGAACTCTCCTCCGGATTAGAATGAACTATTCGACTCAAAACTTACTCATATTACCTTTCACCATGGGGCTTGTAACCGTCACTTGGGTCTTGAGCGGTTGAAAGACGAACGGTCGGTCAAGCGCTATGTTTCTCGCTTTTTGATCAACTATTATACCGGAGTTTTTTTTTTTGCAAGATTTTCAAATAAAAACTCGAGTTCCTTGTATGAACCTTTCGGATCTCTCATTTGTGGTATTTCGGATCCTCTCCAAGGCATGAGTAGTGTATGCCTTCTCTCTTCTCTCAAAATATGTGGTATTTGTGGAACTAAGGCATAGTGGAAAGTGCCTTCTCTCTCTCACCCTACTTTCTAATAGGCTTATGTGGAGCTCATAGGTGGGGAGACACTCAAACTCACTTGCATATATTGCACGCTTAAACCATGGATCCAATAGGAACTAAAATAATAATAAAGTCATATGTGCATGTGAATGAGGAAATGGGATGGATGATAAGATGATGATGATAAGGAAATGATTATGAGGGGTGATCACTTGGTGAACATTTACTTCTACACTTGCTCCTTTGGGGATAACATGACTCCCTTTATTCGGAAACTTTGAAACTTCTTGGAAGGAAGGACTTGGTTTTTCTCTCTTTTCTCTCTTTTTTTCTCTTTTTTTTTTTTTTTTTCTTTTTTTACATAGCAACCAATCCTCCGAAAACAAAACTTTAGCAACGGGAGTGTATAACTTGAAATGATAATGACTGGAGCTTTTATGTAGGCAATTGGAACGGCGATGATTATCTCTAGATGTTCACCCCCAGGATAGGAGTAGAACCTTTTCTGGATGAAGTGAAATGAGTGGCGTATGTATTTTGTGGATGGATGGATGGATGGATGCGTACTCCCGGGATAGGAGCAAAGATAAGCGCGTATCTCCGTGGTAGAGACAAGACAATATGTGGGGGAATGCGTACTCCCAAGGTAGGAGAAGATAGGTGCGTATCTCCGGGGTAGAGATAGCACAAAATGTGATGGATGTGGATCTATATATGGGTGGTACTTCTAGGGACAAAGTAGCACGTAATAAATGTAGTATTTATAAAATGGGTGCATGCTTCGAGGACGAAGTAGCATAGATCAATGGATTGAGAGCACATAGTATTGACTTTAACCGCATGATGATTCCTTATGGGTCCACAAGATAACCACACTCAATGCCTATAAAGACTACACTCAATGCCTACAATATGATCTATAAAAACGAGATGGGTTTTCCTAATCTAGTAAGCATGAATATATGGTCGTGGTAAGAATTTGAACTCTCATCATAAAGGAACTCGTCATGCAGGAATTTAATATTTTCAAAGATAAATTCTCCGTAACTCTAGTATCTCTAGGAACAAGATGGAAAGAGCTCAAAACCTTCCCATATCATACCCATCAACCACACGGACTTAGATCAAGTGTTTGCTACCCACAAGTTTCGATTCGAGCAAATCTCAAATCTAAACAAGTTGTGTCCAAAACTCGGGAGAGTGCAAGGTTGAAAACTAGGTACTTGAAAGGAATTACGGCAGAGCAACTATTCATCATCTCCATGTAGAGTTCATTCCAGGGATTACTTAAAGACAGATTAATAAGAGCTCTCCAAAAGTAGAAAAGATAAATAAGGAAATCTTTCTGGGTTTCTAAGGTTATGCATCTTTTGTTTAGCAAGCTCTATAGACAAGTTGGAACACTTAGCTTGATACACGGGGGATGCTCTCCCCCAAGCTGGATGTTGACATAGTCTGTGGATATTGCCGACGGGCGATGAAGACGTTCTAGTCCTCCAGAGTGTCATAGATAGTTGCCGTTGGAGACAAAGCATTTGAATGTTGCGGACAAAGACTCGACAGAGACTGGACATCCTTCGTCTCTGTTAGCTCTTCTCAATCCTTTATGTTCTCGTGAAGCTCAAATAGACAACAAAGCTTGTGGAACCGATTAAGCATTAGTGATAAAAATCTCTAAGCCTTGGCTGTCTAGAACCGCCTTAACTCAAATGTCTTCTAACAGGATCACAAGATATATTTTTATCTTTTTATAATAAAGGATGCAAACAGAGAAAATAGATATGCTGAAAAATTATTTTTATGCCACCACAATGAATGATTATTCGCATGGGGCTTAGTAGTTTTTTTTGGATGCAAAATGCAGAAATCTTTATTTTCTTTTTCTAGTGCGAGATAGTAAAGCGAAGATGCAATTAAGATGCATGTAGGGAAAATAAATATGCTTAAAGGAAAAATGCAATGCTTTGAAAAAGGAAATGCTTGATAAATACCAAGTTACCTCCTTGGCGAGGGTTCGTGATTTAAGTCCTCTCGAACAGACTTCTTGTAATGTTCACTCCTTCGGTGCATCATTTGATCCCAAAGGTAGAGACCTTGAGAATCGCACCTCTTGAGATGGTAACTCTAGGAAAGGAGTCACCCATGTTCTTTCTTGTCCAGCAGTCTTTATCACTGGAGTACCTTGTGATGAAGAGTAGATGCTTCTAGTGGTCCTTTACTTCTTCTTGGAGTTTGCCTTACTTGATTGACCTCTCTCCTTGAGCATCTTGTCTCCTAAAATCTCACTCCTTCTCTTTTTTTTAAAATGCCTAGACCTTGTGCTCCACTCATTGTTTCTTGTCAATGTGCCAGAGCGACGGGGGCTTGAGAAGAGGAAGAGCATTGTTGGATCATCATTAGAGGAGTCGGCGGCCTTCCTCCCCCAAGCTTGTTGTTGCTCGACACGTGAAACCAAATACGAGTGTTGAGTCATCCCTCAGAGTTTGTTGTATTCCTATGTCCTCAGACACTGTTTGTCCTCTGTTTGTAAGCCTTCATGTATCTGAGAAGGACTTCTGATTATAGGTCTGTTGAGTAGAGATCTCTCCTTTGCATTCTGCTTTTGTTTGGACTATCCAATCCAGGATGAGGAGACAGACAGTTGCATGATCTTCTTTCATCAACCATTCTTGATTTTTGCTGAGTCTTGGTTGACTAATTGATGTTCATTGGAGATGTAGACTCGAATTCTTCCTTGAAGGTCTTTTTCTTCTAGCGGCATGGCGAAGAGTTGTAGTTAATGATATGCCATACGTCCCGATGATCAAGGAAGGAGCTTCTTTAGTATTTGTATGCGACTTCATCTCCAATGGCTTAGGGACATCATCTTGCAACCATGGTCATGGTCCTTCAAGGCTTGGTCGGTGGTCAACCTTTGATGATGATTGGTTGATACAAGGATGCAAGTTGTCATGCCATCCTTGTCCTTGCTACCGACGTGTAAGATAGTGTCTTCAAGAACAATGAGAGCAGTTCTTGATTGGACAGGATGAGGTAAGTTACACCCTGCTCCTCATTGGCATCATAGCTCGAGTTTTGGGCTCAATGCTATGATGTCTTCAAAGTTGCTCATAGCTTGTCGCCTTGTTCATCCACTTCTTTGAGTAAGTTCAAATGATGATCCTTCTTGTGGAACTCTTGTCTTCTCCTTTGTTCCATCACTGAAGTGATGATTTGGCAGGTTCGTGACAAACCATAGATAGGCACATCATGGATTCTTTCCTAGAAAACGTTAGTGAACATATACCCGAAGGATTGCAACAAATCAAACTATGGGATATATATCCACTATCTATTTGAAATTCATCTATGCTAACAAAAAGATGGTTTTTGAGTTACCTTAGCATAGGATTTATTTATCATGTTTTCTAGCAACTTTTTTTATGGCACTCTAACATGGTTCAAGGCGAAGGTAACTTGCAACAAAAGACAATGTGAATGATATTTGACACTTACAATTCTTCCTTGGATGATGAATGAATTGTGTCTTTTGTGTGAAGTTGTTGGAGTTCATCTCATGCCTTGCTTCATCTCTGATATGAGATCATCTCTTGACTTACCCAAATTGGATTTGAGAGTTTTCTGCAGGGGTTAGTCCAACAAAATAACCAGTATCTACTAAAGCACATTTTTAGCTCAATAACCAAACTAGACTCCATGTCTAATTTAATTAAGGAAGACATTTTAACCTAAGCACCACACTTAATTTAAAAGCCTTTAGAAGTACTCAATTGTAGTACTTCCAAACCAAAGCATACTATAGTAAACAACGGTAGCATGAAAAGCACTGTAGAGATTTACTCAAGTGGAGAAGAAAGAGTATGATCATGGTGAGATTTTTTTAGATGCAAATGGCATAGATGAATGCAAGAAACAAAACATGCAATGGGTCGAGCAAATATCAAAGAGTGGAGTGGATGCATGAATTCTTAAACGTAAACATGCAGTGGGGTGCAAGAATTCAAAAAGATAACTACTCATCAATTTTAAAGTCCATGAGCAAGACTATCTCACCGTTCTTGATCATACTTACCATGACTCACATGATGAAATTTGTGAGTGGTGCAACATCTATGTTCGTCACTTGAGATGTGATTTGAATTCGTGACGACGACCTTTTCTCCAATCTACACATGGTTAGAATATATATGTATACGCAAACCCGAGAGGTGGCGGGGTTCCAGTTGAATGTTGAATGTTGAGGGACCCTGGGCTCTTCAATGTCTTGTGGAAACTTGTCGGAAGGTCGAAACGACATCTTTTGTCCTGTCTATTCCACACTCAACAGAACAAGGGGTAATCCTACTAAAGCTAGTGGTACACTAAATTAGCAGATATCAAGATCTTTATCAAAAACTTAACACCAATTGCTTCCCCGGCAACGGCGCCAAAAATGCTTGTTGGTATAAATTAAGTGCAACTAAAATAAGAAGGATTCCGCAAGTTTACTGAGAACATACCATTGTAGCATTTTACCAGGAGTAAACCAGGTATCGTTATTTATATTTTACCACGGGAAGCAAGGGTTAAAGAATCTAATAAATCACCATCATGTATCTACTAACTTAGTAAACCAACTAGACTAAAGCGAGGGGTAAATGATATATGATAGGATATAAGAATAAAAGCAGACATGAGAATTCTATAATAAATGAGTAGCTAGCTAGAGTGAGAGGACAACGGGAGAGATCAAGATTCCTATATACTTCTCTATTACTTTGGTTCTATGATAACAGAAATGGTTAGATATAGCAATCACACAATAGCACTTTGGAGCAGCGGGTCCTTTCCAACTCTCGAAGAAGACCGGGTAAAGAGTAGTTGGGAGAAGGCCGCCGAGAGCTCTACGAGACACCAACCCGAACGTGGTGGAATACAAAGGCCCGATAGAGCTGTCACCTCCGGGGCTACCACAACTATCCGTGGATTGGGCGCAACCTCGGGTAACCTATAGTCTAGACACCATGCCTACACTATCGATTACTACTCTAATTACATATGATAACTAGAGCACTCAATACGAGCGAAGATCCCATGCTAGAATGTAACAACTATACTAAGCATACATATGGAAGGCATAAAGTAGATAGAGAAGATAAATATATTGAAGCATAAGTCTTACAAGAGTAGATACAAAGACATACCAAATCTCTGAAGACTTCTCCAGAACCGGAGCGTAGCTCCGCTCTCCCTAACTCTCATCTAGATCTAATCTACTACATTGGAGTGTCTAGCTCTAATTCTCTAGAGAAGAGAAGTCATCCATTCAAGGGACGCCTCTACAACTCTAATCCCGCTGAGAGATAATGAATTAGGGTTTTAGGGATGCCTCCTCCGGGGCCGGGGGCCTGTTTATATAGCCTCTAGGATGCACCACAGCCCTCGGATCAAACCGACCTAAACGGATGATTATTATTCATCCTCAAAGGCGGTGGAACAGGGATCCGCGAGGCTGATGCTGATTGGTCCAGGTCATGAGTCGGCCGACCCAAGGTGGGAGTCGGCCGACTCTCCACCGAGCCCGTTCGGGCTCCCGTTTGGTCCAGAGCCTTCTCGAACCTTCCATTACATGAATTTTCACCGGTTCCCGATTATCTCTATGTAAACCCGACATGTGGGCCTTCCTTGGGTATTTTCGGTGACACCCCGCAGAAATGGACATTCACCAAAACTCATGGAATTACATCGGTATAACCCCTATATCTAATTGGTGAACATATTTTAGTCCTTTCTCATGTTTAGTTGACGGTAAAAATTGGCACTTAACGACCGTCAACATGCACCCATCTAATTTTGCCAGCGGGAAATAGGGTCATCGAGATCCAACGATGCAAGAGTCTAAGGGTAGGGTGCTAGATTTGTGTGCTCAGGGGTTTAAAAGGACCAACTTCAACCCTACCCGAAATCCTTTCCCAAAAAGAATTGCGATCAAAACCAGGAATGGTTGTGTCTAGCTTAAGTGCACACTTCATATTGAAGCCTCGATGATGAGCAAGTTCCCTCCAGGTAAGATGATAGTTCGTGCCAAACAAGTGGAAGTAAATATACTCATCATCATAATCTAGTGTGCAAAGAAACTGGATGGTCAAGAAACGCGAACCTTGCTCATCGATGGGCTCGATGCTCTCCCAACCAACAGCCCTCCAAATGGTTTCGAAGTTAGTGGTCATACCTATTTTCTCGAAGAGGTTGGCATCGTAGACCATCATGTGGTTGAACACACGATCCTTGAGGCAGTGGTACCTCTGCAGCTCCTGCGGACCCTCCAAGTCGAGGTGCGGGGCGTCAACCGCGTAGACTCCTTCGGGCTCAGGGGTCGCAGGTGTTGCTCCCTCCTCGGGCACTTCGGGCTCGTAGGGGGCCCCATAGTGAGAGCTTGAGCCCTCACCGTACCCCCACGAGCTATAGTCGCTCATGATGAACTAACTCTCGGGTGTGAAAGAACTAGTGGAAGATGATTTTCAACACCCGAGACTAGCTCTATCACTTGTGCTCTTGCTCAAAATATGCTGGTGGAAACTTGTGGCATAGGAAGTGGGGGTGGAAGAGTGTGAGAAGTGAGAAAATGGGAGGTGGTTGAGCCCCCCAGCCACCCCCTTCCTTTTATAGCCGAAGCGCCAGTATGGAGGGAGAGGGGCAACGGCTAGGAGCCGTTGGGCGTCGGCTCCGGGCCCCACGGCCCGCAGTCGGCGCGGGCGCGCCCGTGCGAGCCCCCGTCGCTTTGCTCCCCTTTTGGCCGTTGGGCTCCAACGGCTAGCTCTTGGAGTTAGCCGTTGGTGCTTCTGCCCCCGGCGGTTTGAAAATATTATTTTTTTCAAACTAAAACTTCTTCTTTTTTTTTCAAGGAAGAAGTTCTACTCTTTCTTTTTTTTTCTCTACTCTCTTCTCATTTTTTTCGAGTAGCAAGAAAAATACTTACCGACCTTCCTTGTCGGTGCTCTTATTCCTCCCCCAATCTTGCTTGGCTTAACAGGGTTGACCAAACCCTGTTGCGATCATATTCACCGACTCGGGTGGGACCTCGGGTTGCCCCGGGATTGGCATTTGTCGGGATTGCTGCAGCAATCTGGGCGAGCTGGGTCTCTATCATCTTGTTGAAGCTCAACTGATTCTTGATGGCGGATGATAGACCCTCTATCTTGTTATTCATATTCTCCAGGATTTTGTCATTTTGCATCATCTTTTTGGTGAGATTTTCGTTGATCTTGGCTTGACCGTAAACCAGGTCCTTTAATGAAGGCTGATTCGAATTGAACCTGAAGGCGTAATTCGAATTACCTTGGAATGGAGGATGGGACTGGTTGTTCCAGCCATTTCCTCCTCCTTGTTGCTGGCGAAACCCATTGTTGAGGTAGGCGGCCTCTTCATGGGTCTGGGGGCAGTCATTCCCCGAGTGTCCAGCTTCACCACAGACCTCGCATGTCATGCGAGCGTCCATGGCATTGACGGTGCCAGATGCATCATTGATGGCACCACCGTCAATCTTCTTTAGGAGTAGTTCTATTTTTGCGGCAAATATATCCGCCTCCTTCACGGTATGCATGCCTTTTTGTCCTTTAGTGGGGGCACGGTCCTCTCCCCAAGCTTGGTTTTCCATCATTTTGTTGATTAGTGCCGTGGCACTATCAACAGTCAATGATAGAAAGGCGCCGCCAGTAGCGGCGTCCAGGTGCCCCTTCGACATAGGTGTCAACCCATTGTAGAAGTTCTGGAGCACCAGCCAACTTTCCATCCCATGGTGAGGGCATCCTTGGATGTACTCCTGGAGCCTCTCCCATGCCTCAGGGATGGGTTCCAACGGATTTTGCTGGAAGTTGGTGATTCTCCCCCGTAGGGCATTGGTTTTGCCCATGGGGAAGAATTTAGCGAGGAACGCGGTGGAGCATTTGCTCCATGTGTCGACAGCAGCCTTGTCCTTGTAGAACCAGGTCTTCGCCTTTCCCACAAGGGAGAAAGGGAAGAGCCTGAGCCTGATTGCATCAGGTGCGATATCCTTGATGACGATAGTGTCGCATATCTCCAAGAACTGTTGAAGATGGGCGTTGGCGTCCTCACTAGGCAGTCCACAGAATGAACTTGCCTACACCATGGTAATGAGCCCAGTCCGAAGCTCGAAGTTCTTGTCTCCCAAGTTAACAGCGGGCCCAGTGGGCTCGTTGGCAACATTAGGGATGGAGAACTTGCGCAGGGACTTGGCCATGAAGTGCGGTGCGGTAGGTGCGACGATGACTGGTTCAGCTGTCAGTGGAGTAGCAGAAGAGGATACGGTACGAGTTTTGTTCCTCCTTAGGAGTGCCTCCGGATTTGAAACGAAGTTTTTCGGCAGGGAGAAACTAGACATGCACTATCCTGTTTTCATCCACAACAGGAGAAAACATAAAAGTTAACCTGTATAGACATTTGTCATTTCTCATTTTATATTATATGCATATCCATGCTGCTAGATGCTTAACTTCCATGCCTTTCCCGGCAACGGCGCCAGAAATGCTTGTTGGCATTTCTTAGCGCGATTACCAAAAACAGACATAAAGCCCATCCCCGACAACGGCGCGAACGCACGTTGGCATCTCTCAACACAATCACTAGAAACAAGTTCTAGTAACTATGCGAGAGTTGCCAACAGATAGATCACATCCTATTAGAATAATATCCGCAAGTGCACGGATCTACCGTTGCAGCATTTCACCCAGAAGTATTCAGGGTATCGTTATTTATAATTTCCCAAAGGAAGGCATGGGGTGTAAAGTATCTAGCATGGGTATGAATATAATATTTAGCATGAGGAGAAACCGACCAATGTGCTATACAGGGGTAAGCAAATGGTAGTTTGGATAGTGGACACCCACTCAGAGCAATCTCAAAGGAATAAAGGTAAAATAAAGAATAAAGAATAATCTACGCGGAGCAGGCAGGTCCTATGTAGTCAATACTAGAACAGCTAATGTCACATGTTATACAAGTCAAGAGTCGACTATGGACTAGGAATATGGGGAGACCGCGTGTTGGGGGATAGCCGAAGCCTAGGCACCTGGTGCAAGCCAAAAGGCCCACAGGATTCAGCTTGTTTCCCGAATCGCCAATCGAACTCGGCAAAAACCTTGCCGCGCGCGCTGCCAAGGCATTGGCGCGCGCGCGCCCAGACAGGATTCGGCGGTGACGCCAAATCTGTCTGCCGAATCGCCAGATTCGGGGCGTCCTAATATCTGTTTTGGCGGTGTGCAAGGAGTTGACAGGTCCACAACCCCAAAAGGAGCAACACTGGGGAATGCAGCGCGGGCGCACGGTGACAAGTGGGGCTTAGGCGGTCGGCCACCCAGGAGACAGAGCATAGTGCTGCAAGCTTGACTGTTTAGCCCTTTGCCAGTAGTTGCAAAGGCCCTTGGGTGGCAAACCCTAAGGGCAAAATCATCTTGTAAATGCCTACGGGCGACTATAAATATGCCCAGACAGCGACCGTGTAAGAGGACTGATTCTTGAGTAATACATTGATTTTCCACCATTGTGTTATCCGAGCGTCTTTCGTCATATTTCGTATTCGGGGTTCTAGGCCTTCGGCCCAGAACAACATTGGCGCCCACCGTGGTTGTTGCTCGCAACGGCCATGGCTCCGAAGGGAAAAGGTAAGGTCAGTCCTACCAAAGAGGCTTCTGCGTCTACGGGTGTGCCGGACACCGGGTTTCAGCTCCAGCCGTCACCAGGCGTTTCGGCACCAGCGGTGAATGCAGTGCCCGCCGGTGCCGAAGCACCGGCTTTGCAGGCAGCAGATCCATCGGAACCCGAGGCAGGGGGCGGAGTCCTTGATGAGGAAGTCGAAGTCGAGGAAGAGGAGGAGCCGCCAGCGGCTAAGGATACCAAAAACGCGAAGCTCCTCAGGGTTCTTGAGGAGCGATCGTCCAAGGTAGCAGAGCTCACAGCGGAGCGAAATCGCCTGGCCAGCATCGTCGCCGCAAGAAAGCGGGCATCGTCCACCCAGGCAGCTATCAATCAGGCAGCAGAAGAGGAGGCCAGGCCGCTGCACGAGATTCAAAGCTTGCAGGAGAGCGATTCCACCTCACCGAGGTACACCAAGGATGTAATTTTCATCGGGGAAAAGCGCGGCAGCAGCACCGCCGAAGCTATAGACATGACATCTCCTTTGTCCATAGCGATACAGTGTCACCCTTGGCACACGGGCTACAAGCCAAAGATACCACAGTACAATGGCAGATCCAACCCAAGGAAGTTCATTTCAAGATATGAAGCTTCGGTTCATTCGGCAGGAGGAAATGATGCCATTCTCGCGAAGTCCCTAATCATGGCGATCGAAGATGTCGCGCTTGATTGGTACATGTCTCTGAAGCCATTGTCCATCACTTCATGGCAGCAGGCAAAGGCCGAGCTGCTAACCACCTTCCAGGGTTTCCAGACCGACAAGCAAACGACTGCGGATCTGATGAATCTGTACCAGCCGGATGACGAACTGCTATCCAAGTACCTAGAGAGAATCATTCAGCTAAAGGCACAACTGCCGAATGTGTTGGATGACATCATAATTGTGGCCGCAATAAAGGGTCTAAAAATCGGCCCGTGCGCCGAAGCTCTGTCTGGGGAACCATCAAGCAACTTTTCGACCAAATGCGAAAGTTCGCCAGATCAGAAGATGACTTGAACAAAAGAAAGGCTGCGCGTCACAGTTTCAAGCAAGCCACGCCGAAGAACAAACCGCAGGTCCCCCCGAAGACCAGCCAGCAGAGCAGCCCGGTTCATAACGTGCAGCAGGATTCGGTTACACAACCTAATGATTCGGCGCAGCCAGGGTCTCAGCAGGGCAGGGGCTCTGGAGGTCAGAACCGCGGAGGTCGCGGGGGTGGCGGCGAAGGCCGTGGCAAAGGGCGTGGGAAGAGCAACCAAACCCATTACTGCGCGGTGTGTGGAGAAGACAAAGGCCATTTCACCAGAGATTGCAAGTACACCCAGCTCGCGAAGCAGCAGTGGGAGAAAGACGAATCTGCAAATTCAGCAGAAGCGTCGAAGCACGTATACCACACAGCTCCAGCTCTGGCATTTCACCAGCTAGCATTTCAAGCTTGCCAATCACCGTACACTTGGTATCACCCGAATTACGTGCAGTTTCAGCAGGCCCAGCAGAACCGACAGTAGGTCGCCCTAGCGCCGGCTCAACCTTCGGCCCCTCCGGAGAATCAAGCCCAGCAACAGCAGGTGCAGTCAGCACCCGAGGGCTCAAGGGAGCTGCAGCTGGTAAATTCGATGGCCCCAGTGAACATAATGCCGTCGAACGGTCATATTTATGCAATCACCGGAGGAACCAACCTGGATCACGAAAACAAGAGAGCCCACCAGGACTATGTAAAAAGGGTGCATTCCGTTTCTGTCAAGTGCCCAGTCACCAGACCCGCATGGAAAAATGAACCCATATACTTCAGTGAGCAAGACTTCCAGGTCCGGGATTACCCGCATTTTGACGCATTCGTTGCCACCGCCTATGTCGCTGGATATACACTGCACAACATACTCATTGACAATGGTAGTTCAGCTGATATTCTATTCACCAAGGCCTTTGACGGAATGAAGCTCAACAGAAAAGATTTAGAGCCTATCGGCAATGCCTTGTTCGGATTCGGCGGTCAGCGAATTGACGCCATCGGCAAGAAAACCCTCACTGTAGCTTTCAGCGAAGGTCAGAAGGTCAGGGCTGAAGAGATCACTTTCGACGTGGTCGACATAACATATCCTTACACGGCCATATTTGGCCGCGGTATCATCAACAAGTTCGACATCGTTATCAACCAGGGGTACCTATGCATGAAAATGCCTTCCCCGGGCGGAATCATCACAGTACATGGTCTGCCAGGAACATCGACGGCAAACCAATCCCAGGGTACAGCGCTGTTCACGAAGTCAAAGAGACTGTGCCCGATGAAAACCATGAGTTTCACCATCATCAGAGAAAAGAACCAAGGGCAGCACCGTGTGAAGACACAGTCCAGTTGCCACTCAGCTCCGGCAGACCCGACGAATGTGTGCACATCGGATCCGGCCTGAATGTCGAAGAAAGGGCCGAATTGCTGAAGTTCTTATTCGAGAATCGAGACGTGTTCGCGTGGTCGGCAAGGGATCTGCAGGGAGTAAATCGCGAATTAGCACAGCACAGTTTGAACGTCGACAAGCTAGCAAGGCCAAGGAAGCAGAAGCTAAGGAAAATGTCAGATGAGAGAGCGGCGGCAGCCGAAGCAGAAGTGCAAAGGCTGTTGGACGCCGGAGTCATCCGAAAGGTACAGTACCCAGAATGGTTGGCTAACATGGTACTGGTAAAGAAGAAAAGCGGGAAATGGCGCATGTGCATGGATTTCACGGATCTGAACAAGCACTGCCCCAAGGACCCGTACCTGTTACCACGCATCGACAAGCCGGTAGACATTGCGGCCGGGTGCGAAATGATGAGTCTCCTAGATGTTTTTCGGGGTATCACCAAATATGGATGAACCCGGAAGACGAAGAAAAGACAAGCTTCATCATGCCCGCCTGAACGTTCTGCTACCGCCGAATGCTGGAGGGACTTTGGAATGCTGGACCTACTTTCTCCCGCATGACAGACGAAGCCTTTCGGGAGCAGAAAAAGAAAAACAACCTCGTGGCCTATGTGGACGACTTGGTTGTCAAGAACGATGAAAAGCAAACGCATATAGAGGACCTCAAAGAAACATTCGCCAGCCTTCGCGCCAGCGGATTGAAGCTCAACCTGGAGAAATGCATATTCAGCATACGTAAGGAAAAGCTGTTGGGGTGTCTGGTATCGGCAAGAGGCATCGAAGCCAACCCCAAAAAGATTGCGGCCATCATGAACATGAAACCGCCAGCAAGTAAGAAAGATGTGCAGAAGCCCACGGGCCGTATCGCAGCTCTGAGCCGTTTCATCTCCAAGTCAGCCGAAAGAGGGTTACCTTTCTTCAGGGTGTTGCCGGAAGCTGACGCATTCGACTGGGGTGCCGAACAGCAGCAAGCGTTCGAGGACCTAAAGGCACACTTGACTAAGCTCACCACACTTTTGAAGCCCGAGCCGAATGCCACACTCATTCTGTATCTCGTAGCATCACCGGCCGCAGTCAGCGCGGTGCTCATCCAGGAAAGGGAGCATGAAGGGAAGCTGCATCAGTTCCCAATATATTTCGTCTCCGAAGCACTGTCTGGGGCAAAGCTCAACTATTCTGAGCTGGAGAAAATGGCTTACACCGTTGTCATGGCATCAAGGAAGCTGAAACACTACTTTCAGGCCACGTCATTCGGGTCCTGTCCGCGCAGCCCCTAGAGGCCTTATTCCGGAACGCCGAAGCAGTGGGCAGGATCAGGAAATGGGCCGCCGAGCTAAACTAGTACGCCATTCAATTCGGGCACAGAGCTACAATCAAATCACAGGTTCTTGCAGATTTCATCGCGGACTGGACCCCAAGCGGGATGATCCCACCAGGGAATTCTCTGATCCCGAATGGACTGCGCACTGCGATGGCTCCTGGTGCAGCGCCGGAGCAGGCATTTCGGCGATCTTAACACCGCCGTCTGGCCCAGTCATTCGCTATGCAGCACGCCTACAGTTCCTATCCACCAACAATTCGGCGGAATACGAGGCAGTCCTGTTGGCACTGAGAAAGCTGAGGGCCTTGGGGGTTCATTGTTACATCATCAAATCAGATTCGTAGGTGGTCGTAGGACACATTCAGAAGGACTATGTGGCCAAGGAGCCCGAGCTGGCTAAGTACCTATCCGCCATAAGGAGAATGGAGAAATTCTTCACTAGTTTCACCCTGAGATACATTCCCAGGTCAGAAAACACAGAAGCTGATGAGCTAGCCAAGGCAGCGGCTCAGGTTTCACCGATGCCACCGAATGTATTCTATCAGGTCTTAACGGCCAAGGCAGTCAAAGAAGAAGAGGAGAACCTAGCAGTCATCCACGCTATCGCAAGCGATGATTGGAGGTCTGAAATTTGGGCTTATCTTCAGGGGACCCATGAGCCAGCGCCCAAAAAAGATGAGCAGTGCATGGCGTCCAGAACAAAGCAATTCACCATCGTCGGAGAAAGCCTGTACAAGGAAGGGGTAGTCGCCTCGCTACTCAAATGCATCAGCCGAAACGAGGGGATTCAGCTGTTAACAGAGATACATTCGGGTTCGTGCGGGGCACACAGAGGTCCGCACGAAATCGCCCACAGGGCCATGAGGCAGGGTTTCTACTGGCCAACCACGGTCGAAGACGCCAAGAACATTACAAGGTCGTGCAGGGGCTGTCAAATGTTCGCGAAGAACCAGAACGCTCCGACGAATCCCATGAAGCCGGTATACCCCACTTGGCCACTACGGCGGTGGGGGGTCGACATAGTGGGAGCTCTACCGCCGGCTCTAGGGAATCTGAAATACGCCACGGTGGCCCTCGAATACTTCACCAAGTGGGTCAAGGCCAAGCCCTTGGCTAAGATAACATCAGGTACACTAACCAATTTTGTGTGGCAGAGAATTGTTTGCAGATTCGGCGTACCCGCCTATATCACCGTCGACAACGGCAAGCAGTTCGACTCAACACAGTTTCGAACATTCTGCGAAGAACTCAGAATCAAATTGTCCTTCGCGTCGGTGAATCACCCCGCATCAAATGGAGCGGTCGAGAGGGCCAATGGCAACATCTTCGGCACCATCTCCAAAGCACTAGAAGATGCAAAGAAAGGACGATGGGCTCAGGAGCTGGTAACAGCTGTCTGGGGCCACAACATTTGTAGAACCAGAGCAACAGGATTCACGCCGTTCAGGTTGCTATTCGGCGAGGAAGCTATCACCCCTGAAGAGGTGAAGCTCGGCTCATTCCGAACCAAAATTTCCCCGACGAATCCGATCCAGAGAATGGTGGAAGTTGAAGTCTCCGACAACTGAAAGAACCAGGCGGCGCAGAACCTCGACGCCTACCACGCCGAAACTAAAAGATGGAGAGACAAGAAGGTCCTCAGGAGGAGTTTCGCTCCGGGGGATATGGTGCTCATCAGGCAACCAAACAAGCAGGGCAAGTTGTAGCCCCAATGGTATGGGCCATACGTCGTCGCAAGAATGATCAAGACAGGCGTTTTCACCCTCGTGACCGAAGACGGCTCTGAATCAACTCACACCTGGAACGCAGACAACCTGCGTCGCTTCTACCCATGATTTCGTGCTCTGTAAAAAGGAGTTGTAATCGTCGATTTTGCTTTTAGTTCCATTACCGCATTCGGCTATGACACCTAAAGACATTCCGGGCTCTGCACTCTTTTTCCTCACCGAGGTTTTTAACGAGGCATCCCTTGTAATAATTGCCACTGCATTCGATATTTTATTTAGCACAAAGTCGTTGCTCAGCTTGGCCATATATTCAGCATTATCTCTCAGGTTGCAAGCAACCTCTAAAGCCAAAAACGGCTGTAGGTAAACTCCCTAAAATACAGGGGGTTCACCAGGTGTTCTCCAACTCAGCAAAGCGAGCAGAGCCCACCAAGAAACAGAGTAGCCAATCAGGCGCAATAATGACAAAGATATCTATCAAACTATTAATGCATAGTTACGTCAATGCATTTACAACCCCTAGGGTGTGAAAGAGCCTATATAAGCAAGGCATTCCCCCCCAGACTTCCCATAAGTCACAAAGTTTTGAAAAGTCTCAGCTATAAAGCAAAGTATCACCAAAATGAGAGGCCTAGTTGCCAGCCACTTAGGAATAGGAAGCACTAGGAAAAGGTGGATTCGGGGAGCTAGGAGAAAGGCTACTTCCAAACCATCACCAACTGCATCTGGTTTCAGTGTTCCTGGCAAAGCCCGTTCGGCGTCCGCCAGGCCCTCACTAACCGCTGAACGAGTCGCGCCCGAAGCTGCGTTCTGTTCTGCTCCACCAAGTTTCGGGGGGCAACACTTTTGACATCCCACATGTCAAATCCGGATGATGGTACAAAGAAGTGTTTCATCAATGGCAGTTTCGGGAACCTCCCCACCATCCACAGTAAAACGGCCCTCGAGGGCCGCATTCTGGTCATCACCTTCAATCACAGGGGCTTTGCCAGCCGAAAGCCAACAGGAATTCGGCGCTAGTTCCCCTAGCTCCATAGCAGCACGCGCCGCCAAAGCATGACCCATCGGTCGACAGTGCGCGAGCCGCTCGACGTCCGCAGCAATCCAGCTTTCGGCGTCACCAACAAACTTCAGGGCCACTCACGGTGCCCAAGCCTCACAAGCGTTTCGGGTCCTAATTTAACCATGTAACGTTGTAAAGTCGTGACCCCAGCACTATAATAAAGACAATAAAGTCTCCTTGGACAAAACTTTCCAAGAAAGAAATTAATTCGGTGTCAAAGCCAAAACCGGAAGGTGCGTCCGTTTTGATTTTAACAAGTCGGGAGGGACGGCGTTTTCAAAAACATAATTCGGCGTAAAAGCCGAAACCGGAAGGTGCATCCGTTTCGACTTTAACAAGTCGCGGGGACGGCATTTTCAAAAACATAATTCGGCGTCAAAGCCAAAACCGGAAGGCGCGTCCATTTTGACTTTAACAAGTCGGGGACGGCGTTTTTAAAAACATAATTCGGCATCAAAGCCGAAACCGGAAGGTGCATCCGTTTCGACTTTAACAAGTCGGGGGGACGGCGTTTTCAAAAACATAATTCGACGTAAAAGCCGAAACCGGAAGGTGCGTCCGTTTCGGCCTTAACAAGTCGGGGGGAACGGCGTTTTCAAAAACATAATTCGGCGTCAAAGCCGAAACCATAAGGCGCATCCGTTTCGACTTCAACAAGTCGGGGGGGACGGCGTTTTCCAATTCGGCGTCAAAACCGAAACACATTCAAAATACGAAACGCATAAACCACATACAAGCATACAACTTCAAGAAAAACGACAAGTTTTACATCCATAGGTGCATTCGGCAACACACTTCGAATCACAGCAAATTCCCATCACTGACAAAGTGTTCAAATGCGCCATCCGCGTGGGCGCATGTTGAAAGCAAACGGACTAAAACAACAAGTCTATTACATCCCGCGATCAGACTGCGGGGGCGTTCTCCTCGTCGGTGGTGCCAGGAGCAGGGGGCGTCGAAGCTTGAGTTGAAGCAGCTGGATTCGGTGCTAGGGCCGGACCAGGGTGAGCCGAAGTAGTAGCCGCAGAGGCTCCAGGGGCTGAACGGGGGAGCTCCGTCACTTCGTGCATGGGGGTGCCCATATTGGACAACCCCTCCCTTTCGTCGCGAGCCTGGATATAGGCCCGATCTTGGCCTTGATCGCTTTCCCCTCGTCCTCATCCTGGAAAGAGCACAAGTTACAATGGACGATCGGATAGTGGATTCGGGGATCGAGATTCAACGGACTCGCCGAAACACATTTCCATACCTTGGCACGAGTAAGGGCCGCCCGCAGCAGGCTCAAGTCTCGGCCGCCGGAACCCCAAAACCCATCGAAGAACCACTTCCTGGCGGCTTTGTCGGCATCGGCATCATGTGCCCAGTAGGCGTTGGTGTCTTTAGCAGCCTCAACCCCGGCGTAGTGGTCGCATCCGGCATCCTTGAGGGACTTGCAGAGGGTGCGAACGCTCTCAAAGGCAGCATATTCGCGCCCAAGCTCCACGAGTCCCTCAAGAGCGCCGAGGCCCCCGTTAAGCAGCCAAATCTTGTCCAGGGTGGAGGTTCCCGAAGCTGGAGTAGGAAAGTCCTCCCCGACCCCCGAAGTCATCCATTGCACAAGGGCAATGGCCTCTTCGACAGCGGCACCCATGTTTCGGTGGGTGGTCCGATACTTCTCCAGCTTCCCGGTGGCGTCATCCAGCGCCTGCTGTTTCTCCTTAAGAATTTTTTCCTTCTCCGCCACCTCCTTGGGCAGCAAGTTCTCAGTAACGGTCAGCTTCTCCCCGAGCTCCTTGACTTGTTTCTCAGCATGGGCCAAGGTGCCCTACTCCTACTTCGCCAGAGCATCCACAAGCACGGCGGTTTGCAAACACGAAACATTGAGTCATTCGGCAGGCCACCCGAACCCGACCGGCTGGAATTAAGGGTTTAGGGACTTACCAAAATAGAGTGGAAGTTTATGGCGGAGAGCAGCTCGCCGCGAGCGGTAGCCATCAAGCCCTGCTCAGTTTCGATGGCGTTGAATGCGCCACTGCACTCGTGAGCAAAGGCCGCCCCGTCGGGAGGCGGCAAGACGCCGGATAGGCAGGGGTCAACATTCGCCACCAAACGGGTCGACCCGACCCCCTAAAGCACGAGCAACTCTGTAAGTTTCTGCTTGCTCAGAATTCCCTTCCTCCAGAAGACGACCCCGAATAGACCCTCATTTCGACATACCGAATTTGGTCTACATCCATCGGGACAAAACCATGGCCGAACAGGACGCTTTCGGCCATTTCGGGTGTCATTCGGGTCATCTCCAGGTAGAAGCGAGACTTACCAAGTCGGCGATTATCTTGCGGGCCACTCTGCGCAGCGCCATGGACACTAACGTCTTTCGCCATGACTTCCCAGTGGCTGGTTTCGGCGTCGGCGGCTGCGGGTTTCGGCAACTTAGCCGGAGCCAGCGGATGAGTGTCACTCCGGGCCTTCTTTCTCTTCCGGCCGCCGAAATCCAAACCGCTCACGGCCGGAAGGGAGTTCATGTCCACGTCGCGGGGGTTCAGGATCTTCCGCAACATACTGTCGCTCCTTTCGCCCGAGCACCCGAAATCCTGCAACAAAGAACGAGAAAAAACGCACAAGTTAGAGTCAAACCTGGCAAAAACAAGAGGAGAAAAGAAAAAAATCTTCAAACTCAAGGCATAAAAAGGCAAGCAAAGCTAGCTGCCGGGCGCGGTTTCGGTACCGTGTGCCCGGCCAATTCCTCGGAAGATTCGGCAACTTGAAGTGCTGGGAGGCGGCTCCGTTTCAATGGCTTTGGCCAGACGCGCTCAGCCATTCGGCGACCCACCTGAATGTCTTCAGCTTCGGTAGGTGGCTTCCATTGGGCCCTCTCTTTTCGGGCGCGATTTTTGGCTTGGGCGGTGCTTCGGGCAGACGCCGAATGACGACCGGTGCCCCGAATGCCAGCAAGCCCACACCCGCGCCCACGAGCAATTCCGGCCACGCCTGACGTGGGAGCAACAGCGGACGGGCCAGCACCAGGATCCGGCTCGCCCGCCGAAACAGTTCTCTTCACGGGTGCGGGGCGATCGGGGTACTCAAGGCTCATTGACTCCCACACCCGGTTCAAGCGGCCTTTTTGACCAAACTTGCACAACTTCGCCTCATGCTCCTTGTCACCATACCGATCACATATCTGGTTGGCTCGGCGCTCAACATTCGCCAGGAACGCCGAATCCATAGAAAACCCGGTCGGTCGTTTCAGCACCAGTGCCGGACCCTTGTAGCCTTTCGCGCCAGAAAAGCATGCGAAGCTCATGTCCTGGCAAAGGGGCCACTGGCCCAAAGACAGCATCTCTTCCACTAAGTCACGGCTGATCTGCCGATTCACAGTCAGCCGGTAGGTTTCGGCGGCATCACCGTCCACCTCATCCCCAGCGCGGAGTTCGCCTTGGGTGAGCCCGACCATGGGAGTCATCAGCGAAACCAACCCATGTGCTTTCGGCAGTCCCTTCCGTTTTGCCTCGGCCACCACCGAATCATCGCACACGTGGATGTAGAACCCGTGTTTCTTCCAGTTATCCCACTTGCTTTTGAAGTATGGGACCAGGCATTCGCCAGCTTTCTTCTTCGCAGGGATGAAGTTGAAGGACCCAATCTCCATCCGGTAGTCCTTGTCGGATGTATACTTTCCATGACGGTGCGACTCGTAAAGCTCCACGAATCCGGGAATGCTCAAGGGGCTCCCCATCATCTTCATGCACATCGCATAGATGCTAAGTCTGGAGATGGCATTCGGGGTAAGCTGGTGAAGCTGCAATTTGAACCGACCGAGAACCGAGACCAGAAACTCCTCCTCCAAAGGAAAGTGAAGGCCGGCCCTAAAATAGTCCCGAAACACCAATGCCTCATGGTCCCAGGGATCCGGGTATTTCTCTCCTTTCGGGGGCGCACGGCACTTGGCTTTCTCGGCAACCGTCAGGTATCCATCCCTCACATAGCTGTCAAGTTTTGTGTCGTCCACGTCCGACTCTCCCAGCAGACAAGACCACCCCACCAGCTTGACGCGTTTTGCAGCAGGGCCCGAATCAGCATCGGCAGTTCCAGTTCGTTGCCGAGGGGCTACGCTAAGGGTGTCCAGCTCCCCAGCCTCAAAACATTCAACGTCCGCGTCCATAAGATTCTCACCTTTCGACTCTGTCTCCGAGTCGTCCTCAATCATGGTGGGTGCAGCCGTGCGCAAGGGCGCAACTCGCTTCCCGGCCGTGATGGCAGCACGAGGATTGGGGGCTGAGACGGATTCGCTTGATGACTCTGAGCTAGTTTCGGCGGAGCCGCCGGATCCAGTTCCAGTTCCACTGGGATCGCCAGATTCGGTGCCATAGCCGGGGTCCGTGGGGTTAGGGTTTTGGCTATCGGTCGCCGACGAGCTCGCCATGTTAGTGGTCAGCTTTGGCTAGCGCACGGAGGTCTCGCCGTAACTATAAGGTAAAACAAGAAAAGGATTTGTAAGATGCTTTCGCAGCACCTGCCAAAGCAAAACAAGAAAAACCCCGAACCCCCGGAACTGCGAATGTACCGAAAGGAAACCAAGAGAAACTTACCAAATTCACAGAGGACACCGAATGCCTCCACGGAACTCACGCCGAATGCTCTCGCGAACTTTCCACGCGCGCGCGAGAGTGAGAGGGTTGTGAAAATGACGCCCGCTGCTGGGGGGGCCTTTTATAGGCGAGGGAGGCGGCCGTTACGCGACGAAACGTCGCGTCGCTTGCGCTTCCTGAGGTGACGGTACACGCCTTTTGGAAAAAAAAATTCCGTTTGCACACTTTAAACCTGAGGACAGGCTTCCCGTGTGCAAAGCGGGGACGGCGTTGGGCAATTCGGCCCGGGCGCCGAATTCAAGGTAGCTCATTCACCATGCGCGAAACAGCGCAACCAGGGGCCTTTTGGCACCCCAGGCCATTCGACATCCTAGTCCTTGTCGGCCCCTGCCGAATCCCGTGGCAGCCGGGATTCGGCAGTCGCCGAGGGGCTACTGTTGGGGGATAGCCGAAGCCTAGGCACCTGGCGCAAGCCAAAAGGCCCACAGGATTCGGCTTGTTTCCCGAATCGCCAACCGAACTCGGCAAAAACCTTGCCGCGCGCACTGCCAAGGCATTGGCGCGCGCTCCCAGACAGGATTCAGCGGTGACACCGAATCTGTCTGCCGAATCGCCAGATTCGGGGCGTCCTAATATCTGTTTTGGCGGTGTGCAAGGAGTTGACAGGTCCACAACCCCAAAAGGAGCAACACTGGGGAATGCAGCGCGGGCGCACGGTGACAAGTGGGGCTTAGGCGGTCGGCCGCCCAGGAGACAGGGCATAGTGCTGCCAGTTTGACTGTTTAGCCCTTTGCCAGTAGTTGCACAGGGCCTTGGGTGGCAAACCCTAAGGTCAAGATCGTCTTGTAAATGCCTACGGGCGACTATAAATATGCCCAGACAGCGACCGTGTAAGAGGACTGATTCTTGAGTAATACATTGATTTTCCACCATTGTGTTATCCGAGCGTCTTTCGTCATATTTCGTATTCGGGGTTCTAGGCCTTCGGCCCAGAACAACACCGCGGCAACTGGTCTGCCAGTCGATGGCGGCATTTACGAACTCCTACACGACATGCGAACGTGGGGGATTACACGGGACGGACAGGGCTGTCACCACCTGCCGCCTACCACCTCAACCGTGGCATGCTGTCATATCCGAAGGTTCCCTCGCATCCGGACACCACGTCCGAATACTAAGGAGCTACCTACATCCCCCCAGGACTCCCACCCTATGGATGGACGAGCTAGGACATAGGCAAGTCCGAAGGCACATCGAACCGCTATTCCTCTTGTACAATCTAACCTAAACAAGTAGAACATATGAATGATGAAGAACAATGTAGAACACGATGAACAATTCTCACAAGAACTATGGTCTAGTTCTTGATCATCGAATATATCGTGTACTAGACTATACTCTAGTTAATATGAAAGACTATATAAATGTAATAAGAACTTGACTAAGGAAGAATGCTCCATGGATTTATACCAAGGGTGTAGCTTTTGTTCCTGGAGACAAGCTCTCCAAGTAGCTTTGCTAGCTCCAAATGTCTACTACTAACAACTAGAGAACAAGTGTGAGGTGTAGAGAGAGCTCTAAATGGTGTGTGTTGATGGGGGGTGCCTCTCCTCTTCATTTATAGCCTCCTGAAGGCGGTTCGGGGGTAGGGAGGTAAAAACACCAGCGCAACCATCCTTCTCAGGATGGAAGGCAGTGAACCGCCTTGGCCGGGCCCACCTGGCGGTAGGGCTGGCGCGCCCGCGCCTGGGTGGCGCCGCCCCCTGACCGCCTTTGGCGTGTGGGCCTGGGCCGTCCTCTGGGCCGCGCCTGTGCTGGTGTTTTGGCCCACTTCGACCCCGAGGTGGGCTGCCTTGTTCTCCTTGTCCTTTTACGCCTTCCGAAAAGCGCCTTTTTATTCTAGAAATTCTTGTACTTGGTGTAAATTCTGCAAAACAATATTTTCTCCAAGTACCAGTGGAACTAGGTCAGTAGTAAAGATATATGTGCAATAAAATATTTATTTATCCCAAAATGATATATAATTAGTGGGTAAAAATCGGAGTTAAGGACCGCCAACAAGTAGCGCCTACTCCATCTCCCCTACAAATACCCCCCTCGAGAGCTTAGTTGAAAAGGAATCAATGTATCATAGGAAGAGCTACTCTTAGCTTGAATGTGAGAATAGAGGGAAGAGAGTGAGGAGTTCCAAAAGAGGAGTCCCGGCCTGTCGGGAGTTGTTGACGGTAGATAACTCCTATTTTTAGCCTTCAACTAAGCATGAGAAAGGGCTAAATTATGTTCACCAACTAGATATAGAGGTTTCACTGACAGAATTCCATGAGTTTTGGTGAATCTATGTTTTGCAGGGGCTAAACTGGAAAAGGACTAGAATCATCAAATAGAAGTATGTCAAATAATGGAATAAAGTGAACCATTGTGTAGAGCTCATCGGGACACATGAAATAGAGTTTAGTTCACCCAAATCGGAGTCCAGACAACAAAGTTACGCCTTCCAGAAGATTTTAATTGGGCTCCGAGAGCTGTCCGGAGTAAAATGGGCATATCTCCCTCATACGAACTCCGTTTTAGGTGATCCACATGGCGAATCGAAGCTAATAAAAAGATCTATCAGCCCACCAAATATGAGCCCATTTGGGCCAAGTTAGGGGGTGGCCGCCCCCAACCCTAGGGCGGCCGCCCCGCGCCGATAGCCAATCACAACGAATCTTGCGAATCGCCCCTCCACCGACTTTGAGGATCAAGGAAAATACGTTGATTTAGGTTGATTTGATCTGATGGCTATGATGCATCCTATGGGGCTATATAAACAGGGCCCCTGGCCCCTGGAGGAGGCATCCCCACAACCCTAATTTCATTATCTCTCAGCCGGGATCAGAAGCAGAGGTGTCCCATGAAAGGATGACCTTTCTTCTCTAGAGAATTACAGCTAGACATTCCAATGTAGTAGATTAGACCTAGATGAGAGTTAGGGAGAGCGGAGCTACGCTTCGGTTCTGGAGAAGTCTACATAGATTTGGTATGTCTTTGTATCTACTCTTTGTAAGACTTATGCTTTAATATTTTACCTTCTCTATCTACTTTATGCCTTTCATATGTATGCTTAGTACAGTTGTTACACCTTGGCATGGGATCTTTGCTCGTATTGAGTGCTCTAGTTATTGCACATAGCTAGAGTAGTAATCAATAGTATAGGCATGGTGTCTAGACTATTGGTTACCTGAGGTTGCGCCCAATCCCACGGATAGTTGTGGTAGCCCCAGAGGTGACAGCTCTGTTTCGTCGAGCTTTCGGCAGCCTTCTCCCAACTAATCTTTTCCTAGTCATCTTCGAGAGTTGGAAAGGACCTGCTGCTCCAAAGTGCTATTGTTTGATTGCTATATCCAACCATTCCCTATTATCATAGAACCAGAGTATTAGAGAAGTATTTAGAAACCTTGATCTCTCCCGTTGTCCTCTTACTTTAGCTAGCTACTCATTTATTATAGAATTCTCATGTGTGCTTTTATTCTTATATCCTATCATATATTATTTACCCCTGCTTTAGTCTAGTTGGTTTACTAAGTTAGTAGACACATGATGGTGAATTATCGATTCTTTAACCCTTGCTTCCCCGTGGTAAAATATAAATAACGATACCTGGTTTACTCCTGGTAAAATGCTACAATGGTAAGTTACGTGCGCTTGCGGAATCCTTTATATTTTATGTGCACTTAATTTATACCAACAAGCATTTTTGACGCCATTGCCGGGAAGCAATCGGTGTTAAGATTTTTGATAATGATCTTGATGTCTACTAATTTAGTATATCAATAGCTTTAGTAGGATTACCCCTTGTTCTGTTGAGTGTGGAATAGACAGGACAAAAGATGTCGTTTCGACCTTCCGGCAAGTTTCCACAAGAAAAGAAAAAGACATTGAAGAGCCTAGGGTCCCTCAACATTCAACATTCAACTGGAACCCTACCATCTCACAGGTTTGCATATACATATATATTATTTCTAACCATGTGTAGATTGGAGAAAAGATCGTCGTCATAAGAATTCAAATCACATCTGAAGTGATGAACATAGATGCTGCACCACTCACAAATTTCATCATGTGAGTCATGGTAAGTATGATCGAAAGGTGAGATAGTCTTGCTCACGGACTTTCAAATTGATGAGTAGTTATCTTTAAAATTCTTGCACCCCACTGCATGTTTACTTTTAACAATTCATGCATTCACTCCATTTAGCTTATTTATTTTTGCTCATCCATTGCAGGCTTAGTTTCTTGCATTCATCCATGCATCTTGCATCTAAAAAGAAAACAATCCTCACCATGATCATGCTCTTTCATCTCTATTTGAGTAAATCTCTATAGTGCTTTCATGCTACCTTTTGTCTGATATAATATGCTTTGGTTTGGAAGTATTGCAAGGATACTTCCAAAGGCTTTTTAAATTAAGTATGGTGCTTAGGTTAAATTGTCTTCCTTAACCCAATTAAGACATGGAGTCTAGTTTGGTTATTGAGCTAAAAATTGCTTGTTTAGACAACAGTTATTTTGTCGGACTAACCCCTGCAGAAAACTCGCAAATCCAATTTGGGTAAGTCAAGAGATGAACTCACATGAGAGATGAAGCAAGGCATATGATGAACTCAAACAACTTCAAGCAAAATACACATCTCATTCATCATCTAAGGAAGAAATGTAAGTATTAAATTCACTTTGTCTTTTGTTGTAAGTTGCCTTTGCCATGAACCATGTTAAAGTGCCAAAAAAATGATAAATACGAGTCTATCTTGAAAGTAATTCTAATCTATTTGTTCATTAGCTTAGATGAAGATCATATACATAGTGGACAAACAACCTATAGTTTGAAAATGTTGCAATCCTTCGGGTATGTGACCACTAACATTTTGTAGGAAAGAATCTATGGTGTGTCTGTTCCTGGTTTGTCATAAACCTACCAAATCACCACTTCATTGATGGAACAAAAGAAGAAGACAAGAGTGCCACAAGAAGGATCAGCACCTTGAACTCACTCAAAGAAGTGGATGAACAAGGCAACAAGCTACGAGCAACCATGAAGACATCATAGCATTGAGCCCAAAACTCAAGCTAGGATGCCGAAGAGAAGCAGGGTGCAACTCACCTCATTTTAGTAAATTAAAGACCTACTCTCATTGTTCTTGAAGACACCATCTGGCAGGTCGGCAGCAATGACAAGGATGGCATTATAATCATGCATCCTTGTGTCAACCAATAATCATCAAGGGTTGACTACTGACCAAGCCCAAGAAGACCATGAACAACTACATATACAAGATGATGTCCTTAAGCCATTGGAGATGAAGCCTGTATACAAATATTAATGAAGCCCCTTCCTTGATCATCAAGACGGATGGCGTACCATTAACTGCAACTCTTTGCCATGCTGCTAGAAGATAGACCATCAAGGAAGAACTCGAGTCTACATCTCCAATGAACATCAAATCATCAACCAAGATTCAACAAAAATCAAGAATGGTTGACAAAAGGAAATCATGCAACTGTCTGTATCCCCATATCATGGATTGGACAGTCCAATGAAAAGCAGAATGCAAAGGAGAGATCTTTGCTGAAAGGACCTAGAATCAAGAGCCCTCTTTGACAGACTTAAGAATAGAGGACAAATAGTGTCTAACAACATGGAGTTACAACACACTTCAAGGATGAGTCAACACTCACACTTGACTTCAAGTGGCAAGCGACAACAAAGCTCAAGCTTGGGGGAGAATGGCCGCCAACTCCTCAATGAAGATGATCCAGCAATACTCTTTCTCTTCTCAAGCCCCCGTTGCTCTGACACATTGGTTTGCAATCCCTCCACTCGCAATTATTTTCTCTCATAAGTTTGAGTGTTTCTATAGATGTCATTTACACAAATCAAACTTAAGGCAAGTAAAATCAATGCGTAAGAGAAGTAATGGTGAGTAAATGTTCTATGTTAATTAAAATGCTCAACCCAACTTTTCTATAGCATAGAATATGACCTTTAGCTCTATGACATCTCTACCCTTGTCATTGTTTGTACATTCCTTCGGGTATGTGTTGTCTACTAATCCTCTATAGAGAAGAAACAATGAGTGGAGCACAAGGTCTAGAAAAAAAAGGGGAAGGAAAAAGAAGGAGTCCAACTTAAGAAGACAAGATGCTCATGTACAACTCAAGGAGAGAGCTCAATCAAGTAAGGAAAACTCCAAGAAGAAGGAAAGGACCACTAGAAGCATCTACTCTTCATCATAGGGTGTGCTCCAGTGAAAAAGACTATTGGACAAGGAAACAACATGGTTTACACCTTCCTCAGAGTTACCATTTCACAAGCTGCAATTCTCAAGGTCTCTACCATCGGGATCAAATGATGCACCGAAGGAGTGAACATGATAAGAAGTCTGTTCGGAGGACTTAAATCACCAAACCCTCGCCAAGGAGGTAACTTGGTATCAGCATATCTATTTTTTCTGTCTGCATTCCATAAAATATAAAAGTACAAAAATATTAAAGATCCGTTAAAAAGATGTTTATGTTAAAGAAAGCTCTAGACAACTAAGTCTTAGAGGTTTTTATCACTAACGTTTAATTAGTTCCACAAGCTTTGTTGTCTATTTGAGCTCCATAGAACTTAAAGGACCAAGAAGAGATATCAGGCAAAGGACGTCCTATCCCCTGCAGAGTGTCGCCCTCAACAGTCGAGCGCTGTCTTCAACAGCAACTATCCACGACACTCCAAGAGGACCAAAATGCCTTCACTGCCAGTCAGCAACATCGACAGACTACGTCAACATCCATCTTGGGGGAGAGCATCCCCCGTGTACCAAGCTAAGTGATCCCAACTTGTCTATTAATCTATCTTATAGTTTGCTTTGTTAAAACAACTAAAAAAGATGCATAACCTTAAAAACCCGGAAAGATTTTCTTATTTATCTTTTTCTATTCTTTTTGGAGAGCTCTTTTGATCTGTCTTTAAAATGATCCCGGAATAAATTCTATATGGAGATGATGAATAGTTGCTCTCGCCGTACTTCCTCTCAAGTACCTAGTTTTCAACCTTGCACTTCCCGAGATTTAGACACAACATTTAGATTTGAGATTTGCTCGGAACTGAAACTTGTGGGTAGCGAATGCTTGATCTAAGTCTAGGTAGTTGACGGATATGAAATAGGAAGGTTTTGAGTTGCTGTCCATCTTGTTCCTAGAGATGCTAGAGTTCTAGAGAATTTATCTTTGAAAATCTTAAATTATTGCATGATGAGTTCCTTTATGACGAGAGTTTAAATTTCTACCACGGTCATATATTCATGCTTACTAGATTAGGAAAACCAGCTTTATATATTTAGATCATTTTGTAGGCATTGAGTGTAGTTATGTTGTGTTGACCCTTAGGAATTAGTCATGCGGTTAAAGTCAATACTATGTGCTCTCCATCCATTGATCTATACTACTTCTGTCCTCAGAAGCATGCACCCATTCATCATGCTACATTCACTTTGTACTACTTCCGTTCCTAGAAGTACCACCCACATATAGATCCTTATCCACCCCATTTTGTGCTGTCTCTACCCTGGAGACACACACCAATGCTACTCCTACCCCAGGAGTACGCATTCCACCACATTATGTGCCATTTCTACCCTGGAGACACGCACTCATGCTGCTCCTACCCAAGGAGTACGCATTCATCCATTCATCTACATACATACACACCATTCATTCTGATCCATCTAAAAAATGTTCTACTCCCACTGGGAGTGAACACCCAAAAATATTCATTGCCATCCTATCCTGGTGCAATAAAGCTTCAGTTATTTTTCCAGACGATACTCCCTATTGCTATTGCTATAGTTTTATTTGAAAGGATTGGTTGTTCAAGAAAAAAAAAAGAGAGAAGAAAAAAAAGAAAAGAAAAAAAAGAGAAAAAAAGAAAAGAAAGAAAGTGAAAAGATGCAACCAAGTCCTCTTCAAAGAATTTCAAAGTTTCCAAATAAAGGGAGGTATGTTATCCCCAAAGGAGAGAAATTGTAGAATTAGACCTTCACCACCATGTTTCGTCCCTCATAATCATTCCCTTATTATCACCATCATTCATATCATTTATTCCATTGCCCTTATTCATATGCACATATGACTTGATTGTATGCTTAGTTCCTCTGGATCCATGGCTTAACTATGCAATATATGCAAGTGAGTTTGAGTTGTCTCCCCACCTATGAGCTCCACATAAGCCTATTAGAAGTAGGGTGAGAGAGAGAGAAGGCAGCCTCACTATGCCTTAATTCACAAATACCACATATTCTGAGAGAAGAGAGAAGGCATACACTACACACATGCCTTGGAGAGGATCCAGAAATACCACAATTGAGAGACTTGAAAAGGTCATACAAGGAAACTCTGAGTTTTATTTGAAAATCTTGCAAAAACTCCAGAATAATAGTTGATCAAAGAGCGAGAAACAGAGCGCTTGACTTGACCGTTCTATCTTTCAACTGCTCAAGACCCAAGTGACGGCTACAAGCCCATGGTGAAAGGTAATATGAGTAAGTTTTGAGTCAGAATAGTTCACTCTAATGCGGAGGAGAGTTCTTGTTTGAACACATGTGTACTTTTGAGGCGAGAAAACATTGTAGCAACTCCTGATCCATCACTGAGTTTATCGTTGCTCAGAGACGAGCAAAGGGTAGCTTGGGGGAGGTTGTTGACGGTAGATAACTCCTATTTTTAGCCTTCAACTAAGCATGAGAAAGGGCTAAATTATGTTCACCAACTAGATATAGAGGTTTCACTGACAGAATTCCACGAGTTTTGGTGAATCTATGTTTTGCAGGGACTAAACTGGAAAAAGACCATAATCATCAGATAGAAGTATGTCAAATAATGGAATAAAGTGAACCATTGCGTAGAGCTCATCGAGACACATGAAATAGAGTTTTAGTTCACCCAAATCGGAGTCCAGACAACAAAGTTACGCCTTCCAGAAGATAGCAATTGGGCTTTGAGAGCTGTCCGGAGTAAAACGGGCATATCTCCTTCATATGAACTCCGTTTTAGGTGATCCACACGGCGAATCGATGCTAACGAAGAGATCTATCAGCCCACCAAATATGAGCCCATTTGGGCCAAGTCAGGGGCGGCCACCCCCAACCCTAGGGCGGCCGCCCCACACCGACAGCCAATCACAACGAATCTCGCGGATCGCCCCTCCACCGACTTTGAGGATCAAGGAAAATACGTTGATTTAGGTAGGTTTGATCCGATGGCTGCGGTGCATCCTATGGGGCTATATAAACAGGGCCCCTGGCCCCTGGAGGAGGTATCCCCAAAACCCTAATTTCATTATCTCTCAGCCGGGATCAGAAGCAGAGGTGTGCCATGAAAGGATGACCTCTCTTTTCTAGAGAATTAGAGCTAGACATTCCAATGTAGTAGATTAGATCTAGATGAGAGTTAGGGAGAGTGGAGCTACGCTCCGGTTCTGGAGAAGTTACATAGATTTGGTATGTCTTTGTATCTACTCTTTGTAAGACTTATGCTTTAATATATTTACCTTCTCTATGTACTTTATGCCTTTCATATGTATGCTTAGTATAGTTGTTACACCTTGGCATGGGATCTTTGCTTGTATTGAGTGCTCTAGTTATTGCACATAGCTAGAGTAGTATTCGATAGTATAGGCATGGTGTCTAGACTATAGGTTACCTGAGGTTGCGCCCAATCCCACGGATAGTTGTGGTAGCCTCAGAGGTGACAGCTCTATTAGGCCTTCGTATTCCACCACGTTTGGGTTGGTGTTTCGTATAGCTTTCAGCAGCCTTCTCCCAACTACTCTTTTCCTAGTCTTGTTCGAGAGTTAGAAAGGACCTGCTGCTCCAAAGTGCTATTGTGTGATCGCTATATCCAACCATTCCCTGTTATCATAGGACCAGAGTATTAGAGAAGTATTTAGGAACCTTGATCTTTCCCGTTGTCCTCTCACTTTAGCTAGCTACTCATTTATTATAGAATTCTCATATGTGCTTTTATTCTTATATCCTATCATATATTATTTACCCCTGCTTTAGTCTAGTTGGTTTACTAAGTTAGTAAACACATGATGGTGAATTATCAGATTCTTTAACCCTTGCTTCCCTGTGGTAAAATATAAATAATGATACCTAGTTTACTCCCGGTAAAATGCGACAATGGTAAGTTCTGTGCGCTTGCAGAATCCTTCATATTTTATGTGCACTTAATTTATACCAATAGGAGTCTTCTTCTAGGAGCACCTCAGCGGATGCTTGTCTTCTAGTAAATCTTCTTCCTAGTTGCCTTTCATCCGAGTACTTCTAGTATTTACTTTTTGTCTTAGTTTATCTTAAGTATACAACCTTTCTGCTGGCACATTGTTTTGCCTTGAGTGAAGTGCTCGAAGCCCTAGTCTAGGCTTAGAGTAGTAGAAATAGTGTAGACGTGGTGTCTAGACTAGGTCTGCCAGTGTGGACTTCTTGTCGCACTCGAGGAACGCCCGGAGCAGAGTGTGACAGACCTCTTCGGGACCTAGGAGTTCTCCTCGTAGTGTTCATAGGCAAGTTGGAAATAATAGTAGGCCGGAATTGGTAGCCGCCTCAGGGTTGTGCTGAGTCACACCCTGTTTCACCTATCAGCCATAGTAGGATGGTGAGTTAACTCTCACGTATCCTTAGGATAGCTGAGCCAGAGTCCAAATACTAGAAATACCTCTCTACCCAATCCTAAGCCCTTTGATCATTGTCTGACGACCCCCCTTGGTCTAGCTTGTCCACTTCTCATTCCCTATGGAAAATACGATACCTGGAATACTCCCGGTGAAGTGATACATTGACTACCCGTCCTCTTGCGGTATATCTGTTTGCCACTTCTAGTGTAAACAAGCATTTCCGGCACCGTTGCCGGGGAACGATAGCTGGTTAGCTAGAACCAAAGTCATCAAGTTATCCTTGTTTGATTAAAGCCTCTTATGTATCCAATGGATCAAACAACCCTTTTCGACTACGCTGCTCCAACGGGCACTGAGTTGGAGCCGCCTAGTTCTTCTCAGGCTATTTTAGCCGTCCGTTATGAGCTTCGTCTGAGTCTCATAGTGATGGTTCAGGAGAATCCCTTCTCGGGAGAAGGAGATGAAAACCCCTACACCCACCTACGTGATTTCGAGCAACTTTGCTCGTGCATTCACATTCAAGGGATGAAACGAGTTACCCTTAAGTGGAAGCTCTTCCCGTTCTCTTTGACGGGAAAAGCTAGATGCTGGTATTCTCATTATGTAGGTAGTGTCAACGGAGAATGGGAGAAGCTGCAAGCCAAATTCTGTCTTACCTATTTCCCCATCTCCCGTGTAGCTTGTCTCCGTAGAGATATCCTAAGCTTCAAGCAAGAAGAAAAGGAATCTCTAGGTATGGCATGGACACGAATCACGGACTTAATGTCCTCAAGACCAGACTTAGCCATACCCGAGCCAACGCTAATTGATCACTTTTATCTCGGTCTTAGGCAAAGTTCCACGCAATTCCTTGATCTAGCCTCGAAGGGAGCATTCCTTCATTTACGCATTAGTGAGGGTAAGGTAGTCCTAGCAGCCATACTAGACAACACCACCTACACTGATGACCATAGTGAAGCCCCCGAGGAAGACCAAGCCCCTAGGGACGAAACCTTGTCAGCTAACGCCACAATTGCCATGACCCAAGCTGCCGAGTCTGAACCACAACCACAAACACCTCCAAGGGAAGAAATCATTCACCCCTTGGAATATCCCTTGAACATCAAGACAGACCTTTTTGCTGATTTCAGCAATGTCTCGAAACAACCTATGCAAAAGAGAATTTCTAGAGATCCAAAAGAACACATTTCTTCTCGCCTAGAGGCTTGTTACCTCAAGGCAACTGCTCAAGAGCTCATGTCCGTCATGGGCAGCGAATGGCTGAGAGAATCAGAGGTGTCGTCTGATGTCATCAAGCTTCTATCCTGTTTCACGACCATTCCCTGTCTCATAGGTAGGACCTCCATAGATTCTCTTTATGACCCCGCTGTAGGAGCAAATGTAATGTCTAAAAATCTAGCATTAACACTACTCAACGAGGAACCGTTAACTCCAAATGATAAGTTCCTCAAGTTACCATCTGGGGAACTGGTCAAGAGTTGCGGTCTTGCACGGAACGTGTCAGTCACCATTGACAAAGTAAATGTCCTTTTGAATTTCCACATCTTTGATGTGGAGGACATTGACTTGTTAATTGGGTACCCGCTTATCAGATTCCTGAATGGATTCCATGGCGGGTACGTTAAGGGTCAACTTAGGAAAAGTGTAAACCTCTCAGTCCCCTTTGCCGGCTCGGTTAATACCAAATCAGAGATGCGACCCAAAATTGACCCATTAGAGGAGGTAATGGTAGCAACCCATCTAGAGGCATCACAGCCTGATTTAGAGGAGGAAGCTAAGGATTACATCGAAGATCTAGAAACAGACCCTGACCTAGAAGACCCCCTAGAGCTAGATGAATCCGAACCACCACCTAAGCCCTCCATAGAACTTAAGCCACTTCCTTGTGGACTTAAGTATGTCTACCTTAACGGTGATAGAGATAGTCCTGTTATCATTAGCGATCAACTCTCAGAGGAGGAGACCGCTAAACTTATAGCCGTTCTAGAAAAGCATCGTTCCATCTTAGGATACTCCCTCCAAGACCTTAAGGGAATTAGTCCCGCTCTCTGCACGCATCGCATCCCAATAGAACCCGAAGCTACACCGTCTAGAGAGCCTCAAAGGAGGCTAAATAATGCAATGAGAGAAGTAGTGAAGAAGGAGAACTTGAAGCTCTTGCACGTGGGCATAATCTACCCTGTTCCAAACAGTGAGTGGGTCAGCCCCATACAAGTAGTCCCTAAGAAAGGAGGAATGACGGTCGTTAAAAAGATAATAATGAACGTATCCCACAATGAACCGTCACGGGATGGAGGATGTGCATGGATTACCAAAAACTCAATAAGGCTATAAAGAAAGATCACTTCCTGTTACCATTCATCGATGAGATGCTGAAACGGTTAGCGAAACATTCTTTCTTTTGTTTCCTTGAAGGGTATTCGGGTTATCATCAAATCCTGATCCATCCCGATGATCAAAGTAAGACGACATTCACATGCCCTTACGAGACATATGCATACAGGTGCATGACTTTTGGCCTATGCAATGCTCCCGCTTCCTTCCAAAGGTGCATGATGTCCATTTTCTCATACATGATTGAAGAAATCATGGAAGTCTTCATGGACGACTTTTCTATCTATGGCAAGACTTTCGACGGATGTCTTGAGAACCTGGACCGCGTCTTACAAAGATGCGAGGAAAAGCACTTGATCCTGAACTGGGAGAAATGCCATTTTATGGTTCGAGAAGGGATAGTGTTAGGACATAGAGTGTCCGAACGTGGGATAGAGGTAGACAGAGCTAAAATAGAGGTCATAGAACAGCTCCCACCTCCCACGAATGTTAGAGGAGTGCGCAACTTTCTGGGTCACACGGGCTTTTATAGAAGGTTTATACAAGATTTCTCGCAAATCGCTAGACCTCTAACAAGCCTGCTAGCTAAAGATACACCCTTTGACTTTAATGATGAGTGCTTAGATGCATTTTACTACCTCAAGAAAGCACTTATCTCTGCGCCAATCATACAACCCCCTGATTGGTCGCTTCCCTTTGAGATAATGTGTGATGCTAGTGATTATGCTATAGGAGTTGTCTTAGGACAGACCAAAGATAAAAAGCATCATGCTATCTGCTATGCTAGCAAAACACTAACTGGAATTATGCAACAAGCGAAAAAGAGCTTTTGGCTGTAGTGTTTGCTATAGACAAGTTTAGGTCTTACTTGGTAGGAGCAAAAATGATCATTTACATAGATCATGCTGCACTAAAATACTTGTTCACTAAGAAAGATGCTAAACCAAGATTAATAAGGTGGATCCTGCTACTCCAAGAATTTGACTTAGAAATAAAAGATAAAAAGGGAGTAGAAAACTCGGTCGCAGACCACTTGTCTAGGATGCAGGTGGAAGGCAAACAGGGTCTACCTATCAACGACTATCTTCGGGACAACACACTCCTCAAGGTGTTAGCTGCTCACCCGTGGTACGCGAACATTGTCAATTACATGGTTTCTGGTTATGTACCACCGGGGGTATACAAGAAGAAGCTGATCAAAGAAAGCAGAGCACACCTTTGGGACGACCCTTACCTCTACAGGGTCTGCCAAGATGGAGTGTTGAGACGGTGTGTTCCCACAGAAGATGGTGTTCAGATCATTAAGAAGTGCCATGTAGCTGAATATGGAGGCCATTATGGTGCATTCAGAACCTATGCCAAGACTTGGCAAAGTGGGTTCTATTAGCCTACCATGTACAGCGACACCAAGAGCTTCATCCAAAGGTGTGAGAGGTGCCAATAACACGGGAACATCAATACCCGTGACGCCATGCCCCTTACGAACAACCTTCAAGTGGAGCTATTTGATGTCTAGGGGATAGACTACATGGGTCCATTTCCTCCATCACAAGGCTACGAATACATCTTGGTGGCAGTGGACTACGTTTCCAAGTGGGTCGAAGCAATACCTTGTAGAGCAGCAGACTCAAAAGATGCCAAGGCTATGTTTTGAGAAACCATCCTCCCAAGATTCGGCACCCCAAGGCTAGTCATTAGTGATGGAGGCAGCCACTTCATTGACAGAAGATTCTGCAAATTTTTATCAGAAATGGGTGTTGACGGTTGTTAACGTCAATTTTTAACCTTCAACATAACTTCTATAACTGCAAAAAGATGATCACCAGCATAGGTCTAGAGGTTTGAGCTAACAAATTCCACGAGTTTTGGTGCACCTATGTTTTGCAGGGCTTACACAGGAATGGAGCTAAAATGAATAAAGTCATTGAATAAAAGTATCTCAAATGATAAATTGGACTACACCATTGCGAAGGGCTCGTCGAGACGATCGAAATGGATATATCATTTGCTATATTTGGACTCCGGAACAAAAAGATATGAAAGAGAGAAGTTTCACATGTGATGATAGCACAAGAAGACAAACGAGCTGACAGCCGGGACCCACACCGCAATAGGCGTCGGTCGGCGCCGGCCGCCGGCGGGCCCCACGGGCGGGCGGTGTCCCCCATGGCCCGACACGCGCGCGGGGACGGCCAACCACGCGGCGACACGTGGCTGCCCCTCCCTACGCGCGCGGGCGCACGCAGGAGGGAGCGCGGGACGGCGCTGGCTCGGTCCGGCCGGCTCAGAGGCCACGTGGCGAGTGCAGGAGGGCGGCCCAGAGCGCTGGCGCGGTCCACTCAGCCCAGGCGCATGTAAATCGGCCCAACCGGCCGGTCCAGTCGTTCGAAAGGTTCAAGAATTCTCCAGAAAGGCTACCAGCGCCCGGTTTCAGCGGTTCAGGTCCGGTTCAGGCCCTTAGGGGCCGGTTCTTGGCCGGTTTGCTGCGGGGATCGACCAGGGAATATTCCAGGATTGTGCTGATGATCTCCACCGCCCATATAGGTCGGTTTGATCCAACGGTGAACGTAAAACGTGACGCGGATCGATGACATGGCGATTCCTTAGGGGCTACTCCACCCAGGGCTATATAAGGAGGGCGCCCCCCTAGGGTTTCCATCATATCTCTTCTACAAGATCAAAGCTAGGGTTTCAAATATCCATCTAATTAGAAGAGGGTCCCTCTAGTTCATCTAGTTCTAGTTCTAGTTCATCTAGATCTAGTTCTAGTTCGTCTAGTTGTATCTAGAAAATAGGGAGAGAGAGGAGGAGAGAGCTGAGGAGGAGCCGGATCTGTCGGATCTTCCTCAACATTGTAAAGTTGCAGCATCTAGTTCATCTTCCAGCTACTCTCCAGGTTCTTTAATTATTATTTCTAAGTTCAGTTCTTATTTAATTCTTACTTTATTCTATTTACTTGATCTCTGCTCCTATTGAGTGCTCTAGTTATTCTAGATAATTAGAGTAGTAAACGCTAGTGTAGACGTGGTGTCTAGGCTATAGTTTACCTGAGTTTGTGCCCAATCCCACGGATAGTTGTGGTAGCCCCGAGAGGTGACAACTCGTCGGGCCTTTGTATTCCACCACGTTCGGGTTGGTGTTTCGTAGAGCTTTTAGGCAGCCTTCTCCCAACTACTATCTTCCCAGTCTTTTCGAGAGTTGGAAAGGACCTGCTGCTTCATAGTAAGTTTAGTATAGTAAGCCTGATTTTGATCATCGAATCAACTTAGAAAACTCTATAAGGTTCCTCTCTACCCACCAAAAATATATATATCTTTCTTTTCTTATCTTTATCCTTGGACGGCCTTGATTCTCTAGTACACTTCACGTTCCCCGTGGAAATCGATACTACGGAATACTCCGGGTGAAAGCTACATCGGTATCCGTACGCTTGCGGATTTTTCGTGTGCGTTTAAAATACCCAACAAGCTTTTCGGCGCCGTTGCCGGGGAATGGTAGTTTGTGCTAGTTTAGAACCAAGTTCGCCCGTGTATCTTTTTGTTTTACCACCATTCTCACCTCACCACAAACATCAACCAACACCAACCATATGGATTCCATTCCTATTCATAAATTCTCTGCACCAAAGGCTGAGTTCCTAGAGCCACCACAATCATCAAAGCCAATCACAGCTTCTAGCTTTAAATTCAAACCTGGCTTTATAGCCATGGTGCAGGCGAAACCCTTCTTTGGGCTAAAGGATGAAAATCCTTATATCCACCTTAGGGAATTTGAGCACTTGTGTTCCTGCCTAACCTTTGCCAGCATGGCACAAGAGACCCTTAAATGGAAATTATTTCCATTCTCCCTTGAGGGGAGAGCGAAAGAATGGTACGCTCATTTCGCAGGAGGAGTAAAGGGAGATTGGGATGAACTTCGAGACAAATTTGGTCTCGCTTTCTTCCCATCTAAACTTGTTAATGCCCTTCAAAAAGAAATTATTACTTTTGAACAAAAGGAGAAGGAGACTTTAGGAGCAGCCTGGACAAGGTTCACAAGTCTTAAAAACACCGGCCCAGACCTCTCTTTGCCTGACCATGTCCTTCTAAGTCATTTCTACCATGGTCTTAGCGAAGAAGCTGCTCTCTTTCTAGACACATCTTCTGGAGGCTCCTTCATACACATGTCCTTTAGTGAGGGGGAAGCTATCCTAGAGAAAATCCTTGAAAACACTCCCTACACTGGCATTTATGATGAGTTTTCTAAAGAAGAAAAAGAAGTTGAGTCAATCTCTGACCAACAACAGGAGATAAATGCAACCGAATCTCAAATTCCTTTAGATCCTTCTAATGATTTGGTTGCCAAAGAATTTCCCACTATGGGAACACAACCCACATTGGAAGTTGATGAGCCCCATCCTTCCATGTTCCTCTCAGAAATTGAGGTAGATCTTTTTGAAGATTTTGAGAATGCCTCGAACTTTCCAATACAAGTAAAGCCTCTAGTGCACTCTGCACCATTTGAGGATAACGATGGTCCACCTAATGATCCCTTCTTAATGGAACACATCAAAGGACTCTCTGCCATCATGAGTCATGAGTGGTTGGCAGAAATAGAGTTATCCACAGAGGTAGCTCGAATCACTGCCCCCTTAGAAACTTTTTGTTGCAACCTCAAGGGGACCACCATAGAGGCTTATTATAGTCTTACCGTTGGGATGAACATTATGTCAAAGGCTATGGCCGAGGAACTTTGTCCCAATGAGTCATTGATCCCATCTCATAAGCTTTTAAGAACTCCTTCTGGAGTTACTCTTGAAAGTTATGGGGTCATCAAGACTATTATGTTACGCATAAGAGGCTTTGAGTATTTTCTAGATTTTCATGTCTATGATATCTCAAACACATCCCTCTTGATTGGTGTACCTTTGGGGACACTCTTTCAAGAGCGACCAAAACAAAGTCTCTTGAATTTAAAGTTGGGAAACTCCACTATAGATATCTCACTTGCGCGTTCACATAATGCGATAGTAGAACCCAAGCCCGAAGAAGACCTTATTGAGGAAGTCTTAATGGCATCTCTAGAAGACTTAGCTCAACCTCAGTTCGATATTGAACACTTCATTGAAGAAGAGGAAGAGCTAGCAGAACCTATAGAGTTAGACCCCTTCGAGTTGCCACCACAACCCTCAATTGAGCTAAAACCTCTTCCTCTTGGCTTGAAATATGTCTTTCTAAACAACAATCCAGAAACGCCTGTTATCATAAGTGACAAGCTTTCCCCAGAAGAAACCAATAGGCTTGTCACTGTCCTAGAAAGACATAGATCGGCCATAGGCTACTCACTCCATGACCTCAAGGGGATTAGTCCCGCTCTTTGCACTCATCGTATCCCTACGGATCCCAACATCTCACCATCAAGAGAACATCAACGCAGGCTTAACAATGCTATGCGAGAGGTTGTTCAGAAGGAGGTCCTTAAGCTTTTGCATGCCGGGATTATTTATCCCATCCCTCATAGTGAGTGGGTGAGCCCTGTCCAAGTTGTGCCAAAGAAAGGAGGAATGACGGTTATTAGAAATGAGAAGAATGAACTCATTCCTCAGCGCACTGTCACAGGGTGGCATATGTGCATAGACTACCGGAAACTTAACAAGGCTACAAAGAAAGACCACTTCCCGTTACCCTTCATCGATGAGATGTTGGAGCGGCTTGCAAAGCACTCTTTCTTTTGTTTCCTTGATGGGTATTCCGGATATCACCAAATCCCGATCCACCCTGATGACCAAAGTAAGACTACTTTCACATGCCCGTATGGAACTTATGCATACCGACGAATGTCATTCAGATTATGTAATGCTCCAGCTTCTTCCCAACGATGCATGATGTCTATTTTCTCCGACATGATAGAGAAAATCATGGAAGTGTTCATGGATGACTTTACTGTCTATGTCACAACCTTTGATGATTGTCTAGAGAATCTAGACAAAGTCTTACAACGATGCGAAGAAAAGTACTTAGTCCTAAACTGGGAAAAATGCCATTTCATGGTTCAGGAAGGAATAGTGCTAGGACACAAGGTGTCCGAACGTGGGATAGAAGTGGACAGAGCAAAGATCGAAGTTATTGAACAACTTCCACCTCCCATAAATGTGAAAGGAATCCGAGCTTTCTAGGCCATGCGGGGTTCTATAGGCGTTTTATCAAAAACTTTTCTCAAATCACTAGACCCCTCACTAGACTCTTAGCTAAGGATGCATCTTTCATCTTTGACAATGAGTGCCATGAATCTTTCCAAACCCTCAAACAAGCACTCATTTCAGCTCCAATCATCCAGCCACCTGATTGAACACTGCCTTTCGAGATCATGTGTGATGCTAGCGACTTTGCTGTTGGTGCCGTTCTCGGCCAAACAAAGGATAAAAAGCACTATGCTATATCCTATGCTAGCAAAACCTTGACTGGGCCACAACTCAATTATGCCACCACCGAAAAAGAGTTGTTGGCAGTTGTCTTTGCAATAGACAAGTTTAGATCTTACTTAGTTGGAGCAAAGGTAATCATTTATTCGATCATACCGCGCTTAAATACCCGCTCACTAAGAAAGATGCTAAACCTCGGTTGATCATTTGGATTCTCTTACTCCAAGAATTTGATATAGAAATAAGAGATAAGAAAGGAGTAGAGAATTCGTAGCCGATCACTTGTCTAGGCTCCGAGTATAAGGAAACACATGAGTTGCCCATTAACGATTACCTGCGGGACGACACGCTCCTCGCAGTAACGCACTCTAACCCCTGGTATGCAGATATTGTGAATTTTATGGTTGCAGGTTATGTCCCACCAGGAGGAGATAAGAGAAAGCTCAAATATGATGCTCGATGCCACTTATGGGATGACCCATATCTCTATCGAGTCTGCTCCGATGGATTATTGCGGAGATGTGTCCCGATGATTGAAGCAATGAAAATCATAGAGAGATGTCATGCATCACCCTATGGAGGACATTATGGAGCATTCCGTACGCATGCGAAGATCTGGCAAAGCGGATTCTTCTGGCCCACGATGTATCAAGATACAAAAGAATTTGTTAGAAGATGTGCCAGATGTCAGAAACATGGAAACATCAATGCTCGGAATGCAATGCCACTCGAACAACTTACAAGTAGAGTTGTTTGATGTTTGGGGAATCGACTACATGGGACCATTCCAAAAATCGGAGATGCTTGAATACATCTTAGTGGCGAGTTGACTATGTGTCCAAATGGGTAGAAGCAATACCATGTCGAGCCCGATTCCAAGAACGCCAAGAAGATGTTCCATGAAGTGATATTCCCAAGATTTGGCACGCCTAGAATGGTCATAAGTGATGGAGGATCACATTTCATTGACAAGAGCTTCAAACAATTCGACGAGAATATGGAGTTAAGCATAATGTTGCAACTCCATACCATCCCCAAACAAGCGGTCAAGCGAAACATCAAATAAGCAAATCAAGAACATCCCGCGAGAAGACCGTGGACGAAATGGGAAAGAAGTGGAAGTACAAGCTTCATGATGCACTATGGGCGTATCGGCGCATATAAAACACCCATAGGCATGTCACCTTATCAGCTAGTATATGGGAAGACATGCCATTTGCCTGTTGAATTAGAATTCGGCGCTCACTTTGGGCAATCAAGAAATGGAACATGGATCTTCATCTAGGCGGCAAGAATCGTCGGATGCAAATATCGAGCTGGAAGAGTGGAGAGAAAAGGCTTATCACGGCTCCAAGATTTACAAAGAAAGAATCAAAAGGTGGCATGACAAGAGAATCAAGCACAAGGAGTTCAAGCCTGGAGACAAAGTTCTATTATTCAACTCAAGAATAAAGCTCTTCGGTCATGGAAAACTTAGAAGCAAATGGGAAGGACCATTCAAGGTGACTGAAGTTGCATCTCATGGTGCTGTCACACTACAGGATGACTCAGGTAACATATTTAAGGTAAATGGTCAACGTTTGAAAGTTTTTCTGGAACCTGAAAACATTGAAGAAATTGATGTGATTGAATTTTTGCAATTTAAAGATCCCATCTAAAATTTATGAAGACTCTAGACAACTATAACTCTTAGGCCTAACACTTAATCAGTTCCACGAGTTGTGTTGTCTATTTGAGTTGTGCAGAATTTTGGAAGTTGAACATGCAAATCATAAAAGTGAGAGGTTATGCCAACATCCGGCTTGGGGAGAGCACCCCGTGTATCTAGCTAAGTCTTTCTTGATCCCTTCTTATTTATTTTACTTCGCTTTCTATAGTTTCGTATAATGTTTAAATTTGTTAAATAAAAGGAGAATGTGCAAAGTTCAGTCTACTAAAATAAATCCCTAGAATAAACTCTTTTGGATATGATGAATAGTTGCTCTGCCGTAATTCCTTTCAAGTGCCTGTTTTCAACCTAGAACTCTCCAAAGTTTTGGACACACTTTGTTTTGATCCGAGATTTGCTCGAACCCGAAACCGTGGGTAGCGAATGCTTGATCTAAGTCTAGGTGGTTGACGGGTATGATATGGGAAGGTCTCGAGCTGCTTTGTTTATCTTGTTCTAAGTGATACTAGAGTTCGGAGAATTTATCTTTTGAAACTTTAAACCGCCGCATGATGAGTTCTGTATGATGAGAGTTTGAATTCCTACCACAGCCATATATACATGCTTGCTAGACTAGGAAGTCCACTTGTACTTACTTATGCTTTGAGTGTGGTCGATTGTGCTGACCCTTAGAAACTCGTCATACAGTTAAAATCAAGATCACACACGTACACCATGCACACCTTACTACTTCTACCCTGGAAGTATGTGCCACCATATTCATTCCTTTAGACACATCCTAGAAATTGTTCTACTCCTACATTGGGAGTGAGCATCAAAAATTTCCCTTCATCCACTGCTAGCCCTTTTGTTATTCAATAAGCTCCAAGTATCTGTTTGTTGCTACATTCGTCAATATTTTCAAGGAAGAGATCAAGGTGCTTCAGTAGATCAAGGAAGAGATCAAGAGAGAGAAAAAAAAGAGAGAGAGAAAAAAAAGAAAAAAAGAAAAAAAACAAGAGAGAAGAGAAGAGCAAGAAGGAATGTCCCATCACATGTGAGAATTTTCAGCATCCCAAGTTCTATCAAAATTCTTCATAGTTCAATTGCAAAGGAGGTATGAATTTCTTCAAGGAGCTAAAGTAGAATTAGGTGTTCACCATTATCATTCCCTTACCCGTTCATTTCTTCTTATATCTATCATCGCCATTCTCCACCACCACCATATATCCACTTAACCCATATATAGGGCCACACACATGCACATCTTGATTTGATTGTATGTCCAGTTTCTTCGGATCCATGGTTTGACTATGCAACATATGTATAAGCTCCCACCTACAAACTCCACATAAGCCTATTAGAGGTAGGGTGAGAGAGTGAAGGCACAATGTTACTCTGCCTTATGCCAAAAATACCACATACCTTGAGAGAAGAGAGAAGGCATACAACATCAATGCCTTGGTAAGGATCCAGAAATACCACATAAGAGAGACTTGAGAGGATCATACAAGGGAATCTCTGAGTTTTATTTGAAAATCTTGCAAAACTCCGGAATGAAGGTTGAGCAAAGAGCTAGAGACATAGTGCTTGACTTGACCGTTCTGTCTTTCAACTGCTTAAGACCCAAGTGAAGGCTATAAGCCCCATGGTGGAAGGTAATATGGGTAAGTTTGAAGTCAGAATAGTTTACTCTAATCTGGAGGAGAGTTCCTGTTTGAACGCATGTGTACTTTTGAGGCGTGAAAGCATTGTAGCAACTCCTGATCCTTTGTTGAGTTTAGCTTTGCTCAGGGACGAGCAAAGGTTTAGCTTGGCGGAGTTTGTTGACGGTAGTTAACGTCAATTTTTAACCATCAACATAACTTCTATAACTGCAAAAAGATGATCACCAGCATAGGTCTAGAGGTTTGAGCTAACAAATTCCACGAGTTTTGGTGAACCTATGTTTTGCAGGGCTTACACAGGAATGGAGCTAAAATGAATAAAGTCATTGAATAAAAGTATCTCAAATGATAAATTGGACTACACCATTGCGAAGGGCTCGTCGAGACGATCAAAATGGATATATCATTTGCTATATTTGGACTCCGGAACAAAAAGATATGAAAGAGAGAAGTTTCACATGTGATGATAGCACAAGAAGACAAACGAGCTGACAGCCGGGACCCACACCGCAGTAGCTGTCGGTCGACAGCGCCGACAGGCGGGCCCCACGGGCCAGGCGGTGTCCCCCCATGGCCCGACACGCGCAGGGGACGGCCAACCACGCGGCGACACGTGGCCAGCCTGTCCCCCACGCGCGCGGGCGCACGCAGGCGGGAGTGCGAGACGGCGCTGGCTCGGTCCGGCCGGCTCAGAGGCCACGTGGCGAGCGCAGGAGGGCGGCCCAGAGCGCTGGCGCGGTCCACTCGGCCCAGGCGCATGTAAACCGGTCCAACCGGCCGGTCCAGTCGTCTGGAAGGTTCCAGAATTCTCCAGAAAGGCTACCAGCGCCCGGTTTCAGCGGTTTAGGTCCGGTTCAGGCCCTTAGGGGCCGGTTCTTGGCCGGTTTTCTACGGGGATCGACCAGGGAATATTCCAAGATTATGCTGATGATCTCCACCACCCATATAGGTCGGTTTGATCCAACGGTGAACATAAAACGTGACGCGGATCGATGACGTGGCGATTCCTTAGGGGCTACTCCACCCAGGGCTATATAAGGAGGGCGCCCCCCTAGGGTTTCCATCATATGTCTTCTACAAGATCAAAGCTAGGGTTTCAATTCTCCATCTAATTAGAAGAGGGTCCCTCTAGTTCATCTAGTTCTAGTTCTTGTTCATCTAGATCTAGTTCTAGTTCGTCTAGTTGTATCTAGAAAATGGGGAGAGAGAGGAAGAGAGAGCTGAGGAGGAGCCGGATCTGTCGGATCTTCCTCAACATTGTAAAGTTGCAGCATCTAGTTCGTTTTCCAGCTACTCTCCAGGTTCTTTAATTATTATTTCTAAGTTCAGTTCTTATTTAATTCTTACTTTATTCTATTTACTTGATCTCTGCTCGTATTGAGTGCTCTAGTTATTCTAGATAATTAGAGTAGTAAACGCTAGTGTAGACGTGGTGTCTAGGCTATAGTTTACCTGAGTTTGCGCCCAATCCCACGGATAGTTGTGGTAGCCCCAGAGGTGATAGCTCTGTCAGGCCTTTGTATTCCACCACGTTCGGGTTGGTGTTTCGTAGAGCTTTTAGGCAGCCTTCTCCCAACTACTATCTTCCCAGTCTTTTCGAGAGTTGGAAAGGACCTGCTGCTCCATAGTAAGTTTAGTATAGTAAGCCTGATTTTGATCATCGAATCAACTTAGAAAACTCTATAAGGTTCCTCTCTACCCACCAAAAATATATATATCTTTCTTTTCTTATTTTTATCCTTGGACGGCCTTGATTCTCTAGTACACTTCATGTTCCCCGTGGAAATCGATACTCTGGAATACTCCCGGGTGAAAGCTACATCGGTATCCGTACGCTTGCGGATTTTTCTGTGTGCGTTTAAAATACCCAACAATGGGGATAAGGCACAACATGGGTACACCTTATCGCCCCCAGACAAGCGAACAAGCAGAAACCTCAAACAAGCAAATCAAGAATATTCTACAGAAGACGGTCAATGAAATGGGAACGGCATGGAAGCTCAAGCTTCCTGATGCACTTTGGGCATACCGGACCGCATACAAGACTCCTATCGGTATGACACCATACCAGCTTGTATATGGAAAGACATGCCACCTGCCTGTTGAGCTGGAGCATAGGGCACATTAGGCTATAAAGAAGTCGAATATGGATTTGCCCTTAGTCGGTAGCAACCGAAAGCTCCAAATCTCAGAACTGGAAGAATGGAGGGAGCAAGCTTATCACAATGCCGGAATCGTAATGAGAGAACCAAAAGATGGCATGATAAGTGGATCAAGCAAAAGGAGTTTCATCCGGGGGACAAGGTTCTCATGTTCAACTCTAGGGTCAAACTTTTTGGCAATGGAAAGCTAAGGAGCAAATGGGAAGGCCCGTTGTTGACATTTCTGAACGCAATCACTAAAGACAGACAGAAAGTCTAGTTTCCCGGCAACGGCGCTAGAAATGCTTGTTGACTTTTCTTAGCGTAACCTCCAGAAGTATGGCAGCAATGCTAGAGATGCCTGGAGGGGTAATTCTCTAACTATTGGATATTCCGCAAGCGCACAGAATGTACCGCTGTAGCATTTCACCTAGGAGTATTCTAAGGTTGTCGATTTATATTTCTCCCAAGGGAAAGCCATAGCTAGGAGTCAATAGGGAAAGGAGATCCAGGTGTCTATCATCTAGTATCACTAGTGATAGAGGGATGAACGAAGTGTAGGAAGGATGGATCAAGGAGCTGGCTAGAGAGTCTGGGGGATAACTAGTGGAGTAGCAGCTAGGTGACAGGACAACAAGAGAGTGTAAGATTCCTAATGGGTCTTGCCTTGCTTCCTAATGGATCAAACCGACCTTCCCACTGACTTGAATGGACGTCTCTCGGTGTAGGACACGTGGAGGCCATGCAGGAAGTCGGTGGAAGTGAACCGACCTCAGGGTGGGCCCACATGTAGGTCGGCCGACCTGAGGTTGGCTGACCTGTGGGTCCCACTACACTTTTAGGAGGTCTAGGTGGCTGTGGGAGCAGTGCCAAGGTGGCGGGCCACCAAGGCCAGGTTGGCCGACCTGGCTCTGGGGAGCCTGGCCCACCTGCAGCTCCCTGGTGCTGTCCAGGTTGGCCGACCTGGCTCTGGGGAGCCTGGCCCACCTGCAGCTCCCTGGTGATGTCCTGACTTGCCACGTGTAGTCTTGTCCGAAGTTTGGTTCACTTGATTACTTGCTTGCTTCTATGTGGATTCTTGGACCAATGTGCTAAATGTCTGAATTGTTGGATGGTGGCACACTTGGATCCAGGGGTTGGTAGGGTCACCCTGTAGCATGTCGGGGACCATACTTTGAGTTCTGCCCCTGGTGGGGCCAATACCAGGTCGGTCGACCTGGATATTAGGTCCCACAGGGCTTAATTCCATCTTCCCTGCATTTCGCAAGCTAAGAGTACAAGTGGAACTTTATTAGTGATAAATATGCTCATGTGATGCTTATCTTCCTTCGATCGAGGGCTGTTGACGGGTTTCTGAGTATACCAAAACTAGTCTTAATTCCCGTCAACAAGATCCCCCAAGCTTAACCTTTGCTCGTTCCGAGCAAATGATTAAAACTTGGTTCTATTGGATCAGGTATCATTACTAAATTAACATCTCAATAGTACTAAGTGCATAACAAAGGACTTCTCCTTGACTAGAAAAATTAGCAATGCTAACACACCAATATTGCTCTAGCACTTATGGGCCTTATGGCATTAACTTAGTCTTGGGATGTTGGAAGACAGAACAGTTTTGACTCGAGCATCTACTTTTCTTATTCTTTTAGCAAGTTTCATGCCAGAGGTTTTTGATAAGTTTTTCAAAAGAAGTCTTAATGTTCCTCAAATGGTTTCGCTCAAGTCGCTCAAGTGGTGTATAAATCCTCACCAAGGCACATCATGTGTTTGCCTTTCAAACATCCTACTCACAAAGCATGTGTTGTCTAGTTAAGAAAACTTGGACCAAAGAAGAGACTCGTCATACTCCCAGATCAAGATGTAAAATGAGGTGAATGGAATGAATGTGATGGATGGTAAGGTAATGGGAGAAAGGTAGATGTATGATGGATGAGGTTGCTCCTTTGATTCTATCTCTCTTTCTACTTCTATTGAGACAAGGCTAGCTCTCTTTTTTTTAGTGATCTATCTAAGGAATAGATGCCTAGCCTTTTTGGGGTGTGTCTCACCTAACAATTGATAACTTTGAGAGAGGATTTCTAACATTGGAACATGGAGCAACCTATATGATGGAGGTGGTAAATACGGAGGTGCGTACTTCCGGTGTAGAAGCAGCACAAGAATGGTGGTATGAATGAAGATGCATGCCCCCAGGGTAGTAGTAGCATAAGAATGGTTGCGTACTTCCGGATTAGAAGCACTGTATTTGGTGGTATGTGGATCCTGATCTTAGGAGCATGACAAACCTCTACCATAGGTTCTACAAAGACTTAACCAAACTCAATGCAAGCGAGCAGCTTATGTAGAAGGCTTTTTGATATTCAAAGCATATATGACCGTGGTAGGGAATTCAACACCATTGAGGAACAATTAAGTTTTCAATCATTTTTAAAAATAAAATCTCTGGCACTCATGCATGCTTAGAACAATAGTGTAGAGCTCTTATCTCAACTATATCATATCTCACAGCAACTTAGACTTTGTTTTAGCACTTGCAACCCACTAAGTGATCAAGTTCATGATGGTTAAGAATGCCAAGTAATCCAAACTCAAAGAAGTGCTAAGTTGTAAACAAGCACTAGGGAAATATTAACTAGCAATTCCATCTTCATTTCCATAGGAAGACTAGCACACATGAAGCATATGTACAAAGGGAAATAAAGCAAATAAATATTTTTTTGGATTTTAAGAGATTTTTTTTAGATGCAAGAAAGAAAATAACTAAAATAAAGAAAAAATAGGAGGGGTTGGAAACATACCTGGGATAAACATACCTTAGTGGGGGAGAGGATCTCCCCCAAGCTTGTCTCTTGCTCACTGTGGTGGCTGCCATGCCCACCACTGGTCCAAGCGGTACTGGTCCTCTGCTTAGAGGCCTTGGGCCATTTCCAAGCTGTGTTGCATGATTTGCATCGTGGCCTGCTGTCGGATGTTGATGTTCTCCACCTCCTGGGTGAGCACCTCGATGGTGGCTGGCGCCTCCCTCTACCATGAGGGTGAGGGGTGTGTGTCCAGCAAGGTGTCCTGGAGTGAGGAGGTGCTCCCATGTGGGAGGAGCTCACCTCCTCCTCCATATCGTGTGCAGCATGAGAAGGGCCAGCTTGCCCTCGAGTAGCACGAGCTTGTGCTCTCGTCATCCTGTCAGTCCCTGCAACAGAACTAGCTCTTCCCCTTCTATCCATGGTTAGTGATGAGACATTATACAACCAAAGCCTCTCATTGGGGAGAGAGACTTCGAATGTATCAGTCCCATAGATCATTTGAAGTGCACCTCTTGGACCCCTTTTGAGTAGACCAACTCGTATAAACATGTTTTCAAGAATAATTGGTCTATCCTTAGAGATATACTCAAATGCATTACCCTCAAGCAAACCCATGGTTTCAGCAATTCTAGTGATAAAGGAAGTAAAACCTATGGGTGTTTCTAGAGCAACGGAGTTCTCCCAGAAATGTACTAGCATTTTAACAGGTGCAAACTTTATTTAATTAACCATGGCATACATGATTTGCAACTCATTAAGGCCTACACTCTGTAAATCAGTTCTAGGGAAAAGAGTGATTGCAATCCAGTAGAACATAAACCACAAGGTTGGATTATGAATTTGCTTGGGTTTAGGATTAGAGCAGTCATTGGAAGCAGAAATTAATTTCCAAAATTCAGCAAAATCAAAATCTACTAGGGCATCATTCTCATCTAATTCACAATCCTGATCAAAGCCTAGAGAAATGCTCAGTTCACTCCAAGTCAAGCTATAATCATTATTGAACATTCAAAAATTAATCCCCAAAGCATTTGATTTTAGTGTGCAAAGGAATTCTTGGGTGACCAATTCTATGCCAAGTTCATTAATTTGCCAGAATGAGGACCAACCAATGGTATTGAAAACATTAGCGAAGTCGGTGCTCATACCCGATTGGTCGAGGAGTTCTTGATCGAAGAGAGCGGTGTGCTGGAAGCCGCAAGTGCGAAGGGTGTAGAGCTTTCCTAACTCCTCATGGGTGACCATGAGGTTGTTAAGAGGCTCTGTCATCCTGCCAGGAATGATGGCAGGAACAAGATGATGCACTTGTTCTTCTTCCTCCCTCTCATGGCTCCTACTTCCCAAGTGGCGAGAGCTCGAGGATGAGCCCTCACCCTTCTTCTTGCTAGACCTTCGGAAGGGATTCTTCATCCTAGGTACACAAGTGAACAAACAAGACCAAGCTTGAGAAGGGAAATATTTTTTGGGTTTTGGTTACTACTACACTAAGCTTGAGAAGGCTTGAAAGTACTAAGAGAAGGCCAAGTGAGCTCGAGATGATTCTGCTGGTTGTGGTGTGGGATTGAGCTCACATTGGGGTGGTATTTATAGGGGTGAAAGGGCAAGGCAAACACATCAAAAGGGCAGGTCGGCCGACCAGCACTTTGGACCCCGTGAAGTTGTGTCTCACTTTAGACAAGGAATCTAGCCTCGTGTTTGCAAAAAGTCAGGAAACTGGGACCAAACCCTGGTCGGCCAACCAGGGATCTGGCTCCCACCACTTTGGACATGTTTTTTTTGGTTGTCTCATAAAGGTGGTGGTGGTCCAGGTCCAAGATTCCTGCTAGTTGATTCGGATTCCTATGTCTAGTGCTTGGTGAAAGAGAAAAGGAGAACGCAAAAGTAGAGACAAGAATGAAAGTGGTCTCCAAGCATGCATTGCTGCTCCCCATGTTGGCTTTGGCTGTTGGTATGCTCCCTAAGGTATTCACATGCTCAAAGTAGCATCCTAAGCTAAAGTTGTGAGTAATGGACCTTCTTGGCCGTCTTAGCGGTCTTAGTGTTCTTCCTACGGTAGTGTTGGCGACGCGGTTTCTGGGGTGCCTGTTCCTGCATGTTAGCTTTAAAACCATTTCCCTTTCAATTTATTTTGTGCAAGAATGGCGGAAGAAGGAGACACCTTCACGGTTCCCGTCTCCGGGACCGACCGAGGTGTCCACAGAATGAACTCGATGGAGAAGTCCTGCTCTATGGACCTAAAACACGGAGCCCTCCGCTGACCAGGTATGTTAGTAGTTATCTCATATTTATTTTGTGCATTTCAATTCTGCATTTCCCTTTCAATTGCATGTTTACTTTCACAACTGTATATTTTATTTCGACAAAATAATCTAGACATAGGTAATAAAACTTGAGAAGAGTGTTTAGGGAAAAGTTGAGCTGGTGGGGCCACCATGGCCTGGTCGACCGACCTGCCAAGTGGGTTCCCCCACCTCTCTCTTCACTCTGGCTAGAAGCAGGGATCCAAGGAGCAGCAATGGATGCCCTAGGGCTAACAAGCCCAGGTCGACCGACCTGGACCTGGTGCCACCAGGCATCCAGCTGCCTCCCAATTATGATGCACATGGATCCTATGTCCATCACACTAGCTAGAATTCGAGGAGAGATGGTCCATTGCTCATGACTTTAGCTTAGGATGCTACTTTGAGCATGTGAATGCTTTAGGGAGCATGCCAACAGCCAAAGCAAGCATGGGGAGTAGCAATGCATGCATTGCTTTCTCCTTTCCTATTTCACCAAGCACTAGACATAGGAATCCGAATCAACCAGCAAGAATCTTGGACCAGGACCACCACCACCTTTATTAGACAACAGACAAAACATGTCCAAAGTGGTGGGAGCCAGATCCCTGGTCGGCCGACTAGGGTTTGGTCCCAGTTTCCTGACTTTTTGCAAGCACGAGGCTAGATTCCTTGTCTAAAGTGAGACACAACTTCACGGGGTCCAAAGTGTTGGTCGGCCGACCTACCCTTTGGATGGGTTTGCCTTGCCCTTTCACCCCTATAAATACCACCCCAATGTGAGCTTAATCCCACACCACAACCAGCAGAATCATCTCGAGCTCACTTGGTCTTCTCTCTTCTCTTAGTGCTTTCAAGCCTTCTCAAGCTTAGTGTAGTAGTAACCATAACCAAAAAACCGAAAATATTTCCCTTTCCTTACTAGTAGTCATACAACCAAAAACCCAAAAATATTTCCTTTCTCATAGTAGTGTAGTAGGAAGCTTAGTCTTGTTTGTTCACTTGTGTAGCTAGGATGAAGAATCCCTTCCGAAGGTCTAGCAAGAAGAAGGGTGAGGGCTCATCCTCGAGCTCTCGCCACTCGGGAAGTAGGAGCCATGAGAGGGAGGAGGAAGAACAAGTGCATCATCTTGCCCCTGCCATCATTCCTGGCAGGATGATGGAGCCTTTTAACATCCTCATGGTCACCCATGAGGAGTTAGGAAAGCTCTACACTCTTCGCACTTGCGACTTCCATCACACCGCTCTCTTCGATCAAGAACTCCTCGACCAATCAGGTATGAGCACCAACTTCGCTATTGTTTTCAATACCTTTGGTTGGTCCTCATTCTGGCAAATTAATGAACTTGGCATAGAATTGCTCACCCAAGAATTCCTTACCACACTAAAATCAAATGCTTTGGGGATTGAATTTTGCATGTTCAATAATGATTATAGCTTGTCTTGGAATGAATTGAGCATTTCTCTAGGCTTTGATCATGATTGTGAATTAGATGAGAATGATGCTCTAGCAGATTTTGACTTTGTTGAATTTTGGAAATTAATTTTTGCTTCCAATGACTGCTCTAATCCTAAACCCAAGCAAATTCATAATCCAACCTTGCGGTTTATGTTCTACTGGATTGCAATCACTCTTTTCCCTAGAACTGATTTACAGAGTGTAGGCCTTAATGAGTTGCAAATCATGTATGCCATGGTTAATCAAATCAAGTTTTCACTTGTTAAAATGCTAGTACACTTTTGGGAAGCCTCCATTGCCCAAGAGAAACCCATAGGCTTTACCTCATTTATAACTAGAATTGTTGAAACCATGGGTTTGCTTGAGGGGAATGAGGTTGAGTACATCACCGAAGATAGATACATTACAACTAAAAACATGCTTACACGAGTTGGTCTACTCAAACGAGGTCCAAGAGGTGAACTTAAAATGGTTTACGAGGATTATGCATTCGAAGTTTCTCTCCCCAATGAGAGGCTTCGGTTGTATAATGTCTCATCACTAACCCTGAGGATGGATAGAAGGGAAAGAGCACGTTCTGTTGCAGGGACGGATAGGATGACGAGAGCACAAGCCTGTGCTCCTCCAGGGCAAGCTGGCCCTTCTCATGCTGCACACGATGTGGAGGAGGAGGCGAGCTCCTCCCACATGGGAGCACCTCCTCATTCCAGGACACCTTCCTGGGCACACACCCCTCGCCCTCGTGGTAGAGGGAGGCGCCAACCACCATATGAGATCGAGGCGCTCACCTAGGAGGTGGAGAACATCAACATCGGACAGTAGGCCACGATGCAAATCATGCAACAAAACTTGAAAATGGCCCAAGGCCTCCAAGCCGAGGACCAGTACCGCTGGGACTAGTGGTGGGCATGGCAGCCACCATAGTGAGCAAGGGACAAGCTTGGGGGAGATCCTCTCCCCCACTAAGGTATGTTTATCTCAGGTATGTTTCCAACCCCTCCTATTTCATTTTTACTTTATTGCATTATAATATTTCTTTCTTGCATCTAAAAAAATCTTAAAATCCAAAAAATATTTATTTGCTTTATTTCCCTTTGTACATATGCTTCATGTGTGCTAGTCTTCCTATGGAAATGATGATGAAATTGCTAGTTAATATTTCCCTAGTGCTTGTTTACAACTTAGCACTTCTTTGAGTTTGGATTACTTGGCATTTTTAACCATCATGAACTTGATCACTTAGTGGGTTGCAAGTGCTAAAACAAAGTCTAAGTTGTTGTGAGATATGATATAGTTGAGATAAGAGCTCTACACTATTGTTCTAAACACGTATGATTGCCAGAGAATTTATTTTAAATGATTGAAAACTTAATTGTTCCTCAATGGTGTTGAATTCCCTACCACGGCCATATATGCTTTGAATACCAAAAAGCCTTCTACATAAGCTGCTCGCTCGCATTGAGTTTGGTTAAGTCTGTAGAACCTGTGTTAGAGGTTTGTCATGCTCCTAAGATCAGGATCCACATACCACCAAATACGTTGCCTCTAATCCAGAAGTACACAACCATTCTTATGCTACTCCTACCTTGGGAGCACGCATCTTCATTCATACCACCATTCTTGTGCTACTTCTACACTGAAAGTACGCACCTCCATATTTACCACCTCCATCATATAGATTGCTCCATGTTCCAATGTTAGAAATCCTCTCTCAAAGTTATCAATTGTTAGGTGAGACACACCCCAAAAAGGCTAGGCATCTATTCCTTAGATAGATCAAAAAAAGAGAGAGCTAGTCTTGTCTCAATAGAAGTAGAAAGAGAGATAGAATCAAATAAAGGAGCAACCTCATCCATCATACATCTATCTATCTTCCATTACCATACCATCTATCACATTCATTCCATTCACCTCATTTTACATCTTGATCTGGGAGTATGACGAGTCTCTTCTGTGGTCCAAGTTTTCTTAACTAGACAACATATGCTTTGTGAGTATGCTATTCCTTGCCATACCTACTTAAGCTCCACATAAAAGCCTTATTAGAGGTAGGATGTTTTGAAAGGCAAACACATGATGTGCCTTGGTGAGGATTCATACACCACTTGAGTGACTTGAATGAAACCATTTGAGGAACATTAAGACTTCTTTTGAAAAACTTATCAAAAACCTCTAGCATGAAACTTGCTAAAAGAATAAGAAAAGTAGATGCTCGAGTCAAAACTGTTCTGTCTTCCAACATCCCAAGACTGAGTTAATGCCATAAGCCCCATAAGTGCTAGAGTAATATTCGTGTGTTAGCATTGCTAATTTTTCTAGTCAAGGAGAAGTCCTTTGTTGTGCACTTAGTACTATTGAGATGTTAACTTAGTAATGATACATGATCCAATCGAACTAAGTTTGGGGGATCTTGTTGACGGGAATTAAGACCAGTTTTGGTACACCCAGAAACCCATCAACAGTCCTCGATGGAAGGAAGATAAGCATCACATGAGCATATTTATCACTAATAAAGTTTCACTTGTACTCTTAGCTTGTGAAATGCAGGGAAGATGGAATTAAGCCCTGTGGGACTCAATATCCTGGTCGACCGACCTGGTATTGGCCCCACTAGGGCAGACCTCCAAGTATGGCCTCCGACATACTACAGGGTGACCCTGCCAACCCTGGATCCAAGTGTGTCACCATCCAACAACTCAGACATTTAGCACATTGGTCCAAGGATCCACATAGAAGCAAGCAAGAAATCAAGTGAACCCAACTTCGGACAAGACTACACGTGATAAGTCAGGATAGCACCAGGGAGCTACAGGTGGGCCAGGCTCACCAGAGCCAGGTCGGCCAACCTGGCCTAGGTGGCCTGCCACCTAGACCTTCTAGAAGGGCAGTGGGACCCACAGGTCCGCCAACCCCTGGTCGGCCAACCTGCATGTGGGCCCCACCCAAGGTCGGTTTGATTCCACCGACTTCCTGCATGGCCTCCATGTGTCCTACACCGAGAGACGTCCATTCAAGTCGGTGGGAAGCTCGGTTTGATCCAATGGCAAGGAAGCGACGTCACGCGGATCGCTGACGTGGCGGTGGAGTAACCCCTACTCCACCTCCCACTATATATACCCCCTAGTCCATCTCCCAAAATCATCCCCAAGTAGTTCACTAGTGTGTTCTCAAGCTCAATCTCTTGCGAGATCAAGTGTAGTGTAGTCTAGTCTAGAGTGGGAGTTAGAGTCGAGTCGAGCGAAGCTCGGGTCTCCGGAGTCATCTTCTGGAGAATCTGTTATAGAGTGTTGTGTCTTAGTCTTCTTAGTGTGGAGTCTTAGCTAGTTTAGTGTCTAGATCCTTTGTGTGTGTTTCACCACCAACTGGGGCTGAGGCTACTTACGTGGTAGCCGAAGTCATAAGGCTAGTGTAGGCGAGGTGCTTAGACTAGTGCTTATTAGTGGATGCAACCTTTCCTTGATTGGTATATCCATTCACATTCCGACGTATATTAGCGGGAACAACGAATCATGACAGGACTCCGTCTCCTTATAGTTCTATTTGCATTGGTTAGGTCTATAGGGCGACCATAGGCCAAAGGTCCGCTGGAGTAGGGGATGAACCCTCCTGCTTGTCAGTCGACTTCCCCTATCACACAGATTGTCTAGGAACTAGTTTAGTTGAGTCGTTACATTAGTAGGATTAGAACACAGGAGTAGAGTTAGATACATAGGAGTCCATACTCACTCGTTGTCCTCCCACCTAGCTAGCTACCTACCAGTTACCCTTAGTCTATCACTCATATCCATTACAACCTACCCCTTTATCAACACCAATAGTTTAGATTGGGTAGAACCACCATGGACATCCATTCCCCCATTTACTAGAAAGTCCTAGTCCGCTTCCCTATGAGCGAACTACAAATCACGACACCACGGATACTCACCCGGTTGAAGTGCTACAGCGGTACCTGTGTGCTTGCAGAGTTACCATTGGTACATCTTGCGTCTTCACTAGAGTCTAGCCTTGCTTAGCATTCTTAGGCTATTGCCTAAGGAGGAATTGTGACACCCTCTCTCTGGTAATAGTTCAGGCTTGCAACAAGCATTGCTACCAGACGCCACCTTCAGTCACACTCTCTTTGTCTATCTCTAGTGATTGTGTTAAGAAATACCAACAACACACAAGGAGAACTCCTAGGTCCCAGAGAGGTCTGTCACACTTTGCTCCGGGCGTTCCTTGAGTGCGACAAGAAGTCCACACTTGCAGTCCTAGTCTAGACACCATGTCTATACTATTCCTACTACTCTTGGCTCTTAAAAGCCTTAAGCACTTCACAACAAGGCAAAGCAATGTGCCAGCAGAAAGGTTGTATACTTAAGATAAAGTAAGGCACAAAGTAAATACTAGCACTACTCAGAGGGAAGCAAAAGAAGAATGATATATTAAATATTGAGATCTTACTAGAATAAGAGGAAGACATACCAGACTCTCCAGAAGATGACTCCGGAGACCCCGAGCTTCGCTCGACACACTCTAACTCACACACTACTACTACTACTACTACTATAGTGGACTACATAGCTTCATATGGCTCTCAAGAGGCTTCTCCTTGATGTCTTGAATGAGAGGGAGTGAGGGGGTATTTATAGTGGAGAGGTGGAGTAGGGGCTACTCCAAGTGGGAGGTGGAGTAGGGGCTACTCCACCGCCACGTCATCAATCCGTGTGCCCCTCCACCATGCACCGTTGGATCCACCGACCTTGGAGAGGATGTCTAGGAATTCCCACACATGGGACATGTGATGGGGAGGTCGGTGGAGTGCTACCGACCTTGAGTGGGCCCACATCCCAGGTCGGCCCACCAGGGGTTGGCTGACCTGTGGGTCCCACTCCCCTTCTATAAGGTCCAGGTGGCTGTGGGAGGCTTGGCCAGGTGGTAGGCCACCAAGGCCAGGTCGGCCGACCTGTCTTTGGGGTGCCTGGCTCACCTGCAGCTTCCTGGTGCTGTCCCCACCTGTCACGTACAGTCTTGTTCGAAGTTGAGTTCACTTGCTTCCTTACTTGCTTCTATGTTAATCCTTGGACCAATGTGTCAAATGTTTGGATTGTAGAAAGGTGACACGCATGAATCTAGGGGTTGGGAAGGTCTCCCTGTAGCATGTCGAGGACCATGCTTGGAGGTTAGGCCCTGGTGAGACCAAAACCAGGTCGGTCGACCTGGGGTTTATGTCCCACAGGGCTTATTTCCATCTTCCCTGCATTTCACAAGCTAAGAGTACAAGTGGAACTTTATTAGTGATAAATATGCTCATGTGATGCTTATCTTCCTTCCATTGAGGACTGTTGATGGGTTTCTGAGTATACCAAAATGGGTCTTATTTTCTGTCAACAAGATCCCCCAAGCTTAACCTTTGCTCGTCCCGAGCAAATAGTCAGACTTGGCCTCAGTGGATTAGGTGTTATCACTAAGTTAACATCTCAATAATACTAAGTGCACACCAAAGAACTTCTCCTTGAATGGAAAAATTAGCAATGCTAACACACCAATATTACTCTAGCACTGATGGGGCTTATGGCATTAACTTAGTCTTGGGATGTTGGAAAATAGAACACCTTTGACTAGAGCATCTACTTTTCTCATTCTTTTAGCAAGTTTCATGCCAGAGGCTTTGATAAGTTTTTTCAAGAGAAGTCTTATGTTCCTCATATGGTTTCTCTCAAGTCACTCAAGTGGTGTATGAATTCTCACCAAGGCATATCAATTGTTTGCCTTTACCAAAGCATCCTACCTCTAATAAGACTTTATGTGGAGCTCAAGTAGGTATGGCAAGGAATAGCATACTCGAATGCATATGTTGTCAAGTTAAGAAACTTGGACCACAGAAGCAACTTGTCATACTCCCAGATCAAGATATGGAAATGGAATGAATGAAATGATGTAGGTGATGGATGGTAAGGTAATGGAGGAATGGTGGATGCATGGTGGATGAGGTTGCTCCTTGATTTGATTCTATTTCTCTCTTTACCTCAATTGAGACAAGGCTAGCTCTCTCTCTTTTTTTCTTCTTCTTCTCTCTTTTTTTTGAGAGTGAAGGGGTCTATCCATGGATTAGATGCCTAGCCTTTTTGGGGTGTGTCTCATCTAACAAATTGATAACTTAAGAGAGGATTTCTAATATTGGAACATGGAGCAACCTATATGGTAGAAATGGTGGATATGGAGGTGCGTACTTCCAGTGTAGAAGCAGCACAGGAATGGTAGTATGGATAGAGATGCATACCCCCAAGGTAGGAATATCATATGAATGGTTGCGTACTTTCGCATTAGAAGCAACATATTTGGTGGTATGTGGATCTTGATCTTAGGAGCATGACAAACCTCTAACACAAGTTCTACAAGACTTAACCAAACTCAATGCAAGCGAGTAGGTTATGTAGAAGGCTTTTTGAAATGCAAGGTATATATGGCCATGGTAGGAATTTCATCACCAATGAGGAACAATTAAGTTTTTATTTATTTTCAAAATAAATTCTCTGGCAATCATGCGTGCTTTGAACAATAGTATAGAGCTCTTATCTTAACTATCTCATATCTCACGAGACTTTGTTTTAGCGAGTTGCAACCCACTAAGTGATCAAGTTCATGATGGTTAAAAGTGCCAAGTAATCCAAACTTAGAGAAGTGCTAAGTGGTAAACAAGCATTAGAGAAATATTAACTAGCAATCTCATCATCATTTCCATAGGAAGAATAGCACACATGAAGCATGAGAGAGATAGATAGCCTTGTTGGTATATTTATTATAATCAAATTTTTATTTTATTTAAAATTCAATAAAGTAAACAAAAGAAAATGCAAGATAGAAGACATACCTTGGATAAACTTACCTTATTGGGGGAGAGGATCTCCCCCAAGCTTGGCTTTTGCTCATTTTGTATTGTTGTAGAGGTTGGGCGTTTTGTTGAGCCAAGATTAGTGTTGTTGATGAGTCCGTCCATGTCCATCTTTTGATGGCACCTCTCTCTACCCCATGGGTAAAGAGTGCGCACTCTTGGAGTGTGCTGTGGACATGGAGGTCTCCATATGGACCTAGAATGTCCATGGACTTTACCTCATCGTCTTCTTCTACACTTTCACCTACAGGGTATACTTGTTACTGCAACACTTTGGCTTCTTGCCTGTGCGGTCCAAGAGGGCCGGATATGAGGCTGCTCTTGGACTCTCTTACTCTTAGTGGAGGTGCACAAGGCATTTAATGGGGGGAATAACTTCTTCTCTTAGCTGCAAAAGGTGAGACAACACAAGGACACACTAGGGAAACAAAGATTAGCATTAGCATTAGTCCTCCCAAGTGTTAGTGGTCCTTGCGGGGCATAGTCACTCCCACAGCAATGTGTGCTAGTGGGTAGTGACACATGCCACACTTGCTCTTTGAGCAAGACAAACTTCTATTGCTACTAGAAGAAGGGCTCACAATGTACATGTGTTCACAGGGGGAGGAGAGTAAGTGAGCAAGGGTGCTAGTGACCAACTTTATGGGTCGGTCGACCTGGACCCTTGGAGTCCTTAAAGTGTGGATTTAGCAGCAAGATGGTGGATAGCTATGTGATAGAGTGAGTGTGCTGGGTGGCCATACCGCAGGTCGGCCGACCCATGCAAATCCTCCAATTCAAAAAACAGAACCACCATGAGCATTAGTAGGATGAGTAGATCAAAACCAATATGTTGGCTGCCTACCTCCTAGGTCGACTGACCCAGGATGCTCCTCCTCTTGTGTTGTTTCGGCCCTCTGGGGTTGCACCCCCTGAAGGACCCAAACAGGAGATAATGGAAATGAAGAACTACAAAACGAAACGAACGACACGAACCTTATATTCCCAGTGCTCCGGCTAAAACGCACGGAGGCCAGTCCCTTACAACGTCCCCAGAGGGGTCTACTTATAGGAAGCCGTGTTGCATTTTGTACAAGAATGCCCCTGGCAACCCTAATTTCAACGTACAGGAGCGGCCGACACATGGCAGACAAGTAAATGGCCCGGGGGCCCACATTTGTCGGTTAACTACCGACCGGGACACATCCGGGCTCTCCTTCCTGCCCAGCCGCCGAATGCGTCCAGCCTCAAGCCGAATGCGCGCCTCCCCGCGCTTTCGGGGTTTCCGCCTGGCGCTGACGTCGGATACGCGTCTTCTCGCGCTATCGGGGCTTCCGCCTGGCGTGGACGCCGGATGCGCGTCTTCCCGCGCTATCGGGGTTTCCGCCTGGCGCTGACGCCGGATGCGCACCTTCCCGCGCTATCGGGGTTCCCACCTGGCGCTGACGCCGGATGCGCGCCGTCCCGCGCTATCGGGGCTTCCGCCTTGCGCGGACGCCGGATGCACGCCTTCCCGCGCTATCGGGGTTTCCGCCTGGCGCTGACGCCGGATGCGCGCCATCCCACACTATCGGGGTTTCCGCCTGGCGCTGACGCCGGATGCGCGCCTTCTTGCGCTATCGCCCGTACCTGCGCACATTAAACACATGAGGCGTATACGATTAGGGGGAACGGGGTGGCCAATTCCACTCCTGCCCCCAACAGTAGCCCTCCGGTCTTGCCCGGAATGGGCGGCCCCTTCCAGGCAAGGCCGCCAAAACGCTGACACGCCGAAAGTGTTTGAGCCGAAAGTGCAACGCCGCCGAAAAGACGCTAACTCGCCGAGAATGACCGCGCCGAATGTGCCAGCGCCGCCCCCAGGATGAGGAGACGTTTTTTTTTGCATCAATTCGTGTGAAACGTCGCGTCGGCTCCGCCACGGCCGCCCCCTGCCTATAAAAGGCAAAGACGCGGGAGGGGGCGGGCACTTTGCCCCTGCGCTCTCGACGCTGACGCATTCGAGCGACGCATTCGGTCTCCGCATCCGGAAGCATCTTCCAGATTCGGTAAGGTGTAAATGCGCAATTTCGTTTCTTTTTCGTTGGCAGGGTTTCTGGGTTTAGATTTGGGAGTTTTAGGAGAGGAGAGCAGGTCACTTTCGGCTCCATTTGAACGCATTCTCGTTTTTCTTCATAGCTCAGAAGCCTGGGCACCCATTCGGAGCGACCACCTATGTCCGAAAGCTCCTCATCTGGAGATTCGGCTGGAGCGGCCCACGACACCGCATCCGGGCTTTCTTCTTTTTGCGCAGAACTTGCGGCCCAACTCGCCCAGTCCGGGGATGAAACTATGTCGCATGACTCAGGGGCTAGTTTGGGAGAACCTGAACTTGTGGAACCTATTCGCGCTATGGCACCTGCGATAGCGGCTCCCGCGGTCGATTTACCTACTGGAGAAACTGGCAGCGGTCAAGGGAGCGCCGGAATGGCGTATGAAGAGGATGCCGAATCTGCAGACTATGATGGGGCCGAAGGGAGCGCAGCGGCCAGTGCCCCGGACGGGGGTGAAGGAGTCGAATCTGGCCCGCCCCGGAGAAGCCGCCGGGTCAGGATTGAAGGGCACACCGGTATTATTTGCCGATCGAAGATTGACAAGGAGCGACTGGACTCATACCAACGCAACGGGCTTCTCAGCGCATTCGAGCGCGAAAGGAGTGGAGCTCCGGGAGATGAAGTGATCCCGAATCCGAAACCCTACGAAGCGGTCGTGTTTCGCGACTTCTTTATAGCCGGGTTGAGATTTCCATTGGTTCCGTTTTTCGGGGCCGTTCTGCGAAAATTCCGCCTGCAAATTCACCATCTCACCCCGAATGCGATCGCTCGGCTCAGCATATATGCCATGGCCATGAAGATGATGGGCCATGAGCCGAGCGTTGCCCATTTCGTGAAGTACCACTGCACCCATTTCCACTCGAAAGTGGGGAAAGTCGATGGGCGACCCAATATTCGCGCCGAATATGGGTCTTATAATTTTGTGCTGGCTCCGGGGCAGGAGCGGAACTGTCTGGTGCCCACCTTTAAAGAAAAATGGGAGGACTGGACCAAATACGGTTCTACATTCGTGTTGCCTCGACGAAGAGGTGGAAGCCGCTCGAGGGTTAGGCGCCGCCGGCAAACCCCTTGGTGTCTTTGATGACCGTAATGATTGGAGAGAAACATCCACCTCATGACGATTTCGGTCCAGCTGACCACGCCGCCGTGGAAGCGTATGCTTTGACCGCCAGCCGGTAGATCAGCCGAGACCTGGCAGAAGAGATGATTGCTTTAGACGAGTGGCCCTTATGTGATTTGGTGAAGTTCGAGCCTATTCGGGACGTAAATGGGTATCGTGGTCCCGACTTCCTTCTGGAGCGTCCTGCTCATTTTGATTCTGATGCCGCGTATTTGGCCGCGCTGGAGAAGAAGGCTACCCGATTATGCGGGCCATACGGAGAAAGGGAGCACAAGAAAAAGATGGTCCAGCTTGGCAACTCCCCTAGGAAAAACCGTGCCTTGGATTGCATGGGTATCCCCTATTCGGAGAGACCTCCACCGGCTCCTAAAGCGTCCAAAACCAAGGCCGGAGACAGCGCTGACGAGCCGGAGGCCAGTGCGCCGAGCGGCTCGGTTTCGGGTGCCCCCAGGCCGGTACCTATTCGGCGCGCTCCTCCTTCCGCGTCGATTCGAGCGACTACAACGGCTGTTGCCGAGAAAAGAAAGCGCGCGCAGCAAAACCGAGAGCGCCCGGAACCAGAGGCCCACGACGTTCAGGTATGCCGTGAAATGGCTGGACGATTGTGGACTAAGCCGCTGAAACGCAGCGCTAAGTTCTCATTGGATTTCCTGGGGGTCCCGGATCCACTGCATGCCGAAATGGTAGAGCGAGAGATGATTTGCGCATTAGGGCACAGGTGTTGAATTTACTTCTTGGTTGTTAGACTGGCGTGACAATTTCGGCCTCTTCTTTTGCAGGGCGATATCGGCGGTTCCGGCTCAATGGCCGGAACGCGCAAGAAGATTGCGGACCCGTCGCCCGCCTCCGAAAGCGCGGCCGACACCGAGCTCTCTTGGCGTCGGCTTGAAGAGGCCGGCCGACACTTCCGGGGCGTTTTTGAAATGAAAAGACACAAGGCCGCCGGTGCATGCGCGGCCGCTATAGCGCCTGCTCCCAGGCCGGCGCCTTCAACGGCCGAAGCAGCTCGAACCCATTCGGACCAGACTGGTAAGTCCCGATTTCACCGCGAACTGAGTCGCATGACCCCCGAAACCGCTGCGTGTGCTCTGTTTGGCCATGGCAGGCTCTCCTTAGAGCGAGCCCCAGACGAATGCGAGCACATGCACGTGTATTCGGGGTGTTCATCTCCCGAAGAGACGAGCTCAGACCGTGAAAGGACTTACCAACTTGCTCGTGCTCTAGGGGCGGCCGGGACGCCCGCTTAATCGCGGGGGGGATGCCCGCGCAAGCGGCCCTCGTGCGGCGCGGTAGGTGTCGCATTCGCGGATCAATGTAGCACCTCCTTTTCCACCACCACTACCGAGAGGGATCTAACCCAGGTGGATCGGCTGGAGCTGCTTTCGGCCATCAACTTCCACGCCATTTCTGTAAGTCAACTACCTTACATATTCGGTCCGGTTTCCCTTTTGAGCCGCTGAAATCTGATTCGATGTCGCTTTGCAGCAATGTCATAAGCTGCGCTTGCCAAGCAAACAAGACCGCACCGTGGTCGCCTTCGTTGAGTCTAAGCTCACCGAAAGCGAAGCCGAGGTGCGCAGGCTGAAGGACGAATTGGTCCAAGTTCGCGCCGAACTTGATCGGGAGAAAGCGGCGCGTGAGAGTGCCGAAAATGATGCCCGCACCGCCCGGACCGAGCGTAACACGCAGAATGAGCTGCAGGGTCCCCCGCCCGCCGCCAACAGCTCAATGAACTCAGCCAGGTCGCCGCCATATTCGCGCGCCTGGTTTCCGGAGTTGGCGATGAAGTGGAGGAACCCGTCATTGGGGAGAATACGTCCGTTTTCGACTTCACCCGATTCCTCAAGACCGGGCTTGCTGCTTTGGAGGGCCAGATGGAGCTTGGGCGCCGATGGGCAGCCCTCGAGACCCTTCGCGCCATGTGCAAGGCGCTGAAGGACGCTGGCTGTCCACATGCGGGAACGCTGCCGGCTCCAGATGACATTGACCGCTTCTGGGTATCGGATGGGGACGCGCACGAGACCGCGGTGAAGTTTTTTAGCAGCTTCGGGGGCTCCGGCGGTCGCAACCTGAGTTTGCTACGCGCGGCGTTGAGCGTGGTGGAGGTGAGTCCATGAAAACCGCCGAATATGTTTGCTTTTTGACATGTCCGGTTAGGCGTCTTGTGGTTGATTTGACCGCTTTCGTGCTTATTTGCTTTAGGGGGACGAGGCGGAGGAAGCCGTTATCCGTGACCGGGTTATGGCCTATATCGAGCCGGGGACGAGCGCGAGGCGGCCGCAGCGGCTAGCACTCCATCGTCCAATGTCTTTGCGATCCCGGAGATGACTCCGCGCCGGAGCTAGCGCGCGCAGGGCAATCCGGCGGCCGCCGTCAACTCCTCCGCGGCCGCGCCCACCGAAGCAGGCGCGCCCCCGATTCAGTCAGCCAGTAACGAAAGAGCGGCAGATGTTTGAACTGTGTTTTGTTTTTCAAGAACTTTGACGTGTTTGGCCCTGCGTGGCCGTGAATGTGGCCCTGCGTGGCCGGGGTTCTGGGAACCCTTGAACAGTTTAAGTACCCTTGGTGGCTTAATGCCATATGCTCCCGTTGTTTTGGTATTCATTTGCTTTACTACATTTTCGCGTTGTCATTTCTACCGGGGCGATATTGTCTTACCCTTCGAAAGTGGCTAGAAAAAGGCGCTTCCGACCAAAGAGGTTTTAGTACTCTTCTGGGGTTTACTTAGCTTTAGGACGCCGTCCCCGAATTAGAGCGGCGGGATGCGTATTCGGGGGAAATTCTGCTGAGACCTCCAGGGATGCGTGGAGACTTAGCGCTCCGCCCCCCCGAACTTGAGGTGTTTTAGAGCGCATTCGGACATTTTTGAGTGTCTTACAGCGCCGCGCTCCCCGAATTTGAGCGTGGAGGACGCATTCGGGCAAATTTCTCGCTAAGCCCTCCTGCGTCGCGTGGAGTGTTAGAGCGCCGCCCCCACGAATTTGAGCGGTGAAGGGCGTATTCGGGAAAATTTTTCGCTAAGCCCTCCAGCGTTGTGTGGAGACTTAGAGCGCCGCCTCCCCCGAATTTGAGCGATGGAGGGCGTATTCGGGAAAATTTTTCGCTAAGCCCTCCAGTGTTGTGTGGAGACTTAGAGCGCCGCCCCCCCGAATTTGAGCGGTGGAGGGCGTATTCGGGAAAATTTTTCGCTAATCCCTCCAGCATTCGTTTTCACATAGGGTTTGACATGGTTGTTACGAAATGCATATGCGCTCTGCACAGCCGCTGAATGGAACTCTGTATAGCCCTATTGGCTGGAACTGGATAAGTCCTATCTCGAAGTGGTAAGACTCAGCTTCCAACACCCTAATAGGCGCGCCTGTGCCCTTTCTCGTTTAGAGGCAGGTAGAACACTAGACCACATCCGTTGACCAGATCCCAGGACACATGTTTGCCCCTAGCTTGCTGTGGGCTGAGGTCCCGAATGTGGACTAGTCGCCGTGCAGGAGCTGGAATTTGTAGCCATTCTTGGGAATAAGGAGGAGCGCGATTCTGCGCATCTCTGCTATTGCGCGCTTGCTACTTTTGCTTAGGCAGTCAATTCGACCCTGGCTGCGCCTAACCTCTCCGAGTTCACAACTGAAACGGGAGGACGAGTGCAGGCTCCTTTCCTGACTCCTCTCATTTCTACTAACCTTAGCTTTGGAGCGAGATGAGTTTGTTTTGCCGGGCATGGTTTTGCGTTATGGGGGATGTTATGTATATATAATACTGCTTGTGTCATAGTGCCGTGAAGCACCTTTTTACGCCATAACGCCGTCGTACACTTGTTAGGTGAGTTATAAATTTACCCCGTCTTAGAGGCTGAATTACTGGGTTATATAATTTGGTTCAAGCTCTTGGTTTTTGTCATGGCTGTAAAGATTTCAGTTTTACCACCCGCATGCCCTGCTTTTTTCTTGCTGGAATGGGAGGTTTTGGGATTTGTGGCGTTGTCAGACCAAATGCCGCATTCGCTACCCAGCCCTCACTGACCGCATTGGGTGGACGCTTTCGGCCCCATTGCCTGCTGTGTATGCCATATTCGGGTGGGGCACGCTCGATAATGGTGCAGTGCAGCGCTCCTTTCGAGAGTCCGAGGGACCCTAGTTGCGCGCATTCTCGAGGCATTGCTCGATATAGAGGGTGTATTGTTCTTGATTGTGATATTAATCACCGCAAGCTCCTTCAGTGTAATTACACCGCCAGAATATGATGAATAAGAAGCTTTGCGTTATCATTGCCTTCGGGTCTTTATCCCCGAGGCTACTTTGACCTGAGGCGTTGTTTGCACTCATTTGGCTTGTTGCCAAATTTCGTGATACTTCAGCGGTTTTTTGCCGAGTTCGCCTGCAGCGTTTTGTTTCGTGCATTTGGGTTGTTTGACGCATTCGTGATGCTTCAGCGTTTTGCTGAGATTGCTAGCCGTTTTTGGCTTTTGGTTGCTTGCAACCTGACAAAAACTTCTCCGAATAGGGTCAGCGACATAGATGGCACTGACTTTTTCGGATTGGAGAAAACGCTACGCATCCACGCTTTAGGGGAAACGTGAATTGAAAAGCATTAAACAGGGGTACATAGGGACGCCTCATTAAAAAACCTCACACCTCCGAAAAGGCTTCCCCTGCGAGGAAAAAGAGCGCGCCCCCCGAATTGTGTTTCTGAGAATTAAGAAAAGAAAATTACAACCCCTGTGGGGCAATTTCATGGGTAAAAACGGTGTAGGTTGTCGGCGCTCCAGGTGTGGCTGGACTCTGTGCCGTCCTCCTTCACCAGCGTGTAGACTCCTTCTTTTACCATTCTCGCGACGATGTACGGCCCGTACCACGGCGACTGCAATTTGCCTTGCTTGTCTGGTTGCCGAATAAGGACCATATCTCCTGGGTTGATGACCTGCCTCAGCACTTTTTTATCTCTCCAAGTCTTTGTTTCCTGATGGTATCTGTCGAGGTTCTCCGCCGCTTGTAGCCTTAGCGAGTCAAATGCTTCAAGCTGAGAGTATCGCTGTTCTGGCGTAGTAGCCATGATTTCGGTTCGGAAAGATCCGAGCCGCACCTCTTCCGGGGTAATGGCTTCCTCCCCGAATAGGAGTCTAAAAGGCGTGAAACCAGTTGCGCGCGACTTGGATATATTGTGCCCCCAAACCGTAGCTGTTAACTCTTGGGCCCATCTACCTTTCTTTTCGGTGTTTTCGAGGGTCTTTGATATGGTAGTGAATATGTCACCGTTGACCCGCTCCACTTTGCGCCATTCGATTCGGGTGATTCTCGAAGCAAACGTCGTTTGATCCCCGGGTCTTCACGAAAGTTCGAACTTGGTGCTTTGTCAAACCGCTTCCCGTTGTCCACCGTTATGTAGGATGGAACCCGAATCTGCGAGATGATTCTACGCACACGAAGCCGACTAAAGTGCCGGATGATATTGTTGCCAACGCTTTAGCTTCAACCCATTTGGTGAAGTATTCCAATGCCACGGAAGTGAATTTCAGATTTCCAGCGCCGGCGGGAGTGGTCCGACTATGTCGATGCCCCATCTCTACGGCCAAGTTGGACATATCGGGGAGGTTAGATTTGCTGGGGCCCTCTGGTATTTTGCGAACTTCTGACAGCCCTGGCACGATTTCACCAGCCGCTTTGCGTCCTCGATAGCGGTTGGCCAATAAAAGCCTTGTCTCATTGCTCTGTGAGCGATTTCATGCGGACCTCGGTGAGCCCCGCAAGTTCCCGAATGTATATCGTTCAAAAGCTGGACCCCCTCGTTCCGGCTGATGCACTTCAGTAGTGGCGCTACAACTCCCTCCTTGTACAGATTCTCTCCGATTATGGAGTATTGCTTGGTTCTGGACTCCATCCTCTGTTGTTGCTTCCTGTCTCCTGGCTCATAAGTTCCAGAGATGAATGCCCATATCGGTGCTCTCCAGTCGTCACTCGCGATAGCGTGAATTACTGCCGGTTGTTCCTCCTCCGTCTGCACCACTGCGGCTGTCAAGACTTGGTAGAAAACATCAGCGGGCAAGGGAGTGTTTTGGGCTGCAGCTTTTGCTAGCGCGTCTGCCTCTGTGTTGTCCGCCCTTGGAATATATTGCAGAGTGAAACCAAGGAAATATTTCTCCATTCGCCGAACGGCTTCCAGATACCTTGCCAGGGCCGGTTCCTTTGCTGTGTATTCCTTCTGGATGTGCCCCACAATTACTTGCGAATCAGACTTAATGACGCATCTGCGGATTCCTAGCGCGCGGAGCTTTCTGAGACCCAGCAGAACTGCCTCGTATTCGGCTGTGTTGTTGGTGGTTCGATACTGTAACCTTGCGGCGTAGCGCAGCTTTGGGCCGGTTGGAGGTGTCGACCGCGGATATGCTCGCTCCGGTCGAGCACCACGCCCCATCCGTGTGCACCGTCCATTCCGGTTCCTCGAAGCCGAGGGTGGTGTTGTCCCGGATGGGGTCCAATCCGCGATAAAGTCCGCTATGACCTGCGATTTGATGGCCGATCGTGCTCGAAGTCAATGACATATTCATTCAGCTCAGACGCCCACTTGCCTATCCGCCCTACCGCCTCTGCGTTTCTGAACAGGGCATCCAGGGGCTGAGCAGACAAAAACCGAATGTGGTGAGCCTGGAAATAGTGCTTGAGCTTCCGCGACGCCATGACCACCGCATATGCGATTTTCTCCAGCTCGGAATAGTTTGCCTTTGCTGATGTCAACGCTTCTGATATGAAGTAGATTGGGAACTGCTGTAACTTCCCCTCGTTCTCTTTTTCTTCCACCAGGACCGCACTCACCGCGGCGTGGGACGCTGCTACATATAGTAGCAAGACCGCATCTGGTGATGGGCTTGATAATGTTGTGGCCTTTGTCAGATAAGCTTTTAGGTCATCGAATGCTCGCTGCTGTTCCAGGCCCCATCCGAAGCCTTCTGAATTTTTTAGGATGCGGAAAAACGGAAGTCCCCGTTCGCGCTTCGGATATGAACCTTCCTAGAGCGGCGATCCTGCCAGTGAGCCTCGCACTCGCTTCTTGGTCTCGGGCGGTCTCATGTTCACAATAGCGGCAATCTTGTCTCGGGCTAGCTTCTATGCCTCTGGCGGATACCAGACATCCCAACATCTTGCCCTTGCTCACCCCGAATATGCATTTTTCCAGGTTTAGCTTTAGTCCGCTTGCTCGAAGGTTCACAAAAGTTTCCTTTAGATCCTCGATGTGTGTGCTTTTCTTATCGCTTTTTACCACTATATCGTCTACGTAAGCGACCAGGTTTTTCCTCTTTTTCTGCTCCCTAAAGACCTCGTCTGTCATTCGGGAGAAAGTGGGGCCAGCATTGCGCAATCCCTCAGGCATGCGCTTGTAGCAAAAGGTCCCCCCGGGAGTGATGAAACTTGTTTTCTCTTGATCCTCTTCATTCAGCCATATCTGATGGTACCCTGAGAAACAATCAAGTAAACTTAATAGCTCGCAACCTGACGCGATATCGACAAGCTTGTCGATCCGCGGTAGTGGGTATGGGTCTTTAGGGCAATGTTTGTTTAGATCTGTGAAATCCACGCACATGCGCCATTTGCCGCTTTTCTTCTTGACCATTACCACATTGGCTAGCCATTCCGGATCTTGCACCGGCTCGATCACATCTGCGTCCAAGAGCCTTTGCACTTTGCGGCGCCACGTCTGCTCTTTCGGATGACATCTTCCTCAACTTTTGCTTCCTTGGCTTTGCTGTTTTGCTGACGTTGAGGCTGTGCTGTGCCAATTCCCGGTCAACCCCCTTTAGGTCTTTAGTGGTCCTCGCGAATACGTCCTTGTTCTCAGCCAGAAATGCTAGCAGCTCCGAAGCGTCCTGTTCGGACAGACTTGCCCCGATATGCACGCACTGATCTGGGCGGTTTGCCGACAAAGGCACTCTTCTCGTGCCCTCGTCTGGCTCTGCTCTCCGCTCTTTCCGCTCTGGGGCTTCATTAACATCCTCTTTCCTTGCAGGCTTTTTTACCTCGTGCACCATGCTGTAACCCGGTATAGGTTTGCCATCTATCTTTCTGGCTGCGATTTGATCGCCATGCACCGTGATTACCTCGAAAGGGGAAGGCAGCTTCATGCAGAGGTAGCTCTATTTGATTATGATGTCAAACTTGTTTATGATTCCTCTCCCGAAGATTGCCGTATATGGGTATTCCATTTGTACCACGTCGAACGATATCTCTTCCGCCCGCACTTTCTCTCCTTCGCTAAACGCTACAGTGAGCATCTTCTTCCCAAGTGCATCTATTTTCTTTCCACCAAAACCGAATAAGGCATTGCCCGCCTGATCGAGCGATCGCCTGTCAAGTTTCATGCTATCATACGCTTTGGTGAACAAGATGTCCGCCGAACTCCCGTTGTCAATCAAGATGTTGTGTAAAGTGTACCCGCCTACGAAAGCGGTTGCAACGAAAGCGTCATAGTGCGGGTAATCCCGGATCTGATTATCTTCTCCACGCGGCCCGAGTCGCCGGAGCGGCTGATGATACTGCCAACACGCGCCTCTGATATTCTCTTCGCGTTCTCTTGCTGTCGTGCTCTATATTGGAACCTCCAATGATGGCGTATATGTGCCCGTTGGATGGCATCACATTCGCGGGTGCTACGGTGTGTACGATCTCGCAACTCCTTGGAAGTTTCGCTTTCTTTGGGCCGCCGATCTTTCTTGTCTATTCTCGGTAGGCGCTGAGGACGACACAGCCGATACTGGCATCGGATGCGCAATCATCGGCTGCTGGTATTGTTGGTACTGCATGCTTGGCAACCCTCCCCAATGTGCATGAACATTTGGGGCGAGGTACGGATTCCCTGGCTGCCCAGACTGGAAAGCGGCCATTTGATGGGGGAAAGCATAGTGTTGTGACGGTGCCGTGTGGAATACGTGCTTTGCGGTTTCGGTATTCCCTATGGCGTCATCTCTTTCCTTTTGCTCTTTGGCCTGCTGCGTGTATTTGCAGTCTCTGGTGAAATGGCCTTTGTTTTCGCCGCATACGCAACAATACGGTGTCTTTGGGGCGCCACCATTGTGCCCTCGTCCGCGTCCGCCTCTGTTTCCCCGTCCTCCCCGACTCTGCTGACCACCGCCTCGGTTTTCGTGAGACTGGCTGTCATGCTGTTTCGGGGGTGCCTGGTTGGGTGACTCTTCCTGGAGATTGTTGACGTAGCCTTGATTGGGCCCCCACCTCTGTTGATTCTGCTGGTTCTGTTTCGGGGTGTTTTGCTTGAGGCTATTCCTGGAAACCTTGCGCTTCTGCAAGTCTTCTTCTGATATGGCGAACTTTTGCATTTCATCAAACAACTATTTCACAGTTTTGGGCACCTCCCTGGTTAACACTTCTGCACACGGCCCGATCTTGAGGCCTCTGATGGCCGATGCGATGACCGTTTCGTCGGACACATTCGGAACTTGTGCCCGCGTCTGAATGATGCGCTCCAGGTACTTGGCCATTGGCTCGTCGTCCGGTTGATGCAAGGTGAGCAAGTCCATAATGGTTTTCTTGTCGGCCGAAGGCCCCGAAACGTTGCCAACGGCTCCTCTTTCGCTGTCTCCATGACCGGATGGACAAGGGCCGCAACGACATGAACCAGTCGTGCGCCACATCTTGCATGGCCAAAATCAAAGTTTTGGCTAACAAGGCTTTGTTGCCACCTGCCGAATATATTGCAGCCTCATAGCTTGATATGAACCTTCTTGGATTAGATTTGCCGTTGAAATGCGGGATCTTAGGCTTGTATCCGGGTGGCCATGGGTATTTCAGCCGGGGACAACGGGGATGCCATGTCGACCGAGTCCGGTACCCCTTGCCCGAGGCTGATCCCAAGTACGACTTCACTTTCGGTTTCGGCCCTTGCGCCGAGTGCACGAATCTCCCGCTGTAACCTTTCTGCCTCCCTGGCTGCTTGGTCGACCACCACTTGAGTTGCTGATATTCTGTTTCTTGCTTCGATGTCTCCCTGTAGCTGATCCCGATACGCTTTTAGTTCCTCGATTCTTGAAGTGTGCTCATCCAGCATCTTTAAGAGCTTGGAATTCTGTAGCATCAACTCGTCCATCACATTCGGGGCTTCGAGGCTCCGGTTCGACCTCGGCGTCATGCGGCCGCTTCGCGGCGGCGACAGCCCCCTCTCGTGGGCGATCCGCATTCCGGCGGACCCGGCCGATTACGTTGTCCTCGATGGCCGGATCCGCTTTGGCGAGGAGCCGGATCGGCGGAGGAACCGCCGATCCCGATGCGGTGAGCTCGGCTCAGTGCGTGGCGGATCCGAGCCGTTCTGATTGAAGGAGCAGTTTCTTCCACGGATGGCATTGGCTTCCTGATAGCTGAACCTCCAGCTTTTCCCTTTGGTGGCATGACAAGTCCGTGCGCCAACCACGGTGGGCGCCAATGTTGTTTCGGCCCTCTGGGGTTGCACCCCCTGAAGGACCCAAACAGGAGATAATGGAAATGAAGAACTACAAAACGAAATGAACGACACGAACCTTATATTCCCAGTGCTACGGCTAAAACGCACGGAGGCCAGAAGTCCCTTACAACGTCCCAGAGGGGTCTACTTATAGGAAGCCGTGTTGCATTTTGTACAAGAATGCCCCTGGCAACCCTAATTTCAACGTACAGGAGCGGCCGACACAGGGCAGACAAGTAAATGGCCCGGGGGCCCACATTTGTCGGTTAACTACCGACCGGGACACATCCGGGCTCTCCTTCCTGCCCAGCCGCCGAATGCGTCCAGCCTCAAGCCGAATGCGCGCCTCCCCGTGCTTTCGGGGTTTCCGCCTGGCGCTGACGTCGGATACGCGTCTTCTCGCGCTATCGGGGCTTCCGCCTGGCGTGGACGCCGGATGCGCGCCTACCCGCGCTATCGGGGTTTCCGCCTGGCGCTGACGCCGGATGCGCACCTTCCCGCGCTATCAGGGTTCCCGCCTGGCGCTGACGCCGGATGCGCGCCGTCCCGCGCTATCGGGTCTTCCGCCTGGCGCGGACGCCGGATGCGCGCCTTCCCGCGCTATCGGGGTTTCCGCCTGGCGCTGACGCCGGATGCGCGCCATCCCACGCTATCGGGGTTTCCGCCTGGCGCTGACGCTGGATGCGCGCCTTCTTGCGCTATCGCCCGTACCTGCGCACATTAAACACATGAGGCGTATACGATTAGGGGGAACGGGGTGGCCAATTCCACTCCTGCCCCCAACATCTTGCTTTGTGCCAAAGTGGGAAGTGAGTCGAGGTCGCTCTATGTTAGGTGCACTCCTAAAACATCTCTCTCTTTCTCTCTTTGGGAGCATGCTCGTGGCATCCCCCTTCTTGGAGTGAGTGAGGATAAGGAAGAGGGCAAAGGCAAGCTTCTACTTATCCTAAGCTTAGAGAGAGAAGAGAAGGCAATGTGAGCTCAAGATGAATTCTGAGTGTGGATTTGGGCTCACACTACAAGGGTGTTCACAGGGGGAGAAGGGCAAATGGTGAAGTCCCAAAGCTAAGGTAGGCCGTTCTCCCCTAAGCACAACTGAATGTTCTATTGGACTATGAGCAGGGAATCCTGATGAAAACATCTCCAAGTTGGCACAAAGCGGGGGTCGGGCGTCCCCCAAGCTTGGCCTCTCAACACTCTCAACCTTTTGCCATGAAGTTTCAGGAGAGTGAAGGCTAGGTGTGGATTAGAGGTAGTGATATTTCAGTGATTCCCTAGTCTAGTGCTTGATGAACAATAGAAGGTGATTGGCAAAAGTGGGGACATGGCTCGAGTGATTCCCATGGACCATAGGGGCACTCGAGCATGCCTCGTTGACCACTTTGCGGATGTGAGCTGGTGGTTTGATCCCAAGGTGAAGAGGGGTATCTATGCTTAGAGTGATGGACCAAGGGACCACTTATTTCAATGTTTGGCTAGCATAGTGTGTGTATAGGATTGTGAGGTGAGTAGGAGACAATAGGGAGCCAATGGAGTTTATGTGTGGGTCGGCCGACCCATGCTTGGAAATCCCTTGAGAATCCATGTGTTGTTCCTAAGTGAAAGAAGCATGAGTGGTCCAAATGGTGGGATCGGCTGGCCCCTACCCCGTCAGGAGTTGTGTTTTCCAAGTTTTCTTTGGTATTCTTTGTAAATTGTAGTCTTTTAAGACTCGTGTTCCGTCCGGGGTATAAATATCGACCCCCGACCATTGTAAAGGATATACACAATCAAATCAACACAATCGGCCCCTTGCCAAGTTTCGAGTCTTTCTTCGTGTCGTCGAGTTCTTCGAGAGGAGCAATCGATCCGTTGACCTCCGTAAGTACCTGCAACCTTGCTATCACAGTGCGCCACATTTTGTGTCTACAGATATATTAAGTTTCATGTGCTCTAGACAATTTGGTTGTCCATGTTTTTTTCGATAAAGGATATTCAATATCCGGCCTCTACACCCGGGGATGTATACAGCCAATTGTTACAAAAAGATATAGAAAAACAAAAGAGAGAAAAGCAATAGTCTTATACATAGACTAGGACATTACAGCAAACAATAAATGCTTCGACTCTCTATGTGATCAACGAGAGGGTGTCCTTGGCTTGCTCTTGACGCCGTAGCTGAGTCTCAAATGCCGTAGTGCAGGGCATAGCTAGGAGCAGGTGTGGTTGTGTTGATGCCTTCAAGAAGGTATATGACATCCACAGACGCCATCATCAACGAAAGGAGAGGGAATTACAGCGACACCTCCAAGGGGGAAGATGATGTTGATTGCGTCATCACCGCCGGCCCAGCACCGCCAGGCAGGGTTTTCACACGGTTTCCAAGATCCTACAAAGTACATCCAAGCCGAATCTACATACGACTAAATGCCGGAGATGATCGGCAGGGCCTTCACCAGATGCCGCGAGGTAGCCAAAAAGCAGTGGGCGATGGTGTCCTTTGTTGTGAACGTCGAAGCCGATTTATGGGCCACCTGGGAGTGACATGGTATGTGGGAGGGCGGGTTGGACGGCTTGTCGAGATGGCTGGTGCCAACACTGCCATCCCCTTCCGATGCCCAGGAGTCCAAATCGACCCCCAAGCCAACGCAAGGGAAAATGTCCCCGACCCTAGGCAACGCCTGCCCGAGTCCGCAACGCCGGAGCACCACTTGCACCTAGAAGGGGCAGCACGGGGCAGTAGCTACCGGATCCAGGCCTTAGATACCCAGGTCAGCCCCTGCTGCCAGACCCCTTCACCGGTGTAGGTACACAGGCCGCCGGCCGTCCATCCATCAACCGGTGGAGAGAACGGTGCCACCGTCTGCATATCGCCTAGCCCACCGGGGCATGTGCCAGATCGGCCACCACCTCATAGCACCGCCGGACGAATAACAGATCCGGTGGAGGAGGATCGGATCGGTCATGCCTCCGCCTGGTGGCCGCCGGCCCTGCCGCCACCATAGACCCTCTGCCGGTCGATCCGGACGTGGAAGGGCCAGGTCCTAGTGTGGAGGGAATGGATCCAGTCGAGAAGAGGCCGGATCGGCCGTGCCTTGGCCCAGGGACTACCGGTACCGGAGAAGAAGGGGGATGGAGGAGGCACGGAGGTGCACAGGAGGCCGAGAGAGGCGCGGACGGGGAACGTTCTTGGGGCCCGCCGCTGGCCGCTGCCGCCGCGCACAGGGAGGCAGCGACGGTGGCCGAAGAGGACGCGCGGAGGGGGCTTCGGGCAGGCTCGGCGGGTGCCCTCGAGTTGCCCGTCGGGGCGACGCGAGGGCCGGGATGCGAGGGTCAGTTGTCCAGATTGTTTGGCATCCAAAGAAATTGCACTGCTGGAGATGCTGCTCACCATGTTAGTGGTGACACCGATAAGAACCCAGCACTGCTGGTTGCTTAGGTGTGCAATATGCATACACTGAGCACAAGTGCAAAAGGGTTGTTCCTGAATCAGGAACGTGTGTTCCCCTCAAAATATGATGAAGGGGCGTGGGTGCTGGATACAGGAGCAACAAATCACATGACAGGAAGCCAGGCTTCGATGGCCAACTTGGATGAGTCCGTGCGAGGAGCTGTGAAGTTCAGTGATGGCTCAACCATGGAGATTTGCGGGGTCGGTGCAGTGATGATGGCCGGCAGGAATCAAGAGCATCGCGTATTCACTGAGGTTTACTTTATCCCCTCTCTTAGATGCAATATTGTTAGTCTTGGCCAATTGGAAGAAGTAGGGTGTCGGGCTGAAATCGACAAGGGCGTGCTGGAGGTGCTCAAGCCTGGACAGACCGGGATTACCCACTCTGTTGTGATCCATGCAGAACGGAGGAATCGCCTGTATGTCATGAAAGTCAACTTGACCTCGCCTGTGTGCTTGTTGACCAAGATGGAGGAAGAAGCATGGCGTTGGCATGCTCGATATGGGCATCTAAACTTCAGGGCGCTGCGTAACCTTGGAGCAAAGGAAATGGTGGATGGATTACCTCTGGTAAGGAATGTGGAGCAGGTGTGTGATAGCTGTGCGCTTGGTAAACAAAACCGTGCTCCTTTCCCTCAAGCTTTGGTGTGGCGTGCGTCCAAAGGACTGGAACTGGTGCATACAGACTTGTGTGGGCAAATTACACCGCCCACACCAGGAGGTAAAAACTACTTCATGCTCATTGTTGATGATCATTCACGTTACATGTGGATAGAGCTTTTGAGCAGTAAAAGTGAGGCGTTGGCCAGTTTCAAGAAATTTAGAACAGCTGCAGAACTTCAGTCAGGCTATCGTTTGAAAGCACTCAGGACAGATTGAGGAGGAGAATTCAATTCAACAGCTTTTGTGGTGTTTTGCAGCGAGCATGGGATCAAGCACAATACCACTACCCCACACACTCCACAACAAAACGGAGTTGTGGAGCGAAGAAACCAAACAGTGGTGGAGATGGCGCGTTGTCTACTAAAGAGTATGAATGTTCCATCCAAATTTTGGGGTGAGGCTGTTAAAACTACTGTGTACATCTTGAATAGATCTCCCACAAAGAGCTTGCAAGGGATGACACCTTTTGAATCATGGTTTGGGAGGAAACCAGGGGTTAAGCATCTCAGAACCTTCGGGTGTGTGGCTTATGCCAAGGTGGTCGGCCCAGGGGTGAGCACTGATCGGTCTGTCACTGGAGTTTTTCTCGGTTATGAACCGGAGACCAAAGGCTATCGGATATAAGATCCGGTGAAAGACAAACTGATGATAACACGGGATGTCGTGTTTGATGAATCCAAGCAATGGAATTGGGGAGGAAGAGATAGCAGGACAGAAGACATAGGTACAGGTTGAGACGCAGATGCAGCACTGAATGTGCCGAATGTGTTTCAGGTCGAGTGGGAGGATACTGTTCCTCATCCGACAATAGACGGGGCAGTGCCTAAAAACTTAGAAAATGGCGCTACGGAGCCCGGTTCGCCTGCTGCAGCAATTCCATTGGGAGGGGGTGCATTGAACTCCCCTCCACACACTCCAGATCATAACCATGGCACGCCAATGATACAGTGGGTCACGCCACCCACAGGTCAGTCTGTCGACTCTGAAGGCGCACCATTGAGATACAGAACTATCCCCAACCTGCTTGAAACAACTGAAGAACTTCAGGACTTCAAATACAGTGGCTTGTGCCTAGTTGCTGCTGAGGAACCGAGGTCTGTAGAAGAGGCTCTAACCGAGCAATGTTGGAGGCGAGACATGCAGACAGAGATGCAGGCGATAGAAGCAAATCGGACATGGGATGTCACTGAATTGCCATCTAAACACAAGGCCATTGGGCTGAAGTGGGTATTCAAGATAAAAAAGGATCCTGATGGGAAAATCATCAAGCATAAAGCTCGTCTAGTTGCCAAGGGGTATGCTCAACAGTTTGGTGTTGACTTTGATGAGGTGTACACTCCGGTTGCAAGAATTGAAACTGTAAGAGTTTTGTTGTCACTTGCAGCACAGAGAGGATGGGAAGTTCATCATATGGATGTCAAATCTACATTTTTAAATGGTGATCTATCTGAAACTGTGTTTGTGCAACAATCTCCAGGTTTTATAGTTGGCAAAGGAGATAAAGTCCTCAAGTTGAGAAAGGCTTTGTATGGGTTGAAGCAAGCGCCGAGGGCATGGAATGCTAAGCTAGACAAGGAGCTGATAGCTTTGGGGTTTGTCAGGAGCAAGATAGACCATGCGGTCTACAGAAGAAGCAACAGGAACTCTTTTCTGCTTGTTGGAGTATATGTTGATGATTTGATCATCTCAGGCCCAGATGTGAGAGACATCAATGTATTTAAGAATGAGATGAAGAAGAAATTTAGCATGAGTGATTTGGGGCTTCTGAGCTATTATTTAGGAATTGAGGTGAAGCAAGATGCACATGGCATCACTTTGTGTCAAAGTTCCTATGCCCTCAAAATACTTGAAGCTGCTGGCATGAAAGATTGCAACTCATGTGAGACTCCAATGGAGTGTCGACTGAAACTCAGAAAGCTGAAAGAAGGAGATCCAGTGAAACTAACTGAGTATAGAAGCATAATTGGGAGCCTGAGGTACATCATTAACACTAGGCCTGACTTGGCTTATGCCGTAGGGGTTGTGAGCAGGTACATGGAGGCACCTGGGAAGGAACATTGGGCTGCTGTCAAACACATACTGAGGTACTAAAGGGTACTGTCAGATATGGCTGCAAGTGTGATAAAGGTGCTGAACTGAAACCAATTTTGATTGGATAAAGTGATAATGACTTCGCAGGAGATGTGTAGGACAGGAAGAGCACGTCTGGCATAGGCTATTTTCTTGGAAGTAGCCTTGTTACTTGGTCATCACAGAAGCAAAGGATTGTTGCCTTGTCTTCGTGTGAGGCTGAATATGTGGCAGCGGCAGCAGCAGCATGTCAAGGCATATGGCTGAACCGACTGATTGCAGACATGTTGGGGACTAAGGTGGTGACAGTAAAGCTACTCATGGATAATCAGTCCGCGATAGCACTCAACAAGAATCCCGTTTACCATGATCGCAGTAAACACATCGATACTAGGTATCATTTTCTGAGACAGTGTGTTGAAGATGGCATGGTGGAAGTTGATCATGTTGGCACTGAAGAGCAGCTTGCCGATCTCTTCACCAAGGCGCTGGGACGAGTCAAGTTCGTGGAGCAGCGGAGTGCTTTAGGTGTCGTTGAGGTGCATCAAGTTTAGGGGGTGTTTTGTTAGCTAAATTGATGCATCGTTATCAAGTAATCTTAGTCATATAAGAGTCTGTAGAGGTCAGGTATGGGTAATCGTGATCGTAGGCGTGCGGGATCACGAAGTACCTGGTGGTGTTCGTCACACCTACGCCAAGTCAGTAGAGCACGCGTAGCGCACGCCGCGGTGAAACGGCGTTGCGATCTTTGCGTGGCTTGGCGTGGGGGACTTGGAGTCTGTAAGCGTCAAACAAGTCTATAAATATAAGGAACATGAGGCCATCCAAGCTGCGGTTGGTTGCAGCGTCATATTTTCTCGCGATCTTGTGTTGTGCACCTTCTAGGGTTTAAGTCGCCGCGATCACCATCCGGTCCGTGGCGTGCTCGGCGTCGAGGAACAGGTCGTGTTCCAACACATCTTAGTGCAAGGAATAAATCAATTTTGAACAGAGATAAGGGCTGGTTTGGTTTCTTTTTTGAGAATACAATTGACACATGTCTTGATCTGTCTGATATATTTGCATTATAGGTTGTGATCTCAACTAGAACAACATCAGCATCGAGACTTAGTATGCTGCATGGAACTAATGAGCTAATCAACTAAGGCACTTTGTGATTCCAAATTAGTTCTGCTCATGGACGTACTTCACAGGTATGGCATATTTGGAATGACTGTACCATGTCATGAGTACCGTGTTATTTACAGTTGAGTACTCTTTACAGTTTGTATTAACATGCTTTATTTAGGAGAAGAACTCTACTAATGTGGCTATTTGAGAATATTTTTTGTTTAATAATCAGGTTTGAGAATTTTGATGTTTCCTGCTGAATCTTCTGGCTTGAGTTCTAGAATCTAGAGATGCTATCTCGAGTACAATCTATTCAAACAAATATTTGAGGGTTCTAGCTTATTGGTTTGTTCCATCTAAAAACATAAAAATTTTATTCATGAGAAGTTGCATAGCATGGAAGGATAGATGAAGGATGTAAAGGAGGTGTATGCCAAAATTGTGACCTCAATTATTAATCTTTTGGCAACTCGATGTTGATCACAGCACAAATTTCATAAAAATTGTGGCTCTTATTGCAAAGCGCGGGCAGAATCAATCATGACACCATTTGACGATCGAAGTTGTGTCTACCATAGGCGTAGGGGGACTGCGTCACCTCTAGGTCACCCTTTTAGCTGGCACCATTAACAAACACCAAGAAGGATGTTCACCTCAAAAAAAAAAAAACACTAAGAAGGATGATCTCTAGGCTCCAGTAGATGTCGGATCAGAGGAAGATGAGCCATATGGGTTTTTTTCATTCATGGTGCCACCGACACCAAGACGTGAATGTCATTGTAGAAGTGCATGCCTAATGATGAACATGTGCAAATGATGAAACCTTGTTGTGCACGGTTCAATCTGCGCGTAAGACACACTTCATGTTGTTCATCGTTCACATGCCCTTTCTAGAGGTGTGCGTCGTGACCAAGCCCTAATTGCACAGTTGCGTTCGCATCCACTGAGCGGCATCACCTTGATTGGTGCAATATGGTGGCTGATCCATTCAGAGCTTCAAGTTAGTCGCCTCTCCCGTGCCCAAGCCATGTGCCATCGTCTCATGAGAACGATGCCTTGATAACAACAATGCAATTTGGTATTTCACAAAAATGCTATCCGGTAAATATTTCCCATTGCAACACATAGCCATTTACTAGTCAAATAACAAACAGGTACATATTACATAGAATCCAACGCCATTACTAGATGCCGGATATTATTTGCCAGTTGCCATATTCTTCGAAATGAAAGTTCCACGAGAATCTTAAAGAAAGCAACCAATATTATCTGCTTAGGTCCATCGTGATCCATGAATACTCTAAGCACATCTTGTTTATTTAGAACATCATCAAGCTAAAGTCACAACCCACAATATATTAAAAGTCCAGGTGCACTCTTAGGGATACACTTCGAAGGCAACACGAGCTCCAAATTTCTTTAGAATCTTATAGTCGCTGAACCCTGCTTTCATGAAGAGCTCACGCCAATCATTTTCATCCCTTTGCCGCCCTTTTGTCATGGTCATCATTCCAATGTCCATCAAGAGGTGAGTTTCCAACATAGGCCCAGAGTAGTCAATCACAATATCACCAATGATAACTTTTCCGCCATCCTCTCGTGGAGGAATTGCCTTCTTGCAAGTGGCAAGGATCTTCACGCAGTCCTCATCAGTCCAGTGGTGCAGCACAAGCTATATATCATGCATAGATTGGGCACACAGTTATGCCATGATTTGTTACTGAATAATGTAGTGAACATTCAAGCTAGACCTTTATTTGAGCTTGCAAGTTATAACCATTAAAGTGAGAGAATTTTGATTTGTCATTTAGGTGTGTGAAAATGGTAGTGGTTCAAACTAAAGGTCAATTTCATATTGGTATTGTAACGGTTTGAATTAATTTATTCATGTAATCTTTAGTAGCCAGGCCATAGTATTATTAATAATGGAATCTACTCCATCTGCTCTAAAATATAAGTCATTCTCGCTTTCCGAGAAGTCAACTTTCTCTAACTTTAATCAATTATATATAAAAAATATTAGTATTTATCATACAAATTTGGTATCATTAGATATATCGTTGAATACACTTTCATAATAAACTTACTTAGAGGACTAAATATTGCAGTATTTTCTACAAATCTAGTTAAAGTTAGAAAATTTTGACATACACGCATGATATAAATTCTTCTTTATGGGAACGAAGGGAGTAAACAGGTTTTTACCTTTAGTATCACAGTTTGAGCAGGTGGAATGAAATTCAGCATGTCACCTTCCACATAGTTTATCATCACACCATCATCCGGTTTGGTGGCAATCATCTTTGGAGGGGCCAGCACAGTGCATTTTATGTGTGGGTAGGCCTTGACAATGGCCCTTGCAGCCTTGTCATCACCACAGGTACCACAGCAGTAGGTCATGGACTGAATCCCCTGAAACAAGTCCCTGAACTCCCGCAGCGCGATCTCAATCCCAAAGTTGTCGTGGGCGTCCAAGGCTTCATTTGCCATGTTGTGGTAATCTGGGTCGAGGCTTTCCAAGCTTTCATGGAACAGAGCTGCCCCATGGAGCTCCTCGAATGGCGGCGTCACCGCGTCCTTCTTGAACCACTCCGCCAACCCCAACGTGGCTTCGAGGTAGCGCGTGGAGGTGCAGGTGAGCACCAGAGAGGTGTGGTTGATGTGCACGTCGTCAGGGATGCCGTGCACTAGAAGGTAGGACACGGGGTTGATGCAGTACCTCTCCTCCTCCGCCGTGGACATCTTGTCGACAGTGAACACGCCCGCCACGGCTAATAGCCGCAGCAGGCGGCGAAGGAACGGTAGCTTGTTGGAAGGGAGGGACAGCGCAGTGATCAGGTCGGCGGGTGAGGCAGCCCCGCCGTGGTGGTGGATCGCCGTGGGGATGCAAAGCTCCACGGCACACCTCAGTGACATGGGAGTGAGGTAGGAGAGGCTGACCCTCCATAGGTCGGCTTGTGCCTGCAGCAGCTCGGCGTCGCTAGGGCGGACTACATTGGAAGCCTGAGAAGCCATTGCTGTGCGCAACAAGCTTTCAGCTAGAGTGCTTCTGTATGTGTGTGCTGCTTATGAGATGCGTTGGGCAATGTGGGATTTATATACTCCATTAGTCGTCTTTCAGAACACAAAATGACTATAATTGGTACGTTACAGGCTACCAGCAACCAAACAAAGAATAAATAACATTAAAATCTCAATCCAGTGATTTACATACAACTACTTCCTCTATCCCCACGCCATTCATTTTAGATAAGGAAGCATTGAGCTAAATCCTGTATATTTTCGATGATGGGACTCACAGACAATTACTTCAACTAAAAAGAGTGATTGTTATGGGTTCCATCCGCCCCGGAAAATAATGCTACTCTCCATGCGTATGTGAAAGAAGTGATTATTACATCACAGACTAGCAGCGAGATAGTATATTTTAGATGATGTGACTCACATATAACTACTCCACCACACCTGCAATGCCAAATAATTTGTTTTAGTTTTGGAACAACCTATCTCCAATAATTCCCTAATAAAAAATATTTGGTAAATCAGTGAGTTTCAATGTGGCTAAAAACATTCAGAGTAGATTTGTTTGGTTTCTCCAATACTTTCCAAAATCTCGTTTCTAAAAATATAAAATACAATTTTGCATCAGTAACCCAAACTATTTTAAAATCACCTAAACTACTTATATATTTTATTTGTCTCTTATGCATTTACATTGGCAACCTTATCGTACCCATTATTCTTCCACAAATCCTACCACCTCTAGATTGGCCAACCGATAAATGCTCACATGTATATTTGCGCTCAGTTGGATCCGTTTCTGAAATGTGGATAGATTGGGAGTCATTGGAAAATATTTTTTTCAATCTTGCCAAAAATTCTTGATTGGAAGTGGGTTTTGTAACCATTGGAGATGCTCTTAGGCCCTAGAATTGCGTTCTTTTTCTAGACAGGGGCAATAAATATTGCATCTCGCATCTGTTTTTGCTAGCGCTTCTGAAGAAGCTAGCATAGCTGTTAATTAGATCGGCTCTTGTACCGTGTGTTTGGTTGCGGGATGGGTGGGTTGGGTTGGATCCAACCCTCAATTTAGGACGGACGAACCCATCCATTGTTTTTCTGGCATAACTCGATTTTGGGGACGGAGTGAACCCATCTCATGGTTGGTTGAAACAATTGGGAATATGGGTTGGACGGCAAGATAACACCGTTAGTGGGTCCCGCATGTCATCCTCGTCTCTCTCCACCGAGGAGAAATCCTCCGTTGGTTGAAATCCGCCGCACGGCGGCTGGCGCGGCTCGCTTGCTGCCTTGGCGCGTGGCGGCCGGCGCGGCACCCGCTGAGCACCCGCGTCGGACCGGGATGCCGGCCTCAAAACGCGCAGGCCGCGACAATCCGCTGCAGCGCAACAAGAGACGCTCCGGTGCTGCAACGCGAGCAGTCAAGTGCGAGGAGACAGAGAGGAATACGGAATATACACGCACACACCGCAAATCAGGAGACGAATCGAACAACTCGGGCCAGCCAAGAAACCGAAACCACGCGGAGGGGCTAGATGCTGCGGAGGGGCGGAGGCCGTTGGCCGGTGGAACACCGGCATCGGAGCTGGCGGACAATGGTGGACGGGCAAGAAATCGCGTACGAAGCCCGCACTCCCCGTCGGGACCGCGAACCCGCGCCCGCGCCCGAGGTGACGGCATACCGGCGCTGGGGCCGCGCCCGCTCGTCGCTTCTGCCGCAGCCTGCGCAGCTCGCCGCGTCGGAGGGGAGCGAGCTTGGCCCCCGCCGCTGGACCTGCTCATCACGAGCGAGAAGGGGAGCGAGCTGAGACGACGAACGGAGAAGAAAACGGACGGACATGTGAGCAACGGAACCCAGCTGGGTTCGCTCCGTCCCTCGAAATTCGGCTGTCGAGTCCAACCCGCATCTGAGAGGAATATTCCACCCTGGAGCCAACCCAATCCTCCCATCCTCCAACCAAACAGCCACGGGGACGGGTTCGCTCCGACGCGGCTCGCCCCGCTCTCCAACCAAACGCACGGGTAGGGGGCGTAAATGGTATGGATTCGATCAAACTAAAGAAGCTAGGGGTGAATATCGGTTCAGATAACTCTCCTGATCATATAAACACTTTCTCGAATATAGATTCAGACAGTTTTCTTTCTGAATATGAGATTCGAATATAAGAATGGTGTTATCCATGACACACTAGATATCCAGTCAGAAAATTCAGTCAAATATTATATCTGAATTGTTCTATTGGATATCTAGTATGAGCACACAGCAAGCTGAAGATGAATTTCAGCTTGGAAAAGGTAAATGATGTATAGTTTTGGTTATCTTTTTTAAAGTATATAGACAATATATGAAGTATGAACCATGTTCAAATTCAACTTCACCAAAATATTATAATATAATCAAATTAAAATGAGAAATACATATAGTAGGTATGTGGTGGTGGTTCGCTGGCGGCGGCAGGTGTGCCGTTCGTCTGGAGGCGGGTTAGGTTTGGGCCCCCTGGGTCTGGATCTGGTCCATGGTCAACGTTGGGGCTTCCCGCCTTCTGAGCGTCTCTGTTGGTAACCTTCCGGTGAAGGCAGTCTTCCACGTTGGCCAGACGCAGAGTCGATGGTGGTGGCGGCGGCTTGGGTGAAAACCTTGCCTAGCATGTTACACCGAGCCGGCGGCGGTGAAACTGTCTATGCCACGCAGCTTGTCGAAGGTGCTGCTGGAGCCGTTGGTCAGTCTACCCCTGATGCGTTCGCAGGCGTTCAATAACTGGGTGAAAACCTAGCCTAGATTCTCCGGGCCAGTGGCGATGGCGTAGGCGCGTCGTCGAAGTTCTTGATCATCAAGGTCGGGCAGTTCTCCCGTGTGGTTACCTTATTCAATGTTCAGCTCAAGGCGGAGGTGGCATTCGATGGTGTAATAGCTCAGCGTTTGGTGGGTGAAGGACCGGAATAGCGACCAGAGGGGGTGAATGGGAGTTTTAAAATTTCTTTCGAAATCTAGAGCCTTTGTCCCAGATCCACACCCCAAGAGCCAAACAGCACGACGTAGTGATCACGACCCTATAGAAGGGTTGATGTTCCCTAGGAACGCAGTGCATCACTACGGGATCGAAACGGTGCAAAAATGCGAACTCCAACTTCTATCAAAGAGAAGTTGGGTCACAAAGCTCCAGAGTGCAGTTAGCGGAACAATCTACATGGAAATAGACAACTAATGCAACAAAATCACTAGAATCGGATTTCAAACGACCAAAAAGTGGAACCTCAAGCAAGAACCCCTGTCAAGCCGGCTGAGCTGGTTTGAAAGCAGCTGAGCTGGTTTTCATGGGGCAGGGCTGATCCAAATCCCAAAAGTGATTGATCTCCTCCAAATCAACTCCATTAGCAACCAAATTTTGCAAGCATGTTTTTGAGTCAATTAGGGAGCTATCTCTAAGAGATCATCGCTCGATTCAGAGTAAAACGGGAGAAATCAAAGAAAGTCCCAAAAGTGGATGCTGAGCACACCTAGAGCAAGAAATTCGTGGATCTTTGATCTCGTGAGGATTTAGCTCGATTTGTTTGGTAGTAACACTCCACTCACATCATAGATCAATCTAGCACACAAAGAACAAACTCAAACGGTCTCAAAACGAGGAAATCACACTGAGAACTAGAGGGAGAAAAAGGAACTCGGTAAAAACTAAAAATACATCACAAAAATCACAGACAAGTGATTAAGCCCGGAGGAAATAACAGAGACTCCACGCTCCGCTTGCCACTGGTTCGAGTACAAATAGAAGATTTGCAGATCTCTCTCTCACCAAGCAACTAGTGGAAGAAAACCCTAAGGGAAAAATAGAAATGCAAGAGGTGAAGAGGGAAGGGAACCCCTCATCCTTATTTATAGGGTCTATTACACATTCCCTTTTTTCCCTTGGATACATAGAGAGCCAAACCACTTAGCTAGGCGCATAAGGGTCCAACCCAAGCCTCACTTCATCCGATGGCCACCGCGCCTCCTTAACGGTAGCCTCGCATCCACACGATCTTCCTGACGCCGCCACGTGCCATCCGTCCGCATCAGGACCTCCGCCCAGGTTTTGAGGCGCAAACCCGGGAAACCCACCGTTGATGGTTTTGAAGAAAACCACCAAACTGTCGTCGACGGTTTTGAGGGCAAACCACCAAACCGTCCGCGAGTAGCGTAGGCCATCACATCCCCCGCCATGTACACTTGCACCTGTCGATGTCCCAGTTGTCAGCCACCACGGCTAGCCGCCCCGCTTCAAGGTCTCTCGCTCCAAGCCTCATGTCCGCCCTTCACCGCACCCGGTCCATCAGCATGGCACACCCTAATTGACCTTCATCGCACCGTCGACCACCGTCTCCGAGCTCAACACCTGCAAACAACACAAAGCCAAGAGACACCATTGCTTATAACGAAAACGTGTGCCATCGGTTAGCAGAAACACAACACACTCACACATTGTGTTGGTATATTGACAATCACTCAGCACAAAAATTGCTCCACAATGGCTATGGAAAAGCCACGTGTTTGCAATCTCACCCTTGATGAGTGCATTGTCAACACCAACACAAAACCAGAGACAACTCATCCAAGTGACCAAAAGCCAAAGAGAAGCTAAGAACGGGTCACTTGACATAAGCAAAGCTAGAGCAAACCTTGGTCCCCAAAGACATGGGCAACGGCTCGATGCAACCAAGCAAAATGAAAAAATAGCCCTCAAGAAGAGGCAAAACGGGCTCAACACCGCTAGCAAAGCACAACTCACAAGAAAAACAACCAGACCCTCAAGAAGAGGCAACGGCTCAACACATCTAGCAAAAACAGCTCAAAACTCATAGCTCCACAAAAATGCTCCTGCCAATCTCCCGATGACATGCACTCTCAAAAGCAGGAGCCAAACAAGGTGTAATTTCATCGAAGGTGACTTCACAAGTCTCCATGACACGGTTAGTTTCAGGGTTAAGTACTCTATAAGCATGTGAATGAGTTGCATAACCAAGAAAAATGCCGTCTGAAGATCTAGATTCAAACTTGTCTAAATTAACTTTCTTCAAAATGAAGCACCTGCAACCAAACACTCGAAAATGGCTCACCTTGGGCAAACGTCCAAACGCAGTTCATAAGATGTCTTCTTCATGAAAGCTCGAAGGGAAATGCGATTGGACACATGACATGTTGTGTTAATCGCTTCGGCCCAATACTGCCTAGGGGTCCTATGCTCATCGAGCATCATCCTGGCCATTTCAACAAGGGTCCGATTCTTACGCTCAACAAACTCCATTTTGCTGAGGAACATACGACAAGGAAAACTAATGTTCAAGACCCAAAGACTTGTAAAAGGTTTCAAACTGAGCATTCTTGAATTCTGTGCCATTGTCACTACGGATCGCTCGCATGGCATTCTTAGGTAACTCATTTTGCAACCTCAAAATCAAGTCATGAACATGAGAAAACGCCTCATCTTTACTCTCCATGAAAAAGACCCAAGAATAACGAGAAAAGTCGTCCACAACCACAAGCATGTACCACTTCCCACCATACAACCGGACCCGAGCAGGACCTATAGTGTCCATATGTAAAAGCTCGGGTCCCTTGGTCATCACTTGATTCACGGGGAATGAGAAGCGGCAATAATCTTACCATGATGACATGGGTGACAAACCAAGTCCTTCTCAAATTTTAATTTAGGCTAGCAGATCGAAACTCAAATGACCAAGTCTCCTATGCCACTTTCAAAGGTCTGAGGAAGGATCGGCTACCAAACACTGAGAGGGACCGAACGAGCGAGAGAAATCGGCTCGAAAAACCTTCCCAAAAGAAACAATCTGACACACGAGATTTTCCTTAGCATCCAGCACACGACAAAAGCCAGGCTTAAAACGCACCTCAAACCCCGTCATCGAGAAGTTGTGAAACAGAAAGCAAGTTGAAGTGCAAATTAGAAACCAAAGCCACATCTTTAAGCACAAAACTCTCATTGAGTCAAACGAATCCTCTTGAGAGCACTTTACCTTTGCTGTTGTCCCCAAATGTAATGTACTCGTTACATTTCATTGGGGTGACGATGGAGAACCATTCTGAATTCCCGATCATGTGGCGTGAGCAACCGGAATCAACTAGCCATGTGTTCTCCAACCCCACATCCAGCATCAATAGTAAGACATGGGATGAGCAAACGATCCAACACTGGGGTTAGTAAACTGAGAGGAAAACCAGTGTTGGTTCATTCGCCCATGAGAAGTGTTAGCAAAAGCACCATTCATGCCACGTCTCATTTGGTTATAGCGATCACCACGACGAGGAAAGCATGGTCCGCTCAAGCTGTAAGACTGAAAGCCACGGTCACGAGGTCCAAGGTCATAAGCAAGACCTGAACCCCACCGGGCATGACCACCATGTGGTCTCACACCCTAAGGCCAAGGACCTTGAGGTGCTACACCTCTAGGCCTAGCACTATGCCTCGGAAAAGGTGGAGCAAACACACAATGAGCAAAGCTATGGTAAAGCTCATACTCATGCCTTTCATCTCTCTTCCTCCTGGAGCAAAACTCAAACAAGTGACCATCCCTATGGCAGTAATCATAGTGGTACACCTCTCTCTTGGGTGGTGACTGGCTCACTCTCTTGTGGGTATGGTTCACTTTTGGAAGTGACTTGCTCTTAGGAGGGGGTTCAACAGAGATATCTAGTAGAGTGTCAAGTGGGTTCCTTAGGTGGTTTGGCTTTGGAGTCCGCACTTGTTTTTGGGGTGTAAATTTGGGTGTTTCCTCAAACATACCATCTTGTTGTGGTGGAGTGGTTTTAACAATCTTGGGGTAGTGGAAGGCTTGATAGATTTCTCAGATGCACTCAGTGTGATCATCAACCTTACCAAAAATATTTTCACCCCACCGGTAGCAAAGCCTAAACCCATTGTGTTAGTTCTCCTCTTGAACTAACTCAACATCATGCCTAGCTGCGGCTCGTAGTAAGACAACCAACTTAGCATGGACCGAAGGTTTGTGATTTCTTCTTTGGCCCTTTTCTTTTCATGCCTACAAGAATCAAGTTCTAGTTCCAAAGCTTCACAACAAGCACATATAGAGACTTGACTAGACTTCTCAAGCAAAGCAATCCTAGCAGTTTTCTCACCTAGCTTAGACTACAATTGAGCACAAGACTTAGCAAACTCAATTTCCTAGACTACACTCTCCCACTTAGTCTTGCACTATTTCCTCTCACAAGCAGCAAGTTTAAGCAAATCATCTTGTCAAAGCAAGATGTCATTGATGAACTCAAGCTCAACAGTAAGAGATTCGAGAGTTGGTTCTACCTCCAGCTCAGAGTTGACGTTCTTCACATTGCCTGGACTAGATGAGTCTAGGGCCATGGTGCATAAGCCTCTGTGCTTGGAGTTGGTGAAGAAGCACAGCCCGTTGAACTTGTTTTTGACCTTCTGCTTGTCCTCATCTTCACTTGGAGGAGAGTCATGGTCGGAGTCGGGGTCAACATCGCTGAGGGAAGCGAGGAAAGCCCGTTGCTTCACCTTGAACTTCTTTAGATACTTCTTTTCGAGAGCCTTCTCGTCGGAGCTCTCCTTGGCCTTGTACTTGGCGGAGCGGTGCTCATGCTTGTCCTTGCACTTGCCATAGTCGTACTTGTTGTGGAAGTTCTTGTCAGACTTGGGGCATTTGGCGACATAGTGGTCAGGGTCTCCACACCCGAAGCAGCCTTACTTTGTGAACCCACATCGACGGTTCAAACAGTTGTTGTGAAATTGCGAGAACTGGCACATCACCAATGCCAATTCGTCGTCCCCAAGAGCCTCCATCTGCTCCTCTGTAGCTGAAGCCAAAGATAGCAAGGCAAGCAAAAGCTGTGAAGGGTTAGTCAAAGAACTTGAACCTCCAGTACCTAAGACCAATGCCATGGTTGGGGCAGACGGATTCCTGATCCTCGCCTGCGTCTGGTGGTCAATCTCTATGGACTTTAGCTTGCTGAATAGCTCATCTACGGTAAGAGTGTCGTAGCTGGGTGACTCGATAATCGCCAACACTTTCACTTCCCAAACCCTCTGATCAAGAGTATATAGAATCTTAAGAGCTCTCTGATGATCGTCATAGGGCATCTGAGGGTTGTTTGTCCTCATCATGTTCATGATGGTCTAAAAGCGAGAAAATAAAGAATTGATTGATTCACCATTGGTTTGAACAAAGTTCTCATACTCTCTCTTGTGCGTCTCGTAGAGCTCGGTATTAACATGGGCAGTACCCTCATGATAGCTCTGCGGCCTAGAACAGATCTCAAGAGCAGTCGTACAATCAGAAACACGCTCAAACTCAGCCATAGGAAGGGTAGAGAACAAAATAGATCTGCAACATTGTTCGCCTTGTGTTGATCGATCTGTGCTTGGTCAACATGAGCAGCAAGTACCACGTAGTTCGCATTCTCACAGATCTCCCAAACTTGTGTATCAATCCCTTGGAGATTGTTGGGGGCAGGGGTGGAATTGGCCACCCCATCCCCCCTAATTGTGTGCGCCTCATATGTCTGATGTGTGCAGGTACGGGCGATAGCGCAGGGAGACGCGCATCCGGCGTCAGCGCCAGGCGGAGACCCCGATAGCGCTGGAAGGCGCGCATCCAGCGTCCGCGCAGCGGAAGCCCCGATAGCGGAAGGCGCGCATCCGGCGTCGCGCCGCCAGCGGAAACCCCGATAGCGCGGGAAGGCGCGCATCCGGCGTCAGCGCCAGGCGTAGACCCCGATAGCGCTAGAAGGCGCGCATTCGGTGTCAGCGCCAGGCGGAAGCCCCGATAGCGCGAGAAGGCGCGCATCCGGCGTCAGCGCCAGGCGGAAACCCCGATAGCGCGGGAAGGCGCGCATTCGGTTTGGGGCTGGACGCATTCGGCGGCTGGTTAGGAAGGAGAGCCCGGATGTGCCCCGGTCGGTGGTTAGCCGACAAATGTGGGCCCTCGGGCTATTTACTTGTTTGCCCCGTGTCGGCCGCTCCTGTACGTTGAAATTAGGATTGCCGGGGGCATTCTTGTACAAAATGCAATACGGCTTCTTATAAATAGACCCCTCGGGGGACGTTGTAAAGGACTTCCGCCTCCGTGCGTTTTAGCCGGAGCACGTGGAATATAAGGTTCGTGTTGTTTGTTACATTTTGTAGTTCTACATTTCCGCTATCTCCGTTTGGGTCCTTCGGGGGTGCAACCCCGAAGGGCCGAAACAACATTGGCGCCCACCGTGGTTGGCGCACGGACTTGTCATGCCACCAAAGGGAAAAGCTAGAGGTTCAGCTATCAGGAAGCCAATGCCATCCGTGGAAGAAACTATTCCTTCAACTGCAAACGGCTCGGATCCGCCACGCACGGAGCTCACCGCATCGGGATCGGCGGTTCCTCCACCGATTCCGGCTCCCCAGCAAGCGGATCTGGCCATCGAGGACAACGTAATCGGGTCGGGCCGGAACGCAGGATCGCCCGGCAGAGGGCCGTCGCCGCCGCGAAGTGGCTGCGATGACGCCGAGGTCCAACCGGAGCCCGAAGCCCCGAATGTGATGGACGAGTTGATGCTACAGAATTCCAAGCTCCTAAAGATGCTGGATGAGCACACCTCAAGAATTGAAGAACTAAAAGCGTATCGGGATCAGCTACAGGGAGACATCGAAGCAAGAAACAGAATATCAGCAACTCAAGTGGCCGTCGACCAGGCAGCCAGGGAGGCAGAAAGGTTACAGCGGGAGATTCAGGCACTCGGCGCAAGCGCCGAAACTGAAATTGAAGTCAGGTATTTGGGATCAGCCTCGGGCAAGGGGGTACCGGACTCGGTTGACATGGCATCCCCGTTGTCCCGTAACCGCAAATACCCATGGCCACCCGGATACAAGCCTAAGATACCGCATTTCAACGGCAAATCTAATCCAAGAAGGTTCATATCAAGCTATGAGGCTGCAATATATTCGGCGGTGTGGCAACGAAGCCTTGTTAGCCAAAACTTTGATCTTGGCCATGCAAGATGTGGCGCACGACCGGGTTCATGTCGTTGCGGCCCTTGTCCATCCGGTCATGGAGACAGCGAAAGAGGAGCCGTTGGCAACATTTCGTGGCCTTCGTGCCGACAAGAAAACCATTATGGACTTGCCGACCTTGCATCAACCGGACGACGAGCCAATGGCCAAGTACCTGGAACGCATCATTCAGACGCGGGCACAAGTTCCGAATGTGTCCGACAAAACGGTCATTGCATCGGCCATTAGAGGCCTCAAAATCGGGCCATGCGCGAAGTGTTAACCGTGGAGGTGCCCAAAATCGTGAAGCAGCTTGTTTGATGAAATGCGAAAGTTCGCCATATCGAAGAAGACTTGGAAGCGCAAGGTCTCCGGGAATAGCCTCAAGCAAAACACCCCAAAACAGAACGAGAATGTCCGCGAGAGGTGGGGGCCCAATCAAGGCTACGTCAACAACCTCCGTGAAGAATCACCCAGCCGTGCACCCCGGCGCATGACAGCCAGTCTCATGAAAACCGAGGCGGAGGTCAGCAGAATCGGGGAGGATGGGGAAACAGAGGCGGACGCGGACGAGGGCGCAATGGTGGCGCCCCAAAGACACCGTATTGTTGCGTATGCGGCGAAAACAAAGGCCATTTCACCAGAGACTGCAAATACACGCAGCAGGCAAAAGAGCAAAAGGAAAGAGATGACGCCATAGGGAAAACCGAAACCGCAGAGCACGTATTCCACACGGCACCGTCACAACACTACGCTTTCCCCCAGCAAATGGCCGCTTTCCAGTCCGGGCAGCCAGGGAATCCGTACCTCGCCCCAAATATTCATGCACATTGGGGAGGGTCGCCAAGCATGCAGTACCAGCAATACCAGCAGCCGATGATTGCGCATCCGATGCCGATCGGCCGTGTCTTCCTCGCCGCCTACCGAGAACGACAAGCAAAGAGCGGCGACGGCAAGGTGAGAAACTTCCAAGGAGTTGCAGATTGTACACACTGTAGCACCCGCGAATGTGATGCCATCCAACGGGCACATATACGCCATTATTGGAGGTTCCAATATAGAGCACGACAGCAAGAGAACGCGAAGAGAATATCAGAGGCGCGTGATGGCGGTATCATCAGCCGCTCCGGCGACTCGGGCCGCGTGGAAGCTTCAGCCCATCACCTTCACTGAAGAAGATAATCAGATCCGGGATTACCCGCACTACGACGCTTTCGTGGCAACCGCTTTCGTAGGCGGGTACACTTTACACAACATCCTGATTGACAACGGGAGTTCGGCGGACATCTTGTTCACCAAAGCGTACGACAGCATGAAACTTGATAGGCGATCGCTCGATCAGGCGGGCAATGCCCTATTCGGTTTTGGTGGAAAGAAAATAGATGCACTTGGGAAGAAGACACTCACTGTAGCGTTTAGCGAAGGAGAGAAAGTGCGGGCGGAAGAGATATCGTTCGATGTGGTACAAATGGAATATCCATATACAGCAATCTTCGGAAGAGGAATCATAAACAAGTTTGACATCATAATCAAGCAGAGCTACCTCTGCATGAAGCTGCCTTCCCCTTTCGGGGTAATCACGGTGCATGGCGATCAAATCGCAGCCAGAAAGATAGATGGCAAACCAATACCGGGTTACAGCATGGTGCATGAGGTAAAAAAGCCTGCAAGGAAAGAGGATGGTAATGAAGCCCCAGAGCGGAAAGAGCGGAGAGCAGAGCCAGACGAGGGCACGAGAAGAGTGCCTTTATCGGCAAATCGCCCGGATCAGTGCATACATATCGGGGCAAGTCGCCGGAACAGACGCTTCGGAGCCGCTAGCATTTCCGGGCCGAGAATAAGGACGTATTCGCGTGGACCACTAAAGACCTCAAGGGGGTTGACGGGGAATTGGCACAAAGACGTCGGCAAAAAAAGCAAAGCCAAGGAAGCAAAAGTTGAGGAAGATGTCATCCGAAAGAGCACACGCGGCGGCCCTTGAAGTGCAAAGGCTTTTGGACGCATATGTGATCGAGGCCGGTGCAAAGATCCGGAATGGCTAGCCAATGTGGTAATGGTCAAGAAGAAAGCGGCAAATGGCGCATGTGCGTGGATTTCACGAGATCTAAACAAACATTGTCCTAAAGACCCATACCCACTACCACGGATCGACAAGCCGGTCGATATCGCGTCAGTTTGAAATGTTAAGTTTACTCGGATTGCTTCTCGTGGTACCATCGATATGGTGAAGGAAGAGGATCAAGAGAAAACAAGTTTCATCACTCCCGTGGGACCTTTTGCTACAAGCGCATGCCCGAGGGACTGCGCAATGCTGGCCCTACTTTCTCCCGAATGACAAGACGAGGTCTTTAGGGAGCGTAAAAAGAGGAAAAACCGGGTCGCATACGTGGACGATATAGTGGTAAAAAGCGATAAAAGGAGCACACACATCGAGGATCTAAAGGAAACTTTTGTGAACCTTCGCGCAAGCGGACTGAAGCTAAACCCGGAAAAATGCATTTTCGGGGTTAGCAAGGGCAAGATGTTGGGATGTCTGGTGTCCGCCAGAGGCATAGAAGCTAACCCAGACAAGATTGCCGCTATTGTAAATATAAGACCGCCCGAGACCAAGAAGCAGGTTCAGAAGCTCACTGGCAGGATCGCCGCTCTAGGAAAGTTCATATCCAGAAGCGCGGAACGGGGACTTCCATTTTTCCGCATCCTAAAAAATTCAGAAGGTTTCGGATGGGGCCCGGATCAGCAGCAAGCATTCGATGACCTAAAAGCTTACCTGTCAAAGGCCACAACATTATCAAGCCCATCACCAGATGCGGTCTTGCTATTGTATGTAGCAGCATCCCACGCCGCGGTGAGCGCGGTCCTGGTGGAGGAAAAAGAGAATGAGGGGAAGTTACAGCAGTTCCCAATCTACTTTGTGTCAGAAGCGTTGACATCAGCGAAGGCAAACTATTCCGAGCTGGAGAAAATTGCGTATGCGGTGGTCATGGCGTCGCAGAAGCTCAAGCACTATTTTCAGGCTCACCTCATTCGGGTCTTGTCTGCTCAGCCCCTAGATGCCCTGTTCAGAAACGCAGAGGCGGTGGGGCGGATAGGCAAGTGGGCGGCTGAGCTGAATGAATATGTCATTGACTTTGAGCACAGATCGGCCATCAAATCGCAGGTCATTGCGGACTTCATCGCAGATTGGACCCCTTGTGGGGATAACACTACTCTCAGCTTCGAGGAACCAGAATGGACAGTGCACACGGATGGAGCGTGGTGCTGTTTGGAGTGTGCATATCTCGCGGTATTGACACCTCCAAGCCCAAACCCGCGATATGCCGCGAGATTACAGTATCGCACCACCAACAACACAGCCGAATACGAGGCAGTCCTGCTGGGCCTCAGAAAACTCCGGGCGCTAGGAGTCCACAGATGCGTCATTAAATCTGATTCGCAAGTAATTGTGGGCCACATCAGGAAGGAATACATAGCAAAGGAACCGGCTCTGGCAAGGTATCTGGAAGCCGTTCGTCGAATGGAGAAATATTTCCTTGGTTTCACTTTGCAATACATCCCAAGGGCGGATAACGCAGAGGCGAATGCGCTAGCAAAAGCTGCAGCCCAAAACACCCCCTTGCCCGCCGATGTTTTCTACCAAGTCTTGACAGCCGCAGCGGTGCAGATGGAGGAGGAACGACCAGCAGTAATTCACGCTATCGCGAGTGACGACTGGAGAGCGCCGATATGGGCATTCATTTCTGGAACTTATGAGCCCGGAGACAGGAAACAGCAACAAAGGATGGAGTCCAGAACCAAGCAATACTCCATAATCGGAGAGAATCTATATAAGGAGGGTGTCGTAGCGCCACTGCTGAAGTGCATCAGCCGGAACGAGGGGGTCCAGCTTTTGCACGATATACATTCGGGCACCTGCGGGGCCCACAGAGGTCCGCACGAAATCGCTCACAGAGCAATGAGACAAGGCTTTTACTGGCCAACCGCTATCGAGGACGCCAAGCGACTGGTGAAATCATGCCAGGCTTGCCAGAAGTTTGCAAAACACCAGAGGGCCCCAGCGAATTTAACCTCCCCGATATGTCCAACTTGGCCGCTTCCGCCGGCGCCCGGAAATCTGAAATTCACTGCCGTGGCACTTGAATACTTCACCAAATGGGTTGAAGCTAAGGCGTTGGCGACAATATCATCTCGGCACCTTAGTCAACTTTGTGTGGCAGAGAATCATCTGCAAATTCGGGGTCCCATCCCGCATAACAGTGGACAACGGAAAGCGTTTGATTACTCCAAGTTCGAACTTTCGTGAAGACCCGGGGATCAAACCGATGTTCGCCCGCAAATCACCCAGAATCGAATGGCGCAGTTGGAACGGGTCAATGGTGACATATTCACCACCATATCAAAGACCCTCGAAAACACCGAGAAGAAAGGTAGGTGGGCTCAGGAGTTAACAGCTACGGTTTGGGGCACAATATATCTAAGTCGCGCGCAACCGGTTTCACGCCTTTCAGACTTCTCTTCGGGGAAGAAGCCATTACCCCAGAAGAGGTTCGGCTAGGATCTTTTCGAACTGAGATCATGGCCACTACCCCAGAGCAACGATACACTCAGCTCGAAACGGCTGACTCGCTAAGGCTACAGGCGGCGGAAAACCTCGACAGATACCATCAGGAAACAAAGACTTGGAGAGATAAAAAAGTGCTGAGGCAGGTCATCAACCCAGGAGATATGGTCCTTATTCGGCAACCCGACAAGCAGGGCAAATTGCAATCGCCGTGGTACGGGCCATACATCGTCGCGAGAATGGTAAAAGAAGGAGTATACACGCTGGTGAAGGAGGACGGCACAGAGTCCAGCCATACCTGGAACGCCGACAATCTACGCCGTTTCTACCCATGAAATTGCCCCACAGGGGTTGTAATTTACTTTTCTTAATTCTCAGAAGCACAATTCGGGGGGCGCGCTCTTTTTCCTCACAGGGGAAGCCTTTTCGGAGGTGTGAGGTTTTTTAATGAGGCGTCCCTATGTACCCCCATTTAATACTTTTCAATTCACGTTTCCCCTAAAGTGTGGATGCGTAACGTTTTCTCCGATCCGAAAAGACAAGGCCATACGTGTCACCGATCCTATTCGGAGAAGTTTTGTCGTTGCAAGCAACCAAAAGCCAAAAACGGCTAGTAAACTCAAGCAAAACGTCGAAGCATCGCGAATGCGACAAACAACCCAAATGCGCGAAACAAAACGCTGCAGCGAACTCGGCAAAAATGCCGAAGTATCGCGAAATTGGCAAGAAGCTGAATGAATGCAAACAGCGCACCAAACAACCCAAATGCGCGAAACAACACGCTGCAGGCGAAATCGGCAAAAACGCTGAAGTATCACGAAATTGGCAAGAAGCCGAATGAGTGCAAACAACGCCTCAGTGAAAGGAGCCTAGGGGACAAAGACCCGAAAGTAACGATAACGCAAATGTTACAATCAAGCAATTCTCATCCGCAAGGTCAAGCTTCTTATTCATCATATTCTGGCGGTATAATTACACCAAAGGTACTTGTGGTGCTTAATATCACAATCAATAATGACACACCCTCTATATCGAGCAATGCCTCGAGAATATGCGCGACTAGGGCCCCTCGGACTCCCGAAAGGAGCGCTGTACTGCACCATTATCGAACGTTCTCCACCCGAATACGGCATACACAGCAGGCTAAAGGTCCGAAAGTGTACACCCAAAGCCGTCAGTGAGGGCTGGTAGCGAATGCGTCATTTGGTCTGACGACACCACAAATCCCAAAACCTCCCATTCCAGCAAGACATTAGCAGGATGTGCGGGTGGTAAAACAAAAATCGAGGCCTTTACAGCCATGATAGAAGCAGGGTAAGCTTGGACCAGATTATATAATCTAGCCACTCAGCCTTTAAGACGGGCAAAAATTATGACTCACCTAACAAATGTACGGCGGAGTTATAACATAAAAAGGTGTTTCAAGGCACTATGATCCAAATAGCATTATATATGCACAACATCCCCCATTACGCAAAGCCATGTCGGTCAAAACAAAATCATCCTACTTCAAAACTAAGGTTAGTAGAAATGAGAGGAGTCAGGACAGGAGCCAGCACTCGTCCTCCCGTTTCGGTTGTGAGCGCTGGGCAAATAGGCACAGCCAGGTTCAACTCGGGAGGAGTCAGGAGGAGAGTCAGTACTAGTCCTCCCGTTTCAGTTGTGAGCAGGGAGCAGATAGGCGCGTTCGGGGTCAAATCGATTACCTAGGCAAAAACAGCAAGCGCGCAATAGCAGAGATGCGCAGAATCGCGCGCCACCCTATTCCCAAGAGTGACTGGAAGCTCCAGCTCCTGCACGGCGACTAGTCCGTATTCGGGAATCCAGCCCACAGAAAGCGTGGGGCAAGCATAAGGGATGGGAGCCAGTCAACGAATGAGGACTAGCGCTCTACCCGCCCACAGACGAGAGAGGGCACAGGCGTGCACATTCGGGCGTTGGAAGCCGGCTCCTACCGCTTCGAGTTAGGACTCATCCAATTTCCGCCAATGAGGCCATACAGAGTTCCATTCAGTGGCTGTGCAGAACGCATATACACTTTGTAACAACCACGACAAACGCTAAGTGAAAACAAACGCTGGAGGGCTTAACTCAAAAATTCGCGAATGCGCCCTCCACCGCTCAAATTTGGGGGGGGGGGCGCTCTAAGACTCCATGCAACGCCGAGGGCTTAACTCAAAAATTCGCGAATGCGCTCCACCGCTCAAATTCGGGGCGGCGCTCTAAGACTCCATGCAACGCCGGAGGGCTTAACTCAAAAATTCACGAATGCGCCTCCACCGCTCAAATTGGGGGCAGCGCTCTAAGACTCCATGCAACACCGGAGGGCTTAACTCGTGGCCTCGCGAATGCGCTCCACCGCTCAAATTCGGGGGCGGCGCTCTAAGACTCCATGCAACGCCGGAGGGCTTAACTCAAAAATTCGCGAATGCGCCCTCCACCGCTCAAATTCGGGTGGGGCGCTCTAAGACTCCATGCAACGCCGGAGGGCTTAACTCAAAAATTCGCGAATGCGCCTCCACCGCTCAAATTCGGGGGCAGCGCTCTAAGACTCCATGCAACGCCGGAGGGCTTAACTCAAAAATTCGCGAATGCGCCTCCACCGCTCAAACCGGGGAGGGGGGCGGCGCCTAAGACTCCATGCAACGCCGAGGGCTTAACTCAAAAATTCGCGAATGCGCCCTCCACCGCTCAAATTCGGGGGGGGGCCATAAGACTCCATGCAACGCCGGGAGGGCTTAACTCAAAATTCGCGAATGCCCCCTCAATCGCTCAAATTCCGGGGGCGCCCTAAGTCTCCACACAACGCCGGGCGGCTTAATGAGGAATTTTCCCGAATGCGCCGCCACCGCTTGAGCTAAGGGGGGACGCGGCGTTTCACACAATGGTGGTGCGCTCAACAAAATCATTCTAGGCCGCATTCGCGGATCCGGCATTTCAAGTATCCGAAACCAGGCAAGCCGCCGAATGCGACGCTGGATCGAAAGCGATAACACAATCGCGCAGGAAAACAATTAGACAGTTATACTACGAACGCAGTCGATTCCGGTGCCGCAAAATATGTTCAAGCAGTTCTAGGGTTCCCCGAACCCTGGCCACGCAGGGCCACAAACACGGCCACGCAGGGCCAAACACGACAAAACAAAGTTTCTACAAGGGATACATCAAGAGTTAGCCGCAGTTTCAGCTGTGGGAGACCGAGGACCAGGCGCGCCAGCTTCGGTGGATGCCGCCGCGGAGGGGTTCATGGCACCGATTGAGCGTCCGGCGCGGCACCTTCGGGCGCAAGGGCCATCTCCGGAGACCGCAACGCGCTGGAAGACGGCGTGTCGCCCGCCGCGGCCGCTTCGCGCTCGTCCCTGCCCCGAATGTAGGCCACGACCCGGTCACGGATAATGGCCTCTTCCGCCTCATCCCCCTAAAAGAAAGAAGCACGAAATTGGTCAAGTTAGCTAAAAGATTTCTAACCAAACCCATCGAAAGCGACAAGTGCCATTCGGCAGTTTTTACCTCCGCCACGCTTAGTGCCGCTCGCAGCAGACTGAGATTGCGACCGCCGCGTTCCGTGGCCACCGAAGAACTTCACGGCGGCCAGTGCGCCCACATCCGGAACCCGAAGCGGTCCACGTCATCGGAGCCGGAAGTGCGGCCGCATGTGGACAGCCCGCGTCCCCCCGCCTTGCACAAGCGCACGGCGGTTTCAAGGGCGGCCTGGGCGTCCCGAGCTCCATCTCGCCCTCCAAGGTGGCGAGCCCGGTCCGGAGGAACCTGGCGAAGTCGAACACCGAGGTATCCTCCCCGATAGCGGGCACCACCACCTCTTCGCCAACCCCAGCCACCAGGCGCGCGAAGATGGTAGCGGCCTGGTTAAGTTCGTCGAGCTGTTGGCGACGGGCGGACCGCTGCAGCTGGTTCTGGGTGTTCCTTTCGGTCCTGGCCGTCCGGGCGTCCGCTTCGGCCTCCTCACGCGCCGCTTTCTCCCTGTTCAGCTCGGTGCACGCTTGCGCCACCTCCTCCTTCAGCCTCCGCACCTCGGCCTCGCTTTCGGTGAGTTTAGACTCAACGAAAGCGACCGCGGCGCAATCCTGCTTGGCGAGCACAGCACTTATAACAGTTTGCTGCGCGAAGAAAAAAAAAAGTGAGAATGTAAATTACCCGAATAAGAAAAGACTTCGGTTATTCGGGGTCGACAACTTACAGAAATCGCATGAAAGTTGATAGCCGAGAGGAGCTCCAGGCGATCCACCTTGGCCAGATCCCTTTCGGTGGTGGTAGCACTAAAGGAGGTGCTGCACTGGTCCGCGAAAGCGACACCCGCCGCGCCCGGCAGCACGCCGCTTGCGCGGCAGTCCACCCCCGCGATTAGGCGAGCGTCCGAAGCCGCCCCTAGAGCACGAGCAAGTTGGTAAGTCCGTTCACGGTCTGGGCTCGTGTCTTCGGGAGATGAGCACCCCGAATACACGCGCATGTGGTCGCACTCGTCTGGGGCTCGCTCTACGGAGAGCCTGCCATGTCCAAATAGAGCACACGCTGCGGTTTCGGGGGGTCATGCGACTGAGCTCGCGGTGGAATCGGGACTTACCAGGTCTCCTCGCCGGATTCGGGGCCTGGTCCGAAGCAGACCGGGATGCTTCTGCAGAAGCAGGCGGCGGCATGGGAGCAGGCGCGGTAGCGGCTACTGGCGCACCCGCGGCCTTGGGCCTTTTCGTCATTGCGAAGGAACCCCCGGATGCGTCTGCCGGCCTCTTTAAGCTGACGCCCAGGGAGCTCAGCGTCGGGTGCGCTTTCGGAGGCAGGCGGCACGGGTCAGAAAGTTTCTTCTGTGCTCCAGCCATTGAGCTAGAACCACCGATATCGTCCTGCAAGACATAAGGACGAAACCATCAGATTGGTTTTCGTCGCCCGAAGTATGAATAAAACAGCTATGCCCTAATGCGCAAAGCACCTCTCGCTCTACCATTTCGGCAGGCAGCGGTTCCGGGACCCCGAGGAAATCCAATGAGAACTTAGCGCTGCGTTTTAGCGGCTTAGTCCATAATCGTCCAGCCATTTCGCGGCATACCTGAACATCGCGGGCCTCTGGTTCCGGGCGCTCCCGGCTTTGCTGCGCGCGCTTCCTCTTCACGGCCGCAGCCGTTGTAGTGGTCCGAATTGGCGCGGAAGGAGGAGCGCGCCGAATAGGGGCCGGCCTGGGGACACCCGAAACTGAGCCGCTCGGCGCGCTGGCCTCCGGCTCGTCCGCGCTATCACCGGCCTTGGCCTTGGACGCTCTAGGAGCCGGTGGGGGTCTCTCCGAATAGTGGATACCCATACAATCCAAGGCACGGTTTTTCCTGGGGGAGTCGCCAAGTTGGAGCATCTTTCTTGTGCTCCCTTTCTCCGTATGGCCCGCACAATCGGGCTGCCTTTTCTCCAAATAAGCCTAAGCACGCAATGGGCCGATTCGAAATGATCAGGGCGCTCCAGAAGGTAGTCGGGACCACGATAGCCATCAATATCCCGAATGGGCTCGAACTTCACCAAATCGCATAAGGGCCACTCGTCCATGGCAATCATCTCCTCCGCCAGGTCTCGGCTGATCTGCCGGCTGGCGGTCAAAGCATACGCTTCCGCGGCGGCGTGGTCAGCTGGACCAAAATCGTCATGAGGTGGATGTTTCTCTCCAATCATCACTGTCATCAAGGACACCAGGGGGTTTGCCCGACGGCGCCTAACCTTTTGAGCAGCTTCCACCTCTTCGTCCGAGGCAACGCGAATGTAAAACCAGTACTTGTTCCAGTCCTCCCATTTTTCTTTGAAGGTGGGCACTAGACAGTTCCGCTCTTGCCCGGGAGCCGGCACGAAGTTGTAGGACCCATATTCGGCGCGAATATTGGGTCGCCCATCAACCTTCCCCACCTTCGAGTGGAAGTGGGTGCAATGGTACTTCACGAAATGAGCAACACTCGGCTCGTGACCCATCATCTTCATGGCCATGGCGTATATGCTGAGCCAGCGATCGCATTCGGGGTTAGGTGGTGGATCTGCAGGCGGAATTTTTGCAGAACGGCTCCAAAAAACGGAACCAAGGGAAACCTTAACCCGGCGATGAAGAAGTCGCGGAACAGAACAGCCTCATTCGGTCTCGGTTTCGGGGTGACCTCGTGCCCCGGAGCCCGGCTCCTTTCGCGCTCAAATGCGCTCAGTAGGCCGCTGCGTTGGTACGAGTTGAGCCGCTCCTCGTCAACCTTAGATCGGCATATGATGCCGGTGTGACCCTCGATTCTGACGTGACGGTTTCGGTGGATCAGGCCAGATTCGATGCCTTCACCCCCATCCGGTCCAGCGGATGCTGCGCTCCCTTCTGCCCCATCGTATTCCGCAGATTCGGCGTATTCTTCACCCGCCACCCCAGCGCTCCCTTGGCCGCTAGCAGTTCCTTCAGCAGACAAATCGACCGCGGGCGCCGCTATCGCGGGCGCTACAGCGCGAATTGGTTCAACTATTTCTGGCTCCCCCAAACTGGCTCCAGAATCATGTGACATATTCTCTGATCCGGATTGGCTTAGCTGTGCTGCCAATTCGGCGCAAAAAGCGGAAAGCCCGGATGCGGAGTCGTGGGCCGTTCTGGCTGAATCCCCAGACGAGGAGCTTTCGGACATAGGCGATCGCTCCAAAAGGGTGCCCTGGCTTCCGAGCTATGAAGAAAAACGAAATCGTGTTCAATAGGGCCAATAGTGGCATTCGTACCTTACCTAGACCCACCTCACCCAGCCCTGAAAGCATAATAAGTACAAAAGAAACGAAAGCGCAAATGCCTTACCGAATGAGGAGGAAATTCCGGATGCGGAGACCGAAGCGGGCCCTCGAATGCGTCGAAGCGCGCGCAGGCTAAGTGCCCGCCCTCCCGCGTCTCTCGCTTTTTATAGGCGGGGACGGCCGTGGGGGAGGCGAGGCGTCGTTTCACGCGAATCGAGGCAAAAAAAAAATTAAATATTAATTATTATTATAGTTAACGTCTCCTCATCCGGGGGGCGGCGCTTACACATTCGGCGCGGTCACATTCGGCATAGCGAGATATTGCCGGCCTTGCCCGGAAGGGACCGCCCTTTCGGGCAAGACCGGAGGGCTACTGTTGGGGGCAGGGGTGGAATTGGCCACCCCATCCCCCCTAATTGTGTGCGCCTCATATGTCTGATGTGTGCAGGTACGGGCGATAGCGCAGGGAGACGCGCATCCGGCGTCAGCGCCAGGCGGAGACCCCGATAGCGCTGGAAGGCGCGCATCCGGCGTCAGCGCCAGGCGGAAGCCCCGATAGCGCGAGAAGGCGCGCATCCGGCGTCAGCGCCAGGCGGAAACCCCGATAGCGCGGGAAGGCGCGCATTCGGTTTGGGGCTGGACGCATTCGGTGGCTGGCTAGGAAGGAGAGCCCGGATGTGCCCCGGTCGGTGGTTAGCCGACAAATGTGGGCCCTCGGGCTATTTACTTGTTTGCCCCGTGTCGGCCGCTCCTGTACGTTGAAATTAGGGTTGCCGGGGGCATTCTTGTACAAAATGCAATACGGCTTCTTATAAATAGACCCCTCGGGGGACGTTGTAAAGGACTTCTGGCCTCCGTGCGTTTTAGCCGGAGCACAGGGAATATAAGGTTCGTGTTGTTTGTTACATTTTGTAGTTCTACATTTCCGCTATCTCCTGTTTGGGTCCTTCAGGGGGTGCAACCCCGAAGGGCCGAAACAACAGAGATGCATCGACATGCGTATCTTCCAGTAGGCATAGTTTGTGCCACCGAAATGCGGTGGCTTGCCTAGCCCGCGAGTCTTCATAATGTCGCCTTCGGGGATCACGGACCGATTAAGGTGGAGTGAATCTTAACTGGCTCTGATACCAATTGAAGGACCAGAATAGCGACCAGAGGGGGGTGAATGGGAGCTTTAAAAATTCTTTTGAAATCTAGAGCCTCTGTCCCAGATCCACACCCCAAGAGCCAACACAACATGATGTAGTGATCACGATCCTGTAGGAGGGTGGATGTTCTCTATGAACACAGTGGATCACTACGGGATCGAAACAGTGCAAAAATGTGAACTCCAACTTCTATTGAAGAGAAGCAGGGTCACAATGCTCTAGAGTGCAGTCAGCGGAAAACAACCCAACACCAAAACAATCTACACGGAAACAGACAACTAATCCAACAAACAACACTCAAATTAGATCTCAAACGCCCAAAAAGGAACCTCAACCAAGAACCCCCGTAAAGTCGACTGAGCCGGTTTCAAAGCGATTGAGCTTGTTTCAAAGCGGGTGAGCCGATTTCAAAGCGGCTGAGTTGGTTTTCATGGGGCAGGGCTGATCCAAATCCCAAAAGTGACGGATCTCCGCTAAATCAATTCCAATTACAACCAAATTTTGCGTGCATGTTCCTATGACAATTGGGGAGCTATCTCTAGAGATCATCGCTCAATTCAGAGTAAAATGGGAGAAATCAAAGAAAGTCCCAAAAGTGGATCTTAAGCACACCTAAAGTAAGAAACTTGTGGATCTTTGATCTCGTGAAGAGTCAGCTCGATTCCTTTGGTAGAAACACTCCACTCACATCATTGATCAATCCAGCACAAAAATAACGAACTCAAACGGTCTCAAAATGAGGAAATCACATCGAGAACTAGAGGGAGAAAAGGAACTTGGGAAAAACTAAAAATCCATCATAGAAATCACAGACACATGATTAAGCCCAGAGGAAACAACAGACACTCGGCATTTCGCTTGCCACTAGTTCGAGTACAAATCGAAGATTTGTAGACCTCTCTCTTACCACGCAATTAGATGAAGAAAACTTTAAATGAAAAATAGGAATGCAAGAGGTGAAGAGGCAAGAGAACCCCTCATCCTTATTTATAGGGCCTATTACACATTCTCCTTTTGCCCCTAGATACATAGAGAGCCAAGCCACTTAGCCGGGGGCATAAGGGTCCAACCCAAGCTTCACTTGATCCGACGGCCACCGCGCCTACTAATCGGTAGCCTTGCTTACACACGATCTCTCCGATGCCACCACGTGCTGTCTGTCCGCATCGGGACCTCCACCCAGGTTTTGAGGCGCAAACCACAGAAACCCGCCGCCGATGATTTTAAGGAAAACCACCAAACCATCACCGATGGTTTTGAGGGCAAACCATGAAACCATCCGTGAGTAGCGTAGCCCGTACGCATCCCCTGCCGTGCACACTTTCACTCTCGATGTCCCAGTTGTCAGCCATCACAGCTAGCCGCCCGGCTTCAAGGTCCTTCGATCTAAGCCTCACGTCCGCTCTTCACCGCACTCGGTCCATCAGTATGGCACGCCCTACTTGACCTTCACCGCACTGTGGACCAACATCTCCAAGCTCGACATCTGCAAACAACACAAGGCAAGAGACACCGTTGTTTGACACGAAATAACGTGCCGTCGGTTAGCATTGGCGGTCTTTAATGACGATTTTATATCGCCAACTTGAGTTCAAAATGGGAGAATTACGTATTTTTATACCCAGATACTTTTACCACTAACCCAATTCCACATGTACTAGATGTTGTGACGCTTTACAGGAAACTATACAAAGTACAGGGAATTTCAGATGAGAATGTGCCTTTCAATTAAGCGTAAAATCAAGCATACAAGAAAAGAGCCATCTCGGGGTCAGAATGGGCCAAATCCATCTAAGGCCGAGTCGCTAGATGAAATAGGGGCCCAGACGGAAGGAGGTTGAACTAAAGCTCACATCAAATCAGCCCAACTCGACAAATCCACAGCGTGGGCCAACTCAGGAGGCCAAAAGAGGCACCTCCACCAAATTTGGGCCCAAACGGCCACAGAAGCGGGTGCGGCCGCCCCCTAAGGGGGTAGTCGCCCCCTGGTTAACTCCGTTCAGGCCCAGCTTTGGCCTCCTAGCCCTTGTCAACAACCCAACCACTAAGGCGGTGTGGATTTTCCGATTCACTGAATCTAGACGCCTGAGTAAGGTCAGTTTGAGGCATTAAGTGGAGGAATATTCCAAGAATCATTCCCTCTCCTCCACCTATAAATAGATGGCGTCTCCCCCTCTCAACAAATACCACACATGGAGTCTCTCTCTCCCTGCACTTGTATCTTTTTCCTTTTAATAGTTTTAGTAGTTGGAGCAAGGTGGAGCTCAATGTAGAGCTTGAGAAACTTGGTGATCTTTGGTATGAATAATCTTCATCCAAGTCTTCACTTTGTTCCTGTTCTTATTTATTCTATATAGCTATGCTTAGGATCTAGAGCTAAGTCTTTTGCTCATAGGACTTTGTGCTATATCATTCATACATACATATTTAGACTTAGAGCTAAATTGAGGAGGTGAGTTCTATCTTAATTTAGTCTTGGTCAATGATGGTTTACGGGATCGACGTTCGTCCAACTTTGGGCGAAAAGCGCTAGTAAGAAGACCCCTGATAGAGACAAGTGTTCCTGGCCACCGCTAGAGCTATAGCAACTAGCGTATATGTGGTGTCTAAGCTAGGAGTTACCGTCGTTTGCCTCGGACTCCACGGTTGAGGGGTAGGCGACAGGTGGTGACAACCCTGTCCGTCCCTTGTATCCCCCACGTTTAGGTTCGGCGTAGAGCTAATGGCCAGCATCGCTTGGTAGAACAGGCGCTTCCCGGTGCCCGAAGTAAGTCAACAGAGACCTTGGCTATCTTACCATAGAATCTCTGACCCTATATATCAAGCATGTATTTGTATGATCTCTGCTTTCCTAACATAGCTATGCCTGCTCCGATTTAGGCTTTCTTTATCCTTTCTTTTATCTTTATCCTTGAGGTTCGCTCGAGTGTGTATCAGTTATCAAAATACTTATCTTATTTCACCCCTATTATCGACTTTGGTCTATTATGCAACCATGTTATCTTGTCCATGTCTCTTCTAGATTCTTTTACACCATGCCTTCTGGGTGAAATGCTATAACGGTATTTCCGTGCGCTTGCGGACTCATTCTGTAAATGCTACAGAATACCAGTAGGTGTTTCTTGGTGTTGTTGCTAGGATATACCAATCCTGGTGATAGCGTTAAGAAACGCCAACAATTAGTAGAAACACAACACACTCACACATTGTGTTGGTTGTTGACAATCACTCAGCACAAAAACTGCTCCACAGTGGCTATGGAAAAGCCATGTGTCAAGTGCTTCATGTTGTTGCCATGAAAGAAGCATCCAGTCTTCAATGGTGGCCGGTGTCCAACATTTTTAGTACCTTCGTTAGGTTTGACAAACATGTTTGGCGCTTTGTCTTGACGTTGGTGATCTTATTCTATGGAATTGACATCATGGTAGAAGTCGAGGTCGCGTAGGACTACTCGAGCTCTTTGTTGGGAATGTATTTTCTTCAGTTAATTTCTTTCTTTACTTTTTGATGATATAATAGTTTGGCCTGATTTTACTCATGGGTAGATGAAGCCGGATAGTTTCTATTCTTTATCTAAAAAAAGTAGGTAAATGCAATGTTTTTTTTTTGTAAAAGTATAAATTTTGAAAATAACTTTAGCAATTTGACTCAAATTTATACATGTGCATTCATGATTTCATAGTATATATATTTCTGTATTAGCAAGAGTTGACGGACAGAAAACATATGTGATAGATATTGTTGTGGCCTATACCCAAAATCTGAACAAATATTCATGATCAACGTTTTCTGGATCCAGTTTGTCATATACTTGATACATATTTATTCGTATGTTATTGAAACATATCTTCGCATTTGTATTCATATCTAATTTTAAAGAAAAATACAAAAATAACTAATATTCACTCCCACTGTACTAGTCTACCACATCCACATGGAACACGAGGTGGCTTGCAACATGGTGTGTCTCATAGGTAAGGGACATGGTGACTGATAATAGGTGAGAATTGATAAGCAATTGGTGACTACCGTTTCAATTTAGTGGCGTCATATGGATCTGGAGTGATGAGCAAGTAAGGATTGCAGTTGTTTGTATTCAATCGAGATGGGCCAGGGCTGACTAGATAGTGAAAATGACAGAGCAAAGAAAGTGAAAATGACTGCCATTATTTGCATTAGAAAAATGGTGCGCGTGTTTGGCGTGTAAATTACTAACAAACTGCATGATGGCACCGCATAGGCAGATGAGAAATCAACCAAGTCCATGTCTTTGTGATATACTCTGAGCTGGTTAACTCAACTATTTATTTTACAATGGTTGAAAAAGCATCTAGATGCCTTTCAATTCCTCTCAATGCCTCCTCAAAATTATTATTTTTGTTAATTAATTTACTTAAGGGCAGTATGGTCTTTTCGCAAAGCAAGTAAACACCACAACCCAGCCCACCTCCTGGCCCGCCCAAGTGCCCTCGCACGATCGATGCCGCAGCCGCGCACGATAGATGCCGCAGCCGCCGACGCTCCTGCCTTCTCCCTCGCCGCCGACGCTCCTGCCTTCTCCCTCGCCAGACGCCGCTGCCACTGCCGCAGCCCTCGCACGGAGTGCTCTCATGAGGTTCGCACCAAATACACATACATCGCGTATAGCGGTTTACATATATGCACGGCGCGTATACACCTGCCCAGCATGACGGTGCACGATTAATTATGTACGTGCTTAGCTAACGGTCCTTGGCCAGGTCCAAAACCAGGATTGAAACCCGGATTGAAACCTGGGTTGAACTCGTCGCCGCCTCCTTCCCCTCCTTGCGTCCCAAAACCCCCACCGTGACCGCCCCCTTGCGCCGCCATCTTGCCCTGTCGCACCACTTCGACGAAGGTACGCCGAGATTCTGGTGGCGGCTGGAGGGATAGGGATTGGGTTTTTGGTCTTCGGGTGCCAGTCCGGGTGAATAGCGCTCGTAGCCCCTTGGTGGGCCGAAACACCAGGCCAGAGCTCAATTGGACTCGGTCAAGGTCCAGAGTACGTGAGATACCCCGATCCACTTTGTTCTCCACCGTACATGTATCGATGCTAGACCGTAACATACGGAGAGGAGGAAAAGAAGGATTGGTCTCTCGTAACTCCGGTGCAACTGAAAACTGTGTACCATCCGAAACTTTTGCCGATTCAAAAAAATTTGAACTTCTGGAGAAATTTGAACCTCTAGCAGTCCTTGACGAAGAACACCTCGCCGGCGACCTGGGAGAGCGCCCATGACTGGACGATTCCTGGAACGCCACGGCTAAGTATTCCCCCAAGGTCCGAGGAGGAGTAACCCTAGGAGATGGTAAGGGACCTTCCCAAGGTGGTCCCACCAATCGCCGCTTAACCATGGCAGAAACAATGGCTTTGGGAAGAACCTTGTCTGCCGAGTTTGGAGAATTACCTGATGCTAGAGCACGCTCTGCTCTGACCAGTTGATCCATGGTGAAGCCAGCTTCCATAGCTTCTTGGATGAACTCCGGAGTAGTGGGCGACGATGACGAAGCCTTGGTGCAAGCTTCAAGATCCTCCGTATCAGACTCTTGAACATCCCCGCCAGCCCAGAACTTGGACTGAATCGGGCCGAGCTGTGTTGTCTGAACGATGTGTGTTGGTTTTGGGCGATCACACATCGTCACCACCGCCGCCACCATCTCCTGCAATTCTTCCCTACCACGCTCAGCCCTTCTCCTGAGATCGGCCTCAGCATCTTCATCTTCCAAAACAGAGGGAGAGAACAAAGCACGTCGAGTGTTAGGTGCAAGCGTGAGCCGTCGACCGCATCGGCCAGACCTAGCTCCAACCCTTACACCTCCCCTCCAGAAGTTCAAATTTTTTTGAATCGGCAAAAGTTTCGGATGGTACACAGTTTTCAGTTGCACCGGAGTTACGAGAGACCAATCCTTCTTTTCCTCCTCTCCGTATGTTACGGTCTAGCATCGATACATGTACGGTGGAGAACAAAGTGGATCGGGGTATCTCACGTACTCTGACCTTGACCGAGTCCAATTGAGCTCTGGCCTGGTGTTTCGCCCACCAAGGGGCTACGAGCGCTATTCACCCGGATGGCACCCGAAGACCAAAACCCAATCCCTATCCCTCCAGCCGCCACCAGAATCTCGGCGTACCTTCGTCGAAGTGGTGCGACAGGGCAAGATGGCGGCGCAAGGGGGCGGTCACGGTGGGGGTTTTGGGACGCAAGGAGGGGAAGGAGGCGGCGACGAGTTCAACCCAGGTTTCAATCCGGGTTTCAATCCTGGTTTTGGACCTGGCCAAGGACGTGGCGGCTTTGGGGGGTACCACCGTGGAAGAGGGCGCGGTTACGGTCAAGGAGGCCGTGGGTATGGCGGCTATGGCTACGATGGCTACAACCAAGGTGGCTATAATGGAGGTTACGGCAATCACGGGGGCTACAACAACAATCACTACAACCATGGCTATGGTTTCAATCCGGGGCGAGGCAGGCGCCCTAACGGTGGACGTTTCGGTGGCCGAGGTCGTGGTGGGGGATATGGAGGGCAGCGCTTCGCGAACGCGCCTCCCCATCCTACCACGGCCAACGCCGCCCCGGCCATGGCGGCATCAAGTGGCGTGGTCCCTGGGGCCGCTGCCCTCCAAGGTGGAGGCATGGCAGCACCGGTGGCCAACGCCGTCCCGGCCGTGGCGGCATCAAGTGGCGCGGCCTTTGGGGCCGCCGCTGTCCAAGGTGGAGGCATGGCGGTACCGGTGTCTCAGCAACAACCTGCTGGAGCAGGTGTGGCGGCACCGGCGGCACCGGCTGTTCAGCAACAATCTGCTGGTGCGGGTGTGGCGGCAACAGGAGCTCAAATCTCGCAGTCCAGCAGATCGCGCAGCCTTCGGGGACCACCCGTGGCCCAACAGCTGCGATGGTGACCGAGGTGGCACGAGGAGATGCTGCTGCAACGTCAACGGCCATGGTCATTGACTCCGAGGCGCACATCCCCAACAAGGCTGAACCAGTGTTTCCTGTTCAGGGAGGTAAAAACTTAGATATCCCAGAATCGTCTGCAAGATTGGCCCAAAAAAAGAAAGCTCCATATTGTTATCGTTGTCATACCAAAGGCCATGCAATTCATGATTGTACTGTTGTTCTGTGCTGTGAAATTTGCTATGGTGATCATGCAAAGAAATCTTGCCCCAATTATAAAAAAATGTCTACAAGTGCTATTCCTTATGGCTATGCAGTTGAGGGCCTAGGCTTTTATTACATTCCAGTGTCTGAAAATCTGAAAGTTAATGCACGGGAAACAAAAGCTTTGGTTCGTGTTCTTGAAGGTTCCTTTACCGTTGATCAAATGACAAGTGAACCGGAAAGGCTTCGACCGCAGAAAAATCATAATTGGGAAATCGAGAGAACTGGCACGATGCTTTTATTATTAATTTCCCATCAGCTGACTTACTGGATAATGTGGTAAACTGGGGCCCAATGATTGCTCAGAATGTACAAGGCAGATTTAAGTTTGAAAAAGGCACTGATAGTGAGGTTTATAAGAGGGAAATAAACAAAGTGTGGGTGCAGTTTAGGGGACTACCTAGAGAGTTCAAAGAGTTCCAAATTATTTGGGCTGTTGGAACTATCCTGGGTGTGCCTAGAGCTGTGGATACTTTGTTTACTAAAAGTACTGGAAGGGCAAGAATGAAAGTAGCAGTGCTAGACCCAACACTTGTCCCAGGTTTTGTGGATGTGGTTATTGGGGACTATGTGTACGAGCTACAGTTTGCTGTGGAAAGTGGAGACTCTGATGGAGAGCCTCAGATCATTGATATGGATGCTCCGAAGGAAGATGATCCAAAAGGTGCGGATCCTAATGGGGGTGCACCAAAAGAGGATAACAATATTGGGAACAAATCAGAGGAGAAGATGGATGTTGATGGGAAGCTAGGGGATACTCATGCGCCAGCTAATGGGAAGGAAACTCCTCCTACGGCGGGGCAGCAGCTTGGTGCACCTGTGGAGGCGGCACTGCTGAAGGGTATTCCCGCACAGAGCAAGCCTGCAGCTGAGAAACCAATGGCTGTTCTCACAAATTCAGCAGGGAGTTGGAAAGCATCTCTCTTGACTTCGCAGTCTGATTCTGGGATATCTAAGAACACTGGAACAGATTCACAGGTGAGATCTAGCAAGAGAGCTGCCGCTATGGTGGATCAGGACTCCACTGAAAAAGCTGCAAGGCTCAAAGCAAAGAAGAACTTAGAAACTCCAAAAGACAAAGGTAATTCACAACTCCCCTCCTCTTTTATTTCACAAGATGTTTCGGCTATAGTTAATTCAACAAAGTCGTTAGGTGTGGTTTTAGGAAGTAATGAGGTAGAGGTGTTACATTCGGTTAAACTTTTAAAAGACCTAGAGTTTGAAAGATTAGTGCAAAGGAATTCAACAAGGGATGATAATTTTGTGTTAGTGGAGGATGCCTCGACGTTTGTTCTAATGATGATAATATAGATTTTGAGTCTTTGAATATGATCTCGTTCGTACATTGCGAAGGGCTTGGTGATGGGGCCGTGATCCTTTGATTTTACGCACCGTATTTTAAAAGTCAAAGGCCCACGAAATATAAGAAAAATAAAAACAAAGAAAATACAAGATGAAAGGAATTTTTTGGAACCGTAATGGTTTTGCGCATTGTAAAAAATTTAGATTTTTGTCGGACCTAACAAAGGAAAAAGCCTGGATTTCATTGCCTTATCGTAAACCGGTAGATCCGATTTTCCTCGAATACTCTTAACACCATCTCGTCGGTAGAGATTTTATCTCGCACCGTATGGCGCAAAAGGGAGATCTCGTGGCATGTTACTAGGCATCCATTTGTTAGTTTTCGACATTGGGCAAATTGAGGAAGGGGAATTCTTTATTAGATTTATGTTGCGACATAAGGAACTTGACTTCAAGTTTAATTTGTTCTCGCTTATGGGCCGGCGGGGCCTCGACCGTAAATCTAACTTCTTATCCGAGTTGGTTAGAGTATGTTCAAAGGAAACCATACCTATGATAATAGGTGGGGACTTTAACATTATTCGTAGTCCGGATGAGAAAAACAATGCCAATTATAGTGACCGGTGGCCTTTTTGTTTAATGCAGTAATTGATACTTTAAACCCGAGAGAAATAGATTTATCGGGAAGGAAATTCACCGGGCTAATAATATGCCAAGACAAACATTTGAGAAATTGGATAGGGTGTTGGTGTGTACAGATTTTGAATCAAAATACACTCACACAACCGTCCATGCACTAACTAGGGAAATTTCTGATCACACTCCGTTGCTATTCTCAACAAATGAACCATCAACTACTTATCAGCCGCAATTCAAGTTCGAACTAGGCTGGTTGTTACGCGATGGATTTTGCGAGATGGTCTCGGAGATATGGCAGAATACTGAGGTTAGTGGCTCATCAATTGAAAGATGGCAGGCTAAAATTAGAAGGCTTAGGCAGTACCTACGGGGATGGGCGAAACATGTGAGTGGTGTGTATAAAAAGGAGAAGGCGACTTTGCTAAACAAATTAGATGAGTTAGATAAAAAAGCTGAGTTAACTGGTTTGAGTGAGGCAGAGCGAGACTTCAAACATGTGTTGAATGAAAGGCTAGCTGAGCTGCTTAGAGAAGAAGAGATTAAATGGTACCAAAGAGCGAAAGTGAAACACCTTCTGGAAGGTGATGCGAACACAAAGTATTATCACTTGTTAGCAAATGGTAGACATAGAAAATCTCGAATCTTTCAACTTGAGGATGGTGGTAGTATTATTACTGGTGATGCTCAACTTAAAGATCATATCACTAGTTATTACAAGAACCTATTCGGCCCGTCTGAGGAGTCTCTAATTTCATTAGATGAATCCCAGAGGGCGGATATTCCTCAAGTCTCGGATTTAGAAAATGAGTTCTTGACTGAGCCTTTTTCTGAAGATGAAGTAAGGACTGCAATCTTCCAGATGGAACACAACAAAGCGGCAGGGCCCGATGGCTTTCCACCAGAGTTTTACCAAGTTTTCTGGGGTTTAATTAAGGACGATTTGATGAAACCGTTTGCTGATTTTCATCGGGAACATTACCATTACATCGACTTAACTTTGGAAATATAATCCTATTGCCCAAAAAGAAAGATGCAAGAGTCGTTCAACAATACAGACCCATCTGTTTGCTGAATGTCGCTTTCAAGATCTTTACAAAAGTGGCAACAAATAGATTATTATCCATAGCCCAGAAACTAATAAAACCAACGCAAACCGCCTTTTTGCCAGGAAGAAACATAATGGAAGGGGCGTTATCTTACATGAGACAATTCATGAATTACACACAAAAAAGAGAGATGGTGTCATTTTCAAAATAGATTTTGAAAAGGCTTATGACAAAGTAAATTGGGATTTTCTACAACAAACTCTAAGGATGAAAGGATTCTCACCAAAGTGGTGTGAATGGATTAGGCATTTTACACAAGGAGGTAATGTAAATATCAAGGTCAATGATCGCTTAGGTCCCTATTTCCGAGACCAAAAAAGGTCTAAGGCAAGGTGACCCCATGTCGCCCATACTATTCAATATAGTGGTCGACATGTTGGCCATACTAATTGCTAGAGCAAAGGAAGCCGGTCGTAGATGGGGTAATTCCACATTTATTAGAAGATGGTTTATCCATTCTCCAATATGCGGATGACACGGTGATCTTTATGAGCCATGATGTTCAAGGTCAAATATGAAACTTTTACTTAGTACCTTCGAACAGTTATCGGTTTGAAGATTAACTTCCATAAAAGTGAAATTTTTTGCTTCGGAAAGGCGAAAGAAGAAGAAGTGTTCTATTCGCAATGTTTTGGTTGTAATGTTGGAAATTACCCATTCAAATACTTAGGCTTACCAATGCATTTTAGGAAACTTTTTAATAAGGATTGGAGAATTATCGAAGAGAGAATAGGGAAAAGACCGAGTGGTTGGAAGGGTAAATTGTTAACGGTTGGCGGTCGTTTAGTCCTCATAAACTCGGTGCTTTCTAGCTTACCAATGTTTATGATGTCTTTTTCGAACTACCAAAAGGTGTGCTAGAAAAAATAGATCGCTTTGTTCAAGATTTTATTGGCAAAATGATCAACATAAGAGGAAATATAGATTAGTCAAGTGGGAGACCATGTGTCAACCTAAGGACCAGGGAGGTCTAGGGATTCTTAATCTAGAAATACAAAATAAATGTCTACTTAGTAAATGGTTATTCAAGTTACTTGAATGAAGAAGGGTTATGGCAGGAATTGTTGAGAAACAAATATATCAAAACCAAAACATTGGGAAGTTGCGTAAAGAAACCAACCGATTCTCACTTTTGGAAAAGCCTTATGAACATTAAAGATACTTTTATGCAATTAGGACATTTTGTTGTCAAGGATGGGTCCCAAACAAGATTTTGGGTTGATACCGGCTAGGTAGTAAACCTCGAAAGTTAAGTTCCGGGGTTGTTTAATATTGTAAGAAGGAAACAAGATACAATTGCAAACGGTCATGAGCTCACCAGATTTAAATATCTCTTTTAGGAGGAATTTAGTCGGAGCAAACTTGACAACCGGAATCGTATCGTAGCCTCGTTACAACAAGTTGTCTTACTCCGGAAAGGGATGTGTTTCGATGGGGTTTACAGGCTTCCGGAATGTTCACATCAAATCAATGTATGTCGTTAATTAACAATGGTGTTAGGGTGTCACAAGATATTTGGCGAGACAAAATTGCCAATGAAAATTAAAATCTTCATGTGGTATTTAAAAGGGGGGTTACTCTAACCAAAGATAATTTGGCTAAGAGAAACTGGATAGGGGATAAAGGTTGCTCTTTTGTCATCTACCGAGAATCAATTAATCACCTCTTTTTCAATTGTTCATATGCAAAATTTTTGTGGCGTGCTATTCATATACTTTTTGGGTTACAACCTCCGCATAACATTGAGGATTTTTTTAATGTTTGGACAAAAGAGGGACTAAAAAGTATAATACATTGTTATTAACAAAAAGAAGAAGACTACTTTGGGCGGTTTGGCTAACACGAAATGATATGGTTTTTGATAAATGCAAACCAAAAACTTTTTTTGCAGGTACTATTCGAGGAACTCACGCGGCTACGTCAATGGGCGAACTTGCAGCGACATGAAGATGTTAAGGGTCAATTGGCCGGCCGCAGCGCCGCATCTTGAAACTTCGGCTTTAGCCTTTTTTAGTTCCAATGGATGGCTTCATCAAAGACATATTGGTTTCATTTAGTCATGAACTTTTATCTTTTCTTTTTTTAGCCATTTGTGCTGGTGTGCACCAAGTAAACTTTGTATTTTGAGAGTCTGTAATAAAGGCCTGATTCTATCCTCGGATAGATGAAGCCGGATTTTATTCCATTATCTAAAAAAAAAAGCTAACGTGTATGTATGGCGGCAGGTATACGTGCCTGTGTGTCATGTATTTCCGGAGAATTTTAGACTAGCCGAGCACAGTGAGACGGGGGCAGGCGCGGCATGGACCGTAACCTTAAACTTTACCGGGCCCATGTGTTATCTCGAAGTTATCAAGCTATTCTTGGGATCTCGCGAACTAAGCCTGGGCGGCTGGTCCACGCGTGGTAACCCGCGAGCCGTCGTCGGCGCCGAGGCGGCGAAGGCGAGGGACGATGGGGCAGCGGCCATGGCTCCAGTCGGCCGTTGCTCCTCACCAATCCCGTGCTCAACTACTGGGGGCGGGCTGATCGACGGTGACGGTGACGGCGGCGGCGGACTACAAGAACCCTAACAAGACAATGAACCCTAACAAGACAAAATTATTTATCTTTTTTTTAATAAAGCAAATACTAGTCAAAACATTATTATTACAATTATGAAAGTACTTGTTTTACCCTTGGTTCAAAAAATATACTACGTAAAAGCAATTGTCACTCTTTTATTGGAGTCCTAATTTCCCCAAATCCGGAGGCGTCGCGATGCCTCTCAGCGCATGTGGCCCGTCTATCATAGACACATTAAATGCCTTTCGATGCCTCCTTTTTGATGCCTCGCGACTTATGGACCCACAAATTATAGACACATCAAATGCCTCTTAATGCCTCTCCAACCATACCGGCGCGCGCGTAGCGACGGGACTCCCCCGCCGCTAAGATGAAGAACTGCGCCTTGAAGACGTGGACGAAGAAGTCCCACTGCGGCGCCATCCCCAGGTACCCCTCGTAGACCGCCGCGAAAACGGCAGCGTGGGAGATAGAGTTGGGGGAGAATGGGTGGAGCTCCACCTCGAATCGATGGGGGAGCGCCCTCATGAAGCGACTCGGGCGAGCTCCGAGACCACGTTGGTGGAACTTGACGAAGCTGACCACGTAGCCCTCGGGCGGATTGGGCTCTTCATGGTCGTCCTCTGGCACTATCCACTCCGGCGGCCCCTCCGGCGGGTTGGGGAGCAGTAGCCCCACAACCACCAGGCGCTCGAGCGCCCCCGCGGTCATGGTCGTCCGTGACCACGGCAGCGGAGCAAGCGGTGCCGCCTGGGGCTTGGCAGCGGCCTTGCCGGAGGCCCTGCTGGACCCCTGCCCGGCGGTCCTGCCGGCATCCTTGCTGGAGGACTGGCTCGACCCTTTCACCATGGCGTCGGCGGCGGAAGCAGTAGAACCCGGCGGACAAAGATGGCGCAAGGCGAAGGAACGGCGACGACGGTGGCACTCGCTTCCCCTAACTCTCTCTGCTGGGCGCGAAAGAAAGCGACGACGGCGGCAGCAGCACTTAGGCACTGGGCGGCGGCGCTCAAGGTTGAAGAAGACGGATGCAGTCCGTTTAGCAGTAGAGCGAAAAAGGCTAAGTAAGCGAGAGAGGAACACGGTGCCCCCTCCCCCCAATTTATAGACGCCAGGACCAGGCACGCCGCATCCGACGACTCATCCGTGCCGATCCAACGGCCACGGGAGCCCGCCGGGTTCGCTGAGAAAAAGGTAACTGCAGTTAATACTCCTACCAACCCTAGCCTAACCCTACGCCGTGAGGGCACGCGCCATGAGAGGAAGCAGAACCGTCGCAAACCCATCATTACCACGCCGCCCCGATTTTTTTGCCTCAAAAGGCGCGCCCCCAACGGCAGGATCCCCCTCGGAAGGACGGAACGACGTGACGCTTCGACTAGCCGGTTCCTTACGCGATAAGGTAACTCTGGACCCTGGTCCACACATAAGTCTCGAGGGAACGAAGATTGACCCACGAAAGGGTTCAAACAGTCGCCCTCGAGCGCCAGAGTCAGGGCGGCCTTTGGGGAGGCCTCGAAAGGCCACACTCGAGGACGAACCCTCGAGACCCCAAAGGCGCATCCAAGGTAGGGTACTAAGCTTCTGAGAGATCCCACCGACGGGAGGCATCGAGCCGCCGGTTCCCATCGAACGGAGCCGGTCCTCTGGAAGCAACGTGCCATGCTGTAATGGGGGTGCTTCCGAGCCACCAGTTGTCCCCTCCTCGAGGAGGGGCGAGCCCCTACTTGGATTCTCCCGTTATCAGCTCACCGAGGGGCTCGATGCTCGCCTGAACAAGGGTAGCACCAGCCCTCTCACCCCGCAATCCAACAAGAAGGGATCCAGTGAGAACGCCAAGGCGTGACTACGGCCTAGCCTCACGAGGCTCGGGGGCTCGAGTCACGTATCGGCATCCCTCGACGAAAGAGGGTCGAGAAGCACACGGGAACCTAACAAAGCCAAACGAAACCTCTCGAGGAGGTGCTACAACTCCAGTTAAAACTGATATCCCTCGACACAACTCACTCACAGCCCCCAGAGGAGTGCCCCACTCCTCTGGGGCCTCGGGGCTACCCCGCGGGGACGCCGCGCGCCCCCCCCACGGAGAAACGAATCGACTCCTCGCCACGAGATGCAACAAACCCTAATCTAGGTACTTCAACTCCACTTCATCATCCCTCACATGAGACTTCACACTCAAGCAAGGGCTCGGGGGCTACTGTCGGGTACCTAGATTATGGGGCCCTTAACCTTTGGGCTAAAAGATGAACAGAGCTATCATTGCCTTCCTATAAACCTCAACTGGCTAAGAAATGACCCGCTACGATCTCTCGAGTTACGCGAGACCAGCCCACGAATGGGCTCGAGACCTACCGCGTGAACCACACCCCTTGAGGACTGATCACCTAACCACTTGAGACGATGACGGAAACCCCTCAAGCGAACGGGGGCTCGAACGGACCAAAACTCCTCGAAAAATTCACTTTCCAACTGCCCTCATGGCTACAGCGCTCGGAGCAGTCAAAAGTACACCTACCCCGCCTAACCACATGGCTACAGCGGTGCAAATAGTGGAGAGTACTCCGGTCATTCCTACTATTTGCCGCCCATACACGGGGTTCAGGCGTACCGGGTCGCACTGTTTCGCCACGCCAAGCACTGTGCCACGTACGACACCTCCTCGAAACGCCAGAGTCAACTCTCCGTGCCACATTTCCCGCCGCTCAATCCCATCGTTCGGGCCGTCTACCCCTCGAAGCGGACATTAATCGCTCGAGGAATGACAGGCGATACGACCAGAGCATGGTGCGCGTAGTGCCCTGTCTTTCCCACCTTGACGACCATACGCCAGAGTTCCTGGAGAAGGATGAACGCCAGTCGACGCCCATGCCTCTACAGGACTAATCGTACATCGACCATGCCGCTACAGTCGAGGATGACGAAGCCGATCATCAGCGCCTCGACGTCATCAAAACGATCGCCCTGGCTATTGTGTACCCCTAAGCCTCCCTTTCGCCTATAAAAGGAGACGCCAGGGCATAGGATAGGGAGACGCTCACACTCATCCACCATCAGAGCAACGCATAGCTCGCACTCACCAAAAAACGCTAAGTCTTTCAACTTGCTTGTAACCGCCCCTGTACAAGCACTTCGGTGCAAGGCAATACACTTCTCCTCCCCCCACTGGACGTAGGGCCTTCTTTGCCCGAACCAGGATACATCTTGTGTACTTCTTGCATCACCATCTGGATTAGGGAGCACGCACATAAGTTTACTCGTTGGTGTTAGCACCCTCGGGGTACAGAACACCGACACTAATGTTTCCCCTAATACAAGGTGCATTGATTCTAGTGCAACTGTGCACATTACTATCATAGGGACTCTTTACAAAGAAGAGGCTAGCAAAGGGGAGCGCAAGCTTAGAGTTGCTGACGAACACGAGACTGATGCTGAGGCTGTCAGCACTTTTCCTTTACTTTGGAGTAGTGGCTATGTCCTTATGTTAAATAATGTGCTACTTGTTCTTGTCATGAGAATGAACTGTTTCTATTTCCATCTTAGATGATGATGGTATTCATTGTGATTTTGGGAAGAAGAAATGCTTGCTTAAGTGTAATAATGAGTGTCGGGTACCTAGATTTGGGGGCCTTTAACCTTTGGGCTAAGAGATGAACAGAACCATCATTGCCTTCCCATAATCCTCAACTAGCCAAAAAAATGCCCTGGTACATCCTCTCGAGCCACGAGGCCCGCCTACGAACAGGCTCGAGGCCCACCGCATGGATCACGCGCCTCAAGACGTCATCACCTGACTGCTCGAAGCAATGACGGAAACCCCTCGAGCAAACGGGGGCTCGAGACGATGATGGAAACCCCTCGAGCGAACGGGGGCTCGAATGGACCCCTCGAAACCTTCCCTTTCAACCGTCCGCATGGCTACAGGGCTCGAAAACAGGGAAAGGTACACCTGCCCCGCCTAACTACGTGGCTACAGCGATGGGAATAGTGGGAAGTACCCCGGTCATTTTTGCTATTCCTGTCCCATGCCCCGGATTCAGGCGTGCCAGGCCGCACTATTCCCCCACGCCGAGCACTGTCCCGTGTACGACGTCCCCTCGGAAATGCTCGAGTCAACTCTCCGTACCGCTAAACACGCCGCTCGATCCCATCGCCCGTGCCACCTGCCCCCCGAAGCAGTAATCAACGGCTCGAGGAATGATGGCTGATGCGACCTGAGCATGGCGAGCACAGCGCCCTGTCTTTCCCACCTCGACGCCCATACAGCGGGATTTTAGGACACACGCCTCCGCCCATGCCTCTACAGGAATGACCCGCACGACAACTACACCAGCCCATGCTAGGGAAGGACGAGCGGGTCACCATCACCCACGACGCTACAGGCTCAAACCGGGTAAAAGCAGGGATCCTCATGCTTGAACCGGACCCAAGCAGTCTCCTGTGTCCTCGATGACGTGATCTACGCCCATGCCTCGACGTCATCACCACGTCCACCCTAGTAACAGTGTAACCTAGGGCCTCCCCTTCACCTATAAAAGGGGGATGCCAGGGCTTGGCATAGGGCATGCTCTCGCACCATCAGAACAACACATAGCACTCACCCGCAAAACACTAAGTCTTTCGACTTGCTTGTAACTGTTGACGGTCGTTAACTCATAAAATCAACCGTCAACTCAGCATGCAAATGGACCTATTTATAAATATTTAATAGATATAGGGTTACCACTGATAGAATTCCATGAGTTTTGGTGAATATCTATTTCTGCAGGGTGACAGCTGAAAACTACCCAAGATGGTCCACATGTCGGGTTTACATAGAGAGAAAGACCGAACGGGTGAAAAAGTATAATCTAGAAGACTCCAGAAGGCAACACCTGAAACCTGGGGCCCACCTGGCATAGCCCAGGGGTGGCTGCCCCTAGGGCAAAGTCGGCCGCCCCGTCACCTCCACCAATCAGGTTGAGTCTCGCGGATCCTGCCTCCACCGACTTTGAAGATGAATAATAATCGTCCATTTAGGTCGGTTTGATCCGAGGGCTATGGTGCATTCTAGAGGACTATATATTCAGAGCCCCTGGCCCCAGGAGAAACCCTAATTCATTCTCTGATTCAGAAGAGAGAGAACCTCGAGTTCAGAAGCCCTAATGCATATTTTCTAGAGAGAATTAGCTAGAGAAGGGTCCCTCGAATGGATCTATCTCTATAGGGTATTAGTATCAAGATAGATTGAGAGAGTATAGAGTGGACGTAGATTTGGAGGAAGCCCGGCATGTTGGTGTCTCCTCTCCAGTGTACCTGCGGGATCAAGTCTCCTAACCCGAGGCTTGGTTTCAGGATCATTCGGCAATTCAACTTCTAATACTAGTAAGTTCATTGTTATTATTGTTCTTTGGTTTACAAGTTTACTTTATTCGCTTCGCGTTGAGAATAGAGTAATCGTTCTTTAGCATAAGCGTGGTGCTTAGGCTAGGTTCACTTGTAGATGCTCCCTGTTCGGCCGGAACCGTGGTAGTAGTGAGGGAAGTGACAATCCCATTATTACCTTTGTAATCCACTTCCCGTTGGTAGGTAAGGTAGGTCCTTTGTGCCCGGTTTAGCATCCTCTGCGGTGTCTTTTCCTCGGTACCCCCTTAGAACAATAGTCTCAAAGCTTGCCATAGGTTAGAAGAAGACCGACGAAGGAGTTCTCTCTATATCGCTTAATTCTCACTTGACTATGACCTAGGGGTAGAAGTAAAGATCGGGTTAGTCTATTGCACGTTTTCTCTTAGCGGATAAAAACAAATACGATACTCAGGACTTATCTCCTGGGTGAAGTGCTCACCGATATCCGTGCGCTTGCGGATTATTTCTCTTTGATTCTTTCGTGTGCGTATCTAGTGTCAACAGTAACCGCCCCTATACAAGCACTTCGGTGCAAGATAATACAAACCTCCCCCCGTCGGACGTAGGGCTTTCTTTGCCCGAACCAGGATAAGCCCTTGTGTTCTTCTCGCATCACCATCTGGATTAGGGAGCACGCATACAAATTCACTCTAGTTGGTGTTAGGCACCCCGGGGTACGAAACACCGACAGTTGGCGCGTCAGGTAGCGGCCTGCGTGTTACGCACAAGTTTCTCGCCATTTTTCCAGATGGCCACTCCCACCTCCTCGCTTTCGCCCGCCACGGTGATCTGGTTGGGGAGTTTGGAGTTCGTGTCGCTCGGTACGGGCTATGACATGGCACTACTCTCGGTCGGAGATCCGAGCGGGGGCCGCACTTCTCCACCGCGCTCTGGAGGAGTCGCACATCGGGTACGCCACCATGGCTCGTCGCCTAGACGGAGGCGCCACCGGCACCATCATCATCGCCAGCCCGCGCAGGGACGTGGGCCCGCCACCTACGAGTTGTTCCCGACGGACGCCGTGGCGTCCCCGGTAGTCGGGGTGCCGGGCGCACGCCGGAGTGCAGCGCACCGGCAGACGGCGCCCCGCGCGGACTCCGACTTCACCTTCGCTATGCGCGTATCGAGGGGTCCCGGCGACACCCCTCAAGCATGCGAACAGCCCAACCTGCTGCCACACGGCTCTACCGAGCTCGTGACCGGCTCCCGTTCAGGCTCACCAACGCCGCCACCACGTACGCTGGTGGGGTACACTCGAGCATGGGAGCGCAGGAGGAGGACCCTGGCTCCCTCCTGCGCGCCACCGTGAGCCTAGAGGCCGTATGGCCGGCGTCCGTGGACCTCAGTTTCAATCGGGCACCAGGTCCCCGGCGTAACGTCACGCTTGGCAACCTGCACCGCTGGATCGAAGAGGAGAACACGGGGAGGCCATGGACCTCGTCCTATGCCAACCCCGACTCCGACAATTCCGATTCAGGCTGCTACGACCACACCCGAGAGTGTTTCCACATCGAGGGGGAAGCCTTAGCGAGTGCGGACACTAACGATCCCGCCAGCCGCTCCAACCGACCGGCCGGTGGGGGCAGCTGCAGCAGGAGCGGTCATCGTCGCGCCACCTCGAGAGGAACCTCCCCGCGCAGCCTATCGATGACGCCCGAGCAGCGCAGCTGGCCCAGCTACGTGAGATAAAAGCAAGAATGGAGGTGGACCGTGCAAACTGGAGATACTCAAGCGCGTCGTCGAGCAAAACCAACCTCCACTCCCTCGAGCCACCGGTGTTCGAGGCAGGGCGCGGGGCGTTTTTCAACGCATCATCAACGATGGGCCACCCGAGGCACCAACCCACTTCCCTCGCGTGAGCCAAAATGTCCTCGCAGCCGCCATGTTGTTGTGTGACATGCCCGTGCCCTCGAATCCGCAAGCTCAGAGGATACGGGACGAGGTCGAAGTTCTCCTCGAGACCGCGGCTGCCTAGCAAGCCGAGAGCTCAGCCTCGAGGCGACGCGGGGCAGTCTCGGAGCAACCGGTCGAACCTCAGCAACACGAGCGGGAAGGCTCAGTCCACCAAGAGGCACTCCCTCGAGGAGGCAGAGCCCCAGTCCGCAACCGTATCATCGACAATTGCGAGCCCCAAGATGCGTGCCACGACATCAACGATAACCGACGGCGCAAGATTGGGGGTGTCGAGGAGCACGGCTACAATGCCACCGAGGGGGCCCTACGAAAGCGACGAGGATTGGCAGGCTCCTGAGCCGCCGGGCCCCCGAGTCTTCAGCAGGGCCATTCGCAGCATGCCATTGCCCAACCCTTTTCGACCCCCCACAAGCCTGACCAAATACAACGGTGACTTCCTGCTGGCCTGCCAGCTGGGAGGGGCTCGGGAGGATAAGGCCATCATACGGCAGCTCCCCCTGTTCCTTTTTGACACGGCCCGGCGGTGGCTCGAGGAGCTTCCCCCCGGTCAAATCTACGACTGGGCCGACCTAGTTCGGGTCTTCGAGGGCAACTTCAAGGGCACCTACATCCGCCCGGGCAACTCGTGGGACCTCCGCAACTGCAAGCAGCAGCCCGGGGAGTCCCTTCAAGACTTTGCTCGATGCTTCTCCAAGCAGCATACCGAGCTACCGCACATCCCAGACCACGACGTCATCCTAGAGTTCGTTTCGGGCACCTCGTGCAAGGATCTCGTACGGGAGCTCGGGCGCAGCCGCCCAAAAACCGTCGATGAGCTCATGGACGTCATCGCCAACTACGCTGCTGGAGACAATGCCGTGGGTGCATTCTTCGGCGAGGACAAGGGCAAGACCAAACCGCCCACCGACAACGGCGAAGGCCCGAGCAAAAGCCAGAAGAAGAATGGCAAGAGGAAGAAACGCAATCACCAAGGCAAGCGCGATGCAACGGGTGACAGCGAGGTCGCCGCGGCCGAGCGCAAGAAGCCTCAACCCCCTCCCGAGGGGGCTGCCTTTGACAAAATGTTGAAGGAGCCGTGCCCGTATCAGAAGGGGCAGGCCAACCACACCCTCGAGGACTGCGGCATGATCCGAGGCTACTTCAAAAGCCTAGGCATCGACAAAGGCGAGCAGAAGAAAGGCAAGGGCGGCGACGAAGTAGGCGATAAAGATGACGACGGATTCCCACCCGTTGTCAACTGCTACATGATCTATGGCGGCCCTATGACCTAGCTGACGCCTCGATAGCAGAAGCAGGAGCGTAGGGAAGTCTTCTCGACATGGGTGGCCACCCCACGGTTCCTCGACTGGTCCGATGCACCCATCACGTTCGACCGTGATGACCATCCGGAGCGCGTCGTTAACCCGGGCGCCTACCCACTCGTCGTCGACCTGATCATCATGAACACACGCTTCACCAAGGTGCTCATGGATAGGGGCAGTAGCCTCAACGTCATCTACATGGAGACCCTCACGTTGATCAGCGTCACCAGAGCCTAGCTCAAACTGAGCGCTGGGGGCTTCCATGGCATCGTCCCTGGCAAGAAGGCACTCCCCATCGGCCGCATCGACCTCCCCGTTTGTTTTGGCACGCGCTCGAACTTCAGGAGGTAGACCCTTACCTTTGATGTGGTCGGGTTCAGCGGGACCTACCACGCGATCCTCGGCCGGCCATGCTACGCCCAGTTCATGGCAATCCCCAACTATGCCTACCTCAAGCTCAAGATGCCGGGCCCCAATGGCGTCATACCGTCGACTCCTCCTACGAGCACGCGTACTCTTGTGATGTCAAGTGCGTCGAGTACGGGGAGACGGTGGTCGAGACCGACGAGATGGCCAAAACACTCCACTGCCTAGCGGCCGAGGCCGTCCTCCCTGCACCCAAACGACATGCCGGCAACTTCGAGCCCGCCGAGGACACCAAGAAGATTCCGCTCGATCCAAGCACCTCCGGCGAGAAGGCGCTGACCATCAGCGCCGCCCTCGACAGCAAATAGGAAGCAGTGCTCGTCGACTTTCTCCGTGCAAACGTTGATATGTTTACGTGGAGTCCTTTGGACATGCCTGGCATACCGAGGGAAGTCACCGAGAACGCCTTGGAGATCCGTCCTGGCTCGAGACCTGTGAAGCAATGCTTGGGCCGCTTCGACGAGGAGAAGCGCAGGATCATCCGCGAGGAGGTCGACAAGCTCGAGAAGGCCAGATTCATCAAGGAGGTACATCATCCTGATTGGTTAGCTAATCCTGTACTAGTTGCAAAAAAGAGTGGAAAGATGAGGATGTGTGTAGACTACACTAGTTTAAATAAAGCGTGTCCTAAAGTTCCATTCCCTTTGCCTCGAATTCATCAAATTATCGATTCTATTGCGGGTTGTGGAGTACTTTCCTTTCTCGATGCTTATTCCAGTTACCATCAAATAAAAATGAAGGAGTCCAATCAGCTCACGACTTCATTCATCACCCCTGTAGGCATGTACTGCTATGTCACTATGCCCTTCGGCCTTCAAAACGCCGGGGCAACATACCAACCATGCATGCTGCATGTTTTCGGGGAACACATAGGAAAAACGGTCGAGCCATATGTCGATGACATCGTAGTCAAGACTAAGAAAGTAGAGAATCTCATCGAGGACCTTACAGTGACGTTCAAGTGCCTCCGGGCCAAAAACATTAAGCTAAATCCCGAAAAGTGTGACTTTGGTGTGCCTAGAGGCATGTTCTTAGGGTATATCGTCTCCTAGCGTGGGACAGAGGCCAACCCTGAAAAGGTCACGGCCATCATGAGGATGGGGCCGATTTGAGACCTAAAGGGGGTGCAGAAGGTCACGGGTTGCCTAACGGCCCGCAGTCATTTCATCTCACGCCTGGGAGAGAAAGACGTCGTTGTACCGACTCCTTAAAAAATCCGAGCACTTTCCATGGACGCCCGAGGCGGAGGAAGCCCTCTCAAAGCTAAAAATCATGCTCACCTCCCCTCCAGTGCTCGTGCCGCGCCCTCTCAAAGCTAAAAATCATGCTCACCTCCCCTCCAGTGCTCGTGCCGCCCAGACCCGCTCAACACGATAAGCCGGCCGAACCGCTCCTCCTCTATGTCGCTGCAACCACCCAAGAGGTCAGTGCGGTCATAGTCGTCGAGAGTCAGGAAGAGGGGCACGCGCTCCCCGTCCAATGACCGTATTATTTCGTCAGTGAGGTGCTCTCGGATGCTAAGGTCTGGTACCCTCAAATCCAAAAGTTGCTCTACGTGATCGTACTCACACGCCGAAAACCTCAACACTACTTTCTCAGCCACCCGGTGACGATAGTATAGTCATTCCCACTCAGGGAGATCATACAAAACCAGGAGGTAGTGGGTCGAATCGCTAAATAGTTTGTCGAGCTCATGGGAGAGACCCTCACTTACACACCACAAAAGGCCATGAAATCCCAAGTGTTGGCGGACTTCGTCGCAGAGTGGACCGACACCCAGCTCCCCCCAACGTAGATCCAGGCCGAGCTGTGGACTATGTATTTCGACCGGTCACTCATGAAAACTGGGGCGGGTGTGGGCCTGCTCTTCATTTCACCCCTCGGAGTACATATGCGCTACGTAGTTCAAATCCATTTTGCGGCCTCCAACAACGTGGCGGAATACGAGGCACTTGTGACCGGGTTGCGTATTGCCATCGAGCTCAGGGTTCGACGCCTTGATGCTGGAGGTGACTCGCAACTCGTCATCGATCAAGTGATGAAGGCCTCGAGCTGCCACGATGAAAAGATGGAAGCATACTGCAACGAGGTACGCAAGTTGGAGGACAATTTACATGGCCTCGAGCTCAACCACGTCGGCAGACGCTACAACGAGGCTGCAGACGAGCTCGCCAAGATCGCGTCCTCTTGAGCACCTGTCCCCTCGGACGTCTTCTCGAAGGATCTCCACGAGCCGTCCGTAAAATGGGACTCAGGGGCTGGCACCACGCCAAATGTCGAGCCCTCTCCTATGACTGAATCCCCCTCGACCGGGGCCGAGGTCATGGAGATTGATGGGTCCTCGAGCCCACCAGTGGATTGGCACACACCCTTTCTTGACTATCTAATTCGAGGGGAACTTCCCGAGGACCGAACAGAAGCACGACGCCTGGCTCGATGAGCCAAGACATATGTCATCTACGGGGATGACAAAGAGCTCTACCATCGTAGCCCGACTGGCATACTCCAGTGCTGCATCCCCATCGAGAAGGGCAGGAAGCTGCTCAAGGACATGCACTCGGGGGCTTGTGGCCATCACGCTGCGCCTCGGAGCCTGGTCGGGAATGCCTTCTGACGAGGCTTCTACTGGTCTACTGCGACCACTAATGCAGTCAAGCTGGTCCGATCATGTGAGGGGTGCCAGTTCTACGCCAAGCAAACGCACCTCCCCGCTCATGCGCTCCAAATGATCCCCCTCACATGGCCCTTCGCGGTCTGGGGGACTCGACCTGGTCGGGCCCCTCCACAAGACAACGGAGGGATACACGCACCTGCTCATCGCCGTCGAAAAATTCACCAAGTGGATCGAGGCCAAGCCCCTCACCAACATCCGCTCGGAACAAGCGGTCGAGTTCTTCACCGACATCATCCCATTGTTTCGGGCTCCCCAACGTCATCATCACCGACAACGGCGCCCAGTTCACTGGCAAAAAGTTTCTGGACTTCTACGACCGTCACCACATCCAGGTGAACTGGCCCGCGGTAGCCCATCCTCAAACTAACGGCCAGGTCGAGCATGCCAACGGCATGATCCTTCAAGGACTAAAACCGAGGATCTTCGACCGCCTCAAAACGCATGGCAAGAAGTGGACAGCCGAGCTCAGCTCGGTCCTATGGAGCCTACGAATGACTGAGAGCTGAGCCACGAGATTCACCCCGTTCTTCCTGGTCTATGGGTCTGAGGCCGTCCTCCCCAGCGACCTCGAATACGGGTCCCCACGACTCAAAGCCTACAACGAGCAAACCAACAAGGAGGCTCTAGCTAATGCTGCTGACCAGCTCGAGGAGACTCGAGACATGGCGCTCCTACACTCTGCACGCTACCAGCAGAAGCTATGGCACTACCACGACAAGAATGTGTGCAAGCGAGATTTCCAAGTCAGCGACCTAGTGCTCCGACGGCGACAAGACAACAAGGGACGCCACAAACTCACACCACCATGGGAAGGCCCCTTCATCGTCGCTGAGGTGCTGAAGCCCGGGACGTACAAGCTGATGGGTGGCAACGGCTCGACCCTCACCAACGTGTGGAACATTGAACAGCTACGTCGCTTTTACTCTTAGGCCTCGAAGCCTTGTACATTTCTTTGTATAATATACTTCATATGAATAAATAAAAAGCTCTCGAGATTAGCTCTTGTTTTTTGTTCATAAAAAAGGTGGGCTCGACTCTGTCTTCACAGAGCCAAGCCCCCCTCGGGGGCTAGCCCAGGGGGGGAACCCCCCTGAGTCCTCGAAAAATAACTCAAGTTTGTTCTATATTTTACGCTTCGAACTCTCTCAAACACTAAGTAGACGCATGCCTCGAGCCCTCAGAGCGTGGACCATTGAGCCTAAGACCTCCTACGCTTCTGAGCCATGGAGTCTTTACTCACTTCCCCTCAAAGGACTAGAGCGCAACGCTTACACTTAGTCATAAAGAGGTAAACTCGGGCAAAAAATAATGAAATGCAAGCATAAAAACTATTTGCCATCTGCACGAAAAGATGTTCAAAAGGCCACCCGGGCCACTTCATACGAAAACTATTACATCACTTACACGGGCCTTCGTGCCCAAACTTTGGCTTGCAAGCCGATTTCTAAGCATCCGGTGGGACGACGTAGACCTCAAGCTTCTCCGCCAACCGCGCCCCGGGCACCTCGGCATCGAGGATGAGCTGGTCATGCCGCCGCTGCTCAGACTCCTCGGATGCCGTGTCTGAAGAGACGAAGCCACCCAAGACGACCTCCATCCCCTGGAGTATCTTCTCTCTCTCAAGGGCGAAGCCAGAGTAGAAGATGGCGAGCGCCCGTTGAACGCCGAATCGGAGGCCCCCCTGGACACGGTCCCGCAGAACAACGCTGAATTCGAGGACCCGATTGGCGTAGCCTCAACCGGCCTCTGACCCCTCAGGCTCCACTATGGGCTCAAGCCCCCAGTGAGCGCTAAGGGAGTTCATGGCACCGGTGATCCACGCGGTCACCCCCAGCTCGGCCTACAGCAGCTCCCGGGTCAACGCAGCATCGTTCTGCTAAAAAAGGAAGACAGAATCAACCATCATTCACCGAAGACACCACAAATCTGAGAGGAGACGATTCGAGGGACTTACTCAGGTAGCGGACTACCAGCCCCTCCTGCTTGCTCCTAAGGGTGCAGCACAGGTCCATCTTCTCCGCCCGCAGCTCCTCTATGGTCTTGCCGGCGGCCTGCGCAGCGACATCCCTGTCGACAATGGCCTGCCTGAGGGTGACCACCTCCGTCTGAACGCCCTCAACCCGCATTTTTTCAGCATCGAGCGCGGCCTGGAGGGTCCCCCGCACCACGGCCTCACGCTCCGCTGCCTGCTCCAGCTCTTTGATATAGGTAGCGGCAGCCTTCGCCTGCTCAAGCTGCTCCACGAGGCAGCTCTTCTCCTCGAGGCTCGAGGCAGCCGCCGTGGCGCTCCCCTCGAGCTGATCGATGACTTCCTTTAGTTGCACGGCCTCGTTCCGAGCGGTCTCGGCGTCCTGCTCGATGCGGGCCATCTCGTCCCTCGCTGCTTGGGCGTCCTCCTTGGCCAAGATTGCCTCGGATTGAGCAGCTCAAAGGAGCCGAGCGGCCTTGTGCTTCTTGAAATGCTACCAGGGCTGTCTCCTATTGTGCCTGCTCCTCCACCACATGCTGCTTCAGCACACCTCGAGCTGCTGGCTCACCTCGGGGTCGAGCTCCATCTCTCGAGGTAGGGTCGGTGCCCGCCCAAATCGGGAGCCTCGCGCCTGGCTCGATGTTGGCACCTCTTCGCGGCTCGACGCCCGCGTCTCGGGGACCCCACCGGCTGGTCGGCAGCCGGTGAGCTCACCTCTTCCTCCCCCTTCTCCCTGCGCTCCACCTCGAGCTGGTGCAGGCTTTTGGGCCACGCCTTCAGGGGGCTGCTGAGAACCAGACTGAGGGAGCCCAGGCTCGACCCCCCTCGCCGTTGAGAGTGATGGGGCGGCACTCCATCCCGGGCCCCTCCGCCTTGGTCGTCGTCTCCCGGTCGCCGGCCACCGCCTTGGGCCCCTCCGTCTTGGCCACCTTCTCCTGGTCACCGGTCGTCGCCTCGGAGCCGCCCGGAGCAGCAAGCGACGGTGCCCCGAGCGAAACCGCAACGGAGGAGACTAGCATTGGGACGGGGGTTCCTTTCTTCACCGTCGTGGTGGCCCCAGCACCTGCACGGGAGGCAGCCGCCATCAGCTTTCCGTGCGTTATCACCTCTCGAGCCCGTGCCACCCAGGTTAGGGCGGAAGGAGGGAGAGTCACGCCACCTGACTTAGCGGAGGCTTTGCATGTTCCCCTCGACGCCTTCAGCTTCTTCGAGGGATGAACGGGGTGGCGATCGATGTTTGCCCAGGTTGGCGGTTGTCGGAACGAGCCCGGCGTACCACGGGGCGTTCGACACCCTGAGTTGCCATAGATGTGTGCGCATCTGCAGCCGCCTGCTACCGGGTGCACACGCTTGTCACAGAAACTGCCTGAGGACGGGAGGAGGACTCCCGTGGCGGTGGTAGAGGTGCTGGAGTACCGCGACCGGCTCGGTGAGACGACCCCTCCTGCAGGCCCACTCGAGTGTACCCCGACCCCCTCGGTTGCTCCGACTCCTGCATGGGAGAGGGAGGGGTCGTCAGGCCTTCCTCACTGTCTCTCTCGGTGGCCTCGTCATCTTCATCATCTTCCTCGTCCTCCTCCTCCGAGCGGGGGCCCAGGTCGGATAAATCCACCATGAGACCGTCCCTCTCCGCCTGGCGGCGCCTCCCCGCGCATGCCTCTTTCTTAAGTAGCGCGGCGGCCTTCTTTGCCTTCTCCTTCTTCTTCTTGAGACTGTCGACATGCTTGCGCTCAGAGTTGAGGCGTCTCACCTGGCGGTCGTCCAGGTCTTCCTTCACCGGAGGCCTCGACTCCCTGTGAGGAATCACGTCCTGAAAAATACGCCTCGATGAGAAGGCGCGGAATCCAGGTAAAGAGGGAAAGTATAGAAGAAGGGCCTCGAAGGGCGTACCTCATGGACGAGATTGGCATCCGGGCGCATGGGGAAGAGGTTGACCTACACCTCATTGAAATTCTTGTCGTCAACCACCAGCCGCACGCGCTCAGTGACGATGGCGGCCGGAAGGGCCTCGGCCGACATCCGGCTTGCCTTGAGCAGGATGGGGTCGGCGTCGGTGGTCATTTGATCCAACCGCAGTGGGCGCTCCACCAACAGGAGCACTCAACGGCTGTGGAACACCGCGTTCATGTGCGCGGCGTTGAAGGAGGTCTTGCGCGCCTTACATGTTCGAAGCACCGCCATCGCGTCAAAGAGGGGGTCGAGGTGCTTCTGGTCGTCTTTTGCCATGCCAAAGTTCCAGTTGAACCCGGCACCGGTGACGACCTCCCGGGTGTACTCCGAAAAGAACCCCCCTCGTTGCGGAGGTAGAACCACTCCGCAGTCCAGCCAGTGTTGTTCATCGACATGGTGCCCGGAATCCAGTGCTCCATGCACTTCAGCGCAAGGTTGCATGAGCCATTGCGCGCGTAGCGACGGGACTCCCCCGCCACCAGGGTGAAGAATTGTGCCTTGAAGATGTGGATGAAGAAATCCCACTGCCGAGCCATCCCTAGGTACCCCTCGCAGACGGCGACGAAGACGGCAGCATGGGAGATGGAATTCGGCGAAAAATGGTGGAGCTCCACCCTGAAACGGTGGGGGAGCGCCCTCATAAAGCGGCTCAGGTGCGCCCCGAGCCCGCGCTGATGAAATTTGATGAAGCTGACCACGTAGCCCTCCGGCGAGTTGGGCTCCCCGTGGTCATCTTTCGGCACCCTCCACTCCGGCGGCCTTCTGGCGGGTTGGGCAGCAGGAGCCCCTGGGCCACCAGGCGCTCGAGCACGCCCGTGGTCACGATCGTTCATGGCCATGGCAGCGGAGCAAGTGGCGGTGCCTGGGGCTTAGCGGCCGCTTTGCCGGCGGCCTTGCTGGTTCCCTGCCCGACGGCCTTGCCGGCTCCTTCACCGGTGGTCTGGCTGGATTTCTTCACCATGGCGTCGACGGCGAAGACGGCGGAACCCAACGGATGGTGGCGGCGCGAGGCGAGGAAACGGCGACGACGGTGGTGCTCACGAACCCCCTCACTTCCACTGACTTTTCCGCTGGGCGCAGATGGATGCGGCGACGGCGGCGATGCTCAAGCTCTGCGCGGCAACGCTTAGGGTTGAAGAATGTGGGCGCAATCCGGCGGCGGCAAGGCGAGAGGAAAGGCTAAGTGTGTGAGAGGGAAGCATGACACCCCCTTCTCCCAATTTATAGGCACCAAGGCTGAACGGCAACCGCCGCATCCGAAGGCCCGAGCGCGTCGATCCAACGACCGCGAGCGCCCACCGGATGCGTCGAGGAAAAGGTAACTGCATTCAATGCGCCTGCCAACCCCCACCTAACCCCACGCCGCAGGGGCATGTGTCACAGGCAGAAGCAGAACCGTCGCAGGCCCACCACTGCCGCGCTGCTCTGGTTTTCGCCTCAAAAGGCACGCCTCCAATGGCAGGATTCCCCTCGATAAGTCAAAAGACGTGACGTTTCAGCTAGGCGGTTCCTTACATGATAAGGTAACTCGGGACCCCGGTCCCACACGTAAGTCTCGAGGGAGCAAGACTGACCCTCGAAGGGGTTCGAACAGTCGCCCTCAAGCACCCGAGTCTGAGGCGACCTGGTAGGGAGCCAATACAAGGCCACGCTCGAGAACAAACTCTCGATGCCCCCATGGACGTATCCAAGGCCAAATACAATGCAACCAAGGGTTCCCTCGAAGGGAGGTAGTCGAGCCGCCGGCCTCCGTCGAACGAGGTCGGTACCCTGGTCGCTATGTATGGAGCTTCAATGAGAGTGCTTCCGAGCCTCAAAGTTGTCTCCCCTCGAAAGGAAACAAAATCTCACTTGGATTTCCTCGTTATTAGCTCACTGAGGGGACTGGTGCTCACCTAATCGAGGGTAGTACGAGCCCTCTCATCCCACGATCCAGCCGAACGGACCCCGTGGGAACGCAGAAAAATAGCAAACGGCCTAGCCTTACGGGGCTCGGGGGCTCAACTCACATTCAGCATCCCTCGACGAAAGAGGGTAAAAAACACTCGGGGGCTCGATTACTCGCATAAACCCCTGGAGGAAGCGCTACAACTCTAGTTAAGGCTAGTACCCCTCGAGGCGACTCACGTAATGAAGCCCCCAGAGGAGTATTCCACTCCTCTGGGGCCTCAGGGGCTATCCCCGTGGGGGACGCTCGCGCGGCCCCCACGGAGAAAACAAAACTTACCTCCCACGAGCAGCAATGCCCTTAACCTAGGTACTTCAACTCCACTTCATGACCCCTTGCATGAGACTTCACACTCAAACAAGGGCTCGAGGGCTACTGTCGGGTACCTAGATTTGGGGGCCTTTAACCTTTGGGCTAAGAGATGAACAGAACCATCATTGCCTTCCCATAATCCTCAACTAGCCAAAAAAAAAACGCCCTGGTACATCCTCTCGAGCCATGAGGCCCGCCTACGAACAGGCTCGAGGCCCACCACATGGATCACGCGCCTCGAGATGTCATCACCTGACCGCTCGAAGCAATGACGGAAACCCCTCGAGCGAACGGGGGCTCGAGACGATGATGGAAACCCCTCGAGCGAACGGGGGCCCAAACGGACCCCTCAAAACCTTCCCTTTCAACCACTCGCATGGCTACAGGGCTCGGAAACAGGGAAAGGTACACCTGCCCCGCCTAACTATGTGGCTAGCGATGGGAATAGTGGGAAGTACCCCGGTCATTTCTACTGTTCCCGTCCCATGCCCCGGATTCAGGCGTGCCAGGCCGCACTATTCCCCCCCGCCGAGCATTGTGCCGCGTACGACGTCCCCTCGGAAATGCTCAAGTCAACTCTCCGTACCGCTAAACACGCTGCTCGATCCCATCGCCCGTGCCACCAGCCCCCCGAAGCAGTCATCGACCGCTCGAGAAACGATGGCTGATGCGACCCGAGCATGGCGAGCACAATGCCCTGTCTTTCCCACCTCGACGCCCATACAGCGGGATTTCAGGACGCACGCCTCTGCCTATGCCTCTACAGGAATGACCCGCACGATGACTACGACAGCCCATGTCAGGGAAGGACGAGCGGGTCACCATCACCCACGACGCTATAGGCTCGAACCAGGTAAAAGCAGGGATCCACAGGCTCGAACTGGACCCATGCAGGCTCCTGTGTCCTCGACGACGTGATCTACGCCCATGCCTCAACATCATCACCACGTTCGCCCTAGTAACAGTGTAACCCAAGGCCTTCCCTTCGCCTATAAAAGGGGACGCCAGCGCTTGGCATAGGGCACGCTCTCACACCATCAGAACAACACATAGCACTCACACGTAAAAACACTAAGTCTTTCGACTTGCTTGTAACCGCCCCTGTACAAGCACTTCGGTGCAAGATAATACAAACCTTCCCCCCCCCCCCCCTCGCTGGACATAAGGCTTTCTTTGCCCGAACCAGGATAAGCCCTTGTGTTCTTCTTGCATCACCATCCGGATTAGGGAGCACGCATACAAATTCACTTGTTGGTGTTAGGCCCCCCCGGGGTACAAAACACCGACAATGATTGGTCTTGCCCCCAGGCACGACAAGCTTTATTTAATGCCTCTTAATGATTCTTCTGTGATGAATGTGCACGATGTCACTAATAAGAAAAGAGAAGTATCACCAATGAGGCCTCGTCAAAATTGTGGCACCGTCATTTAGGCCACATTTGAAAGGGGAGAATGGAGTGTCTCATTAGAGAAGAGATACTTCATCTATTGGACTTTTCTAACTTAGAGCATTGTATTGACTGTATTAAGGGAAACTATGTAAAACAAATTAAGAAAGGAGCAATACGGAGTTCGGGACTATTAGAATTAATTCATACTGATATATGCGGTCCCTTCAATATTACATCAGTTGATGGATTTAGTTATTTCATTAACTTCACTAATGATTACTCCCATTGTGGATACATCTTTCCATTACGTGAACGACCTAAAGCACTTGTTAAATTGAAATTATTTAAGGCCGAGGTTGAGACTCAGCAGAATTTAAAAGTTAAGGTGCTGAGATTAGATCATGGAGGGGAGTTTTGATTGTATTAAGGGAAAATATGTTAAATAAATTAAGAAAGGAGCAATACGGAGTTTGGGACTATTAGAATTAATTCATACTAATATATGTGGTACCTTCTCTGTTATATCGTTGATGGATTTAGTTATTTCATTACCTTCGGTGATGATTACTCCCGTTATGAATACATCTTTCCATTACGTGAACGATCCGATGCACTTGATAAATTTAAAATATTTAAAGTTGAGGTTAAAAATTAGCATAATTTAAAAATTAAGGTGGTGAGGTTAGATCATGGAGGAGAGTATTATGGTAAAGTTGCTCCATATAGACAAATCCCTAGTTCATTTGCTCAATTTCTTCGAGAAAATGGCATAGTTGCCCATTATTGAACTCCGGCGAACCTCAAGCAAAATGGAGTACCTTGGAGGCATAATCGCACCCTAATAGAAATGGTTCGAAGTATGCTAAGCAACTATACGCTACTAGTGAGTTTGTGGAAGGAGGCATTAAAGACAGCCACACATATACTTAATTAGGTTCCTATTAAGTCAGTTCCTAAAACACCTTATGAATTATGGACGGGTAGAAAATCCAATATGAATTACTTGTGTGTATGGGGTTGTCCAGCCGAAGCTAAGTTATTTAATCCACATATTGGGAAGCTAGATCCTAAGATAGTAAGTTGTCATTTCATCGGGTACCCTCATAAATCTAAGGGGCATCGCTTTCCTTGTTAGGATCATACCACACAATTTGCAAAAACTAGACATGCAATATTTTTAGAGCATGATGGCTTAAGTGGGAGCTCTGAGCCTAGAATTATTGATCTTGAGGAAATATAGAATAATGCATGTTGACCGAGATTCCAAAAGAATTTAGCTCCACATCCAGCTGAGGGCTTTAGTGCTGCACCCGCAGCTGAGAAAATTCCGAGAGTGAACACCCACTAGAAAATGTTAGGATAGATAACTTGGCGCCTAATGATTGGGGAAATAATGATGAAACTGAGCCTGTGCAAGCTGAGCGAGCCCTTGTGATAATTGAACAACCTCTAAGAAGGTCATAGAGGAAAACAAAATTTCCCATTCTGAATGACTATGTTGTATTCATTTATTAAGATGTTAACAACATAGGATTGGTAGTTGATCCCCAAACATATAAATAAGCCATGATGAGCCAAAATTCATCAAAATGGTTAGAGGCCATGGAGGATGAACTAAGATCTATGAGCTCTAATAAAGTCTCGGGACATAGTAGAAATTCCTGATGGGGTCAAGCTAGTAGGCAGCAGATGGGTCTACAAAACTAAATATGACTCCAAAGGGAAGGTGGAAAGGTTCTAGGCAAGGCTTGCAGCAAAGGGCTTTACGCAACTAGAAGGGGTTGATTATATTGAAACTTTCTCCATGTCTCATTGAAAGATGCACTTAGAATCATCATGGTGCTTGTTGCTCATTTTGATTTAGAGCTACATCAGATGGACGTTAAGACTGGATTTCTTAACGGTGACTTGCATGAGAATGTATACATGGCTCAACCGAAAGGTTTTGCTATGAAAGGCAACGAACACATGTGTTGCAAGCTAAAGAAATCCATTTATGGACTTAAACAAGCGTCTAGACGGTGGTATCTTATGTTTGATAATGTGATTCGAACATTCAGTTTTACTGAAAATAAGTGGTGGATCCAAAAATGGACCAATGAAGGAGGGGGCGCTAAACAATACTACAAGGCTAAAAATTATACTTACTATCTACTAGTAATAGACAAAAATTGTAAAAATTGTACTATCTACTAATAATAAACAAAAACCATAAAAATTGTACTAACTATGTACTAATAATAGACAAAAAAAATATAGAAGTTGTATTAACTATTTACTAAGAGCATCCTCAATGATTTGGCATTTTGGCTTTTTGCATTTACTAATTTGCAAAAAAGTCTAAAAAAGTCCTATCCAATGGTTTGGCAATTGGGCTTTGCAATTTTGTTCACATGGCAAATCGATGGGTAGGACTTGCATATTTGCCAAGCCCCTCCGCACTTGCATATGGCCACATGCACAATTTCCGCGCGACTACTCCTCCCGCCACCACTTTTTTCCTCGCGAAGGCTACCGCCAAGGCTACCGTGATTTTCGCCACATGCATATTTGGCGTGATGGAAAAAGGATCACGCGCAGAAAAAGGATAGAAAAGTTGTGGGTCCAGAAATTCTACTTTTGCTAAGTGAGAATGCAAAATGGTTGGAGATTATCTATTTTATCTTTGCCATTTTCATTTGGAACTTGACAAACTCCCGAAATGCCAAACCAAAAATGCCAAACCGTTGGGGATGCTCCAATAATAGTTAAAGAACATAAAAATTATACTAACTATATACTAAGCTTACTCAAGCATATGTCATCCATGTGGGTTATGTGGTACTATCTAACATATATTCTTTAGTTGTTGAAACAAACGGAATAGTTCTCAAAGCAAAGTCTTCTTCCCATTTTCATATCATTGGTACTTAGAATTTTTGGTGATGGTTTTCAAGAAGAAAGCACATGTGTCATTCCTACTCCTCAAATGGTACTCTCGAATCACTCAATTGGTGTATGAATTCTAACCAAGGCATATCAAGTGTTTGCCTTTATCCAAATCATCCTACCTCTAAATGGCTTTATGTGAAGTTTAAGTAGGTATGGCAAGGAATAGCATACTTGCAATGCATATTTTGTCCAGTTAAGAAACTTGGACCTAAGTAGAGAGATGTCATAGCCCCGGATCAAGATGTGGAAATGGTCTAATAGAATGTGATGGGTGATAGATGTATGGGATGAGGTTGCTCCTTTATTTGATTCTATCTCTCTTTACTTTCTATTGAGACAAGGCTAGCTCTCTCTCTTTTTTCAGATGATAGGAATCTATGGAGTAGATGCCTAGCCTAACAATTGATAACTGAGAGAGTTTTAAGGATTTGGAGCATGGAGCAACCTATTTGGTAGAGATGGTGGATATAGAGATGCGTACTTCTAGTGTAGAAGCAGCACAAGAATGGTGTGAATAGAGATGCGTACTCCCAGGGTAGGAGTAGCATATGAATGGTTACGTAATTTCGGATTAGAAGTAGCATATTTGGTGGTATGTGTATCTTGTTCCCAGGAGTATGACAAACCTCTAACACAGGTTCTACAAGACTTAACTAGACTCAATGCAAACAAGTAGCTTATGTAGAAGGCATTTGATATTCAAAGTGTATATATGGCCACGGTAGGGATTAACACCATTGAGGAGTAAGTGACACTATGGTTTTATGACATTTTTAAAAATAAACCTCTAAGCACTTTGGATAGAAAAGGTATGAATCAAGAGCCAAGAACTATATCACATTTATTCAACAACTTAGTCAATATGATGATCCTATTAAGATTTTTGACCCACAAGTATGTGTATAGGCAAGAGTCAGACTTAGTAATGCTTCTACCTTTTAATTGTCACAAGTCAAGGCACTTTTATTTTCAGATGCAAGTCTTCTTATTTTATTTTATTTAAGGGAAGCAATTAAAGGCAGAAATAAAAGAACGGAGAGGGAGTAGGAGTGGCAAACCAGACAGTGGAGTTGTGCTTGATGAGTAGAGGCTGGCTGGTGGGTCCAGGGCCAACAGGCCAGGTCGGCCGACCTGACCCAGGGCTCCCCGGAGTGGGTCCTGACTCTCCTCGGTCTCCTGATCAGCGTGGTGTGTTCGGTTTGCCGAGGTGGCACAAGGGGCAGGTCGACCAACCAAGGGTTCGGGTCGTCTTTCCCCGTGTCAACTCGCCAGACCGAAAGCATTGTATCGCCGTGTTAACTCCAGGTCATTGGTGTTTCTGGGGAGTCGACCGACTCCCCCACACTTAGGTTCTTGAGCTGCTAGAAAGAGACACGCGATCAAGTGCAACACCTGGCGGTGGCAAATACACCAGCAAGGCAAGATTTCTTTCATTCTTTTTAAACAAAATGTCTAGGCACTTTACATCTTTTAGAAAGGAAAGATAAAAAGGGAAAATTCTAAGGAAATAAATGAAGTGAATAAAATAAAGAGTGCCTAGTGTTCTAAAAACTATCCTAGTCTAAGGAGAGGGGATCTCTAGCAGATCCTCCCTATCGATCACCTTGGCGATCCTCTTAATCTTCGCATTATTGCTAATGCGAAGATGGCGGAACTCATCCATCAAATCTAGGTGTGCCATCTTGAGTTCCGACACGGTCTCCTTGAGGGCCTTGTGCTTCTTACGGAGCACGCCTGAGACATGGAGGAGCTTCTCCGCGTCGCTCCTCTCCTGTAATCCCTCATACTGGCCCGGAGGGCCCCTAATGGGAGGTGGAGACATCCGCCGTCGAACAGAGCCACTTGTGGAGTCGTTAGACTCCCTCAGTGCTCTCTTTTCGTTGGTGTCGAGAGGAGGGATGAGCTTCTTCCCCATCCCTGTCCCCACACTCGCAATCTTGCGAAAGGGAGGCGTGGCCAGGGTGTAGGAAGGTGTGAAGCTTGAGCTGCCCAGCGTGTTGGAGGAGACGACGATCGGGGCATCACTAGCCCCTGCCGGTGACTTGTTCTTCAATGACAGCTGACCCGTAGTGGGTCACTTTGGCGTGGTGGATCTTGCCGGCGACTTCCCAAGAGTCTTCTTCGGGGTGAGTGATCGGGACGATGATCTCGGCCTGACGGAGCGTTCGGGGTGGTCGAGCGACCCCGCCTTGGGTCGGCCGACCCAAAGGCTAGGTCGGCTGACCTAGGGTGTGGCCCCGACAGCCCTCCAGCAGGTGGCAGCATATCCAGGGGCTCGGCCTCCACTATGTGTACCGCCATGGCTCATTCCAAACTCTCTGTGAGGGAGAGAGTGGGTATGGGTGAGTCTGGATGGGAGATGATTTGGTTGTTCTTCGTGGGGGAGCCATGGCAAGGTGATTGGTGGAGATGGAATGTGCAAGGATTCAGAGTAGGCTCTTGGCTCGAGGTGGAAGGCAATGGGAGGAAGAGAGAGAGGCCCAGAGGGGGTTTTAAGGACAATGGGTAAATCCAAAAGGATTTAAAAGGGAGCGTTCTGGGGAATGTTTCCCCACCGATCAAGCTCCTCGGTAGAGTTTGAACCTCCCAAAAACTCGGTCGACCGACCGGCAAACTCTCGCATTTTGAGTTCAAATTTGAACTTTTGGCCTTCCCCCGCCATTGGGAACATTGGCACGTGTTAAGACGGCAAATGCCCTGGTCGACCGACCCGACCTTGGTTGGGTTTGGTCGACCAAGCTGAGGTTCTGACTCCCCTAGGTTGGTTTCACCACTCTGGGTCTGAGTGGGCACCAGTCCCAGGTCGGTCGACCTATGACTGGCTCCTCGGGACTAGTTCCCTGGTGCACAAGTGTTCTAGAAGCTTCCCCCATTCTACCCTGTGACACAAGCAGTTAATTTGACATGCAACTTAGGATGTGGAGTTGTAATGCTAACATGTCAATGAAGAAAAGCATGTAGATTTTAGTGATTAGGATTTAAGACAAAATCTATCATGTCTAATTCCTCTTCTAAAGGTTTATGTTCATAAAAGAGCTTGAGGCGATGACCATTTACCTTAAAGATGTTGCCGTCATTGTCCTGGAGAGTCATGGCTCCATGTGTCGTGGCGTCGACCACCAGGTACGGGCCTTCTCATTTGCTCCTTAATTTTCCATGGCCAAAAAGTTTGACCTTGGAGTTGAACATGAGAACCTTGTTCCCTAGATGGAACTCTTTTTGCTTGATTCGCTTATCATGCCATCTTTTGGTTCTCTCTTTGTAGATTCTGGTATTGTGCTAAGCTTTCTCTGTCCATTCCTCTGGTTCTGAGATTTGGAGCTTTCGGTTACGACCGGCTGAGGGTAAGTCCATATTCCACTTCTTTATAGCCCAATGTGCCCTATGCTCCAGCTCAACTGGCAAGTGGCATGTCTTCCCATATACAAGCTGATATGGTGTCATACCAATGGGAGTCTTGTATGCAGTCATGTATGCCCAAAGTGCATCTGGGAGCTTGTTCCTCCATACCGTCCCCATTTCATTGACAGTCTTTTGCAGAATATTCTTGATTTGTTTGTTTGAGGTTTCTGCTTGTTCGCTTGTCTGGGGGTGATAAGGCGTACCCATGTTGTGCCTTATCCCCATTCCCGATAGAAATTCACAGAATCCTCTATCAATAAAGTGGCTGCCTCCATCGCTAATAACTAGCCTTGGGGTGCCAAATCTTGGGAGGATGACCTCTCGAAACATAGTCTTGGCATGTTTTGAGTTTGCTACTCTGCAAGGTACTGCTTCAACCCACTTGGACACATAGTCCACTGCCACCAAGATGTATTCGTAACCTTGAGATGGGGGGAATGGACCCATGTAATCTATTCCCCAGACATCAAATAGCTCCACTTGAAGGTTGTTTGTAAGGGGCATGGCATCACGGGTATCAATATCCCCGTGTTGTTGACACCTCTCACACCTTTGGTTGAAGCTTTTGGTGTCGCTGTATATGGTAGGCCAATAGAATCCACTCTGCCAAATCTTGGCGTGGTGTCACACCCCCAATTTCCAATTTTGGGTTGAGCATAAGGAACACTAAATAAAATAAATAATGTATGAATTTACTGATTTTTTCCAAGATTAATCATGATAATAATTTTAAACTATGAAAATATGATTTTTCCAAACACTTAGAAGTAATTTGATTTGTTATAATTAATTTGATTGGTGAAAAAGAATTAATCAAAATCGATCTAGGTTTTTGAATAGATTTTGCTTTGTTTATAAAATGTGTTTTGAGTAAGCCGCTCATCGGTTCGGCATGAACTATTGTCTCATATGGTAGAAGAAAGAAACATACTAAGGAAAAATATTACATGTATTATGTCGTTGGGCTTGAGGGAAATACAATTCGTCATGTGTATTTATACATGGGTATGCCACAGTCTTTGGCAAGTAGAGAAAGACTCCCTCTCCACGCAACATATAGAACAAAATATATTTCTAATTCTTAATTATTAGTTTGGCCACGTACACCTATTAGTAGGGCCAGCTCCAATACTTGTTCCTGCCCTCTCGATCCAGTAAAACTGAGGCATCGGCATCACACAAGAAAGCCACCGCCGCCTCTCGGCTCCCCGTGTTCCCTCTGCCTCTCCAGCGCCTCACCATGGATGGCCACCCGTCACATCAAGATGAAGAGGGTGCAGAGACGTTCTTCATCTTCCCAGGTCTCTGCCCGGTGCTGGCCGACGCTGGACTCTGCAGGGAGGCCGATGACGTCCGCTCTGTCGAGCCCTGCGTTCTTCACCAAGCCATCCCCGTTCCCTGCACTGGCACTGCGAGCACATGGCAAATCATCCCCTCAACATCGCTTCGTCGATCCGAGTCGATCCGTGGCCACAGCGTCGTCCCGATGCGTCGTCGTGCAGTGCCCCCACCGTCCGCCTTTCCATGAACCCGACGCTGAGGACATCATCGACGGTGAGTTCCTCCATTGACCCTGCTAGTTATCATCGTCAGTAGTGTTCGTTCGTGTGTGTGCACTGGTGATCTATGTACGCGCGCACATCTGCATAGAACAAGCAGCTGGCAGATCGTTAGCTTTCTCGTTAGCTTACTTATTTAGCTTAGATGATGACACGCTGATGTCAAACATGTTTTGTGGCCGTTTTTATGTAGAAAAATAATTCCAGAAATACATTCCAGATACACTTATGAATACCCATCACGATGGACTAGCCTCACACTCATCCTTGAACCCTGATGTCTATGGTTAATTCTATTTTTGAGAATAAATATGGTTCCTTTTTATTTTATAAAATGATTAGTGATCTTAATTCTATTTATAATGTCTTTAGCCTATTTTGGTTCATAAAATAAATATAAGTAGTTTTATTCTTTTTAGGTAAAGTGATTAATGATGACATAATTCCATTTATGAAATAATAAACTATTCCTAAAAATGGCACTTTTGCAAAATGAACATTAAACTTATAAAATAATTTTGTGATATAAATAATTTACTTTTAGGTCCCTAGTTTTGAAAAGTAATTATAAACAAATCACATTATTTACAATCGTGTCACTAAACTTCAAAAGCCTATATCCTTTTATCGGTAGCCCCGATTTAGATGATTCTTGTTGCGTTGATTTCGCATCGTCGCTCTCCACAACAGCGCTGTCGTTATCATTTTATCAAATCTGCATTTATTGATTTAAATGTAATTTATATTTATTTAATATCTTTCTTATTAAAAGCAAGATTTACACTTTGGACTTTTGTAAAAACTGTTAATATGAATAATATCAATATAAATGGCTTTTTAATTATAATTTGCTTAGATCATTCTCTGGAAAATATAATGATTCGATTAGTGACTCTCACGTGTTCCATGTTTTCTCAATGATAAATATTTCAATTACTATAATATATAATATTGTTCGATTAAAATATGACTAAGGTCTAACTCCAATTTTATACTTAAACGTAATTTGATCTAGTATAACTTTAGAATATTCCAACGACCTGTCCATCACTTTGTTTTGATAAACTAAAATAGACCAAGCAATGTGTTCATTTCAGTTATGTTGCAAACCTCGATAGACGTGGCAATGATAGCTTCGTTTCTGCTACCGTAGTGACGATGTCCCTCTAAATTGTTGTTTTATCTTGTATGGTGTATTGTTCTTAGTTGTCTTCATTTGCTTATTTGTATGTTTGCCTATATATAGTGCTTGCTACGAGTAGAACAAGAACTCCTTATCAACACTCAAGATCAGAAGAAGATGATCGGAAGCAGAGTATGAGGAAGTTTGAGCAAATGTTTAAGGCAAGTATAGCTTAGGTTTTCTTTCTATGACCATGATCTTGTGACTTGATTAATGTTTAAGCAACAAACGATAAAAATGATATTTTAGCAACTTGAGGATTTATCGATAAGTGATTTATCATGGACTTAACGTGCTGCTGTGAGGGCTATATGGCTCTGGCTTTAGCTCAGTATGAGGACTTTTTCTAGCTTGTTAGTGGTGACCCGAAAGGGCGTAAGAGGGGCTCTGCCTTGTATGATCCCGCGGCCCACCATGAGGGTGCACCTTGGTTTATTTGTATTTTGTTAGTCATCTCTTGAGGGAGGGTTCATGCTTTTATTGGGGAAACCTTAGCGGCTCTAACTTGTTAGACGAACCTTTGAAAGGCTTCATAGTGAACCCTGCCGGCCTTCCTTGGTAGTGGGCTAAGAGGTTGGCCGCCTCGGGCGAAAGGGTAAATCACGACTCACAGGGAAAGGGTACACCTCTACGCAGAGTTCAATCGATATATCGTCCGTGCCCACAGACAGGGCGGCCATGATACATTTACATTGGGATAATGATTCTTGTCATGTTAATATGTTCATTTTTTTACCGTTTTATGCTTTACATTATTTATGTTACATTATTCATGTGTTATGGGATTCAAACTACTTGCTATACTTGTTTAGTTCGCATGAACTCACCCTTGTTTTTCCCCACACCTCAGGAGAAGATTTAGGCTTGTGATCGACTAGTCAGTTGGATCCAGTGGAGTCTACACTCGGAGTTTAGAGTCGTCTTCCCACTGATTGTTCATTAGGTGACCTTTTATATTGTGTATGTTATGTATAAAGCATTGTAATTGATACTAATTGTGACTACATGTGAGATTTGACCTCTAAGGCTCACATATGGTGTATATCTGGTTTTGTTCTTAAAATCAGGTGTTACACGTGGGTTCTAAATGCACCATAATGGCCCCCGTATTCAGCTCCATGGCACTTCTCAATGATCTAAACGGCTTCTTCTATAGGGACACACCTTCTTAACACACCGTCTTGGCAGACCCTATGAAGATAAGGGTCCTCCCAAAGGTGTACTTTGCTCTCCTTGATCAGCTTCTTCTTGTCTACCTCCAGTGGTATATAGCCAGAAACCATGTAGTTGACGATGTTTGCGTACCACGTGTAGGCGGCTGACACCTTGAGTGTGTCGTCCCGAAGATAGTCGTTGATGGGTAGACCCATGAGGTGATGTTAAGGTCGTTGGCATTCTCCCATTGCTTTTGTGTAGTGGTTTCAATCTTAAGTTCAATAATGTGTTATCTATTCCAATCATGAAAAAGGAACTTTATTTCTATTTTTCACTATAGTTTTGGATACAACAATTTCTTGGTCTTGCTCCTAGGCATGACAAACTTTATTTATTGCCTTTAAATGATTCTTCTATGATGAATGTGTGCGATGTCGTAGCGGCAAAGAAAACCTATGTTTTTGAAAGACCGTTATTGTGTACATGTATTTATGATGTTAGACATATGAAGAAGCAGTGATGAGCCTTAATTCATCTAAATGGTTTGAGGCCATGGAGGATGAGCTAAGATCTATAAGCTCTAATAAAGTCTAGGACTTAGTAGAAATTCTTGGTGGGGTCAAGACAATAGCAAATGGGTTTACAAAACTAAATATGACTCCAAAGGGAATCTTGGAAAGGTTCAAGGCAAGGCTTGTTGAAAAAGGCTTTATGCAAATAGAATGGATTGATTATAATGATTTAGAGTTGCATCTAATGGATGTGAAGATTGCTTTCCGTAATGGTGATTTGCATGGGAATGTCTACATGAGTCAACCAGGAAGGCTTTATTGTGGAAGGGAAGGAACATATGCTTGCAGGTTAAATAAATCCATATGTATGGACTCAAACAAGCTTCTATCCTACTAATACGCCATTATTTCTTAGCTACGTCCACCCAACAAATGGTCCATCCGCTGAGGGGGCTCCTCTAATTAGTAGGGTAGAAGCAACATCTTTCAAACAAACCATCCAGATCTATTCTTAGCAACATCTTTCAAAAAAATGTACCCGGAAACATCTTTCAAACGAACCATCCAGATCTATTCTTAGCATTCTCTCTCTTTACTCATGCACAATCGAGGGTCTGGATTAAGGGTATCAAATTGTCCTCATCCTCCCCACGCCCACGTCCGCAGCAAGCACCGTTCGCCTGCGCTAGGCAGCCAGGGTTCGATTCCTCGGCATTCTACTTTTCCCAATCTTTTTTCCCTGAAAAAAACACACCCCCCAGTCCAAGGACTCATGGCTCTTCCTATTCGGCTACTAGGGATCCCCGCCGCCGCCCCTCTCCAGGCTGCATGGTGGCCTTCTCTAGGTTGCTCGGAGTCGTGCTCGCAGCCGTAGCCTAGATCGTGCGGTGCCGTACTCACTAGCAGGACCCACCACGGCAGGAGAGCAGCCACGGCGAGGGCAGCCCGTAGACGGATGGGACACGGCGGCAGCCTCAACACCACCTCCACCTCCACCTCCATTGGCCTCCGATCCATCCACGAACCTCCAGCCGCGTGACCCGATCATCGATCCGCGTGGCCGCGCGTCCTCGCTGCCTCAGCTTCTCTCATTATTCGGTGGATCTCGGTGCCATGGGTGCGTGCTCGAATCCGGTAGCAAACACGTGATCCAAACAATGAGGATGTCGATGCGGGCCACGAAATGATCGATCTGGGAGCGATGGTGTTAATTTTTGGTAGCCAAGCTTAATTTTGAATACATTTTAGTTTGTCTGAGGCATCAATTCAATGCGAAAAGGATTGATTTTGTAGGGACGATGGATCTATGGTGGCATTCAATTTAGCAGGCCAACGTGTATACGAGGTAATACGTTTGTTCCTCTTCTTGTGCTTTTCCTTGTGCGATGTATTGGGGGGCAAGGATGGTTTATTATTGCAGATCCATAATGTGTGTTTGTGTTATTGTATTTCTATTAATTGCTCAAGCTTTTTATAATGTCACGGTGCTTGTATTCTGCCATTCTTTAGCTGCAGTATAGGTTCGTTTTCTATTAACATTTATGCTTGGGCAGCGCACCCCTGCAGTATGGTAAACCCTAGAGGTAAAGTCTTGCGCTGCAGTATCCAACTCTAATTTAAAAGGCATCGTACCCCTGCAGTATGGTAATCTTCTTGTGTTTTGCAATAAGGTAGTTTCATAACACTATTTGGTCCTTCTAAATTAGAGTTGGATACTGGTTAACTACTCTTTGGAAAATAAGATTGAAGTCATCCTTATGTTAACCTTTTGGAAAATTTCCCCATCTTTAATTTATCCTGCTTCGGTTGCATTTTCATTTTTCTCCCCACATTTCTATCTCTGAGTTTATCAAATGAATGAGATGGATTCATTTTTTATGTGAAATTAGTAGTATAATAAAAGTTGAACATTTTATCCATCTGAAATGACAGGTCATATACTTCATGTTTGAAGGATATATTTTGGAGAGATGTGTACACTTAGCACACAATTTAGGAGTCTTTAGCTTAGCATCTATTAATATAGTTGATTTTCTTATGCTGCCAGTAAACTATGTCGTCCTGACAAAAAATGTCAGCTTGGGAAACTAGGAATTGCCTATCTTTTTATATGAAAAAGTTGTACGTAAGATATATACATTAATTGTTTTTGACCAAAAAAAATATTGTAGACAAAATTATTTTTGAGGATTGATCAGTTTACTGTTATGATTATATATGTGTCTATTTAGCTTATCAATTAACTGACGCCTAGCTCTTCCCTTACATCTGCTTGTCCTTTTATTGTCAGGAAGTTAAGGAATGAAGAACAATATATAGCATTGCCTTGTCACCAGAACTGTTGTGGTTGGCTGTGTGCAGGACAAGGGGACACTGCATATTTTCAGCTTGAGAGTTATTAGAATTGGGGAAAAATATGTAGCTGGTCACAATCAATCTGCTGATCAAGCAGCGACACCTTCTGTCTTAAAAATAAACACTGCACCCAATGCAAGATCATCCTTGTCTTTCATGATAGGTAACCAAAATAAATCCTTTCCATTTCGCATCCCCCCCCCCCTCTTTTGGGATGGTTAGTTTCCTTGCTCTTTCAAATTCATGCATTAGGCCTCTTTTCTTGCTCTTTCAAACTTTGTGTATATTTTTCTGTTCTTATATAAACCAAAGTTAGGAGTTATTTCCAGAAAAAAGTATAAAGTAAGGAGCCTGCCATGGATGTGCTCTGCAGCATCGTTGTTATTTTACTTTGGTCTGCAGTTGATGTTGAAGGTATTGTCAAGACGTACTGGATATGAGACTTGAAGAAGTTTCTGTTTGGGACAATAGCAATTATAATGTTGCCAATTTTCAACTGAAAAATGGGCTTGGTGTGATTGGTGAAATAATTGCCATTGTTTTATAAATAAGGAGGAGTTGAGGATTAGCGATTTGCCTTAAGATAGAGATACCCTGTAACTTGGCTTCCTTGTTTGCAGGTCTGTCTTTTTAGCACAATGTGTGGATGGATGCTCGCACAAGCCCACATTCAGGTCTGCCTTTTTAGCATTGATTCGTTTTCTATTAACATTTATGCTTGGGCAGCTATACTGTCAGTTAGCTGATACAGTTTGATTCCATTTGATTGTTCAGGCCGGTGGAGTTTGTCGATGCCTGCAAGATTCGGAATCCAAGGAACAGTAGCTGTTTATATTAACACATGTCAGTGTATATATAAATTGTCTTAGCCGTCAATGAATCAACAGAAATGGACCTAAATGGAACTAAGACAACATGTTAAAGTAGTTAAATTAAAGTAATCATGATGCTCTTTCAACTGTGGTCACTTGTCAAAAAAAATTTGTGGTCAAATGGCCGGCTCCTTGCTACGTATGCTGATTTTGCCAAGTTGATTAACTTGGTTCTTTCATGCTCGCTTTGGCTGTTTTCTGGATCATATACATGGCTACATATAATTGTGTAAAACTTAAAATATGAAGAATAATATCATTGGATTGTTGTAATGCACGTACTTGAAATAAAACCGTAGCGTTAGCACAGGCACTATACTAGTATATATCTAGGAAGTGGGTTATTAAGTTTGATAATGTGATTTGTAATTTTAGCTTTATTAAAAATAAAAAGGGATAATTCCATATATATTAAGGTCAAGGGGAGTGTGTTTATTATCCTAACACAACATGCAACGCTAATTACATGAAAATTGCAAAGGATTTGTAAGTGAATGGCTACTACAGTCAACAAATCACAACCACAAGTAGAATACAATAAAACAAGACACATAGGGGGGGGGGGAACTTTATTTGGACGAGATATGGTTTAGAACATATCCATCCATTAAGCATCGTCGCTCTGCCATTGCTGCCCCACCTTCTTCTCGAATTGCCGCTTAGTTGGGAGAGTAGCTCCCTTGCCGGAGGGACCTGTCTCGTCAATAAAGTGGTCGGGAAGGACATTGTTGGGGAGCCTCTAGAAGGTGAACACAATGCTCCTAGACTGATGGAGGATCGAGTTGCTGGTGGCAGAGCCATCGGGGATGCCACATGGAAGGCTGTTGGAGCCTCGATGACACTGGATCTAGTATTGAAGCCCACCATAGTTGGCTGGCCTGGTGGAAGGCATATGGAATGGGGCCCTCCCTTGGTACGTCCACCAAAGTGAAGGACCTAAGAGTCGGCGATGGCAGACGAACAGGTGTGGCCAAAGGAGTTGGAGGCGCGACCGACGCTTGTCGTTTCAGAGCCGATCAGGAAACCTAGGTGACGTCAAAAGCGATGAGGCGCTAGGCGCGATTGCCCTGGCCATGGAGATGGTGATGATTGTCCCCGGCCACGGCGATGGCGACGACGGCTGTGGCAGCCACGACGATAGCGACGACCAAAGATGTGCCAGTGCTACGTCCGATTCTCTACCAGGCGAGGAGCATAGAGGACCAGGGGAGCGCGACGGGTGAGTGGAACTCTAAAGAGGATGGCAGTCATGATCATCAGTGAGTCGTCGAAATCCATCTCACCTTCTCGACGGGGTCTTCTCCCTCTCGATCTTGAGCGTGCTGCTAACGCATTTAAAAGTGGTGGTAATCGAAACAGAATGAATCAAACTTACTCTATTCCATTGAAGATCTTAGAATTTATACATGGTGAAATTCTGCCATTAGAGTTGTGAGACACCTGTTTAGGGACGAGGAAACGTGACCGCCCAACGAATAGCCCTCCTGGTAATCGGTTCCTAAGAGGTGTAGTAGTCCTATGAAACAACAATTGTTATATGAAGATATTACATTGATTGTTGAATTAGATCTAAGGATAAGATTAATCCATGTCACTAATTTGTGTGGATGTGATCACTCCAATCCTATTGGTTCATCTCCTTGAGGAACAGGTTGCTTAGTAACATGTGGAACTGGAGTAGCTGGTGTTGGCGTCATTGGTGTAGGTGTTATTATGTTGGTGTTTCTAGCATTGTTGTCAACCAACCAGGCCAAAATTGGCTCCAGGGAGCCTGGCTAGGGGATAGCCATCCAATCAAACACATCCAAAGTGATGGAGCATATGGATTAATTTTTTTTGCTAAACAGAGAAATTTGATCTAGTCGTCAAGCCAACAAGTACAACTATCTCTATGGCTCTCTTACACTCCTAGATTGTTAATCAGCCTGATGTCAAGGCAACGAAGGTGGCCACAGGTGCTGGTATGGCGGAGGCTAGAGGGCAGCCACACCACCATGCAGCTGGACCTCACCTTCCTGGATAGCATGCAGTAGTTTGTGGACAGCTTCCACCTCCGCCATGCGGGGATGCTGCTGGACTTGCTGGTGTGCTATGTCGCATCGTGCTTGTTCATCTGATCCATTATCGGCAACATCGACACACGGCACAGCCAAGCGAGGAGCGGCGATGGTGTGTTGCTTGGGGCAGATCAAGCAGCGAGGAGCGTCTTCCGCACTAGATCCAGATAATTTAGCACTTCTAGTAGCAATTCCTACAACATGCGTTGAAGGCGTCTGCTGGTGTTGGAGCATGTGCTTATGCCATCCTTTCACCAAACGACGGCTTCCATCTCTCTCTCTCTTTCTTAAATGATGATCGCTGAGGTGTTTTTTTTTTTTTTTTTTTTTTTTTTTGCAAAATTGTCATCATACAGCCGATACTTGAGAGGCCATTGTGCGTTCCCTAGACTAAACACTAACAGAGCCACGCTTGCCACCACGCAAATGCAGTGGGGAAAGGAGTCGAACACCATCAGGGCCACCTCTAACTCCAACCCAAGCCCACCATGCGAAGTCAGCGGCGAGAGGATCTGGTCAGGGTGCGGGCGCACCCTTGGTGCGGGCATACCGCCACAGGCCCCTCCCAACCTCCCCTTTAGATGGCGGTGTCTAGACAACGTGCAAAGGCGGTGCACGCTAGGATTTCAAGAAATACCCCCTACGAACAGGCATAATAAGGCTATAAAAGCAAGGAAGAGGCTCCCTAATTGACTTGGGATTCAAATTTATCACTCAACATGCAACTAACAGTCTAACTACACTAATTCATAGTAGAATATAATAGAAGCAAGTGTGGTCAAGGACACTTACCTTCGAGCTGGATTTAGTCAATGACATTATTAGTGGTCCTTGAAATTCTCGTATTTAGCACCTCTGTAGACAATACAACAAAGATAGCCCACAAAACAAAATAATAGTAGACCAAACATTGGAAAAATATGCTATAATATTTACTAACTAGTATTCGTCTTTATGAGTTCGTGAGAAAAAAAAAAACACCTAAAGCAGCGCTACGGTTTGAATGTTATGAGTTTCAAACTTTTAATAGCGAAACTATAAATTTTATTTACAATTAAAAGAATTAAAAAAATTAAGTTTGACTAGTGGGGCCGGAGCTGATCGGAGTAGCGAGATCGATGGACGACGGCGGCGTGGTGGAGTCCGTCCATGGCGGCGGCGTTTGGTGGAGGCGCTAGGAAGGGAGAGGGAGCACGGGGAGGGGAGATACGGTGGCGGCGTGCTGACCCAGTGTCGGGGCCATCATTTTATAGGGCAGGGAGTGGGGAGGGCCGGGTGCAGACCTGGTGCGGCGCGCCGTCAATGGCGGCGGGCGGCTGACTGATCTGAGGAAAAGAGGAAGGGAGCGGCTGGAGATTGCGGCGCACGGATCTTGACTGCGAAGGAGGTCGCGCATGGCTTGGTCCACAGGCGGCCCGGTCATGGCGGAGGGGAGGGGATTTCCTTGCTGTTGTTTCATTATTTTCTGATAATGCTTGCATTTGTTTGTTAGCACTGAATGGACATTTATCTATTTCTCTATGTACATGGTTTTTCTATATGGCCAGTTAAATGGATTTGTCAAATCATTTGGAACCTGTGACTGTGAGTAGTTCTTCAGCCTCGTTTCCTTTGCTTATTTTCAGATCAGTCTATCTATTTATGCCCCTTTGTTTTCATTACTATTGTTATCCTAGGAACCATTAACTGAACCAAGAAGGATCGGTGCACAGTAAAGACAAGGTTTCTTCCATTCAGCCCCTAACAATAAAAAAATATTTGGTCTACATACATGTAAGATGTGTTTTCTTCTTTTTAGTTGCAAAAATTAAGTTTTATTTCACCTCTGTTTTCGTATAGTAGTCCCAGCAGTCCTACTAGGCCATCTCTTACGGATGCAGGCAAATGTGGGTACAATAATCACAAAAAAAAGGCCATTAGCATATATGCAAAAGAAACCAATTTTATCACAAATTAAGATCTTAACACAGAGCTGTAAGAATGTTAAGCCAATGCGCATCAGAGAAACTATTTAGTGTTCAAATCAAGTAATATGAGAAACTTGTGATCTGCATTTCTTCATCTAAGTTGCATTAGTATCTCTGGTCTACTTGCCCCATAATATTCTGATGGTTGCTGCTTGTTTTAAGCTATAGGTGTATGTATGATAGATTTCATAAATGCAATTCATATTTAATGGACCATTCTAGAAAATATGTTTAATTTCTGAAAGCAGAATGTACTGCAGTTTTTGAAAGGCATGGGTTCTCACTTCTCAATATTCTTGATTTAACTTAAATGCTTACTGATTCATTGTCAAAGTGCACTTCTTTACTCGCAGAACTTTCTTAAATTGGAATGTTTAGTTCTTCATAACTTGCAATGGCAGAAGATATGTGCTTTAACATGTGTGTCAATTTGGTTATCTTCTTCCATCATTTTCAGCAAAGAAGTCCACATGTATGTCATTGATGATTTGAGCTATTCACTAATGTTAAATGAGTACAGAGAACTGCAGTTGATATGTAGTGGCTGGAAAATTTAATGAGAAACTGCATTTGATGTCTATTGTACAAATCTGTAAGTCTTTGATTGAGATATTTGTAAATATGTATCTGTCTGTGATTGAGTTATATCATTGGTTAAAAGAGATGATTTAATCTTTTTCTTTTAAATTTCTGGTTAGAAATTTAGACAGCAGTATTAGAAGCTGAAAATTAGTATTGCAAAGCTGCTACCTGAAATATACATATGAATGAATGCCTCAACGTTAATATACAAAGATGTTACCTGAATGAAATATACAAAGCTTCTACCAGAACCAATATCATTAGCAGAACCTGCACCAGAACCAGTAGCAGCGGCAGTAGCAAAGGCGGTAGCCGATGACAACAATGGCGCAGCTCCGGAGCTAGAGCCTTCGTTGCTGCCGAATATTCCAATGGAAAGGTAAAAGCAATTGCTCCTGAATTACTTGTAGTTCAGTTCAGAAACTTACTCTGATTAGTGATGAATCCTATCATTTCTTTTCCTGACTAAACAATTCGTGGTTGACAATAGTCTGCTTATAACAAACTTTTTGCTGCTCATAATTGGTTTGTAAGATGCTTCCGAAATCTACTTTACTTATGAGATAATTAACAGTATTCTTTTCTATTATGATTCTGTAGTAGTACAAAATGACGTTTTAGCTACCACACTGAAACCGTTTACTTGCCAGCAATACTATGATTTATCCACTACATACCCACTTCACTATGTCATGTTTAACTTGTCATTTTCATATTACAGTAAAACAATCATTACTTGTCTTTCAATATTGATCCTTAATCTATGATTTGGTTAGTTTCTTTGCAAGTTAGATCGAATCAGTTCAATGAATTACGTGAAATTCAGAGTACTAGCTGACTAAATTGAATGCGGTTTCATTCCGTGTGCAATGTCATGCTCATGATACATCAATGTACCTTTATAATTCATTGTATGCTTGCCCCTTGTGTTTGTGTTTTTCTATAGCTGTTAGTTACTTCTATTAGTTTCCTTTTAGTTTCAATCGCATGGATGCTTAGTTTTAGATCAAGATAATCAAGCAATGAACAAACAAGAATGAAGTTATCTCCCAACTCACCTCCCTGCTTGTCATGGGCAGCCAGCAGGCTGCCACCAGATGTCATGTGAGGCCTCTCCTACACAGCCACACAAGTGGCTAGGTGATCTGCTCAGTCAAGGCACCAAGATTAGCAAGGATACATGCGTGGCTTCTTTGAATAATTCTAGTTCATAGGCTCGAGTTTAGGGGTGCATGCTTCAAGAGCTTTGTTTAGTCTTTTGCTTTGTGGTGTTAGCGTCGTCAGTGTTTACCTATTCTTTAGGGGCCACAACAAATTAGTGGCTGGCTGAGAATTTTCCCCATAGGCTATTTAACCATTGTAATCGGCACTTTTCAGAGGCAAGCAATCAATTATAAAGAAACAACAATTCTAGTCTCCCCCAATCTCTCAAACTCTGGGCAAAGCAAAAGGCCTAGTTATCTCTCAAGCTCTTGGCAAAGCATAAGGCCTAGTTATCTCAAGCTCTTGGCAAAGCATAAGGCCTAGTTATCTCAAGCTCTTGGCAAAGCATAAGGCCTAGTTATCTCAAACTCTTGGCAAAACATAAGGCCTAATTATCCCCCAAATATCCTCCAGTTACCCTCCAATATCCCCAAATATCCATCTACATTACAGCCTGGTAATGTAGATGGATATTTGGGGATATTGGAGGGTAACTGGAGGATAACTAGGCCTTATGCTTTGCCAAGAGCTTGAGAGATTGGGGGAGACCAGAATTGTTGTTTCTTCATAATTGATTGCTTGCTTCTGAAAAGTGCCGATTATAATGGTTAAATAGCCTACGGGGGCAATTCTCAGCCAGGCACTAATTAGTTGTGGCCCCTAAAGAATAGGTAAACACTGACCACGCTAACACCACAAAGCAAAAGACTAAACAAAGCTCTTGAAGCATGCAGCCCCTAAACTCGAGGCTATGGACTAGAATTATTCAAAGAAGCCACGCATGTATCCTTGCTCATCCTGGTGCCTTGATTGAGCAGATCACCTAGCCACTTGTGTGGGTATGTAGGAGAGGCCTCACATGACATCTGGTGGCAGCCTGCTGGCTGCCCATGACATCTCCCCCCGCCCTTGGAGACCCAGCTCGTCCTCGAGCTGGATGGTTGCCGCCGACCTATTTGACGCAGCGAAAAGGGTGGTCGGCGGTGGTGGATGGTGGTGATGGTGAGCGGTAGCGAGTAGGCGAGGATCGCCAGACTCTCTGATACCGGGCTGTAATGTAGATGGATATTTGGGGATATTGGAGGGTAACTGGAGGATAACTAGACCTTATGCTTTGCCAAGAGCTTAAGAGATTGGGGAGACCAGAATTGTTGTTTCTTCATAATTGATTGCTTGCCTCTGAAAAGTGCCGATTACAATGGTTAAATAGCCTACGGGGGCAATTCTCAGCCAGCCACTAATTTGTTGTGGCCCCTAAAGAATAGGTAAACACTGACCACGCTAACACCACAAAGCAAAAGACTAAACAAAGCTCTTGAAGCATGCAGCCCCTAAACTCGAGGCTATGGACTAGAATTATTCAAAGAAGCCACGCATGTATCCTTGCTAATCCTGGTGCCTTGACTGAGCAGATCACCTAGCCACTTGTATGGCTATGTAGGAGAGGCCTCACATGACATCTGGTGATAGCCTGCTGGCTGCCCATGACACTGCTATCTCTAATCCCACCTCTGCTGTTCATCTTCAATCTCACCTATGCTTAGGTAGGCAAAAACTCTAGCTCCATTATCCTCCCTATCTACCCTGCGAACTAATGTTCACTACACCTGGTATCAGCAAGCTTTGGTTTTGATCGATTTTCATGGCTTCTGCTGCCGATATTGCCTTAAGCGCCCTTGCTGAAGGGCTCCAGCAGGCGTCCACAACACTGCAGCATATCCTTGAGTCGCTCAAGGCGAGGGCGGCACGAGAAGACATGGTGGCAACACGCATACAGGCGGCAGCACGAGGATTCATGGCGAGGCACACCACTAGGAAGCTGTGTGAAGGCCTGGCTGCCATACGCATACAGGCGGCATCGCGATGATTCCTGGTGAGGCACACCACTAGGAAGATGCGAGCAGCAATGAAACCTGCGTTGTCTTTAGTGAGGTGTTCGTCATCTGCTCATACGCCACCACCAGCCACCACCACACCTCCCTCCGCCGCTCCATCCTCACCTCCATAGTCTGCTGCCTTCATCTCATCACCAAGGGCAAAATCCACCACGACTGATTTGGCCACGCTCATCCACTTCCTCACCGCCTCCTCCAGTGTCTTGCAAAGGCGGGTAGTTACCCTGCAGCAAGAGCATCTAACGGTGGCATCCTTCCCTGGTTCACGGGGATCAGGCCAAGGCGTCCGACCTCCCCGTTTCCAGAAGCTAGTTCCTGTGCTCCTTCAGGAGGATGCCATCGGCTTCGATGACTGCTCTCCACGCTTCCAGCTCGAGGACACACTTCCAGCTCGAGGACGAGCTGGTCTTCAAGGGCGAGGGAGATGTCATGTGTATGGCTGCATGCAGGGGAGCTTCATAGGTAGCCGGGGACCGGCTGCATGCCACCAGGAACCAGCTATGGTCAATTACAATTAATAGGTGGTTGGGAATTAGTAGTTAATGGTTGTAGCAATAACAGTGCATGCAAAGTAGGAGCCTGAGGAGGCCAGATTAATGGGAAGTAGGAGAGTAATGGCTAGGCTAGAATCAAGGAGCCAAGGGGCCATGCGCTAGCTAGAGGGGTGGAGGGCTGGACGCCAGCCCCTCTATTTATATCCCTGTAACCATCTCTCAAAAGGAATCAAGAATGAAGAAACAAGTTATCTCTAAACTCACCGCCCTGCTACTCCCAATCTCATCCCCCTACTTAGGTTGTCAGGCAGAAACCCTGGCGCCATTATCCCCCCTTATCCCCCATATGAACTAGGTTCACTATAGTTTCACTGGTAGTACCTCAACCTTTGAGTTGTTTGCGGTAGGCTGTTTGTTTATTCAAATTTGACAAACATGAGCTTTAAGTATTGTATTTAATCAGAGTTGCCCTGTCTATTTTTGAGCTGTAGGTGCCATTTATTTATTTAATCTATCTTGAAATGAGCTTTGTAGGCTGCATGTAAGATCAGTTCAGCTGCACCTTGTGTTATTACCAGTTAGTCATTGAACTAAATTTGAGGCTCCTTTTGGATTAAATGTGAAGGTTCAGATTATGAATTTGGTGGTACTGACCCAGCTGAAGATATGGAGGCTAGTTCAGTGTACTCTCTATGTGACAGTTATGATTGCTGCTTTAGGCATGACTCAAATCTGCATAGCTGTTCTTGAAAGTCTAAACTCTGCATAGCTTCTCTAGAAAGTCTAAAATTCTGCATTAGCCATGTGGCTTGTTTCAGAAGAGGACCCTGATATTTTTCGTGTCCTGATACTTTAGGTTGTGCATCCTCTGCTTACATGAATATATGACTACTACTCTTAGATAACCTGGACTGTCTAAGTTATGTAAAGATTTTTTTTTTTGCAGGTTTTGAATTATGGATCAATGCTGGTCCTTGACTCATTGTTCTTAACAATTGTTTTAACTCCATGGAGATTTCTTAGCAGTTGCAGTATTTGCATATTTAGTTCTGTTGCAGTATTTGCATATGTAGTTCTGACTGCATCAATATGCACTAAATTTTCTGTATTGACTAGAGCAAATATTCTAATTTCTAACTTTGTTATTCTTGTTTGTGTGAATTGGTGTATTTCCTTAAAATGCTTAAATATGTCAGAGTTGACAAAACATTGTTGTTGCTTGATTTCTTCCAGCAGGACACATATGTAGCGTGCCTTTTTTACTTTTTTATTTGTTTCAACAACTAATGGTTGTTTTTAAAGTGTTGTGTGTCTACAGGACATGGACAAATTCCTGCAACCCAAGGAATTTGCCCCTGGCATCAAGAGTAACTAGTTGCCAACACCATCTATTGAACTATTAGTTTGGTGACTAAGGTCAGTTCTGAAACAGGAGTTTGAGATTTTCATCTGTTTATTTTATCTGAGATACCGAATTGCTCAACAAAAAGGTCACTTGTTGAACAATTAGTCTGGTGTCCGTGATGAATGTAATAAATATGTTCATGTATGACTTGTGAATTGTTGATTTGGTCATGATGGAATATATTGTTAGGGCCACATATGTTAATCTGGATTGTTTGTGTTCCTATGTGGGCCTTTAATGATGTCCAAATAACTATTGGGCTGAAAATGAAAACTAGTATTCTACAAATGCAAAGTGCACCAGCTCCTAGAGAGGAACAACTATCCACATCACCTTAATTTTTATCTCCGTTAGATTTCGACTTTGACGGTTAGATTTCACTGAGCCAGCTTCTACCCGCTCTAGCTTCTAACTAGAATCTGCTTCTCCTCAGATTCATCATGTCTCATAGTTCCTGCAAGTCAACAAAACCAACAAGCCATCCAAACGAATATATACCGGGCTTCCAATTCTTATAACCAACACCTCCTCCGTAAAAAAAGAACACATCTCCTCGTAAAAGAAATCTCCCGACTCCCTTCTCTCGCGAAGACGCGACTGGCAACGGCCGCGCGCCGGCACCGTCCGCCCTCCGCCTCCTCCCCTCCTCTCCTCCACTCTCTCTTCTTCACTTCCCATGCCTGGTGTGGCAGCGGCGGGCGCGAGGCGCGACGGCAGCGGCGGGCGTGAGGCGCAGCGGCGGTCGACGCGAGGCGGTGGTGGCCACGACGCGGCGGCCAGCGAGGCAGCGGCGTGCTGGTGCCGGTGGTTGCCCGCGCTCCCCTCCCATGGCATCGCTCCCAAGGTGAAGGCAGCCTCCTTTCCTTGCTCTTCCTCTCTCCTTCACTTGCTTGAAACCCTAGCTGTTCTTGCTACAGGAAACCCTAGCTCATGGGTGCAAACCCTAGATGACGAGTTCAGGATATTTTTGTGCATCTATAGTCGCTCTTGTTGTCATAAATGAAGGGAATTTCCAAGATTTGTGGTTACCTGGATTTTGGTAATTGAAGCATTTTATTAATCTTGCTAGTTTAGTACAAATCGTTCATTTTATTAACATGTTGGCTTCTTTTCTATTCACTCACTGATGTGTTTGTAGATGATCTTGGTTTTGTCATGAAAAATCTATTACCTTGCCAAAAAAAAAGGTTGTGGTTTAGTATGCAGTTTGGGAACTAGGTGCAATGTGTAAAAACTCTTACATGAAACATATATTTCATAATATCTATGATCCTGGTAAATTGTTTGTGCTTGCCGATTAGTTCTGAACATTTCCTTCTTTTCCGCTGGCAAAAAAAAAAAAAGATATCAGATATATGTATAATTCTAAAGTGACATGAACTATTGTTGGCCTAGTTTGTTTGGATGACCACACGTATTTTTCTATATTTGATTGTAAATATCATTCTCATATTGGACAAAGTGCACCGGCTCCTAGAGAGGAACAACTGTCCACATCACCTTAATTTTTATCTCCGTTAGATTTCGACTTTGACAGTTAGATTTCACTGAGCCAGCTTCTACCCACTCTAGCTTCTAACTAGAATCCGCTTCTCCTCAGCTTCCTTCGGCTTCTCATCCGAAGCCATCGAAACGAATATATACCGGGCTTCCAATTCTTATAACCAACACCTCCTCTTCTCCGTAAAAAAAAAAAAAAAAAGAACACATCTCCGCGTAAAAGAAATCTCCCGACTCCCTTCTCTCGCGAAGACGCGAGGGGCGACAGCCGCGTGCTGGCGCCGGCCGCCCTCCGCCTCCTCCCCTCCTCTCCTCCACTCTCTCTTCTTCTCTTCCCATGCCTGGTGTGGCAGCGGCGGGCGCGAGGCGCGACGGCAGCGACAGGCGTGAGGCGCAGTGGCGGCCGGCGTGAGGCACAGCGGTGGCCGGCGCGAGGCGGTGGCGGCCACGACGCGGTGGCCGGTGAGGCAGCGGCGTGCTGGTGCCGGTGGGTGCCCGCGGTCCCCTCCCAAGGCATCGCTCCCAAGGTGAAGGCGGCCTCCTTTCCTTCCTCTTCCTCTCTCCTTCACTTGCCTGAAACCCTAGTTGTTCTTGCTACAGGAAACCCTAGCTCACGGGTGCAAACCCTAGATGATGAGTTCAGGATATTTTTGTGCATCTATAGTCGCTTTTGTTGTCATAAATGAAGAGAATTTCTAAGATTTGTGGTTACCTGGATTTTGGTAATTGAAGCATTTTATTAATCTTGCTAGTTGAAGTGAGCAAGGCTGACTGTTAACTTGTGAAGTCATAAATGTTCATGACTTCCAAAATAATTAAATGTCATAATTGTTAGGGCCACATATGACTGTGATATGAAAGCATAGGAAATTGTTTTTTCACAAATAAACTACCATTTTAATAGTAATTCCATCGGCTCCAAATCCGAAAAGCTAAAAGTGACTTATAATCAACAAAATCTACGAACTATGTTTCGGTTGTCCATATGGTCGGCTCTAAACCTTTACCTACAGTCCGCATATGTGCCCTCGGGCAAAACTTTGTAATAATTAACCTGATTTCATCAGTTGATAAATGAAGCTAGATATGAAATATCCATTATCTAAAAAATAATAATATCAAAGTTACTTATAATTTGGAATGGAATAAGTATTAATTAGGTAAACTCCTACTTGGTCATCTCAACAAAATCTGAACAAAATTATTTTATCACAAGACAACTTCACAGAAAAAAAAAGAGCACATAGACTAGGAGTCTAAAAGAGATGACCACAAAGCCCAAAGTCATCTGCCATGACAACTACAACATTACTGCAAATACCTTCACCGATAACACACATGCACGTACATACGTAACGCCTAGACGCTGAGATACATGTCGATCTTGAGTACGGCATTGTTGCTGCTAACGTTGAAGGCGTGCGTCCTGAGCAGGCCGTAGCCGACGGCGCCGCGGAGGCCGCCCGTGGCGCCAACCACTGGCAGCTCCCTGACGTCGTCGAGGATGGCGTCCCTGGCCAGCACGGCGACGGCGCTCCCGTTGTGCGTCCCCGCCGTGAACACCATGTTGGCGGAGAAAAGCAGCGCCGCGCCGCCGGCCGACGAGCTGGACGACGCGAAGAGGTAGAACCCCTGCGCGCGCCCGACCTCGCGGGACGACGCCGCGTCGGGCCCCTCCGTCAGCAGATCGTCGATCACGTACAGGTCGCCGAACCGGTTGATGGGGTCGCCCCGCAGCGGCACCGTGCCCCTCACCACGCGCTCCGCCGTCGACGGGCTCCCCGTGGACGCCGTCACCGTGTCGTGCATGTAGAACTGGAGGTGGTGAGTTGTTTTGGCGCTGCAGGTGGTGGCGATGGTGGCGAGCACCAGCAGGATGATCTGGATGGTGCGGTTGGCGTTGGCCATGGCTGCGCGCATGGTACGTGCTAGAGTGGTTGATGGAAGAGTGCAATGAGACGAGATCACGAAGTGTTAGCTAGTTTGGTGATGGGGTCGTAGCTATTGTCTTGTGTCCTACTTCCTACACTAATACGGTTACGGTGGATGACAGCGAATGGATCAGTGGATGTGCATCGTCGTGACTACCTTTAGCTAGTGCGTACTCGCAGTCCCTGTAGCAAAAGTAAGGGATCGATCGACCCATCGATTGCTAAGCAATAGCACTAACGATCGATGGACGGGCATGAGAGAGGCTTGGCACCTGCAAGCTTTATGTGGTTCACAGAGACGGTGCACGTTCGGGCCACTATGGCAGCAGGTCTAGCTCGGAGGTTGGTATGTGTTCATGGCCGATCTATATCAAACCAACCATTGAAGATTGTGACTGGAGTGGTTCGTGAAAAGCTTCAACCTCTAGTCTTGTGTCTTTTCTACTGTTTGCAAATTGCAAATTCTATATCGGAGAGGGCTCATGATGAAGCCGAGGGTGTGGGCCTGTCAAAGATTACCTAATTCACTCCATTTCGCCACACTAGTAACACCATTATTCTCCTCTAGAAATAAATCAACTTATGGTATGTGTATTTGTTCTATATGCACACACATATAACATGTTTTGTGCCTTTGTGCCATGTGTTTAAATATAGTCAGCGTAGTAGGCGTTAGTGTGTTGACGTCAAAACTGGTTTGGACCAACACACCAAAATAGCATTGGACACCTGGGCCACCACAAGTTGAAAGACGCAGCGAGGTAATCACTCTTGCATGGTGAAGCACAGAGAGGTTTATAAGCAAACCACCAAAGAATAACCAATTAGAAATGAAGGACCGACTTGTTTACGAACTAGCAAAGGATCAGTGGATGTGCATCATCGTGACTATACCTTTAGCTAGTGCGTACTCGCAGTCCCTGTAGCAAAAGCAAGGGCTCGATGGATCCATCGATTGCTAAAAAATAGCACTAACGATCGATGGACGGGCATGAGAGAGGCTTGGCACCTGCAAGCTTTTTGTGGTTCACAGACGGTGCACGTACTGGCCACTATGGCAGCAGGTCCAGCTCGGAGGTTGGTAAGTGCTCATGGCCGATCTAAATCGAACCAACCATTGAAGATTGTCGCTTGCGGTCAAGAGGCTGAGCCGGGACAAGGAGCAGGTGATCGACGACGCCGTGGCCGCCAGGCTGCCCACCTGGAAGGCCGGCCTTCTAAATGCTGCTGGGCGCAGGACGCTGGTGCGCACAACTCTCTCGGCGATCGCGGTGCATGTGTCCATTTGTTGCTCTCTCTCCCCTTGGGCTATCAGCTCTATTGACAAGATCAGGCGAGGCTTTCTCTGGGCAGGCACCGGCACCGCAGTGGGGGGCAAGTGCAAGGTTGCTTTGCCACTCGTCTGCTTGCCGCCTGACCTTGGCAGCCTGGGGCTACCGGACCTCCGCACCCTGGGATTGGCGCTGAGACTACACTGGGAGTGGCTGCGCCGTGGCTCCAATGCCGCCTGGGCATGCCTGCCCGCGCCTGTGGAGCGGGACGCCGCGGCCATGTTCGGCGCATCTACATCCTTCACCATGGGCAACGGTCAAAGACATTGTTCCGGACTGACAGCTGGTTATCGGCCGGGGCACTGTGCGCCTTCGTGCCCGATGTGTTCACTGCGGTGCCCGCGCGGTGACAACGCCGAACTGTCAAGGAGGCTCAGACAGACAATCAGTGGGCTTGGGATGCGGTCGCAGCGCCGACCGTGAGGTTCATTGCGCAGTTCCTGCGGCTATGGACCCTCCTCGAGCACGTCCACCTTGATGACCTCTCAGAAGATCGGATGGAGTGGCGATGGTCGTCTGACGTCCAATATTCCAGTTCGACCGCGTACCGTGCATTCTTCAATGAACGCGTGACCTTACGCGGGGCAGACGAGCTTTGGGCGGCGTCGGCACCGCCAAAGGTCAAATTCTTTTTCTGGCTCGCGCTCCACGGCCGGCTGTGGACGGCCGAACAACGCAGCTGAACGACGATTGCTCGCTCTGCACCCAGGGATGCGAGTCCATGGACCACCTGTTTGCGTGTTGCGTCTTATCTAGGGAGCGACCGTCGGGTTCACTCACCTCTGTCCCTGCGCGAACGACACGCTGGTGGATCGTGGCTCTCCTCTAGAACACAAGTGTTGGGAATATGCCCTAGAGGTAATCATAGAGATGATGATATTCTGTCTGTATCCATGATATGTAATGTGTCCATTGAATATATATTAAAGACAACTTGTATTGATTGGCAATTATGTGAATTGTTTATGGAACTCATTTACTTGTATGTTGTCCTATATTTGTCCCTGGTTGGAGTTCATGTGAGAACACACATGAACATTAGACTAGCACATATATTAGTTGATAACTATGTTTCACAAGTCATAGACATGGAGATGTCGAACTAATAATGTGGGCACATGTATGACATGTAGGCTGGACTGACCCAACATGAGATTGTCTCTTTACACATCATATACGTTATGTCCTTTGACCTGAGATTGTTGTATGTGCTCGAGATGTGTATCGACTTACTTAGGGACTGACAAACGCTACTCCGTTACTGGGTAGTTATAAAGGACGTCTTCGGGTTTGTCGAGAAACATGCTATGAGACATAGACAATCAAGATGGGACTTGCCCCTCTCTGATGAGAGTGATATCACTGGATCACTCAAGTGATTGGATTAACAAATGCATGGCCGTGCTTGGGTTAAGTGTTAACTCACGAGTTGAACCAAATATCATGTGGCAAGGGAATAACTTGTATGTGGTCGTGGTGGTTCGTCTGATATGATCATTTGCATTCATATAGGAGTTGTCACGCCTTGCTAGAGGCCGCATCGCCTATTGGGCGAATAGGAGTATTCGGCCCATGTCTATGTGGGCGTGAACCCATAGGGTCGCACGCTTAAGAGGCCTGGAAGCCTAATTCGAGTTGGACCCGAATTAGACAAGGCTTAGGGTTTCTAATGGGCCTCCAACTCGGGAGCACATGAGAGACGCCTATATAAGTAGAGGGGAGGGGCGCGGCCAGACCTAATCCACATCCTTTGGCTGCCGCCATCGTCCTCCACGCTCTTGCCTTCGCTCCTCGCGGACCTAGCAATCCGGAGGCGCATCGCTTCTTCCTTGTACGTGTGGGACACCTCAGAGGTGCTGCATCTGGAGCACGAGGACGAACCGCAAGTGGTAGGAGGAGTTGTTGGACGACCAAGCAACTGCACGGCACTGCTGCGACGCGTTCGACTACATCGAGTCGTCTTCCGCTGCATCAGTGCGTTTAGTGGTAATCCCATAACTTGTAACTAGCAGTAGATCCTGGGATATGAGGTAGAAAAGTTTTGTTTTCCTGCTAGTGTAGCACCCTCATAACCCTTCAGTGGTATTGGAGCGGTACTGCGTCGTTATAGGTTCTAGATATTGCATATGGTGATATGCGCGGTTGTAATGAGTCTCTGATCTTGGTTCATGGTATTGCCGCGTTGGTCTTGTAACGATCTACTCGTACCGATCGGAATTCCGCCATCCGAGTTAAGTGATACATGTAAATCCAGTCATGGCGAGTTTGAGATCAATCAGATTGATCGAACTGAACCCTAGGTCAAGTGCCCAGCGCATGTGATGCGCGGCGGTGGCAGATTGGATCTGCTGCCGGGCGCCGGGTTGTCAAGAAAAGTTCTGTTTGTAAAACAGCCATAACTTTTCAACTATAACTCGGATGGAGATGATCCTTAAACGAAAGTTGTAGACAATTTCGAGATGGAATCAACCGAATCCTACTTTGTGGATTCGATGAGATTAGAATTGCGAAATAAGCTCCGCAAAATAGAGTCTTTTGTGATTTACTTTTAGTAGTCGGAATCGGTTAACTCTGTTTTGCAGGATTTCGTGACTGGTATAGCCCTTATGTGTATGTGATGCATGTATGTAATTAATTCATGGCTTGCATGTCATGAGGATGACAATATGGGCTGGAGCCATATAGATATTATCAAAATTATTGTAATGGTCTCGCGTGCCAACTGTGATGATCCTATCTCGCGACTATGTAATTTTAATTCACTAGCTTTGGCGTTAGTGATAGTTAGTCATGGTGAATTCATCACTGAAGGATGGCATACATGGATCGTGGAGATGGAGATTACCATGATGAACAGATTGAAGAGATGGAGATCTCGAAAAGAACAATGGGCTATACCAAGTCATATCTGTGTTTATGTCATTCTTACTATGTTCTACTTTCACATGCTATAATGTTTTTGTCTACATTCGTGCGGTAGTGAAGTAGAACGATCCCTCAGTAATGTTTGAGTTCGTGCTCCCCCAAGCCTTGCACTGTCGCTCTCTTGTACAATCTGTGGTGGGTCTATAAAATTAGGGTGCCACCGATTTTCCTTGACTAGACAGGTTCGTATCGGATACTTACTACAGAAGGTTTGGTTGCTTGAACGAGGTTATCCTAACGGTTAGAGACCTTGGAGTATAAGAAGTTGGTAACCCAAGCATAGAGATGCTATCCAACAACAAGAGTCATATGTGATATGATTAGCAAAGAGTTGCTTACCATTCTACCATGTCTTCTAGCGGTGATGCTAAAGCTCACTAGTTGACTTGTTAGTTGTGGGTCTTGAATCACTAAGTATCAATCGAGGGATATTGATTTTAGTGGGGAGTAGATTATATTTGATATTATTTACTCTATCATGTATACTTTGTCTTAGTATTTTGCATTACTTTTGTTGTAGATTAAATGGCGTCTTCCAATAAGCAACCATTTACTTTGTGTTCAATTCTTGAGAAAGATAAGTTGAATGGAATAAACTATGCGGATTGGATCCGCAATCTGAGAATTGTTCTCAGGGCTGAGAAAAAGGAGGATACTCTAGACACCCCTTTACCAGATGAGCCTGCTGATAATGCACCTGCTGCTGAGAAAAATGCTTACAAGAAAGCATGTGATGCTGATCTTGAGATAAGCTGCCTTATGCTTGCATGTATGGAACCAGATCTGCAGATGCAGTTCGATAACAATCATTCAGCGAACGATATGATCGTGGCGCTTGATGATATGTTCCAAACTCAAGCTAGGACTGAAAGGTTCAATGTCTCTAAGGCGCTTGCTGAAACCAAGCTAGCAGAGGGTGCAGCTGTTGGGCCACACGTAATCAAGATGGTTGGTTACACTCAGAGGTTGGAGAAGCTAGGCTTCCCAATTGGCCCAGAGTTGGCTACTGATTTCATTCTCTCGTCTTTGCCGCCCAGCTATGAAAACTTCATCTCGAACTACCATATGCATGGGGCAGAGAGGGGCTTGAGTGGCATGCTGAAAGCAGCAGAGGCTGACATTAAGAAGCAGGTTGGTGGCCAAGTGGTGGCAGTCCAGAACAAGCCTAACTTTAAGAGAAAGAAGGGCTGGGAGAAGAAAAAGGGCAAGGTTAAAGATGAGATCTCCAAGCCAGCTCTGCCCGCCCCCAAAGCTAGACCACCGACTGATGCTAAATGTTTTCATTGTGGAGGGAAAGGTCACTGGAAAAGAAACTGCAAGCAGTACTTGGCGTCCTTAGAGAAGGACGGCGGTAGTAAAGGTACTCCCGCTCATACGCTTGTTGTTTATGTTACAGACATTTTCCTCGCTAACTCTTATATTAATTCTTGGGTATTTGATACCGGATCGGTTGCTCATATTTGCAATACGATACAGGGAATGATAAGAAGTAGGAGCGTGGAGAAAGGAGAGGTTGATTTCCGTGTGGGCAACAATGCAAGAGTTGCTGCGTTGAACGTTGGGACGATGCAACTTCACCTGCCGTCAGGATTTATATTGGAATTGAACAATTGTTATTTTGTTCCTAGCTTAAGTCAAAACATTGTGTCACCTTCATGTTTGATGAAGGATGGTTATTCATTTGCGAGTAAAGACAATGGTTGTGTTATCTCAAAGAATGATATGTTTGTGGCTTTTGCATCCATTGTGAATGGATTATTTATTTTAAATCTTGATGATGCACCTGTCTGTAATGTTAATGCTAAAAGGCCTCGGCTTTATGAGTTAAGTCCTACATATATGTGGCATTGTCATTTGGGTCATATAAGTGAAAAACGCATGAAGAGGCTCCATGATGATGGGCTTCTAACTTCGTTTGATTTTGAATGTTACGAGACATGTGAGGCTTGCCTATTAGGCAAGATGACCAAGACGCCTTTCTCAGTTTTTCCTGAGAGAGCATCTGACTTGTTGGAACTAGTACATACTGATGTATGTGGACCAATGAGCATGACAGCTAGAGGCGGATTTCAATACTTCATAACTTTTACTGATGATTTTAGTAGATATGGCTATGTCTACCTAATGAAGCATAAGTCTGAAACATTTGAAAAGTTCAAAGAATTTCAAAATGAAATAGAGAATCAACGTGGCAAGAAAATTAAGACCTTGCGATCTGATCGTGGAGGCGAGTATTTGAGTCACGAGTTTAGCAATCATCTTAAGAGTTGTGGAATTGTTCCACGCTTACGCCACCCGGAACGCCACAAAGAAATGGCGTGTCTGAGCGGCGTAATCGGACTTTGTTGGACATGGTTCGGTCTATGATGAGCCGTCGGACTTACCTTTATCGTTTTGGGGATACGCTCTAGAAATGCCGCTTTCACATTAAATAGGGTACCATCTAAGTCCGTAGTTAAGACACCATATGAGATATGGACTCGGGAAGAGTCCTAGTTTGTCTTTTCTAAAAATTTGGGGTTGTGAAGTTTATGTCAAACGGCTTATATCGATAAGCTAACACCCAAATTGGACAAATGTTTTTTCGTGGGATATCCGAAGGAAACCTTAGGATATTACTTCTACAACCGCTTAGAGGGCAAAGTGTTTGTTGCTCGAAACGGTGTTTTCTTAGAGAAAGAGTTTCTCAAAAGAGAGAAGAGTGGACAAAAGGTGTATCTTGGAGAAGTTCAAGACGAGCCAGTCGAGAAGGACTCTACGAGTGATGTTAATGTAGCAGAACAAGTTGAGATGCCCGTGGCCACTGAAACACCTCCACAACCACGAAGATCAGCAAGACTTTGTGAATTGCGTAGGGATCTGTTATTGTTGGATGATGATGAACCTGCAACATACGCAGAAGCTATGATGGACTCAGATTCCGAGCAATGGCAGAGTGCCATGAGATCCGAGATAGATTCCATGGGAGATAATCAAGTTTGGAACTTGGTTGACCCGCCTGATGGTGTTAGACCCATCGAGAGCAAATGGATCTATAAAAAGAAGAAAGATATGGATGGAAATGTTCACGTCTATACAGCTCGACTTGTCGCAAAGGGTTTTCGGCAAGTTCAAGGAATTGACTACGACGAGACATTCTCTCCAGTAGCAATGCTTAAATCTATCCGGATCATTCTAGCAATAGCTGCCTATTTTGATTATGAGATTTGGCGGATGGATGTTAAAACAGCCTTTCTAAATGGAAATTTAGAGGAGGACGTGTATATGATATAGCCCGAGGGTTTTGTTGATCCAAATAATGCCGGAAAAATATGCAAGCTTAAGAAATCTATTTATGGGTTAAAGCAAGCATCTCGGAGTTGGAACATTCGTTTTGATGAGGTTGTCAAAGGGTTTAGCTTCCGTCAGAATGAAGAAGAGCCTTGTGTTTACCAAAAAGCTAGTGGGAGCGCTATTGTGTTTCTAATCTTGTATGTGGATGACATACTATTGACTGGGAATGACATTCCTATGTTGCAATCTGTAAAGACTTCACTGAATAATAGTTTTTCTATGAAGGATTTAGGAGATGCATCATACATCCTGGGCATTAAGATCTATAGAGATAGGTCGAAGAGGCTAATAGGATTATGCCAAGATACATACATTGACAAGGTATTGAAACGGTTCAACATGGAGCAAGCCAAGAAAGGGTTCTTGCCTATGTCACATGGTATGCGCTTTAGCGACAAGCAATGTCCTTCATCAGATGAAGAGCGCAAATGCATGAGTAAGGTTCCATACGCTTCCGCAGTTGGTTCCATCATGTATGCCATGATATGTACTCACCCGCATGTCTCATATGCTCTAAGTGTTAAAGCGGTACCAAGCTAATCCCGGTGAGAGTCATGGACACTTGTTAAAAACATCCTTAAATACTTGAGAAGGACTAAGGATGAGTTCCTTATCTATGGAGGTGAGGAGGAGCTCGTTGTAAATGGTTACACCGATGCTAGCTTCCAAACTGATGTAGATGATTCACAATCTCAATCAGGTTTTGTGTTCACAATAAATGGTGGTGTAGTAAGTCGGAAAAGTTCCAAGCGGGGAGATAGTGACCGATTCTACAAATGAAGCCGAGTACATTGCAGCTTCCGAAACTGCAAAGGAAGGTGTTTGGATGAGGCGTTTTCTCATTGATCTTGGTGTGTTTCCTAATGCGGCTAGCCTATTGAATCTACATTGTGACAACAATGGGGCGATAGAGCAAGCTAAGGAGCCAAGGAATCACCAGAAGAACAAACATGTACATCGAAAATTTCATCTCATTCGACAGTTCATCAAAGAAGGTGAAATTAAGATGTGCAAGATACACACGGATTTGAATGTAGCAGATCCGTTGACAAAGGCCCTTCCACAGCCTAAGCATGAGGCGCACGTGAGGTCTATGGGGATTAGACATATTAGAGATTAACTCTAGTGCAAGTGGGAGACTGTTGGGAATATGCCCTAGAGGTAATCATAGAGATGATGATATTCTGCCTGTATCCATGATATGTAATGTGTCCATTGAATATCCATTAAAGACAACTTGTATTGATTGGCAATTATGTGAATTGTTTGTGGAACTCATTTATTTGTATGGTTATTCTATATTTGTCCCTGGTCGGAGTTCATGTGAGGACACACATGAATATTAGACTAGCACATGTATTAGTTGATGACTATGTTTCACAAGTCATAGACATGGAAATGTCGAACTAATAATGTGGGCACATGTATGACATGTAGGATGGACTGACCCAACATGAGATTGTCTCTTTACACATCATATACGTTATGTCCTTTGACCTGAGATTGTTGTATGTGCTCGAGATGTGTATCGACTTGCTTAGGGACTGACAAACGCTACTCCGTTACTAGGTAGTTATAAAGGACGTCTTCGGGTTTGTCGAGAAACATGCTATGAGACATAGACAATCAAGATGGGACTTGCCCCTCTCTGATGAGAGTGATATCACTGGATCACTCAAGTGATTGGATCAACAAATGCATGGCCGTGCTTGGGTTAAGTGTTAACCCACGAGTTGAACCAAATATCATGTGACAAGGGAATAACTTGTATGTGGTCGTGGTGGTTCGTCTGATATGATCATTTGCGTTCATATAGGAGTTGTCACGCCTTGCTAGAGGCCGCTATCAGCTATTGGGCGAATAGGAGTATTCGGCCCATGTCTATGTGGGCGTGAACCCATAGGGTCGCACGCTTAAGAGGCTGGAAGCCTAATTCGGGTTGGACCCGAATTAGACAAGGCTTAGGGTTTCTAATGGGCCTCCAACTCGGGAGCATATGAGAGATGCCTATATAAGTAGAGGGGAGGGGCGCGGCCAGACCTAATCCACATCCTTTGGCTGCCGCCGTCGCCCTCCACGCTCTCGCCTTCGCTCCTCGTGGACCTAGCAGTCCGGAGGCGCATCGCTTCTTCCTCGTACATGTGGGACACCATGGAGGTACTGTATCTGGAGCACGAGGACGAACCGCAAGTGGTGGGAGGAGTTGTTGGATGACCACACAACTGCACGGCACTGCTGCGACGCGTTCGACTACATCGAGTCGTCTTCCGCTGCATCAGCGCGTCTAGTGGTAATCCCATAACCTGTAACTAGCAGTAGATCCTGGAATATGAGGTAGAAAAGTTTTGTTTTCCGGCTAGTGTAGCACCCTCATAACCCTTCAACAAGTGCTGGAGGGGAACCAGAGAGGCTTTGACTCTCTAGTCTTGCTGATGACTTGGATGACTGTTGGTCAATCTTACGCAGTTACCAGAACTAGATAAATATGACTGGCGTCTGATAGCTAAGCCTACTGCAAACCCAAACTACCACCAGAGAGAGGGTGTCACAATTCCTCTTCCGGCGACAGCCTAAGAATGCTAAGCTACGCTATATCCTAGTGACAACGTAAGACTGACCAAGGGTAACTCTGCAAGCGCACAGGTACCGCTGTAGCACTTCAACCGGGTGAGTATTCCGATGTCGAATTTGTAGTTCGCTCACGGGAAGCGGACTAAGACTCTCTAGCAAATGGGTGATGGAAACCCGTGGTGGTTCTACTCAATCTATGCTATTGATATTGATAAATGGGTAGGTGTTGATATGAGTGATAAACTAAAGGTAACTAGTAGGTAGCTAGCTAGGTGGGAGGACAACGAGTGAGTAAGGACTCCTATGTATCTAACTATACTCCTGTGTTCTAATCTTACTAGTGTAATGACTTAACTAAACTAATGCCTAGACAATCAGCGTGATAGGGGAAGTCGGCTGACAAACAGGGGGGTTCATCCCCTATTCTAGCGGACCTTTGTCTTGAATGGGCACCCTACAGCCTATCCCTGACGCAAAGAGAGCCAACTGGGGGTCTGCGTTCTGTCACAACCGCCCCCGCTAATATACGTCGGAAAGTGAATGGATATACCAATCAATGATAGGGTGTATCCACTATTAAGCACTAGCCTAAGCACCTCACTTAATCTAGTCTTAAGACTCCGGCTACCACGTAAGTAGCCTCGGCCCCAGTTGGTAATGAAACACACACAAAGGATCTAGACACTAAACTAGTTCAGACTCTACACTAATGAGACTAAGACACAACACTACTACACTAGTATAGCAGTGCACTAAGTAAATACTGAAAGTAAAGTACTCAAAGTAAATACTTAATAAAGTAAAGCAAGACTATAATAATATAAGAAAAGTACTTCGAAAGTAAAGGTACAAGAGTTATACCAGATTCTCCAGAAGACGACTCCGGAGATCCGAGCTTCGCTCGACTCGACTCTAACTCCCACTCCAGACTAGACTACACTACTCTTGATCTCCCAAGAGAGCTTGAGCTTGAGAATACTATTGTGAACTACTTGGGGACCCTTTACAATGAGGGACTAGGGGGGTATTTATAGTGGAGGTGGAGTAGGGGTTACTCCAGCGCCACATCAGCGATCCGTGTGCTCTCCGCCATGCGCCGTTGGATCAAACCCACCTTCCACCGACTTGAATGGACGTCTCTCGGTGCAGGACATGTGGGAGTCATGCAGGAAGGCGGTGGAAGCAAACCGACCTTGAGTGGGGCCCACTTGCAGGTCGGCCGACCAGGGGTTGGCTGACTTGTGGGTCCCACTGCCCTTCTAGAAGGTCCAGGTGGCAGTGGGAGCAGTGCCAAGGTGTCTGGCCAACAAGTGTTGGTCGGCCGACCTGGCCTTTGGCCCCTGGCCCACGTGGCAGCTTCCTGGTGCTGTCCTGGCTTGTCACGTGTAGTCTTGTCCAAAGTTGGGTTCACTTGATATCTTGCTTGCTTCTATGTGGATCCTTGGTCCAATGTACCAACTAGGTGGAATGTTGATGTGTGATACATTCAAATCCAGGATCAGGTTCTCCTGTAGCATGTCAGGGACCCTGCATGGTGGTCAGATCCTGGTGAGACCGAGAATCGTCGATGGAGACCTGGGTTTTGGTCTCACAGGGCCTATTTCCAGCTTTCCTGTATTTCACAAGCTAAGAATACAAGTGGAACTTTATTAGTGATAAATATGCTCATGTGATGCTTATATTCCTTCTATCGAGGACTGTTGATGGGTTTCTGACTGTACCAAAATAGGTCTTTATTCCCGTCAACAAGATCCCCCAAGCTTAACCTTTGCTCGTCCCGAGCGAATGATCAAAACTTGGTTAGATTGGATCAGGTATCATTACTAAGTTAACATCTCAATAGTACTAAGTGCACAACAAAGAACTTCTCCTTGAATGGAAAATTTAGCAATGTTAACACACCCATATCACTCTAGCACCCATGGGGCTTATGGCATTAACTTAGTCTTGGGATGTTGGAAGATAGAACAGTGTTGACTAGAGCATCTTCTTTTCTCATTCTTTTAGCAAGTTTCATGCCAGAGGTTTTTGATAAGTTTTCAAAAGAAGTCTTAATGTTCCTCAAATGGTCTCTCTCAAGTCACTCAAGTGGTGTATGAATCCTCACTAAGGCACATCATGTGTTTGCCTTTCAAAAACATCCTACCTCTAATAAGGCTTTATGTGGAGCTTAAGTAGGTATGTCAAGGAATAGCATACTTGCAAGGCATATGTTGTCTTAGTTAAGAAAGAATGAGATCTTGGACCACAGAAGAGACTCATCATATCCTTAGATCAAGATGTAGAACGGAATGGATGAATGTAATGGTGGATGAGAGAAAGGTGGATGTATGGTGGATGAGGTTGCTCCTTTATTTGGTGCTCTCTCTCTCTTTCTACTTCTATTGAGACAAGGCTAGCTCTTTCTTTTTCTCTCTCTCTCTCTCTCTTTTTACTCTCTCTCTCTCTCTCTTTTTAAGTAGATGCCTAGCCTTTATGAGATGTGTCTCACCTAACAAATAATAGCTGCGAGAGAATTTCTAACTTTGGAGCATGGAGCAACCCATAGGATAAAAAAAATGGTGAAGGTGCGTACTTCCAGTGTAGAAGCAGCACAAGGATTGTAGTATGGATGATGAAGCGTACTCCCAGTGTAGGAGTAGCATAATGATGGAGGTAAGATGCGTACTCCCGGGGTAGGAGCAGCATGATGATGAATGGTGAGATGCGTACTCCTAGGGTAGGAGTAGCATGGTTGCGTACTTCCGGATTAGAAGCAGCATATTTGGTGATGTGGATCTTGATCTTAGGGTCACGATAAACCTCTAACTAAGGTTCTACAAGTCTTAACCAAACTCAATGCAAGCAAGTAGCTTATGTCGAAGGCTTTTGGATATATCAAGGTATATATGGCCGTGGTAGGAATTTCAACACCATTGAGGAACAATTAAGTTTTTCATTCATTTTAAAAGGAAATCTCTGGCAATCATGCGTGCTTAGAACAATAGAGTAGGGCTCCTATCTTAACTATCTCATATCTCACAACAACTTAGACTTCGTATTAGCACTTGCAACCCACTAAGTGATCAAGTTCATGGTGGTTAAAGGTGCCAAGTAATCCAGACTTAGAGAAGTGCTAAGTTGTAAACAAGCACTAGAGAAACATTAACTAGCAATTTCATCATCATTTCCATAGAGAGACTAGCACACATGAAGCATATAAACAAAAAGGGAAATAAAGCAATTAAATATTTTTGGGTTTTTGAATTTTTAGATTTTTTTAAATGCGAGAAAACAATAACTAAAATGCAATAAGATAAGAATTAAATGAGGGGGTTGGAAACATACCTTAGGTGAACTTACCTTGGTGGGGGAGAGGATCTCCCCAAGCTTGTCTCTTGCTCACCGTGGTGGAAACCAGGCGTTCCATTGGTCCCAGCGGTGCTCTTCCTCCGTGTGGATGCCTTGAACCATGTCCAAGTTCTTTTGCATGAATTGCAACGTGGCCTGCTGCTCAATGTGAATGTTCTCCACCTCCTGGGTGAGTGCTTCTATCTCGGTCGGCGGCTGGCGCCTCCCTCTGCGAGGGCGAGGAGTGTGTACCCAGGAAGGTGTCCTGGAATGAGGAGGTGCTCCCATGTGGGAAGAGCCACTACAAGGTTTAGGGCCTTTAGCAACGTCCAAAATATGTTGCAATATGCTCGTTTTCGGTGCAATAGCCGCAATTGCACCCAAAAAGTTTCGTAAGCAAATGTTACGGTAAGTCTGGTGGTATTTGCCTTCAACCACGAATGTCTTTTTGTGGTTGCACTAGTTTTGGTATTGCAACACAGTGAGGCATTGGGACAATCATCTACGGGCACGCTCGAATTGGTTGCCATGTATCCTATCGCAACATATCAGGTGATGCCAGAGGTTTCAGTTGCATCATACACAAAGCGTTGCAATGTGCAAGATGGGGCGTTGCAAAGTATTGTATTGCTACACTCCAATTTTGGGTGCAATAGAGTAAGGCCGTCTATTGCCATCAAAGTGATTTGGGTGTTATATGTGGTTCCCTCTTTTGCCACGAAATGAGTTTCGGTGCAATAAGGGATGTTCTCTATTGCGACCAGTTGTGTTCGGATGTGAGAAGTAGATAACTCTGTTGCAACCCAATAGGGTTGGTTGTTATATGTGGAACATTTTATTCCAACCAAAAAATATTGGAGGCTAAAGGTTGGACACTATATTACCAAAAAAGTTTGGTTGGTTGTTAGATGTGATGTCCTCTATTGCTTCGAAAACGATTTGGGAGGCAAAAAGTTCATGCCTCTATTAGCACCATAATAATCGGTTGCAACATGTGTACCTCCCTCTATTGGCATGACACTTTGTGACATCGAAAAATTTGGGTTGCAATAGGATTAATTATCTTTTGCCACGAATGGTGTTTCTTTCCATATTTTTGTATATATATATTGCCACGTGTCTATTCTGTCACGCACATTTAATTGGACCTCCAACAATTTCAGATATTAATATAATACAAGATGAATAACAATTATGCATTTAACATCCATCAAACACAATTTAACCACACATATAGTACTGAAATCACACCACAAGTATTGAAATACTTAAATGTTTCCGACACTCCACACCACACAAGTACTGAATACTTAAATGTTTCGGACACTCCACACCACACAAGTGCTGAAATAAAGTTTTCACGACACTCCATTGTTTGAACGAAATCTAAAGGGCAACTTGAAACTAAACAAAACACTTGATCAACAATCCAATCACTCGATCAGCAAAGGGTGACTTGAAGACGATCCCATCACTTGTCGCTCCATCGAAATGCCTTACTTTTCTGTAAAGAATGAATGAGAATTGTTTTAGCATAAAGTAAACTAAAACTATCTTTAAGGGTACAGAGCAGCAAACACTAAACCATAGTTTCATTGGTCATCATAAAATTATCACCTGCTGCCTTCTTGTTGCCGCCTCGTTTCTTATTACTTGCTGCCTTCAGTTGGCCTAAAGTAACATATTTGCTTGCTGCCGCCGTAGCTGCGTCATTGCCTGCAGTTGTACTACTTCTTGTATTGCGAGTGGTAGAAGCCCTTTGTTTATCAGTGAGTTGAGGTTCCTCCAGGTGAGGCTGCTCTTCCTGGGAACAAATAAGGTGGAACTATCAAATTAGGCACCATTTTGTGTAGTATGAGACGATAGCACTAAGAAGTTGTCAATTCACAGCCAACCTGAATTGAGGAGTCGTCAACAACTTGAGTACTTGTCTTTGTTGCAGCCGCCACCACCTCTGGAAGTGCAGTGACATCGTTGTTTGGCTGGACATATAAAAGATAGTTAGTTATAGAACCTAATGAAAGAAAGTCATTCAGTAACTAGCTTTCACAAATTAACATTTTACATTACTAGTACCTGCTGTAACGCGGCCTGTGATTGTCCTACTTGCAACATTGCTTGGATCTCTTGCCTAAATGCTTCTTTATCTGCCTCCCTTGCCTTCATAATTTCATCAATCTGTCGTGCATGTTGTAACCTTTCAGCTTCTCTGTCAGCTTCCCATGCACCCATTTGTTGTTGTAGCTGTCCAAATTGATTCATGAGCTCGAGGTGTTCCCGATGCTGTTGCTCCTCCCTATGAATTTGTTCATCGCGCTCCGCATTCTGTAGCTGCCTTCTAGTTGGGTTTTTTGCAAGGTACCCATTACCATGCAACTTGGTTGTTTTGCACTTTGTGACATCCTTGTATGCCTTCTGGAAAATCTCGTTCCTCTCATTTAGAGAAAGAAAGTTTTCCTCTGAATTTGATACCTTATCAGAAATAATGCTGCTTGCTTTCTCCTAACATTTACAAGGTATAGATAAAGGAGTTAGTTGAAGATGAAATTGCAGCCACTAGTAAGTTATGCACAAATTTCAATAAGAACTCACATAGACATCTTGAGATGCTTGGTCTTTCCATTGCCCATTCTTAGTATGAGTAATATACCAGAGGTCTAAGTCATTTGGCTCCTCACCAGTCACTGGGTCTCTCTGATATGCCAAGAACATAACAAATTAGTAATTCATGCTGCAAGAAAGCTTGTATATGTGCTGGTCAGTTATTACCTTCTCATAACTACACTGAGAAAAAGGCTTAGAGCCTGACAAATGTGTGGTCTTTTTAAAGGATCGATTCCCAGAGTTCTTTGTGCTCTTTTCCTGCAGAATTCAATTTGAACAATGATCTTAATGATTGAGACAGAGCCATTTTTCAGAATTGATATTGTTAAGAATAGTAACATTGTGGAACAAACCTGGAATTTCTTAGTCCTAAAATACTTCAACAGATAGTGCCATTCAACAAAGTCTAATTCTTCAGGCTTATGGCTCATTCTCTCCTGGTAGGTGTTGTATGCCCTGGCCGTAGCACTTAAAGTTGAACGCCATCCTTTGTAATGCTCTTTAGCAATGGCCCATATCTTCATCCTTGAATCATAATTATCCTCAAGTTCCCACCTAGCCTATTATATAATTACAAGAACATGCAAATGCTAGGTCAGTTCTTACGTTATTATATCAGATGCTATTGACTCTTTTACATCAACATGGATATCTTTCCATGTTCTCACTCCAATCAGTGGCGCCCTTTTCCTTGTAAACATTACTACCGCTCCTCCTAGTCTGGAGAACTCAACGCTGAGCTTTTGATTCCCAGACTTGTGTCTCTTGGAGAGTGCCTTCAAGCACTTGAGGGTACCATGTCCTCTTTTCTTCCCATTTTCTGAGCCTATTCCATGGAAACAAGGTGTTACAATTGATATGAAATGACATAATGCCTTGAAGCATTTGAGGGTACAAGGTCCTGTTTTATCCCCATTCTCTGAGCCTATTCCGTGGAAACAAAATGTTAAACAAGGCTGAAACACAACATTGATTTATAATAAACACAAGTTACCTTTTCCTTGATCAGGTCTCCAACGCCGAGCATGAGATGGTGCCTGCACTGCTGGAGATCGGTTGCTGTCTTGACTGGAATGTATCTGATTGCTACTATCCTTAAAAGCATCTGCAGACAATATTGTCACATGATCAGCTACCATAATTTGAAGTTTGCAAAAGAATTGTAATTTATTTGACAATTAGGAGAGGGATATTACTGATGTCATCAAGTTTTCCTTCAACGTTCAACCATTCTTTGTATGTAATGATTGTGTCCTCCCTGTATATATCTTCTAACTCTGAAAAAGAAAATATGAGTCAACATGAGTGCGCACTGCAAACTCCGTGGGATATACTAGGGCTTTATCGTAACTCACCCAAGGCTTCATTCTCAGAATGCAGATAATATAGCCAATCTTTGTAAGCATCTAATTCAGAATCTTGCACTTCCTCGTCTTCATCATCATTAGAGGAACCTCTCTTCTTTTTAATGGGTGTTATGGCAACACATGGGTCTGCTGCTGGATTCTTCGAGAAGACTAATCTAACCTCCCTCTCATCCTCATTACTATCTATCATGTCTGATACATCAACATCATATTCAATTTCATGTAGTGTTGCTGACGCAGGATCATCAACATCTCTCTTCTTGTAGTACATGTAGTCCCTGGACCCATACCCCAGTTTTGATTTCAATGTTGTTAAGCTACCTAGCGAGATTTTACTCTTGTCAATAGTATATTTATTGAACAACTCTTCTCCCTCAACACTCCCCTTGCAAACGACATATACGGTCCATTTATCTTCCGTCCTGCATATTAAGCGATGACACTTAAATTAAATCGCTACAACATGATCTACATTCCATAAACATGAACTTTGGTACTGCTAGAAAAGTGAAGGCATGCTGCTAAAATTGTTGCGGAATGAAAAGCATAAACAACAAATGGCCACAACAAATGACACAACAAGTGAGATTATGTCAACTAATCTGCTACTATGTTTTACTTTGACTTTATTTGGGTATAGGATGTGGCCACATGATAAATCATGGTGTACATACCAAAAGAGTAACTCCATATCTCTACTATAAATGGCAGACATTACACTGCAAAGATAACAGTAGTAGCAAGATAACTAGACATCACGGAATAGACTGAATATGTAACATAAAAATGATTTCCATGGCCTAAGAATTTTGCGCAGTTGTGCTACAATTTGAATACATGAAAACCACTGAACAACTAATCTGTTGTACGATCAAATCTCATATGTAAACACCATCTATTTCTCCTCCCCTGAAACAACACATTATACCCTAGTCTAGAGATTGAACACCATATATTTCCCCTCCCCTCAAACAACACATTATACCACAGAAATTGTACGTAACTGTTCTCGATCTCGCCCTGAGACGAACTGAGGAAATTTTGTAGATCTTGACTATTGTCGTTTCCATCATCGGTGGCCGACGCAGGTGACCGAAAGAGCGATGCAGTCGCCCGAGATCTGCTGGCCGCGACCATTGTTGGTGCAGCCGCCATCCCAGATGTTGGTGTGACCGTTGTTGTAGGAAGGAACGCCGACGCAGGTGTGTGCAGCGTTGTCGACGACGAAGGGGTCCCCCTTGCCGCCTCGCTCGACGTCGGCATCCTCGGCTTCGCGGTGGAAGACGAGAACCAACTCACGGCGTTGGCAGCGGCTGCGTGTGCGTGGAACCCTAACTGATCGAGAGTTTTAGGAGGAGTAGATATATATAGCAGTCATTTATTTCGGATGGAGGCTCAATCGTGGCGCTTTAGTTTGGCGCCCTTCCTAAAATAATTTCGGATATACGCGCCAATGTTACTTATTTTCGGTACCAGTCGCGCGCGCTGCGTCCAAAATTTTTTGGCGGTTGCCTTAAACACGTCGGACGCGTCGAAAAGGAGTCGGACACCGGTTGCCAGCGTCAGTATTGAAGCGGTTTCTGAAGATGCCGTTCCTGGGCGTAGCACTTCAACTCATCGGACGCGTCTGTAGGGGCACCATCGGACGCCGTGCGATCCCTCGGACGCAGTCCAGAGAGCCCTGCAGCCGGTCGAGTCTTCCAACGCGTCCGGACACCACCGTCGGACGCAAGTTTCCAGCGTCAGGTGTGCAAGCGGTTTCAAAAATGCGGTTCCTAGGCGCAGGACTTTGACGCGTCGGACGCGTCTGTAGGGGCACCATCGGACGCGGTGCGATCGCTCGGACGCAGTCCAGAGAGCCCTGCAGCCGATCGATTCTTCCGACGCGTCCGGACACCGCCATCGGACGCACTTTGCCAGCGTCAGGTCTTCAAGCGGTTTCTAAAGATGCGGTTCGTGGGCGCAGCACGCGTCGGACGCGACACTTGGCGTCAGACTCTCCTTGTGCGGGCGTCCGACGCTCTCATTTGAGCTGAGTTGCACTTGGATATTCGCGACGCCAACTCCCAACCGAATTCCAATCCAAATAAGGCAAGAATAGCTGGACTAAATATTTTGGTATGATTCCACATCTTGAACAATTTGTTTCGACAGGACAAAAAAAAAAGTTTCAACCGATTGTGAGAAAGTGGTCATGCACATGTCCTAGTCACTAAGCAACAAGGTGTCCATTCATCTGGGAGATGTGTAGCACAACTTTCACCAAAGCACTTGAAACTTTTTTAGGATGTTTATGTAGGTGTGTAATGATGTTGTGTGCACCTGGGCAATTTTCTGCCAAAGTTTACCTATTTCTATAATTCTTTGATGATTTTCAAGAAAAAAATGTTGAACAATGCCTAAGGTGCCTAGAAAAATCTAAAAGCTTGCATGGTCACATAATTTAGGTGTTTAGTGTTGGGGAAAAGGTTTGAACCTATTCTGAGAAAGTGGTCATGCACATGTTTACAAGGATGCACATCTCTCGCACATGTCCTAGTCACTAAGCAACGAGGTGACCATCCGTCTGGGAGATGTGTAGCACAACTTTCACCAAAGCACTTGAAACTTTTTAGGATGTTTATGTAGGTGTGTAATGATGTTGTGTGCACTGGGCAATTTTCTGCCAAAGTTTACCTATTTCTGTAATTCTTTGATGAGTTTGAAGAAAAAAATGTTGAAAAATGCCTAAGGTGCCTAGAAAAATCTAAAATCTTGCATGGTCACATAATTTAGGTGTTTAGTGTTGGGGAAAAAGTTTCAACCGATTCTGAGAAAGTGGTCATGCACATGTTTACGTAGGTGTGTAATCGATTCTAGGTGTGACATAACTTTGATGCATGGTGGAGTGCACGGGTGAAGGAAAAGAAAGGAAGAAGTAATTTAGAACATCATGTGATGACATTTTGACGTAGATCAGTTCTTTCTATTTTTTCTACCTTATAATAAATATTTATATATATTTATTTCAAATATTATATATAGCTAATTTCAGCAAAAAAAAATAGACGGTACTAGCAACAAAAAAATTGCGCCAACACTAGGCTTCGAACCCAGCACCTCTGGAATTAGACATTGGTGCACTAACCGTTTCATCCAGCGGTTGTTTTCGTCAGCCTAGCACCTGCGGATTTATTTAAATGATACCTTCATCAGACATTAGAAAATTTACATCCGTAATAGATGTTACAGTCCCACCTACGGGGGTTCTTCCAATCGGAGGGTTTGGGCGCGATCTTCCAGTCCGACGCGTCCTCCCGAGACACGGGGTGCGGCGGCGTTCATCGAGGGGACCGGCGGCTCCACCCTCACGATCTGCTCCTCCGCGCCCGAGTTGAACGCCGCCGACTGCCACGTGGCCTGTACGTCGACGCCTGCAGTGCGGCCTGCGTCCGGGCGGTGGTAGCCACCACTTGTTCCTCTTCGATCTACATCTCCGCGCCGCCACTGATTCGTACGTTGTCTCGATCTCTCATATGCCCTAGTTCATGCTAGATCATGATCGATCTCGGTGCGCTCATCTATATGCAGATATCAATGTCATCAAACGAAGATAGGAGTTGGATGCGCTTGCCTCGACATTCAGAGGAGTGGAAGGCAAAATTCTGAACTTTTGTTCAAACCTTTGGCACATCATCATCGCAAGCTGGTGGATCTATTCTGTGCCCATGTGCTCAATGTCAATGCATGATAAGATGTAGTGACGTGTTTCAAATTCATTTTCATTTAGTTTCTAAAGGGTTTGCTGAATGTTACATCAATGAATTTGAAGGCCAACAAACTTCTTCATCTGCTGAGGGACATGTGATTTCTGGTGTCAATCCTGATCTGAATCCATCTGTAACAGAACCTGAAGGTGCACAACCACCTACTGCTGATAATGTAGGCAATGATGAAGCACTACCCCCTTATTTTGGAGAAGACGATGAAGAAGACATAAGCGATGACCCTGCTGCCACTAATTCTATGATTAGAAACGTTATCAGTGGAGCTATACATGGAGACAGCCAAGATGACAAACCAAATAGGGATGCAGAAATATTTTTGAAATTATTAGAGGAGGCAAAGAAGGAATTGTATCCAGGATGCAAAGCGGCAACTAAGGTTTCTTTTATCGTGCAACTTTTTCAAATAAAGTGCATGTATGGTATAAGTAACGCATGTTTGGAGGCCATACTGAAACTGTTCTCGAGGATTCTCCCTGAAGGTCATTGTATCCCTGACTCCTTGGACAAAGTGCAAAAGGTGGTTCGAGATCTAGGCTTGGATTATGTCAAGATACACGCCTGCAAGAATGATGTGTGTTATTTTTTAAGGAACACGAAAAGAAGCAGGAATGCCCCACATGTGGGGAGTCCAGGTGGAGAGTTGTCGAGAACACTTTGGATGGTGCTACTTTCAAGAAGCGGCTTCCAGTGAAGATCCTACGCTACTTTCCTCTTATTCCTCGGCTGCAAAGAATGTATATGTCCAAGATCACATCGGAGGACATGCAATGGCATAAGAAAGAGAGGGTCAATGATCAAAAAAAATGTGTCACCCTGCTGACTCAAAGGCATGGAAGCACGTCGATAAAAAATATAGCTGGTTTGAAAAAGAAGCTCGCAATGTTAGGCTGGGTCTTGCTTCTGATGGCTTCAATCCGTTTGGGATGCAAAGTACAACCTACAACATATGGCCTGTTGTCCTAATACCTTGCAATTTGCCACCTTGGTTGTGTCAGAAACAATCTAACTGGTTGATGTCAATGTTGATCCCTGGTCCAAAATCTCCTGGAATGGATATTGACATATATTTGAGGCCCCTTATATTGGAGCTCAAGGAGCTATGGGAAAACGGTGTTCGAACATGGGATGCACAAACTAGGAAGAACTTTAGATTAAGGGCTGTTTTACTTTGGACAATTAATGACTTCCCAGCATATGCTATGCTGTCTGGTTGGAGCACGAAAGGAAAGTTTGCATGCTCATATTGCCACAAAGATACTGATTACTTGTGGTTGAAGCATGGGAGAAAGCACTGCTACATGGCAAGTCGACGTTTCTTACCCTTGGACCATGCATGGCGCCAAAACATGGTCAGCTTCAACAACATGGTCGAAACCAGGGAGGCACCAGTACCACTGACTGGTGCACAGGTACTTGAGCAGTATGAAAGTTTTGAACAAGTGAGTTTTGGAAAGACATTGACAAAAAAAGGAAGCGTGATAATGATGAAAGATGGCATAACTGGAGGAAGAAAAGTATATTTTTTGAGCTCCCATACTGGTCTTCTTTGCTCATCAGGCATAATTTGGACGTCATGCACATTGAGAAAAATATATGTGAGTCCATATTAGGCACTCTGCTAGAATTGGAAGGAAAATGTAAGGATGGGGAGAAGGCCCGGCTTGACATGCAGCAACTAGGGATAAGACCAGATCAGCATCCTGTGATTAAGAAAGATAAGTATACCTTGCCAGCAGCCTTGTACAAGTTAGATAAGGATGACAAGGACAATTTTTGAAAATTTCTATATGGAGTGAAAATGCCTGATGGGGTCTCCTCCAATATAAGAAGATGTGTTGACCTAAAAGCATGTAAGGTGTCTGGCTTGAAATCTCATGATTACCATCTAATTCTACAGAAACTGTTACCCTTAGTGGTGCGGAGTATTTTGCCACAGCAAGTCGTCGTCGCATTGATCCAGCTTAGTAATTTCTTTGATGCACTATGTTCCAAGGAGCTGGTGGAAGCCGAGTTGGACAAACTTAGTACTACAATTGTTGATACTCTATGCCGACTTGAGATGTTATTCCCACCTTCATTTTTTGATATAATGATGCATTTGCCTATTCATCTAGCTGAAGAGGCTAAACTTGGAGGGCCCGTTTGTTATAGATGGATGTACCCAGTGGAGCGGTACCTACGTACTGCAAAAGGTTATGTGAGGAACAAGGCGCAACCCGAAGGATCAATAGCCGAGGGATACATACTTGAGGAGTGTCTTACATTTTGCTCTAGATTCTTGGACATGGACACCAAACTGAATCGTGCTGATCGTCATGAAAGTATGGCCGTGAATGAGCCACCATCTGGTCTGAGCATATTTGCTGCAATGGATTACAAGAGGAGAGGACAGACTGTCCAGATCCTTGAAAGAGATGAGATGCGAAGGATGAAGCACTACATAATTTCTAATTGTGACGAAGCCAAACCATGGGTCGAGTAAGTTACATATTATTAAACAGCAATATTTTTAATTAAATTTGATATCTCAAACTAACATTATTAATACAATGTTCTATGCAGTGCGCATAAGGAAGAACTGCAGCAACATGGTGGTTCAAGAAATCTTAAAAAGCGACACGAGGAACAATTTGTAAGATGGTTTGAGGGCAAGGTCAGAGAGCAATATGCCAAAGGGGAAGTAAGTGCAGAGATGTTTGCACTTGCTGATTGGATGGACAATCGAGCTCGTACATTGCATAGATGTCATATCAATAATTGGTTGTTTCGAACATTTGACATTGAGAAAAGCCTCGTAACCCAAAATAGTGGTGTGCTTGTCAAGGGCGACCCTACAACTGGCAACATGTCCTGGTATGGGGTGATTAAAAGGATGATATCACTAGAATTCCCAGGACAAAAAGAAGTCATTTTGTTCGAGTGTGACTGGTACGATGTGCCTGCCGCCAGCACAAGCAGAAGTAGAGGATACAATAAGGATCAGTTTGAGGTTATTGATATCGATACTACTCGGTTAAGGTACGGGAATGAACCCTATATTCTAGAGACACAGGCACAGCAGGTGTTCTATGTCGATCTGGTAAACATACCTGGTTGGAGAAGTGTTGTTGCGATGAAACCAAGGAACTTGTTTGCCATGCCTGAATTAGAACTAGAGGACTCAATTGATGTGGGTATCCAAGGCATTATTAGTGGTTTACTCGCTGGACAAGAGGATTTGACAAATTGGACAAGATCGGACAAGGAAGGCACAACCGGTGATGTATCTGTTATTGCTCAGGTGCAGGCCGAAGCAGTTGATGAACCCGACCATGTGGCCTTATTAAATGATGATGAAGATGAGCAAGATGACACATACATTGAGGATGGAGTTGTGGCACCAATTGTTTCTGGGGTAGAAGCTCGAGATGATGACTTTTTTATTTGATTACTTATATGATTTTTTTGAGTGTGAACAAACAATTTATTTCTATGATATTGGATGTATCCTAGTTCATTTATACACAACCTCTGTTTTTCTTCAGAATAGGATATATATTTCTTCAGTTTGTTTCTCAATGTCATATATGATAAGTAATATTTCCTATGTGCTGCAACGATGAAGTCGTATTTCCATTTTCTACATCTGAAAAGATGAGTGTTGTGCAAAATAGAGCGTCGGACGCAGGGACATAGAGCGTCGGACGCAAGCTGGTCGCGTCCGATTAGTGATGTGCCCGGACGCGTGACACACGAAAATAACAGGACGCGTGACACCAGCGTCAGATGATTCTGTCTGGACGCGTCCGTAGGTTCAACCCGCTGCACCCCTCTCTGGAATGCATCCGAGTGGTCGCTCCTCGTCCGACGCCCCTCATTCAGACGCGTCCGACGCGTCAAAGGCAAGCGCCCCGCTGCACCCCTCTCTTGAATGCATCCGAGTGGTCGCTCCTCGTCCGACGCCCCTCCTTCAGACGCGTCTGACGAGTCAAAGGCAAGCGTCCTTGGGCCTTCCAACCTTCCTCTTTCCAAATCTAAATCCCGATGGTTCCTTCTTCCTCTCCATTCCCGTAACCGCGCCTGCCCCTCTCTGCGCCGCCATCTGCTCATCGCGCCTGCGCCTCCCCGCTCCGCCGCCGCGCGACTCATCGGCCGCCGCGCCCTCTGCTACGCACGCCGGTGCCGCGCTCCCCTGCTCGTTGCCCCGTGACGACTCCTCCCCCAGGAACTCACCGCCGGTGCTCCACCCAGCCGCACCGCCGCCTCTTAGCGACGTTCCGGTGTCGCACCCTGACCAGGAGCACCGCCCCGTGCTTCACTTCGCCGGATGAGGCGTCTGTTCGCCGAAACATCTCTGCGGTGGTGAGCACTCCTCTGCCTGCCTCCAACCTGTTCGACACATTGCCTAACCAAAGCTGTGTATCGATGGTTTTGTTTTAGCTGTTAGCGTGTATGAATAAATCAGTGAGAATTTTTCTTTACCTGTTAGAGGAAAGTGTGGCAGCCTGCACATTGACATTTATAGGTGAGGAAATAATTACTTAGAAATATGTAGCATTCGATTTGGTACAAGCTAGGCCAGTTAAGCTCAGGGCAAATATAAAGCAAAGCGAAACTCAGGACAACCTATTCCAGGATGTCCTCATCAATCTCGATTGAAATGATCTCCCCGTCATCGAACTGGTCCTTCCTTGGAGGAGCTGGAGGAGCAAAGAGCCGCGCAGGCCCAGTTCCCTTCTTCTTGTTGCGTGGCCTCGCCTAACATGATCAGATAGCTAGATGAGATAGAATTAAAAAAAAAATGTGATGAAAATTGTGATGAAGCACTCACATTGCCATATGAATGGTTGAACCTTTTGCCCCTTTTCGTCTTCTTGTCCCCTCTCCCGCAGTACACTGAGCAAGATCAAATAAAATTCATCAGTAATGGTATAAACAGAAGCCAAAAATGGTTTGCAACCCAGTTGGGTCCTTCTAATCAGAGAGTAAAATTCTGGAGCTTGAATATCTATGTCATCTGCCTAAATCATTAGATGGACAGTGATATGCTCTGCCTAAATCTGAGCCCTTATATTCATGCATAGTTTTCTGTCAAACATTTTCATTTTGGGTACTGGGATACCAGCAAGATATGCAGAGGCTTCATCACAGCTAAAATGAAAATGAATTCACTTGACAGGTCAAAGCCAAGCCATTATCAATATACATTCTGTTATTTGTATTTAGTACATGTCTATTCACTGTTTTAGTTTGTTGAAAAATATACATTCTGTTTTAGTTTGTTGACATGTCCTTCCATTTGCTGTTATCAGATCTTGAAGAACCTAAATGTCATCACCACTGGTGTTTTGTGCCGTATCATTTTGAAGAAATGTTAGTATCTTCTGAGCAATTGGTAAGCACTAAATGATATTCCACTTCAATTCTCTCTCATTATCTAGTCATCATTTGGTCATTTAGTTAACCATGATTTTTGATTTGTTCAAATGTTATTTGTCCCTATTTAGGTCTGAGTTCAGTTGGGACAGCAGAGATCAACGGCAGTGATAGGTGTTTGATCATCTACGTTTTCAGCAATGAGGTGCAAGACAACTGGCAGAAGCTCTGGAGATGACAATGATCCAAACCGACGACCAAGCCTTCACGCTATGCTCAAGGGAAAGAGTGTAGCCACGAAGAAGAAGAAGAAGAAGACATCTAAAACGAGGGGGTCGTCGTCTCGTGCTCAGCGTGCTCTTGCAGTAGCTTCAGCTGCGGAGCGTACAGAGAGAGGAGGCCGTGGTCGTGCTCTTGTGATTAGAGAGGAAGGATCAGGTCATGCCCAGCTTTCAGAGGCAAAAGCTATGGAAACAGAGAACCAGAATTTGGAGCAGCAGGAGCTCCCTACTCGTCGTCGCTCTTCACGAGTTCAAGCTCAGACACAACAGGCACCTGCAGGACAGTCTAGTGCCCCTCCCCAGATACAGCACACCGTACTTTTAGGGAAGCGTGCCAAGACCATCAAGAGACTTCGAGGTGTACCGCTTAGCAGATGGTTTCCCAGACACCGACAGCCAGGAGTTGAGTACTTTCACACAGCACTTCATGAAGATTTCTATAATGCTCTTGTCGAGTCACAAGCCAACTTCACAGCTCAAAGGATCATAAAATTGCAGCACTTTATTGAAAGAGTTGGAGATGACTTCAAGCAGTACCTAGATACTCAGCCGGGACTTGTTGATCTAATAAGCAGGAGAGGTCCTTTTGTCCCAGATTGGATTCTTCAGTTCTATGCCACCGTCTGGATTGCTCCTGACCATACAGCCATACACTTCAGCTTTCAGGGAGAGCAGAGGGAGATTAGTAGCAATGTGGCTCGTGAGGTTCTAGGACTTCCCCAGCAGCCAGTCAGGATCCACGAGATAGCCTATCCTGGTGTTCGACCCCCTCGCCGTGCTGTTACTGGTGCTCTACCTCCCGTCGCAGATGTCCGTGCTTTGTTCGGAGGAGACATAGGAGAGGGTTCGAGCAGGCTACCTGCTGATATGACCACTAAGCTTGGATTCTTGATAATATAGTGAGGAAGACAGTGGTGCCACGTGAGGGCTTCAGAGATGGTCTCACACGTCTTCATCAGTGGGTACTCTCTCATCTGATCAGGAAGATACCTTTTGATATTTGGGATCTAATGCTTTGTGAGATCGAGGATGTGATTTTTGAGGGGTTCGTATCAAAGAGGCATCTGCACTATGCTCATTGGTTGACTTTTCTGATGATTTCGGCCATCAAGCCATTTTCTCCAGCTGCACGGACAGACTATCTTGCTACCACTGCTGAGTTTGGATACTATGATGTTTCCCAGCTTCTGAGGTCCGCTACTCGAGAGATTCCAGAGAGTCACAGGCCCCCTGTTCGAGAGACAGCTGCAGAGCAGGATGAGACTATTCATCTGATAGCAGCCACAGAAGAGGCACAGCTAGAGACAGAGGAGCTTGACCTTGACACCGATACTAGTGATGATGATCCTCCCTACGTACCGAGGCAGTGTGACGCAGAGGCCAGTGGTCCAGACACCGCTTTAGCTCGGGTAGCTCAAGCAATCGACAGGCTGGCAGCTACTCAGGAGCGAGCAGAGCAGCGCCATGAGGTAGCCCTAGCTGAGGTTCGAGCTAGACGGGATGAACTACACCAGTAGCAGCTACAGTTTCAGCAGCAACAGCTTCAGATTCAGCGAGACCAGCATTTACAGCACCAGTACACTTTGAGTTTGGTTACCACTTTGTTCCAGCACACAGGTGCTCAGCTTCCGCAGCCTCCAGCTTCTCAGCAGCAGGTGGTTCCGTTTCACGCTGCACCAGGACCTTCTTCAGCTGTCCAGGTCCCTCAGTACTTTCAGTCACCGGTCACTGAGACAGCACCCCACGTGACTCCTACTCAGCAGCTTGCTTCTTCAGAGCCACAGGGTCGGACAGCTGAGTCAGTCAAGCAGACCCGAACTGCTTCACCACCAGCATCACAGCCAGAGGGTCAGCATCCTGATACTCAGCTTCAGGCTTCTTTAGAGCCACGTGGTCGACAGTACTGCGCAGTACGGTGACGAGACACCAGACTTCACACTGAGTCAGTCGAGCAGACCCGGACCGCCTCACCGCCATCATCACAGCCAGAGGGTCAGCATGCTCCTGATACTCAAAAGCTTGATTCTTCGAGCCACGGGGTGGTCGACCTGCAGCTACGCTTAGTGATGACGGAGACATATGTACTTCACACCGAGTCGGGCCGAGCGACCGGACCGCTTCACCGCCGCCGTCGCGCGAGGGTCGCGGGCGCGATACTCAAAGATCGGTCTACTCCGGGGACACGGGGTCGACGGCTATAAAGGACGAGAGATAGTTGTAGTTCACACTGGGTCAGTTGAGCTGACTCGGACCGCTTCACCGCCAGCGTCACAGCCAGAGGGTCAGCAGGCGCCTGATACTTAGCTTCAGTCTACTTCAGGGACCAGTCCATGATGACACCAGTCAGTTTGTGTTAGCACATCACCCTTGTGAGCCTGGCTCGTCTGCTTCTTCTCTACAGCCTAAGGTTTTGATCCTTGATGCCAAAGGGGGAGAGATGGGAAAGTATGTAGACTTAGGGGTGAGCTTTTGTGAGTGGGATTTGGTTCTTTTGTTGTGATCGATGATACATGCCATGCGTCATGTTTACTTTCTTGCATATCTATCTTTATATGTGTGATACACTATGCGATATTGTGGTTTTCGTTTCGGTATCTTATACCGTGTCACATGTTTATGGTATTTACTTGTATGTTTTTCTACTACATTTCCGAACCCTCCAAAATATGAACTATATATATGGACCAATGATCCTCCCTATGCGTGCGGATTGTTTACGAAACTTTTTGGGTGCAATTGCGGCTATTGCACCGAAAATGAGCATATTGCACCATATTCACGACGTTGCTAAAGCGCCTAAATCATGTACGGAGGAATAGAAATTAACGCGCAACCAATTAAGACCTCATTGCAATAGACCTATACTAGTTGCAACGACTTTGGCCAGTATTACTACCACGTAAAAAAGGTGGCAATATGTACATGATATTGCATCTCGCAGCAAGAAAGGATGCAATAGCCATCTGGCTATTGCCACAACGCACCAAGCATGTTGCAACCTAAATCAATGGTTGTGATATAGCCCTTCATAAGCAACCAAAAGTTAATATGGTTGCCATATCATATTTCTATTGCAACAGACGAACTGCTAATGCAACTCAAAATTTTGGTAGCTATACAACGAACAAATTGCAACATAATTCCTTAAAATGGGTGCATTACCATGAGCTTGTTGCAACCAAAACAAACAATATCGCAACACAATTAATGTGTAGCAATATGCACACATATTACTACCAATTTAGTGTTTGGGTGTCATTGTACCCCCTTATTGCACCCAAATGAGTGGTGTTGCCAAAGTGTTTCGTGGTTAAAGGGTGAAAACGTAGTAGTGAGCTCACCTCCTCTTCCTCATTGCGTGCAGCATGAGAGGGACCAGCTTGCTCTTGAGCAGCACGGGCTCGTGCTCTCGTCATTCTGTCCGTCCCTGCAACAGGACAGGGTCTTCCCCTTCTATCCATGGTTAATGATGAGTCATTATACAGAGTCCCTCATTGGGGAGAGCGACTTCGAATGTATCAGTCCCATAGGTCATCTTAAGCGCACCTCTTGGATCTCTTTTGATTAGACCAACACGTATAAACATTTCTTCAAGAATAATTGGTCTATCCGTAGGCATAAACTCATAAACATTCCCCTCAAGCAAACCCAAGCTTTCAGCAATTCTAGTCATGAACGAAGTAAAGCCTATGGGTGTTTCTTGAACAACAGAGTTCTCCCAAAAGTGTACTAGCATTTTAACAGGGGCAAACTTGATTTTATTAACCATGACATACATGAGTTGCATCTCTTTAAGACCTATTCTTGATAAATCAGTCCTAGGAAAAAGAGTGATTGCAATCCAAAAGAACATAAACCGCAAGGTTGGATTGTGAATTTGCTTGGTTTAGGATTGGACCAGTCATTAGACACAGAGATTGATTTCCAAAAGACAACAAGATTAAAATTTGCTAAAGCAACCTCTTCATCTGTATGCAATCATGATCAAATCCTAGAGCAACACTCAACTCACTCCAAGACAGGTTATAGTCATTGTTAAACATGTGAAAGCTAACAACCAAAGCATTTGATTTTAGTGAGCAAAGGAATTCTTGGGTGAGTAACGCTATGCCATGCTCAGGAATTTGCCAAAATGAGGACCAACCAATGGTATTAGAAACTATGGCAAAGTTGGTGCTCATACCTGTTTTGTCGAGGAGTTCTTGGTCAAAGAGTGCGGAGTGCTGGAAACCGCAAGTGCGAAGAGTATAGAGCTTTCCTAACTCCTCATGGGTGACCATGAGGTTGTTAATAGGCTCCATCATCCTGCCAGGGATGATGGCAGGGACAAGATGGTGCACTTGTTCTTCCTCCTCCCTCTCATGACGTTTACCTTCGGATTGGCGAGAGCTCGAGGACGAGCCCTCGCCCTTCTTTTTGCTAGACCTTCGGAAGGGGTTCTTCATCCTAACTACACTAGTGGGCAAACCAGACCAAGCTTTCTACTACACTACTAAGAGAGAAAGGGAAATGTTTTTGGGTTTTTGGGTTTATAACTACTACTACACTAGACTTGAGAAGGTTTGAAACACTAAGAGAGAAGAGAAGGCCAAGTGAGCTCGAGATGATTCTGCTAGTTGTGGTGTGGGATTGAGCTCACATTGGGGTGGTATTTATAGGGGTGAAAGGCCAAGGCCAACCCAGCCAAAGGGCAGGTCGGCCGACCACCACATTGGGCCATGTGCTCTTGTGTCTCACTTCAGACAAGGAATCTAGCCTCGTGCTTGCAAAAAGTCAGGAAGATGGGTAGAATCACTGGTCGGCCGACCAGTGATCTGGCACCCCACCACTTTGGACATGTTTTGTCTGGTTGTCTGATAAAGGTGGTGGTGGTCCTAGTCCAAGATTCCTTCTGGTCGATTCGGATTCCTATGTCTAGTGTTTGGTGAAAGAGAAAAGGAAAGGGCAAAAGTGGAGACAAGGATAAAGGTTGTCTCCAGGCATGCATTACTGTTCCCTATGCTTGCTTTAGCTGTTGGGGTGTTCCCTAAAGCATTCTCATGCTTAAAGTGGCATCCTAAGCTAAAGTCATGAGCATTGCACCATCTCTCTTTGAATTCTAGCTAGTGGGATGGGCATAGGATCCAAGTGTGTTAGCAGTGGGAGACAGCTGGGTGCCTGGTGGGGCCAAGTCCAGGTCGGCCGACCTGGGCTTGTGAGACTCAGGGCACCCAGTGCACTCCCTTGGATCCCTGCTTCTAGCCAGAGTGATGAGAGTGGTGGTGGACCCCAAAGGTCAGGTCGGTCGACCATGCCTTGGTGGTCCCACCAGCTCAACTTTTCTCTAAACACTCTTCTCAAGTTTTATTACCTATATCTAACCTTATTTTATTGAAATAAAAAGTATGCGTTGTGAAAGTAAACATGCAATTGAAAAGGGAAATTCGGAATTGAAATGCATAAAAATAAATATGAGATAACTAATGACATACCCGGTTAGCGGAGGGCTCCGTGTTTTAGGTCCATAGAGCAGGACCTCTCCTATCGGGTTTATTCAGTGGACACCTCAGTCGGTCCCGGAGATGGGGACCGTGAGGGTGTCTCCTTCTTCTGCCATTCTTGTTTGACTTCGGCTTCCGGTTTGGCGGGTTCTTCTTTTGCTTTGGCCATTTTGGATGACTTGGCGGTCTTAGTGTTCTTCCATTGGCGGTGTTTACGATGTGGCTTTTGAGGTGCTTGTGCCTGCATGTTAGCTTTAAAACCATTGAAAGGCACACTCACATACCGTCCTTGGACGGACATGTACATCTCGCCATGTTGCACGTAGATAGTTGCATCCACCATGTTCAGGAATGGTCGTCCTAGGATGAGCGGTACTTCGACGTTGGCTCCCATGTCCAGTACCAGGAAGTCAACAGGGATGTATTCATCTTTAATTCTGAGTAAGATATCCCGTGCCAACCCCTCGGGAAACCGGATGGTTTGGTCCGCCATCTGCAAACGCACATATGTAGGGTGCAACGGGCTCCCTAACAGGTTATCATAAGTTACCTTGGACATGATGTTGACACCGGATCCAAGGTCGCAGAAAGCGTTGTCGAAGATTCTACGGTCCGATCTGGCAAGTGATCGTCGGCGTGCCAGGATCTCCCTTCTTTGGGACGAACGGTGAATCCACCGTCACCTGAACAGAATGAGAATGAGGCTTACCGAACCTCGTAGTTACCAGCCTGACACCTTCAATAGGGTCTTCCGGTTTTGCCGGAATCTTACCTTGCTCATAAGTGGGGATAGCTGCTGCTAATTGAGCCAACTGGTTTTCTAGCATTTTATTAAAGCTCAACTGATTTTTCATAGCGAGTTAAAGCTATCCATTTTATCACTAAGAATTTCCAAGATCTTGTCATTAGCCATCATTCTTTTGTTAAGTCCATCATTAATTTTAATTTGACCAAAGACAAGTTCTTCCAAGGAAGGTTGGTTATTGAAAGAATTACCAGCATTATTATTGTAACCCATACCTTGGCCTTGGTAGAAGGGGCGTGAACTCCATTGCGGTTGTTGGGGCCGATTCCGTTGTTGAAGTGGTTGTTGTTGTTGTTGTTGTTGTTGACGAAGTTCACCTCCTCCTGAGTCATGGGGCAGTTGTTGCCCGAATGGTCCTCCTCTCCGCAAACCTCGCACCATGGGTCAGCTTCCACAGCACAGATAGCGGCAGGAGTCTGTATGGCCTCCACTTCCTTGTTAGAGGACGATCCCTCTATCTTCTTCATTAGGAGGTCCATCTTGGCAGAGAGCATGTCCACCTCGCTAAGGGCGTGGACACCTCTCTTCTTGGGCTGAAGGCGCTCTTCGTTTCATCCTTGGTTTACCACCATCTTCTCGATGAGCTCCTTGGCATCCCTGACATTGTGTTGCAGGAATGCCCCTCCAGCGGAAGCATCAAGGTGACTCCGGGCTACGCCAGTCAGCCCATGGTAGAAACCTTCAATAATGAGCCATTCGTCTATCCCATGATGGGGACAGGCCTGAATGTACTCATTGAGATGTTCCCATGCTTCGGGAAACATCTCATCGGACTTTTGTTGGAAGCTTGAAATCTTCCCGCGCAGGACACTGGTCTTGCCCGCGGGAAAGAACTTCTTGAGGAATGCATTGGCACATCTGTCCCAAGTTGTCACCTTGGTCTTGTTGTTGTAGAACCATTGCTTCGCTTTTCCCAACAATGAGAATGGGAAAAGACGAAGGCGAATGGCATCTGCAGTGACGTCTTTGACAGTGAAGGTGTTGCACACCTCCAGAAAGTGTTGGAGGTGGGCATTGGCATCATCATGTGGCTTCCCACAGAATTGATTGGCTTGCACCATGTTGATCAGTGCAGGCTTGAGTTCAAAAGTCGCATCTCCCAAGTTCACGTTCGGACCCGTAGCGACAAAGTCGGCTGACGGCGACGAGAACTCAGCGATGGTCTTCTAAGCCATGACTGCCTTAACAACTGGTGTGGGACTTCCTTCCACGAACAGTTCAGGCTCTGAGATGATCCTCTGAGGATGGACTAGACTGCGTCTAGCTTTCTTCAGCAACTTCTCAGGATCTTCGATGAAGTTCGATGGCAGACTGAAACCGCTCATGCACTGTCTCAAATGATAACAAGAAAAACAAGACAAGTGAAGGGCAAGCCCCCTAACACTACCGGATACTTAGATTAAGAATAGACCACGGATTCCAATTTACTAGAGATTCTTAATACGGCGCTTCCCCGGCAACGGCGCCAGAAATGCTTGTTGGTCAATATTACGCAGTTACCAGAACTAGATAAATACGACTGGCGTCTGATAGCTAAGCCTACTGCAAACCCGAACTACCACCAGAGAGAGGGTGTCACAATTCCTCTTCCGGCGACAGCCTAAGAATGCTAAGCTACGCTATATCCTAGTGACAACGTAATACTGACCAAGGGTAACTCTGCAAGCGCATAGATACCGCTATAGCACTTCAACCGGGTGAGTATTCCGGTGTTGAATTTGTAGTTCGCTCACGGGAAGCGGACTAAGACTCTCTAGCAAATGGGTGATGGAAACCCGTGGTGGTTCTACTCAATCTATGCTATTGATATTGATAAATGGGTAGGTGTTGATATGAGTGATAAACTAAAGGTAACTAGTAGGTAGCTAGCTAGGTGGGAGGACAACGAGTGAGTAAGGACTCCTATGTATCTAACTATACTCCTGTGTTCTAATCTTACTAGTGTAATGACTTAACTAAACTAATGCCTAGACAATCAGCGTGATAGGGGAAGTCGGCTGACAAACAGGGGGGTTCATCCCCTATTCCAGCGGACCTTTGTCTTGAATGGGCACCCTACAGCCTATCCCTGATGCAAATAGAGCCAACTGGGGGTCTGCGTTCTGTCACAAGTGCCCCCGCTAATATACGTCGGAAAGTGAATGGATATACCAATCAACGATAGGGTGTATCCACTATTAAGCACTAGCCTAAGCACCTCGCTTAATCTAGTCTTAAGACTCCAGCTACCACGTAAGTAGCCTGTTGAGTTGGTAATGAAACACACACAAAGGATCTAGACACTAAACTAGTTCAGACTCTACACTAATGAGACTAAGACACAACACTACTACACTAGTATAGCAGTGCACTAAGTAAATACTGAAAGTAAAGTACTCAAAGTAAATACTTAATAAAGTAAAGCAAGACTATAATAATATAAGAAAAGTACTTCGAAAGTAAAGGTACAAGAGCTATACCAGATTCTCCAGAAGACGACTCCGGAGACCCGAGCTTCACTCGACTCGACTCTAACTCCCACTGCAGACTAGACTACACTACTCCTGATCTCCCAAGAGAGCTTGAGCTTGAGAACACTATTGTGAACTACTTGGGGACCATTTACAATGAGGGACTAGGGGGTATTTATAGTGGAGGTGGAGTAGGGGTTACTCCAGCGCCACGTCAGCGATCCGTGTGCTCTCCGCCATGCGCCATTGGATCAAACCGACCTTCCACCGAATTGAATGGACGTCTCTCGGTGCAGGACACGTGGGAGTCATGCAGGAAGGCGGTGGAAGCAAACCGACCTTGAGTGGGGCCCACTTGCAGGTCGGCCGACCGGGGTTGGCGACTGTGGGTCCCACTCCCCTTCTAGAAGGTCCAGGTGGCAGTGGGAGCAGTGCCAAGGTGTCTGGCCAACAAGTGTTGGTCGGCCGACCTGGCCTTTGGCCCCTGGCCCATGTGGCAGCTTCCTGGTGCTGTCCTGGCTTGTCACGTGTAGTCTTGTCCGAAGTTGGGTTCACTTGATATCTTGCTTGCTTCTATGTGGATCCTTGGTCCAATGTACCAACTAGGTGGAATGTTGATGTGTGATACATTCGGATCCAGGATTAGGTTCTCCTGTAGCATGTCAGGGACCCTGCTTGGTGGTAGATCCTGGTGAGACCAGAATCAGGTCAGTAGACCTGGGTTTTGGTCTCACAGGGCCTATTTCCAGCTTTCCTGTATTTCACAAGCTAAGAATACAAGTGGAACTTTATTAGTGATAAATATGCTCATGTGATGCTTATCTTCCTTCTATCGAGGACTGTTGACGGGTTTCTGAGTGTACCAAAACTGGTCTTTATTCCCGTCAACAATGACCTGGAAGGAATGCATCAGGAGGACCTTCGACCACGTCTCTAGCCATGCCAACGTCGTCCTGGGGCGTGTGTGCGAGGAGGGAAATGCCTGGGTGGCTGTCGGCTTCAGGGCCCTCGGCCTCTGTTTGTGGGCTAGGTCTTTCGGTTAGTCACCATTTCAGTAGCACAGCAGTTCGCTTAGACAGTACAACCCCCTAAGCACCGCCGTTCCTAGCCGGCGTCTTGTATTGTGTGTCGTCCACCTAGCCAGCCAGCATCTCACCGAGTGGATGGGTGGAATGTAACAAACTTTTCTAACCTCTTTTAATGAAGTACGTGCAAAGCACGCTTTCAGAAAAAAAAACCATTGAAGATTGTGACTGGAATGGTTCGTGAAAAGCATCAACCTCTTGTCTGCTGTCTTTTGTACTGTTTGTGAATTGCAAAATCTTTAGCGGAGAGGGCTCATGACGAAGCCGGCCCTGTTCATGGATTGCCTAATTCACTCCATTTCGCCACACTAGTAACACCATTCTCCTCTAGAATTAAATCAATTTATGGTATGTGTATCAGTTCCATATGCACACACATATAACATGTTTTGTGCCTTAGTGTTGCATGCATGTGTTTAAATATATTCAGCGTTGCATGCATTAGTGTTGACGCCAAAATTGGTCCGGACCAACACACCAAAAGGGCATTGGACACCGGGGCCGCTACAAGTCGAAGGACACAACGAGTTAATCACTCTTGCATGGTGAATCATGGAGAGGTTTACAAGCAAACCATCAAAGAATAACCAATCACACTAACGAGATGAAGAACCAACTAGTTCACGAACAAACTAGCAAAGGAATCCCGAAGCTCTCCCCTAGGAAGGGCCCCGTCAGGGCAAGGACGTCTTTGGGGTTGCCCTAGGTCGTCTGGCAAGCCTTGGGCGCCATCTTTGGTCGCCTTGATCAAGAGATGAACAACGTTTAGAGGGTTGAGAGGAGAAATTAGGGTAAAGGTGGTATAGTTGTGTTTTGGTTGATGATTGATTGGATGGGATCAGGCCACATACCTCTTATTTTATAGAGGGTAGGGTATTATACCATTGGAAAACTAATATGGTACTATTATTATGTTGCTGATAGAGTTTTTCTTATATTGGACTAAAAACTGTCATGTGCCTATTTAAATATCATGGGCCCAATTTAATTGTCAACATATGCCCCCGGTGAATTATGCAAGAACTTGAAAACACTTCTCAAAACATTTCTAGCAGCAATGATACCCATCACATCGGCTATTCAACGACTAAGAGCGATGTATATATCGACCATTTTTTGGGATGATACATGTATCGGCCATTGTTCCAAGAGTATATTTTAAGACCCATTGATTGCCTTCGTGAGACGTTCACCTTTCAATGTCTCTAAACGATAGGAATTTATGTATATCACTTTGATCACTTGGAGAGAACCTTCCCAATTTGGTGATGATTACCAAACTGATTGCTCTTCGATCCGGTTGGTAGTATAGTTTTCCATACTAAATCTCTAACTTCAAATGATTTGCTTCTCACTTTTTTTGTTATAGGCCCTTGCAACATGAAGTTTGTCCTTCCCGATCTCCTTGAGAGCTTTCATTCTTTTATCGGTCACCTCATCGATATTATCCATTATTATATTATGGTACATAACATCTAATAAATCATTTTTCTTAGCGAGCCTCTATGCACCCTTCACATCCTTTAATTTGTAGTAGTGAAAACAATTGTCCATCATAGTAGACCAATAAAAATCAGCCCTTCTCAACAACCACTTCAGGGCCGATTGATGTGCACCATGAAATCCTTCGTAGACTTCTTCCATAGCCACTCTTGCTTAATCAGATCGGAGGCACTTGAGCAACAAATCTTTTGCAATCCTTCGATAGAGCTCATCTATGCAAGGTGTGCTTAAATGCAATTCGTCGAATGCTCTTATCAACATTGGCATAAGGATTCTACAAATATTCAACAAGGAACCAGTCATGCACTTAGAACTTGAGATGTTGAGTGGTTTTGGTGCTAGCGGTGGTGACGATGACAGCGAGTGTCACTAGAATTATCTGGATAGTACGGATGGCATTGGCCATTGGTGGACCCAGCACTAGGACAGCCTAGGTCATGGCCCTAGTCGCAACCCATGTAACAAGGGAGCAAGTCTTCCATTTTTGTCCCTTCAAATACTCAAGTAGCATAGGCAAGGAGTAGGCAACAGAGCCACCTTCGTCTGCCCAATCGCCCACACAAGCAAGGAGACGAGAGTTGTGACTGCCGCTGTGCTCTAATCCCAGCCTGCGCTCCATCGTCATCAGCACGACCCCCACGCACTTCTCAGCTACGGACTACGCTCCGCCGCAACCAACCGAACACTGCCCCTACTATGCTCTGTCGCGGGTTGCTCTGTTCCGCCGGTCGGCTCAGTGCCTCTCTAGAGCAGCCTGCAGTGCGGCCGGCGCCTGGCGAATAGCCTGGCCTCACGTGTGCGCACACAGCGGGCCAACGCACTCACACCTGCACGGCCAACAAGGCTGGCTGGCCCTTTGTTGCCGTGCCCATCGAGGCTAAAGAAGTCGGGTAGGGCAGCAGGCCAGCAGGAGCACCGAGCATGCGCACCCCATCTAGCCGGTACTTGCTACGTTGTGCGGATACGGGATACCGTTATGGTGATATCGATACCGCAATACCGTGATACTATATTTTCCAAAAATAAGGATACACCGATACGACAAGTATATTGTGCACTGTAAGAATCTTAAAACCCAAGTACCATGATGTCTTAGATGCTTCATGGCACCAGCAATATGTATGGTTTGCCACTTTTATTTGCTAATTGTTCTTCTAGAGTGTATTCTGATTTTTTTTTTGTAGGACAAATGAGATATGGCTAAATTTAAGGCTCAGTGCCAAATCCGCCTTCTTCATCTTCAAATAACATCCCTCCAAATTCTAGCTCATCCAGTGAGAGACCAGCATGTTCAAGAATGCCCACCAGCAAAGCTCTCATGATTGTCTGCCCCAAGATCCCACATCTAAGTTGGCCCCTTCATATAATTATCAGACTTCCCTGACAACAGGCGCATATTGGTGTGGACAAACACTTAATCATCAGCATGTGTGGAGGAGTAGGCCTATTCCTTCTTTTAATAATGGAGAGTATATTTTTGGCTTCGGTCATTCTCTTTCGAGAATGCATTAGACCATAATGATTACAACAGATAGTCACGGCTACAACTACAAGTAAGAAATATATCACCAGACAACACTGGTATACCTAAACGCAAAAATTTAAATAAATTGACGAAAGAATTACATCCCAACAAGAACTCGACTAGTTTTACGCGACATTCTGACTTGCTTCGTGAAGTTAACTTCAAAACAATATGACCACCAAAATTAGAAATTTTGGGGTGTGACAGAACTACCCCTTAACCGGAATCTCATTCCGTGGGGGCACGTATTAGAGAAGTGACCTTCTTCTCGACAATGGAAACACCTGTGCTTGATAGGGACATTCTTTCCCCTCATCATTTACCTGATTATTAATTGATGCATCCTGACCGGGTGCATGGAAATCGGAGTGATGTCCAAAGTTTTGAAGCCAGCCTAGGGTAGCTTGTCCTAATCATGTGGGTAGAATTATGATTCCTAATTGTCCTTCTTGTGGCATAAGTGAGGTCGAGTGTTACTACCATTTACATGTCTACTAGCTAGGGAAATTCATCCTCCTTTTCTTATCCCTATCTCTCCTCTTAAGCTTGTACTCAAGTCTAATGAACTTGTCCATCATTTTCTGGATGTTAGGGATGCTGTGTGAGACATCAGTTGGTACTGTAGAGCATCTCTTAGACTGTAGAAACCTTCCTGCTTATGCTCTTCCTTCCTTGACATTTGTATGAACTTGTCACACTCACTAACAAGCATGGGGCCTTGGATTATTAGAGTCTAGAATTCCTTCTTCTTCAGCTTCATAGTACCCTTAGGGTTGTGGTGTGTTATGAAAGTAGTCTTGAACTCCTGCCAAGTGATAGTACCGTATCAAGTGTTGTTTGAGCAAATGGAATGCCTAGTTCAGAGATAACATTACCAAAGGCATCTTAGCGTTCCCCGAAGTTGAGAAATTAAGATTTCTAGAGCACTACCCATACTATTAAAATAATCACATTTGCTAGAGTCAATTCATGGAACACGGAGGTCAGATGGGCTTACCAACAATAATTCGGAAACCATTAAGTTCTGAAAAATTCATATGATTCACATTTTGAGCAATGGCACAAAGATATGTGTGCTAACTCTAGCATGTTTCATATGATTCATTTGGAGCAATGACTACATTCTAAAATGTTCTTGTAAACAATGATTATGTCTCTAATGAGTGATTAAAGAAGCAGACAACAAGGCTGATGTGCTCAATCATCTGACAGACTTCCTGATCCAATAGGCTAACACTACACCAGATTCATTGATCACTGCTGGTTGGGAAACCCCCATCAGTGCCAGATTTTGAACCGGCACTACCATGTCGGCAGTGATGTGGGTCCGCCACCACCCAGCAAGTCGCGGCATTTTTCGCGCGAAAATCCCGCGTTTCCTAGGATTCGAACCTCGGACCTGCCCCTCGTGCATCTCCTCCTCTAACCGCTGCACCCCTTAGGCAGTTGTGTCTATATTACATTTTGGATCCCCACATATTATATGAAACTGACCGTAATTTGCATTTTTGAGGTCCAAAACGAATTCAAATCAAAAAGTCATCAGCTACAAAGTTTCATAACTCTTCAAGATCTACAATTTTCGTATAGAAAGTTTTTTCATCCCAGTCGTTTACGAAATTTGAATTTCAAATTTGAGAAATTTAAACGTAGATTTAGCATGGCAATATGAACTCAAATGAAAACGTTTTAAACTACAAAGTTTCGTAACTTTTCGATATCTACAAACTTTAGTTTCGGTGTTTTTCATCCGAGATCATTTACAACTTTTGAATTTTAAATTTTAAACAATTCAGATATACTATTCCATGACAAGATGATTTCAAATCAAAAAGTTGCCAACTACAAAGTTTCATAACTTCTCAATATTTACAATTGTATTTTGATCTTTGGTTCATTCGATGAAGCGATAATATCGTTGTTCATAAAATTTACATATCACTTACATGGTTCCATTGAGTTCCCCAAACACTCAATATTGGTTTCATTTTGTCATATGGAAAAACACTCAAAATAAAGTTTGTACATCCTCATGAGTTGTACAACTCTCTTGTTCGTCACTTCTTCAACCGAGACCATTTGATGTTTCAAACTAAGTGTCCACAAAGTGTCATTTTTAAAATTTAAAATTTGAAATGTTCCCTATAAAATATGATAAAATAATAGCAGTAACAATATAATATCTTGATAGTCCATGATTTTAGAAAAATTTAGAAAAAAACCATATCATTTGGAGTTACTATAAGGGAGAAAGACTAGTTATAAGTTTCAGGCACAGATTAAAAAGAGAAATAAGTGTTTTTAACACTTTAAAACTAAATTCTAAACATCATTTTGAAGTACTAAATGATTTCAAATGAAAAAGTTGTCCATTACAAAGTTGCATAACTTTTTGAGATCTACATGTTTTGTATTGACCATTTTTCCATCCGAGATAGTTTTAAAAAATTCAAAATTTCAGTGCCAATTTTTTTCATCCTGCCTGGAACCACTATCAGTGCCGGTTTTGGCCTAGCACTCGCACATCAATGCTGGTTTTCTAAAATCCAGCACTGATGAGGGCGGCAGTGATAGCCAAATGTAGCAGTGATTCATCAACCAATCATGTTAGTGTACATTCATATGGTTTACCTACTTGTGAGATTTCACTTCACATGTGTCATTATTTAATTATAAGATAGCAAATACATATAAACAGTAAAGCAACAAACAAGTGCTGATTGTACCGACTATGACAGTAGAGCAAATATCATAGCCACCTCGTTAGAGCTGGGCAAGCGGCAGCATCTCTGCTTTGCCATCATCTAGTACTCGTCTGTGACTGTGATGCCTCTGCACTCATTGCATTGCCAGCACTCAACTTTTTGCGTCCTTATTTGGTCTCACTTTTGGCTTGGATTGTTGCCTCCCCGTGACGGGACTAGTAATTCAGAAACCAAAACCGAGTTACTCCCTGGTTTTAAAACAGATGTCATTCTTATTCTGTGAGAAGTCAACTTTTGTGAACTTTGACTGATTATATATTAAAGAATATTAATATTTATAATATATAATTAGTAACATTAGTAGATCATTAAATATACTTAAACTTATTTAGAGATATAGATGTTGTACGTATTTTCTATAAATTTAATTAAAGTTGAGAAAATTTGATATGTACATATCTCAGGACCATATTTGTTTTCGGATGGAAGGAGTAGGTCAATAGCCAGGGCCAGCTGGTTTAGAGGAGCACTGCGGACAACGGCCATTAGTTTCAGCTCATGGTTTGTGTGTTCGCATGCATTCATTTCCACACGATGGCATCATTCCTACATGATCATACGCTATTTGAGTCTGAGCAAAAATGCATGACACAAGTCGAAAAATATCACTATATAGGCCTTGCATACCTGAACTCTCTTATATATGCCTATATAGTAATGACTTCTATCATATAAATTTATGCTTCTAGACATTAGTTTAATGAGACATTGGGGAAAACCAAATCCAGGCTTGCTTTACAATGAAAAGAGCTTATATTTCGATCCATGAGCTGTCGAGAATTGAGCTATGCATTAACCAACAATCGTCAAGAACAAGATGAAAAGAAATATTAGTCCCCCCACACTCCTCAGATTTGGTCTGATTAAACATGATTACTAAAGGCATGTAATGGTGCAGATTTGGGCTTATTAAACATGATTAAGACAGCCATGTAAAGATGATAATGTCGATAAGCTTCATGTAAGGGTGATATGAGATGATATGGAAGTAAGTATCGTCAAACTTCATGTAAAGGTGATATGAAATCAGGATGGCCATAATTAGACAAATGTCTAAAAATAAAAGAAACTGACGAAAAAAATTATATCAGCAACAAGGAACTTGAGTAGTCTTATGCGGCAATCTCACTTACTCCGTGAAGTCAACTCCAAAATAATATGACCACCAAGTCGAGAAATCACCGCCAAACATGTCTGTCGGACCACGATAAGAGCATTGAAAGATTGTAGGAAACAGATCACAATTGAAGACTTTGGATATTGTATCCTGGCAACGACACGAAGCACCTGGTGCATATGCAAGGGACCACCATCTCGATGTCACCAAAGTCGACAACCCAATAAATCTTCCAAAAGCAATATCTCAAATGAGAAAATGACATCTAAAGACAGCATCGTCGCCCAACAAGATACATTGGTGTTGAATTTTCACCCTCAGATATTCTCATGAAGGGCAAGACGACGCCTCCAGCGAGAAAAGTGGTGCCCACAAGCGTCATCGCCGTCGAAACATGGTAGCTCTACCACTGCCCACCAAGAGCCACACCGTTACGCCATCGTCTGATGGATCTGGCCATGAAGGTCGTCATCTATCAGGTCCGGAAAACTACTGGACGCCACTGACGAGTCCCCCTGCCCCGGCCGCCTCCGCCTTGATCTGGCCGCAATCCTAATCGTCTAGACCGACTGCCACCGCTGCAGCAGGTAAAGCCGTGTGGGGGAGTGCCGGTGGGCTCCGGATCGACACGGATCCCAGCTCATGGAGGCGAGATCCGACACTGGTGCCACCACCCCGCCAAAAACGAGGCACGACCCCACCGAAACCACCTGCTGAGCACCGAAACCGATGCCATAGCCATAGCGACGTTCCAGCCGCGTGCAGCACCCCACCGCCGAGCTCCGTTCCGCACAGCGACACGCTCGCGTCCCTTCTACCCATCCAGGATGTATGACAGCATCGAAATCCACTGTAAATTTTCATAGCGGTACTCAAAATCTTCCTCAGAGATCTAGAATTTTAAGTTCCTCTACCCATCCAATCCAGTTTCCCCATTCACCATCCCCACTCCCCTCCGTGGCGATGTTTCTCGGCAGCGGGAGACCTTCGCCGGACCGAGCGCCCTGAGCCTTATGCGGCGGGCGTGCTCTTGCAGCACGGTGGAGCGGGTGCGGGCGGCCTTCCCACACGGCGTTGGCGCGGTGTTTCCGTCCGTGGTGACGCGATCTTCCCCTCCGGGTCCGGGCCATCCTTCTTGGAAGCCCTCGATAGTCCAGCCCATGGTGCAGGGCCTGGCTCCATTTTTTTCTATCTATAGCCGGAATTCTCCACCTTCGACGGCCGACGTTGAACAAAAGTTACCTGCTCTTTCAGCGCCCGTGCACACGCCTCCTGCTCGACGCGATGACTCACCGATGCAAGACCAACAGGGCGCCTGCAGAGTGCGGCAGGAAGCCGTTCCGCGGCGGGCGCTCCGGGACGCCCTCCTGCATCCACGTGCTCGGCTCGGCTTTGTCCCAGCACGAGATGCTGTGCGCTGGTGCATACTCTGGAGTGCCTGTCACTCATTGTTTGATGTGCCGCACGTACAGGCGCTACAAGCCCGCCTCTGTTCTGAAGAGCGTGTTGAAATAGCCGGCTAGCCTCTCTCTTCTCCCAACTCCTTGGCAGATTGGAGATTTATGGCCTCGCTTTGGGAGAAAGAAAGCTTTCTTGATTATTCAAGTGCCTTTGGGAGAAAGAAAGCTTTCTTGATTATTCAAGCGCCTGGTGTTGAAGGATCTGAAGATTACCAACTGCCAACTCGCTGCTGATAAGGTCTTGTCCAGATCCTTGAAACATCTTCAAATCACAGGTTGTGAACTCTATTCGTAATTTGTCCCAACTCAACTCAAATATCTGCTCAGAGTTTCATTTCACTACAACTAGATGACTATGATGGAGAGACTCCTATTCTTGAAAGCATGCCACTACTAGAAACAGCATCTACAAACTTGGCCAAAACAATGAGGATTACTGTCTGTGACTTCTGTGGCTTTGCAGAATGTACTTGTGATATGTGTTTCATATTATATGCCAATGGTAGCAGATTTGATGTCTGTTTTCTTCTTCGAGGTTTGTCAAGGGCGATATTTGGATCTGAATACTTCCTCTTGAAATGGTATGCTTACACAACTGCACTTTATTTCAGCTTGCTTACCTAAATCCATGGTCATCTCATCTTTAATTGAAATTACTATGTTGCTCTTTGCACAGGTTACATTTGAAACTCGAAAGTGATATAAGATGTTGCCCTATATTTATTAATCGTAAAACTTCGGTACTCAAGGACTTCTGTTTGGTAATTGACCTGCATACACTACTTTGCTTGCTCCAATACACACCAATTCTCGAGAAAAACGTTCTTCAACTCTATAAGGTAAACATGCCTCATCACTATTTGTGTTTGCTTCTTGAGGCATGATGCGCCATTATTTTTTCAAAGTATTTTATGTGCTGCCGAAACCAAAGCAACAGTCTGAAAGGGAGGCAACAATCTCATGGAACAGTCACTTAACAACTTAAGATACTTGATGTTACATGTCTAAGAATCAATGATAGTGCTTGTTAAAGTAAAGCATCTCAATGTATTTCACGGCACACAGTCCCCCCTCTGGGTATCTGCGGTAGTGCACACTGCTGATTATTAGTTGATCAGGTATGTGCATCCCACATCCATTGCAAAACCTGAAGCAAAACAAACAAGTATTTTGCAGCTTTGTTAATCATATCAACATAGCAAATACACACCATGATAATTGACGGGTGACCCGTACGTATTACAGTCATCGCGCAGAAGCACACAGGGTTCTGAAATACAAAGAACAAAATACATGGCCACATATATATAAATACACTGCAATCAGAAGCATGCATAAAAGCACATCAGCTCAGATTCAATCTTCAGGCATTGGAATCACCCTCTTTGTTGCTTTCCACTTGGACTTGTCGTGTTATTATTACGTCCGTAATAATATTAAAAAGTTCTTCATCCTCAGCTTTGATGTGTTGCACAAGCTCGGAATGACCATGGATCTCAACATGGAGCTCATTGCTATGGATGAAAATATCCAGATCCCCAAGGTCAGGAAGTGCCGACTCATGTATCTCCAACCTGTTGAGTGTCTCCTCATGCACAGTCAATTCTTTGAGGCTGCAAAATCCATCGTTGAAGATAAGCTGCCTGAAAGAATTGTTGGTTAGTTCAAGGCTGGAAAGGAACTGCAGGCCTCCAAGTTGGTTGATGAATTCCTGTGACACCATTGTTGCCATAAGTTTCAACTTCTTGAGGTTTGGGAGGCGATTGCGGATTTCCATCTCAGGGATGCCATTTTGTGGAAGATCAAGCTTCCCAACCAGTTCCATCGCCTTGAGGCGTGGGAGATTGGACCTGGTGAACACTTCTGAGGGAATGACAGGGGCTTTTATGATGAGGACAACAAGGTACTTGAGTATGGATATTGCTTTTAGCAAGGCGGCCTTGTTCTTGTTGTTGGCAAAGATGTTTTGGTTGCCCTGACTCTCGCCGCGCCGGATATGTAAGTACAACAGGCGGTTCATATGGGTGAAGGTCTTCTTGCCCCAGGCATGGTCGTCATCATAGTCAGGCTTTATGCTGTTGAGTGTCTGCAGACTCTTCAAGTCACCGACACGTTTAGGCAAGATGAGACGGTCACCCAGCACATGACGGAGTGTTTGAATCCTCCAGAACCCATCTGGAAGGCTTCGGACCATGGTGCCTCGGACATCAAGCGTTTGGAGGTTGCACAGTCTGCCAATTGATGATGGGATCTTCTCCAAGGAGCAGGAGGTAATTCGGATGTACTGCAGGTTCACAACATTGCCAATTTCGGCAGGAAGCTCCTTGTCCACCTCTAGGCCGTTGAAGTGGATGACACGGAGGAACCTTGAATTATGTAGCAGGTCCTGCACACAAGACTTAGCTTGCTTTTTCTTTTTGTTTCCCCATCGTATTGAGAAACCAGGGCATCCATTTCCATCTTGTTCTCCTCCAGCTTCACCTGGCGGCTTCTCGCCAACTTGTGGAGCCTCTTGTTCTGTCTCAAAGTTCGACAGGATGGCTCGGAGCTTTAGTAGAGGGTGCGACAGAGCTGCATACTTGTCTTTGTGATTCTGGAGCGACAAGCGTCGAACATCCGACAAAGCTGGGATGTCATCACCACTGTGGATCTCCACGAAGCATTGCTCTTGTGCTTCAAGCTGCAGGAAAGCGTGTACTTTGCTCTGAACAGCTACACGCTCATACCCAGGAACATTATAGCCCACTGGCGCCAAGTTGACAAGGCGCCTATCTATCAGCTCCTTCAGGTACTGCTCTCCTACTTTCTCCACTGTTGTGGCTTTTGGTACAAGGAAGCCCTCCGCCATCCACATGCACACAATGTTCCTTGCCCTGATAAAAGTATTCACTGGCAATGCAGCAAAATAGAGGAGGCAAGATTTCAGGTCATAATGAAGGTCGTCGAAACAGAGGGATAAAATCTTGTCAATCTGCTTTGACTGCATCCTCTTCAGGTGATCAAACACCGTTTCCCATTCATTAGGGTACTCCTTGGTACGCAGAAGGCCTGACAAAAGAACTACTGCCAGCGGCAACCCTTTTGTGTTCTCCAAAATACTCTGACTGTATTTTTCGATTGCTTCGTCAGGAAGTTCATTTCTGCCATATGTTAGGAAGGTTTCCTTGAAAAGATTGATGGCAACTTTGTCATCAAACTTTGGAACCTCAATTTTAGCTTCTTGATACTGTGGGGGTGGCTTATGTGGCACAGTCTGAGAAATTCTCACTATTCTGCTGCAGGCATCGACATCCATACCCTGGGGGTTGGGGAGCATAGCAAAAATGCGATTCCACTCTGAGTTACTGAGCTCAGCATCTATCACCAACAGATACTTCTTTCCTTTCAATATCTCCTGCAGTTTTCTTTGAATATTGTCCTTGGAACATTCTTCTCCATCTGTAATGCGTCTGATGATTATCATGAGGACATCAGAGGCACTAAGATTAGGCCCAAAGCTCACCCACTCATAGATGTCAAAATGAGACAGGGTCTGCCTCCTGTCGTACAAGGTCCTCACCAGCTTTGTCTTGCCGACTCCACTTTCCCCAATCACAGTGATCACATTTTCTTGATTTACACTGCTTTTATAAAGATAATACTTAAGCTTTTGCACCAGTTCCTCTCGTCCCACTAGTGGCAGCACCACATCGTCCCTGTTATCATAATATTTGTGTTAATCATGAGGTAGATTGATTATCCCCAATACTACTAAAGGAAATCCTCATCAACCGCAACCGTGCCATATATAAATGTAGCAAGCAGACCTATCGACAGCCAAGGAATCTAATCAACAGTCAAATTTTGTTCACCCCCTGGTCTACCAATTTTACAAGGGGAGAGCATATTTTCTGCCGATTTGTCATCTATTTACATTCCCGGCCAAATAATCCTTCATGGTCAATCACATGCATCCTTTTGAAACTGGTACATAACAACATTTTCACAGACAATTCTCATCAACAGGAACCACACACAGCACATATATGACACTTTATAAAAACGTCTGTGATTGTTGTATGAGCATATATTGTCCCAGCGTCCTACACATGCATGACAACAGGCAATGGGTGAGAGGTTTATAGTACAATAATGCTGCTAGGCCTTGCCCTATTTAAGCAATAGAAAGAATTCATGCGCATAATTCGCAAAATTGGTGAAAAACTAGGAATGAACTAGAAGGATCCTTACCAGTTCCGGTCCAAAATGAAAATAGAGTTGGGAACTGCATAACAAATAGCAATTAATGCATGGATTTTTTTTTTTTTTTTTTTTTTTTGCCAAGATCCTCGCGGTGTAATCGGTCAGCACAACACGCCGGAGAAGCGGTTGGCTGAGCCAGCCCGGGTTCGAATCGCGGCACCCTTTTAATGAGATACTCAAGGGGAGTCTCCCCTTGTAGGTCTCGTTTTTTTTTTGTTGGTTTTGATTTTTGAGATTGAAAACACTAGGCCCCACTTGGATCCTTGGAAATGAACTCACTCTAATTGTTATAATTTAAGTGTGTATACTATTGTTAGCCATATACAAGGGAGATACTTATAAAGGCTTGGAAACAAGCACTTACATGTTTTCTGAGAGAGGTGACGTGGAGCTGGATGGCCTCCATATTGATCCTAGTGTAGTAGACTCTCCCAACCTGTACCTGTCCTTGTGCACAATGATTCCCTCGAGCCTTGCATTGATCAACCGGATCCTGCTGGAGAGGTCGCGCCGGACAGCGATTTGAGTGGTAAAGCTGGCAAAGAAACTGAACATGGTGCGGCTCCACCTAGGGAATCTACAAAACAAATAAGCCTGCCATTAGTTCATGGATGATGTTTAAATCTTTTCTTCAACCCTGGCGTTCGGATAACCAATTAAATCGACATTTCTTTAGGTACTATAAGTTTTCTTCTGCAAATCGCACTATAAAACACACACTCATAAATGTGCATGCACTCGCTCTTTTTGAATGGACATACACGGATATACACTCTACCCTAATGAGCACTTCTGAGAGACTAAACTAAATCGGATGGGCACGTTACTACGAAACAGATTTACAGAGTCGGCCAGAGATGAAACGTCCGTCTATGCATTGTGGTCTCTGTTAGTGAAGACTAATAGAGACGGAATCATATACCAGAGTAAGCAAATGTTTTCAAAATTATTTCTGACTCTCAAGAAAATTATTTGCTGCCAAGGATATTCTGTTTTCTGGTAGTGACAGTACCGATGAGATATATTTTCAATTATTACAACAGCCTCCATGAGATCTCCATTTTTCTACTAGTAGGGACTTGGTTCTATGGAATTTGATTTATATACTTGGTTTCTAAATTATGGCTTTTTAGCTTGCCACCAAACCATAACATAAGTAATTTTAGTTTTCTACATATGTGCTCTCATGTGAGCAACAGAGTCCGTCAACATTAGTAAGACCGTCCGCAGTGGGAACTGTAAAGGGAAACTGTAAAACCTTTACAGTTCGTCAAGAGCTGCAGCCGGTACGCAACGTTCTACGCAAAAGCTTGCGTTCCTCCCTCCGAACGGCACATTTGCGTCAGTATGGGCGAAACGCAAAAGGATGGCTGCGGTCCCCGTGAGGAGAGAGAAGGTTGAGGGGAGGACGGGCCGCGCAGGGTAGCAGAGAGGGGAAGGAGAAGGTCGCGCCCATGCCCGCGACCACCACGCCCGCAGCCGACGTGCTCGATCTGGACAAAGGAGGCCGCTCGAGGACAAAGGAGGGAGCCTCCTCGCCGCCCAGTCCTCGTCCACGGGGCCGCACGCCGCCAAGGCCACACGGGCGAGCTCCGCCGACATGGCCGTGCGGGCGAGCTCCGTCGCAGGGCCACACGCCGCCATGGCCGTGCGGGTGAGCTCTGCCGCCATGGCTCCTTCGCCCTCCGCTGCCGAGATGCAGATAAGGAGGCCTCGAGCCCGGGCTTCGCTTCTCTGCCGCCTCGTCGTCCTCCGTCTCCAGGCCCTCATCCACGCGCTGCGCTCTCGTCCTCCACCGCGCTCGCATGCGAGGGGTCCACGCCCTGCGCCCTCGTCCTCCGCCGCGCTCGCATGCGAGGGAACTCCGCCGCGGCGCATGCGAGGCCGGCACCGAGCGGTGGGGAATAGATTAGGAGAGAGGAGGAGGGAGAGGGATCAGGTGGGGGAGAAAATTAAAAGTGGAGCATGATGTGTGGGTCCCAGTAATATATTGCATGAATATAGAGTTTGTATGGCTGCGGGAGAAATTGATATAGAGGAAAGAATCTCGCTGACCTGGACAGAATATTCCTTATAGAGTTTGGAAATAGAGTTTCATGAATGCGGGTAGCCTACAATAAATTTGAGACGTAACTTAGATTGGAGTGCCTTGGGGGACCAGTAAAGTTTTTCAGATGGGCCAAGCCCGCTAGGCTGGCCCGAGCACGACACTAGAAAGCACGGCCCGGGCACGGCCCGGCCCGGCTCCCACCGTGCCCGTGCCTGGGCTGCCGAGCACGGGCACGGCACGAAAAATGGGCTGGCACGTTGCGACCCGATTAAATTGGACTATTGGAGCAACACAGATGGATCTCAACCGTTGATTTTGGAGTACACAAGTATATAAGCCAGAACATTCCCCTCCCGAACCCTATCTTCTTGCTCTCACTGCTCTCGTCTCTTTCCCTTTCAGAGGCGGCGGCGAGGCATGAGCTTTGGCAAGCACTCGCACGGCAAGCCATGTGGTTGTGGCTAGCACTCACACGGGGAGGCATGTGCTTGTGGCTAGCACTCGCACGACGGTGGCGCGAGGCCAGTCAGCGGCGGCCGGCGGCCGGCGGCAGCACGAGGCCGGTGCGCGTTCCTGCGGCGGTTTCGCGAGGCAGGCCGCGTCCCTTGCGCGGCGGCGGCGCGCAGCCAGGGGCGTGTCCTCGCACGTCTGGTGCGTCCTGCTACGGCGCTCATCCACGTTCGGCGAGGTGCGTTCGAGTGGCGGCGGCGCGTCCATGCGAAGTCCCGGAAGCAGCTCAGAAGGCGCGCGACAATGGCGACGGGCCGGCACGAGCACTGCGGGCCATCGTGCCGATTGACATGGCACGTCACGGCTCAAGCTTCATAGTACTGTGCCTGGGCCTTGACATTGGCACGTCGGCACTATCGGGCACGGCACGGCGGGCCGCCGTGCCGCATCGTGCCTTGCCTCACCGTACCGTGCCTCTTCGTGCCCGTGCCCGTGTCCGTGCTCGTGCCGTGCTGGGCCGCCCGTTTGGAAAACTATAGGGATCGGGTCGACCGGTAATGGTACGGACGTTATTCTTTGGTAAAATTAAATCAATCAATACCAATCATGTTTTTAAAATCAACACGGTCGTATAATATCTAGAATAGTCATGAATTCGATAGCTTGTAAAATAGGGGAAAAAGGCAAAATAACTAGATGGGTATTGCATCCTTTCCAATAAATGTTCTACACCAAATTATGTGTACTACTTCCTAATACCGAACGCGGTTTAGTAGGATTTAGTATTTCGTGCCCCGTATTACCTAGTAGGTGTAGAATAATAGAATAAAATTACCGTATATATACACTAGTACTATGATACCATCATCTCAAGAAAAGGAAGAAAAAAAAGACTACTAGGTGTAGGTGGTCATGTCGTGGTAGTAGTATATACGTACCTTGAGAGATCAATTTGGACAAAGTACTGGTCCACGGCGTCTTCTGCGTCGAAGACGGCATCGCGGGTCTGCTGCAGCCACACCTTGATGAGCTCGTTGGGCTGCACACGGCGCGACGGCTGGACGTCGCGCAGGAAGGCCTGCATCCACATGAGCTTGTCTCGGAGGCTCCGGATGTCCTCGTTCACGGCCATCAGCGTCCGCGCCTCCCTGGCCGCCACCTGCTGCAGCTTCCATAGCATCGACCCCACGATGGCCTCAGCCATTCTGGCTTAATTATTGGCTTGTTTTTTTCTAGATGACGATTGGGTCGCCTTAGCTTAATTATTTACTCTCCATTGGCAGGCTCATCATCTCTCGCTATCCTCTCCTTTACCTAGTTTGGAGGGGATCATCATCAGTGTATTTAATTTCTGAAAGGGGGGTGAGCATGTATATTTGTGCACGCACCAGCACTGCACGCCAATCTCTAGCTTTATCGATCGATTACGCCCTTCCATTACTTTTGGCACCTTGATGGAGTAGCTGTGACGGCAAGAATCGGGATTTGTTCTTGATGTCATGGAATAAAGCCAAGCCTGCAATAGTTCAGGGAGGATTCCTTTTGAGTAATTAGTCTCCATGAGCAAGGAACAAATTCTTTGCCAACTTTCCAGCTGTTAGAGCATCCACTTTAAAAAGTGGTTTTCCTGTTAGAGCATCCATTGCTTTAGTAAGACCGGTTTCCGACTAGCCATCTCACATCCTTTGTGAAGTTTCCAGCTGTTAGAACATCAATTATTTTAAAAAAGTGAGGGATGTTTCCAGATAGAGCATCCATTCCTTTATCATGTATTTATCATTACCGGTTTGCATTTACGGACTTTGATTGCATTTTATAGAATTTAAAAATAACTAGTTAAGTGCCCGTGCGTTGCTACGGGTGAAATATCTTATGACATACAACCAAAAGAAAACTAAAATACAAAACTAAAATACACATGAGATGCAGGTTCAGTTGTGTAAGAGATGGTGCTTCCAAAAGCTAGCAGAATTGGCAAATGAAGTCAAGAGATACAATAGTAACGATAAGGATATCACAGGCCACTTATTAAACAATGTGTAAGAGATACAACAGTGCACCATATGGCTCAAAGGTTTCCCTATGTCTTTTCATATTATCTGTTGCAATTAACTTCCTCCAGCGCTTTGTACATCTGTTGCCAAAATGCAAAGAAGCAGACAACCTCCTAATAAAGCCATACTTCCTAATTATGTTGCCTTGTTTATTAAAATGGACAATCCTTGAGAAAGGGTGAATGCATCGATAGATATCATATCTAAATCTATTAGCTTTGGCTGTAGCTTCAAACTACATGTGACATATCTGCTGGACAGTTAACTTAGTATTGACAATACAACCCAAACAACACTTAATAAGCAAAAGTGGGGCTATTGAGCTAGATATGAACAACATTGTGTACTAAAAAGCGACAATAAGTAATTTGATCAAGCAATAATAGATTAAGTGATGAACTACTACTAAACGACAAGCTAATGATTGTTTTAATATTGGTTGGAAAGGACAAGACACTGGGTGAATACTTGTTGCTAAACAACTGCAAAATAAAATCATGAAGAGCAGACCATGCAAGTACCAAGCACTTTGATTGCTGGGATGCAGTTGTCGACCTACTGCAACCTCAGGAGAGGCCAGCAAGCAGCTGAAAATTTAAGATTTTTCCACTGCTGTGGCGGGTTGGTGAACCACGGAACTAAGCTAGGTCGACCAAGAAAAATTGCAGCTATCAATCCATTTTCTTCAGAAGAAAAAATAGAGAGCAGAGCAAGGTTTCATGCAATACTACCTGATGTGGACTTGATGCAGTACTACACTGAACTGAACTAAAGCATAGAAACTCTGAATTTTATGGACCGAAAAAACACAGCTTAATCAAAGGACATGGCTGTGCACATGCACGCATAATCATCTTTAAAAGGGATAGAAATTAGCAGGCATGAGACAAATAACCAATTACCTTAAGTTAGGGTTCGGTTCTATGTTTCGCACAAATAACCAATTATCTTCAAAAGCGTATTAAATTCCAATCTTTCATACCTAAGCTAGCTAAAGCTATCAGTACCCTGTCAAATATGGGTTCTTGAAATAGGATATTTATTTCCTCTCAACTCTAATTATCATAAGCAAATTTACAGCTACCATTTCAATTATGGATTCTTAAAATAGGATATTTGTTCTCTCAACTCTAATCATGATAAGCAACGGAACCACTAATTAAGGACTAAGGAGCATTCATACAGAACTGAAATCCAGTAGTCTACGTTGAAGTTCCGAAACCAGCCATCATGTTCTCATGACAACATCTTTGTATCAGATTCAATATCACAGCTGAGGATGCATTGAACTTACCGGCGTCTCAGAATTTATGAATTTGCCACAGGAAAAACAGAGAGAGAGAGCACCTAGGAGTAATAAACAAAGTTACTGTCAACAATGAGAATGAGAGGCAAAATACGGTACACAAGAAATAACTTTCAGTAAGCAAAACATGTGGTGAGGCAGCTGTTTCAACCCATAAATCGCTTATTTGAAACCTAACAAATAGATTATGTTTTCAAGCCTAACATTCAGTTAGCATGATCATGGAAACAATGTTTAGCGTGGTTCACTTATCTAAAAATAAAAACATCCTTAAAGAGGAGCATCAAGGTTCAGCACTGAACTGATTTGCTACCCACAACACCAATATGCAGTTTGCACCAAAAAATGGGGAATACTCCCCAGGACACATAGGGGCTTAAAAATGTAGCAACTCAGATATCAGCATCTTCTTTCCTAGGGTTTCTTGTATAGAATATTTGTAATTACATACAACTGCATAGCATTAACTATTAGAAAATGTACAGAACTATAAGCAGTCAGGACTCAGGACCAGGTTCTGAACCCACTGCTGTACAATTATTAAGTTCATTCCATACACACATAAAGGTAACTGTGACAGGGATGTAATCATGTGATGGGTAGTCAATCCAAAGAAATCAAGCTGATCTGAAGCAAAATGTTGTCAAAGGCATACAATGATTAGAGCATGACATAATTTACACAAACTTGCACCATCTGTACAATTGGTAACTTCAACTGATAACTGGTTATTATGTTAACTATGAACAGCGCTTTCTCATTTTGGGGATTACTAATAATCAGTATCATTACTACAATTAAATTCTTTAGGTTTTGGTTGACAAATTCAGATCAAGATTGAAACACATACCTGTCTGGTAGAAAGGTTCCCGGGATTGTGTACTGATGAAGATTCCGGCTTCAAAGAATGAGGGCAGCACGGAGGAGATACTGCACTGCAGCGTCGAGATCCTACGCCCTGTCCAGCGGCAGCGCATCCGGGTTGAAGTAGCGGCGTCGAACTCGTACGGCCCTTCCACGGCGGCGGGTATGGTGCTTCCGGTGTCGGGTGGCGGCAGCAGCGGGAGGACGCACACGTTCTGGGTTGCGGCGGCGTCAAGGTGTCAGCGAGGTGCGTCTGGTCGAGGGAATGGGAAGTCGGAGGGAGCTCGCGGCTTCTGGTTTGGCAACCGTCTTTGCCTCTTTGGATCTGAGGGAGCTCGAGGCGAGGCTTGGGGGCCGTGGATGACCGCACGGGCTCACGCAACGTCGAGGATGATGGAGCGAGCGCACGGCACGACGACGAATCCGTTCGCGGATGCAGCGGTGTGTCCGGTGGTGGCGGAGTCGCAGCGGCGTCTTGGGGCGGTGGCGTCACGGAGTCGCGGCGGCGTCGCGGGGCGGTGGAGTCGCGGCGCGGCGGCGGTGGCGGCCCGGCGGCCTGGAGGCGACCGCGGTGGCGGCCTGGAGGCGACCGCGTCGTGGGCGGGCGAGCTGGGCGCCGAGGTCGTGGGGCGGCGGTTCTGCGGTCAAGCGCGGAATGGGGATTGCCGGGTGGCCTCGGGAGCGAGGGTGGAAATTTTACCGAGCGAGCGAAGGCGCGTGCGAGCGTGCGATAGGCCGGGTGGACGATATACTGCGGTTCTTTTTAGTTGTAGGATTAGGTCGCAAGTTAGTGGTCATGTTTCGTGAACAAGACGTTCGAAATTCACTGTTTGTTCCTGGATACGGCCGCAAAATACATTCAACAAAATAAATATCATTTTTAAATAACTAAAATTCATTGTTCTATGCACCAGCAGTTCAAAGTTGAATTATTCAAAAAATCAATAAAACAAAATAAAATAAATACATATAGAAATTTAGCATGCATAATTAATCACTAAAGCTGCTATTTTTTTAGCTGACTAAATAATATTATATTGAAAATAATAGCAATTTAGCGATGCATAATTAATTCTTACAATTAGAAAAAGACCAACAATATGTAGCATAGATATGTGATCCAACAATAGCACTAAGATCTAAGATATACACATGCTCTCAAGTGCTAGTAACGGAGAAAATACGAGAACCAAGAACATAGAGAGGATGAACATTCTTCAGTGGGGTTGTCGACGAAGGCAACCGTCATGGATATTCGGATCTGTAGTATGGAGGGAAGAAGACGTCAAGCGAGCAGTCCTGACGGTGCTTCCCAAAAACCTGATACGCCCAGGGACACGAGGAGGGGAGGATGGCTGCAACGCAACACTGTGGTGACGAAGAGATGAATTCTCGCGCTTCCCAAATACCTGATACACCCCCTACCGGACGCGAGGAGACGTAGGCTTTGGAGCCTGCTTTCCCGGCACCGATGGCACATCGGTGACGGGATGGGGAGGACGGTTGCACGCAACACTGTGGTGAGGAAGAGATGAATTCTCTATGTACTGAGGATGACATAGCGCTCGGGTTTCTTCCTTTTTCCTCTCCTCATCCATAGCTACAATTGGATGAAGATAGCTCAACTGTTTAAGTTGGCCTCAGTCCTCCTATAATAGTAATGTGGGAATAAGTCCTCCACCATTTCATATATACATGCACATGTAGGTGGGCCTTTGCGATTTATTTGGAATTATTTGGTCCATAGCCTAAAACTTCTAACATGTTATAGTAGGAGGCCGTTTGGATCCCCTGCTAATATATGGTTGGATAGTGAGTTGAAGATGCTTATAAATTATTAGCACCTATAAGCTAATAATAACTATATATTTAGCAGCCCATAGCTAACAATTTGCATGATTACTAGCACGCCCACTCTAATAGTCCACTAGTATTATAGTGTTTATTAATCCAAACAAGCCTTTTCATTTGGGTGTCTCTGCAAAGAGATTTCATATATATTTGTTTTTTTTTTTTGGAATCTCATATATATTGCTTGTCATGTCATACTCATTAACAGAAACTGATTACACCATGTGTGGGCTGGGCTTCTTGTGTAGCCTACTTGCATTGGTGTACCCCGTTCTACTTGGGCTATTATCCTTGCGGTGAGGTACACCAAGCGAGCTATGCCTATTTCAAGCTTAGAGCCGATATAGCACTCAAGAAAATATGGAATTACCTTGGTAGTTTTGGTTAGCACTTAGGACTAGTTTAAATTCAACCATTCCCCTTGGAAAGGAGAATTGTTGATCAACTAGAGGAGCCCTTAAGAATATATATTTTCTTCTAGGTTTTATACGGCCAGCAATAATGTACTATTGGTTCATTTGGTCCCTCAAGAAAATTGTTGGACGCTAAAGATATTCCATTTTCTGGTAGTGTTTGGCTATTTGTTTTTGTCGTCATTCGTGCTAGGTCCCACGAGATAATAAAGGCTCACAAGTGTTCTTGTTCTTGGCGTATCATGCCACCACATGTACAGAGCAGATTTGACGTAATGATTGAATAATATTGCGGTTGGCATGTACCAAAGAAACATTAAAAGGGCATACCCATGCATAGCAATTTCAACATGCAGCGCACATAGTATATACTACTACAGCAATGACCATACACATGTAAACGAGGACCCAACCGACATAGACATGAACTGAACTCAAAAAGCTAGTGCTGCACGTAGACATCGATCTCAACAACGCCTCCACGAGCAAGGTCGTAGTCGTAGTTCCTGGTGAGCATGTACCCCCGCGCGAACCGGAACTTGCTGGTGCCGCCAATGATCACCGACTCACGCACCTTGGCGTCCATGTCGATGCGGCCGTTCGCGGTCACGGAGCTGCCGCGGTGCTCGCCGGCCTCGAGGACCATGTGCATGGTCAGGTGCGACACGATGCCGCCCTCCGACACGCGCACGGCGAAGCCCTGCGCCGTGCCGACGCGTGCGCTGTCCCCGCGGGGGCCTTCCGTCAGCGCGTTGTTGAGCACCACGACGTCGCCGAACTGCCGCGGAGATGATAGCAGCAGTGACAGCGTGCTCCCAGCGGTGGCGCTGTCGTTGTTGGCGCCGACATCGCCGCTGGACGCCGCCGCCGTGGGTACTAAGAGGGACCGGCCGGATACGACCCGCATGGCGGTGGGCTGCGTCCCGGTGTAGTCGTCGTGCATGAAGAAGTGGAGATGCGTGGTGGTGGTGGCGCTGCCACCGGCGTCGTGGCGGTGGAAGTAGGCAGTGGCGGCGAGGAGGAAGGCGGCGCCGAGGAAGATGCTGGAGTGGAGGGAAGCCATGACAATTGGTGAGAGAGCTTGTTCTGAGGCTATGCTTTTCTTGTTGGTCTGGGATGTACATTATGTACGCCTATATAGTGTTGTCGCCTCCCCTAGTAGTCGATGTCAATGATTTGAACGTTTCAAAGGTGTATTACAAAATTGCCTATAATTTAAAGCGAAAAATGGCTATAATTTTAAACAATGGTTATAGTTTACATCGAATTAATGAGCACATATTTTCGATTAATTTGAGGATTTTTCTCGATATTTATTTTCTCGGTTTCATGAGAAATGATGTTGAAACTCCGTTGAGAACTAGTTTACGTCCCATTTTATTAGCACTAGTACTAGTATAATATAAGATATAGTATAAATCACAAGTGTCCCTCTCAACAGATTCCACCACGTGGGGGCAAACAATTGCGATCCACTCTTTTTATTCAAACACACGTGCCAAGTTTAATAATATAATCATCTCTTATACAAGTTACATGATGCATTATTTCTGCGGGAGATGGGATGATGTCTCAGCCATACAGAGAAAGACATCTCCTGACAACTACTTTATGAAATACTAGTGTATTGGATTGGGAATCAACTAGAAAAAAAAATCGAACTTAGGGGGTGTTTGGCACTGCTCCGCTCCTACTTTTCTAGCTCTGCTCCACGGACTCCACCATAGAGCAGCTCTACCGTGGAGTGTGTGGAGCAGATGGTGTTGTTTGGCACACAGCTCTGCTCCAGCTCTAGAATGAGTTATTTTCACACAAATGGTCCATTGTGCCCCTAATTGAAATTGTATACTCGTAAAAAATTGCCCCTGATTGTGGGTATGTCGTGGCAAAATCTTCACATGCATTTGGTAAAATGCATTTACTTAGTAAACAATTGTAAAACTTACCACTTAATTTGGGTATATAAGCAATAAAAGAATATAACATGTCCTTAATGTAAAAATTTAGTTGTAGAATTGAATGAACTACAATACAAGCACATATCGAATATGTATGAATGTACGATGTAAAGAAAAAATATGAAGGGGATGAAACTAGTGTGCAAACTGACGGGAGGCCTGTCCAGGCCGATCATCGGAGGCTCAGGAGCTCAGCTGCTCCTAGGCGTTAGGGGAGGAGAAGCGTTTAGGGGAAATGTTTAATGAGCGGCAAGGTTAGTAATTATACTACAACTCCATGTGAGAGTACAAAATGTTAAAAAGTGGAGGGTACCTCTTGAGGTGCTCCAGAAAAAACGTGGAGTTAGCCTCAAGCTCCACCTTTTTTGCAGAGCGGAGTTTCTAGAGCAGGATGTGTTTGGCAACACGGAGCTGGAGCGGAGCTAGAAAAACTAGAGCAGAGCAGTTCCAAACACCCCCTTAATTGGATATTTTGGGTAAAAGATACGCAGTGACATTCCAACTGTCTGGTTTTCACTAGTTGTGCCCTGCAGTTGCAGAAACCGGCTCAGGCCGGCTTTTGTCTGTCGTCCTGAGTGCTGGTCATTCCGAATTCAATCCCAACTCCACCAATCTCGGTGCGAACTTGAAGATTACGACTTTGGAGTCTACATCTTGTGTTAGTGGTATTACCTTGATACCTTGTCCCTCTCAACCCTTTTGAGGCAATTAACACACGGGAGAGTTGAGATATTCCTCTCGTTGAACTTTCTTATGCCCCTCCAAGGCCCACTAAGTTTCTACATGGTTTATTCGATGCTCACATCCACCTGCCTTCTTACAGTGTTCACACCTGAACTTTTTTATGGTGGGAGATGCTGCCAGCAGTGAGTGAAGAGTGTAGCTATATATACTAGCCACATATATGCTGCAATGACTATCGCTATAGGCCTATATACAGCCTATCACCACGTATTAAAAAGTAGCCCTTTTACAATGCTTGAAAATAATTCCCAATAATTTAGCTCCCACTAGCTCCTCTAATTATTAATTTGTTTTAATTTAATTTGCGCGAGGGTAGTTTGGTCTTTGCACAGCTGCATCTCAACCTCCCCACCCCGACGCCGTAGCCCCAAGCCCGCGACTCCCCCCCCCCGCGAGTGCCCACCCCCACCCCGATGCCGCAGCCCCAAGCCCGACGCTGCAGCAGCCCGACGGACTGACAACCGGCGAACGGCGGCCGGCTGCCGGCGGCGTCACCTCTCTGCTCCCTCGCGGCCCTCTCCCTCGCGGCCTCGCCCTAGGCGCACCGCCGCCGCCGTCCTGTCCGCCGCCGCCATCCCACGGTGTCTGTCCGGCGGCGCTGCCCTCTTCCACCTCGCCCCCAAGGCGGTACGGATTCGCCCACGATCTCCATCAACGACAAGATCCGGGCCCCCGCGCTCCATCCTCGTCGTGCCGGGTCACTGGGAGACGGCCACGCCGGAGGTCAACATCATCCGCGGCAGCAACCACACCATCCACTCAAGGTGAAAGAAGCATCCTTAATGAAAGACCAAGTGATAGTATAATTTCATACTTTCCAGCGTTTTAGAATTGTAGGATAGGATTGTAGAATTGTAGGATAGGATTGAAATTGAAGGGGATGAAATGAAACTCGTGGGTTTAAGTGATTCACACACTGCTTCTTGTTTCCACTTTCCAGCGTGACATGTGTTTCCATTGCTTGCTATTAAGAGCCATGTACTGTACTTACTGTTTTGCCTATATGCAATGGCCGCATTACAAAATCAAGTGATTACGAAATAATATCTAAATGGTGTGTCATTTGGAAACAAGAATGGATGTGATATTTATTTTCCATTGTTGCTTAGCTTCTTATGTAATTTGGCATCAAGAAAACACATGTCAGAAGAGCTCTTTGTTGTTTCTGAAAAAGAGAATGTCTCATTGATTGTGTTCTCATTATAGTTTTTGTTCTCCATACATTTGTGCAATTCTTATGATTGTGTTTTCATTGTATGGCAAGTCTGCAGGCAGCTAGAAGCCGCCAGCATCCACTCCACCACCTGCTTTGTATCACCGTCACTGTCTACTGAACGGTATGCTTCTCCATTCCCCATCCTTGTAGCTGTTGCTTTTCTCTCTACAGATTTTTTAGCTATGGATTTTTGACAACATGCTACATTAAAATGCTACCTGAAAATCCGGAATTCATGTGTCCTTTTTGTTGATAATGCTGGATTTAATGAGAGAAGTGGCGACCTATATGGTTTGATTTGAGGTCTTCTTTTGGGGAAACTATATGCTAGCTAAAGTTGCCCGGCCTGCTGAGAGTAGACTTCAATTTATCTTCTGACAAGTGCAGATGCATGCCTGTTGAAATCTTTTAGGACCATCTATCTCCTAGGGGATTTATTCGGGGTTCTTTAAGGGTTCTTTAATTTGACCAGGGTTCTTTAATTTCATGGGATTTGAATTGAAGTTTAATCAATATATAATAAAAACCTAAAGATTAATCTCTACTTTATGCTACAAGTATATGTCATATCTATTAGTTCTGCGTCCTTGCTTATTTCGGTTAATACACACTGATCTCTGTCCAACTTCATTCAGGCATGATACGATATACTAGATATTACAACACAGTCAGCATAACTTTCTTGCACTTTATTTGCACATTTGCAGATTTGCTTTTTTTTGCTTACGGCCTGTGTACCGAAAGGTCACAATGGATAGAGGGGGTGAGGGTGGGGGGGGGGGGTTGTGAATAGCCTAATAAAAATTCTAGCAAGAACACTAGACAATCCAATTAGATAGCAAGGCGGCACAATTGCAAAGCTAAGGCTTCGACTACTCTATGCAAGCCGTCCTAACCAAAGCAAGGCTACTCAAATTAATTGCACAATCAACCACGGTGATCAAGCTACACAATGTCGGTTCACCAATACCGACCAAGCAATTCTAACCACGGGATTTACTCTACACAATGAGTGATTCCCGACCGACCACAACAAGCAATTCTACCCACCGGATTTAAACTACTCAAGGAGTGGTTCCCAACCGACCACAACAAGCAATTCTACTTTGTGAAAGTAAAGAGATGATGGAAGTTTATACCGCCGCGAAGAGTAGAAGATGGCCAATCACCGGTGTAGTAGCCAATCACCTAGAGAGCTCAAGCACAAGCACAAGGAGGTCGAAGCCTCGGCAATCACAAATCGACACAATGATTTTTTACCGAGGTTCACTTGCTTCCCGGCAAACTAGTCCTCGTTGTGGCGATGCACTTGCTTGGTGAGTTGCCCGCTCAATTGGCTCGGTGCCAAAGACCCCAATGGGGAGCCGCAATCTCCACACAAGACAAGGATCCACAAGCCACGAGCAATCCATTAGAGTATCCTTTCGCGAACTCCCACGGGGAAGGATCAAGAACCCCTCACAAGAACCCGGTGTGGCCTCGAACAATCAGCAAGTCGAGCTCAACCACCACCCGCTGCTCCAAACCGTCTACGGTGACGGGAATCACCGAAGAGTAAAAAGAATCCACAGCTCACTCGATGAACAAGTGCCTCTAGATGCAACTCTCAATGCAAATCACTTGTTCTCACTCAAATCTCTCAAGAATGGTAAGGGAACCAAAGAGATGAGTGGGAAGGAGTGTCTCTAGCTTAAAGTATGCTCAAGAGTGTTAGAATGGGCAAGAGAGACCTCCCATGGCCGGCCATCCACCTTTTATGGAGCCCCTCCAAAGATAGAGCCGTTGGGAGCTCGGGATGCCAGATAACACGCGCAGGACGCGTATCACCGGACGCGTCCGGCGCGGCGTTTTCGCCAAACGGCCGCCCGGAATACACACGCCGGACGCGTCCGCCGCTGCCCGCCAGACGCGTCCGCCGCTCTTCAGCCGCGCGCCGCAGGTGACCGTTGCCTTCAAATGTCGCTGACGTCACGCGTCCGCCGCCTGCGTCCGGTGCTCCCCGACGGACGCGTCCGCCGGTCCAGCGCCCGCGAGGAGCTCAACTCCAGAACTTTCTGGTGCGAGTCCGGCGCCCGCCGGACGCGCCTCCTCGGCGTCCGGCGCTCAGCCAGCAGCCTGAGCCGGCCCTCCATGCGCCGGACGCGTCCGGCCCGCCTGGCCGCACGTCCGGCCGCCGCGTCCGCCGCTCGCGCCATATCAGTCTTGGCCGTTTCTTCGTGTCGACTTCAATCCAAGTCCATCCTCTTGCCTTGAGTACCAACTCCACCAAGTGTAGACCATGTCTCAAGCATCGGAGTTAGTAGTACAAGCACGAACACGTCGGCAAGAGTTAGCCCTCTAGTTAATCTCTCTTGCATCATGCAAAGTCACAACTAGAGGCACTTGGGACCGCGAATGAACCGAGGAAACCCCTCTTGATAGTCGGTTATCGATCCTAAATGTGATCACACTCTCTATAGTGTCTTGATCACTAAACCAGAAAGCCCTATCAAGTATACCTTTGCCTTGAACTCCACGGGCGTTTCCATCCATCACCGGAGCTTGATCACTTCACATGTCCACCTTGTTCATCACCGTGATCACCATGCTCCATCATCCACCGTCACGTTGCTATGTGTCTAACCACACTTAGAGCAAAGCATTAGCAACGTTTGAGTGTCATTAATTACCAAAACCAAACCGGAGCTTTCAGTACCATCTACCGTATGCTTCATAGCAGCCATGTCATTTCTTTTTTGAAACAAAGCCATGCCAATCTATTCTGAGATTTTGTTTGCAGCAGCAGGCACAGTATTTATTCTACAGTTCTCCAATCCTACAATTTCCAGTTCATCGTTAGTACAATAGCAGAAGCTAATGTGTTTGATGTTTTTGATTGATGCAGGAGAGAATGGCGGGTCTTGAGTACAATGCGATTGTTAGGAAGGTGTTTGATGATGAAAAACAAGCATACGATTTTTATAACAAGTACACTTTGGGGAAAGGATTTAGTGTCAGGAAAGATTATTGTGAGTGGGTCAAAGGCCAGAATGAGAAGAGGTCCCTTCGGCTTCAAAAATTTGTTTGCAGTTGTCAAAGTCTGCGCGAAGAGAAGGAGCTGATGAGGGAGAATAAGAAGCGGAAGGCGCGGAACATTACTCGTGTTGGATGCCCTGGTAAACTTGTGATTTCATTGGATCCGGACACCAGGCTGTTTCGTGTGAAGGGTTTCATCTGTGAGCACTGTTGATGGTTGTTAACGATCAATTTTACATGTCAACCAAAGAGAGAAAGAGGGGCATAATCTGTTCACCACCATAGACTTAGGGTTTAAATTGACAAATTCCACAAGTTTTGGTGAATATGTGTTTTCACAGGGGATTATCAGGAAATCATCCAAGAAGGCCCGCATGTCGGATTTACATAGAGAGAAAGACCGAACGAGTAAAAAAGAACAATCTGGAAGACTCGGGAAGGCAACCCCTGGAAGCGGAGCTCCACCTGGCATTGGCCTGGGGCGGCCGACCCTAGGGTTGGGGCGGCCGACTCCCCACCTCCACCAATCAGGTGGAGTATCGCGGATCCTGCCTCCACCGACTTTGAGGAGCAATAAAAGTCGTCCATTTAGGTCGGTTTGATCCGACGGCCGTGGTTCCTTCAAGAGGGCTATATATTCAGGGCCCCTCCCCCTGGGTGAAACCCTGATTCATTCTAGAATTCATTATTCAGAGGTAGCCATCAGCAAAGCCAGGGTTTAGAGAGATCTCTCCACCAGAGAATTAGAATAGCTACTCTAGTTCTTCAAGTTCTACATAGGTTTAGACTAGATAGAGGAAGAATCGGGGCGCTGTGCTCGGAATTCCGGATCTTCATCATCAAGAGTTTGGTATTATCTTGTATCTATTCTTGTGACTTTATTCTAATATCATTATGTTTCTATTTATTATGTTTCTAGTTTATTCTAGTTCTACATTTGATATGGTTATGATTGATAATAAGTTTATGTATATGTTTGAAAAGCGCTTAGCTCTCTTCGCGGGAGGGTTAGGTGGTAGATTTCATGTGAGCATGGTGCTTAGATGCCGTTTATCTGCAAATGCACCCTATTGGCCGGGTCGTGTGGTAGATCGCGGAAGTGACAGTTCCGTTGAGTCCTTTGTATTCCATCCCCCGTTGGTAGGTCTAGCAGAACCAAAGTTGCGTAGTAAGTCCTGCTATGTCTTGGCTTGTTATAGCAATGATCCTTATACATAGATGAAGAGTCTTTTGTGCTATATGTGATAGTGTAGAGTTGGAGTAGATGAATGACTTAGTAGATTAGAACCTACATAGGATTTCTATTTCTTGTGCTAATCAGATGTCAACCTACCTTTTGTTGAGTAGTCTATATCTAATCTCTGTGTGATTTATACCCTGAGCTTTATACTTTATATTCCCTTATTTATCATGGTTTACCCCTCTGCCAAAGTATGTGACAGTGCAATCAATCACTCATAGTAGTCGTGTTTAGCAAGTTTATCTCATTGTTTAAGTCCTTAGTTCTTTCCCTTGAGCTAAATATAAATTACGATACCTGGAATACTTCCCAGTGAAGTTCTACGATGGTGTATTATCTGTTCGCTTGCGGATCCTATATTTTGTTTACTAGAGGAGCAGTTTCTATACCAACACTTCTGGCGCCATGCTAGGGATGACAACTTAGCGTGAGTGGTGTTAGAAGTGTCAACAAGCACAACCATCCGATTGGAACAAGGCACCGCTTGCATAGAAGAATCGGGAAGGAATAAACTTTTAGAGAAAAATTGCTTAAGCCGATACTTAGAAAAATGAGTGATTGTCACTAGTCACCTCTACTTTGGCGGGTTCACCGGTGTTGTTTCGTTTTTCTTTATTTATATTTTATACGGGGTATTTGCGGGATTGAATCGATTCATTCAAACTCTCGATCATCGAGTCGGATCAATCAAGAAGGAAGCTCGTCACCAATCCGGATGGTCGAGAAGACCTGCTTTGGAGTTCTCTCGCTCCAACGGTAGAGAACATTCGACGGTCCAAAGATTAGACACTAATGTTGAGTTCGAGCTCAAGCCAAGTCTCATCAACATGGTGCAAGCTATCCAATTCAGTGGAAAGGTACATGAAGATGCAAGTACACATCTACAGGACTTCATGGAAATTGGAAACACCATCGCCATAGATGGAGTTAAAGAAGACATCATACTTCTTCGCCTCTTTCCATTCTCACTAATGGGAAGAGCGAAGCAGTGGTTCTATGCAAATATGAAAGATATCAATACATGGGCTGTTGACGGTCGTTAAGTGCCAATTTTTACCGTCAACTAAACATGAGAAAGGACTAAAATACGTTCACCAACTAGATATAGGGGTTATCGACGAATTCCACGAGTTTTGGTGAATGTCCTGCTTTCGCGAGGGTGTCGTTTGAAAAAACCCAAGGAAGGCCCACATGTCGGGTTTACATAGAGATAATCGGGAACCGGTGAAAATGCATGTCTGGAAGGTTCGAGAAGGCTCTGGACCAAACGGGAGCCCGAACGGGCTCGGTGGTGGGTCGGCCGACTCCCTCCTTGGGTTGGCCGACCGCCCGGGACTTTGGACCAATCGGCATCGGCCTCGCGGATCCCCTGTTCCACCGCCTTTGAGGATGAATAATAATCGTCCGTTTAGGTCGGTTTGATCCGAGGGCTGTGGTGCATCCTAGAGGGCTATATAAGCGGGGCCCCGGCCCCCGGAGGGAATCCCTAAAAACCCTAATTCATTATCTCCCGGCGGGATCGAGTTGTAGAGGCGTCCCTTGAATGGATGACTTCTCTTCTCTAGAGAATTAGAGCTAGACATTCCAATGTAGTAGATTAGATCTAGATGAGAGTTAGAGAGAGCGGTCAGCTCGCTCGGTTCGGGAGAAGTCTTGAGAGATTTGGTATGTCTTTGTATCTACTCTTTGTAAGACTTATGCTTTAATATATTTATCTTCTCTATTTACTTTCATGCCTATCTTGTGATTGTTAGTATAGTAGTTATGCTTTAGTATGGGATCTTCGCTCGCATCGAGTGCTCTAGTTATCCTAGGTAATTAGAGTAGTAATTGATAGTGTAGACATGGTGTCTAGACTAGAGGTTACCGAGATTGCACCCAATCCCACGGATTGTTGTGGTAGCCCCGGGATCGTGACGGCCCCGACGGTCGTCGTATTCCACCTCGTTCGGGTTGGTGTTTGTAGGACCGTAGTCGGAGCTTCCTAGCCCCCTTCTCATTCATGTCTGTGGCTAGTGTTCTGATGTCCCGAAGTACTATTGTATGATTGCTATATCTATCCATCCCCTGCTATCATAGAACCAGAGTAATAGAGAAGTATATAGGAACCTTGATCTCTCCCGTTGTCCTCTCACTCTAGCTAGCTACTCATTTATCATAGAATTCTCATGTGTGCTTTATTATTTATATTACCTTATATATATATATATATCATTTACCCCTACTTTAGTCTAGTTGGTTTACTAAGTTAGTAGATACATGATGGTGAGTTATCGATTCTTTAACCCTTGCTTCCCGTGGTAAAATATAAATAACGATACCTGGTTTACTCCCGGTAAAATGCTACAATGGTAAGTTACGGCGCTGCGGAATCCTTCTTATTTTACGTGCACTTAATTTATACCAACAAGCATTTTTGGCGCCGTTGCCGGGGAAGCAATCGGTGTTAAGTTTTTGATAATGATCTTGATGTCTGCTAATTTAGTGTATCACTAGCTTTAGTAGGATTACCCCTTGTTGTTGAGTGTGGAATAGACGGGACAAAAGATGTCGTTTCGACCTTCCGACAAGCTTCCACAAGACATTGAAGAGCCCGGGGTCCCTCAACATTCAACGGAACCCTGCCATCTCACGGGTTTGTGTATACATATATATTATTCTAACCATGTGCAGATTGGAGAAAATGTCGTCGTCAAAATAGGTGATGAACATAGATGCCGCAACACTACTCACAAATTTCATCTGTGAGTCATGGTAAGTATGATCAAGAACGGTGAGATAGTCTTGCTCGTGGACTTTAAAATTATGAGTAGTTATCTTTTAAACTCTTGCACCTCACTACATGTTTACTTTTAAGAATTCATGCATCCACTCCACTCTTTTATGTTTGCTCATACATTGCATGTTTAGTTTCTTGCATTCATTCATAAGTTTTGCATCTAAAAAGAAAAAAAAATTCTCACCATGATCATGCTCTTTCATCTCTGTCGCATCCCTTTTATTATAAAAAGATAAAAATATTTCTTGTGATCCTGTTAGAAGACATTTGAGTTAAGGCAGTTCTAGACAACCAAGGCTTAGAGGTTTTTATCACTAATGCTTAATCAGTTCCACAAGCTTTGTTGTCTATTTGAGCTTCTGAGAACAATAAAGGATCAAGAAGAGCTAAGCGGCGAAGGATATCCAGGTCCCCTGTCGGAGTGCTGCCGTGACACTTGAACACCGTCTCAAATAGGAACTATCTACAACACTCCGGGGAGGACTCGAACGTCTTCATTGCCTGTCAGCAACATCAGCAGACTATGTCAACATCCAGCTTGGGGGAGGGCATCCCCCATGTATCAAGCTAAGTGCTCAACTTGTCTATTTATTCATAGAGCTTGTTTTGTTAAAACAACTAAAAAGATGCATAACCATAGAAACCCAAAAAGATTTATCTTTTCTACTTTTGGAGAGCTCTTATTAATCTGTCTTTAAGTAACCCCTGAATAAACTCTATATGGAGATGATGAATAGTTGCTCGTAGTAATTCCTTTCAAGTACCTAGTTTTCAACCTTGCACTCTCCCAAGTTTTGGACACAATTTGTTTAGATTTGAGATTTGCTCGAACCTAAAACTTGTGGGTAGCAAACACTTGATCTAAGTCTAGGTGGTTGACGGGTATGATATGGGAAGGTTTGAGCCATTTGTCCATCTTGTTCCTAGAGATACTAGAGTTCGGAGAATTTATCGTGAAAATATTAAATTCATGCATGATGAGTTCCTTTATGATGAGAGTTCAAATTCCTACCACGGCCATATATCCATGCTTACTAGATTAGGAAAACCCATATATTTATATAGATCATATTATAGGCTTGAGTATAGTCTTTGTAGGCATTGAGTGTGGTTATGCTGTGGACCCATAAGGAATTAGTCATGCAGTTAAAGTCAAATACTATGTGCTCTCCATCCATTGATCTATGCTACTTCTGTCCTCAGAAGCATGCACCCATTTTATAAATACTACATTCATTCTATGCTACTTATGTCCCTAGAAGTACCACCCACATATAGATCCACATCCATCACATATTGTGCTATCTCTACTCTGGAGGTATGCACCTATGCTGCTCCTACCCTGGGAGTACGCATTCCCCCATATATTGTGCTGTCTCTACCCTGGAGATACGCACTTATGCTGCTCCTACCCTAAGAGTATCCATCCATCCATTCACATATACATATGCCACTCATTTCATTCCATCCAGAAAAAGTTCTACTCCTATCCTGGGAGTGAACGTCTAGAAATAATCATCGTCATCCCATTTGCCTACATAAAAGCTCCAGTCATTATCATTTCAAGTTATACACTCCCCGTTTGCTAAAGTTTCATTTTCAAAGGATTGGTTGCTCTAAAAAAAAAGAGAGAGAAAAAAAAAAGAAGAAGAAAAAAAGAGAAAGAAAGAAAGAAAGAGTAGCCAAGTCCTTCCTTTCAAGAAGTTTCAAGGTTTCCAAATAAAGGGAGTCATGTTATCCCCAAAGGAGCAAGTGTAGAAGTAGATGTTCACCAAGTGATCACCCCTCATAATCATTTCCTAATCATCATCATCTTATCGTCCATCCCATTCTCTCATTCACATGCACATATGACTTTACTATTATTTTAGTTCCTACTGGATCCATGGTTTAACTGTGCAATATATGCAAGTGAGTTTGAGTGTCTCCCCACCTATGAGCTCCACATAAGCCTATTAGAAAGTAGGGTGAGAGAGAGAAGGCTCTTTTCACTATGCCTTAGTTCCACAAATACCACATGTTCTGAGAGAAGAGAGAAGGCATACACTACTCATGCCTTGGAGAGGATCCAAAAATACCACAAATGAGAGACCTGAAAGGTTCATACAAGGAACTCTGAGTTTTATTTGAAAATCTTGCAAAAACTCCGGAATAATAGTTGATCAAAGAGCGAGAAACATGGCGCTTGACTTGACTGTTCTATCTTTCAACTACTCAAGATCCAAGTGACGGTTACAAGCCCCATGGTGAAAGGTAATATGAGTAAGTTTTGAGTCGAATAGTTCACTCTAATTCGGAGGAGAGTTCTTGTTTGAACGCATGTGTACTTGTGAGGAGTGAAAGCATAGTAGTAACTCCCGATCCATCACGAGTTTATCTTTGCTCAGGGACGAGCAAAAGGTAAGCTTGGGGGAGTTGTTGACGGTCGTTAAGTGCCAATTTTTACCGTCAACTAAACATGAGAAAGGACTAAAATATGTTCACCAACTAGATATAGGGGTTATACTGACAGAATTCCACGAGTTTTGGTGAATGTCTCGTTTCTACGGTGTCAGTGAAAATACCCAAGGAAGGCCCACATGTCGGGTTTACATAGAGATAATCGGGAACCGGTGAAAATTTACATGTCTGGAAGGTTCGAGAAGGCTCGGACCAAACGGGAGCCCGAACAGGCTCGGTGGTGGGTCGACCGACTCCCTCCTTGGGTCGGCCACTGCCCACCTGGACCAATCAGCATCAGCCTCGCGGATCCCTGTTCCACCGCCTTTGAGGATGAATAATAATCGTCCGTTTAGGTCGGTTTGATCCGAGGGCTGTGGTGCATCCTAGAGGGCTATATAAGCAGGGCCCCTGGCCCCTGGAGGGGAATCCCTAAAAAACCCTAATTCATTATCTCCCAGCGGGATCAGAGTTGTAGAGGCGTCCCTTGAATGGATGACTTCTCTTCTCTAGAGAATTAGAGCTAGACATTCCAATGTAGTAGATTAGATCTAGATGAGAGTTAGGGAGAGCGGGAGCTGCGCTCCGGTTCGAGAAGTCTTCGAGAGATTTGGTATGTCTTTGTATCTACTCTTTGTAAGACTTATGCTTTAATATATTTATCTTCTCTATTTACTTTCATGCCTATCTTGTGATTGTTAGTATAGTAGTTATGCTTTAGTATGGGATCTTCGCTCGCATCGAGTGCTCTAGTTATCCTAGGTAATTAGAGTAGTAATTGATAGTGTAGACATGGTGTCTAGACTAGAGGTTACCTGAGATTGCACCCAATCCCACGGATTGTTGTGGTAGCCCCGGGATCGTGACAGCCCCGACGGTCGTCGTATTCCACCTCATTCGGGTTGGTGTTTGTAGGACCGTAGTCGGAGCTTCCTAGCCCCTTCTCATCCATGTCTCGTGGCTAGTGTTCCGATGTCCCGAAGTACTATTGTATGATTGCTATATCTATCTATCCCCGTTATCATAGAACCGAGTAATAGAGAAGTATATAGGAACCTTGATCTCTCCCGTTGTCCTCTCACTCTAGCTAGCTACTCATTTATCATAGAATTCTCATGTGTGCTTTATTATTTATATTACCTTATATATATATATCATTTACCCCTACTTTAGTCTAGTTGGTTTACTAAGTTAGTAGATACATGATGGTGAGTTATCTGATTCTTTAACCCTTGCTTCCCTGTGGTAAAATATAAATAACGATACCTGGTTTACTCCCGGTAAAATGCTACAATGGTAAGTTCTGTGCGCTTGCGAAATCCTTCTTATTTTACGTGCACTTAATTTATACCAACATGGGCGAAGTGTTTCAAGGCCTTTCTAGCAAAATCCTTTCCAATAGGCAAAACCAATGCCTTAAGAGGAAAGATTACCAACTTCCAACAGCAGAAGACGGAGACCATGTCGGAAGCATGGGAGCGTTTGCAAAGATACATCCAAGATTGTCCCCATCATGGAATGGAAGAATGGTTACGCATGCAAGGTTTCTATCATGGATTAACTCTGAAGACATGTGAGCACCTAGATGCAACTGCTGAAGGATCATTTTATCACTCACTCTTGGGAGAGCTAAAAGACTCATGGAGAAGATAGCAGATAATCAAAGCTGGTCCCAGAACAACATTCAAGATTGCCACCAGAGTGAAGAAGCAATTGAAGAAGTAAATGCATTATCAACCAAGATGGATACCTTACTCCACTGGCTTGACCAGAGGGCCAAGTACAAGGAAGATCAAAGGGCAATTGAAGCAACATATAAACAAAATTCAAGTCCCCTCATAAGGAAGGTTCCACATTGGGTGCAACCACCAATTAACCAAGGTACATAGTCAGGTAATTTTGCAAAGCAACCTACTTTAAGAGAGTTGGTTTTACAACAGTCAAAGATCAATTCATCTATGGAGGATAGGCTTGCTGCTAACAACAAAACCTTGGAAAATTTAAGCACTAAAATGGATAGTTTCTCCTCTGCCATTAATGACCAACTAGAGTTCAATAAAAAGATAGAAGCAAAGATAGCACAGCTGGCCGTTGAATTGCCTGTTGCCACTAACCCTGAGCAGGTGAGATCTATTACTACAAGAAGAGGGAGTTCCACTAGAGATCCTCCCTATCACAAAGGAGCAAGAAGGCCATCCGTGCTACCACCAGTGGCAGAAGAAGAGAACTTCCAACCTGAGTTAGAAGTATTACCACAAGAGCCAGTACAAGATTAGGAAATGAGACAAAATTTTCGAGATACAAATTACTTACCGTTTCCTCGGAGAAAGAGAGGACCACAATAGACAGATGAACAGTTTGGTAAGTTCGTGGAGGTAATTCAAAAGTTATATGTCAATATACCTCTGCTGGATGCCATACAGGTCCCCACTTATGCCAAGTACATAAGAGATATTCTTAACAAGAAGAGACCACTGCCATCCAATCAAGTGATCAAGCTAACCAAAGAATGTAGTGCGGCCATCCTCAACCAATTACCAGAAAAGAAGAAAGATCCAGGATGTCCCACTATCGACTGCACAATTGGAGATCAATATTTCAATAATGCACTCTGTGATCTTGGAGCAAGTGTTAGTGTGATGCCCGCAGCAGTCTACTACAAGCTCAACCACACTGCACTTGAGCCAACATCAATGTGTCTACAACTAGCCGACCAATCGGTTCGTTATCCATTGGACATTGCTGAAAACATTCCAGTCAAGATAAGAGAGTTCTTCGTGCCAGTAGACTTTGTAGTACTGGATATGCATCCAGACTCAAAGGTGTCACTCATCCTTGGAAGACCCTTCTTGAGCACCGCCAATGCACACATTGATGTCGGGAAAGGAGAAATCAAGTTCACTATAAATGGACAAGAAGAGCAATTCGCATTCAAGTCAAAACAAGAGCTCAACAAATCCGCAAAGATGGTAGAAGAAGATCGACAAGTACAACCACCAGAGATAGAGGATGCATCTCTGGGAACATCAAAGGAATAAAAATTTTAGAAGGTCCAATTCGGAGGACTTTAAAAATCTGAATCCTCACCGAAAGGTAACTCGGTATTTACCCACATTTTAAATTGCATCACTTATAATTTTCTTAGACATATTTATTTTTAGCATTGCATTATAAAAGTTCTACGCCCCATATAAATAACTTTACGGTGTGTGACAACCCGTCAAAAAATATTTTATCGTGGTGGCACAAAAATTTATCATTTCATGCATTTAAAATTAGTTTACCTTCATTTAAATTTCTGCATTGTTTATATTATTTTCATGGCACTTAATGCATGGTGGGTCCCTCACCATGGGTCCCACATGTCATAGACTTCACCTCACATACATCCCATCATATAATTTCATCCACTTCCACTCACCACCACTATCCTCTCTTATTCACCTCCAAACCCACCAAACCGACACATTTTTCTGGATTGACAAAAGACCACGCAATAGCATATGAAGGGGCAGCCAGGATGGCCACTCCTGGTGGGCGGCCGCCCCCACCATTGGGGCGCCCGCCCCCTCACCTCCTCTCCTATAAATAGGCCTCCTCCCATGGCTTCCTTGCACCACCCACACTCCAGAATTTTAGCCAAACAAGCTGCTCTCGACTTCGAGGTTTCTGGAGAGCTAGAGAGAAGAGAAGGAGAGTAGAGAGGGAGAAGAAGTGAGTAGAAAAATTAGAGAGTGAGCAAGAGTTTAGTAGCAAGTGAAGGGATGGGATAGTGCTGAGTAGATCATCATAAAATTAGTGGAGATGTTGTCCAAATAGGGTAAAGCCAATCTAAAATTTAGGGGAGGTTCTGTCGAATGCAAGACCTGAAATTAGAAACATTGTTATGAAGAACGACTAAGCCCTGGACCGCTAACTCTGGACGGCTAACCACTAACCTTGTGCTAACCCTTCTTTCCACTAGTGTTTGTTTTCTTTTGAGCAAATTGCAGGATGAAGGGCGTCTTCAAGGGAATCTCTGGAACTATCAAGAGCATCAGGACAAGGAGTTCATCTCGCCAGAACTCGGTGGCTGGTTCCGACATGAGTGTTGACCCTCCACCAGCAGCACCTCAACCAGCAGCACCATCAGCATCTCGAAGAGTTCTCATGAGAACATCCGACCTTGTCCTGAAGACCGCCCAAGAAAAAGAGATATACAAGAAGCTCAAGAACAAGCACTTCACCCACACGCCAATCATCGATCCGACACTTCTGCTAGACACAGGTATGGCTCATGAATTCGACACAATTTTTCCGCTAGTTGGATGGACTTCATTTGCAAACCTCATTGAGAAAGGGATCAAAATTTTGACCATAGAATTCCTTAGCACCCTCTGACACACGGAAAATGGAGTTTATTTTAGAATGTTAGCTCAGGAATTTTCTGTCTCATGGAGAAACCTTAGCGACCTCCTAGGTTTCCCTCAAGATACCGTCATAGACATAAATGCAGCACTAGGTGATTTTGACTTGCATAGGTTCTGGAGTTGCATTGCTAGAGGACCTTATCACCTAGTGCACCGCACCGTAGACATAGAACATCCTACGCTTAGATTTTTACATCACTGGATAGGAGCAACCTTTTTTCCCCCGAGACAATGAAAGTAAAATCAGATCAGCCGACTTGTAGCTGATGTATGTAGCTGTCAAGAAAAAGAAAGTGTCTCCTGTCCACCTCTTGGTGAACCATTGGATGAGTGTCCCCACTTACAGAGTAGGAAGAGTAGGCATTTGCTCACTCATCACTCGCATTGCCACAATCTTGAAATTGTTAGAGGGAGCCACTTTTGAGTACATTGAGCATCATAGAGAATTTTATGACTATTACACTTTTGTCCAAGGCCACTTGCTGAAAAAGGTGAAGGGTGTTTTATATGCAACTTATGGGAATGCCTCGATCCGGTTACCTAACCTGGAGCTAGCTTTGTATCTTGTGCAAGAATATCATGTTGAGTTGCAGGCAGAACTAGTGAATGAAAGAGCACCCCGAAGAGTCCGCTTAGAGAGGATGACAGGCAATTGTGAACCCGTTTGGCGTGGCGCCGAAACCGCCCCAGAGGAACCAGCACATGCCAGTTTCAATGAGTGGGAAGTACCTCGTCACCACTCACTAAACTCATGGGTGTACCCACCATAAAGCCAACCATCACAACCATTCTATGGCTTCTACCCACCATACACCACCCCAGGACCATCAGAACCAGGAACTCTGAGTTTTGGCTTCTACCTCCATTTTTGGATCATTAGAATAGGAAACCTCCTCATTTGTTTAGGGCTCGTGCCGTTGGCTGTGTCGTATCCTTATGAACTCATCATACAGCTAAATCCTGGTTTTACACACTCACATGCACCCCTGCTACTTCTACCCTGGAAGTACGCACCACATAAAGCCTATTGTCATTCATTGAAATTGTTCTACTCTTACACTGAGAGTGAACACCAAAAATATCCCCCTATTCATTTGCTAGCCATTTATCCAAGATCAATGCTCCAAGTATCATTTGTCATTTCCTCTGTAAAGTTATCAATTGAGAAGTATTCCATTCCTTTTTGGGCAGCAAGAAAAAAAAGGAAAGAGAAGAAAGAAAGAAAAAGAAAGAGAGATTTATGAGCCCAGTCTTTGTCAAGTTTTCAAAGTTCAAGTTTCCAAGTTCAAGTTCCAAGAAGCTCAAGTGTTGAAGTAGTGCCAAGTTTTCTTCCAAATAAAGGAGCATTGATAGTTTTTTTTTTTGCACCCCTTCTCCTCCCACAAATATTTCTATCTATTACATCATCCACATATAAAACCACACATGTACAAAACCGATTGGTTGTATGTTGAGTTCCTTCGGATCCATGGTTCAATTAGGCCAATGCAGTAGTTCTCCACACCTATAAGCTCCACATAAGCCTTTATTAGAGTAGGGTGAGAGAGAGAGAGAGAGAGAGTGAAGGCTCATCTATAAATGCCTTGAACCACAAATACCACATATTCTGAGAGTAAGAGAGAAGGCATATCTTATTTCAATGCCTTAGAGAGGATCCAAAAATACCACATAATTAACAGACTTGAAAGGGTCATACTAAGGAACTCTGAGTTTTGTATTGAAAATCTTGTAAAAACTCTAGAACAGAGGTGGAATAACAGAGCATGAGACAACAGTGCTTGACTTAATTGTTCTATCTTTCAACTACTCAAGACCCAAGTGCAGGTAAAAGCCCCATGGTTGAAAGAAACATGAGTAAGTTTGGAAGTTATGATAGTCCACTCTAGTCTGGGGATGAATTCTTGTGTAGAGCATGTGTACTTGTGAAGCGTGAAAGCATTGCAGCAACTCCTGATCCATCTTCTGTAGCTGTTTGCTCAGGGACGAGCAAAGGGTAAGCTTGGGGGAGTTTGTTGACGGTTGTTAACGATTAATTTTACATGTCAACCAAAGAGAGAAAGAGGGGCATAATCTGTTCACCACCATAGACTTAGGGTTTAAACTGACATATTCCACAAGTTTTGGTGAATATGTGTTTTCACAGGGGATTATCAGGAAATCATCCAAGAAGGCCCACATGTCGGATTTACATAGAGAAAGACCGAACGAGTAAAAAAGAACAATCTGGAAGACTCGGGAAGGCAACCCCTGGAAGCGGAGCCCCACCTGGCATTGTCCAGGGGCAGCCGACCCTAGGGTTGGGGCGGCCGACTCCCCACCTCCACCAATCAGGTGGAGTCTCGAGGATCCTGCATCCACCGACTTTGAGGAGCAATAAAAATCGTCCATTTAGGTTGGTTTGATCCGACGGTCGTGGTTCCTTCAAGAGGGCTATATATTCGGGGCCCCTCCCCCTGGGTGAAACCCTAATTCATTCTAGAATTCATTATTCAGAGGTAGCCATCAGTAAAACCAAGGTTTAGAGAGATCTCTCCTCTAGAGAATTAGAATAGCTACTCTAGTTCTTCAAGGTCTACATAGGTTTGGACTAGATAGAGGAAGAATCGGGCGCCTGTGCTTGAAATTCCGGATCTTCATCATCAAGAGTTTGGTATTATCTTGTATCTATTCTTGTGACTTTATTCTAATATCATTATGTTTCTATTTATTATGTTCCTAGTTTATTCTAGTTCTACATTTGATATGGTTATGATTGATAATAAGTTTATGTATATGTTTGTAAAGCGCTTAGCTCTCTTCGCGAGAGGGTTAGGTGGTAGATTTCATGTGAGCATGGTGCTTAGATGCCGTTTACCTGCAAATGCACCCTATTGGCCGGGTCGTGTGGTAGATCGCGGAAGTGACAGTTCCGTTGAGTCCTTTGTATTCCATCCCCCGTTGGTAGGTCTAGCAGAACCAAAGTTGCGTAGTAAGTCCTGCTATGTCTTGGCTTGTTATAGCAATGATCCTTATACATAGATGAAGAGTCTTTTGTGCTATATGTGATAGTGTAGAGTTGGAGTAGATGAATGACTTAGTAGATTAGAACCTACATAGGATTTCTATTTCTTGTGCTAATCAGATGTCAACCTACCTTTTGTTGAGTAGTCTATATCTAATCTCTGTGTATTTATACCCTGAGCTTTATACTTTATATTCCCTTATTTATCATGGTTTACCCCTCTGCCAAAGTATGTGGCAGTGCAATCAATCACTCATAAGTAGTCGTGTTTAGCAAGTTTATCTCATTGTTTAAGTCCTTAGTTCTTTCCCTTGAGCTAAATATAAATTACGATACCTGGAATACTTCCCGGTGAAGTTCTACGATGGTGTATTATCTGTTCGCTTGCGGATCCTATATTTTGTTTTCTAGAGGAGCAGTTTCTATACCAACACTTCTGGCGCCATGCTAGGGATGACAACTTAGCGTGAGTGGTGTTAGAAGTGTCAACAAGCACAACCATCCGATGGTGGAACAAGGCCTTGCTTGTTTTCTGCGCTCACATAGAAGAATCAGAGATGAGCAGAAAGCTGACATTGTAGAGATGCAGATTGCTGGGATCCGCAAACATCAGATAATGGATATAATGGAAATGCGGTATGGTGGGTATGATATGGTTGGATTTATGACTTGTACAATTTCTACCATCGCAATAAGTTGGACACAGTTGCTACTGGTGATGCTTAGACAGTCATCCGTTACCTGACAGAATGCAGACTTAGGGACCCTAATTTCTTCTTTGACTACAGGACCGATGAGAAAGGGCACCTCAAGGGACTGCTCTGGTCTGATACTCAAAGTCGGCTTGATTGTACAGCATTTGGGGATGTCGTAGTATTTGATAGCACGTACAAAACGAACCGGTACAACCTGCCCCTGGTTCCTTTTGTCGGCGTGGATCAGCATGGCAGCACAGTTCTTTTTGCATGTGGAGTTACATCCTAGGAGACAACTGAGTCATATGTGTGGATGCTCAGGACATTCTCTGATGCCATGGATCAGAAGTTTCCGGTTTCTGTGATCACTGATGGAGACCTTGCTATGCAGAATGCAATCGCGTTGGTGTGGCCGAACTCATCGCATAGGCTATGCATCTGGCACATTGAGCAGTGCATTGTGCGGAATCTAAAGGATGGTGATGTGAAGGATGAACTAAGGTGCTTCCTATATGACTGTTGCTCCGTGGAAGAGGTTGAGAGAAAATGGCTCAAATTCTTGAATGACCACAACGTTACAGATACAGATTCATGGTTGTACCTGATGTATGAGAGGAGGCATTTATGGTGTGCCACGTATCATGTTGGTAATTGCTATTTAGGACTGAGGAGCAACCAGCGGAGTGAGAGCCTGAACTCTAGGCTTCAGGTAAATCTGGATCGTAAAATGACACTGTTTGAGCTGGTACGACACTTTGACCACTGCCTTTCGTGGCTGCGCCTGAATGAAGCGATTCTAGACTTTCAACTCCATGCTTAGAGCTAGATGCTTCTGATATTGAGAAAGAGGCTGTGAAATCGTTCACACCAAGTGTCTTTGCCATGGTGCAGTTCAGCATAAAAGCAGCCAAGAAGTGTTTTGCTATAGAGATTGAACATGGTGATGATACGATTATGTATACTGTTGGCAGGGAGGATAAAGAAGACAGAGAATACCATGCAGAGCATGAACCTGGCCGCACATGTGGCATCCCTGTGCTCGTCCCACTTCGCCACCGCCCTCCTCCTCCAGCCGGCAACGACGGCAGCGCACTCCTCGACCACCTCCATGGCCTCCTCCTGGACGCGCGCGACGGGGCACCCGAGCAGCGCGAAACGAGTACACCGACGCCATCCACGATGTCGCACGCAAGGACATGTGGACGGCGGCGATGGTTCGGATTGCGGCGGCGCCGTTCTCCATGGCGGATCAACGGCGGCGGAGGTCGACGGCACAAATGGACGACGAAGTATAAACCCTAGAGTGACGAACGGGCCGTAGCTCCTCACCAAATTATGAAATATTTGATCGTACACAGTTTCAGCAAAAAAACTTGATTGTACAACCTATAATAGAGAAAAAACTTCATTATTGCAAATGATTAATGTATCGTTTTACCCTTTGTTAAAAAAAAGAACTACAAAAAAAAGCAATTACCATTCCTATATTTGGGTTCTAATTCAACTTGAATTTTGGAGCTATTGGGAGTTGTTGGCCCACCTACCATAGACACACCTCAACGGCTCCCAACGGCTCTGCCTTAATGGCTCTCAATGGCTCCCCTCCTATTGGGCCCACTAATCATAGACACATTAATTATTTTCTCAATAATTCTCAATAGCTCTTCAAGCATTGTAAAATTCCTCATTAAAAAGAACTCTTTGTGGTTCTGGATAAGTAGAAAACATATGCTATATATCAGGGTACATCGTGCTAGATACTTAATTTAAATGTAATTTGCAAAAAAAATGCTTAATTTGATTTATCTAGTGTAGTTGAAGTTATAACACTAGCTAAGACCAGCAGTCTTAGTAGATGTTTCATGTTTCAGTTTCTATGACTCTCGTGTGTTGGAAGAAGTGTAGACAATTTTGATCCATGTAAAAACTCAGTTCATTTCATCACATGAAACTTTTATCATCTATCTTGTGTGAGCTTACTTAATACTCATGAAACTCCGTTGGCCAAAAAAAAATGTTTCATCGACCAAATTCAACCCCTCCTTTTTGTTTTGAACACTTGTTTCTTACGCCCCCTGACCACCTACATGGATAAAGTTATTAAGCATCTTGTTTGTGGTTTGTCACCTTTGCTCAAGAGTATGAGGGGGCACAAGGGCCAGTAATGACTGAGATGAATTCGCTTTTCAGTTTTTGGATGCATCGATTAAGCTTTATGGTATTCCTAGAGCTCTTAGAACTGAAGAAAGAATTACTGAAGTTGTCCAGCAAATTGGTGAACCCTCAGATATATACAGAATGAATAGTAGAATTTTCAACTATGATCCTTACTTTGTGCAAACCAGAATTCAGCCTGATGTCACTAAGCCTGCCACACATAGAGTTTTCCTGGATATCCCTAAATTGGACACCATGGTGGTTTGGATTCACAATGACAATCTATATATTCCTGTCAAAGTTAGGCTCAATATTACCAGACCTGCTATGGACAAGGTGTTTGTAGATGTGGCAGAAAAAGATAGGATTATTGTGTTCATTCACTATGAGAGAGTGCAAAGGATCTGTACATTTTGTGCAGTTTTTTTCATAATGTTGAACAATGTCCAAGTCATAGAGCTACAATAATTGAGCATGATGCCACAGATAAGGAGAATGAAATAGAATTTGGAGATTATGGTGGGTGGATGATCCAGGTCGATAAAATTGATGGCATTATCATGTCTATGATAAATATGCAGTTCCAGCGAGCAGATGAGGTTAATGCTCCTCCTCCAGCTCCACTGTTGGCCAGTCTCAGACAGGCATTTGCAGATGATCAGCCTCGGTCCCGTGCACCATCTCAATTGCATATGACTACTTCAGCAACCCTGGCTATTGCACTGATTGCCATCACAGACACACCAGCAGCACAGCAACAGCCAGCTCACATAACTCAAACTATTGACACTGTTATGCAAGAACAGCAACTTAACTTCAAGCTCAGCAACCTGTTTCTGCAACTCCATCAGATCAGATGCAAATTGTACCTGCACAACAGAACCAGCAACCTCTGCATCCACAGTCTGTGGTTCCAGTGATACCTGTTCAACCAATGCAACAAGATCCAAGTCAAATGCAAGCCTCAGTTCAGGCAGTTCAGATTCAACAGGCTCCCCTCCCTAACCAATTACTATAGCACCAAACTCAGATTCCAGGGGAAAAATTCAGATGACCGATGATGGACACCAGAATGCTACTGCTATGCTTAATCAGTTACATTCTACTGCTCAAGGTGATGTGGTGGACAGTGAACTCCACCATCGACATGCTGATCAGGCTAGGGCGTCAGCCTCAAGGGCGTTAGGTGAACAATGAACTTCCTGGCGTGGAACTGCCAGGGATCAGGAGGGTCCCTGCATAGCTCCAAAATGCAACACCTCCAACGACTACTCACATCGACAAAATCTGAGGTTTGTTTCCTTTTTGAAACTCGTACTAGTTCAATTACTCGTACTGCTCTTGTTAATCGTTTTAACCTTTCCGATGCTTGTGTAATTCCTTCACTGGGTCAATCAGGGGGGCTATGGTTGCTCTGGACCCCAGCGGTAGTAGTTAATATAGTAGAAACTGATCATCACCTTATCTTAGCTTTGTGTAATAGTACCTCTACTAATGATCAATTTGGTTTGGTTTGTATCTATGGTGATCCTCATCACCGTACTACCTCTTCTATCTGGAATAGGGTGCTTTCTTTTGTTGTAAATCATAGCTCCCTTCCTATCCTAGCTATGCGTGATATGAATGAACTTATGCATATCAGTGAAAAATGTGGGCCTGGTAGACCCAATGTTAGTCGTATTAATCTGTTTTGTGATTATGTGAAGCAGTGTGGTTTAATTGACTTGGGGTACAGTGGCCCGGCTTACACTTGGACGAACAAGCGTTTCAGTACAACTCCTTTTCAGCGGCTTGATCGTTCCTTGGGGAATGCTGAATAGTGCATGGCGTATCCGCGTACTACGGTGTATCATCTACCTATGTTGCATGGTGACCACGCCCCTATTCTTACAATGATGCAATCTAATAGACCTAAAACTAACCGTTTATTTCATTTTGAAAACTGGTGGCTCATAGAGCAGGACTACAGTGAGGTGGCTAAGCAGTGAGGTGGCTAAGCAAAGATGGGACAAATCCAATGCTCGACCTTTCCATCAAAAAACCATGTACCTTGCTTCTGATCTCAAAAAATGGAGAAAGGAAAAGCCTAATCTTACCACCCAGCTCACTAATATTGAAAACCTTATTCTTCAGTAGCAGGCCAAACCTCCACATCAACAATATTTTGCCCTCCAAAAGCATTTGGCCGACCAGCACAATGATATCCTGACAAAGAATGAAGAATTCCACTTGCAGAGAGCCAAAAAGAATTGGGCCAAATTAGGTGATAGAAACACAGCTTTTTTTCGTCAAGCTATTACCAAAAGACATAGAAAAAACACCATTGCCTATCTCAATAACCCTGATGGAACTCAAGCTACTACTCCAGGTCAGATTGCTACTACACTTCTGCATTACTTTCATGAGATTTATGGGGTTAATCAATTCAATAACAATTGCCTTCAGAATCTAAACTTGTAGGCACACTCGGCAACATCATCCCAGGTAAATGACAGGTCCCTGCGACAAGTGCCAGCAGCTCCCCAACACCAACCGAATCAAGCAGATCAGCACAGGACTCCACGAATGCAGAACACTACCAACTCAGACACAAATATGTTTACTAACTCTACTCCAACTTTGCAGGAACTTCATACAACAATCAAAGAAATGCGCAACAATGTTTCTCCGGGTCCTGATGGGCTTAATGCAGCATTCTATAAGTCTGCTTGGCAATGGGTAGGTGAGGGTGTGCATACTTTGGAAGGGATTTTTACAACACAGCCATTTTACCTCAGCAACTCAATAGAACCTACATCACTTTAATTCCTAAGAAGATGCAGCCTCTCATTCCTCAGGATTTCAGGCCTATTAGTCTTTGCAATGTTATTTACAGGTTGATATCCAAAACGTTGGCTGACAGGCTCAAACCTCACTTGCCAAATTTTGTCCACCAGGGTCAATCGGCTTTTATTAAAAATAGGCATATCTCTTCTAACATCATTATTACGCAGGAAATTGTCCACTCCTTCGGTCTGAAAACTTGGAGAGGGAAGGGGTTCCTCCTCAAAATTGATTTGTCTAAAGCTTTTGACAGGTTGAAATGGGATTTCTTAACCCAGGCACTCCACAGATTAGGGCTAAATAATCACTTCATTCAACTGCTTCGCGCTTGCTTCACTACTCCATCGATGGCAGTGCTTGTCAATGGAAACCCTACGGAGTTCTTCTATCCTCAGCAAGGTATACGCCAAGGTTGTCCCCTTTCTCCTTTTCTTTTTGTTGTTGCCATCAATGAGTTATCCATATCCTTACAACAAAATTTGGCTAATGCAAATCTCACTGGGATCACCCTTGGCCCTAATTGCCCCCCTATCCATTCTCTTCTGTTTGCCGATGACCTTATTTTGTGTGGCCAGGCTAATATTGCTGAAGCCACTATGATCCATACTATTCTGAATGATTTTTGCCATCGCTCGGGTCAGACTTCCAATCTCAGCGAATCCTTCATTCATTTTAGTCATCATGTGGACATTGTGACCAGAAGTAATATCAAGCAATTTTTTCCTGTTCCCAACCTTCAGGCCAACTCCATTCACCAGGGTCACCCTCTTATCTTTAGCCATAGAGATAAAAATAGAGCCTATAATTTCATCTACAACAAGTTCCTTGCTAAGCTCACTACTGTCAGAGCCAACAAACTCAACCATGCTGGTCGTCTTACTTACATTCAATTTGTGCTTTCCTCTATATCTGTTTATTATATAACTACTGTGCTTTTCTCTGATATTTTCATTGAAAAAATTAACACGATCTTCAGGAGATTTTGGCGGGCAGGGGTCCAGCAAGACAATCCAACTAATCCTACAGCTTACAGGTCCTGGGATGATATTTGCCAGTCAAAAGCAAATGGTGGCTTAGGTATTAGGGACCTTCATATGGTTAATCAAAGTTTGCTTATTCATATGGCTTATGACATTGCTAATTCTAAAAATAAGTTGCTTACTGGTGTCATAAAATCTAAGTATTTTCCTAATGCCTCTTTTTGGACAGCTTCAAATAATGGAACTAAATCTGTTTTTTGGTCTTCTATTCTTCAAATCAAGCAGGATCTTAATACTAATGTCACTTATCAGGTTCCATATGGTCCATTCCTTGGTGCCCCATTTGGAAATCCATCCATAATCACATGCTGGATCCAGTCACCATTAATCCTCTTCCTTCCAAAATTTCAGACTTGTGGATCCCCAATACTCAGACTTGGAATTTGGATTTGTTAACTAATCTTTTTGATGAAGCAGCTGTGCAGGCTATTACACAAATACCTACTGTCCCACAATAGGGACCTGATATTCTCAGATGGCAGCCAGCAGCCACTGGCATCTGTACCACTAAGAGCGTCTACAAACATTTGGCCAACCAAAATCAGACCCTTCGGCCACTTCAAGGATCCAGAAGTATCTTTCCAGAGGTAAATCAATTCATGAAAAAAGGTTTGGAAAATTTAAAATGTTCCTCCTATAATTAAGACCTTCACTTGGAGGTTAATTAGAAGAGCACTGGCTTCTGTAAATAGGGCTTCTAGATTCTCTCATCATATTCAATCGTACTGTTCTGCCTGTGGACAAGTGGAAACCGATTCTCATCTTTTCTTCCATTGTGATCTTCCTAGAATGGTTTGGTTCTCTTGCAGTCCTTCCTTATTAACTCATAGTCTGCCACAGGAACCTGATGGAGTGCAACTTGCTTTACAGGCCATATTTACACCAAATTTGAATAATGATCTCATACTTAAATTTCTAACCATCTTGTTGTTCATATGGAAGGCTAGGAACGACAGGCACTTCAACAGGAAGACTTGGACTCCCATGCAGGTTCATGCTGCTGCAGCAGCAATGAGAACCCCCTTTGAATTGGAAGACAACAATCATACCATGCATTCTCTTCCTCTACAACCTGGGAATGCCATAGGTACAAATTCTACAATTGTAGGTACACTCTTCACTACACAAAAACTGCAGGCTCTCCAAGATGGACCAATCTGTTTTACAGATGCTGCTCTACAACCTGATGATCCTGCCAATCCACGCCAGCTACGTCAAGCAGGAATAGGTATTGTTTTTCTCAACTTGCAGGTCAATTCAATCAACACAATTCAGGTGAAGGCCATCATGAAAGATGCCTCCTCAGTGGTTATGGCAGAAGCAGTTGCTTTAGCATTGGTAACATCCATTGTCGATGCAATTCGTCTTCAGCAGGTCACCTTTTGCTCAGATAGCTCCCGGCTGGTGCAATTCCTATCTTCCACAGATCACTCCAACCCACCTGATTGGAGAATAAAGACATATATTCAGATTTATGACAATTGTGCCTCTTCAATTCATCCTAGGTTGATCAAAGTCAATAGAGCTCACAACTCAATAGCAGATCTTCTAGCAAAACAGGCTCTTCTGGCAGCTGGAACTGTTTACCAACCTGGCCACTTGGTTTGCTCCAATGGAGCTCATGTACTACAGTGTCCTGTTTTGGGATCACTGAACCTTGTATCGGTGTACAACCAGTGCACCCTAGCAGCTGCTTGCTGCTAATGGTTAATGAAATGCTTGTTATCAAAAAAAAAATTGATCTCGTACTGTTACATATTTTTTACATAGTGAAAAGGGTGTGAGGTGGTAGAAGCCAGCAGTGGAAGCCAGAGTTCGCTACTAGTGAATAATTTCAACTCAAACGCTTGCTTATATATATTCCTCCCTCCATCCACAAAAGAATGCAGTAATACTAGTATTTGTGTTTATGTTTCTAATCAATAAATATCTGCACACAAAAATACTCTAACTACCCATGATACCAAATCTTGATCCCTCTGCTCACGTCTCCGATACGAATCATCATCCATTTGGAGCTAATGCATCCGTGTCTTACCCGAATCTGATGCGGACCGGATCCATATGTACATGTCCGACAAGAACTCGCCGGAGCTCATGTGTCCCGCATCCTACCTGGTTTCAATAAGAAGATTGTTGGCGGTCCTTAACTCACATTTTATACCGTCAATAATAATATAAAATCCATCTTCAATGTAGTACATAGGATTTTACACTAACGTGTTCTAGGAGTTTCGGTGATTGTCACTTTCAGGAAGGCAACTCCGGAAAGGAACACAAATGGGCCAAGAAACACTAGAAAATCATAAAATAAAGAGGTGACCCACTTAACAGATAATTTGGGTCTCCAACATAGGCCAAAATGCCAAACAGGAACCCAAGAACTGGAAGCCCAAAACCCGGTCCAACTCCATCTCGGTCTGCAGGAGTGGGCTTCGGTCAAAAGGCCATAACTCACTCATCCGAACTCCGATTGACGACATCCACATAGCGTTGGAAAGCTATCGACGAGGCTCATGTGTCTGCAAAGATGGGACCCAGCTGAGCTCCCTAGGGGTGAGCCGCCCCTAAGGGTCGGCCGCCCCTCCTGGGCTACCAATCGGGCCCATCTTCGAAGAGGCGGTTCCATTCTGCGTGGAGAGGTTGGTTTCACTGGGGATTTCCACATGGAAAGTGTGAAACCGCCCTATGGAGCTCGGTTTTGACCCTTCCATGTGGGGATGGAATATTTCAAGGACCCCCTCCACTCCACCTATAAAAGGAGGGCCATTCCCCCTCATTTGACAACAACTCAAGGGAGAAAAGAGCCACAAGATTAGAATTAGAGCACCACTCCAAAGGGCTATGCCCTAATTAATAACTAGCTAGAGAAGAAAGAGAGATGTGGGGGTCAGAGTGGGGAGCCGCCAGGCTTGTCGGCACCTCCCAAACCTTATACCTCTGCGGATATTCTACTCGGCTCCCTAACGAGATCTTGGCTAAGTGAGTATTCATGTTTCTTGTAGTCTTTTGTGTCTTTTGTTTAGTTGAGCTTTACCAAGCTTATTTACGGGTTCGTCGTCCGTCCTCGTGGCGGATGCTCTAGTGGAGGGTCCCTGATAAAGATGGATCACACTGATCGACGCAAGAGTAGTAGTCACTAGTGTAGACGTGGTGTCTAGGCTATAGGTTACCTTCGTTTGCCTCGCACTCCACAGTTGAGGGGTAGGCGGCAGGTGGTGACAGCCCAGTTCGTCCTCCGTAATCCCCATGTCCGGATGCGGCGTAGAGCTACAGGCTGACATCACTTGGCAGGCCAGGTGCAATCTGGTGCCCAAAGTGAGCAAGTAGAAGTATTGCAATGCTATGCTTAGGACTCTAAGGCTATGAGAATCCATCTCTGTCGCCTTTCTATCTCTACCCTTATGTTGTCCTTGCGTGGACGAACTAGCAAAGAGAAATATCTCTGTTCCCTGTGAAAAATATGATACCCTAAATATTTCCGGGTGAAGGTTACAATGATACTTCCATACGCTTATTAATTCTCTGCATACGTTAAGAAATACCAACAAAGACTGAATCCATATATCCATGCCCGATATAAAGTACTCATGGGGCTGACGCATCTGTGTCCGATTAGATTCAACCCAAAAAAAATTATGGTCCTGGTGCAGTGTAATGCATGAGCATATATCTAGTTTAGTATGAAAATTATATTTTATAATTAATCTAATGGTACTTATTTTGTATCATGAATGTTAGTAGTTTTTTATATAAATTTAGTCAAAGTTCAAGACTTCTAAGAAAATTGGACGAACATATGGACACTTATTACTCTGCAAAAGGAAAATTATTGTCATGAATCATTTTTCCTCTATTTGCTCATTATTAAATTTCGAGAGCATGGCTACACACTTAATTCAGTAAGGAGAGATTTTGATTTATGGAATCTACAATTTCGGTACCTTGTGTCTATCCAGTCTCAAACTTTTGAGGCAATTAACACTTGGGACAATTGTGATATCAATCTCGTTGAACTTTCTTATGCGCCTCCAAGGCCCATTGGCCACTGAACTTTTTGATGTGCTCAATGTTGTTTGCCCTCCTGTTTGGGTGACCGATAGGTTTCATTTCATCCGATAAAACTTTTATCACCTTAATGTACCATGTCAGCTTATTTAATGCTTTGTCGCAAAAAAAAAAGAATAATGCTCTTGAAACTCTCACTGATATTGACCTATGTCATGTTTCACCGGAGAAATTCACCCCCCTCATTTTCGATTTCAACATCTAAGTTTCTTACCCCCGCTAACCACCTGTACATAAAGGTTATGCAGCTTGTTTCTTTTTGCTACCTTTGCTCAAGAGAAATCAGTGAGACGGCTCAAGGGCCAGGAGTTACTTTTGATCTCTCGTACTGTTACATGTTTTTCAAATAGCGAAAAGGGTTTGATAGCGAAATCGGTTCTAGAACACGTCCGTTGTCGCGCTTTTCATTAAGAGCAAGAAAACGATTTGAGCTTCATGTGGCAGAGGCATTACACCATAACCTTAACAACGACTGCTTCGGAGTTCGCTAGTAGTGAAAAAATTCAACTCAAATGAGCTTGCTTATTGTATTATCAAAAAAAAGTAATAAACAACATAAACATATGGACAGTTATTATATATTACACGGTAAAAATATTTTTGCGTGCCTACAACTACAATATATGTTGAGAACTTGAGATTGATGCTTCCAATGCAAATATAATCAATCAACGGCATATGCAAGTTATTACTCAGTAGAGCAAGTAGAGGTCGAACTCGACGACTCCGCAGCGGCCAAGGTCGTAGTCGTAGTTGCTGGTGAGCAGGTACCCGTGCGCGAACCGAAAACGCCCGGTGCCGCCCACGACCACCGACTCGCGCACCTTCTCCTCGACGTCGATGCGAGAGCTCACCGTGACGGAGCTGCCCCGGTGCTCACCGGCCTCCAGGACCAGGTGCATCGTCACGTGCGACACGACGCCGCCCTCGGACACGCGCACGCCGAACCCCTGCACGGTGCCCACGCGTGCGCTGTCGATCGACGGCCCCTCCGTCAGCGCGTTGTTCAGCACCACAATGTCGCCGAACTGACGAGGCTGGGCCGACGACGGAGGCGTCGTCGTCTCGGCGGCCGCCGCCATCGTCGTCGTCAGTGGACGAGGCGGGTGGTGGCAGCAGGGAGCGGCCGCACACGACGCGCAAGGCGGTCGGGCGTGGGGCCGGTGTAGTCGTCGTGCATGTATAAGTGAAGGTGCGTGGTGACAGCTCTGCTGTCGTTGGCATTATCGCTTGTCTCGTATTTGTGGGTATACACGGACACGGTGGCGGCCAAGAGGAAGAACAAGGCACCGCCTACGATGAACAGGGAGGATAGGGAAGCCATGACAATCAGCTTGGCCTTTCTTATGAGCTGTGTCCTGTGAATGCTGGCTTATTACTCCTGCTATATATATATTCTCTGTAGCTAGCTCACAGCTGGTTCGTGGGTATAGATGTACAACTTGTTGGAATTTAAATGGGCTTGGCTCAATAACATAAATTTCAAAAGCCCATTCATGAGAAGCAGGAGAGGATGTAGAAACTCTTTAGTATCACTTTGCTAGTTGAAATGGAGGTAGCCATATATAAATATGGAAGTTCTCTCCACTTCCTCAAGTCTAGTGTGGAGAGGCGAAAGGAAAATCCACATGCGTGCGCTCGCCTCGGCGGGGTGGGGTGGGCGCGCGGCACCTGCGTGAATGGTCCACCGCAATTCGGCTCCTCGCCTTGCGGGAGCGCGGCCTCCTTCTACAGTTTTGATTTTTTGGTTTTTTTGCCTTCAAGTTGCGGAACCCACATCTTTACGACCATTCACGGGAGAAGGTGAATAAGGTTTTTAGAGTCCTCTTTGCGCTTTGCTCATGATCGCGACACGAGGTCGTTCAGGATATATAAACAGCCTACCGGCCATGCTAAAATAGATCCAATTGAGCTAGAGTTTTTGTCTCTTCTCGCTATTGCGCCGCCGTAGCTACTCCAGCCCGATTACTTCCGTGCACTAGCAACCGGGCGAGCAGGTCTCCGGAACCCTCATCTTTACGATCATTCACCGGGAGAAGGCGAATAAGGTTTTTGGGAAGCGCTCCTCGCGTTGCTCCCAATCTTTACGACGAGTTGTCTTCCATCGAAGTCAGGCGGCGCTACGTCCCGACATATTCGTCGTCAGCTGCAAAGAACTCTTCCACCGCCACTGATCGACGACATCGAGCTCGCCTTCAACGATCTCAATATTGAGACATCTTTATCACCAAGTACTTCTACAGTTAGCAGGTATAATCTTGGTGATCTAATCTTGTCATTCACAATGATCAATCTATCTAGTATACGAGCTATGTATGCACTAGTATTCATGTTTATGCTATGCAATATCATGATCTATACTACTGATATTTGTGATCTGTTAATTTGCCATGCTAGTAATCGTGCCATGCTCAATCTAGTTGATCATCTTATCATGCTATATATTTTGGTTTTGATCTGGAAAGTAATCTGGAATTTGCCTAATTGTTTAACACAACTATAGTTGAAATCTTTGACCTAGCACCTCCTTAGGAAAGCTCCATTTTCTAAAAGCAACACTAGAGCTTTTGTCTGTCGTCCTGAGTGCTGGTCATTCCGAATTCAATCCGAACTCCACCAATCTCGTTGTGAACTTCAAGATTACGACTTTGGAATCTACATCTTGTGTTAGTGGTATTACCTTTATACCTTGTCCCTCTCAACCCTTTGAGGCGATTAACACATGGGAGAGTTGAGATATCCCTCTCGTTGAACTTTCTTATGCCTCTCCATAGGCCCATTGAGTTTCTACATGGTTTATTTCGATGCTCACATCCACCTGTCTTTTTACAGTTCACACTTGAACATTTTTATGGTGGGAGAGATGCTCTGCGGGCAGATTTCATTTTCTACAGTGGGCAACTATTGTCCGCCATGATGCCAACATCATGATAAATCGTGATTAACCAAAACGAACACAATCGATTAACCGATGCAGGAACATTAGAATGCCTGCTGTGGTTAATCCTTCACAAGAAAAGAAAAAAATCCCGGAGCCCGCCCGTGAGCTTGTTTTCGATCCCACGGGCAAGTCCATTCTCAACCCTAGATCCAGATGTGACGGTCGCCACCACCGCCTCGCCGGAGCACACAAGCACTTGGAGGCGCCGACCACATCCCTCCACCGGATCTGCCGGATTGAACCCGCCACCGCCGGATCTGCCATGGATCGACCTCACAGCTGCCGGATCCGCCATGGATCGAGCGCCTCCACCGTAGCTGTCGCGCCCCTTCACTACCACCGGATCTGGCAGGAACATGCAAACATAGATGGACGAGTCAGAAAGAGAGAAGGAGATGGTGGGGAAGAGGAGCATGGCTCCACGCGGCGTACCTCATGCCGACAGTAGACAGATCCGCGCCATTGATGCCGCCTCTGGAGCTGTCCTCGTCGTGGATTCGCACCCAACAGCTGCCCGACGTGGATCCCCGCCGCCGCAGCGTCTTTGGGGGCTTCCTCGCCGTGGGGCTGACTCGACGGGGATCCTCGCCGCCGCGGCGTGTGGGACCTAGATCCACGCCGGGGAAACACCTAGGTGAGGGAGATGCGCAGGAAGGGACGTAGCTCCACACCAAGAGGCCGGCCATGCCCATGAGGTTCCGCCTCCTCTCTGGAATGCCATTCCTCCGCGCCGAGAGGCCGGCCAACCGGCGAGCTCCACTACCAAGGGAAGTGAGAGTGAGGGAGGGAAGAGAGAGTGAGAGACAAGGAGGATGGGAGACGGGAGCGTGGCGAGTGCGAGGGTGCGGTGCGGTGCCTGATGCCGGGTCAAATCCTAACTCCACCCCTTTTTATATAAAGCCAGTAAATGGGTTGATATGTGCTCAAAACTGGGCCAGCATTTCCTATGACAAAGGCATCTTAAGACGTCCGCCACAGTAAATAAAAAAGGCCCGCTGTGATAAATCATGGAATTTACAGCAGCGGGCAAACAGAGGTGTCCGCTATGGAGTGCAAAATGCAATGCTGCGCATAATCGTTCGTGTAGTACTGGTTATAATCATCTATTACTTCTTAGTCTTATTAGGAGGTAATATGTATAATATATATTTACTTAATTTTGCTATTTGGTAAAATAGCATAATTAAGGAAGTTTTAGATGTAAAAATATTTTTCTAATCTAATTAATGTACTCCCCGTCCCAAAATAAGCATCGATTTAGGTTTTCGTGCCACAAGTTTGACTCGATTTGTAGAAAATATGTGCATTATTTATATTTTTAAATAAATTTGTTAAAAAACTAGACGTAAAGATCTTTTCGATGATAATAGTTACTTAGCATAAATATTTATATATTTTAATATATAATTGCCGTCATTTGTTTCTGAGGAAGCGAAAACAACACTTATTTTGGGACGGATGGGGGTATGCATGATATCTAAACGATTTGGTAAATCTATTTTCTGTACTTTTGATATTGCATATTTCATTTAGCATGATTTGATTAGCCCAATTTGGATTTGGCTGTGACAGATGCATATTATCATGAAACTTTTTTATTTCCACCATCATACGACGTGACATATATAATTTGATCGGGTGTGCCTTTACGTTCTCATCATGTGTAACGGTTAACGTATAACGTACATATTTCCCAGAGTCTATGACAGCTCATGCGAGTAACATGTTTTAGAAAGCCTTCTTAACTATGTAGCGTAGTTTTAATCGTGTTAGCATATATAACATACACACTCGGATAGCTACGTAACGTCTAACGTGTGAATTGTGTTACAACTCGCGATGAAAACGGATCGAATACGGATATCTCTCATACCACATTTGTTTTCATATTTCTGTCCGGATTCAGATTCGAATACGGATAGTATCAACCATGCCGGATAGGATAAGACTGGTTATCGACATTATAACACTACGTGAAAAACTCACTGTAGGAGCGCTTGCCCATTTATAGTAGGGGCGGCTCGTGATGGAGCCGCCCCTACAGTGGCTGGGGCGGGGAGCTGGCCAGCCGCATCACCAGCCGCCCCTACTAACGCACTGTAGGGGCGGCTGGTGATCTAGCCGCCCTTACTACAGGCACTGACCAGCCGCCCCTACAGTGGTCTGTAGCAATAAGTGATTTGCCTACCCTTCTTCCTCCCCGAACCACTCACTCCAACTCGAAAAAAAAGGCTTGGGAGGCCTTGGGCACCTCCCTAATTTTGCTCTAGGAAGGAGGAGAGGTTTTCAACTCAATTCCTTTGGTGGAAAGCTTGTTTAAAGTAAGGGAATGTCATTCCCACCCTCTAATCCAAATTTCATTGGTTGATTAGTGAGCAATTTGCATTCTTGTTTTCTCTCTCTTTAATGGTGCTTGAGCCATGTATTGCCCAAATTGGAGCTTATCTTTGATGGTACTAGTGTTGATTAGGTGGAGACATGACCTTGCACCCTCTATTTGATGATATAGCTTGATTTTAGTGGTGATTAATTGTAGTTTTGATGTAGTGCATGTTCTAGATCTAAGGTGGTCTTTTTTTATATCATGACATTATTGGAATGTGTGGTTGGCATATGAGTACTTGTTGGTAAACTAATAGTTGTTGCTAATTGTTAGCTAATAATGGTAGATAATAATTGTTGCAAAAAATAATTGTTGCTAATTAAAATTGTTGCTAATAATAATTATTGTTACTAATAATTGTGTCTAATTATTGTTCCTGCAAATATTTCCCAACACGGTTGATGCTAATAATTGTTGCTAATAATAGTAGGTAATAATTGTGTTACTAATAATTATTTGGCACTATTTTGAATTATTTGGCATTATTTGGAATTATTTGGCACTATTACTAATAAGTGTGTTACTAATAATTATTTGGCACTATTTAGAATTATTTGGCATTATTTGGAATTATTTGGCACTATTACTAATAAGTGTGTTACTAATAATTATTTGGCACTATTTGAAATTATTTGGCACTATTTGGAATTATTGGAATGTTACTAATAAGTGTGTTACTAATATTATTTAATCTACATTCATAATTGTTTTTAAGGATGGAGGACAGGGCTACTTGGATGTATTGTTGGCCAAGGATTTCGAATGGCTTTTCTGATGAGGTGGACAAGTTTGTTGAAGCCGCGGTGAATCATGCAAGGCAATCAGGGGCTAATCGTTCAATTCTTTGTCCCTGCAAAGATTGCAACAACGAAATGGCAACTTATGATGGGGACGTGATCAGATCACATCTGGTTAGAAACCGTCGCTTCCTAAAGCAAGGTCACAAGTACCGCAGCAAGCTGTACTTAAAGTACTTCGGCGACATCGAAGAGGATGAAGACCAGCCTCCGGTGAGACGTCATGATGGAAAATATGTGTTCCAAATGGTGAAAAATATAAGCGTCATCTATGGAAAGAAGAAAAATAGATGGAACACCCAGAGACAGAAGCATACCTCCTATTGAAGGCGTGCCTTTTAAGAAAAAGTCAATCTTCTTTCAGTATCTTAAATACCGGCTCGAATTGGAGGTCCCCCATGCCATTGATGCTATGCACGTGCGGAAGAATGTCTTTGAGAGTCTCATCGCTACCTTGATGGACACGGCCAAGTCAAAGGATAGTCTCGAGCACGGAGGGACATGGAGCAGCTAAAGGTTATGCCGAGCTTCACCCGATACATGACCCAAAACTGGAAAATACACCATCAATCGAGGCTAGCTTCAACCTAGAACGGGAAGAGAGGAGAGGTATATGCACTTACGTGAAAGGGACCAAAGTCCCAAGCTGGGTTTTCGGCAAACCCGAAGAAGCTAGTGTCGATGAAGGACCTGTCATTCGAAAACTGCAAGGCTCACGATTGTCATATGATGCTGACGGTGTTCCTACCAATCGCAATCAGGGCTATCAAGCCGAAGATGGCTATCACCCGCATGTGCTACTTCGGTCCGGGATAACGCGAGAAGAAGATTAGCAAGAACGAGCTGAATGACCTACATGATTTCGTCGTGGAGACCCAGCCCAACTAGAGATGTGTTTACCTCCGCTTTCTTCGACACAATGGTACATCTCATGATTCACATGGTTCATCGATACGGGCGTTGGGGCCTTGCTACTTGCATGAAATGTGGGCGTACGGCGGTTCATGTCGGTTCTAAGCCGATACGTGCATAATCGTGCTTACCCGTGAGGGCTCCATGATAGAGGGCTACACTAATGAAGAAGTCATCGAGTCTTTGTCAAGAGTACCTAAAAGTACGAGAGGGATTGGTATTCCCGATTCTCGCTACAAGAATAGGGCCGGGAAGGGCACAAATGGTAGGAAAGTCTTCATCGATGAAGATTACAAAGAAGTGAGTCGGGCGCACTACGCTATCTTGGCGGGCTCAAAGCGATGGATCCATACATTAGTGAACACTTGGAGATCATCTCATCGGAGTCACACGGTCGTAGAGGTGACGGGTCATGAAACAACACAGTAACGCGTAACTTCATGGTTGAAGGACAAGAACATATAGCCTGGAGAAACCAAAGATTCCATTACCATCAGTAAGCTAGCGGGGCCATCAAGACGGGTGACATCTTGGAGTTCGTATGAGATCAACGGGTACACATTCTATACCCACACAAAGGATAGCAAAAGTGTGAACCAAAACGGTGTTCGAGTAGTGGCTATCGGCGAGGGGGCAAAAAGGTCGACTACTTTGGCATAATTGAGGAAATATGGGAACTTGACTATGGGATTGAGGAACTCAATGTGGCCCTATTTCGATGTCGCGGCTCAATAAACCTGAAATCAATGAAATTGGATTGAGGGTCGTGGACCTCCGAACATAGGCTTCAATGATGATCCATGGGTGCTCGCTTCACATGTTATGCAAGTTTTCTTTATGACCGACCCGCTCAGTATACAACCCCCAAAGAAGAAACCTAAGCATGTGGTTATCCCCGGAAAACAACACATTGTCGGAGTGGATGGCGTCGAAGATGTTGATGCCTACAATAAGTTCGATGAAATGCCGCTTTTCACAAGCTTTACAAAAAAGATCAATGAAGTGGAAAAGAAACTACCCAAAAACATATTGCCATGGGCGGAACGAAAAGCTGTCAAGTGAAAAACTGTCTCGGGGGAGGACTAGTTATGATAAGCGTAATTACATTTATGTATGTGTGTGTGTGTGAGACTACATTTATGTATGTGTGTGTGTGAGACTATATTTATGTATGTGTCAGACCATATTTATATGTGTACTACACTTTCGCAACGCTTCGTCGAATGCAAAAATGATCTTTGTATGAATTGTTCGTCTTGACGAGTGGATAAAACTTGATGTTCATGACTTTTCGAGGTGGGCCCGCCTAGGGGGTCGAAAACCCGCATCTAGCCGCGAAAAACTGAAGTCTCAAAGTTTGAGTGGTCCAAACCATCCCAGATGAAAAGGTGACCATTGGAGAAAATATGTATCTTGATGAGTGGATCAAACTTATTGTTCATCACTTTTATATCTGAGGCCATCTAGGGTCCGGTCAACGTGTATTTTCCGAAAAAACAGAGGTTGACTTGGTCAACCTAGGTCAAACGAGGCTCACGAATGACCTCAAATGAAAAACTTTTGAATACATGATAGTTTTGTCTTATCAAGATACATATTTCATACATAGAACACTTTTGCATTTGGAAAAGTTTTAGTAAACTCTTCTCGCAGAGTTTCAAAATCCAAGGCGAGACTTGGTCAACTCTAGTCAAACGAGGTACCAAATGACCTCGATGAAAAACTTTTGAATACAAAATAGTTTTGTCTCATCAAGATACATATTTCATAGATAGACCATTTTTGCATTTGAGGAAGTGTTGGTAAACTCTAGTCACAAATTCTTGAACCCCCACGACTTAATGAAACTTCATGCGGGACGAGTGGATTTAGAACTACACTTTCGCAACGGTTCGTCGAATGCAAAAATGACCTTTGTATGAATTGTTCATCTTGACGAGTGGATAAAACTTGATGTTCATGACTTTTTGAGGTGGGCCTGCCTAGGGGGTCGAAAACCCGCGTCTAGCCGCGAAAAACTGAAGTCTCAAAGTTTGAGTGGTCCAAACAATCCCAGATGAAAAGGTAACCATTGGAGAAAATATGTATCTTGACGAGTGGATCAAACTTGCTGTTTATCACTTTTGCATCTGAGGCCATCTAGGGTCCCAAAAATACACGGTCAAAGTGCCATTTTTAAAATAATGGAAGATTCAATTTTTTTTAATTCAAAACCTTTTCTTTTTCTTTTTACTAAAATGTTTTAACTGAATTTAATATATATTGGTTTTTTAACATTTTTTAGAATTAATTTTCCTATTTTTTAAGTTATTATTGTTATTTTTTGTATTGTTATGAATTTATTAAAAAAGAAAAAAAAGCACTGTAAGGGCGGTTCTATCGGAACCGCCCTTACGGTGGTATATAGGCGGGGCGCCCTTCAGGCCATCCCAGATTGGCTAAGTCTGGGGCGAATTCTTCTTCCCCGACGCCGTCAGGCTGCCGGATTTTCCCACCGCGCCGCCGCCGCCTCCCCACGGCGCCGCCGCCTCCCCACGGCAAGCTCCCCGTGCCCGACGTTGCATCTCCGCCTCCGCCCTCCGCATCCTCCCCTCCCTCCGCATCTTCCTCCGGATGGCACCGGGCGGCTAGGGTTTCGCCGCCGCCCACCGCGCCGCATCTCTCCCCACGGCGAGCTCCCCCGTGGCCGACGCCGCATCTCCGCCCTCCGCCCTCCGCATCCTCCCCCTCCCTCCGCATCTTCCTCTGACGGCACCGGGCGGCTAGGGTTTCGCCGCCGCCGCCCACCGCACCGCCAGGCCCGGCCCCGACGGTCCCCGTGCATCTCTCCTTCCGCGAGCTTGGTGCGCGTCCGCGAGCTCGGGAGGCCCGCAAGCTTCTCCTTCCGCGAGGAGCTCGGTGTGCCTCTCCTTCCGCAAGCTCTCGGTCCCGGTGCCGTCCTGGTGCTCCCTGCGGCGCTCGTAACCTGTCGCCGGCGAGCTCTCCTTCCGCGAGCCCGGCGACGTCTTCTTCCTTTCACTGCGCCTAGTCAGGTACGCCCCCTCCCCCCCCCCCCAAATTTGTGATGCCTCCGTGATTGGATTCGTGCTCGTGGATCAGTTGCCATGAGAGTTGTTGCTGCAAGATACATTGGATGTTATACAACTTTTGAAAGCTTGACTTGCTAGGGAATGTGCTAACAAATTAGAATCTCTGTGGATCTTGAGCACCTTGTAACGTCTGGCAGTAGCAAGGTTGAGAATTGTCTGTGTGAAAGGTTTTATTCGCCAGTCAGGAATCAACCTGATGTTATCTGCATTTAGATAATTGGATAGAACCCGATTGTCTGTATGGCAGACAACATTGTTAATCAGTTCATCTATGTTGGCCTCAGCCATAAGCACCGAGTCATAACTCTGTACCTGCAATTGAACTTGTAGATTGAGATTTGGAAATGTTCTTGTTGCTACAAGCCTAAACAGTCTCAACCTTGCTAAACTGATGCCATGCTTAACTAAACCTGAATATGTCAGTTTGTATGTCAGTTTTATATGTTTTAACTGATGCCATGCTTGCTAATTTGAGGCCTTGGCTTAACTCAACCTGAATATGTCAGTTTGTATGTCAGTTTTATATGCTTAACTGAATATGTCGTTTGTATGTTAGTTTTATATGTTTTAACGATGCCATGCTTGCTAATTTGATTTGTGGCTTAACTCAACCTGGTCCATTTAGTCCATTTGATCTAGTCCATCTAGTCCATTTTGCTTGCTAATCAACCTGGATGTTTTAATGATCTACTACCATGCTTAACTGTCTACTATACACTTGTCTTACCTGAACTTTGCTATAGAACATGTCATTTTGATTTGTGGCTTAACTGAAATACACTTGGCTTAACTGAAATACACTTGGCTTTACTGAAAGTTTGTGATATACTTATTGCTGCTATATACTACTTGTTGTCTAGATTGATTTAGTACTTGCCAATGAAATAAACCTATCATTTGGCAGGCTTACTGTCATGGTCTACTCCTACTGTCCTCTACTCCTCTCCTCTACTCCTCTCCTCCACTCCTCTCCTCTACTACTACTACTACTACTCTCTACTGGCTATTACTACTACTCTACTTTGAACCTGAGGCATAAGCTGTTTTTGAATTACTACTGCTCTCTACTGGCTGTTTTTGAATGCTGCTGTTTTTGAAATGCTGCCTATGATGCTACTGTTTTTGGAATGCTGCCTATGATGTTTTTTTGATGCTACTTTGAACCTGAGGCATAAGCATGTGCAATGATGTTATTTTGATGCTACTTTAAACCTGAGGCATAAGCATGTGCAATGATGTTAACTGAATTTTTTTGTATAATGAGGCATAATTACTGTGTCCACTGTTTTTTGCCATCTCTCCCCTCTCCTCTCCTCTCCTCTCCTCTCCTCTCCTCTCTACTACTACTACTACTACTCTCTATTGGCTGTTACTACTAATGTCCTCCTCTCCTCTACTCCTCTCCTCCACTCCTCTCCTCTACTACTACCACTACTCTCTACTGGCTGTTACTACTACTCTACTACTCTTACTACTACTACTCTACTACTACACTTTACTACTACTACTACTACTCTTACTACTACTACTCTACTACCACTCTACTGCTGTTTTTTTTTGCCATCTCTCCCCTCTCTCTACTACTACTACTGTTTATATTGCAGATTGATGCCACTCTTCATGTTTATGCCATTGATGAGAGTTTTTATATACTGAGCACTTGGCTTATGCCAATGATGAGAGTTTTTATATACTGAGCACTTGCCTTATGCCAATGATGAGGGTTTTTATATTCTGAGTACTTTCCTTATGCCAATGATGAGGGTTTTTTTTTCTCTCAGAGTTAGGTAGTATTCCGGAGTATGAGTTCCTTCGTCGGACCGATTGATGGCGGGAAAACGGGCGGCTAATGACCCGCCTCCGCGTCAGCAGAGACAAATATAAATTTAAATGGGACAATAAAGAGAACAGGTATTGCGAGTCCATACTTCCATAATTCTTATATTTGTATAAAAATTATGTTAATTACATCTCCGAAGAGAACACCCCTGATTAAGAGTTCCAACATGAGTACATATAAACGAGATTACATCATATGGCTTCCTATTACAAACTACAAAAAGGAAAACAATAGTCTTCAATGTCTTGTAGTCGCAGATGGGTGAATGCATATGTCTTGCACTTGACGAAATGGTCGTCTTCTTTAGCAATGACATCTCATTTGAAGAGGAGTTGACATATACTCCTTATATAATCAACTGCAGGTTCTCTAGCTTTTCGTGAAACCTTGATATGCATACATGTGTGCACGCTTTTGAGAATATCTTGTTATTTACTTAGTCCATGACGTGGAGCTAAGCTTAAACATTCCTTTGATGCATTATATCATGTATATACGCAATTTGCCTTGAAGACTAAATATGGTAGTCTAATTTTGGATCATGGGGGACATGGTTTGACATATTCTCATTCGGCATTGGGTGCCGTATTTCTTTCGGTCAGAGGCAGAGCGCCTAAGAAAAAACATACTGCGATACTAGACTTTGCTGCTAGCACGTGCGAGCAGGTATTAACCAGCCTATATATATATATATATACATTGGGATGCAAAGTGTGTTGCAAAATAATTCGTTATTTAGAGACGAACCATGCAATGAGTATCTGATATTTCTTTTGTCTAAACTATTTAAAATGGAGCTGATGGATCATCTTATGCCGGAAAAAGGTCCGGGTGAAGAGCACCAAAACTCAGCAATAGCACTTGGTGTATGCAACTACTTTATTTTATCAAGGTTAACATACACACGTTCATGGTACTATATTTGGACAGGGTTTTGCATCTATAATGCTATTTAATTTGATTTGGTTTGATTATATACGCAATCCTTCATGCAGGACGGCGAAACATATATAAGGCTTATGAGACCGGGCTGAGCATATATATACCCAGATAGAGGATCTTGACTATTTTGGGCACGATATTTCCAATGGCGTATAATTCCATTACTTTATCTTGGCTGGCATAGGACAGGCATGTGCATGATGGATGCACGCGTATTCAGAGTTTGGACATGCAAGGTGCCGGTTCTGTATACGGATACAGATGCAAGCTAGCTAATGCTCATGGTGCGTTCAGGATGCATGGATGGCATGCATAACTGAACATATATACACTGTTTTTCTTTCGGACATAATCTCGTTTGATTATATGGTCAGTTTCTTTGATTTGACACAAACCAACGCATGAACTTTCTTCATGCAAACTACTTATTTTCTTTGGATGCATGGTATGAACAAAGGCCGGCATTGCCGTGGCCAAAACATATGCATGTTTGTTTGATTATGGAGCCAATTCGCGTCCATATCAATTTTACAATGAACGGGTGGAGCCAAAGTGCGTCCACCAATTTTACACCATGAACCGGGTGGAGCCAAAGCGCGTCCACCAATTTTGCATCATATACATCATGACCAGGTTGGAGCCAAGATCGCGTCCAACCCAAATTTTACATAGGCACATCTGGCCTCTTACACCTTTACCGGGGCATATCACCCATATGTGGAAGCGTTGCCATGGCAACATCTGCCGGCCCCTTTACCTTAACACAAGTGAAGGCTCTTCATGCCGATGCTGCGATGCATGGGGCTGAAGACTGACAACAGGCCAAGAAATGGAGGCAGGAGTATGGCTCCTTGATTTTCCTCCGGGCCAGATTAGAGACAACAGCCCCTTTTACCTTCACCAGGGCACAACGGCCATGTGTGGAACGCCAACCTCACTGGTCCTGTCTACCAGAATAGAGGAGGGTGCAAGGCTCGCCGATGAGGTTGCTGATGAAGATGCTTGTAGACGAAGCCGCCGGAGACGAGAACAAGAATGGGAGAGAGAACTAGCAGAGAAGCACGGCGGGCTTCTCACCTTCTTTGGATCTTGGACAGGGCGTTGCTTCTTGCGGCGAGCCCCGGATGGCCTTCGATCGGCAAGCACGGCTGGATGGCAGCCGGGCAAGGATGTGCTCTGCGGTGGGCGGTTTCTGATGGGGCTATGCTTTGGGCGGTGGCTCACAGCAAACTGGCAGCCGGGCGGCGTCGTATAATGGCAGCCTGACGGCACTTTCGATCTGAGAGCGGGGCGTTCATACGATGGCTTGGGGCCTGCTATTTATAGAGCAGGGCAACGAGCGGTTCCTGAGCGATTTGGCGCTCCTTTGATTTGAATCTCTTGCTAATGACGCCGGCGCGCTGGAGTTTTGAATCGCCGCGCGCTGATCGTGGAAGTTGCCTTCGTATGTAGACTTGGTCCCGGTTGCGCCTGACTTTGTTTGAATGCATCGGGCGCGTATGGAGTTTCCTTGCCGGGCCCGTTAACCGTTTTATCAATATATATTTGGATACGGTGATTAATCCATGGGAAAGGAAATGACTTGTTTCCTGCCCGATCACGACCGTAGACGACGGATATATACTTACCCTGTACGTGCAACCATAGCTAGCTAGCTGGGTTGTATAAACCACACACACACGTTGCATGACCGTGTTTTCATATGTTGCATGACCGTGTTTTGATTAGTCCACGTACGTGTGTCGTCGCGTATATATATATACCAGAAAGCATAATGGCCAAGCTTCATTTTGGATTATGCAAGGACACATGTTTGTCAAGGCATAGTCATGCATATATACATGTATGCGTACATGTCTTATTTTCCTTCTTATCCATTATTGTAACCACACCATTTCCTTATCATTTCTTTTAGTTAATCACGAGAGTATTTTATTCTCATATATATGTGGCCTTCAGATAGTATGCCGGCCAGCCATGTTTTCATGTGAGTACATGGTATTTCATAGTCAATACCGTTTTTCCTTGTTACTCATTTCTGATTGATATGGAATTTGGCCATATATATTATTTATATTTATTTAACATATAGAAAATATCACACATATTACAAGTGAGCCAAAAACCGTGTCAACAGATGCCCCCTCGAGGTCTGAATGCGTAAAATATTATGTTTACGGATTCAGAGCTCGAAACTTGAGATCTCTTTATCTGTGATTTCTCTGTTTTCTTTTGGGAAACATGTTTGGGGCACTTGATGCACAAGCTGATTTGCACATATATGGCGTCCATCTAGCTTTGACACATGTCTCATTTTATAGGCTATATGTGCAAGTGTTACACTTGTTGCGTTCCTGATCTTTATTTCAGGGTCTTGGAAGACATGACGTTTGTAATGTTCCCTCCATGGTCACTGTTTAAATTTAAGGATTTTGGTGCTTCCTTTTTTTATTTTTTGTTGCAGCTCAGGCTCATGCAGGAGCTTTTTTTTTTTTTTGTTGGTTTCAGTTTAGGCTCATGAAGAGCTCTATATATATTACTTTTTGTTTTAGTTTAGGCTCATGAAGGAGCTCTGTATATATTTCTTTTTGTTTCAGTTTAGGCTCATGAAGGAGCTTTTTTTTTTTTGCTGGCGCTAACAGTTTAGGCTCATATAGCGATGGAGCATATAACTGATTTTTATTTCTAGCTTCAGTTTAGGCTCATGAAAGCTGTGGAGCGTGTTAATTAATTTTTTTTTTTTTTTGCTTTGGCTTCAGTTTAGCCTCGTAAAGCGATGGAGGATGATGTTTTTTTTTTTTAGCTTTGGCTTCAGTTTAGCCTCATGAAGCGATGGAGGATGATATGAGTAAGATTTTTTTTTTATGCATAGTAACACTTAAGAAATTTTCCATTCACCGGCGGTGGACAATATTTACCATCCGGGGATATGATTCTATAAGCGCCACTAGAGTACACATCTTTCACAATGTACGGGCCTTCCCATTTAGGCTCGAATTTGCTTTGCATCCTGTGAGTAATATTCATAGGACGAATAACCGCGAGAACTAAATCTCCTTCTTTGAATGACCTTCTTTTTACACGCTTGTCGAAGGCTCTAGACATTCTAGCTTGGTATGCCTCTAAGTTTTGCAACGCATGAAGTCGCTTTTCTTCAAGATTGTCTAGCTCTTTTAGGCGTAATTTTGCGGACTCTTCTTCGTTGAGTCCTTCCTGAATGGCAACTCGTAAGGAGGAAATTTGCACCTCCAATGGTAGGACCGCTTCTCCTCCATACACGAGCGAGTAAGGAGTCATTTTTGTTGGCGTCCGCGTTGTGGTTCTATACGCCCACAAAGATTCAAGTAACTTTTCATGCCAATGTCTCTTATTTTGCGAGACTACCTTTTTGAGCAGCTTGCATAGCACTTTATTGAATGCCTCAGCTTGACCATTTGCTGCCGGATTATAGCCTGTGGAGAAGTGGTGCTTAATTTTGAATTTAGCACACATCTTCTCTATTTGCTTATTCTTGAAGGACGACCCATTATCGGATATGATTCGGGCTGGAACTCCAAATCGATATATAAGGTTTGTCCTTATAAAATTTTCTACATTTTCTGCCTTGACTTCTTTTAGTGCCACAGCCTCTGCCCACTTAGAGAAATAGTCGGTCGCAGCAAGAATAAACTTGTGTCCTTTGGAAGACGGAGGATTTATTGGCCCAACTACATCCATTCCCCACATTTCAAAGGGCCAAGACACATTGGTTGGATGTAATGGTTCATGGGGTTGATGTATGAAGTTACCATGTATTTGACATTCATGGCATCTCTTTGCAAACTTCATAGAATCATCAAACATTGTAGGCCAATAATAACCTAAATGTTTCAGTTGGTAATGTAACTTGGGTCCAGATTGGTGTGCGCCACATACTCCAGAGTGGACTTCATTCAATGCTTCAATAATTTCATTTCCGGCAAGGCAACGTAACAAAATGCCATCGCAAGAATGCCGAAATAGCGCATCATTTATACAAGTATAATTTATTGACCTCTTTCGAATCCTAGACCTTTCACTAGAATCCAAGGGCAAATATCCATGAAGTAAATAATCTAGAAATGGTGTTCTCCAATCACCCATCTCTATTTCATATGCATCTATAGCCATGGTTGAAGTAGATGGTATATCCTCTTCTTCAATTAGTATAGGAAGGACTCTCCGTTCCTCTACATGAACATCCATGGTTTGATGTGAATTTAACGACATGCTGGCAGCCAAACTTGCCAATGCATCCGCTTTCTCATTTTGACTTCTTACAACATGCTGAATTGTTAGATCAGTGAACATGGCCATTAGTTCCTTTGCCTTCTTGAAATATGGCAAAAGCCCTCGCTTTTTTACGGTATACGTTCCTAACAGTTGATTGATTATCAATTGGGAGTCTCCGTACGTGGAGAGTGTAGTTAGACCCATATTGTGGGCAATTTCGAGCCCAATAATTAGAGCCTCATATTCGGCAGCGTTATTTGAAACCGCCGAAGTTAAGGTGAAAGAATATGGGAGTATTGCCTCATCTCGGTGTGACAAACACAACTCCTGCACTGCTCCCGATCTTCGGCGGCGCCATCAAAATACATTTGCCATGTAGGGTTACACACTGTTGTGGTGCAGACTAGATCATCTGGTAGATCATCATCAATGGGAAAGTCATCAGGTATAGGATGTGCGGCTAGAAAATTAGCCAACGCTTGACCCTTAACGGCTTTTTGAGGCACGAACACAATATCAAATTGTGAAAGGAACATTGCCCACTTAGCCAGTCTACCTGATAATGTCATTTTACTCAAAATGTGTCGGAGCGGATCAGCTCGTGAAACGAGATGTATGGTATGTTCTAGCATGTAATGTCGAAGCTTCTGAGCTGCAAACACAAGTGCTAGGCATATTTTTTCTATATCCGGGTAGTTGCACTCTGCCCCCAGCAGGGTGCGACTTAAATAATATAGGGATACTTCTTTCCCTTCATCATTGGTTTGTGCTAGTAGAGCGCCCAATGAAGTTGGCATGGCTGCTGTATAGAGGATCAGCGGCCGCCCTTTAATTGGCGCGCACAATACAGGAGGGTTTGTTAAATACTTCTTTATATCATCAAATGCATTTTGACATGCTTGATCCCATTGGAATGGGACTTCTTTTTTCATGAGTCGGGAAAAAGGCTTACATCTCCCAGACAGATTTGAGATGAACCTCCTAATATATGCCAAGTGGCCTTGGAGACTTTTCAACTCATGCAAATTTGTTGGTTGAGGCATGTCAACAATTGTCTTTATTTTAGTAGGATCAATTTCAATGCCACGTTTGGTGACTACAAAACCAAGGAATTTCCCAGAAGATACCCCGAAGGCACACTTCATTGGGTTCATTTTCAATTTGTGCTTTCTAAGCCGCTCAAACACCATTTCCAAGTGTTTTAAGTGATCTTTCTCGTGCTTAGATTTTACGACGATATCATCTATGTAGCACTCAACGATTTTGTACAACAATCCATCTAGAATAATTGTCATTGCATGTTGATATGTGGCACCCGCATTTTTTAATCCAAAGGGCATTACTTTATAACAATATATGCCCTTGGGTGTGCGGAATGCGTTAACTCCTCATCTTCGGTGACATTTTTATTTGGTTGTAGCCGTAAAAGCCATCCATAAAGGAGAATATCTCATATCCCATAGTGGCATCAATAAGAATTTCGAGAGATCGGAATCGGAAAGTCATCTTTTGGACATGCTTTATTTAAATCTCTAAAATCAACACACACACGTATCTTCCCATTTTTCTTTTTAGTGGGTACAATGCTAGACACCCATTTGGGGTATTTCACTTCTCGAATAAACTCGGCGGCTATAAGCTTATCAACTTCAGCTTCTATTTGTGGGAGAAGTTCGGGACGATATCTTCTTTGTCCTTGCTTTCCGGAGGAACATCCTTGCCGATGACCAATTTATGTACCACCACCACGGGATCTAGACCTGGCATTTCTTCATAAGACCAAGCAAACACATCTCTATTTGCGAGAGAGGAATTTATGGTATTCTTCCTTACTCTCTTTAGATAGACGCTTACTAATGAATATTGGACGGGGATCATCATCGTACCAATATTAAGTTCTTCCAACTCGTCAGTGGTTGGTTGATTTCCATCTTCCATTTGTGGAGATGCTTCCGTGGCATCAAGGGGTTCAGCCAAAGTCATATTAACTTCATAACCTAAACCATATTTCTCTTCTTTCAGCACTTCATCTTGATGTAGAGCATCAAGTTGAGCCGGGACAACATCTTTTCGAAGGGTGCGAGCTGCCCCGGCCATCACATAGAGATGGACCAGTTGATATATCATATCCCATCTGTTGCATAATGTAAAGAACTTTGTCATCATAAAAGAAATAGGTAACGTTTTATCATCTCTATTTAACAAAGTAACATGTGTAGACATTTTTCTTTTATCATCCCACTCAATTTGGGCTTGTTTTATTTTATGTTGCACCAAAGGAGGTAAGGGAGTTGGAAATGAAATACCTCTATTTTGAGAGGGCTTCTTATTTATGGTGCGAAATATTGGATCGCCTTCCTTCCTTTGGTTGCTTGGTATATACCGATATATCTTTTGGCTTGACGAGGTCTCGCCAACTTCTATTTTGGGATATTTTGTTCTAATGGTATTGTTGATTTAGGCTTTGAGACTTTATCAACAGGCTCAAAGTAGAACTTTGCATCAAAGCATAGAAGGTTTCTCTTTGTAGTGAATGGTTTTTATCCGCAAAAATCCTTACTATGTCCCCGAAGGAGCTTTGTACTTGATGCATTGATGGAGGGTAGATGGGATAACTCCATTATCATGCAGCCATGGGCGACCAATGAGAGCATTATATGAGGTTGCCGCATCAATCACATAAAACTTTACATATGTCATGAAGTTTTCGAACTTGAACTAGAGATATGGTACCCAATGCCTCTTGGCCTGATTGGTTGAAGCCATGAATAACAACATTTGAGCGGCACAAGTCTCCTTTAGAATACCCTATCTTTTTGAGAGTACGCATGGGTAACAAATTTATGGCTGAACCACCATCAATCATTATACGATTAACGGGCAAATCGTCAATCTCGCCAAACATAAAAAGCGGTGCTGTATGCTTCTTATTTCCTAATAACAGATCCTCATCATTGAATGTGATACTTTGAGCTCGAGATAATTTTGTTTACGCATGCGAAACCTCAACCCTATAATCTTCGGGGAATGAAAGTGCGGTAATAAATGCTTTTCGCAAATCGGAGGAAAGACACAAAGCATCATACACGAGACAACATAGCTGGTATTTTCTTCAAGTGCGAGATTACATCATATTTGACCGACATATTAGGAGCATGGTCAACCACATCATTCGGAGTTACATTTGGGGGTTTCTTTGTTGAGGAGATGGCCTAGGCGGTTGACGGCTCCGATCTAAGTTGAACATCATCAACTTCTAATATATCTTCTTCGGGGAAGTGAAGAGAATCATCATCATCATCCTCAAAAACTCCGATGGGGCAGGCATCATACTTTTCGAGGAGTCGGCCTCGCGCTTCTTGACATTTTGGCGAGCGTGGGCCTTCACCCTCTTCAATCATTCATCGTAGAGCAAATCTTGAGAGTTCGTCGACGCTCTCTTGATCCTTGGGAACTTGATCGTCCACCTTTTGGGGAGTGGATCCACCGACGGAAAGCCTTGCCTTCATGCGGCACTTAGCTTGCTGTTTTGAATATCCTGAGAAAGACATATTAACATGCTCAGGTTGTGATATCATATATTGATCATAAGTCAGCCACATTTTTGGAGTTGCACAACTCACCGAATCATTTTGGAATGTGGCGACATTTGACGTAGCCATTTTCTTTCCACTCTTCATGCTCTTTTCTTGATTGGCATCTATGGTGCCATCATCTATAAGCTTCTGTATCAAGTTCTTGACCACAAAGCAATCCTTAAGTGTATGGCCCAGGATGCGATGATAGTGGCGAAATTTGGATCATCACATTTAGAAGCTTCTTCGGAGCCTCTTTGGTTTAGGGAGCTCAATAAGTCCCAATTCCCTCGGTCCCATAAAGAGATCATCCACTTCTTCAACGGGGAAGGAGTATTTCGATTTTGGCGCTCGCTAAGAGTTGGTCTCCTAGGAGCGGGTGCACCTCCTTTGCTTGGTACTCTTGGGGTTGTGCCCCGGTTGCAACCTTTGGGATGCCACGGTTGCCTCCATAGCTTGCATTTGTTTTGGCTTTGAGGAGGTGGGTTTATCTCGTTGGTTATTTTTGTCAAATGGCACCTTATTGAATGTCCTTGGCGGACGAGACGAGATGATGCATATAATTTTCTATGTCCGTAGCCTTTGAGGACAATTCTTCAAAAGTTATTGGTCTCACACCTTGTAGGTGAATGGCCATGTCCAGACTCAAATTGTTCATGCACATGCGAACCGCTTCAGGCTCGGTGATTGGCTGTGGACAATGGAGGCTCAAATTCCTCCATCTATTGATGAAGTCTGTGGCCTTCTCGTTTGGCCTTTGCATGGTTTGGGTTAGTTCGGTGATTCCCACCATCCTTTGAGTGCTATAGAAGCGCTCTAAGAAGGAATTCTGCATTTGCTCCCATGTGCGGATTGAGCTTGGTGCCAACTTGCTATACCATGTGAAAGCTGGACTGACAATGTCGCACAACCGGCGAAGGAGAAGGGCTCCATTGTGTCCGTATCTTGGCATGCAGCAAGGAAATGAGCCACGTGTTCATGTGGTGACCCGGTTCCGTCGAACTTGGTGAACTGTGGTTGTCTATAGTTATTTGGAAATGGTACCATGTCCACCTCCGCGGATAGGGTTTAACATCCCCTGGGCGCATGGAGTAATGAGTTTGCATGTATTGCGCCTTTACGCCCTCAGAAATCATCCTTTGTATATTTTCTAAGGTGATTTCGGGGGAGGACGGGGATGAGGACCATTCTGACTAGTCGAGGCATCATTGGCATTGTTTCTAGCATTAGCGACCTGCTCACGGAGAGTGGCCAACTCTTCTTCCTTTTGTTGTAGAGCAGCCATCATTTGATTCATCTGCTCTTCGACGGATTGTCCATGATTTGTGGCGAGCACTTGTTCAGCCTCACCAGACTCACTCTCACTATGCGAAGGAGGTGCGCCATCATCACTTGAGGCTTGTGGATCTTCACCATTTTGGGGGTTTGGATCAGCCGAGCCTGCAGTATCCAGTAATTCATTTTTAGAATTAGTATGATCATCGAATAGGGGATTATAAGACCCTACATAGATCCCATGATTTTGTGAATTACCGGAGTTTGATTGACTTCGGGTCACAGGGCGATGGCCCGATGGAATTTGCTTGCGAGGCTTCTTTCTTTTGAAGTGCGCGGAAGCTGAGGAAGCCTCACTTGTGTTGCTAGCTTCTTCCTCCACACTCACCGGCATGGAAGAGAACACCTCAAAACGATTGCTCATCACCCTTTTATGAGGGGGTTGATATGGCATCGTCGTTGTACTCCCCATTCTCGGAGTGGTTGTTCTTATCTCATTTCGGGCACCATCAGCATGGCTTGATGATGTAGCCCCTTGCACCCTACTTGATGTCGAGTTGGTGGGGATTGCTAACTCTCTTTGCTTGATTGGTGCGTCTTGCACGCACGTTGGCAGCTTGTTTTGCATATTTGTTGCGCCGAGAGTCCCTTTTTTATGAACTCCGTGTATTCAGGCAATTTGGCCAGCGCTTCGGCACGTCGCATGATTTCACCTTCCATGTTATCAGCAGAGGTGGATGCGCCAGGCAATAGACTTCTCAAGTCCTGGCATATGGTCCTCTCCATGGAAGCTTGGAAAGCTTGCCTCGCAGCATTCTGGATCCTGCGATACTCCCTACTTTGTTGGGCCAAGATCGAATCCACAACATATGCACGTTGTGCATTAGTCATGGAGTCAATCGAGTTGTTGAAGTTAACCCATGTGTCGTGGATGTTGCGTTGCTTCCGTTGGCGACGCTTTGGAGATATGGAATCTTGTATGGAAGGCCACGACGGTTCTACCTCTGACGATATGGGGTCAGAGAGTGTTGCGGCAGGATCCACATGTCCCCTCCTTATATCATTGGCGGAGAGATGAATCCCTTGCCACCGTAGCTCATGCTTGGGTGATTCATTGCTGGGATTATAGACCAGCGTGGGGATGAACTCCGGGGCTTCAACCCGAAGTCGAGTTTTCTTTGGATGTGAATCACTCTCGGATGATGATGAATTAGACTCCACCATCATAGCTTTTCCCTCGTCATGAGGAGATGTGTGATATTTATCTTGCCTTAATTCCACTCTCTCTTTAGGATTGCCTCTATTATCATCAGTCGTACCAACACGGAAGCCATGATTGCGAAGCAACTGCTTATGGAGCTCTTGCTTGTCTTCGGTCCCTTCCTTTTCAGAGAGAGCTTGGCTCACAGCATGAGAAATGGCTTCATTCCACATCCAATTCTTCCGCTTTGCAACACATGGGCAAGCTGGGCAACTGTAAATTCTTTTCGTGTGTTGGTTCTCAATAAAACACAACTGTACTTGTTGATCTCCTACGTCTTCAATGTCATCCAAAGAGTTGGAGCTAAGGTTAGGAGACTGCATGAAATGAAGATTACAACCATACTCATTCTACAACATATCTCCTATCATGTACGGCACGACAACATCGGTGCACGCATACTTGATTTGGTTGTCTGTCAGGAGCTCATTATCCCAATCTTTATAATGGAGCGCAGTACCTTTCCCTTCCACAGACACACCCAACAACACTTGTGCGAGGGTCGCAAGGCTTGGCACATTGTCCCAATGCTTGCCTGGTATTATGAATGGCACCATGGCTTGCAACTCTACCTTGTTAGAAAGTTCAATTTGGTGACCTTCCCGTAGCCGATCCAGGTCGTTAGCGATTGCCACGCCAACGAAAACATGGTCTTCATCCGCAAGGAAACTTTTGAGATCATCGGGGATGATGCCGGCGCGGCCAACCTTGAAAAGAAGACACTTCTTGCCGACACATATTTGAATAAGGGCTATTTTCTTGCGGTCCCACTCAAACCACTCAGTGTCCAAACCAACAATGAGGGCCTTAGACTCCTTGCTCGGATATCCCGCAGGAAGTGCTCCTTGTTGTGGTTGAGGATGTGACTGTGACCAGGATTTCATTTCCACTGACCATGAACGTCTTTTCTTGGTCCATGGAGTGAGAGGGGTTGTCATCAGGCTTGGATGATGAATTATTTTCTGTCACCACGGCCTTCCCTTTGCTAATAGAAGTTGTTATCTTGTTGCAGGGTTGTGGGTTCTGAGGAGAATCCCGCAGCACTATCCCCCTACTTGGAGGTGGGAAAGTTGTGGTTGGATCCGTCTTCATTGGTGATGCCCCCAATATGCTTGGGGCAGGAGTGACAGATGATGACATTGCCCCCTTGGTATTTAGGGTTGATGCAAATGACACCCTTGGTGATGTCTGCTTTGGCGATGGTGCCTTTTTGGCACAAACAGGCCATTCCCCCAGCGTGGTGGGGCGGAAACTTGGCGCCACCTTGGAGCTTGAGGGCTTGACGCCCTTGGGCTTGGAAGAGCCAGGAGCTACCGAGCTGGTAGGCATGGCCTTGTGCCAACTAGTAGCATGTTCATTGGAGGCTGCCATCTTTGCTTTGGCAGCAACCCTTCTTGCCCTCCGCTTGGCAGCTTTGGACAGGACAGGAGTGAAGCCCTCCACAGGCTTGGAGTTAACTTCGTTTTCTTGAATAATCACAACCGGAGAAGCAGCTGTGGTATTGAGCGAACTTGAGCTGTTGGAGACAGCAGGACCCATGGGAACATCGACCCAAAGGGAACCGATGCGGATGGTGACGAACTCTTGCACACGTCCAGCCATACCTTCATATGAGAAAACCATATATGAGTTTTCTTGATTGCAAATATATATGCATATAGTATAGTTTCATTTGACATTTCAGGTCAAAGCCATATGATGCAATCATGTTGGAACTCAAAGATGAGGGGAGAAGTAGGTCCCACTTTGGGCGTGCGGGAATCGATGGCGGGAAAACGGGCGGCTAATGACCCGCCTCCGCATCGGCAGAGACAAATATAAATTTAAATGGGACAATAAAGAGAACAGGTATTGCGAGTCCATACTTCCATAATTTTTATATCGATGGCGGGAAAACGGGCGGCTAATGACCCGCCTCCGCGTCGCCAGACACAAATATAAATTTAAATGGGACAATAAAGAGAACAGGTATTGCGAGTCCATACTTCCATAATTCTTATATTTGTATAAAAATTATGTTAATTACATCTCCGAAGAGAACACCCCGATTAAGAGTTCCAACATGAGTACATATAAACGAGATTACATCATATGGCTTCCTATTACAAACTACAAAAAGGAAAACAATAGTCTTCAATGTCTTGTAGTCGCAGATGGGTGAATGCATATGTCTTGCACTTGACGAAATGGTCGTCTTCTTTAGCAATGACATCTCATTTGAAGAGGAGTTGACATATACTCCTTATATAATCAACTGCAGGTTCTCTAGCTTTTCGTGAAACCTTGATATGCATACATGTGTGCACGCTTTTGAGAATATCTTGTTATTTACTTAGTCCATGACGTGGAGCTAAGCTTAAATATTCCTTTGATGCATTATATCATGTATATACGCAATTTGCCTTGAAGACTAAATATGGTAGTCTAATTTTGGATCATGGGGGACATGGTTTGACATATTCTCATTCAGCATTGGGTGCCGTATTTCTTTCGGTCAGAGGCAGAGCGCCTAAGAAAAAACATACTGCGATACTAGACTTTGCTGCTAGCACGTGCGAGCAGGTATTAACCAGCCTATATATATATACATTGGGATGCAAAGTGTGTTGCAAAATAATTCGTTATTTAGAGACGAACCATGCAATGAGTATCTGATATTTCTTTTGTCTAAACTATTTAAAATGGAGCTGATGGATCATCTTATGCCGGAAAAAGGTCCGGGTGAAGAGCACCAAAACTCAGCAATAGCACTTGGTGTATGCAACTACTTTATTTTATCAAGGTTAACATACACACGTTCATGGTACTATATTTGGACAGGGTTTTGCATCTATAATGCGATTTAATTTGATTTGGTTTGATTATATACGCAATCCTTCATGCAGGACGGCAAAACATATATAAGGCTTATGAGACCGGGCTGAGCATATATATACCCAGATAGAGGATCTTGACTATTTTGGGCACGATATTTCCAATGGCGTATAATTCCATTACTTTATCTTGGCTGGCATAGGACAGGCATGTGCATGATGGATGCACGCGTATTCAGAGTTTGGACATGCAAGGTGCCGGTTCTGTATACGGATACAGATGCAAGCTAGCTAATGCTCATGGTGCGTTCAGGATGCATGGATGGCATGCATAACTGAACATATATACACTGTTTTTCTTTCGGACATAATTTCGTTTGATTATATGGTCAGTTTCTTTGATTTGACACAAACCAACGCATGAACTTTCTTCATGCAAACTACTTATTTTCTTTGGATGCATGGTATGAACAAAGGCCGGCATTGCCGTGGCCAAAACATATGCATGTTTGTTTGATTATGGAGCCAATTCGCGTCCATATCAATTTTACAATGAACGGGTGGAGCCAAAGTGCGTCCACCAATTTTACACCATGAACCGGGTGGAGCCAAAGCGCGTCCACCAATTTTGCATCATATACATCATGACCAGGTTGGAGCCAAGATCGCGTCCAACCCAAATTTTACATAGGCACATCTGGCCTCTTACACCTTTACCGGGGCATATCACCCATATGTGGAAGCGTTGCCATGGCAACATCTGCCGGCCCCTTTACCTTAACACAAGTGAAGGCTCTTCATGCCGATGCTGCGATGCATGGGGCTGAAGACTGACAACAGGCCAAGAAATGGAGGCAGGAGTATGGCTCCTTGATTTTCCTCCGGGCCAGATTAGAGACAACAGCCCCTTTTACCTTCACCAGGGCACAACGGCCATGTGTGGAACGCCAACCTCACTGGTCCTGTCTACCAGAATAGAGGAGGGTGCAAGGCTCGCCGATGAGGTTGCTGATGAAGATGCTTGTAGACGAAGCCGCCGGAGACGAGAACAAGAATGGGGAGAGAACTAGCAGAGAAGCACGGCGGGCTTCTCACCTTCTTTGGATCTTGGACAGGGCGTTGCTTCTTGCGGCGAGCCCCGGATGGCCTTCGATCGGCAAGCACGGCTGGATGGCAGCCGGGCAAGGATGTGCTCTGCGGTGGGCGGTTTCTGATGGGGCTATGCTTTGGGCGGTGGCTCACAGCAAACTGGCAGCCGGGCGGCGTCGTATAATGGCAGCCTGACGGCACTTTCGATCTGAGAGCGGGGCGTTCATACGATGGCTTGGGGCCTGCTATTTATAGAGCAGGGCAACGAGCGGTTCCTGAGCGATTTGGCGCTCCTTTGATTTGAATCTCTTGCTAATGACGCCGGCGCGCTGGAGTTTTGAATCGCCGCGCGCTGATCGTGGAAGTTGCCTTCGTATGTAGACTTGGTCCCGGTTGCGCCTGACTTTGTTTGAATGCATCGGGCGCGTATGGAGTTTCCTTGCCGGGCCCGTTAACCGTTTTATCAATATATATTTGGATACGGTGATTAATCCATGGGAAAGGAAATGACTTGTTTCCTGCCCGATCACGACCGTAGACGACGGATATATACTTACCCTGTACGTGCAACCATAGCTAGCTAGCTGGGTTGTATAAACCACACACACACGTTGCATGACCGTGTTTTCATATGTTGCATGACCGTGTTTTGATTAGTCCACGTACGTGTGTCGTCGCGTATATATATATACCAGAAAGCATAATGGCCAAGCTTCATTTTGGATTATGCAAGGACACATGTTTGTCAAGGCATAGTCATGCATATATATATATATGTATGCGTACATGTCTTATTTTCCTTCTTATCCATTATTGTAACCACACCATTTCCTTATCATTTCTTTTAGTTAATCACGAGAGTATTTTATTCTCATATATATGTGGCCTTCAGATAGTATGCCGGCCAGCCATGTTTTCATGTGAGTACATGGTATTTCATAGTCAATACCGTTTTTCCTTGTTACTCATTTCTGATTGATATGGAATTTGGCCATATATATTATTTATATTTATTTAACATATAGAAAATATCACACATATTACAAGTGAGCCAAAAACCGTGTCAACACCGATTTGCTATCTCTAGGTCGTTGAGTGCTTGTGCACTTGTAGTAATGGACTTGTGTTACTTTTGATGGACTTTCGATTTGGTTGTAATGTGTTGGACTTTCGATTTGGTTGTAATATATTGGACTTTTGAACTTGTTGATGGAATATGCTAAATTTGGCTGTGATGGAGATTATATATATATATATATCTTTGTCTTGTAAACGTATTATTATAATTTATTATTATTTTTTTGCTGAAAATCCATAGTAGGGGCGGCTGGTGTTCAGCGCCTTACTACACGACCATAGTAGGGGCGGCTGGTGTTCAGCCGCCCTTACTACACGACCTGATAGGAGCGGCTCATTCAACATCCGATACCGTATCCGTATCCGAATACTTAAATCACATATTTACACTACTAGACAAAGCCACTGTAGGGGCGGCTAAAAAGCCGTAGGGGGGCGGGCGCCGCCGCTCCTACGCCCCGAGCTTACGGTGGGGGCACCGTAGGGGCAGCTCAACACCGGCCGCCCTTACTACACGACCATAGTAGGGGCGGTGGTGTTCCGCCCCTACGTGGTCGTGTAATAGGCGGCCGGGAACACCCGGCCGCCCCTACTATGGTCGTGTAGTAAGGGCGGCTGGAACACCAGCCGCCCCTACTATGGTTCTGTAGTAAGGGCGGCTGGTGTTGAGCTGCCCCTACAGTGCCCCCCACTGTAAGCTCGGGGGCGTAGGAGCGGCTCGCCCAGCCGCCCCTACAGTGGCTTTTTAGCCGCCCCTACAGTGGCTTTGTCTAGTAGTGTAAATATGTGATTTAAGTATTCGGATACGGATACGGTATCGGATGTTGAATGTCCGGACTCGCATACGGACGGATTAAAACACCTCTAAACGAATTCAGTCGAACGGACGGACGAATAAATATCCGTACCGCTTTCATCGCGAGTTACAACCCATTATTTCTATGGATGTAAATAAAGTAGAGAAGAGCTAGTGCTGCACAAACATGCAAACTGCATGCGAGAACAAACAAGAGCCCTCCGTTTGCTCCCCTTTTTGTGTGACAAGAGGATTCTAAAATATTTGGCTTTTCTTTTCTTTTATTACTGTATGCACTATCTTTGATGTATACTGACAACGAAGATGGCTTTTCTACAAAACCTCTACAGTGACAGCATATATATGGTTTTCTATGCTAATTCATTCCATATGTGTATTGTATTGCAAACAATTCTGGATACATTATAATTCATTTTCTTTTTTCTACGATTTCCTCCTTAACTTTGCTACTCAGATTTGTGGCAAGGGTATACCATCTGCAACCTTGCCCCTTGAAATAGTTATGAAACGTTTGCAAACTTTTTAGGTCTAGCGAAAATAGAACGGTAGCTATATTGGTCCTACACTGCATTGACATTTTCTTTCCACCATGGAATCGGATCATACATGATGGACGGAGACCCGGCACCAATCTCGCCCAAACCGCCAGATTCGCTACACATATGAATCCCTCAGCCACCCTTCCTGTAGAGGATTATCAGGTTTTTCTTTTTATAAAGTGCCACCATAGGCAGGGCCTTCTTGGAGGCTAGCGTGGGGAGCTGGGGTTCCAACCCCAGACCGGCATCTCCACCCTTTGAGACTTTGCCATCTGCACTAGGCACTCTTCTCATTATCAGTTTTTTTATATTTTTAATTTTTTTATCTAATAGTTTAATAATAACCAGATAAAAATCATCCTCAAACTTTTTTATTCAATATTTTTAATTTTTTTATTTAATATTCTTATTCAATATTTTAATAATAACCATGTGACCAAAACAATAAGATCTGCAATATTTTGTATTGGAGTTATTATGAAAATATTGAATAAAATGTATCAAAAATATAAAAAGATCCTCCTAAAGCAGGGTTCGAGGTCCATGCAATGTCGCAACACACCCCACATGTCACAAGAGGTCAAGAAAAGGTAGACAAAGAAGTGGCACCATGCCCTATGGCGCCCACCCTCGCCATGTCAACACCATCTAAGATGGCCACGCAAACCCTCCCTCCATCCTTGGCACCATATCCTACAGTGGCAAGCTATGTTCAAAGCGTCGACCCCGTCCAATTAAACATGGGTCTTGGATTCCTATGAGTATAAACATAAATATTTTTCCAAAAAGGGTTAAAAAATAAAAAATTTAGCTATTATATGTATAGAAACTATTAGTTAGGATTCTAAATGTCGCATTTGAATATCTTTAAAGACAGGTAGTGAATTTTTACTCCAGTTAGTAATTTTTACCTTTTTGATGTTTTCAAATTTTGGATAAATGTAGGTTGGAATTTAAGTGTTGCTCTGCATAGAACAAGGACGTCCCATGCAAAGTTGAGAATGTTGAAACAGTGACAGCCAAATGACGAAGGTATGGAAGGAATCAAGTGCTCTACCCCGCAATCTCATCAATGATCACGATAGTGCTTGAAAAAATAAATCATTTAAGATATAATTTTAAAACCATCTTTAGATTCTTTTTTTTAGAATTAAAACCATTTTTAGATAGGGAAAAAAATCAAAATCGTTTAATTTCCTCTTTCGGCTAAGTAGTCGTCACAGTGTAGGCCCACGCGGCCCATCAGTCACCAGCCTTCCTTTTCCACTCGGCCGGCCCAACCAGCCATGTGCTGCCGAGTTTGGTCCATGTCTTTTCTGCATTCGAGCTCATTTGACAAAATTATTTATGAATTTAAAAATCTAAATACTTTAAAGATTTTTTGTGCACTAAATATAATTCAAATAAAGAATTATCCACTATACATTTGTAGATATCTTTCAAGTACTACAATTTTGAGTAAAGTTTATCTTCATCAAAATTTATTTGCAAAATTTATAAATTTTTATTGTGTTGGACCTATTTTTAGAGGTGGACAAAAAGTATCAACCGCCGCCATCACCAATTTATTCAGCTTGATACAATTTTTACTCGTATTACTGAAAACACCATCGCCAATTTATTCAGCTTGATACAATTTTTACTCGTATCGTGGCTTCATGGCAACTTAGACTTTTCTAAAGAATAAAGTCAATTGTACTAGGCAAGACGAGTTCGCTAAACATTCCATCATTAAGCGAATAACGAGTTAGCTCGACTCGACTCAGCTCGGCTTGTTTTGGCTCACTAAGATAACAAGCTAGCTCGGCTTGGCTCGTTATCTTAGTCAGCTAGAAAGCCACCTCGGCTCGGCTCATGAGCCAGATACAAAAAATTCATAAAAAGTAATATTTGCATTTTTTTTCTAAAGCCAGATAATAATGATAATACAAAAGTAATACATCCAACCATCTTAAATCAAATAAATAATTAATATATGCAAACATATATACAACTATAATAATATACTATAGTATTACACCATACATCTATGGTCTATACATACATAATGCAGTATATAAGTACCCTACGTCCATCAAAAATAAAATAATAAATAAAATTCGTAATGATCCTAAGTTTGTAGGTATCATCAATCATTTACCAATTGTGAAGTATAAGACATGAAGTAATACAAAACTAATTTAAATTCTATTGTTTTTCTCTCGAAGTGTGGCTCATTTGGCTCGTGAGCTGACTCGCAAGCTGGTTCGAGTTGGCTAACGAGTTAAAATGTTAGCTTGGCTCGGCTCACCTGAGCTACCTACGAGCTAAGCGAGCTAAGGAGTTTTGAGTTTTCCGTCGAGCCTTTCCATCCAACCCTCGTATGTCCGTGCTTTCTTGTCCCTCCATCAAAACAGCTTTTTACTTGTCAATTGTCATGCCTCGCTGAGGTGTTGAATTGTCCTCGATGTGCTGGGTATGAATCTATGGACCTGGTACATAATGGGTACCCATTAGTTAAAGACAGACCTAGATATAGACTAGCTTAAAAATCGATTTGTTCCACGTTGTGTATGAACGACTGTGTCTTAGATGTATACAGACAACGAAGATGGCTTTGCCCCTACGGTGGCTGGCCTGGGGACCTTTGCTATTGACATTTGTGTGATGACCCCAAGGTTCGCCGGAGAGTTTTACTGGCGTACATGCACGGCAGGGGAGCGGCGGCGTGTCCGAGAAGAGCAAGAGAGCTCGGGTTTGAGGAAGATGAATTTGATTGATAATTCTTAATGTCCGCCCTTCCACCCACACAACGAGTTTAGTAGTTACATGTTACATGGGCCGAGGCCCAGATGCGCCCAGCGGTAACAATCCGCATTACAGGCCCAGACAGGACTACCTTGAGCCCATGACACGAAGACAGTAATAATCAAAGAGATAATGAAATGTAAAGAACAGGTTTGTGCTTATTGCTAATCACAGCAGCGGCATTGAGCTGTGACAATTTGTGGCACCGATATATTTTTTGAACGGATGGCACGGATATATCAATATATCATGTGCATTATTCCACCACGATCCCACCGCAAGATCCAACCTAAGATTGACACATGCTCTTACAATTAACAACTTCTTTCGATCAACGAGCCCTCAAATCGACACCTTCTTCCACCATCACACCATCAGCAGCTTGAACGATTGTTGTGTGGTAAATCGCCACGCTTCCCCACACACAACCCCATCACCACCCTACCTGTTTTCTTATACACCACCGTTCTACCCGTTTTCATCTTTTCGATTTCACCCAAAGATGCTGATCATGAGCGAGGAGGAACCACCTCGATTTGCTCTTCTAACGTATCTAGCAAACATGCAGGTTGTTTTCTTTCCACCATGGAATCACACCACATTATGGACAGAGACCTGCCACCAATCTTGCCTAAAGAGTAAAACACAAACTCGGTCCTTAAACTTTTCGTGGGTGTCACTCCGGTCCATAAACATCTAAAGTGTATCATGAAGGGTCCTAGGGTCTCAAATTAGCCCGTTATAAAGATCCATGACGTCCATTTTGGCAGCCAAACCCCTTCACCATAATGCAATTAGGTCCCTGAAATTTCAACCCTCCATTCGGTTACTCCCGATCGCATCCGTGCATCGTTCTTATCGCGAGCCCGGTGACAGGCCTCCTCCTGACCCCGTGCGCAACGGGGCTCCTCCCGGCCGCGAGACTTTGACGGCGCGGCGCTCGGCTCCTCAGCTCGTCTACATCGTGCAGCACTGTAGCTCCTCCTGATCCTGATCCTCCTCTAGATCGCGAGGCGCCTGACGCATCGGCTTCCTCGCCGACAATATTTGGTTGCATTATGTGTCAATTGCATTTTTTTTTATAATAGAGCTTCCATTAATCCATAGCAAGGTTACAGTCAGCAGCTGCTATATCAACTAGCCAGCTCGGTACATCCTCTACCTAGAAATGACAACGATCGGTAGATGACACCGTGGAGGCACAAAAGTTCGCCACCGAATTCGCATCTCTAATACAAAATTCACTTTGCTTTAAGTACCGGAATATACGATGTTTATCTCTTTGCTTTGTTGTTCGTCTAAAATAATGTTTGAGAGTCCGTTCATGTTCTTGGAGATACAATAGCCATTGATTTTTTTTTTTTCCCTAGAAGGGGCGAAGCTACGTACACCAGCCCGGGTGCCCATGCACCCCCCAGATTCCTAGAATTTCTTAAAGATGAACAAATTTTGGCCCTTTAGGCACCCCCACAGCCCAATAAGAGGCACCCCCACCAGGCCTTGAAGCCCACGACGCTCATTCAGCTCTCGAAGCATCGCATCCTCTTCCAGTCGCGCCGCCGACCGCGCGATGATTGCGTGCAGGAGACGAGCCGCGACGCCCGCGAGTCGTGACGCATCGCCTCCTCAGTCCTGCCCTTCGCATCTTCTATGTTCGATCTTCACCTCGTTGGCGCTCCACGGTCGAAGACGAAGCCGTCCGTTCCATGATCAGCTCGCCGATCTCGTCCTCGTCGAACCAGCAGCCAGTCCTGACAGTAGCTGCCGATCGCTGCTACCAGTCGACTAAGCAGTTAGCAGAGTGAGTGCTCGTCCTCAATTAATTTTTCCGATTTGTGAGTGCAATTTATTTATACAAGTTTGTCTAATTGCACGGGTGATTAACACTTGAGCCATAGATTTGTTATATAGAGAAAGAAGAAATGAAGAAAGTTAGCAATGAGGTTGTGGTTCGTCGTTTTATGACCCTGGAGAGAAAAGGGCGTAAATATGATCTTTAAGAGAAGAGGTAACACAAATGTAATGTATCTACTTTTAATTGATAATTCTATATTTTTTTTTGCTAATAATTGACCTATTTGTTCTCTTTTCTTTAGGATCCATCACATATTTTGTTTTATACGGGCATCTTTTGTTCATCATTGCGCACTGCAGTGATAAGTGTCGTATTTTTATTAATAGTGAGTATTATTGCCCAGTCCCCTACTAGTTTACTAATATTTTCACCAAAACCACTTTTCCATTACGAAAGTTGAATTTTGATGTTAAAAATTGTGGGTTACCTATAATATTTACTTGAACATCATAAAGTTCATTAGAGTCTTGATAAAGTTGGGCACCCCGTTCATTTGCTCTAACTTCGCCACTGGAAATAATGGAGTCCGTGGTATATTATTTAGTTCGTTAGGCTGTGTTTCTGGCCTACATTGCCAATGCCAAGTACTGGCAATGTGCTGATTCTGGCGTAAAAAAATTCAGCATCCGTGTGGAGCCATGTGTCGCACGCGTACAGAATGATAGCGTACAAAAAAAAAAAGCGTTCAATGTCCATATACACGTCGAGAATGAGATGCTAGCCACTTGCCAGATGCGGAGGCGTGAGTCCACAATAGATCAGAACGAGAGGGCAAGCTAAGAAGTGGTGTTTTTTTTTCAAAGAAATTAATAAGATAGGGTTTTTTTTTTTTTGCTAATATCAAAGAGGCCAAGACCCGTTATGGACTGTTTTGAGACCCAAAATAAGTTTATGCATCCTAATAATATACTTTAGAAGTTTATGAATCGGGATGACACATCCTATAAGTTTAAGGATCGGGTTTGTAGTTTACTCTCACCTAAAACACTAGATTCACACTACAATCCCAAAAGAATCCTCCTGCCACCTCATGTACCCTCCCTGAAGCGGAGTTCGAGAGGTCCATGTAGTGTCGCAACTCCTCACGTCTGGCTTGTTAAAATTTAGCTGATGCTGATGCTAATGTTGATTCATTGTGAGAAAAAACATTTTCTAACTATTGATAAGTTCAAAGTGAATAGGGCCATGTGACACCATGTGCTATGACACCGAGCCCTCGCTATGTCAATACGGGTAAGATGCCCACAAACCCGACCTCCATTGTTGGCACCATGTCCTACCGTGGTGGGCCATGTTCACGGTGTCGACCCCGAGGTCCTAACATTGATTTGGGATACCTAGGAGTATAAACATAAATATTTTTTAGAAAAAGGTTAAAAAATAAACTACTACCTCTGTCCTAAAAAGAATGCAACTAAAAGAATGCAACTATAGATTCCGTGCCACTTTAAGTGGTTCATGTCGGACCAAACTATTAGTAAATAGTGTTCACAATTGTAGCTTCAAAGTAAAAATATCACGAAAATACATTTTGTACTTAATCTAATGATATAATATAGTTGGTCAAACTTGAGTGACTAAAATATGATACTATTCTGGAATTGCATTCTTTCCAGGACCGAGGGAGTATTAGTCAGTTAATATTCTAAAGGCTACATTTGTATACAAGTTTAAAGACAGCAAGTGAATTTTACTCCAAACAAAAGTTTTCGTTCTAATGTTCCCGTATTTTGGATAAATGCAGGGTGGAATTCAAGTGCTGCTCGGCATGGAGGGAGCAAGAACGTCCAATGATGCTGATTTTTTTTTTAGAATGAAAAATGCTGAAGTAGTGACGGCCGAAGGTACAAAGGAATCACGTGCTCGGCCCCCCAATCTCATCAGTGGTCACGACAGAGGTTGAAAAAATTAAAAAAATTCAAAATAAATCAATTTAGATACAGTTTCAAGACTAGTATTTTTAGATGAGCCAGTACTGTGGAGAATTAAAATCGAAATAATTTCCTTTCCTCTTTCGGCTAAGTGGTCGTCTGTCACAGTGTAGGCCCACACAGCCCATCACTACGGCCTCGTTTGGATTGGCCCAAAGGTTAGAAAGTTAGAATTTTAACCGAAGGTACAAAGGAATCACGTGCTCGGCCCCCAATCTCATCAATGGTCACGAAAGTGGTTGAAAGAAATTAAAAAATTTCAAAAAAATAAATCAATTTAGATACAATTTCAAGACTGTTTTTAGATGAGCAAGTACTGTGGAGAACTAAAATCAAAACAATTTCCTTTATCTTTCGGCTAAGTGGTCGTCTGTCACAGTGAAAAGGCCTTAAAAGCCCATGGGGGTAAACCCTTCTCCACTCGGCCGGCCGGCCCAGCCAGCCATGTGCTTCCGCTACCCCGCTAGTGCTCCTGTGCAGCATGTGAAAAAGCCACCTGCAGCCTGTGGGCCCCGCCAAGCCGTCCTTTCGCTTCCATGATAACATCCAACGGCCCGCACCACTTGCCCGCCAAACCAGAGCGCCATCTGGTCCGTCCACGTGTCACCTCGCCGCGTCTCCCCCTGTTCCCGGTGTGAAAAGGACGACGAAAGCAAACAAACTCCTGCTGCAAAAGGCGAAAACCTCTTCTCCCCCAAAATTTGATCTCCCTCCTCCGCTCCTCGCCGTGCCGCAGAGGGCCAAACCCTAGAGGAGGCGACCGGCATTCCCCCGGAGGCGAGCGGGCGGGCGGGCGGGCGGCCATGCCCGCCGCGGGCGCGGGCGCGACAAGGGCAGGGGCAGGCGGCGCCCATCGACCTTGACAGCGACGCCGAGGATGGTGAGGAGTTCGTTCCGCCACCCCTGTCCGCCCCCTCGAAATCTCCCCTTTCCCTCCGCTGTGCTGCGCCTGATGTTTCGGCATGTTCTGACGCTGTGGAGGTGCGGTTGTGTTGGCTGGTGCCCCCTGCACTGCGCTGCGTATGGGTTGTCTGGTTGGTTGGTTGTCTGCTGCCTGATTGATTGCTCTGTACGGGTTTTGCGTTTAGGATATTGAAATGCTGGCTTCTTCTTTAGGTTGGCTAAAATTAAGAGGTTTGTAGGTGTATTTTTGCCAAATATTCTTTTCGCAAAAAAAAATGCCAAATATTCTGTGCTATATCCTCTCCGGGTGTTGCTGTTTATCTGGAACAGGTTATTGCGTCATGGTCGGGAAATGTGCAGGGTTCCTGGGAATCCATCCATGTTTTCTTATAGAGAACTTGCCTGTTATCCTACATATGTCCTGTTGTCGATATTTCTTTTAATTATTGTGTAAAACAGGGGTGGATTTGGAGTGATAATCATCGGTATCTCTGGTGTTTGAAATGTGATTATTAGTATTATTTTCTTTTAGGGTCGACACCACATTAGCTTTGGGTTTTCAAAATTCATTGATGTCAAGTGACAGCACCAAAATGGTCTACTTCCACCCCTGTTGTAAAATGAGAGGATTTAGTGCAAAGCAGGTGTGGTGCTGCTTGTGCCATTTACAGTGTCTCTTGCTCTAAATCAAAGTCTACAGAGTGCATACAGCGTGTAATCTTTTTTTTTATATATAAAGTTCATTTCTGCACACTTCTCATCAGCGTTTGGTCTTGTCATGATTGGACATATATATGGGGTTCAGTTTATGGAATTTTGCTAATCAGTTGGTGCATGGATCAGTTTTGTCATCTGGTGCTTGTATATATTATTTAATTATTTAGTGCACAGAGCATCACTGCAGCTGTAGTTTTAATGTGTTGATTACAGTTGCCATGCATTTTACAACCCTAAATGTGCCTGCTTTATAATACATGTACCACATAATTTGCCACGGACAAGGTTGCATAATCAAATTAGACAGTCCAGGACTAAGCGCCCTCAGGCCACAGTGATCTCTCAGTCCAGTTTGTTTCCTTTTAAAACATTAAGTTTGAGTTACAAGATTTGTTTCTTTTATATCTTGTATTTTTGCTTTTCAACTCCCTTTTGTTTTGGACAATTGTTTTTTACTTCTTTCAACTCCCTTTTGTTTTGGAAAATTAGGCCTTACTTGGTGTAACAGTGGAGTTCGATATACTACTTTTCACAGTTAGTTGCCTGTTCTCTATTCTAAAGGTGTAATTGCTGTCTATTAGTCTACATAACCCCCTGAGCTTTGCTCTCGTGTCCACTCCACCCCTTGAACTTTGAAACCAAGGGTGCGGGGATGGGTGGCGTGGGGAGGATAGAGAGGGAGGCAGCGGAGCGGCGCGGCATTGCCGGTGGCAGCATCAGCGCCTGGGTGTTGCTCGGTGTCGCGTCGGCGGCGTCAAGGTTCATCACGTTGGCGCGGCATAGCGCGCAGCTTATGTGGGCGCTGAGCTAGGTATCGATGCACTAAACGTGGAATGCGTGGGCACACTTGGGGAGCATCCGGAGGAGCTCGCCGACGATGTAGGGAGGAGAAGGTAGAAGGAAGATCTGACGAGCGGGCCCATGCCAACATGTAATGCCACAGTCGGAAGTTGTTTCAGCTGACCAGCGGACCTAAGTGCTGACGTGTCCAAACCAGGCCAGCTTGGCTGCCACCTAAGAAAAACCAGTACCAAAATCACTCCAGGGGTTAAATGTCCGGTTTCATGAAGTTTAGGGTGTACAAAATCCGGTTTTATAGTTTGGGGGGGTTCTGTGTACCATCATGTATAGGTCAGGGGGTTATATAGACTTTTTCCCCAAAAGTTTTTATCACCCCCACCCGCCCCTTCTACCAAATCCGCCGGGCCAAACCCTAGAGGAGCCAATCGGCATTTCCCCGGCGGCAAGCGGGCGGGCGGAGTTGGCAACCATGCCCCGTCGCGCACGCGACAAGGGGCAAGCAGTGCTCATCGACCTGGACAGCGACGCCGAAGCGGTGAGCCGTTCCGCCAACCCGTCCCCCAAAATCTCCCCTTTCCCTCCGCTATGTCTGTGCTGCGCCTTTTGTTTCGAGCCTTATGCTGTAATGTTACGCTCGGGGTGCTCTGCTTGATGTGCAGGCGCGGTACAGGTGTGGTTGCATTGGCTGCTGCTTGGCTGTGCTGCACTTTGGACTGCCTGATTGAGTGCTCTGTCCGGGTTTAGGAGACTGAATGCTGGCTTCTTCTTTAGATTGGCTGAAACTGAGAATTTGTAGGTGTATTTTGCCTCAAATTTTGGGCTACATCCTCTCCAGGTTTTACTGTATGTCTGGAACAGATTATTGCGTCATGGTCGGTCTGCTGAAAATGTACAGAGTTCCTGGCTGTGCCCGGTGCCCCCATACTCTGTTATACAGAACCTGTAATCCTATATGTGTGCTGTTGATGATCTTTCTTTTAATTACTTTCTAAAACAGGGGTGGATTTAGAGTGATAATCATCAGTGTCTCTGGTGTTTAAAGTATGATCATTAGTCTTGTTTTCTCTTAGGTCAACAACACATTAGCCTTGGGTTTTCAAAATTCATTGCTGTCAAGTGACAGCACCAAATTGTCTAGTTCCACCCCTGGTGTAAAAGGAGAGGATTTAGTGCAAAGCATGTGTGGTGTTGCTCGCTGCCTTTGACAGTGTCTGTTGCTCTAAATTGAAGTCGATAAAGCGCATACAACTTGCATCATCTTTTTTTATGAAGGTTCATTTCTGCACCGTGCTTCTCAGCAGTGTTTGTTCTCTCATGATTTGACATATATATGGGGTTCAGTTTGCAGGATTGTGCTAATAATTTGATGCATGGTTCAATTTTGTCATCTGGTGCTTGTATATGTTAATTATTTAGTTCACAGAGCATCGCTGCTGCCGTTTTTTTAATTTTTTGCTTACAGTTGCCATGCATTTTGCACCGCTAAATGTGCCTGCTTTGTAATACATACCACATAATATGCCGCAGAAAAGTCACATAATCAAATTAAACTATCCAGCTATAGCTATCCAGGGCTAAGCATCCTCAGGCCAAAGTGACCTCTCACAGCTATTAAGAGTTAAAACATTAAAGTTTGAGTTCGTTGTCCATTTCCTTTTATATATTGGTATAATAGCTACAAGAATTGGTTATCTACCCAATGTTTTTTTAACTTTTCAACTCTCTTTTCTTTTGGAAAATTAGACCCTTCTTGGTGTAACAGTAAAATTCGAGGATACTAGTTTCAGAGTTAGTTGCCTGTTATCTATTCTAAGGGTGTAATTGTTGCCTATTAGTCCATTGGTTCCTCATTTTTTTAGCACATTCAAGAAATGTGGCTAAATTACTGATTTCCCTAATTTGGATGCAGCACAATCCATAAAGTGTTCTTGGGCTGGCCTAATGCAACCTTGTGGGTTACAAATATATATAGCAATGTATAAAGGCTTAAGTGTGAACAACACAGGGGGAAACCCCACATGGCAGGGCACATGGCACACTGATGGGAGAACCCAGGCGGCACGTGGTGCATGCATTTATGCATAGATAGGGAGGAGAGTGTTGTGTGAATGCATATCTCTAACAGCTATACTATGAAAATGCGTTGCATGATGAACCCAGTGATACATATTGAGTATCATAAATGTTGATACTTTTATTTATATTATATGGTTTGATTGATTGATTGAGTTGGTAGTATGATTCAGTTGTATTCTTTTCAGGGTAGATGGAGTGGGTTGTATTGTATTATTGATTGTTTAGTTATCTATTGGTATATTAATTTCTAGATACTCCAGCATGATCTGCTACTGACATGTTCCATACCAATGGCCAACAGAAATGGCCCCCAGAATGGAATTGACAAGTATGGAAAGCACTCTTGTAATGAAAAGTTGCAAAGATGAAACAAGAAATAAATCCTGGAGCAAAAGTAGAATGCCAAAACAAAGGATTAGCTGTTTTCCTTGATGTCAAACCATAGTTCTACCATCATTTCTGAATAACTTGATCCATTAGAGGCCTTCAGTAATCTGCCCAAACATGATGCCTTGTTTGCCCTTTGCTTGATGCCATCTTATTTTCTCTTGGCTGTTTCCTAGAGACTAAAAAAAATTGAGAAAGCAAATTTATTGCTTGTGGTTTCATGGTGTTTATCAAGGTTTCACCTTAGGTGACAAAGCACTTAGAGGATCTGAGATGGAGACAGGGAGGGGACAGATGTATAAAGAGGAAGCAAACAGCCAGCAATGCCAACCTCACCCATGGATCTGCCATACCAATCAGATCAGGTTCCAGTGGGTTTTGAAGCACTCCTTCCAGTCAGCTACCAGCAGCAGAAGCTGCACTGGCATTGTATCTGAGGGGGCAGTGAAGTGAGGTGGAGCAGGCGCTCTCAGGTCAACAATAGGAGTGGAAATGATAGGAACACAGCCCTGCAGATGAGAACAAGGGAGAGGCACATATCCAGTCTGGGAGCATGCTCCATGAACTTGCAACTCACCCCCTTTTTTCCCTTTGTTTTTTCCGCTCCTCTTATTTGCTGTTGATCTGCTGTTTCACACTCTGATACAGTGTCTAGTTTGTAAGGGGGTGAGTTGCCATGCCTCAGTTTGCCTTACCCTGTTTGGTGTACCAATGGCAATGCCACTTATACATTATGCAAAGTAAATGCTAAGTGATGGATTGGTGACTACACTTTTGCAACACTAACTGCAAAGTTAGAACATCCTTGACAAAATAAATTATGCATGTGTATTTGAGTTTTAAGTGAATAGTACTCCAGTCTACTTGCCTAGTGGTTTTAGTAGCACCCATCAGGTTCAGGTTTGACTCCCTTTTTTGAAAAGATCAGGTTTGACTCCCTTGGAGAGTGGATTCTTGGGGTTGGGTTAAAATAATCCCCCTCTTCCTATTGCAGTGAAATATGGTCCACTGACTGAGAAGTATGAGTTGCAGGCGCATCATCGCAGTTAGTCACATATCGTGGTAGTTGGGTTTAGGCTGTTTTCTTGATCCTGCAGATGAGTTAGTTCGTGTTAGTGCAACACCCGGGGGAGGTCTTTCCCACAGGTTTTTTCTTATTCTAGTTCTGATGGAATTTTTGTGTCAATTTGTAGAGGGCCAGAGCAAGCGTTCTCGAACAAGTAGAACAACAACATTGAAGACATCTGGGAGACCGAAAAATGCATTATCTTCCTTTTATGATAACCTCCCACAGAGAAGAGTCTCACGCCATGGAACTAGCAGGAGGAAGGAGACAAATCAAGACAAGCTGAATACTGATATTTTTGAATTATACTTGGAGTATGTGGTGCTGGTTGTTTCTACTTTTCCTGTTAGTTTGTCTTCTGAAGAATTTGAATTCTTATTGCTCCAATAACTTCTTGCACAGGGATCTTTGGAACACATTGATGAAGATAAGAAGAGTGCTTATGCATACTTGGATTCTTTATGGTTTAACATGTATTACCATGGGAGTAATAAACCAAATGTCCTTAAATGGATAAAATCTAAGAGAATATTTTCAAGACAATATGTTTTCGTTCCTATTGTTTGTTTGTGAGTTACTCTCATTATTATCTTGTGTATTCACTCAATCAACTGTCAGATATTTATCAAATTTTCACCCTTCTTTTCTATTGCAGTGGACACTGGAGCCTTCTTGTCTTATGCCACTTTGATGATGCAAACTGCTCGGATATTAAGAAAGGACCACGGATGATAGTGCTGGACTCACTCAATACGACAGATCCGACAAGGTTGCAATCAACAATCAGAAAGTATGCTCCTCTAATCCTCCCTTTCTGAATTTCCAAATAATTATTGCAATATCTGTTTGAGAATATTAGATATTTTGATTTGATGTGGTCAGCATTATGTTTGTTCAAGAAGCATGATTCAAATATTGAAAACAGCTTGCTATTCTGTTGGATCTTTTTATGTTTTGCCATTTTTGTTTTCATACAAACAAACCAATCATGTCTTCCTGTTGTCTGTTGTCTCATGCAGATTATTCCATAATCATATACCTCTGAAACTGAAAACTAGTGAGCCTTCCATTGCATGGCTGAGTTGTATATCTAAAATGCGAGTATGATAACAAAAACTCACAGATTAAGGCACATCAAATCCAAACATTTCTGCGTCATATCGCAGTTATCTGACGCTTCACAAAATAGTTCTGGACTTTTTTTGGTGTGCTTAGATGACCTCAGCCATTTTCTTTACACAAGATTTTGCTTAGAATATGTTCATTTTACTAGCATTTACTTCTGGTACTTTGGTGTCTTAGATTCATTGCTGACATTTACAAGACTGAGGAGCGGGAAGAAAGCAAGCAGTTCATAAACAAAATCCGCCTCGAGTTTCCCAAGGTATTCCTTTGGCATCTTCTTACCCATTATATCATTGCTTCTAAATTTTAGATTTCTTATGGTACTCTCTTGAACAACATTACAGGTGCCACAGCAAAATGGAGGGGATGAATGTGGAATTTATGTTCTTTATTTCATCAACTGTTTTCTACAAAACAAAAAACTGGCAGAAGTTCTTGAAAACAAAACATTGGAAGAAGATTTCACCCAGTTGGTGTGCCATCTGTTTCCACCTTTATACCTCTTCTTTTACTTTCTTTTCAAGCGTTTAACTAATTTGCTCTATCAATGTGACTTAGCTTGATGATGACTGGTTTAACCCAGAGGAACTAGAGAACTTCCGCAAGGATGTACATTCATTCCAAGCGTATGTGTCTGCTGCTGTGTTCATTTGCTGTTTGGTAATTTGTGATTGTAAATCTCATTGCACTTTTTACACTCCTGCAGGAATCGGAATAACAAAATTGCAGAGTAGGATATACAGCAAAGATGGTGCCAAGTATATAAATTGGTAGGATAACTATCAAGTCATCACCTATTCTTATGCCTGTTGCCTCATATCACTTATGGATATACTAATGTTTCTTATCCAGGCAACATCATCCAACATGTAGATTGCTGAGTTTCACCTTGACTTGTGGTTCACTCCGGGGACATTTGAAGGTTGTTGACAATGTTGTATTGCTGTTTTATCCATGGAAGAGGGAGTACTTGGAGCATCGCTGGTAGACAGTGCTAGTTCGGCAGATCGTTATTATTACATTTATCGTATTTAAACTATAGAACTTGGTAGTATATATTAGTATATCAGAAAGTGCTAGATTACCATCACCCTCTTGGATAATGTTAGCATTTAGCAGGGGTACATACCATGTACTAGTGTATGTATTCTCATTCTAGAGATGCTGTAGTAATGCCCCTTTATCCGGGTATCGACGTTACATTTTCACATTTGTTGTGCCGAGATGGTGTTGGTAATAGTAGTAAGAACAGTGGATTCCTGTGTAGATTCTGCTGTTGCTGTTGTGACGGGGAGTACGTCAACATGCATCAGCACTGCTTGCTCATGTTTTGCTTACGTGAGGGGGCGTCTGTTTATTGTTATGTCAGTTCTTTTTCCATATGTTTTGCCTTCTGATTTGGGTATATGAAGAAGATTCTGTGTTAACATGCCAGGAGACAATAAGTGGTGACCCTAGTTTCCTGAACCTGTTAGATTTAGTACAAAATTTAGCCCAAAAAAGAGGATGGCTAGAATCTAGCAGGGACAAAGTATCTAAGCTTTCAAGGTCGTCCTTTTTTATGGGGTAAAGAAAAATCTCCAGAGCAACTTAAAATATACGTCATGCATAGCTACTTGAGTGCCCATATATGAGTTGCTGAGGAAGGCAAGGCGCAAACTATCTGTGCGGACATCCTGAGATAAACTAGATAAACTAGTACAGCTACGATCCGGGACAAATGCCGTACTGCTAGTAGTAGCAGTTTCCAAGGTATACAAGGTATATAGTTGTCTGCCTCGTTTCAACAGCTCATCTCAGCATTGGAAGACCCAATTAACCTAGCGTTCATCAAACAACACATTGACTGGAACATCAGAGGCTCAGAGCATGTGTTTATTCACGCTAAAAACGGATGGATCTCACCCAAACACAGTCGTCCCCGAGGGCAGAAATACTAGCCGATCTTATTTTCGTAAAAACCGAGCATTGTTTTTTGTTTAAAAAAACAAAAGAAAAAGATCCGTGTGGCGTCAGCTAACTCCAAAGAACAGCAGCTTCTTCTCATTGGAATGAACAGCTAGAGAGTCTAGAGTCTGTATGTATCTGGACATGGGGGATCTTTCTCATCCCTTTTCGCCAGGATCTGCTTGTCGCCGAGCTTCCACCGAGCAAAATCTTGAATATGCAGAGCCCTTGGTCCATGGGATCCTCTGACCTCCGCTGGCCTATCTCCATCTCCTCGATCTGAATCCGACGCGTCAGTGTATTTTTGCCCTACCACTATCTTGTCAGCTCGCGTGTGGACATCGATAGGAAGACCTTGGAAGATGCGATTCCAATGTTTATGCTCTATAGGCCTCTAGCCCGTCCAATTAGGAAATATTTTCATGATATATTCGTTTTTTTTTTAAATGTCGTCTCCTTTTGTAGTATGTTGAAACTTGAAAGATAAGGTGTCATTATCCAAAGCGTCATACTCTAGGAGATGGATATTATATTAAGAAAAAAGGAAGTTGCTAAATCACAGTCTCATGAATTTTTCATTGTTTTTAGGCGATGAATATCATCCATCTATTCTTAATCCAACAATCACTCACTCTCAACACTGGCCTAACATATTCTATCTTACTGGTAGTTCCATCTTCACACTTCAGGCACTTGTAGGATAGAAATGTTTGAGAAAAATGATAGTAACTCTAATCCAAGCTTAAACCCACATCAAATTGATTTATTTGAAAGGAAGTACTACCTACAACCATTCTATGCGGCCCATGCTAAACAGGGATGGGTGGTCTTTGGAAGGCTACTGACGAATGACCGGGCCACAAGGTCCACAGTAGTCAAGCACACAAATAGATATTCCCTCTGTCCTACAAAGACAGTCCTTGCAGGACTAAGCGACAAAACCAAGGTAGCTACAAACCTGCAATGAAACATGCGGAGGAGATGCCGCATGTTTTTTTGTGTGTGTGTTTTGATACGACCACATACATTCTTTTATGTGAGATGTTTTTAAATCTAGCTGCCATAGTCATTCGTGAAGGGTAAGCCACAACCATAGGTAACTTATCCGAATGTGATGGACTACGAGGCTATTGGCTGGTTATCATCACCTTTTTAATTTTATAAGGCGCAGTCATTACGTGTGTGTAGACATCATGTTTAACTATCGATTTACTAGTCTTAATTCGGGACACAAGATGGATTAGAGCACTAATAGTGGTTATATATGGGCTAATTATAAATTTGTTAAACTATTTAGATTTAAAGATATTTCATCCACAATGATACTAATTATGTATTATAAATATTAATATTAATATCCATACATCATTGCTAGTTCGTGGCTTAAATCAATAATGACAGTCATGGCTCAACCCAATAGTGACAGAGAGCTTCATTGCTAGGTTATTTTAATCCCAATCATTGTCGGTCCTAAATTTATGACTCAATAGTGATAGAGACCTTATGTAAATTTGGTAGTGATGGGTTGATATGAATTATGGGATCTACAGTGTTACGAGATAATTTCTTTAGCGGGAAATTTGAATGTGTATCTAGAAACACAAACCATTTTGCAGACACGCTACCGTAACAAATTACAATTTTCATCGTGTTTTACTAGCGAGAAAATGAAAATGCCAGTAGCTTGCAGTGAAGAAGAATCCCTGAACAGCCAACATGCCACATCGATTTCTTATTCAGAATGGACAAGGGGCCCATAGTTACTGTTGTGCTTGTGCATAGAGCCACACGACCGTCTGACTCTGCATCTCTGATTCATACGATGGGATCTTCTATGTGCAATTACTTGTAGCTTGCTTTGTTGCACAAATGTTAATAAGGGAACTTTTAAAAACAACGCTCATAGTTAGTATTTTCCACCAAACCCCTAAAACTGATGCTTTGTTTCACTATACTGGGGAAGCACGATGGTATTGCCTGAAGTAATTCACGAAAGAGGTGCGTCTGTTCACCATAGATGCCTAGAACATTTGTCAACATGTCATTTGGGAAATATTTTCAAATACTAACATTTGTTAACAAGCCAAAATGACTTATAATTTTATTTACAACAGAGGGAGTGATATTGTTTCTATGACAATTCTTCATACTTCTATGTATATTCTTAGTGAAGATTTACATAATTTAATTAATTTGTACCCTGCACAAGACATTTATGTTTCGTAACGAGGGAATATATATCTTCTTAGTTTTTTATTTTATGCGTAACTAGTTAGTGAACATTCAACCTATGGATCAATTTTAAACTTTAGCCCTGAGCCCTCCTCCACGAAGCCACCCCTGAATATTTTTACTTTTTATTGGGGTAATCGAAAAAATTACCATGAAGCTAATCTCCTTAATACGATTCACGCAACATTCTCTGGCCAACCAGCGTGGCCACGTCGCCCGTTGTTCTCGCCGTCCGTTCGGGCAGACGGACGGCCCAGATCGGGCGAGTCCCGGACATTTTGCAAAAAGGCCCTCAAATCTGGTTTTTTTGAAAGAAGGCCCTCCTGCCACCTCTCCTTCACCGCCGCGCTCTCCCATCTCACCGCCGATACAGGGCGAATCACCGGCCCCATCCCCTGCCTCGAATCTCGGCTCCGATTCCGCTGCGGACGCGCTCTCAGCTCCACCTCGGCTCCGAGTTCTCCCGCACCGCCGCACTGGGAGAACTAGCGTATGCCCGCACCTGCCCGCTCGCCGTTTATCTTCTCAGTTCATCTCAGTGCCTCTAGGGTCTCGGTATAGCATTAAGAAGGAGGGGATTTCGAACCATTTACAAAATCTAACTCACGAAATCCCCAAATCCAAAGCCTAGCTCAAAAGTTCCCCAAAGAAATTCCCCAAACCAGAACCCTAAGAAACAAATCCGTAAACATCAGTTGAATATCCGTAACCATAAGATCAAAAGATGGGCCACACTGCTCACCAAAGACGGCGCTGCTAAGCTCCAACACGAGCTGGCCGCCGAAGAAGCAAAAAGCGTCACCGGCGTGGGTCTCCTCCCGTGCATGCGCGACTTGCAAAGGGCGCCACCGCGGAGCCCTTCGCGTGCGTAGGCGCCGCCGAGGGACGTGCTGGCTCGCTGGATCCCGCGCCCCAAGCTGCATCGTCGTGCTTAAACAAGTGGCCACCTTAGCGCCCCGACGAGCACTGCTCGTCAGAGCCGCACGCAAGCATTTGCCGCATGCGGTTCCGGCGAGAAGAGCTCGCGGGGCCACCGCTTCCCTCCGCCGTGATGTGATGTGTGCACCGCCATCGCCTCACTCCGCTCGCTCGCCGCCGCTGCGGGTAGGAGAAAGAAAGCAGAGGAGAAAATGAGGGCTAGGGTTTCAGAGGTATGGGCGAACGCGGTTTTGATCTCGCACGGGGTGTTGGCTGGAATCTATATAGGAGGTTTAAATTGGCATAAATTTGATTTTCTTATGATTTGGAAGATAAAAATAACTCCAAAATTTTACTATGCGTTGGAGCCAAATATTACTATGGCTTCGGCTCAAAAAATATTATGAAGCTAATGCTAAGAAAAATCAACCATAGTGTCATTTGGACCTAAAATACTTTGTGGCTAAGTAGACTTGTTATCTCTGTGGACCTAGGAATAAGTGATTCTAAGCCTTCTCTTAGGCTCTCCAGAGTTCATGTCGGATCTAGACATTAGCATATATACTAGGCTCTCCAGAGTTCATGTCGCAATCTAGACAATATGTACTTGACTCAATCTCTATGAAGAGAAAAAAATGTATCTCCTCTCATAAAGCATTGTAGGCTGCAACCGAATAGACCGTAGAAAATCTAAGGTCAAGTGATGGGATCTAATTCATGGATACATAAAAACCTTTGGGATCTTGATCCTTGGTCTACCCTAAAAAACAGTCCACTAATCTCTAGTGACTACTAATAGTTCTTCAACTAGGAAGGATGTAATTATAAAATAGTAATATGTCAAACTAATTTGGTCAAAGTTATATAAAAGGATATGTGCCTTATTTGGATGTACTAGGATTTGTTATTAGTTCGTACTATGACCAAAACTAGTTATCATTTAGCTAATAATTAGTCATGTGCATGTTTGTTTGCTCATTTAGCCATCTTATCAGCCGTAATACGGGTCTGTGACTTATTCCCTCTCATGTAACACTATTGAAACAAATAAGTTAACTAAAAAAACATCAATCAAATGTACTATTTACATACAAAAAATGCACCTTGCCTATTTGCACTGCCTACTTGCATGCAAAGAATATGGGGGGTCTTTTTTTCATGATTAGTTGCCCTATTGATCCCGATTAGCTAGGCTTTATTACCAACAAATAGACTAACAATTAGTTAGAGGATTAGCTTAAGATTAGACCCATTAGCCCATCTGTTTATCCTTACGAACTAAGGGCGCGTTTGGGTCAAATCTATAACTGAACCACGACACGCCGAATGTGTGTTTGGTTCTACCATGATGTGCATACGCCAAAAGCGTTGCACCACTCGCTATGCAAGCTATCTCATCTCCTGACTAACAACTAGCTGGAGGCTTAGTGACCCATTAACCCATTCTTTTGAATTTTGAGTCCTTGAGGACTAAGGCTTGTTTGGCTCCAAATCGTAACTGATCTGCGACACACCACATGCGTGTTTGGTTGCTGCCACGTTTCACACATACTGAAGGTGCGGCACCACTTGCTATGTAAACTGCTGCCATCTCTCATCAAATACCTGGTGCATGTTTCGTTCGCTGCACATTTAGCATGACGGAGCTACATAGCGTCATCCTGTAGCTAAAAGCCTAACACACTAATAGACTAACAACTAGTTGGTGGCTTAGCGACCCCTTAGCCCATTCGTTTGAATTTTGAATTCTAAAGGACTAAGGGTTGTGTGGCTCCAAACCGTAACTAAATAGCAGCACGCCGCATACGCGTTTGGTTGCTACCATGTTTCGCACATGCTAAAGGTGCGACACCACTTACTATGTTAACTGCCTCTATCTCTCGCCAAATATCCGGTGTTCGTTTCCTTCGCCGCACATTTAGTATGACGGAGCTACGGAGTGCCATCCTACGGCTACCAGCCTCACGTGCGCTAATAGAGTAACAACTAGTTGGAGGCTTGGTTTGAATTTTGAATCCTTAAGGAACTATGAGTTGTATGGCTCCAAGCCGCAACTGAACCGCGGTGCGTCACATGCGTGTTTGTTGTTGCCACGTTTCGCACATGCTGAAAGTGTTGCGCCACTTGCTATGTAAATTGCCACCATCTCTCGCCAAATATCCGTCGCCCGTTTTATTCACCGCACATTTGTCGCAGGAGCTACGGTGCGCATCACGCGACCACTATCGAAACGCGCTCTTATATCATCATATTAATTAGTATTGTTAATTTGACCATAAGATATATTTGATACTTCCATATATACCTATTTGGATTCATACATGTTGATATTATTTTTCCATAAATTTGGTTAAATTTAAGATTATTCAAAACTTCACTTTTTTTAACTACAGATGTATATGTATATCTTTTTTTATTGAATTTAGACCTCTATCGAATGCAGGATTTTTTTTCTGTTTCTCTTTTTTTTTTTGAAATAATCAGTACTATTCTGGTGAAATTTTTTACTGCCAAGAGAATATTGTCTGATTTTAAAATAAATCATCCTCTAATCTCCCGCGGAATAAATCCTCTTTCGTTCTAATTGATTGATGACTACTACGGAGAAAGTACTAAAAATATCGATGGAGTGGAGAGACCGAGAGAGGGCAGATGATGCCACTGCCATCCGTTGCAAGAAATGAAAATCCCAGAGAGGGTACTGCTCTGCTGCTGGACGCACCTGGCATGACGAGTCTTGAATGAGGTGTGAGCTGTGCCTGACGACCACATACGCCATGCCATGGCATCGCAGCTGCAGCCTTGTTGACGGCTGACGCACCAGGCGGGCTTCAATGCCTCTGACCCTGACCAGACTCTACTGGCTACTGTACTCAACTGAATATGGCTGCAGTAAATGGCTTCTTATCGCTTCCTGGTGCTGGTGCTCCCTCCAACGGCTACCTATTCAGTCTCAGGTAGGAGCGATAATGCCGGTTTTGAGACGAGCAACCCTACCTCCTAAGCACCCTAATGCCTACTTTAAACATTTTTCATGCCAAAAGCGTGAAATGGTTGGCACTTGAGGCTTAACAGTAGGGAGTAGTAAAATGTTCCAACAAGAACATGTGCTCAGTGATTGAAATGAGAGCTGAAAAATATGATGCCAGGCCATGAACAAAGTACACTGCTGCAAAAAAAATGACTTCCAATTACTGCACGTGAGACTATGCTGTACCAGAGTCAACCAACTAAAACAATAATCATATCTTGCCGTGGGTACAAGAACACTACAGCAATCTATTTATTTATATATTGAAAATACATAAAGCGACAATATTACATCAATTAATTAATTCATGGTAAATCATATAATCAGTTTATGTTATAGAAAATCAGGATCACAGAACGTGAGACTATGCTGAGAATGAAAACAAAACAATCTTGTTTAGGGTACAAGAACACTACAGCAATCTATCTATTTATTTATTGAAAATAACTTAAAGCGACAATATTACATCAATTAATTAATTCACGTTAAATCATATAATCAGTTTATGTTACAGAAAATCAGGATCACAGAACGAAACCGCCGGGAGAATGAAAACAAAACAAAACAAACTCGAACTGAAGTGGCAACAACCCACGAGCTAATCCCGCAGTCTTTTCGCGTGGGGTAAATCCAGGCGCCCCTCCCCCGATATATAGGCCCCCCGCTACTGTTCCTTTCCTTCCTCCATCCATCAAGAACTCCGTCGCCCACTTCCTTCCACTCGGCAACCGCCTCCCCTCGCTGTTCAGTTCTTTGGCTCTTGCAGCAGCCGGCAACGGCAATGGCGGCGGCTTCTTGGCGAGCCGTGGCGCTGGCGGTGGGCTGGATGCTTCTTGGTCTTCTTGGTGGCGGCGCGTGGGCGTTCCCGGCCGAGGATTTGGTCCCGCGGCTGCCGGGCCAGCCGCCGGTCACGTTCAGGCAGTTCGCCGGGTACGTGGATGTTGATGTGAAGAACGGCCGGAGCCTCTTCTACTACTTCGCCGAGGCGCAGAAGGACGCCGCCAACAAGCCGCTCACGCTCTGGCTCAACGGAGGTTCGTTGCTACTACTTGCGAGCGCTCGCCTTCTCTTCTCTCTCTGTCACAGTAAAGTAAATTTTGGGTGGAAGTTGTAAATTTTGGGTGGAAGTTCTGTGCTCTTCTTGGTTTTACTCTGCCTGAACTGAAGCGGCGGTTTTGACGGGGAAATGCGGTTCCTTTTTCCTCGGCTGGAATCTGTCCGCCGTACTCTTGAACGGTTGCATCTGAATTTCCTGGATGAAATTCAGAACTCAACCGTTTGGTTTGACGACTGTTGTTGAATTTCACTAAAAAAATGTTGGATTTGATTTGATTCATGCTGCAGGGATCTTAATCCTATGAGTTTTTGTCACGGTGCTCTGAATTTTGATGGACTCTGTTTTTTAACAGATCCATTGGATTCCAGGTCGCCTCTGGGGCCGTCTTGGTATCTGTCTTGTACTTTCGTTTGGTATTTTTAGCAGAAGCAAAACACATCTGATGTTCCGTCACTTGAAATCTGGCAGCTGTACTGTTCCATTAGACACATCATCAGCACGTTCCTTTTAAAAATTTGTAATTTATTATTGGCCTATCAATAATTAGACTACTGGAGCCAGGACCAGGAATTTTAAGTAATCATCAATTTTCTCAATCAAACATGCCTTTTCAAATATAAATAGTACATCGTTAAGAAACAAATCTTTATTTTAATTCGCTAGCCAGCATAGTATGTTTCCTTGTTCAGGTGGGTGGGGATTATGATGCCAGGCAGTGTTTCCTGGACTGGAAACAAAGGACTAGCTCCTATTCGCTACCTGCTCCACACCTACCAAGAAAAAATAGCACGGAATTATCATTGTTAACTTGCATCTTGACACCCTGTTTACTAAGTAAGTAGTACAAGGGTATCTTTGTCCTTGGATGTCACCATGTGACCTTGCCCGTTTAGAGCTCTGTGTGTGGCGTGGTCCCTGACTCCCTGTGGATGTCAAAAGAAGTGACCAATCATTTGATCACCGTGCAGCAAAAGACACACCGGTAGAAAGCTTCAGTCATAATTCGATTTTGTCTCGGTGGATGAAAAGAAGAATAACAATAAACTTCTTTCAAGGATCAGTACATTTGTTACTGATTATAACAATGACTATATGAACTTAATCAGGAAATGCATTTTAAAATTGCTGTAGATGTTCTCTCTGCTTATAGTCTCAGCCCATTTGATTTGTCAGGTCCTGGATGTTCTTCGATTGGAGGTGGTGCTTTCACAGAGCTAGGGCCATTTTATCCGAGAGGAGATGGTCGAGGCCTCAGAGTGAACAAGAAGTCATGGAACAAAGGTTGATCTTTAGGCTGTTATTATATTTCCATCCCATTCTTCAGTTAGAATGGAAAGTGCAGGTCTTGACGTCTAGTTTGTTTTGATGCTGTTTTACCTTCAATTTTGCAGCGTCCAATCTTCTGTTTGTGGAATCACCGGCTGGAGTTGGATGGTCTTATTCAAACACTTCATCAGACTACAACACTGGAGATGTGCGGACAGGTTAGTTGCTCTGACAGTTTATTAATCATTGTGAACTAAGCTGGAATTCTGGATCTCACTGTTTGTCAATTCAACTATGCAGCTAATGACATGTACCAATTTTTGTTGGGGTGGTATGCGAAGTTTCCTGAGTACAGATCAAGAGCTTTATTTCTTACTGGAGAGAGTTATGCAGGTAATGAAGTATTTCAAGTGTGAATATCATGTTTTAGTAGAATTTGTTTATCTTGTATCGTGAATGGTATTGGTGAATAACAATGCAGGGCATTATATACCACAACTCACTGATGTACTTATCACCCATAACGAGAAATCAAAGGGTTTCAAGTTCAATATTAAGGGAGTTGGTGTAAGTAATTGAGATTAACTTGATCAATGTCCTCTTGAGATTAAACTTCATTCTTTGTACTAAGATTTAAATCAAAATTACCTTGAACAGATCGGGAATCCGCTTCTCAAGCTTGATAGGGATGTCCCTGCAACCTATGAGTATTTCTGGTCTCATGGCATGATCTCTGATGAAATATTTCTAGCGATTAGCCACAGTTGTGATTTTGAGGATTACACCTTCAGCGACCCCCACAATGAGAGCAAGTCATGCAACGATGCCATTGCAGAGGCAAACGCTATAGTTGGAGACTATGTCAACAACTATGATGTGATTCTTGATGTCTGCTACCCATCAATTGTGATGCAGGAGCTACGGTTGCGAGAATATGTATGCTTGCTCCTCATGGTACAAAATGTAATATACAGAATCATTTGTTTAATCGTTTGATTAGTTCTTTTTTATTGCAGGCGACAAAAATCAGTGTTGGAGTGGATGTCTGCATGTCCTATGAAAGGTTTTTCTATTTCAATCTGCCAGAGGTGCAGCAGGCTCTGCATGCTAATAGGACACATTTGAAGTATCATTGGAGCATGTGCAGTGAGTAAGTGTGCCAGTTCTACTGCTAACAGTTAAATTTGTTTCTCCTAACACTGTTCAGAATTTAGATTCTTTTCAACTGTGTAACACTGTTCAGAATTTAGATTCTTTTCAACTATGTACGTTCTTACGGTAAAGTTCCAAGAAAAGAGCTTTTTCCAACTTGTTATTACTACTCTCATCCAACCTGTATACAATTATAAAGGGCAGTTTCTTTCCACAATGTTGAAAATGCATATAAATAGTAGCTGTGATACGTAAAGAGAAACCCAGTCATTAGAAATTGACTATATAAATGATTAGGTTGGTCGTCTTTTCAATGCAAACTCACACGGGTCATTTGCATCATGTGCCAGTGTCCTGAACTACAGCAATACTGATGGCAACATCAACATCTTGCCTACACTTCAAAGAATTGTTGAGCACAAGATACCACTCTGGGTGTTCAGGTGATGTAACAACTCTTCTTTACTTCATAGATAAACAGTTTTGCTTCATGTCAATATCTTCTAACACGATGCATCGACACTGCAGCGGTGATCAAGACTCTGTTGTGCCCTTGTTGGGCAGCCGAACTCTTGTGCGAGAGCTTGCTCACAACGTGGGGTTGCCAGTCACAGTCCCCTACAGCACTTGGTTCCGCAGAGGCCAGGTATAGTTTTGCATGTTTTGTAACCACAGTTTGTGTCCAAGTTGACAAACTTGTTGCTTATATTGCATAAACAAGATTCTGATGCAAATATAAGTCTTCTGACCATGGTAATATCTTTGGCCATTTGCATTATAGGTTGGAGGCTGGGTGACGGAGTATGGCAACTTTCTGACCTTCGCCACCGTGCGAGGTGCGTCTCACATGGTGCCATTTGCACAGCCAGACCGGGCTCTCCGGCTATTTGAATCATTTGTACTTGGCCAAAGACTACCAAACACAACCAATCCACCGATTGACTAAGTGTATCTAGAAAAGAAGGTGGAGATAGAAAAAAAAAGTAGCTTAGATTCTTTCAGTTTTGGTACAAGGTGAAAGATGTGTAATGTGTTGGATGGTCAATAAGTTCTTTATTATTTATAAAGAGCAGAAATAATCCTTCTAATGTTGTGGTTATTGTCATTACATATATACGTTAATCTGCATCTCTCGAAGTTTGGAACACAGAGGTGTTAGTGCAAGTGACAGCCAAAATAGTCCAGGGATTGCTTTTCCAAGCTCAACAGCATTTCACTAGTCCAAATAGATGGCAAGCTCTCTGCAGCATTGTCACCTCGATGCTGTGTTTAGATCGACGACTGACAGTTCCTGTCGGCAGAGACAAATTCCTTAACTGAGTTATTTTTCTGAAGAAATTCCGCTTCATCAGTGTGCAACAGCACATGGCACAGAAAGTGAATCTGCATCAGGAATAAAATAGTCAGAGGCTTATCGGATGGAAGCTGACCCAGTTGGAAGCTGGATGTCCCTTTGCTCCCCAAAGGCTAAAAGCTGGCTGTAACAAGAGGAAAAAAACAATCTTTTGATGCTCTTGGGCAGTACGAAACTGTTGTCATGAAGCGAGATCAGGGCAAAGCCAGTGTTTGGATTGGATGGTGCCAACAAGGTGCCAGGTCAAGCAATTTGCAATTGATAAAGCTTGGCGCCTTTTCCTTAGTTTTGTTTTTGTCTGGCCATACCATACGTATTAGGAACGAATCCAAAGTATGTGATCCCTAATCTTAAGTTTTGATATATATAGAGTATTGCACTTCCTTTGGAGAAGCCCATAATAGGCCATAGGTTACTACAGGGCCACCGGCCGGCCATTAATTAACAAAGTGTGTCAACATCAGAATGTGTCTTCTAACAATTATTCAATTACTAACATTTTTTTCTATGTTCATGCTCAGATCTTGACTGTATAATGTAGAGACCTTTCGGTAGGAATTACACGATTTACATCAAGTAGCAAATTTTACACATGTTGGAGCGCATCTCAAAGAGTATTTCAACTCACTCTCTAAATCATGATTTGGAGAGCCATTATAATAAAATCGTTCTATATATCTTTCCACTCTTCAACAGGGTTTTTATATATTTTATTTGCTCTTTATTTTTTGGCTAGCAAGAAATCCAAAATAGTAGATGATATTTTTTTCACCAAAACATGTCTTCATAAAGGGGAGATGCCCTTGATGCTAGATTTTTTTTTTTTTTTTTTTTTTGCAAAATCGAGGACAAAGAAATCATTCCACACCTTAACATGTTGTTGTCATGGTTGTATGCCATTTTGTCGACCAGTATGATTTGTACCATCACATAAGATTGAGGCTTGTATTGTAAGAATTTTTATTCTTCCTCATATATAGGAATGAAGAATATCATCTACTATTTTGAGAAAACAATATTATCGTGTTTTTTTTGACAAATAGCATATATTATAAAAGGGAACGTATGCTATGGAAACTAGGTTCCGTGAAAACTATGGAAACTCGCACGTGGATCGTTGGATCTAAATCCGATGGATATGGCTAATGGTGGGAACGACATGGTGACGGATGAGTGGATCATTGGATCTAAATCTGGCGTTTATTTTGCAAAAAAAGATTGATTAGCCATATCCATCGGATTTAGATCCAACGATCCACATGCGAGTTTCCATAGTTTCCACGGGAACCTGATTTCCATAGCATACGTTCCCATTATAAAAACAGCCAGTTTACACACAAGTCCTCCGAAGAAGACTGAATTGCAACAAGGTCCAGAGAGCGGATAATGAAGAACTACAACTACGACGACGACGAGCTTGCCGGAGGGGACCGCGCAGCGCGACAGTTGAAGGCGGGCCGACCGAGCCGAAGAGGAAGAGCACGCCGACGACCGAAGGATCCATTTGATGATGTCGTCAGGCGAAGAAGATGGCGCTCGAGGTCGAAGCCCAGGTGAAGGCGGCGTTGTCATGACAACGACGGCGAAATAGTTGCTTGGTGGAAGAATAGGTCAACCGGATCCGATGACGTCGGTGGAGGCCTGTCCTGATGCGTGGAGAAACGGCTGTTCTGTAGAGGTGGAGGCGGAGGAGAATGATGGTGGTGACAGGGCGGAGCGGCGCAGATCTGGCGGAGGGGAAGCGGAGGGAGAGGGAGGGGATACTGCACTAGTGGAAGCGAAGGCGGAAACGGAGGCGAACGGAGGAACTTTTATTATGACCTAGGAAGCGATGACGCCGGCGGCGAAGATGAAGACGATGAAGGCGACGACGGCGTGCTCCCGGTAGTAGTACATAAGGGATTGGTAAGAATCTTACAAGGGGAAGGAGAGAGGGGAAATAGGGGAGGAGGATCGGGGGCCGGCCCACCTGCCCTACCGCCGGCGAGGGCGCCGGGGAAGGCTGGGGGCCGGCGGCGGAAGTTAGAGGAGGAAAAGTTGGGTACGGTACTACAGAGAGCAGCTACTACTCGCTTCGCGAGAGCGTGAAGAGATAGGAAAAACAATATTATCGTGTTGGGCCACTACTTCAATCACACGACAAATGCACATTGTACATTGACTAAGGTGCAGTGGGTTTCCAAGAATATTGCCGTTCACCATCATTTGCGTCATGTGATGAATGATGGCAATATAGGAGAACTTTGCTACACCCACGCCCACCCAGACCGGTCAAGGTAGTGTTTGGTTGTTCTCTTCAATATTCATTCAGAACACTTCTACTCCCTCCGTCCTGAATTAAAAAGCATTATGGCTATTTTCAGACAAAATAAGAGAGATGACAATAGACGCATGTACCCCTCACTTAACTTGCTAATATAATTAAATCTGATCCAATTCCCATAATTAAAGGGAGTAATCTAAATTTTCTTATACAAAATATGGAAATCACTCTATTTGTTTCCCAATCAGCCAATCACGCACTATTTTTATTAAGGAAGAAATATCCTCATGTTTCTCAAATACACTATATTTAGGGACACCAACCAAAATTCAGAATGCACTTTAATTCGGGACGGAGGGAGTAACTTGTAAAACATTTTCTTGCATCCTTTTATAAAGGTTACTCCACAAGAGCACCACCATGACTCGTAATATTTTACGTATCCCTCCCTCCCTTGTAAAAATAGAAGTTTTTAGAATTATTCTAACTCAAACGGTCTCGAGTTCAACGAACTTTATAAAAACAATATTTATGATAACACATATTAGATATATTTGATGTATGTTTCTGTAGTTTACATCTTTAATGTGCGAGATGCTATAATGTTGTTCTCTATTATCTTGGTTGAATTTAGAAAACTTGAACTAAAATAAAACCAAAAGCCATATATAAGGCATGACCCACAGATTTAGAATTATTCGGCACAGCGTGCAATGAATACAACATACGGAGTATAATGCATGCCTCATCGACAATACAGAATATTAATACTGCTAGGTATACTATACAATATTAATCTTGCTTTTGAAAATGTTAAACTCTTAGTTTTGAGTTTTTACCAACTACGTCGAAAATAATACCAATGCTTATATCTCTAAATAAATTTATTATGAAAGTACGTTCTAATGTCAATCTAAAGATACTTTATTACATACTATAAAAATAATTACTTCTCAAAAAGTGAGATGTCCAATTATTTGTGGACGGAGAAAGTACTTCCTATCAGATAAAAAATACAATTCCAGAGTACATGAGAGTCTTGTCCTATAAAAATAGAATTTTATATAGGTCCCACTATCCACAAAACTCAACCGCACATGTGCGAGAGCAATAAGGGCGTCCGCAATGGTGTCCACATCAGCTAGCTAGGTGCATGCATGACCCCACTTTTCTTGGCTGGCAGTTTTTACTATTTTTAATTTCACCTAGCCGGCGATTTAGTCTGTCTCATTGAGGACGCCCTAAGGCCAGTCTCAGTGGGGGTTTCACCATAGTGTCATGCACATTAAATACAGTGACACATCAGCAATTTGATTGAAATGAGGAGGAGAGAGAGCAATATGGTTTCACCATGGTGAAACTGGGCTGGCGTCGTTTCCCAGGTAGTGAAACCCGAATGAAACCTGCACTGAGCCGTTTCATCACGTCGTATACACATGATTAAGGATGTTTGTGATCCCATACACATGCGGCAATTAAGTGCTTTTCTAAGCCTGGGAAACAGTGCATTGAAACTATTGCATTGTGGAGGGTGTTTCAATGTTCGTTTCATGGAGGCTTTATTAGCAATTTTGTTTGAGAAATAGTGCAATGACACCATGCACTGAGACTAGCCTAAGGATGATTAGGTAGGAGAGAGTGATGGCCTTGATAAAAGTGCATAGTGTGCTTTGGGACAATAAAAAGTGTGGGTAAATATGTATTTTTTTTCCATGGCTAAGATTGTCTCATGAATGTAAAACTATATTCATTTTTACTAAATCCTAGGGGAAAAGGTATGAGGTATCCATGCATCTAGTCACGTGTATCAACTATCAAACACTCAAGATTTTGTTTAAATGTGCATGTATATCTCAATTCACTTCTGTTGGAGTGGATTACGGTGAGTTATCCTTGCATCTAGTCACCTGTTTCAACCATCAACCACTTAAGATCTTGTTTGGATGTGCATGTGTATATCTGAATTCACTTGTGCTAGAGTGAAAATTTAATTAAATTCTATCATAGGGATTGTCTGGTGCACAAGTATCTTAATTCATGTGTATTAGAGTAAACTGAAGTAGAATTTAATTTAAATTTTACACAAACTCCCTCCAACACATATGAATTGAGATACGTGTATATCCAACAATGTCTTAATCTACTCTTATATATATGGATTAAGGTTGATATGAGTGTAAACAAAGCCTGATCATGTTTGAACGCATAGGTCGACGTTGTCCGGGGGATGCTTTACACGGTGTATGGATGGTGATGACTTTTCATTAGCTAAATATCAGAGAAATGGAGGCGGCATTCTCGGGACCTGTCATCGCCGCTCCCACGCCCTGCATGCTTCAGATTTCGTGGAGATGGCACAGCGGCGCAGTCCATGACTGCGAGGCTACTCCACTGCCCTGTTCTGGGACTAGGAGTTCGACAATTCCCTCTCAGCCTCTCTGGTTGCTGGTTGGTTGTGTGCACCTATCGATTTTGTCTATAGTTTTTTCCTCTCTTTGATCATCACTACCAATGTGTATTGTATATTGGATGCAGCAACGACCACGGTAGGTAATAGATGGGTACCCTAGTGTCGTCTCGGCCAATGGACACTCCAAATATGGTAGCTAGTGTTACGAGAAGTAGTTTACTCAGCAGGCTCTCCCTTTGGTGCATCCATATCCATAGCTATCGTCGTCACCAAGCTCGTCCTACTCCCTTTTGACCAAATCCAACAGACGAACGCAGAAGCTTCAGCCAGCCATGCCGAAGCTCGAAGCCATGCTCGCGTCCTCCGTGCTCAACGTGGTGAGCCAGCAGATCGGCGCCACCATAAGAGGCCAGATCAGGCTGCAGCAGGACTTCAACGAGGACCTCAACACCATGAAGATGACGCTGCAGTCTGTTGAGGCCGTGCTCAAGGACGCCGAGAGGCGGTCAATCCAGGATGCCCATGTGCGACTGTGGCTGAAACGCCTCAAGGACGCCATGTATAGAATCTCCGACATGCTCGATGAGTTTGAGGCCGGCCACAAACAGGCTGGATCTAAGGTACGTCGTATATCCTGTCGGAGTAGCTTAAGTTATTACCTAATTCAGATTGAGAAGTGGTCTTGCATTTGATAACCAACAATTTGGGTGTCTATGTTCTTTATTTATCTGTGAATTTCAAAACACAAAAGTTCTCAAAGCTTTGAAAGCACTAACAAATCAAGAATATCTTGCAGTTGACAGCTATGATTCGTGCTGTTACAATTGGTCCCAGGTTTTCCATGGCTAATAAGATGAAGAAAATGAGAGAGGAATTGGAGAACATCAGTAATCAACAACAGCAGTTCAGATTTACAGTAGACATCAACTCTATTGTTCAGCCGATTCCTGACGAACGGGAAACAGATTCATATTTGAATGATCAAACACTCATTATAGGGAGGACCGAAGAGAAAGCTACAATAATTGATTCCTTATATGAAGGCACCGTACAAGACATCACCATCCTTCCTATCTATGGCATTGGAGGAATTGGCAAGACAACCTTAGCAAAATTGGTTTTCAATGATGCATTATTCAGTGATTATTCTCAGGTATGGATCTATGTATCCTAGATATTTAACTTGAACAAAATAGGCAACTCTATAATATCCCAATTATCAAAACGGGAGAGTAATATAGCTGAAAAGCAAATGATGCGCACCCATCTTGTGGAGCTACTTGCTATTGCCACTACCAGAAAGAAAGTTATGATTGTTTTAGATGACTTGTGGGAAGAAAACGAATCCAAATTGGAAGAATTGAAGGGTATGCTAACGGTTGGAGAGGCTGGCAAGGTTGTTGTTATAATAACAACGCGTGATGAAGCCATTGCTAATAAAATTTGCACTGTTCAACCATACAAGCTACCACCTTTGGCAGATGAAATGTGCTGGGACATAATAAAACAAAAAAGTGACTTTGAAGCTAGAAATGATAAAGAGCGGCTGGAGCCGACAGGAAGGGACATTGCAACTAAGTGTGGAGGTGTTGCTTTAGCAGCTCAAGCACTTGGCTACTTGTTGAAACCTTTGACTTTTGGTGAATGGGAGTCAGTGAGAAATAGTGATATCTGGAATGCACCTACTTTTGAAGATGAGTCTTCTCCGCACCGCAATGTTCTTGCATGCTTGTTATTGAGCTACAATAGTATGTCACCACACTTGAAGCTATGCTTTGCATATTGTGCAATCTTTCCCAAAGGACACAAGATAGTTAAGCAAGATCTAATTCACCAATGGATTGCTCATGATTTCGTTGCACCGTCTAGCATATTCTCTACAAGGCAGCTTTGTGAGAGTTATGTTAAGCAGCTTTTGGGATTGTCCTTCCTTCAACATGTCAAGTCAGTTTCGGTGAGTAGTAGCTACATCTCTCAAAAGTTTATTCTTTCATCAAGCTGCACCATCTGTATACCTTTATGGCAAAAGTTTACTTGTTAAATATTGATAGGTGTCTGTCTGTTTGCTGTCAGATATAACTAGCACAGGTTGAGCCATGTCTTTTTAGATTCTGATTTTTAAATAGGATTTAGAATTCAATTCAACCTCTAGTTAATCCAAAGAACAGAATATATGAACACTAAACTGTGTGCTAAACAAGTTCTACTTTTGTTTTAATGCAACAGAGTAAATAATAGATTGCTTAGTTAAGCACCGCTGACACTAAAGTATATGCAAACCAATCCATTGTTACACCTTAGGGTTTTTTTTTTTTTTTCAAAGGTTGGTACCAGTCTTTATTTCTCTGCTCACCACAGCCTGCAACTGTTTCAATGGCCAAACCAAACATTATGAAATGAGAACATTAACTTAACAGGATGATGCCACACATCATACTACTCCTGAAATAACTAGTATTAGGGTATTATTGGATAATAAAATGGTAATAATCTAGTGCAATGCTAAATGAACCTTTTGTTATGTTAAGATATTTTTTAATTAAAAAATACTTGAGTGTTTGCACTATAATAATCCTCTACAATGCCAAATAGACATTTAGCACTAGAAGAAACATAAGGAGATGATATTGACTATAATAGGGATATGAAGAGCATAATTTGTCAGGAGAAATTCTCCCAGTGACTGTTGTTCATTATGGTTAAACTAAGATAATAACTCTGTTATATGTTCATGGATAAGATGATTGTAGAATGGGTACCTAACACAATCATAGTGTTTTTTTTTTTTTTTTGGCAGACTAATGCCGTATGTGTCCAAGATGTTTCATTGTTCACCATGCATGACTTGGTGCACGACCTCGCAAGATTAGTGATGGCAGATGAACTTCTGGACACCGGCAAAGTTGGAAACAATGGGGGAAGCAACCGCTATGCTGTGCTCACAGATTGTAGCAAGCCACTAAATTCATATGTGGTATCACCTTCTAAGATACGGGCGCTGCATTTTCAGGGTTGTGGTAGCATCGTACTTCAAGGTGTTGCATTTTCAGCAGCTAAGTACATGCGCGTCTTGGATTTAAGTGCGTGTTCCATACAGAAGTTACCAGATTCCATTGGTGAATTAAAACAATTGAGGTATCTCAATGCTCAAAGGGTTCAAAATCAAATGCTTCCCAAGTCTATCACCACGCTCTCAAAATTAAATTATCTAAACCTTTGTGGATCTTCAGTTACAGCACTGCCTGAGTTATTTGGTGAATTGAAATGCCTGATGTATCTTGATTTATCTTGCTGTCAGCATATAAATGAACTCTCAGATTCATTTGCAGAGTTAACACAACTGGTCCACCTAGATTTATCAAAGTGTCCAGGTGTTGAAATTACACCACAATTATTAGAGCGGCTAACTGAGTTGGTGCATCTGGATTTAGCAGAGTGCAGTTACTTGGAAGGTACAGGAGAAGTTTTAGGTAGCCTTACCAAACTGCAATATTTGAACTTATCTCAAAGATTTTCAGGAGTAAAAAGTTTAGTAGGATTCCAAGAAGTGATCAGCAATCTCACAGAGCTTCGATATCTGGGTCTATTAGGGAGTATGGCTTCTATCTTTCGTGTCCGATTGATAGATGATATTGACAACTTCATTGACCGTATCAGTACCCTTCCAAATCTAGAGCATCTAAACTTACCTCGGAATAGTATTATTACCAGTATACCTGAATGCATTGCCAAGTTAAGGAAGCTGCATACGCTGGACCTCTCCAGTTGTGACAATCTAGGCAGTATTCCAGAAAGTATATCTAGTATGGACAGCCTCATCCTTAATGTGAAGGGATGTGATCAACTTGAAGAGCCAAAGATCTTCAGATCAAACTCGTTTGCACTGCTGCCAAACTTTGTAGTCAATGCTGAAGATGGTGCTTCCAGCAGTAACATTTGTCTGCTTCGGCGAGCAAATCCTGATGAGCTGAAGATAACTAGACTTGAACTTGTCAAGTTCGCAGAAGAGGCTCGGAGTATAAATCTGATGAAAAAACAAAGAATCGAAAAATTGAAACTTGGCTGGACTACAGACTCTGAGAGATCTATGGAGGACATACAAGTGTTGAGAGAGCTAATGCCACCAAACACCTTGAAGGAATTTGAAATACAAGGCTATAACAGTAGATGCTTTCCATCCTGGTTGATGGCCATTTCTCACTACCTTCCAAATCTTGTCAAAATTGAGATGGAGAACTTACCTAACTGCAATAGCCTGCCACCACTTGGTCAATTACAAAATCTGGAAAGGCTAACTATTAGAGGAATGGATGGTGTCACACAAATTGATGAGGGTTTCTCTGGTGGCAATGCAGGAGCCTTTCCTCGATTGAAGGCATTTCAACTAATATGCATGGAAAACATTGAAGAGTGGGACACAATGTACTCCTATGGAATAGATGGAGTGAAGGAATTCATGTTCCCTAACCTTAAAGACTTGATAATAAGTGAATGCCCCAAGTTGAGATTGAAACCACATCCCCCAAGAGCTAAGAATTGGCTAATAAGGAATAGTGATAATGTAATACTATCATGGGGTGAGAGAGGGCACACCGGGGCTTCCTTCTTTGCTCCAGGAACTAATTTGCAGGTTGTATCCTGCAACGTGCCTCTGCATCAATGGAGGTTGCTTCACCATCTCCTTGGAATTACTCATTTAAAAATTGAGCAATGCAGTAATCTGAGCAGCTCACCACAAATCTCTAAAGACCTCTCCACCCTCCAATCACTGTATCTGACCCACCATGCAAGAGACATTGACCAGCCAAAACTTCCAGAATGGTTGGGTGAGCTCACAAATCTTCGGGTGTTAGTAATAGATGGGTATCCAGAGATAGAGGCACCGGTGGAGATGGTCAAGAAACCCACTTGCCTACAATCTCTGCGGCTGTTGCATTGTAGAAGCATGACAACACTTCCAGAATGGTTGGGAGGACTCAACTCTCTTGAACACTTGGAAGTCACAGACTGCTCAGCACTGAATAATTTGCAGGTTTGCATGCGACAACTCACCTCCCTTCGTTCGCTAACAATGAAAAATTGTGATAGCATTTCGTCACCAATAGAATGGTTGGGTAGCCTTTTTGCACTGGAAGAACTCAATATCTTGGACTGCAAGGGCATCAAGTCCTTTCCAGAGAGCATAGAAAAGCTCCCTCGGCTTAAAGAGCTACAAATTTCTGGCTGCCCAGATTTGAAGCAGTGGTGCGAATTAGAAAGGATACAATGGAAGCTCGCTCACATAAAAGGAAAGGTATAAATGCATTGCCGTGGTAACTGATGTACCACTCTCTTGTTTTCCACTGTACACTCTTTTGTGGTCTTGTTGCAGAATCTATACTGCTTTGCATATCCTATATGAATATCTGGATCTTTTAGATTTTTTTGTATACAATGCCATTTATTTTAGTTTACTATCTTTTGGAAAATTAAATAAATGACCATTTGCATATACAAATCTAGAATATGATCTAGGTATTCATATATCAATCAATGTTGAAATATAAATGAAGTGTTTATCTTTCCCATCAGCTTAGGCTTTTCGGCTGAACATTGGAGCATGCAGCTTAATAATCAAGAATAGTATAAGAAGCTTGAGCTTATAGGGAGAAAATTGTAAACAGTAACTTCTGGTATGTGTAATGTGGCAGTTTTGTAATATGTGTGACCAATTCAACCAAAAGAGTACCATTAAAATTTTCCATACATTTTTCGTATGTAAGGAAATAGTTCACACTAGATAATTATTTGCGATTACTATCACTAATATATGTGTTGTATCATCTTACTCCTGTAGTTAGTGTAACTATAAATAATTTCCAGAAAGTAGAACAAAGTTGAAATGATCACAACTGACTAACATTTAAATACATGAATTCACGTGTATGAACAGAGTAATAAGAACTAGAAATAATTGAAGGCAAAAGCTGAATAGTGAAATGTGTAAGGAAAATCACACTTAACTATTACCTTATGTTTAACGAATGCACTTTTGTTTTGTTTTTTGTCCCAGCATATCAGTGAATAGTAAGCTCAAGTGCCCAACACCAGCTATACTCTGACTGCAAGGCTGCAAAATCAAGAACCTTAATCAACACAAAAGACCTTTTACTGTGTCTGCTTGAGTCACTCATGGGATCGAGGGAGATACAGTGCCATCAGTTGAACAATTTCTTTCAAGTACGTGATGTCTGTGTAGCTTGTTATATCTTATGATTGAAGCCATGGGAGGAACCAATGCAAGCATAGTTGGCCCTGGGTGCTCCCGGCCAGAAGCTAGATTTCCTCAGGAACACCTTTTACTACCATGTTGCTCAGGCTCTGTGAAGTCAATAAAGAAGGAAAGAGCACCGGCAGTAATCAAGAAAAAGAAAACTTCAGTTGGATCATGAAAGCATGCTCCTGAACTTCAGATCCACGCTTGTTTCTTCAGTAAAGTATTCTGATTTCCCCGGTGGCTGAGGACAAAACTGTTCCGGCTGTTTTTGTTCTATATTCTGTGAGATTTGGTTTCTGTTCCAGTCATAATGTCCCTGAAGATTGGTAGATTGATTCTCCCGGATATTCATAGTGGCTGATTTTTCAGCAAAAGGCATCTGGACTCATGCTAATCTCGAGACTAGCGACACTATCCTCATTGGGCGCGATACTGAATTGTATTTGGTCGTTCCGTCGAACACCTTGTGTGCATCATTGATGCCAGTGCAGTGGCACCCAAGAATAATGCCAATCGATGGGCAGGGCTTGGTGTTGGTGGTGGAGAATTATCAGCCATCCCCGTGCCACCGTTGGAGAGCTGTTGGAGAGCTGTCTCGAATCCATGGCAATGTAGGAGAGGATGACATGGCCTAGTTGTGTAGTGTAGTGGCTGGTGCTCGTCTTGTCGCTCGTTGATGTCAGTGGGAAGGTCACTCTCATGAGAGCTCAGCACAGGAAAGCACCTACCCAGCGGCTGAGAGTGTGGAACACATGGTGGGCGTCGCCATCAATGCCAATTAATTAGTGAGCCTAGTCGCCCTCATCATGGTGGTCGGTGGCTGGGAACATCGAAGAAGAAAAATCTAGCGTCCTAAGAAAAAAATCTAGCGTCGTAGTGGACCAGCAAGCGTGAGAGTTGTTATGGGCTGGTGGCGGTGTGGTTGTCAGTTGTTCTAGGATGCTGATGTCGATGATTGCAACTGCAATGCTATTGATTGATTAGATATTTTTTTTTACAACATAGGTCCTATTTGGTTTCACACGATTTAATTAAAAATGGACTAAACTTTAGTCTCTTTTGGACTAAACTCCCAAACAGAAGGACTAAAATGTATTAGTCCTTCTAGTCACCTAGGAGCTACTAAAGTGAACTTAAACGCAACTTGGACAGGAACTGCCCCTTAGACCCACCCCGCCTCGATTCGCTCGCTCCTCGCTGTTGCGACTTCCGTCGCCACCGCTGCTTCCCCGCTCCTCCCCATGCCGGATCCGCCCGCACTCGGCCACAGCGGCTGTGAAACCCGCGTCGACGGCCTAGCCCGCGCTCGAACACACGGTAACCTCCTTGCGTTGTTGCTAGCCTTCTTGCCTGTATCGTTGCTAGAGAAGAGGAGGGGGATGGAGGAGAAGATGAGGGGCACCACCGCCGACGGAGGAGAGGAAGTGGAGAAGGAGAAGATGAAGAGCGCTAATTTGGACCTACTCCACCTTTGCGCCCGGGAGGACTAGACCTGCGCTCTTCCGCTCGACACTGCTCCTCTGCGACAACGCCATCTCTGACGACCCTCCCCGCGTTGTCTCCAGTGGACCTCCCATCGTAGATCGCATGCAGGAGGGGCGCGGTGGTGACGGAGGCGCGCCGTTGGTGGGCATGGAGGGGGCGCCGCCGATGGGATCCGCCATAGTGAAGAACGGAGGAAGGGGGCTAGTGAGGTGGAGGAAGCTCCACTACTGATGGGATCCGCCATGGAGAAGAACAGAGCCCTACTTCCTGCGCCACTATCCGCGTTCTTCTCCGCCGCCTCCATTTACGCCCACGACAACGAGGAAACTCGCGGTGGCGGCCTCACTCGCGCTCGACCATGGGCCAAGGCAGACACGAAGCCCGCAGCGGCGTTCTCCCCGTCGTCGCAGCTTCCGTCGCCGCCGCAGCTCCCTCCGCTTCCGCTCTCCTCCCTACGCCGGATTTGCCCATGCTCGCCCACGGTGGCCGTGAAGCCCGCGGCGATAGTCTTCTTTATGCTCGGCCCCGACGGCCGCGATGCCCTGCAAATGTCGCACGTGATGCCTTTGTGCCTGCCCCTCTCCCAGTCGGCATCCCGCAGCTCCACGCGCAGCGGAGCGGTCCCTACGCCGCGTGGACGTGGGGCACCGCGCCCTTGTTGGCCACCGGCGGCGCTGCCTTGCCAGTCGTGGAAGACGGGGTCAGGTTCGAGCTCGCGCCGCCGTGTAGCCGGGGTCGGGGACGAGCTCGTGCAGTGCAGCCGCGTGGAAGACGTCGGAGTTGCGTTGTGTGCCCGTGACCACCAGAAGGGGAGGAGGAAGATTTGTGAAACAGGGGTGACCATAAGGGTAATGTGGTCTTTGTTCAACTACTTTATTGAACTTTAGTCACTTTTAGTCATGGTAACCAAACAAGGGTGACTAAAATTTAGTTCTTGGTTTTAGTCACTAAACTCTAGTTTGGAGAAACCAAACAGGCCTTTATTTTGTCCCTTTCCTCTAACGCATGTTGAATGCAAAGCAAGTCCTTAATCTTAGGTCTCTAGATGCTTAGGAGCTGTTTGGATCGACAGTTGGAACGACAATGCCAATGTAAATGAGTAACGGTGGGGTCTGATTTGTTTGGTTGGCTTTTCTTTGCCGACGGGGAGGCTCACAATTAGTATGTGAATCGTCACTTGGAGACTTGCCATGACGTCGATGTAGGTTGTCGGCCACTAACCGAACCACAAGGATAAATCATTGTGTTAATCACTTGTCCTTGTTGCTTTGGTTTTCCACTACTCTCACGTGTTCTGTGGTGGTTGCATCATGTGGGATTAAGATATACCTTGACTAAGAGAACTTATGATGTCTCTAATCACGTTATAAACTTCGATCTTATAAGTGAAGAAAACAAACATAAAATCCTATTAAGGGGTAAACTAACCTAAAAGAAATGGTTAAAGGCAAATGTTAGTTTAGATGTTACCTTCTTTTTTTAGCAGAATTTTAGATGTTATCTGGACATATGCCGAACTCGGAGAGTAATTTGGACCTTTTACAAAATTATTAAATGGAGTACCAAGCTTCACTGGCCCAACATCGTCACTGTCTATAGTCCACAATCCTGTCAGCCATCACCATTGACTTGTTTCCACGAGTCTTCTCTCGGTCTCTCATCTCCTCTCGCCTCAAAGAAAAAAGAAATCCTGTCTTCTCTCCCAAACTCCTCACTCTGCTCCCAAAATCTCTACGCCGCCGCCCGCCGCAACTTCAGCTGGCGCTCCCGTAAGGGCAAGGGCCTGCTCCCCCCACAGTTCTCTCCCGCATCCCTCTCCTGCGGGCTGCTCGGTGTGGCATGCGGAGGACGAGATCCAAAAGTAACCACTACGCCGGGCATAGATAAGAGGCTAGACGGTCTCTAGTCACGCTCTCGACCCCTCCGGAGCACGCAGCGAAACAGGGCAAGCAAGGAGCAAGCCGCGCGCATCCTCTCCACTCTCCGGCCGGAGGCGACCGGATCCTTCGTCCAGGTTCCAGCTATACGGTACATAATATGTGTGCTTCCCTTAACAACAGTCAACAGCTTATGTATCCATGTCACATAAAGCTTTGTGTTTACAATTTTACATACTTTTCCTCGCACAACCGTTTGTGTTAACCGTGGCCAAGTTGGAGCAATATCATTTGAACGTAGCTTATGTTCAATTCAGATTTTTTCCGACGGCACAAGCTAGGAAGCCTAAACAAAGCTGCAGTGTGAGACAGACTATGTATTATTGTCCAATTTATTAGTATTTTCCCTAAACAAAGCTGCATGTGAGTAGTGATTAGTGAAGACCAATCCCACGAGGAAGCGGACTTGCTGCCGAGGTTAGCTCACTTGGCTGTCTGTCCACATTATTACTAGCCAATGCACATCTCTCTCGTCTAATCTACAGCCTCTGCTACTGCACGCGATCTGTCTATCTAGGATCCCCTCAGATCCATGCAGCAGTTCATTGCAATCTGTCATTGCTCGTGCATCTGAACTCTTAAGTACTTCTGCCCACTGTCTTTGCTTTCATATTTTATCCTTCAATCTGGCATTCGTAAGTAAGGTGCTCTTGGTGCTAGCACAAATAATCTTCTCACCCAAGACATGACTCATGACTTTATACTAATAGAAATTACAGGACATAACTATGGAGCCAGAGGATCTATCGTTTCAATTCATAAGAGAAATTACTGATGACTTCTCAAAGGATCGCATACTTGGTGAAGGAGCATTTGGAGTTGTTTACAAGGTATGATTTGGGCGTGCCCAATTTTTTGTTAACTACAGTAATATTTCCAACAAAACCTGTGTAGTGTGTTTAGAATGATGTGGTATTACTATATCAATGTGTACAGCAACAATACTCAGGATGTGGTATAATAACGAAAAAGATAATCAACCTTTGAATTTCCTGCTTTACCAAAGAGGTAAATGTATGTTTAGCCCACTAACTTGCGCGGGTGTGTCGATTTGGGCCACCAACTTTGAAAGTGCAGTTTTTGGGCCAAAAACTTGACTAGGGGCGCAGAAAGAGTCCATACCGCTTCGTTTTATATTTATATTTTTGAAAACCCCCCTATATTTAGTTTCCTTTTCGCAAACAGAACCAGAGCAAGCAGCCACCATACGCAAGCTCACGCAGCACCGGAAACCTACCGCGGCCACACCGGCGGGCGAACGCACGCAGCAGCAGCAAGCACGCAAAGCGCAGTGGCTCCATCGAGCGAGCGCGTTGCTCCCCCCGCGAGAGCGGTGGCTCCATCGACGGGCACAGGCCGGTCACGGCGGACCGCCGGGACTTGGTCCGTCGAGGAGGGCGCGGCGTGGCTGTGCGAGCGCTGGCGAACGAGGCCGAGCACGAGCAGACGCACAGGCCGCCCATGGCAGACCGTAGGCACCAACTCCGTCGCGGCAGGCGCGGGTGCGGGTCAGCGGAAGCGAGCGGATACAACGGCGCAGACGAGCAGGGCGGGCGTGCGTAGATGCGGCAGCGCTAGCGGATGCGATCGACAAGAGCAGAGCAGACACGGCGGCGCAGCCAGCGCGAGCGGCGTGGAATCGGCGGCAACGTGGACGCGGCATGGCCGGCAAGCTAGCCGGCGAGGAGGACGGGGCGTGGACGCAGCACGGCCGGCAAGCTAGCCCAATGCCATGCTGCCACCTGCCCAGCTCCGCGACCGAGGAGAGGCCGGGCCATCCTCGGCGCGACCGGGCGGGGAGGGCCACCGGGGGAGGGAGCAGGGGACGCGACGGTCTGCTCCGGCCCCGGCTCCGGCCACCGTGCCGCCGGAGAGGGAGGCAGGGGCGGTGGCCTGAGCTCCACTCCGCCCCGCGCAGAGAACAGGAGGGAGGCTGCGGGAGCGAGCTCGTCCAGGCTCGCCATGGCCGCCCGCTCACCAAGCTCGCCGCCTGCCGCCGGACAGGGAAAACGGGAGGTGCAGAGCTCGCCGCCCGCCACCGGATCCGCGAGGAGGCAGCCCGCGCGCTTGCCGGCACCGCTCCGACCGCTGCTCGCCGTCGGCCGCACGCCCTCCTTGGCCGCGGCAACCTCCGACGGGCGCGGACGCTGGATGCAGGAGCGCGGCCCGGCCACCGCACAGCCGGCTCGCGCCGCCGCCGAAAGCGCCTCGCCGACGCCCATCTCCATCTCCTCCGCCACCGGCACCGTCCATGGCCGCGGGCACGCTCCACCTCCGCGCGCCGTGAGCCCCTCCGCGGGCGTGCTCCACCTTCTCACGCAGGGGACTTGCCGGGGGAGCCGCTCCTGCAGGGTCGCCGGGGAGGTGGAGGCCACCAAGGAGGTGCACCGCCGCCGTGCGGGCTTCGTGGGCACGTGCTCCGCAAGCTGTGTCGCGGCACGACTCCATCGTGGGCGCGACCGCCGCCGTCGCTACCGTCGTGGAGTGAAAGGATACAAATGCGAAAAGGAAACTAAATTTTGGGTGTTTTCACAAATATAAACATTAAACGAAGCGGTATGAGCTCTTTATGCGCCCCTAGTCAAGTTTTTGGCCCAAAACTGCACTTTCAAAGTTGGTGGCCCAAATTGACACACCTGCGCAAGTTAGTGGCCTAAACATACATTTACCTCTTTACCAAATATAAGGGGTCAAGTTACACTAAATATTGACAAAATATATTTGGCAGGGAGTCACTAAAGATGGACATGATGTTGCTGTAAAGAAGTTGAAGCCTTCTTGTGCCAACATAGACAACAAGCAGTTTCGAAATGAGTTACATACCCTCATGAAGCTTAAACATCAAAACATTGTAAAGGTTCTTGGCTATTGTTATGAAACAAAAAAAATACCTATCACGCTGGATGGAAGTAAGCTTTTTGTTGATGAGATGCATACAACGCTCTGCTTTGAATACTTGCACAATGGGAGTCTTCAAAATCATCTTTCTGGTACAGCTGCTCCATTTTCAGTATATATGCCTCCAAAGAATATTATCTTGTATATTGCATTTGATTAATATATTTTTTTGTTTACTACTATAGATGAGTCTTGCGAGGTTAAGCTTGACTGGCACATGCGGTTCAAAATAATCAAGGGGATCTGTGAGGGTCTAAAGTATATGCACAAGGATCTAAAAGAACCTATTTACCATTTTGACCTCAAACCTGACAACATATTGCTAGACAAGGATATGGTTCCGAAGATTGCAGATTTTGGTTTGTCCAAGATCTTTAGTCAAGACATAGCACGGACCACCCACAATCCTTATGGAACCCTGTAAGTCAGATACCTGTACTCAAGTTATCTCTTTGATAACTCTAACAAACTAGGTGCATTACATATTCATTGCATGTGATGCAAAGCAGTGGTTACCAGCCACCAGAATACATCCACGGAGGTGAAGTTTCTGGAAGTTTGACATATTCAGCTTAGGTGCTGTAATGATAAGGATAGTGTCAGGGCCCTTGGGCTACCCTGAAAGTTCCAACATGTCTTCATATGAGTATATTGATCAAGTAAGAAAAGATAATCTTAATATCTGGATCATTTCAAATAAATTATATGCCATCTTTACATTGAAATAGTATCTACCTGCTTGACAATTTGATTTATCAGGTCTGCGAGATCTGGAGGAACAAGTTGCAGGAAACTTGCAGTAGTAGTGATTCCCTACTTGAAGCATACTGCCGCCAAGTTGAGACATGCACTCAAATAGCATTGAAATGTTTGGACAAAGAAAGTCAGGAAAGGCCTGACATAGGGAAGATCACTGAGAAGCTTAATGAGATTGAAATTGGTGTTGACAAGGTAATTTATATCATTTCTAAAGGCATATACTAGGTATCTATGTCAGGGACAGTCTTACTATATGTCCAATGATGTAATCAGTTCACTTTGTTTTGTTCTCTTAGCATATTAGTAATTTCTTCTCAAAAAGTGTTGATCACTAAATGATTCAAGAGCCTGATACAGTTCTTGAGCCTTTAGAACTGATATCCATTGTTCGAACCATATTGATAGATAGGGAGAAAGCTCAACTGTATGTGTACATTATCTTTTCTCTACAACTAAAAGCTACAAATTTTTAGATACTAAATTATTTGTTGAAAAAACTATACTAACATAATATTATTTGTTGTGTGAATTCAAACTATCAATGACAATGCATTAAGGATATGAAGCTCTTATGCATGCTGGGAGAAAAACAATGCATTGTACCATTTCTTTTAAGATTAAGAAGTGGTTTCTGTTATATATGGAAATTGGTTTGTCACTTTGTGTGTAGGCAAACATAAAAGCTAATGCATAGAAGTTAAATACTACCTCCTCTAGTACAAAATATAATTCCTTATATGATCCATGTCATTCGAACTTCAAACCTCCAATATATTAATTATTGGGATTGACTGCAAAATAGTGATAGTTATTCAAAAATAACAAAAAAGAATCTGACATTGTATATATTTTTATATGAATTACACATTTCAATTAATTCATCAGTAGAAATAATCACAATGAAAGTTGTTTCAGCGATTCAAATAACTATTACTACTTATGGATTGTCCAGTTCGTTCACAAACTAATTGAAATCTTGCAGCTTCCTGAGAAAGGATGTGGCATAACTGTTTCTGAAAGGATGTGGCACAACAGTATAGAGATGAGAAAGGAATCAAAGGATATTACATATCAACACCAGAATACTGATTTATTGTCGAGCTCAAATTGCACTAAGCAAGAACTTATTGATTCAGGAGAAACATCAACAAATGTAGTAGAAGAACTAATAGTCGGGAGGGAAGAAGAAAAAGAGAAGATAATAACTTCTTTACTTGAGAGCTCATCGAAAAAGATTACCATCCTTCCCATATATGGTATTGGAGGCATTGGCAAGACAACTTTTTCAAGATTGATTTATAATGATCCAAAGTTTGAATGTTATTCTAAAGCATGGGTCCATGTGTCACATAGATTTGACTTGAGTAAAATTCGTGAGTCTATTATTTCACAACTATCTGAAAATGAGAATCAGGCTAATGAAAGACATGTGGTACATAGCTCCCTCACAAAGCTACTTCTTGGTAAGAATATTATGATTGTTTTAGATGACCTTTGGGAGGATAATCAGTTCCAGTTGATGGACTTGAAGGATATGATATATCATGATAATAGCAAAATAATTATTTTAGTAACAACACGAAGTGAGAGTGTTGCGGAGAGAATATGTACAAACCTTCAACCATACAAGATATCACCCTTGACGAATGACATGTGCTGGGATATAATTAAACAAAGAAGTGGTTTTGGAGCTAGAGATGACAAAGAAAAGTTGAGGGGTATAGGACAGGAGATTGCACAGAAGTGTGCTGGTGTGGCTTTAGCAGCTCAATCTCTAGGATTCACTTTACGGGGCAAGAATTTTGACCAATGGATGAAAGTTGAGAAAATGATATATGGAAAGAACATATTTCAAAGGATATCTTTTTTCCGAATCATGTTCTTGCATCTTTGATGTTAAGTTATAGCTATATGGATCTATGTTTGAAGCCATGCTTTACCTATTGTGCAATCTTCCCAAAAGGACACCGGATAGTTAAAAATGATCTAATTTACCAATGGATTTCTTTAGGTTTCATAAAACCAACGCAACTACTGTCAATTATGGATCTCTGCAAGAAGTATATTATGCAGCTTCAAGGACTATCTTTCCTTCAAGAGTCACTCCAGGTATGTTTTTTCTACAGTACCAATACAACATTGTAATTTTCGGTATTTTCCTTCAGTCAATTTAAAAGCAATTGACATACTATAAAGCATGGTAATCATGCATTGGACTAGAACAAGCACGCAATGTCAAAATGTTACAATTTTCCAGATTGATAAAAGAAGTAGTGGTCAAGAGCCAATATTTTACCATCCAAATGACAATAAAATTTATATTGCCATATGGTTCTTCACATGATTTATACATATTCATGTATAGCCTTTATTTACATAAGTGATCTTGGCGCCGAACGAGAATGAGATCGCCAAATGAATTGTTTATTTGTATCGCGACGCGAACAAAACCTGCGAATCAGGGTCGATATACTATATCTGATACCTAATTAGCAGCTTTTAGGTGTGGATTTGTCCTATTTTCTTCTTGGATTGATGGATTTTGTGCTCCTTTTGTGCAGTTGGTGGCAGTTTGCCTCCTTTTTAGCAGGGATTGGGCTGCTGAACAACTGTGTTTGATGGTTTCTCCATTCCTTGTTTTTGATCTGTTTTGAGTTTGATGGAGATTTCGATGCACATTCTGAAGCACCAAAAGTCAAATCAATCCATAAAACTGGATGCTTTTCTGTTTGTTTTTCCATTGTTTTGCTTCTTGGTTGTGGAATGCTTCCTGTTTTAGTATGGATTGGGGAGCTGAACATTGCTTGTAATCCTTTTTTTTTTTTCATTTCCTAAGAAATCGGGTTAGTTAGCTTTCCTCTAGAATTCATGGAAGTGTGGATAAATCGACATCAGACTGTAGTCGATAGAAGGTTTTTCTTTTTTTTTTTTTCCCGCTCGCAGTAGTAGTTCCAGTATTCCAATACTACACTGTTAGCAGTGTTTTGTCTCAATGAGAAATCTTTTGGTGACTTTGAGGATTTATTCTCTACCATTTGGACTTTTAAAGTAAATAGGAATAGTACCATATTGTCTAACCACAAGAGATGTTAGTCCTATGCTAATGCAATACAACCAAATATTTCACCAATTATATTTTCCTTCATGGTATCATTCGCCTAGGTTTAGATCCTAACCCTAGCCGCCGTCGCTTCCGCACTGCGCGCCCTCGGTGAGAGGTCGCTCTCCGCCGGGGGAAGCGCCCCCGTTTAGGCGCACAATCCTATTGATCCGGCAGCCATTGTCATCGTCGCGCAGCAGATCGGGATCTCCCCTACATCATCATCGGGCCGCCGCCGCCTCGTCCCTAGGCTCGTCGCTGGGCTGTCGTTGTCAACGCCTTCCCGATCTCCACCCCATGGAGGCTGCTGGATCTCGCCTTGTCCTGTGCCACCGTGATGGTGGCAAGGCTCGGCTACATGCCCTGACCCTATATGCTGCCATGGAGGTAGCCAGATCTGGCGTGTCGCTGTAGTCAGGAGGATCTGCCCATCTCCACCATGTTGATTTGCATCGGCGCTTTCAACCCCGCACGGCTGCGTCCCGACATGCACCCTGTCCGTCTTCGGCCGCTACCAGTGTCGTCGCGAGCCATGCTCGCCGGTCGGGATGAGTTGTCCGAGGCGCACGATCGCGGGGGGGGGAGGAAGGGTCTGATGAGGTCGCACCTGATCTATTGCCGTTGTATCTTTCGTTTTTCCTAATCACCGATTGGGATTGAGTTGCACATTGCCCGTCAACCTCACGTGAACTACTCTTGCATCGGGATCGGCATCGGCATCGACTTCATCGACACCACCATTGAGTAATATGTACATCTTTTGTGAGCAACAGGGCTGTTGTTGTATCGCCTCATCGGGCTATAGCACCACCGCCCGTGTCCACCTCGCGGTGGCATCTACATCATCGTCCCTTGTGCATCGATGGTTGTGCTGTGTCTCGCGTTGTCGCTGAGCCGTGATCGCCAACACGTCCGCTTCCGTCTGCACAAGGTCTTTATTGTGCTGATTGGGACTTGTCATCGAGCTGTTGCTACCCTCACCGTCGTTGAGCCTAGCTTATCGGCCCTCGCACCATTGCTGAACCATGCTCGCCGATGCGTCGCTGCCGCACTGCTTCTACTTCGCCCATGCTTGGGCCCTCTCCCTTATACGTCCAGTATTGGCAATACCGACGCGTGCTTTCATCCCCGACGTGTTGGATCTAGCAAATCCAGCCCACCTCGACACAGAGGTGGTTTGACTGCATCGACTTCGGCATTGACCCTCTCATTCCCACCTCGTCTGTCTCGATTGCATCGTCGCCTTTCTTCTACGTCCACGACGACCCTGACTACGTCGACTTTGGCATTGCCTCCTCCCACGACGACTGCCTCGACGAGTCTCTGTCATCACTGTGGTTCCCCTTGTGCGCCTTCAGCTCAATTGACATGGCAACCTGACTACAACTACGCACGACCATCTTTAGCATGGCTTCCTCGACCACGGCTAGTGTGCCCTTATACTCGGCTACCTCGACATCGGCATAAAAGGGCTACCGCTTAGCATGAGGACTCATCAGCTTCTTCACCAGCCACAGATACACGACACATCGACTATTATGACTATGAGGGGATGTTGGCTAGTCAGCTTCTTCTCCAGTCTCACTGTCTGTAGCGCTCCTGCTGTGACTGCATGGGAGTGTTTGAGTAAATAGGAATTGTACCATATTGTCTAACCACTAGAGGTATTAGTCCTATGTAAGCCTATGAGGCCCAATGCAATACAACCAATATTTCACCAATTATATTCTCCTTCACTTAAATGATCCAATTTCAAATCTTGTTGGAGGTTCTTTATCTGAATTTCATGTATGGGGCCCTTTCCCCACTGTTTGAGAAAAGTTTTGCATCTTTTCTTTTACGTTCAAACACTGTTCTATTGTAGTCCCCCTAGACCCAAATGTTGTGTTTTGATGAATTTAGTCTCATCTTGGTTATCTAAATAGGTTCACGCACTAGTACAGAAATGTACATCTATAACGCCACCCTTTTCAAACAGAGGCGGTCGACATAGCACGCCGCTGCTAAACTCGCGAGCTAACACTATAGCTTCGCAACCGCCCTTGAAGATTCATCTTCAGAAGCGGTTGCATTAAGAAAACCGCCTCTGAAGCTGACAATTTTTAACAACGGTTGTCCTAAAAAATCCGCCCTTAAAAAGTATATTTTTAGAACTGGACGACTTAGAACCGCTACTAATAGTAGCACTATTATAGATCTTTTAAAAGCTCCGGCTTTGGAAATAATTACACGCGCATGTAATTAAAACTTTTCACTTTGGATTCTCTTCTTGCATAATGGCGCGTTCTCACCTTATCTTCTCACCACTGCATGCGACCTTATCTTCTCACCAGCCAGAGTATTTATCTTAGTGGTTGTGGGCGTTCCGAGCAGAGGCATGCGAGGTGAAGTTGGAGAGAAGAGGGAGAAGAGGAAGCGAGAGCAGAGCAGCGGCCATGGCTGACTATGTTACACGGATACTCCAAGGGGGGTGACGTATCCGTATCCGATACTCGTCGGATACGCGGATACAGATACTCGGATACACCATTTTAGTGGGTTTTCTTTTAAAAAAGTGCGTATCCACGTATCCGATACGTATCGTATCGGATACCCATACCCGTACTCGTGTAACTTAGATGGCTGACGGATGGCTCGGCACTGGCGAGGTGGAGCTATACGGCGACTCGTGGCTCCAGGGGGCAGAGGCGAGCTCGGCGTCATCGGCATCGACGGCGAGCTGCAGCGACATCGACATCGACGGTGAGCTGAAGGACATAGCAGTGGTGGCGGGCTCCTCAGCTTCAACGACTAGGTGCTGCGCAAGCAGCGATGGTGTGCCGACGACGACATCGGCAGCGAGTTGTGGCGACATCAACATCGACTGCGAGGTGCGCCGACATCAACATCGACGACGAGGTGCGCCGACATCAACATCGATGGCGAAATGTGCTGACATCATCATCGACGACGAGCTGCGTCAGCGAGCTGCCCTGCTGGACGACCACCGCTAGCTGCGCAGCTAGCGCAGTAGCATGTGCGAGCACCGGCGAGTTCTACGGTAGCACCAGCGAGCACCTGCATGGCAGCGCGGCCGCTTGCGAGCTTTTTTTTTAATTGGCTAAAAACATTTTCAAGGCTAGTTCACGTAACTTCACCGTCTCTAAAAATAGCATTTTCAAGAGCGGAGTTCGTAACAAAACCGCCTCTGAAGGCCCTTCTTCAGTTTCTTGATGGTCAGGGGCAGCCCTAAATATGTGCAGGGGAAATCCAGGATCTCACAAGGCAACAAATTTTGGATGAGGGTCAGATTTTCCTCAGCGCACTGGATTGGCAGCACATTACTTTTTTGAACATTGGTCCTAAGGCCAGATGCATCACCAAATAACTCCAGTAGTTGTAAAGACAAATTGATATCTGCTGCATTCGGCTGAAGGAAAATGGCTACATCATCGGCATATAAGGAGATTCTATGCTGGATAGGCCTCCTGGATAAAGGTTGTAGCAGCCCAACTTCAGCAGCCCTTGTGAACATCCGATTTAATACATCCATGACAAGAATAAAGAGCATAGGAGAAAGCGGATCTCCCTGTCTTAGACCCCTTCTGTGCAAAATACCTTCTCCTGGGATGCCATTCAAGAGAACTTGGGTGGAAGAAGATGATAAGAGGCCACAAATCATGTCACACCAGCGAGTACCGAAGCCCAATTTCTTAAGCACCTCCAAAAGAAAGGCCCAAGACACAGAGTCAAAGGCTTTGGTAATGTCAAGCTTCAGGAGAATTCTAGGCTGCTTTTGAGAGTGTAAAAATTTAACTGTCTGCTGGACCATCATGAAATTATCCTGGATGAACCTTTTTTTGATAAAAGCACTTTGATTGGAGGACACCATCTCATCTAGCCGACCTGCAAGCCTGTTAGCCAAGATTTTGGTCACAAGTTTGGCAAAACTGTGAACCAAGCTAATTGGCCTAAAGTCCTTGACTTGGACAGCATCAGTCTTCTTTGGAATCAAAGTGATGTATGCAGAATTCAGTTTTTGGAGGTTTCTGAAATTTCCTGTCCAAAGAAAACGAAGTGCTGCCATCACATCATTCTTTATCACTGTCCAGCAACTTTTATAAAATCTGCCAGTGAACCCATCCGGTCCTGGAGCCTTATCAGGTGGCATTTCCTTTATGGTGTTCCACACTTCTTCTTCTGAAAAAGGCAAATCCAAAGTTTCAAGATCAAATCCAGGGCAGCCAAGGGTGTCCAGATTGATAGTTCTCCCTCTAGCGTAGTCAGTCCCGATGAGATTATCATAAAAATCTAGAATAGCTGCTGCCTTATCGTCATGCTTTGTGATAACCTGATCTCCAACATGCAATTTGGAGATAAAATTCTTCTTTTTCCTATATCTTGCATACTGATGGAAGAGCCTTGTGTTGGCATCCCCATTCTTGAGCCAATTCATCCTGGACCTGAGTCTTGCTATTGTTCTTAGCAAAGAAGATAACGCCAGTGAATGCTTTTTTAGATTATTGCGTAGCCATAATTCATTAGGTTGTAGAGGCCTGCTTTCTTGAGCAATGTCAAATTGGTGGACAATTTCTTTTGCCATAAGTAATTGGGACCTGAAATGGCCAAATTTCTTCTGACTCCAGCTCTGCAATCTTCTTGCAGTTTCCTTGAGTCTCAGAGACAGGGTATGAAGTGGACAGGTTCTAGGCTGTACAGTCTCCCAAGCATCCTTCACTACTTCTAGAAAACCATCCATGGTGGGCCAGAAGGCTTCAAAATGGAATCTTTTCTTGCAGCCAATGATATCCCGCAATCCAAGAATCAGGGGACAGTGGTCTGAATCATCAGAAGAAGCACACTGCAGGAGACAGCCTGGGAACTGATCTTCCCAATCCATAGTACAGAACATTCTGTCCAACCGGACGAGAGTAGGGGAAGCATTAGTGAAGGAGCTGGTCCATGTATATTTACGACCATGAAGAGGAATTTCAGAGACCCCCAAATCATTAATCCATCTTCGGAACCTTCCCATCATTGCTCTGCTAAGATTGGAATTGTTTTTGTCCTCCTGCTTATAAATAAGATTGAAGTCCCCGACTACCAGCCATGGCCCCGAACACTGAACTCTGACATCCCTCAATTCTTGAAGAAATTGGATTTTGTCTTGATCTTGTTGAGGGCCATAAACACAGGTTAACCACCACGCAGAACCCTCAGATGGGCAGAATTGGACCGAGACACTGTGAGCATCCACCCTGGTAGCTCCAACAGTGCCAAGTAGAAATCGCCAGGCCACCAAAATTCCACCACTAGCCCCATACGAAGGAAGGTAAACAAAATTATTATCAAACTCACTTCCTAACATGGACAGGACTAGACGCTTGGGAACCGTACTCATTTTAGTTTCTTGCAGGCAAACAACATCAATCTTGGAGGCATCCACCATGACTCTAACAGCGTCCTGTCTCGCTGCTGAGTTCAAACCGCGTACATTCCAATTTAGAATGTGTGCCGGATCCATAGTGATATTGGAGAGCAAGAGCGACTAGTGATACTGAACCAATCAAACAATGCAGTCAACCAGGTCAGCAGCCGAAACTGCCCAGAGGGAGTGCCCACCCGAAAAGAGCAGCCAGGGCCTTAGTGTGAGAAGTTGGCATGGGCTGCTTAAAGCATTGCACATATTCATCAAGGGCTTGCTGACTAATGTATTCCCTTTCCTCATCAACATTCAAGTCCAGAGCACGCATAACTTGCTTCTTCAGATGTGAGGGGCATACCTCCGACGCTGTCGTAGGAAAGCCCGCAATACGACGACTCCTTCGGGGCTCCTTGCTGGGTGGCTCCAGCTTCTTCTTCCTTCGTTTATCCACATGGGGAATTGGCAGGATACCTCCCGGAAATTTCGACAGAGCATTGACAAACTCCGTTGCTGGGCTGGGAGGCGCACTAGCAGGAGCTTGGGCAAGTGCTGCTGGCTGTGGCGCCTCCTCTTTTCTTTGACGACGGCGACGCGAGTAGACCCGCAAAGTTTGCTGAGAAGCTGCAGACTCCGGTCGGGCCACTGAAGGAAGCGGTGAGGAGGTGGAGTTCGCGGTGGTAGGAGCGGCAGTGGCGTGGAGCGGCGAGAACGAGGAGGTCACAGGAGGAAGCGGCGAGGAGGCGGAGTTCACGGCGGTAGGAGCGTCAGTGGCGTGGAGCGGCAAGTACGAGGAGGGACTAGTGGTAGCAATAGCGGCGTGCGGAAGCTTCGGTGGGGAGGACGCAGTGGGAGGTGACTCTGTCGGCGCGGAGGGGGCCGACTCGGCCAGCGGCTTGAGGACGGCGAGGGTCTCAGCCGGAGGAGAGTGGGTCTCAGCCGGAGGAGAGTTGGCGTCCGACTCGACCAAAACATGGGTCTCGTCCAGCCCATCCAGAGAGGAGAGGGGAGGCGACCCAAACAGGGGCGATCTAGGTGAGGCCGGTTAATCTGCTGCTTCCCCAAGGCCCAGACCCGAAGCCTCATGATCATTGGGAAGTGCGAGATCTTCTTCAGGCCCAGAAAAAATCGCCGGCCCAGTGGCAAGAGGTCCACTCGAGTGTGGCCCATGGGCAATACGATCTTCTGCTGGAGGAGCCGCCTCTTCCACGGAGCCTCTTGGCCGCGAAGCTTCATCATTATGGCGCAACAGTTGGGCAGTAGACGTTGCCGCGCCGATCTCGGTCGTCGAGGCTGGTTCAAAACCCGCAGTAAATGGCCTGTCGCGCACGTCGCAGTTGTCCCGCGAGCTGAGACGCGGCTCCTCTGTTCCAACGGCTGTAGTGGCAGCTTCCATGCAGGCGTTGAATGAAGATGTGGGACCTAACCGCGCCCAGACCGGCCGCCGCCCCGATCCGCCACCAGAAACTTCCGCACCGCCCGCCGGACCCGACCTTGACTGCAGGTAAGGAGACCGGCACGCCGCCGCGGCCCCGTCAGTGAGGACTAGCAGAAAGCTAGCCGGGGATACACGACGGAGGGCCGATGGATCATCATCAGCGCCCAGCTTCGAGGTGATCACCGCAGCCAGCAAATCAACCGCCGCCGCCTCACCGCTGACAGAAATGAACACAGTATCTGCCGCCGGGGACACCAGACGAGCCGTAACCGATGGGCGACGCCCAGAGCTCTCAGGTGGGTGCTGGACGAAGGCGCCGGCAGACTCTGGAGCCGGGACAATCCGCTGCCAGACCGGGACGCGCGGCGCCGGCGGGTGCAAGACGAGGGCGCCAGCAGACTCTGGAGCCGGGGCGATCCGCCGCCAGACCGGGACGCGCGGCGCCGGCCGTTGGCGATTGGCCGCCCCGCCGCTGCTCTGATGAACATCATCACCCGACGGCCTCCGAGGAGCAGACAAGCCATTCCTCCGCGCCCTGCGCCGTCGCTTCCGGCCATGCGAGTCATCCGGCACCTCACATTGGGCAGCCAAGATCACCCGAGGAGCTCCAAGCCCGTCCGCCGAAGGCTTCGGCCGCCAGACCAGACGTTGGGGTCGAGGCACGTCAGGACAGCCGGACGAGCGGTGCCCACTACCCCGGCAGCGAAAGCAGCGCGTCATCGACTGGCAGTTCGCCGCGCGGTGGTTAGGCGAGAAGCAATTGAAGCATTTCCCCCGAAGGTCAGCCGGGACCGGACGACGAGGAGGGCGCTGCACAAGACGCCTGCGCTCCTTACGTGCACTGCGGCTCTCCACCTTGGACCAGCCATCTGCATCCGGCAATCTTGGCGCCCTCTGCTGGCCGCGCGCATCCTCCCGCAGGACGATGCGAGTCGGCGCCTGAGAAGAACGGCGGGCAACAGCCGAGGCCGTCTGATGGACAACATCAGACTCCTTCAAGGCCGCCGCCGGTTGAGCGCCCGAGAGGAGGACCTCCAGGAACGACGGACGGGCACCGCTGCCAGACTTTCCGGATGGAGGAGAGTCGTCGCCCCAGCGTTGAGCTTTGGAGCGACCCGCGGTGGTGTGGAGGGGGGTTGGGGAAGGGTCTCCTGGCGCCGGGGGAGAAGTGGATGTGGTCGTCGGGTCCTGGGTGGACGCCGGCGTGGGGCTGGTGGAGGACGCGGCGGCGCGGGGGAGGAGGAAGGGAGGGGAGGGGAGGAGGCGAGAGCCATTATAACTCTCTGTCTTCCCTTTGTAACTCTTTGACTGGTAGAGTTATCCAACCCATCATTGACAAAATTGCAGATCAGCTTCCTGGTTGGAAGGCTGATTTGATGACCAGAGCTGGTAGAGTTATTCAAGTGCAGTATGTCCTCACAGGAATTCTGATCTATGTGGCCATGGCAACAGACCTCCCACCTTGGGCCCTCAAAGCTATTGACAAGATTCGTAGGGCCTTCCTGTGGCGAGGACGAAAAGAAGCCAAGGGTGGTCACTGCCTCATTGCTTGGCCTAAAGTTTGCCGCTCCCGCGAACTTGGTGGTCTTGGGATCGCTGATCTAAAATCTTTGAGTATTGCCTTAAAGGCACGCTGGCCATGGCTCATGCGGAGTGAGCCCAATAAACCGTGGGCAAGTCTACCTATCCAAGTCAGTACAGAGGTAGCTAGCCTCACCTCTGTGGCGGTAATAACTGAAGTTGGAAATGGTTCCAATACACTCTTTTGGAAGGACAGATGGATAGATGGCAAAAGTATCCAGGACATTGCGCCTTTGGTATACGCACTGGTTCCTAAAAGAAGGTCAAATAGGCGTACTGTGTTGGAAGCACTAACGGGGGATAAATGGACAGAGGACGTACAGGGTGAGATCGCCTCTAGTGGCTTGTTTCAGTTTTTGAACCTTTGGGATATTCTGAATGGGGTGGAGCTGAATGAGGAAATTCCTGGCAAGCACATCTGGAGGTTGTCTGCTTCAGGAAAATACACAGCAAAAAGCGCCTATGATGCTCTTTTTCAGGGTGCTATCCTCTTTGAACCTTATGAGAGAATCTGGAAATCTTGGGCTCCCCCCAAATGCAAATTTTTCATGTGGCTTGTCGCTCATAATAGATGTTGGACAGCGGACAGACTAGCAAAGAGGGGACTCCCTCATCCAGATCAGTGCCTTCTTTGTGATCAAGAGGAGGAGGACATTCAACATCTTCTTGTGGGCTGCGTATTCTCAAGAGACTTTTGGTTCTCCCTCCTGTCGCGCTTTGGCCTTGCAGCTCTTGCTCCTCAGCCTTCTGACCAATCTTTTCATAATTGGTGGAGAAAAGTTGATAGTGCAGCTGCTGGAGATTTTAGGCTGGGTCTGAATTCCCTAGTCATTTTAGGAGCCTGGAGCATCTGGCGACATAGAAATGATTGTGTTTTCAATGGGGCATCCCCAAATATTAACTTGGCTCTGACTCTAGCTAGAGAGGAGGCTCATTGGTGGAGCCTGGCAGGAGCCAAGGGACTTTCCTTGCTCTCTGCTGGTGGATCAGTCTAATGGAATGTTGTAGGGTTGCCCTTGCTTGTTTAACCGGTGATCCAGTGTCTTTGTAGTGGTGGGTGCGTGTGTGGGCTTTGGGTCTATGTATGACTCTCTTTTTCCTCTATTAATACAATGATACGCAGCTCTCCTGCGTGTTCGAGAAAAAAAGGCCCTTCTTCAGGGGCGGTTAAAAGCACGTCGCTGTAGCTGCCTGATCTTTACAGTCTCTGACATAATGTCGGCCAGAAACACCGCCCCCCCTGAAGACTCAGTTTCACCGATCTTACTTTCTGTACTAGTGACGTCAACATATAAACATTCTTATTCTAAATACAGAACCTTGTGAGTTTACTCTTTTACAAGAAATGTGGATGAAAGTATTTTTGTTTCTCGAAAATGCATGCTGCGCTTCATTATGTATTAAGAGAATAAAGCGCAAGAGCCTAAACAACACCTCACACACACCACACACACTCACGCCCAAACAGTTTCAAGGATTACATTCACGTCGGTGACAAAACCACACAAGACGATCAATGCTGAGCGAGACACGTACTCTAACTACCAAGGAGGTGGGCAGTCAAGAAATATGGCCCTTGAGCCCCTGCCATAGACCACAAGTGGCGTTCTATCGCGGCTGAAGAGACCGGTGCCGGAAGACCTATAGTACAAGTACACGTTGGGAAGGCGTGAGCTAGTCAAAAGAAGCATATTTTGTTGTTTCTATCTGTATTAAGCGCACTATGCAGTACTGTAAGGGGATCGAACAATTTGCTTGAGAAATCAAAATCAGTCAAGGCAGAGGGTTTTCCCTGCCGGCTTCAACGTCTTCGATCGCCTCCTTGTGCGCGCTCACGTCGACAGTGACTCGCCGGCAGCCAAGGGTGGCGTGGGTGCGGAGCCTCATCACTTTTCGAGCTGCACTTAATGATATCTTGTCATTGACATAACAAGGACCTGTAGATGAGTATACAACAAAGTTTCAAGCCCTCTAGTACCAGGTTGACATGCAAAACTCATAGTATGATGACATGTTCTACACAGCTCAGTACATTAAGGGACTAAAGGAGGAAGTCAGAGGAATTATTGAACCTCAAATGCCTAGTACTGTACTCAAGGCCTCTATAATAGCCAAGATTCAACAAGGTGTTCTGGACAGACAAAAGGCAAAACAGGCCGGTCAACACTGTTAGAGATATACATAGATACGTCTAGTATAGATATGTATAGTCTCCTGATTTGACTTGGACATGTATTGTACGTGTCCTGTACCTGTACTCCAAGCCTTCCCGGCTATATATATGAAAGGCCACTCCCCCTATTGGGTGTGCGGTGCATTGCCCCTACTATACCTTTCTACATGGTATCTGCGTTCGGGTTCTGCTAGGGTTCGGGTTTCCTCCTCTCTTCCGCTGTCCTCCTCCCGGCGCCGCCGCCTTTCACCCGGCGCACCGTCCCTGCCCGTCCAGGTCGCCTCTAGGCACCTGAGCGCCACCGCACCTCGCTGTCATGACGACCGAGTCGTCAACCTCGTCCGCCACCTCGCCAGCCCAAGGATCTCCATCCGTGCCGGCCATGGGTAACGCTGCTGCTCCAGCGATCTTCTCCTCGACCTCAAGCTGCCGAACTACACCAAGTGGTCAGCCTTCTTCACCGCCATGTGCGGCAAGTTTGGCCTTCTCGACCACATCGACGGCTCCGTTGCGGCACGTCCGACCGACCGCACCTGGTCGCAGCCCGACTCCTGTGTCCGGAGTTGGATGTATGGCTGCGTCGATGACAGCGTTGTCGACCTCGCCATGGAACCAGACTGCTCGTGATCTCTATGTCGCCATCTACAACCTCTTCTGCGGCAACCAAGAGACCCGCGCCGTCGTCCTTGTTCTGGAGTTTCACTCCATGACCTAGGGTGATCTCTCCATCGACTCCTACGCCCAGCAGATGAAGAAGACAGCCAATGCGCTTCGCGACGTCGGCCACGCCGTCTCCGAGCCCCAGCTCATGCTCAATCCGCTCTGTGGCCTCAACCCTCGGTTTGCCAATACGGCAGACATCATCGCCAACTCGGAGGTCCTCCCCACCTTCGTCCCGGCGCACAACAAGCTGCGCCTCAAGGAGATCAGTCTCGGCAACGACTCCAATGTCTCCTCCGAAACCACGCTCACTGCGGTCGATCCTCTGGCCTCCGCACCTAGTTCCTGCTCCTCACCCTCCTGCCGCTCCACCCCTGTCAACTCCAACCGTGGTGGTGGTGGTGGTAGCGGCGGTGGTGGCAAGGGCAAGGGCAAGGGCAAGGTGAAGGGTACTGGCGGCGTTGGCCGCTTCCAGCAGCAATCGGCGCCATCTCAGACTTCATGAGGCGGGCGTCCCGGCGTTCCTCCAGCCGGCCCATGGTTCTGCATGAAGCCATGGGCTAGCATGCTCCGCAGTAGCCGCAGTGGCAACCTCAGCCGCAGTGGCGCCCTTCTCTTGCGCCCCTGCCGCAGGCACACACGAGTTTCGCTCCTCCCTCCATGACTGGCGAATGGGATCAGGGCGCCCTCATCGCCTCTCTGAACCAGATGGCACTCCCGGGCGGTCAGGGTGCTAGACAAGATCCTTGGGTCCTCGACACTGGCGCGACCTCGCACATGTCCGCCAACGACGGTATACTCCTTTCTTGTCTCCCTCATTCGCCGTCCTTCATCACAATCGGCAATGGGGCCTCTATTCCAGTTTCTGGTCGTGGCACTTCTATTCTTTCTATAGCTGAACATCCTTTTAAACTCAATAATGTTCTTGTCGCTCTGCATCTTGTTTGCAACCTTCTTTCAGTTCGTCAATTAACCCGTGATAATAACTGCTCTATTGAGTTTGATGCCTTTGGTTTTTCTATCAAGGATTTCCAGACCAAAGCCGAGATTCTCCGATGTAACAATGGTGGGGAGTTCTACGCCTTGCCTAGTTCCATAGGTGCTGCCTGCCATGTTATTGCTACTGCTTCATCGCCCTTATGGCATTCACATCTTGGTCATCTTGCGCCTGCAGTTTTAGCCACCTACGAAGTCTCTTTTGTTACAGGATCGTCTACCTGCACCTATGTCGGCCACTACGACAGGCTGCCCTGGTGAAAGGTTCTAGATGGCTAGAGGGGGTTGAATAGCCTATAAAAATTTCTATAAACTCACTAAGTAAACTCTGTTAGTAAGACAAACGGCGGAGTGCGAGTTATGCTTATCCTACTTGGTGTTGCAAGCCTCCTATCCAACAATTCTAGTGGTTTGATCAAGTGATCAAACAAACAACCAAAAGGCCGAGATAGCGCTACACAGTTAAGGCTCTCGGTTGATCTCTACTTTGCAAAAAGTAAGAAATGTAATGCAATAGAGGGAAGGAGCTTGATATACCGACGCATCGAGTCGAGGTTGCCAGTCACTAAGGAGATGAACAATCAATCAATCGGCAACACACAATCGATGACGACCAATCACTGGAAACAAGATGAACACAATTTTTTTGTTCACCCGGTGTTCACTTGGGCACCGCCAAGCTAGTCACCGGTTGTGTCGACCAACACCTAGATGGTTCTTCGGTGTGACCCTCAAGTCACTAGCCCCTCAAGACTCGCCCCGCAACGCACCGCAAGACACCACTCTCAAGCGAGGTACACAACGACACGCGCAATCCACTAGGATGCTCTTCGTGATCCCCACGAGGTGAGCTCAAACCTCTCACAAATCAACCGGAGGTGGCCAAGAACAATCGCCTTCTCTTGCCAACGCCTTCAACAATCTCCAAGCTGGCTAGGAGCGGTACTCTCCAAGAGTAATAAGAAATACACCGGCGAAACCACCCATAAGTGCCACTAGATGCCCTCAAGCAATGCAATGCACTAGGCGATTCACTCAATCTCACTTCGGATGATCAATCAAGCAAGAGAGAAGAGTAGGAGAGAGTTTTTCTGCTCACAAATATGAATGAATGAGTTGGGGAGCCAAGAGAGGGAGCCAAGCCCCGGCCACCCACTATTTATAGCCCAACCTCATCCAGCTAGCCGTTGCCCCCACGGGCGCAGAAAACACCTGCCTCGGACGCGTCCGCAGCTCAGCGCCGGACGCGTCCGACGCCTTCAACCGCTGCCGACCGTTGCGCCTCGATTCAATCTGCTGTCACCACGTGTGCGTCCGGCGCGCGGCAACGCGCGTCCGGCGCCCGCGTCCAAAGGGTCCTTTGCCCGCGACCGCCACTGGACTGCGTCCGACGCCTGTCGGACGCGTCCAGCGAGCGTCCGACGCAGTTGATCCCAGCCTCCAGTGCGTCAGCTTCCAACGCAGCGTCGGACGCCGAGGGGGTACGGACACGCGTCCGTCGACCCACCGACGGCCGCGTCCGACGCAGTAGACCTTGCCGTCTTGCGCCGAGTCCCGAGCCCGTCAGATGCACGGCAGCCCGCGTCCGACGCGGGGCGATGGACGCGTCCGGAGGGCCGCCCTGCGAGGTGCCCTACTAGACCGCGTTCGATGCCCTTCCACTGCCGCGTCCGACGCCGTGCAGTTTCCAGTTCTTCGTAGTTTCGTCGCGTCGTCGTTGATCCAACTCAAACCAAATGCCTTTGGATACTAGCCACTACTTGTCGATCACTCTCTTGAACACAAGGGTTATTTTTTCTCTCAAGAAACAAGGCAATGGTTTAGCTCACTAGGTTCTACATGCAATGCACTTCATGAAATCACCTAGTGGCACCCGAGCGTCGAATAGCCGATAAGACTTCCCCTCTTAATAGTGCGGATATCGATCCTAAACCACTCACACCCTCTATGGTGTCTTGAGTGCAAAACAAAATGGCCCTATTGGTTATACCTTTGCCTTGAGCCCATTTTGTTCCTCCATATGATATGAACGCTTCACACCATCACGTGACCGTCTCGATCCATCGACCTCGACTTCACTTGCTCTTCACCGTGCATCGGTCCATCGGCGCCTAGTCTTGCTCAAGCTTCAGCATCGCATGGTCCTTCACTCCCAAGCCTCGACTAGCCCTTCGCCTTCAACACCGGTCCATGGAGCTAAGCATCGTCTTGATCTTCATCTTTGATCACATGACATGTGTCATACTTCATATGCAATAAGCTCATCATGTGGACAATCTTTCTCTAAATCAACCACTTAGATAAACAAGGTTAGTCCATAGTTTCATCAATTAGCCAAAACCAAACTAGGGACTTTCACCTGGTCAGCCTTCTTCTCGGCTGGCTCGACCGGTCCCTGATGACGACCTGGATCAAGACCCGGCTATTCTCTGGCATGTTCCGCTGCCCTCGGCTGGCAGCACCCCGCTGCCCTCGGCTGCTCCAGCGGCTGGTGTGCAGACCAGCCCGTGTCCGGCTGCTCAGAAGTTTGCCAAGCCGCCCATAGTCTACCAGTACAACCGTTGTCGGCATGTCGATGCTCCCTCACCGGCGATGGCTTATCCACCTGTGCCAGCGTCGGCGCCGCCACCACCAGAGCCTGTTGTTGCCCCGTCACGTCCTGCGACACGGCAACAGACCGACAAACTGCCTCCACCGATGGAGCGTCTGACCTTGGGATGACTGATCTTGGGCCACTTCATCATTTTCTCGGGATTTCAGTGACACGTTCTGTTGATGGTCTCTTTTTGTCTCGGCGACAATATGCTATTGATCTCCTGCAGCGCGCCGGTATGGTCGATTCTGTCTCAGCGACAGTATGCTATTGATCTTCTCCAGCGCGCCGGTATGGTCGAATGTCACTCCACAGCAACACGTGGACGCTTGTATGAAGCTTTCTGCTACTGATGGTTCACCTGTTGCCGATCCGACACAGTCTCGCAGTCTCGCCGGTGCACTTCAGTATCTTACCTTGACTCGTCCCGACATCGCCTATGCTGTTCAGCAGGTCTGCTTGTTCATGCACGAACCCCGCGAGCCTCATCTTGCTCTACTCAAACGGATTCCTCGCTATATCAAGGGCACCTTAACTGCTGGTCTTCATCTCAGTGTTGGGTTAGTTGATACTCTCACCGCTTACTCTGATGCCGATTGGGCTGGTTGTCCCGATGAGGCTACTGTGTTTACCTCGGAGATTATTTGGTGTCATGGTCAGCTAAACGGCAGACTACTGTCTCCCGATCTAGTGCTGAAGCCGAATACCGGGTTGTTGCCCATCCTGTTGCTGAGACCTGTTGGCTTCGTCAACTTCTTCAGGAGCTTCATACCCCTCTTCCTTCGTGACGATTGTTTTCTGCGATAATGTCAGCGCAGTCTACATGACGGGGAATCCTGTTCATCATCAGCAATCCATTCAAGCCCTATCAGCAAAACAAACAAGAGATCAAACCTCAACAGCAGACCTCTAGTCTGTGGAAGGGTAGACAACTAAAGGACTATAGGAAGGTCAATGGCCTTTGCTACAGCTGTGGGGAAAATTATGTCCTTGGCCATCTGAGGTGTGTTCAAAAGGAATAAACCTCAAGTCAATGCTTTGGTCATTAATGATTTAGATAAAGAGTTGTCTGATGAGGTCCTGAATGAGCTGGCCACGGAAGATGTGTTACATATATGAAGATTTTTGGAAACTTTCACTTAATGCTATTTCTACTTCTGATCATGTTGACTGCATCAAGCTTAAGTGCAGAGTCATGGATAAAACTATGTTAGCCGTCATTGACAGTGGCAACTCTCATAGCTTTATTAGTTCTCAGTTTGTGGGCTTTGTTGCTATTCCTGCTACATCGATGCTAGTACAGAAAGCCAAATTGGCCAATGGTGAGTTTATTGCAACTGATAGGATTTTCCCCAATATGCAGTGCAGCAGTGGTATTGCCAAGGATATACTCTGTCCACTTATTTGATAGTGTTAGACATGCACCCCTATGATGCAATTCTAGGATGTGATTAGCTAAGGGCTCATAGTCCAATGAACTTTGATTGGGAACAAAAGACAATAGAATTCTTTTTAGCAGGTAGACAAGTTAAGCTTTAGGGTTTGCACAGCCCATCTATGCAACTGTCAGCAATCTCTGCATCTAAAGTCTACAATTCTGCAAAAGGGAATGATGTTTGGGCCTGTGCTTTGGTTGATTTTGTGAACAAGCCTCGTTCAGTAGAGTTAGTGCCCTCTTCTGAACACCAAGAGCAAGTTCAACTACTTTCAGCACAGTTCAAAGATGTCTTCACTGATCCCAAGGTCCTACCACCACAGAGGACCTATGATCATGCCATTCCATTACTACCTGGTGCAGTCCCTATGAATTCCAAACCATATCACTATTATCCCTTGCACAAATTTGAGATTGAAAAACAAGTTGAAGAATTACTCTAGGCACGCTAATCACACAGTCATAATCCCTTTGCACCCCTTGTTTTACTAGACAAGAAAAAAGATGGATCTTGGAGGTTTTGTGTTGATTAAAAAAAATTAAATGACCGAACTGTTAAGAATAGGTTTCCAATGCCAATAATTGAGGAAATTTTAGATCAGTTGGCAGGCTCTAAGTATTTCACAAGGCTTGATTTGAGGGCTGGATACCATCAATTCAGGATGCATCCTAATGATGAAACAATAGTTCCAATGGTGCAAAGAGACTCAATTAGCCTTTGAGCAAGTGAAGGCTGCAATGACTCAAACCCCCTGGCTTTACGCAATTTTAATGAAACATTTATTATTGAAACAGTGCGTGCAATGACGGAATCGGGGTTGTTCTTATGCAACATGGCGGACCAATTGCCTATTTAAGCAAGGCCCTGGTTGAAAACCACAAAACCCTGTCCATATATGAGAAAGAGTTTCTTGCACTGATCATCATGACTGATCATAAGTCCTTAATTAGCATATCCTAATGAACAAAATTTACACTCTGAGATACAAAGAAAAGCCATGATTTCAGACTCATGGGTGTACAGGAAAAGGGAAAGAGAATGTAGCTGCATATGCTTTGTCTAGGGTGGCCCCATCTTCTCACCCTTCAGACTGTTTCAACTATCCAGCCTGCTTGGGTTCAAGAGGTACTTAATTCATATACCACTGACTCTCAGGCTCAAACTATGAAGAATCTGGCTCTGAGCATCTAGATGACCAAGGCTACACAGTCTGGATAGGGGTCTTATCAGATACAAGGGAGATTGGCCACAATTCAACTTTACAGACCAAACTCATTACTGTCTGCCATTCAAGTGCATAGTAAGAAACGAAAGTGAGGTTTCCCTAAAGAAATTCTTGGTTAAATAAACTTCAACGCTTATACATCTGTAATATGATTTTGGTATTAGTTTGATCACATGTGTTTTTATGAATTTGTCCAAAGAATTGTTCGATCTGGGAATTTTTGTGGATTGGTCCCGTGTGCTGACGGGCTTTAATTTGGTAGGTATAGCGATATTTATACAAAATTAATTTGTTGTGTACTTTTATTGTTGATGCAGGCTTCTGAAGCGTATAGTGAAAAAGCTACAATTTTGACAATGCATGATCTGGTGCATGACTTTGCAATTTCACTCCTTGGTAACAAACTTCTCGATGAGAGCAAACATGAAAATACTACGGGGAAAAGCAAAGATTACCAGTATGCATTGCTAGGAGATTGCAGCATGCCACTGTGGTTGACTAGTGCAGCTGAGTTAATAGCACTGCGTTTTCTTGACTGTCGCAGCAACGAACTACATGGTGCTGCATTTGCACCTGCTACGTCCCTGAGAGTATTGGATTTAAGCGAGTGCTCCATTTACATGTTGCCAGACTCCATTGGTGAACTGAAGGAGTTAAGATATCTTAATGCTCCAGGCACCCAGGCCCTACAGTTTCCAGAATGTATCACAAAGCTCTCCCATCTAATTTTCCTCAATCTTCACGGATCTGATATAGAGAAAATACCAGAGTCAATTGGAGAAATGAAAGATCTGATGCATCTCGATTTATCAGGCTGCAAAAGAATCCAGCGATTACCAGATTCGTTCACGAGTCTAGAAAAACTGGTGCATTTGGATTTGTCCAATTTAGATCTGATATTAGATGAATCAGAATCTTTGTGGAGCCTGGGTCGATTGGAGCATTTGAGTTTATCAGGGTGCAAGATCAACGGAGACCTGGCTATAGCACTGTGTGGCCTCACCGAACTGCAATATTTGGATCTAAAGCAAGTCATTTGTTGGGGAAACCTCTGCAGAGGGCTACAGCAAGTCTTCGTTAGGTTCAGTAAACTCAGGTACTTGGATATAAGTGGAGTCCTGGACTATAGTGATTTTGGAGATGAAACTGAGACTTTTATTGTGGCCATCAGCAGTGTTTCCAGTCTAGAGTATCTTAATCTAGGTTGGAATCGTAGTCTGTATAACATACCTGAAACCATTGGGAACCTCAGGAATCTGCATACACTAGATATCTCGCATTGCGCCAACCTGGAGAAGCTGCCAGCTGCCATATCTGGAATTGGCAACCTGAAGTTAGTACATATAACTGGTTGCTACAGGTTGGATAAGACCACTCTACCTCTGTACCAGAATGTTGCAGTGTTACCGTATTTTGTGGTCCATGCTGATGATGGTGAATCTAGCAGCAATCTATGCCAGCTTGAATGTGAAAGTCCCACTGAATTGGAGATGAGCAGGCTTGAAAATGTGAAGTCTGCAGGAGAGGCGCACGGAATAAAGCTGGTGGAAAAGGAGAGGATTGAAGAGCTAGGACTAGTATGGACTCGAGATGCAAAGAGATTCATTGTGGAAGATAAAGATATCTTGGAACAACTAGTGCCACCATGCACTGTAAGACAAATCAGACTGCAGGGTTATAATAGCGCAGGCTTTCCGTCCTGGATGATGGACATTGCTACCTATGTTCCTCATCTTGTAGATGTTACCCTGGAGGACATGCCCAATTGCAGAAGCCTACCACCACTTGGTCAATTACCAAACCTCAGGTATCTTTGCATAGGACGAATGGACAGCATCAAGAAGATTGGCCAGGAACTATATGGGGACAGGAGCTTAAAAAGAGCGTTTCCTCGACTTAGAAGCTTTAAACTGCACGAAATGAAATGCCTCGTGGAGTGGTACATGTCATACTCTTATCCCATTGCCCAGGATGGTTTGAAGGAGCTCGCGTTGCTTGAACTACAAGATTTGATGATAGCAGACTGCCTCATGCTGAGATTCGAATTCTTGTCACATCTATTGGAGCAGCCACAACCCTTATACGCGCCTCGTAGTATGATGACCATAATCCGTAGCGGCCAAGTCATACCGTCGTCATGGGAGTTGAGAGGCCGATTCAGCCTTTGGGTACAGAGTTGTGACACGCCTCTGCATCAGTGGAGCTTGCTCCGCCACCTCCCTGGCACCATGTCACTTAATATTGAGGACTGCAGCGATCTCACATGCAGCTCAACAGATTTTCTGTGCTGTCTTCCCTCCCTCAAGGCTCTATCTGTCACAGAATGCAAAAGCGTTGCTGCACTGCCAGAGAGGCTGGGAGACCTCACCTCTCTCGAAGAAGTTGAGATAAGTAATTGTGAAGGTATCAAGGCTCTGCCAGAGAGCATACAACAACTCACCCGCCTCGAGGCTCTTTCTGTCAAAAAATGCAAAAGCACTGTTCAACTGCCGCAGAGGCTGGGAGACCTCTCCTCTCTCAAGAATCTTGAGATAATTGATTGCGAAGCTGTCAAGGCTCTGCCAGAGAGCATACAACAACTCACCCGCCTCGAGACTCTTTCTGTCGAAAAGTGCAAAAGCATTGTTGAACTGCCACAGAGGCTGGGAGACCTCTCCTCTCTCAAGAATCTTAAGATAATTGATTGTCACAGTGTCAATGCTCTGCCAGAGAGCATACAACAACTGACCTGCCTCCAATTCCTAGAAATTAATGGCTGCCAACAGCTAGTTCAGCTGCGATGCCCCCCCTCCCTCGAGGCTCTTTCTGTCAAAAATTGCAAAAGCATTGTTCAACTGCCACAGAGGCTGGGAGACCTCTCCTCTCTCAAGAATCTTGAGATAATTAACTGCGAAGGTGTCAAGGCTCTGCCAGAGAGCATACAACAACTCACCCGCCTCGAGACTCTTTCTGTCGAAAAATGCAAAAGCATTGTTGAACTGCCACAGAGGCTGGGAGACCTCTCCTCTCTCAATAATCTTAAGATAATTGATTGTCAGTGTGTCAATGCTCTGCCAGAGAGCATACAACAACTGACCTGCCCCCCAATTCCTAGAAATTAATGGCTGCCCACAGCTAGTTCAGCTGTGATGCCCACCCCCCAACCCCCATCGAGGCTCTTTCTATCAAAAATTGCAAAAGCATTGTTCAACTGCCACAGAGGCTGGGAGACCTCTCCTCTCTCAAGAATCTTGAGATAATTAACTGCGAAGGTGTCAAGGCTCTGCCAGAGAGCATACAACAACTCACCTGCCTCCAATACCTAAAAATTTATGACTGCCCTCAGCTAGTTTGGTGGTGCAGAACATATAATATTAAGATGAAGCTCACTCACATCAGAAAGATATCATATATATAGAAGATATTGTCTTTTCTCTTTGCTTGGCGCAACGAGAAGGTTGCTCCTCTTTATTTACCTATTCCTCCATTATATTCTAATTTTTCTAGATAATCTGTGTATCTAGAAAAAGCCAAAGAGTACGATAAATAGGTGAAAATGTTGGTTTTTTGTTAGGAAATATATAGAACACTTGACATCAGGGAATTCCTTTTTTCTAGTTTATGATGGTTCACTTATATCAGTTTCAACATAACAGGAAGAAGATAAGCATTAGTAGTAACATTATTAATCTATTATAAGAAATAGGTTCGCCATTACAATATCATCAAGAACAAGAAAAAGAGCGAATATCCTGTTTGGGTATTTCAATGGAAATACTTTTTTCAATTCAGATTTTGTTCAACGGAACAATCCAAAAGCAGCAGTGTTAGACGACTATATATTATTGTCCAATTTATTAGTATTTTCCCTAAATAGTATGGAATTTAACTACCTATGGACTTTAAATTGGCCAACATGTGAGTAGTGATTAGTGAAGACTGGAGGGAATAATCCCACGAGGAAGCGTACTCTCTGCCGAGCCTACCTCGCCCCATTTCTTGGCTCTCTTTGTCCATTGTTACTAGCCATATCTCTCTCGTCTAATCTACAGCCTCTGCTACTGCACGCGATCTGTCTATCTAGGATCCCCTCAGATCCGTGCAGCAGTTCATCACAATCTGTCATTGCTCGTGCATCTGAACTCTGAAGTGCTTCTGCCTACTGTCTTTGCTTTCATATTTAATCCTTCAATCTGGCATTCGTAAGTAAGGTGCTCTTGGTACTAGCACAAATAATCTTTTTTTTTGCTCTTTGTTTCTCTATAAAAGATAGCATACATTTCAATCTTCTCACCCAGGGCATGACTCATGACGTTGTACTAATAGAAATTACATGACATAACTATGGAGCCAGAGGATCTATCGTTTCAATTCATAAGAGAAATTACTGATCACTTCTCAAAGGATCACATGCTTTGTGAAGGAACATTTGGAGTTGTTTACAAGGTATGATTTGGGCATGCCCAATTTTGTTAACTACAGTAATATTTCTGGCCAACAAAACCTGTGTAGTGTTTTGGAATGATGTGGTATTACTATATCAATGTGGCCAGCAACCATATTCAGGATGTGGTAATAACGAAAAAGATCCCCAACCCTTTCATTTCCGGCTTTACCAAATATATATAAGGGGTCAAGTTATACTACATACTGACAAAATATATTTGGCAGGGAGTCACTAAAGACGGACATGATGTTGCTGTGAAGAAGTTGAAGCCTTCTTGTGCCAACATAGACAACAAGCAGTTTCGAAATGAGTTACATACCCTCATGAAGCTTAACCATCAAAACATTGTAAAGGTTCTTGGCTATTGTTATGAAAAAAAAAAAACTATCACGCTGGATGGAAGTAAGGTTTTTGTTGATGAGATGCATACAGCACTCTACTTTGAATACTTGCACAATGGGAGTCTTCAAAAACATCTTTCTGGTACAGCTGCAAGCTCCATTTTCATTATGTCTCCACAGAATATTGTCTTGTATATTGCATTTGATTAACAATTTTTTTGTTTACGACTTTAGATGGGTCTTGTGAAGTTAAGCTTGACTGGCACAAGCCGTTCAAAATAATCAAGGGAATTTTTGAGGGTCTAAAGTATATGCACAAGGATCTCGAAGAACCTATTTAACATTTTGACCTAAAACCTGATAATATATTGCTAGATAAGGATATGGTTCCAAAGATTGCAGATTTTGGTTTGTCTAGAATCTTTGGTCAAGACATCATATGGACCAAATATTTCAGGTCGTCCACAAATAAAGAAGCGTGTGGTGTCTCCAAGTCGTCTTCATCTAGGTGGCATAGCCGGCTTGGCCATCCCTCGTTTGCAGTAGTCCAGCAAGTCCTTAGCAGGCATCAGATTCCTTTTGTTTTAGAGTCCAATAAAGACAATGTATGTGACACTTGTCAAAAAGGCAAGTGTCACCAACTCCCATACCCTAAGTCAACAAATGTCTCTTCTAGTCCTCTAGAACTTGTTTTCTCTAATATATGGGGTCCTACTCCCACTTCGGTTGCGAAAAATCAATTTTATTTTAGCTTCATTGATGATTTTAGTAAATTTACTTGGGTCTATTTGTTAAGGCACAAGTCTGAAGTGTTTCAGAAGTTCCATGATTTCCAGAATCTAGTTGGGCGCCAATTTAATAAAAAAAATTCTTGCCATCCAAACCGATTGGGGAGGGGAGTATCAAAAGGTGAATGCTTTCTTTCAACGTATTGGCATTGAGCTTATGCTCATCAACAAAATGGCTCAGCTGAGCAAAAACACCACCATATTGCGAAGTAGGCCTATCTTTGCTTGCACATGCATCGATGTCCTTGAAATTTTGGGATGAGGCTTTTTCTACTGCTGCATATCTTATAAATCGCATACCAAGCAAAGTTACTCAAGGTCAAAGTCCTCTAGAACGCCTATATCATCAAACACCAGACTACTCCTTCCTCCGTGTCTTAGGTTGTGCCTGCTAGCCCCACCTTTGCCCCTACAATGCTCGCAAGTTGGCGTTCAGGTCAAAACAGTGTGTGTTTTGGGGCTATAGCAACATGCACAAGGGCTATAAGTGTCTAGATGTCTGTGCAGGTCGGGTGTATATTTCTCGTGATGTCATATTTGATGAGAATATTTCCCCCTTCTCAAATCTACACCCAAATGCTGGCGGTCGCCTTTGATCTGAAACCCTCTTGCTTTCTCCCACCCTTTTGAATCCCACCTCTGATTTTGGGGATGAACAACCTTCTGATCAGGTTGGTAATGGTTCCCTGTGCACTAATGTTTCCCTTGAGGTTGCAGATCACGAAAATTCGGCATCAAATGGTGCATCCACGGCTGCAAAAATGAAGGTCATTTTATGTCCTATGTGGACTTTCCTCTTTTGGCAGGAACAGGCGCCGATCCTGGTGTTGATTTTCCTGCCGAATCAGTGTCTGGATCATCCTCGGATCTGCTGCTGTCGTCGTCTTCTGCAGATCCCGCGTCGTCGATCTGCTTCCCCGGTCCGTGCGCGCCACCTGGTGTCGGCACATCTTCCTCGACCCCGGAGCCAGGATCTTCTGCGCCTAGATCAGGGCCGTCGTCGTCTGCTCCCTCGGCCACACCGGATGGCACGAGATCTGCTACACTAGCTCCATCTGGCGAGCTGGGATGTTCTACGCCTTCATCTGCAGTACCGCCCCCTGCAGCAGTTGAGCCTACTCGACCCGCTACACATCTACAATATGGAATCCTCAGACCGAAAGTGTACACAGATGGTACAATCAAGTATGGACAACTAGTATAGAAGGTCCTCTTAATCTTCAAGAAGCTCTAGCTGATTCACACCAGAAGCATGCCATGGATGATGAATTTGATGCATTGCATAGAAATAAAAATTGGCATCTAGTTTCACCTCAAAAAGGTAAAAATGTTATAGATTGCAAGTGGGTCTACAAGATTAAGAGGAAATATGGTGGGAGCATTGAGAGATATAAGGCACGTCTGGTAGCAAAAGGGTTAAGCAGAGATATGGTATTGATTATGAGGATACCTTTAGCCCTGTAGTCAAAGCTGCAACAATTCGACTTGTTCTTTCACTTGTTGTGTCTAGAGAATGGTGTCTAAGGCAACTTGATGTGAAAAATGTTGTCCTTCATGGTTTACTTGAAGAAGAGGTTTACATGAAACAACCTCCGGGGTATGAAGACAAGGCTAAGCCAAGGTACATATGCAAACTTGACAAGGCTCTTTATGGTTTAAAACAAGCTCCTAGGGCTTGGTATGCTCGGCTATGCAGTAAGCTACAAAGTCTAGGATTTTTTCCAGCAAAGGGTGATACCTCCTTGTTCTTTTATAGAAAAGGGAATCAGGTCATTTTCATGCTTGTTTATGTGGATGATATAATTGTTGCCAGTACCTCACAAGATGCAGTGAATGCCTTACTACGAGATCTTGAAAAGGACTTTGCTATTAAGGACCTTAGCGATCTCCATTACTTCTTGGGTATTCAGGTCATGAGAAAGAAATGCGAGCTACTGTTGACTCAAGAAAGGTATGCCTCAGAGATCCTAAAAAGAGTTCTCCATTACTTCTTGGGTATTCAGGTCATGAGAAAGAAAGGCGAGCTACTATTGACTCAAGAAAGGTATGCCTCAGAGATTCTGAAAAGAGTTAATATGCAACTGTGTAAACTGGTTAAAACACCATCGAGTACCACACAGAATTTATCAATTACTAGTGGCACATTTTTGGAAACCAATGACTCCACAAGGTACCGAAGTATAGTAGGGGCACTTCAATATCTCACATTGACACGACCAGATCTGTCCTTTGCAGTAAATAAAGTATGCCGGTTTCTTCACTCTCCTACAACTGTGCATTAGGAAGCAGTGAAGAGAATATTGAGACATGTCCAAGGGACAATCGGTCTTGGGGTCAAGATTAGAAAATCTAATTCTATGCTTGTTAGTGCATTCTCTGATGCAGGTTGGGCAAGATGTCTAGATGATCGAAGGTCTACAGGAGGCTTTGCTGTCTTTCTTGGTTGCAACCTTGTCTCTTGGTGTGCAAGAAAACAAGCGACAGTTTCTAGATCGAGCACAGAAGCAGAATACAAGTCTTTTGCCAATGCTAATGCTGAGGTAATGTGGATACAAAAGTTATTAGATAAATTGGGTATTCCTTATCATATGACAGCTTGCTTATGGTGTGACAATATTGGCGCTAAGTATCTCTCTACAAATCATGTCTTCCATGCTCGAACTAAGCACATAGAGATCGACTATCATTTTATCAGAGAACAAGTTGCAGCCAGGCGACTTGACATCAGATTCATTAGCACATCCGATCAAATAGCAGATGGCTTCACCAAAGCACTTCCAAAAAAGCAAATTGTGTTGTTCAAAAACAATCTCAACTTGACAGACGCGTTGTGATTGTGGAGGGGTGTTAGAATATCTTGTGATCGGTCATGTGCAGTTGGCGTATACGTGATGAGGATCAACTTGTCCCTCAAGTATAGAAGATACTGACTAAATGTTTGTTCGGCTGTTAGTTAGTTCAGGATCCCAGGTTATTGTAATCTTCTGCTGTAAGTTAGAGTAGATTGGATATGGCTTGATGTACTTGTTGTGCAAGATGTAAATGCCACGCCTAGAGGCTCTTCCCTGCTATATAAATATGGAGCGGTGTACCCGAGAGGGTAACACGTTACAGCCATTTTTACAAACATAACCCCTCAGTACTTGATACAATCCATTCCTAGTAAGTTTAGGACAGATTAGCAAGCAACAGAAAAAATCATGCCGTTCCAGTAGAACTCCTGGACATCTCTTCGGTTGCCGGGAATCCTAAATGCTGCTACGGACTTCGAGCCAGTTGCCGCGGACCAAGCAGCTGGACATCTCTTCGCTGCTGCCATTGATCCCAATCGCTGGCGGCTTCATGGTCCCATCTGGGGGTGCTCCCAGCCCAGATCCCGTCTTTGCCTTCAAAGTGGCCGCCAGGTCCACGACCGTCGACGCCGTGGCCGTAGCCGCCGAACATGGCCGCACCACGGCCACTGTGACCAACACGAGATCCAATCCGAGAGCTTGGAGCCATGACCTCGTCGCAGATCTCGTTGCTGCATATATACCGCCACGGCGATCTGCTGCACAGATCAGGGTGTTCGGGGCCTGGTTGTGGGGAGGGAGACGCAGGAAAGGGCAAGATATGCGGCGAATTCAGAAGAGGGAGACTGGAGAGGGAGTATATCGAAGGTGAAAAAAAGTTCTATGGCAGAAGTGGTGGTCAGAGTTCAAGCCAACTCCCTCATCAAGAAGGCAACAGTGATAAGCAAGAAACAAGTGTAGTCCAAAGTGCATCTGCTGTTTGTCGTTGGACAACATAGACATCAGACGCGACGATAAACACGTTTGCAGTCAGGCATGCAGTGTTCCTCTGTTCCAGACGATCCAAGCCAAGTGTCGTGTGTATGCCCTGACGCCCGTTGCTGACAAAACTGGTTGTACCATAAATATCTTCCTCTACTTGTGCATAGCACACAAGCATCTCACTGATCATAACTTGATTATGGCGGCAAAAGACTGAGGAGCTTTTCCTGACAAGTTGGCTCTGTTTCTGCTGACAGAGGATGTGATAGAGTGTCGTGGTGATTTGAACCGTCTGGCCAGCCGAAAATCGCGAGACTACTTATACCTGATTCAGTGTGTGCAAGATGATCCAAAATTTAAATTTACAAAAGAACCTCCAGCATTTATATAAATGTCACTTCCAATACCCAAAAGCATTTTTATTCGCTTCAAATGATTCAAAGAGATCCAAACAGATGGGTGATGAAAATGTGCCTCATAATTGTGATGTTGGCAACATATAAATAGCAGGCTATGGATTTCGCATACAGGAACTGGACAAGCTAAAAAAAACAATAAGCCACAATTGATGAATTCACCAATTGTGAAAGCCAAAACAAAATCAATAAGCTAGACACTGATTGATAATGCCCATGATAATAAACAAAGTGTACTTCAATAATATTCCGGCGGTAGAAAAGTAGAATGCTTGTTTCACAGTAGTTTGGATGTGGGCATTCTTGTAGATGGCAAGGAGAACAGCTCAGACGCGAACAATCCAGACGCCAGGCTTGTGTGGGGTGTGCGTGTGTAGTGTAGTAAGTCGGTACTGTTGGCAGACCAGCGAACCCTCATTAGCCACGCCGTCAATACAAAATCATTTATTTGTCTAGCATGGCTGATTGGGCTAGCCGGCCTCTGAATAATAGAGCGCGTGTGGCACCATATCAAGCCCAGCAGCCGCTGGCGAAGCTAGAGCAGATTAGAGCGGGGTGCCTGACTCTTGTAAGTGTGAAAATTTAATCTGCAAATCATGGCGAAAATTTATTTTTAATAGTGATTTTTTAAAATTTCGTGGGTGCCTAGGCACCCACAGTTCTCAACGTAGCTCCGCCCCTGCCGGCAGCGGCCCCACACACAGACCTTGGTTGATGATTCAGCGCCAGTTGTGCACGCCACAACGACGACGCACATCGACACGCACGGATGGAACACGAGACAAAAAAAACTCATTGGGTCGCCCCGATGCTATGCCTGCTACTGCAACCTAGCGTATTCCGCCCAATGTCCATGCCGTCCAGAAGACGACGTCGTTTCGATCGTCGATCTCGATGTCCATGGCGCCAATTGGCGGAGACCGGCCGATCAATGATCCGATCCCATGCATCCATCGTCCATCCCCGGCCAGCACGTCTCTGCATATATTGTTTGTTGGTCGACATCATCATCGCTTTCGATCGTAGTTACTTATGCTGGCCGGCCGGCCGGACGATGGCTAGCTCTAGATGCAACATCAAATCCAATATATTGCACTGCTCGCATTTTGTCTCCCATACGTATAAAACTAGCTAGTACCTTTATATACTGATGACTAATCACAGCATCCAGATTTCGTCACTGTATATATACACACATAGAACAACAACCAAGAAAATGACATGCATGACAATAAGGCCTTGTTTAGATGTCAAACTTTGGGCATCTAAAGTTGGCATTTTGGTCCTGTAGGACACTATAGCGCTTCGTTTGTATTTGGTAAAAATTGTTCAAATATTTGATTAATTAGGCTTAAAATGTCCGTCTCGCAAAGTACAACAAAACTGTGTAATTAGTTTTTTTATTTTATCTACATTTAGTACTCCGTGCATGTGCCGGCATTTTGATGTAATGGGAATCTTTTTTTTTTGCATAGTGAATTCTGAACCCAAATTTGGTTATCTAAACAAGGCCTAACGGAAATAATACTGGAAGGATTTATGCCCCTACAACTTTTGGTGCGGCACCCAGGTTCGAACCCTAGGCGGGATCACCCAACCAGTGGCCTTTGCCACTGGCTGTGAGCCCCTTCGCGTTTGGTTCGATTGTTGACTTTGGACCTATGTTTGCAGGCTTTTAGTTCATTATTACTTGACGCAGCTTAAAGAACTGCAAGCAGCTACAGCCGCATCGGCATACAACCACAACGAACAAACCTGTCAATTTCAGTATGCCATCTCATTCTCTTACGCCAAATGTTTATCACAGATAAATGTTTATCACAGATATACTAATAGAGTTCTCAAGAGGTTATTTGTTGTCTGTATCTAACATAAACATGTCTGTGCAATCTCAATGTCCTGCTGATCGATCCAAATATAACAAGTCTGGCATGACTGCTCGGCTAACCGGTCTCTAGTTCACCTCGACTCCCTCCGGAGGCCGGAGCACAAAGGCATACCCATACAGGGCCTGCAACCAAGGAGCAAGCTGTGCGCGAGGGGACCCGATCGATCCTTATTCCAGCTATACGGTAGGTAACATGTGCTTCCCTTAACAACAGCTTATACTTATAGCGCACTACATCAAAAATGATTTACTGCAGCGTCATACTTTTGCTCTCCGTGACGGGCTCGTACGTTGCCCGCTGCGGTAAATCCCCACGATTTACCACAACGGGCACTTTTTATTTTCTGTTACGGCCACTTTTGCCCGCTGCGGTAAAACTATTTATCGCAACGGACATCTTAATAGGTTCGCTCCGGTAAATAGGGCATTTACTGCAGCGGCTTACCGCAGCGGACAACATATCAGGCCCGTCACGGTAAAAGGCCACGGCCCAAATGGCCCACTAGCGACCCAATAGGCTAGGGTTTGGGTGCACACGACCAAAGACTCTCCCTCTCCATTCCCCAACGCCGCACACGGCCCCGGCCCCGGCCCCTCCCACTCTCTCTCTCTCCACCTCCCCACAGCAAGGCACGGCGGTGGTGATGAGGCACGAGGTGCGGCGGCACCGGGCAGCGCGACCCCTACATCGGCGTCGGGCGTGAGGCACGATGGCGGCGGCGGCCCCCCGCCCTACCCCGAAGACAGCGGCAGTGCCCTCCCCCTGAAGACAGCGGCGAGCCTCTCCCTCCCCCGAAGACGGCACCGTCCCCCTTCCTCCCTCCGGCAGCTCCCTCCTGCGCGGATCCCGGTCAATTCGGCTGACGGATCCACGTCGGGGCGTCCGGTGGGCTGCCGCTCCCGACTCCACCGTGGTGTCTCCGGTCGCGGCGAGCTCAGGCACGGTGGATCCGGCCCCGACGTGCTCGGATCCGGCAGCAGCGGGTTCTCCAGCGGTGACAAGCTTAGGCACGGCGGATCCGGCCCTGACACACTAGGATCTGGTGGCAGTGGGCTCCACCATGGTGTTTGCGGCGGCAGCAAGCTCAGGCACGGAGGATCCGGCCCCGACGCGCCCGGATCCGGCGGCAGCGGGCTCCACTGTGGTGTCTGGTACGGTCCCGGCGGGCGGCGCGTGTTCTTCCTCTTCATCTCTCTCACCCTTCACTCTTCACTCTCTCTCACCCTTCACACTCTCTCTCAGTCTTCTAGATTCGGAACCGTGAGATGGAGAGGAGTTCGACCACCAGGGGGAGGAGGAGGCCGGCCACCACTGCAGATCGAGCGGCCCCAACGGCGGTGTACAGCGAACTGGTGTCGTGATGGAGATGTGCCGCCGTGCTGCACAGTGATGAAGGTGCCGCCAGACCACGACGGTGATGACCCGATCTAGTGGCGTGGAGCTCGATCCGCCGACAGCAACCCTAGATGGGCTCGTTGGGCCCATGGATGGGCTCTGCGGCTATCTAGAGTTTTCTCTTTTTTTTGTTTTTTTGGAAACCGCAGTGGACATCTTAATAGGTCCGTTGCGGTAAATTGATTTACCACAGGGGACCTGTTAATATGCCCGCTGCGGCCCGCTGCAGTGCCACTCGAATTTACCGTGGCGTGGCACCGCAAGCGGACGCCGATGCCCGCTGCGAAAAAGCAAAATCGCCTGCTGCGGTAATAGTGTCGACGTCACATAAAACTTGTGTCTACTCCTCTCCTCGCACAAACGTTTGTTAACCGAGGCCAACTTGGAGGAATATCATTTCAACTTGGTCCATCTTTCAAATCAGATTTTATACGTTGGATGGCACAAGCTATGAAGCTTTCTCAAAGTTGCAGTGTGTGGTGTCGAAAAAAAAAAAACCTGCTGGAGTGAACCCCGCCCCTCTCCCGTGGCCCCTCCCACCCCCCCCGCCGCCGGCGGCGCCGGGCGCCCGCTCCGGCACCGGCTCCCGCCGCCCTCCCGGCCCGGTCTCCTCGCTCGGCCCCGCCCCCTCCCCGCCCAAGCTCCTCGCTTCTCCTCCTCCCCGGCGTCGCGCTCCCGGGCCGGCGCGCGGCCGCCCGCCGCCGCCGCCGCGGCGTGCACCGAGGCGCGGGGATGTCGGCCGGCGACGCCGGCGTCCCCTCCACGAGCGGCCCGCAGTCCCCCACCTCCGCACAGGCGCCGTCGCGCGGGACCTCGCCGCCCAACCCTGGATCGGCTGGCTGCGCCGGCGGCGGGCCGAGCCCCGGCCAGGGACACCCCATGTCCGCCTCCTCCACCACCTGGCGCTCGCCTGGGCACGCCGGGGATCCGGCCGGCACGGGCGGTGTGACCCCCGCTACTGGCCTGCGGCCAGCCAAGGTAGGGGCCGGTCTGGAGGGGGACGTCCCCTCGGCCGGCCCAGCGAGGTCCGCCGGCGAGCCCGTGGTGCGTGGCTCCTCTTCCTCTACAACAGCACCGGGAGAGGGAGCCCCTACGGCCTCCGACAGCGAGGAGCAGCGTGTGGCCAGGCCGCCGGACTCCTCTGGGCGCCAGCCACCGCACGCACAGCAGGTGTTCGACGAAATGTCCCCGCCCCTGCGTGTCTCCTGTGTGGTGTCGCCCACAGCGCCCCGCGCGGCCCTTTCCGGCGTGGTGGAGGAGCCCGGTGTGGCAGGTGCTGGGGACGCCACCGGCCGCCCGCCCGCCTCGTCGGCCCCCCCTTCATCCTTGGTCGCCGCTTCCCCGAGCCTGGAGGTGGGGGACACCCCGGCTCGGGTTGAGGCGCCCCCGGCCGCCACTGACGGCAACTCCGCTGAGCGGGGCAGTAGCGCCCTTTCCCCACTCGCGGATCCCTTCTTCCCCTCCTCCGCGGGCCGACCCAAGACCGTGCGGTGGGCTGACGGCGACCTCACCGACTGCTCCGACGATGACGATCCCGCTTACGGGATGCCGCGCCACCTCTTCGTCCCAGCCCAAACCACTCGTGGCCTTGAGGTCGGGGAGACCTCGGCCAAGGGGAACTCTCCCGCCGAGCTTGGCCGCCAGGCACGGAGCCTTGGGGACGGGGAGTCCTCAGCCAGTGTCGGCCCGACGGCACCCGGTGGCCCTGCCCGCGTCACGCCATCTGTCGGCGAGAGCTTGCTGCGGCACCGGCATGGGCGGCGTCGCCGAGCGCGTCGGGAGCAGGCAGCCGGCGGTGCGTCGAATGCCTCCAAGACCTCCTCTGCAGCGGCCTGCAGGGTCAACGCGCGTCAACGTCTCGGGGCGTCTCCGGAGCCGAGGGCTCCGGCCCGACGGCGGCTTGGCCCGGTGGCCACATCTCGCGTGCCGGCCCCTCGGAGGCTCGGCCCGGACCCGGAGCCACGGATCCCGGCGTCGAGACGGCTCGGCTCCAACCGCCGGGCTTCCCCTCCAGACTGTGACGGCTGGCGTGAGGTGCTGCCCCGCAAGCCACCCCCGATGGCCGCTGCACGCGTGGCTGCGGCGAGGCCGACCCGAACGCGCGCCGGCCTCCGGCCGCCGCGGCAGCGGGTGGGACGTCGAGGACGGTGCCTCAACTGCACGGCAACGGGGCACCTGATCGCGACGTGCAAGCGGGAGCCCCGATGCTGGAACTGCCATGGGCTCAACCACCGGGCCCGTGACTGCAACAGGCCGCCCGCGACGTGCTCGTCCACCGGGAGCGCGTGCACGGGCATCGGCTGCGCTCCTGAGCGCAAGCGGAGGGCGAACCTCGGGAGCTCGGGGTGCGTTGGGGGCCGCTCGACGCCACCGCCGCCTCGCTCTTCGTGGACGAACGTGGGTGCGCAGGGGCCGGCCCCGTCACCCCCGCCTTCCGCTGACGTTGACGCTGACTTCGCCACCAAGGGCGGCCCTGGGATGTCTATCGCCGCCGTTCAAAGGGCAGTCGCGATGGCCATTGGGATCCCACGGGAGCTGCAGATCCAACGTTGCACCCAGGGATTCATCATCACCGGCCCAACCGAAGCACGGGGACAATGTCGAGCCAACCATGGCAGAGGTGGTGGCCCGACACCGACCACCGATCCAGCCCCCGCAGCGGCGGGCCGGGACGACGACGATCAAGCGCGCGCAGGTGTCGCCACCACTCGGCGCGACGACCGCCGCCCCTCGCACCGCCACCGGCGCTGCTTCGGGAGCCACGACGCCGGAGTCGAACCGGCCACGCCGCGCGCGACGTCGCGGGCGTCGCGCCGGCCGTGGAAGGGCCGACCGCAGGAAGACGCCATGACAGGTGTGGCGCCCTCGCGTGTCACAGCCCGCACCCCCCGTCGCAGTGTTCACCTCATCTCCTGAGGAGGCGACGAAGGACTCGGTGGATGCGGGTGACTCGGCGGGGAGCCTGGAGTCACCCGTGGCAGACTGGGAGGACGGGGAGTTCCGGCCGGACACCTCGCCACCCGGCCCACCCGACGAGAAGGACATGAGGACAGAGAGTGCAGCCGCCATGGGTGGCTTGGTGGGGAACCTTGAGCCACTCGTGGAGGCTGGGGGCGCACGCAAGGAGATCGCCACGACACAGACCGCGGCCACCACGGGCGTCTCGGTGGGGAGCCTTGAGATGCCCGTGGAGGCCGAGGAGGCAGCCCTAGGCACGCTTGCTCTGCTCGCCCACTGGGGGAAGGAGCTTGCGGCCGGACCTCCGGGCTACACGGCGCTGCACGACCTCGAGCGCGCCGGGTGCGCGGACGCAGACGCGGAGGAGACGGTGGGGGAAGCAGTGCTGCAGGAGGACGACCCAACTACGCCGGTGCACGGCGTAGACGACTTGCCGGAGGGAACGCTTACCCTTCTCGCACGCTGGGGAGCGGACCTCGACGAGGGCCCACCTGGCTTCCCTATCCAGGGCGCCTTCCCACGGCCGGGGGAGCGGAGGACCACACCACCCCGTTGGGAGACCCTGGCGGACGCAGACGACGGTTGGACAGTGGCGCTTGGGGGGCCCTCCCCACGGCGCGACACCCAGGGGGACGCTCCGGTAGAGGCCGTCGAGCTCCTTGGTATCGACGACTCGGACGACACACCGTCTGGGGTGCAGCAGGCGACAGGAGGACGAGCGACCGGTGGGGTTGACCCAGTGGGGAGCTTGGGGTCACCCGCCGGCCGCCAGGGGGGCCGGGGCCATGCAGCAGATTCGCAGTAGGCGCTGGGCAGGGCGCACCTTTGCGGGGCCTCTGGGAGCCCGCCCAGGCACGCGACCACCGACGACGACGCGCCCCCAGGGTTCTCCACGCCCGTCTACCGGAGGACCGCCACCGACTCGACAATAGGGGGAGGAGGGAACCCCGGCGGGAAGGGTCGTTCACGGGCGGCTCAAGAAATTCGCCAAGAAAGTCTTCCACAAGGCGGCCACCCCGCTCCTCCCGGCCCGGGATGGACGACTCCGGCTCCATCAAGCTGCCCACGCGGAGCGAGCGCATCGCGGCAAACCCTCTCTCCAAGTACCCGGTGGCAAAAAGAGGCGAGATCATCACCATGCGGAAGATGGGGTTCATCGAGTCACGGCCGACGGCGGAGGGGCAGCTGAAGCGGACGCGATGTTCGAGGAAGACCGGGGACGCCCGGGCCTTGCGGGGAGTTCTTGCGAGACGAGGTCCCACTAGCGACCGCGGACGCGCCCGGGGGCGGGGGCCACGCATGAGCGTCGGTCCCGTCGGGCAAACTAGAATGTTAGTGCGTGAGTAATCCGTCAAGTACGTGTCCTGGGGTGGCGGGCTGTGTTTCAAATTTGTTAACACCCCAGAAAAACTTGTAAAACTCTCTTCTTCTTAATACAATGATGCGCAAATCTTTTGCGTATTCGAGAAAAAAAGTTGCAGTGTGTCTCGTACCTCTTGGACAATATATTCCTGTCCATTTATTGGTATTTATTGTTCGAAATAATGGGAAATTCCACAGTTTAAAAGTGGCAGCATTTTGTACTGAAGACCATAGGGAATAATCTCACGTGGAAGCCTCCCCCGTTTCTTGGCTCTCTTGGTCGTGCACATCTTTCTCTTCTAATCTACAAGCTTTGCTACTGGACCCGATCTGCCTTCAGTCCCATCTAGGATCCCCTCAGATTTTTGGCTTGGCACAGCAGTTCATCGCAAACTGTCATCGCTCTTGCCTCTGCAGTGCTTCTGCGCACTGCCTTTGCTTTCATATTTCGTCCTTTTAATCTGTGATTCATAAGTAAGGTGATCTTTGTATTAGCACAAATAATCTTTTGCCTTTTTTTCTATATGTATATAAAACATAGCATATGTTTCAATCTTCTCACCCAAAGGGTCATGACTCATAACTTTATACTTAGAGAAATTAGTGGACACATAACTATGGAGCCAGAGGATCTGTCATTTCAATTCATAAGGGAAATTACTGATGACTTCTCAGATGAGCGCATACTTGGTGAAGGAGCATTTGGAGTTGTTTACAAGGTAACATTTGGGCATGCTCAATTTTTGCTAACTACAGTAATGCCCGGCCAAAAAAATTGTGTAGTGTTTCGGAATGAAATGGTATTATTATATCAACCTCGGCAGCAATCATCTTCAGGATGTACTCCCTCCGTCCCAAAATAAGTGTCGTTTTAAGTTTTCGTGCCATAAATTTGAGTCAATTTGTAAAAAAAATATGCAACATTTATATCTCCAAATAATTTTGTTAAAAATCTAGACTTTAAGATCTTTTCAATGATACTAATTATTTAGCATAAATATTAATATATTTTAATATATAAATGCCGAAAGTTTTTTCTCGAGAAGTGAGAATGACACTTATTTTGAGACGGAGGGAGTACTAAAGAAACCAAACATACCCAGCGCCCTAGATTTCCTGCTTTAGAGCATGTATAACGCAGGGAGGCGCTTGAAGAGAGAGAAATCATAAAACTTCATCTTGCATTCCTAACTTATAGTGGGATATGTGTTCCGTTAATTGAAGAACTAGTCAACAATACTATAATTAGGTTGTCACGGTAGGATTTGCTTCAAGCCTAGGCGCAAGCGTCGTCGGGCTCTTGATTATTAGGCAGCGACGCCGCGTACAAGCGCCCTGTGAGTCTCCACCGTGGTCTAAAATAGCAAACAATTACATGTAGCGCCGCTACAAGCGCCTGCGTTGGACGTGCTCTAGGAGGAGGAGGGGGGGGGGGGTGGGGGGGGGGGGGGGGTGTCGGGTCAACTTGTACTAAATACTGACAACATACATTTGTCAGGGAGTCACAAAAATCGGACACCATGTTGCTGTGAAGAAGTTGAAGCCTTCTCTTGCCGACCTAGACAACAAGCAGTTCCGAAATGAGTTCGATACTCTCAGGAAGCTTAAGCATCAAAACATTGTAAAGTTTCTTGGCTATTGTTATGAAACAAAGAAAGAACCTTTTAACATGCCAGATGGAAGTAAGGTTTTTGTTGATGAGATGCAAACAGCACTATGCTTTGAATACTTGCAGAATGGGAGCCTTCAGAAACATCTTTCGGGTACAGATGCAAGCTCCATTTTCAGTATGCCTCCAAAGAATATCGTCTTGTATATTGCATTTGATTAATAATTTTTTTTGTTCACTACTATAGATGAGTCTTGTGAAGTTAACCTTGACTGGCACATGCGGTCCAAAATAATCAAGGGGATTTGTGAGGGGCTAAAGTATATGCACAAGGATCTAGAAGAACCTATTTACCATTTTGACCTAAAACCTGACAACGTATTGCTAGATATTGATATGGTTCCAAAGATTGCAGATTTTGGCCTGTCGAGGATCTTTGGTCAAGACATAATACGAACAACATATGGTGCATATGGAACTCCGTAAGTCGAATACCTCTACTAAAATTATCTACTCCTTTTACAAATTCATTGCATGTGACTCAATGCAGTGGTTTCCAACCACCCGAATACATCGACGGAGGTGAAATCTCAGGAAAGTTTGACATATTCAGCTTGGGTGCTGTAATGATAAGGATACTATCAGGGCCCATGAGCTACCCTGAAAGTTCCGACATGTCTTCATATGAGTATATTGGTCAAGAAAGAAATGATACATCTTGACCATTTTTAAGAAATAGTATCTACTAGATTGACAATTCGATGTATCAGGTCCGAGAGATCTGGAGGAACAAGTTGGAGAAAACTTGCAGTAGTAGTGTTTCCCTTCTTGAAGAATACTGTCGCCAAGTTGAGATATGCACTCAGATAGCATTGAACTGTTTGGACAAAGAAAGTCAGAAAAGGCCTGACATAGTGCAGATCACTGAGAAGCTTAACAGGATTGAAGTTGGCGTTGGAAAGGTAACTATATCATCTGAAAAGGCATATACTGGGACGTCGTTGTACTGTATGCATGTGAAATCATGTAATCAGTTCACTTTGTTATGTTCTCCTAGGTTATTTAGAATTTCTTCTCAAAAAGTGTTGATCAATCCTTGATCCAACAGCCTAACACTGTTTCTCGAGCTTTTAAAACTGATATACATTGTTTGAACCACATTGATGGACATGGAGAAAGCTTAACTGTTTTTATACATTATCTTTTATATACAACTGGAAGATACAAAATTTTTAAATACTAAATTATTTGGAGAAGATGCTATACTAACATAAAACAATTTATTGTGTAAATTTGAACTATCAACTACACGTTAAAGATCAAGCTCTTCTACATGTTAGGAGAAAACACAATCCACTGCAGTACTTCTTTTATGCAGAGGTTTCTGTTATATGGAAATTGGTTTATCACACTTACTTTATTTGCACAGTCTGAAAAGCTAAGGTTTGCATACTAGTTTAAGACTACTTGCTCTAGTCTAAGATTTTGATTCCTGTTCCTCTAACTTCAAACTAATTGAAATTTTGCAGCTGGCCGAGAAAGGATGTGGCATATTTGTTTCTGAAATGACAGTGCAAAATAACAATATAGAGATGGGAAAGGAATTAAAGGATATCACAGTAAAACACCAGAAATTAAGACCAAGTTGCACTGAGCTAGAACTTATTGGTGCACGAGAAACATCAACAAATGTTGTAGAAGAAATAATAGTGGGGAGGGAAGAAGAAAAACGGGAAATAATAAATTCATTACTTGAGGGCCCATCAAAAAAGATTTCCATCCTTCCCATACATGGTATTGGAGGCATTGGCAAGACAACTTTGTCAAGATTGATTTATAATGATTCAAAGTTCAAAAGTTATTCTAAAGCATGGGTCCATGTGTCAGATAGATTTGAGTTGAATAAAATTCGTGACTCTATTATTTCACAGCTATGTGAAAAAGAGAGTCACGATAATGAAAGACATGTGATACATAGGTGCCTCACAGAGTTACTTCATGGTAAGAAGATTATGATTGTTTTAGATGACCTATGGGAGGATAATCCATTTCAGTTGGAAGACCTGAAGAATATTCTATATCATCATGATAGCAAAATAATTATTTTAGTAACAACACGAAGTGAGAGTGTTGCAAAGAGAATATGTATGAACCTTCAACCATACAAGATATTACCATTGACGGATGATATGTGCTGGGATATAATAAAACAAAGAAGTGGTTTTGGTGCTAGAAATGACAAAGAAATGTTGAGGGGTATAGGACAGGAGATTGCTCGAAAGTGTGCTGGTGTGGCTTTAGCAGCTCAATCTCTAGGGTTCACTTTACAGGGCATGGATTTTGACCAATGGGTGAAAGTGAAAGACAGTGATATATGGAAAGAACATATTTCAAAGGAGTTCTCTTTGCCAAATCATGTTCTTGCTTCTTTGATGTTAATTTATAACTATATGGATCTATGTTTGAAGCCATGCTTTACCTATTGTGCAATCTTCCCAAAAGGTCACCGGATAGTAAAAAATGATCTAATTTACCAATGGATTTCTTTAGGTTTAATAAACCCAACGGAATTACTCTCAACAATGGATCTTTGCAAGAAGTATATTAGGCAGCTCCAAGGACTATCCTTCCTTAAAGAGTCCCCCAAGGTTTGTAATTTCTACATACGAATAGTACATTGATGTCTACATACCAATATTTGGAATTTTTGCTCTTCTCCGATCCATCAATCAATTTGAAAGCAATTGACATACTACAAAGTGCAGTGATCGTGGATTGAACTAGAACAAGCACACAATGGCAAAAGATATGTTCCATATTTATAAAAGGAAATCATGATCAAGAGCCAATATTTTAGCCATCAAATGACAATAAAATTTATATTTCCATATGGTTCTTCATAAGAATTTATACATATTCTTGTATACCCATTATTACATAAGTTGTTGGTAAATATAAAATTACATGAGAATATACCATAAGTAGAATACAATTGTTTTTTCTAGAAGAACATATACTGGGTATTTTGGACCAAATGTTTCATGCTTGCACTTGCACACGTGGCTAAATCTTGAAAGAAAAAAATATTAAACGTACATCATATTACTATGTTCTTTTAACACATGCCATATCCGGTTATATACATAAGACATCAATCTTCATTGAAGGTTGTTTTATGTTTCCAAATCTTTGTCCATATTCAACATTGTGTCGCAAAGCCTATGGATGCAATCCCCTTTAGCACGTCTGCTGCTATTTGTCCCTTCACATAACCCTAATGTGTGCTACCCACCCCATAAACGCGTCTACCCGCTAGCTTGCACGGTGCATCCACACCATGGCGTGATCACATCGATTGTTGTGCCTCCACCTACCTAGCGTATTCATTACATGCCAAATCCTTCTATGTGTGGCAAACTCCTAACTTACTGCCCTTCAACCAATCGGCAACCCTGATCATCTACTTTCTCTCACTATTGGAAAATAGGTCTTCGCCGAGTGTTTCAGACTTTAGCGAGTGCAATATATCGGGGCAATCGGCAAAACAATATTTTGCTGAGTGTAGCACTCGGCAAAATATTACACTCGGCAAAGCGTGGCACTCAGCAAAATGTGGCCGAACCATCACGGCGGCCAGCTGCGTCAGGTTATGCCGAGTGTCTAACGGCAGACTCTCGGCAATTTTTTTTGTTATTTTTTAGAAACCAATATTTTTTTATTCGGCGGATCTGGTAGTGTGTGTAGCTCTTCTCAAAGACACGTCTTACCACATCACACATGCTTTGTTGATTCCATCAATGTCTTGTGTACAATGGAATCTGTATCTCCCGCTACATCAATGGACACACTAAGAAACTCATTGTCATTAGCGAGTGAAATCTCCTTCACCTTCTATAGCTCTTTATCCCTTCACAAATCCATAATGCACCAGACACCGCATAGATGAATATGAATCCATTTACTTGCACAACAAATTCCTATTTGTGCATCCAAAATTACCTAGGGTGCGCTTACATTGATCGTTGTGCATTATTATACCTTCTCCTGGTTAATTAGAATCTTCTTGACATGACACATCGATCCTTCCATGCGCAACGTACTCCTACCCTGCGCAACACTGATCTACTGCATATGGTTGGATGCACAACCTCTATCAAAGACACGTCTTGCCTCATCATATACATTCTTTGTTTATTCCATCTACGTTCAATCCACCATGGCACTATATCCCCTCCTACATTAGCAATAGCGCTAACGAGCTCACTGTCATCAGTCCGTGCAGGCATTGTCGATGAAATCACTTGTCTGCATCAACCTAAATGCCATGGTCCTAGTGAAGGTTTAGCTACATATACCGGACACACTAGAATTGAAAAATCCCAATTTCTACTTATGAGCATCGGGTCTTGTGCTCCATGTCTAGAAAATTAGACCACAACCACACATCTTTGTCTCCACATGGGGTCACCCAACCATGGTCACATGCTACTATCGCTTGGACCCACACTACTACACAAACTTTTCCCAGGTGAAAAAATTAGGTTAACTGAGGCGGGTAAAACGCCGGCATCGGTGTAAAGGCCACTTTGGTTGCGCCTCCTCAATTGAACTTCCAAGGTCGTCAGGTGGCCTTTCAATTCTAGCACCATTTTGGAATTTTTTTCGAAGGCAGGTGGCACCGAAAACAGCCTCGGTTAATGCCTCGATTAATCGTGCCAGTTCTTTTTATTAACCGAGGCGCTTAAAAAAACCGCCTCGCAAAATCCATTAATGGAGGCGCTTATTATAATTGAGGCCGCCTCTAGAAATCAGTCTATTTTCACAGGCGGCCTTCGTTAATAGGCTCAGACTACCTAAGCCCACGAAATCTGCGGCCCATTCTATCTTTTTTTTCGACCAAAAAGACGTGGGGGAGATCCCCCACGGTTAAGATCATTTTCATTGATTTTAAAACAAAAGGAAAGGGGGCTTACATACGAGTTTAGCTGAAACATCTAACCAAACACAAAATGATGATCGCAGATCATCACTAAATCTAACCAATTGCAGGAGACATTGATTTTTGAAATTACATAACCAGAGGGTCGGTGTTGGATCTCTGCGCTGGAAAACCTTGTCATTCTGAAGCTTCTATAACTCCCATGCTCCTATCATCGAGACTTCCACAAAGAAGGGAATTGTGTGGTTGAACCTTGCTTGATTGAGGCTCTCAATGATCTCCAGGGAGGTATCCCACTGGATCCCCAGGAGTTGCCAACAATCCTGAGCAAATGGGCAGTAAAAAAAAAGATGATGGAGAGTTTCCACTGCACCAGTGTTGCACATGACGCATATTTTAGTGCTGTTGATGTTCAAATGCCTCCGGTGTAGCATATCCTTAGCGTTGAGCCTATCCACCAAAATGAGCCAAGCAAAGAATTTTATTCTAGCCATGCATTTGGATTTCCAAATGATCTTGAACATGGGGTGAGCTTCGATGCCTTTGAATGCCTGAGAGTAGTATCTCTTAGATGTATACTTGCTGCCCCAGATTGGGACCCACCCATTCTATCTTATTGGGCTACTATATATGTAGGACTTAGGGTTTTCTTCACCTCCACTTCTCCCACTTCTCTCACCCTCTTCTCTCTCCCACTTCTCTCTTTAACAATGCCTCTACACGATGCTCCCTTCATCTCCCTCGTCGGCTTCCCTCCCACCCTCTCCCTTGGCCAGCCCCTCCTCCCTCTCACCCTCTACCTTGGCGAGCGTGGGGTGGCTCGAGGGTGGCGTCGCGGTCAGCAGGCCGGGGTAGAGTGCACGCGGTCAGGGCAGATCTCACGCCCGGTGGCGTCGACATGGCAGATCTGGCCGCATCACCATAGATCCAGGCCTTCCTCGGCTAGATCCAGTGGCAGTTTCCAGCGACCGACCATGGTAGCGGTCTCCAGCGGCTGGCCATGGTAGTGACATCCAGTGGCTGCGGCGCGTCCAGTGGTAGGCCCGCAACAACCTCCACCACCTCTAGCATCCTTCATAACCTCATGAGCTCCCGACTGCATATCTAGGGCAGTGGCGCCCCTCAGCGACGGATCGAGGTGGGAGGAACTCATCGACGGTGGCGGATCCTGGGGGGAAGAGGAAACCGATGGCAGATCCGGGCGAGAGGAGATCTCTGTCGACCCGCACAACGGCGAGCATGGCCCCAATGGTAGTGTGCATGTTACGACGGCTAGGTCTGGCATGGAGCCAGGCCCAAATCGAGGCCTGGTAAAGTATTGATATGGCCTTTTTCAAATTTCTATATTCTTTATGATTAACTGTGACGGGCATGGAACCACCTCAGTTAATGGTCACATTTACCATGTCCTTACCTCTGATGCAGTAGCAAAAACTGCCTTGGTTAATTTGTTTTGCCTGCAATAGTAAAAAATACTGTTGTAGCGAACCTACATTGTCAATATCAATTTTGCTTTTATATTTTTTTGAAGTTACTTGTATTTTTTGGACCTTATTGTGAGTGGGTTAACACAAATGTCTCACAGTTTAACGAATTTTCTCATTTTTAAACAGTCTTCTGTGTCGGCATCATCACTGTCAGATTTTAGAAAACCGACAGTGATAGTGCCGGCACATCATTGCCGGTTCATGGCTAAAATTAGTAGTGATAGGATGAATCAACAATGATATTCTCTTTTTAATCTTTGACTAAGACTTGTAACTAGGCTTTCTCCTTGATAGTAACTCCAGATATGATGGTTGTTTTTCTAAATTTTTCAAAATCATTGTCTGTCAAGTTTTTATGTTCTTACTACTATTATTTTGGTCATCTTTTATTGTGAACATTTCAAATTTCAAATTTTAGATTTTTAAATATCAAATGATTTTGGCTAATGGAACCATATGAGAAATATGTAAAAATTATAAACCAACAATACTATTGCTTTTTCGGATGAATAAATGATCAAAATAATAGTTGTAGATACTGAAAAATTATGAAACTTTATAGTTGATAACTTTTTGATTTGAAATCATCATATCATGAAAAAGTACATTTGAATTTTCTATAATTTAAAATTTGATTTTTTCAAATGACCATAGATGGAAAAACAACCAATACAAGTGCTTTAGATCTCAAAAACTTATGAACCTATGCAGTTAATAACTTTTTTATTTGAAATCATTTTGTCAAGGAAAATTATATTTGAATTTCTGAAATGTAAAATTCAAATTTTGCAAACTACCTCGAATGGAGAAACTACCAAAAATGAAAATTATAAACCTCAAAAAGTTATTAAACTTTGTAGTTGATAAGTTTTTCATTTAAATTCAGTTAGGGCCTCAAACATCAATTTACATTTGATTTGTATTAATACGTGAAGGAACAAAAATAATTTATAGAGACAAGTGACAAAGGGTGCAGTGGTAGGGGTAAGCACGAGAAGGATGTCACAGGTTAGAATCCCACCAATGGCAAAGCACATGATTTTCGCGAAAAATATCATGCCTTATCGATGTGGGACTCCCCAAATAAAAAAAAAATTACTACTTTTCAGCCTGTTTTTGATATTTGCTAAGAACCACATCACTATCGAGTCAGAAGAACCGACACTAATGCCAACCCCCATCATTACCGGTTCACTTGTTTCTGGTTCAAAATCTAAGAGTGATGGGGATTTTTGAACCGACACGAAGAGACATAATATCAGAAACCAAAAGAAAGTGAAGTTCCCCTTAAGGAATTCTTGATTAAATTAAACCTCAATATACATTTGTGGTATGACTTAAATAGTTGGATCATTTCTTTTTTATAATCGAATCTGTCCAAAGAATCGTTCGATCTGAATTTTTGGCGGAGTGGTCCCGTATATCACGGGCTTTAATTTGGTATGTACGTAGATATTATACAAAATTAATTAAGTATAGTTGAGAAAGCTGACACTAGTATGTAACTATGTATTTATTGATGCAGACTTCTGAATTAGAGTATAGCGAAAAGGATGCAATTTTCACAATGCATGATCTAGTGCATGACTTGGCGACTTCACTAGTTGGCGATAAACTTTTGGATAAGACCAAAGAAGAAAATACTATGGTAATAAGCAGGCATTGCCAATATGCGTTGCTTGGAAATTGCAGCATGCCACTGCAGTCGACAGCCGCAGCATATATAGCTCAGCTAAGAGCACTGCGTTATCAAGACTGTCGCAGCACCCAAGTATGTGGTGCTGCATTTGCACATGCTACGTCCCTTCGAGTACTGGATTTAAGCGAGTGCTCCATTCACAACTTGCCAGATTCCATTGGTGATCTGAAGAAGTTGAGATATCTTAGTGCTCCCGGTGTGCGAGGTCGGATCTCTCTGAAATGTATCACAATGCTCTCGCATCTGATTTACCTGAATCTTGAGGGATCTTCTGCCATCTCAGCACTACCAGAGTCAATTGCAGACATGAAAGATCTGATGTATCTCAATTTTTCTGGCTGCAGTCGTCTCTGGCGATTACCAGACTCATTCATGAGTTTAAAAAAACTTGTGTATTTGGATTTCTCGGGCTGCTTTCTGACGTTACAAGAATCAAACTCATTGGGGAGCCTGAGCCAATTGGAGCATTTGAGTTTGTCCACATGCAAGATCGAAGGAGACCTGGCCAAAGCACTTTGTGGCCTCATGGAACTGCGATATTTGGATCTATCGGATGTCTTTTGTTTGGGAAACATCTGCAGCGGGATGCAACAAGTACTGGTCAAGTTCACTAAACTCAGGTTCTTGAAAATGGAAGGATTCCTGGACGAGAACAGAGTTCCCCGGGCTGAAACTGAGAATTTCATTGAGGCCATCAGCTGCCTTTCCAGTCTAGAGTATCTTATTCTAGCTTTGAATAAGAATCTGTATAATATACCTGAATCCATTGGGAATCTGAGCAAGTTACGCACAGTAGATCTCTCGCATTGTGTCAACCTAGAGAGGCTGCCAGCTGCAATATCTAGAATTCACAACATGATGTCTGTACATGTAGAAGGTTGCGACGGATTGGATAAGTCCACTCTAGCTCTGTTTAAGAATGTTGCAACGGTGATACCATATTTTGTGGTCCATGCCGGTGATAATGACTCTAACAGCAACCTATATCTGCTTGAAAATGAAAATCCCAATGAACTGGAGATAAGCGAGCTTGAGAATGTGAAGTCCGCAGCAGAGGCACAGAGAATAAAGCTCGTGGAAAAGCAAAGGATTAAAAAACTAGGATTATTGTGGACTCGAGACACAAAGAGTTTTGTGGATGACGAGGATGTTTTGAAACAACAAGTGCCACCACACAGTATAGAACAAATGAGACTGCGAGGTTATAATAGCTCAGGCTTTCCATCCTGGATGATGGAAATTGCTACCTATCTTCCTTATCTCCTAGATATTACCCTGGAGGACATGCCCAATTGCAGCCGCCTACCACCACTTGGTCTGCTACCAAACCTCAAAGAGCTGCGGATCAGACGAATGGACAACATCAGGATGATTAGCGACGACCTTTATGGGGGCTTAGAAAAAACAGTGTTTCCTCGACTTGACATCTTTCATGTACAAGAAATGAAATGCCTAGCAGAGTGGCACACGTCATACTCACATCACACTGCCGGTGGCAAGGATGGTTCAAACAAGGTGCTCGTGTTCCCCAAGCTACGGTGTTTGGTCATTGCAGATTGCCCCATGCTCAGATTGAAATCCTTGTCACCTCTAGTGCAAAAGCATTGCTGCACTGCCAGAGGGGATGGGAGACCTCTCAAGACTCTATCTATCAGAGATTGCAAAAGCATTGATGCACTGCCAGAGAGGCTAGGAGACCTTACCTCTCTCGAAGATCTTCAGATAAGTAATTGTGAAGGTATCAAAACTCTGCCAGAGAGCTTACAACAACTTACCCGCCTCCAACACCTAAAGATTAATGGGTGTCCACAGCTAGTTCAGTTTAGATGTCCCCCCTCCCTCGAGACTCTATCTTTCAGCGATTGCAAAAGCATGGCTCAACTACCACAGGGACTGGGAAACCTCAGCTCTCTCAAGAAACTTGACATAAGTAATTGTGAAGGTGTCAAGGCTCTGCCAGAGGGTATGCAACAACTCACCCGCCTCCAATGGCTAAAAATTGAGGGCTGCACTCAGCTAGTTCAATGGTGCCTATCAAAGGAGAATAAGACGAAGCTCGCTCACATCAAAATAAGAGTACGTGTTTTCCGAACATATCAATTTATAATGTTCTTTATTTGCATTGACTAGTCTAATCACCTTATTATAGTATGGGGTCTATTTTCAATTAAATATCTTGTAGATGTTTTCTCTCCCACGAAGTAATTAATGTATATACAGATGTAGGTCTTACTGGCGAATGGTTTGATGGTGAATCGCTCGTAGTTAGCTTTTGCTCTTCCTAAGTCGCACATTTGTTCCTGTATAATCACGTTTGCTATACCAGTTGGCGGCGTCTAGCAGCTTGCCATATAGTGCATCGTACTGTCAACTCTAAAATATTTTCCGTAATAAAATACATGCTAAGCACACTAAAAGTGTATATATTTCATAAAAGATGAAATGACAGAATGATAAATAAGTGAAAATGTTTGGCTCCTTTTTTTGTTAAGAGATGTATAGAACAATCGGCACTGCTTAACCTTAATTGTTATTTGAACAAAAAGATCACAATAAACTTTTGGTATAAGTTTTGCCTTGGCTATAGTGTGGATAACATTTCTCTTCTGTATGTCAACTAAGAATTTCATTTTTTATAGTTCACGAAGGTTCACTTAGAAATCAATCAACAAAACAGTAAGATAGGAAGCTCAGTATTAACAGTAGAAAGATTCATCTATTATACAATAACAAAATGGCCTACTCGCATATCTACTTGTTTTCCAGATATATCAAAGGAGTGGTGTTAAAGAGTGATCAACATTCAGGAGTCTGATACGGAAGTGGGGGGAGTCAACACTGGAGGTATATACAGTATTTCGTAATTATCAATTCCACTGATAATTAATGCCAGCTGTACTCATTTTACAAGGTTTTGCTGCACGTTACTGGTTGTAAATAATACTCCCTCCGTCTCAAATTGTAAGTCATACTAAAAATCTTGGATAATCAAAATATTTCAAAACCAAATTATATAATAAGGTAATAATAATAAGGATGTCAACTAAGTATTAATGGATTCTTCATGTTGATTAAATTTTCATAGTATACCTACGTGATGTCACAAATCTTAATAATTTTCTCTATAATTTTAGTCAAACTTAAGATGCTTTGACCCTCTAAGATTTCTAAAATGACTTATAATTTGGAACGGAGGGAGTATATAGTATTTCTTAGTTCCTCTAATGTATATCGAAAATTGTGTGCTCTTAAACGATTTGGTGTTTGAAAAGGAACATGTTTATTCTCCTTTACAGGCGGTATAACATTTGTTTTTTTTTTTTTGACAAGCGGTATAACATTTGTTGAATGAACGGAAACAAGCGTCCTATTATTCTTACATGGTATTGTACTATTGATTGAACTTCTGCTATTGACGGTGGTCTCAATAGGTGTGTTGAGCGGAGGATCAAGATGAGTAGATGAGCCCACTACTCCAGATAGAGTGGAAGTCAACGTCGTGTATTGATCTTTTGATTATTATTATGTTGTGGGAGATTATTCAAAGATGGCTTAGTTTGATTTTGCTACTTAGAGTACCGTTTTCTGAAAACTAGAAGACTCCATAAATCACCTCAAGTCACTATATGTGAAGGGCCATATCAATAGAACACTGGTTTACAACATGTTAGTAGATACTGGGGCAACCGCGAACTTCATGTCATATTTGCTTTATATGAAGCTTGTTGCCACACATATGGTGACGTGATCAAGAGACCAACGTGATGATCAACTGTGTTGAAGCAGGAGATCTTATTCTGGCCAAAGGAATTGCATTGATGGAGCTCACCATTGGGAGCAAGACTTTGGCCATTGCCTCGCTTGTCATAAAGGTAGTTATGAATTGATACTTAGGCATGATAAGATTCATGCCAATTTATGTGTTCTAGCTAGCACAAATTTCTCATTCAGTGGGTTGGTAATGATATTGAGATTGTGCATGCAAATTCATTGGCTTGTGTTTGCTATGGCCGATGCTCTTTTGCTCAGGGGAGCATGATGTGACCTTAATGATTCTTAGTTTACTAGTGTGTCACTATGAAAGGAATTGTACCCATCTCTTTGAAGCCATGTGACAATGGGCTCAATATCATCATGTAATCATTTTTTTAATAGATACTAACGTTGAATGGTTGAAACATCATGTTGACTAGTATTGGACCTATATGATTGATGTTTTGAAGCTACTATGACTTTGATGAGTTGATGAGCTCAATAAGAATGGGCTCAAAGTCGGCCTAACCGTTCCTTCAAAAAAAAAAAAAAAAAAAAAAGTCGGCCTAACCGACCTCTCTGTCAGTTTCTCAATCTGTTGTGTTTTTCCTGCGATCAAGGTTGCGTGCAACCCTAGATGTGCTAGCCCTTGCTGGTATGTGATCTAAGTCGGCATCAACAACGTCCTAAATATATGGTTTTGCACGTATATAATGTTCAATGCAGACAATAAACACCGGACCTAACTTGTTAGTAAAACTGTAACAAATTGAGAGATCTATTGAGCTGTCGGTAGGACAAATTGGCAGTCATAGCTACGATGAATATTGTTGCGAATTGAGGTACCGAGCACACATTTCATAATATACTGCCACACGTATGCAACCCACCTGAACAGATCGTCTTTTATCACTCACTACTACAGGGATATTGTATCACTTTCTTGTAACATATTCATCAATGTGTTCCAGTAGAATTTTATAGTAACACATAATAGTGTGTTACAGACTTTGATTGTAAACAAAACACTTTTTTTATAAAAATGTGTTACTAACAATAATTATAGTAACACAAAATTAATGTTACAAGTGAAATGTTACAAAAATATACTATACTGTATCACATAAATGGAACGTATAAAATGTGTTACAAATACATGTCCTATAGTAACACAAAATAACATTACAGTCCAGGTGTTACAAAGATTAATAGAATCCCCGAGGCTCTTCACTTTGCTTGCTCGCGCTTCCTCATGCTCGCACGCATGTATCCCCACACTGTGGTCATGGATCTTCACTTCGCTTGCTCGCGCTTCCTCATGCTCGCACTTGGCAGTTTTGGGACTACAATCATCAACTTCGTAAAAATAGATCTCCAAATGTGGGACACTTAATTTTCTTCCCAATATATATGTATATTTTTCCCCTTTGTTGTATTTTTTTTATCCTTTCCCTTTTGTAGTATTTCTTCATGTATTTGGCACTCGACAGCGATCCACGTGGCCATGCCATAACCTCAGCTCCTAACCTCCTAGGCGCTGCCCAGACTGGCGGCGGAAACGAGATCAGGTCTCACGGGCGGTTAGTTTGTTTGAGAGGTCAACAACAGTTTGATCTGAAAACGTACTGGATCATTGGAACGAGGGTTATTATTGGTCATGGGTGTTTCGGAAGCGCGCGTAGAGTTCCCGCCATGCCGGATTTTGGGACAGTAATGCGGGAGTTTTTTCTCATTACATTCATATATGTTTTTTTAAGGGATAAAGGGAGATGAAACTTTGAGGTACACATAGGATCGGGAACGCAAGTTGGTGGGTCTACACGTCAGCCCCTTTGACTTGTATACAAGCACGCAAAACTGCTCATGTGCAAAATCATGAGATTGCCTTGACAAATACAACTTTGGTATGGATCATGTCAAAGTTCGGTGGAGTTTGAAATTTTTAAATTTTTAAATTCTAAAATCCTAGAAACGTTTAGGAATCTTAATGACTTCAATAGATCTTTTTAATTGCAAAGCTGCATGCCAAATTGAGAATGCAACTTTTTTATGGACCATGTTAAATGCTAGATTGTTTGAAAATTGTAACTTTTGAACTTCAAAATCTCAGTTCTTAAACCAAATTTTGAAGACTCAAAACCGCCTCAATTAAAAAATTCTCATTAATAAATTTTAAAGATCATGTAGAGCTCCATAACATTTGTCGTGTCTCCATCCAAATAGTTTGAATTTCAAACATATGAACCTTAAAAATCTGAGAATTTTGAAAAATTTAGGACTCTAATTTTTTTAAATAAAAAATCTTCAACTATAAAGTCGTAGATTGCGTTGAGAACTATAACTTTAATATAGATCATGTCAACATCTGATTGAGTTTGAATTTGTAATTTTTAAAGTTCAAAAATTTGAGTTCTTAAAATGAATTCTGAGGACTCTAAAAGGTTTCAAATAAAAAAATTATCATCAATAAATTTGAAAGATCATGTAGAGCTCCATAATTTTTATATAGGATATCTCCATCCAAATAGTTTAAAATTTTCAAACATATCAACCTTAAAATGTGAGAATTTTGAAATATTAATTACTCTGATTTTTAAATAAAAATTCCTCAACTACAAAGTCATAGATTGCATTGAGAACTATAACTTTGGTATACATCTTGCCAACATCTGATGGAGCTTGAATTTGTAATTTTTAAAATTCAAAATCTAATTTATTCAAAATGAACTTTGAGGACTCTAAAGGCTTCAAATAAAAAAATTATTATCAATAAATCTGAAAAATCACTTGGAGCTCCAAAATCGCTTGGACCAAATAGTCTGAAAGTTTCAAACAGTCCAAATAGTTTGAGAATTTGAATCATATGAACCTTAAAATCTAAGAATTTTCAAATATTTAGGACGCTATTTTTTAAAATAAAAATCCTCAACTACATATTCATAGATTGAGTTGAGAACTTTGGAGTAGATCATGTCAACATCCTGGAGTTTGAATTTGTAAATTTTAATGTTCAATATCTTAGAACTAAAAGAAGCATTTAGGAATGAATATAAATGAATTTCAATAAAAAACTGTTTACTATATAGTTGTTGAGATCTACAACTTTTATATAGGCCATTTTAACATTTGAGGTAGTTTAAAAATTTTGAACTTTAAATTTAAATTCTGAGAGCCCAAACAATTTTCTTGTGTCTTGTAAATTAAAGGTTTCAAATAAAGAATTTATTAACTAGGAAGTTGTAGATAATGTCTAGTTCTACAATTTTATATAGTGTATGTCTCACTTCGAGATAATTTGAAAACTGCAAAACTTGAATCAATTTTAGAATTTTGAAATGAATACTCCAGACTCTAATTTTTTCATAAAAATAACTAAATCAAATAGACATTCGAAACAACAATATGAATAAGCTTCTGAATTAGAATTCATGTACGAGAATATTTGGATCTATATCCGCATTTGTCCTCGGATCCTTCCTCATCAAGTCATCTTCAACTCATGTCAGACATTAGTGTGGGTGTGACCCTGAGTAATATTTAAAATCATATTTAATTCAACTCGATGTGTGACTATATTATATTATTATAAAATTCAACCTAGGCAAAGAAATTTAATTGTCAGAATTCATAAGGTATCAATCATGTTTTAAAATACGTTTTTTTTTACAAAATGAATATTTTCCCATGGTTAGAAAAGACTTTTATAATCGACGGCAAGGATGACCTTACTTTTATTTTTCTATATATCTGCAAAAATCACTAGTGTCCGCCTAATCTTCCCGCTCCCCTTCAGTTTGCGCGAAAAAATTGTGTTAGTTATTACTTCTCCATCTCCGTCATTTTCTACCCTAGTCCATCTCCCGATAGATCCAGGAGTCCTCCACATCCTCCTGGCCCTGCTGCACGCCGGCCGGCGGCATCAGAGCAAAGCCACCGCCACCGCAAGCATCACGACACATCACGAATGGCAGCCTGCAGGGTAATTGTGACGCTGCCCTTAGCTGATAACCGCCGCCTCACGAAGGTTTTGGCGCTCCTCCCGTTCATTCATCTGCAAACTGTGTCGTTGATTATATTATATATGGTTAGGTTTTGATTTCTCCCGTGACTTGGTGGGATTGCTCTTCTCCGCGCAGATTGATTTCTCCCAACGAACGCTCTTTACTTCCCTTCCCCCGTTCTAGTATCACGGGGTCGTGCTGCCGTGCGTCTCGCGGCCTGGCACCTCCTTGCAGTAGACCTGAGAATGGACTTGGCTTAATTAGTCCTAGATCTAATTACTTGGCAGGTGGATTGGGGAAGGGAACGACTAGTGTGATTCTCTCCGCTCACGCACCTGGACAATGTTCGAACTTTGAAGACGCAAGGTATTCTCCATCTGTGCAATTGCATGATAATCACTTACAACCGCCAACTGCATTGCTTTACTTATCTCCGTCAATTCTGCCTCTTTTGTATTTCCATGATGAAACCCAACTATAATTAGCTGATGAAATATTCGGATAGTCATTAGTTCAGGATCTCAGATGCATTGTCTAGACTTACTATAGTTTTCCACTGGCTTAGTCGTGGTGCATACATAAATAAATATTATCTGTAGAGGGAATTTTAATATGCTAAAGAAATTGAGCCTGCACTTTGCAGGAAACTTAATATGCACAATCAGAAATACTCCAGTAATCATTGAGCTTTTTTTGGCATAAGCATAAATATAAATACAATGCAAACAATTATTTTGCAGTATCATTTATATGCAGCGAAACATCTGATGTTAAAAATAGATTAAATTTTGGTTCCCCCCATGAACTTCTTGTTGGATTTATATTAGAAAGCAACCTCAAACTCGAATATCAGGTTAACTTGGTATTCATCCTTTTTACTTGTTTGTATTCTGCAGGATAGCAGACTCAAGTGGATAATTGCAAGTTAGCTTAGACAGGTGGAGAAGAGATAGTGACAAATTAGAATCACCAGGTGACATTAGATTTTTGGAAGACACTATCGAATTAGAAACACCATGTGACATTATAATTTTGGGTTTATCTGATTTGCTATTTTTCACATTGCTACCTATAATTAATTATTTTGTAATGACATGTTTCAGATAGTGTACGTAGGACTTGTGAGCTAGAAAATTTCAGGGTGTTAGGATCTATATTCTATATAGCATAGTGGTTTTTACGTTTTAGTGAAAAATCATAACCTGGACCTTTGTTTTAATCCTCAAAATGATGTCCTGGTGGTTCAAGACAAACAGAGGTTCAACTTTCCAATAAACCATTGAATCAAATATATTAGACTTGTAGTGTCAAATTAATTTATTCAATATATAAGTATTGCATGATATTATAGCAACGTATAACAATTAACAAAGAAACAAAAGGCATCTCCTTTTATTATAGTATTTTTTTCTTTGTATTTTTCATACCTTGTTTTGTATATTTCAGGGTCATCATGGAGTGCTTGGAGATACTGCAACTATTACAAAGCAGAATAGCTCGTTAGAAGGATACCTGCAGTGGACATAAAAGCAAACACAACCTCCTGCATTGATGGTAGACAAATAGTATCACTTGTTCAAACTGCATTATCTTGATACTACTAATGCTTGTTCGTCGCTATGTGATTATGTCAAATTAATTGTGGATTGGGTCCATTGTGCTACTCTTGATCACAAAACTCATATAAGGCTACAGTGGCCTACGTAACTCTTTTGAGCACTAAACTAAAAGCAAATTTTATTGGAGTTGAGACAAGCAGGCAATTCTACAAAGTGCATATTATTAGTCAACCTGTTTTAAAAAATGTTGATCCATTAGCTAATCCTTGGTTGTTCATATTTGTATGTTTGAACTAGCTTTCTTATGTTTATTTTAGCGTACATTGACACAATATGTAATGTTACAACTTGCTTTCTCTATGCAGGTTAAGATCAATGGCCAAATTCCTATGCCGAAGCATATCATACTGGATGAAGGAGCAACGAAATTTAAGAATATTAGATTAGATGCAATTTTTTCGTTTGCCAGTAGTATGGAGTTGTACTTCGCAATCTATGTATGTTTGATCTCTAGAGACACATATCTTTTTGAAGATATACTATCAATTGATGTGAACAAATACTCTGTTTGAAGCCTTGTCATAATCCGTGGATCTTTCTATGATTATTGAAATTTGTGGTTTGTGTGATTTTGCAATGTGTCAAATTTGTGACTAATAATCCAAATATTTGTTTCACAATCTGAATGGTATGTTACAATAGATATAAACAAGTGTTACAAACCATGTGTTCCTTTGTTTCATATCGTGCTCTACCATAATGTAGAAGTGTTACTAGAACTAAAAAAAGTGTTACAGTGGACAATCATTGTAACACTTGGTAGTGTTCCAATAAATAAATAAATGTATTATAAACTATGTGTTCTACCATAGCATGAAGTGTTACTAGAACAAAAAAAAAGTGTTACAACAAAAATCATTGTAACACTAAACAAATGTTCCTAAAGACAACTAAATGTGTTACAATAAACTAGTCTATAGTAACATGGCCTATTGGAACACAAACAAAAATGTGTTACTAATAAAACTAGTAACACTTTTTTCAACCTACAGTAACACAAGTTGGTGTTACTGTATGTCTGCCCTGTAGTAGTGACTGGCCGGGCTCCTCAACCAAAACCTGTTGAATGTTTTGTCTTTTGTGTGTGGCCAGGATCGGATGCACTGTTTCTTTCTGCTGAGTTGCAAACCACACGTCCATTTGTTTTGCTTTTTGGGGTATACCAGTTTAATATTTAATATTATGTATAATCGTTATGTCATTCCTTTTGAGAAATCGTCGTATATATATCTGCAATCTACTAGAGCAATTTATATCTCACAGGTTACGATTAGGTTCAGCTGGTTGATCGCGATACTATAGCATTGGATTGGCAGTTGACACTGTTGGTGCTGTGACAATGATGGCAACGTACAACCGCCATGCTGCTCTTATTTTTTTCTTTTAAAAAAACACGATACGAGGGGGACGACGTCCCACCGGTTTTTCATTAAGAAAATGGATCTTCTCATTGGATCATGGAAAAACCCTCCAAACCCCAATCCCGTTTTTCATTAAGAAAATGGATCTTCTCATTAGATCATGGAAAAATCCTCCGAACCTCAAGCCCTACCAATATACAGTGGCACCGCGTCATGTGAGATTGTCCTGTGAGATAGGACATCCATAGAACATCACTTTAAAGTAAGACCCGGCATGGGGATATTTATTACCCTTAAGGTCTGAAATTCCCTCCCGCTGAGGATCGAACCCAAGACCTAAAAGGTATCGCCGGAGTGTTGGGCCAGCTGGGCTAGCCAACTGAGCCCAACATCCTTTGACCTGCTCTTATTTTCTTCTAGTATGACAAGTGACAACTAAGGGCTCGCGTTTAGTACAGTTTAGCTTCACTAGTAAAGTTGCTTTTTAGATATAATGGTTTTATGAGCAACTTTTGTGAAGCTCAACTATTTTCTTAAACAAATTGTTTGGCAAAACAGCTTCACCAATAACTTCATGTATAGATGAGAGTAAGAAATATACAAGAGCTGGGATATTTTTCAGCTCTCTTCTACTCTATTTCTTTGTTAGAGGAAAAGAGAAACAGCTTCACCTATAAAATCTTGTTTTTAAAATAATTTTTAGCAAGAAAAAAAACCCACAACACCGATAGGCACTAACAATAATATTTTTTTTTTGAGATTACATAGGACAACGTAGACACTCACAACATGCACGCACACTCACCCCTATGAATACACGTACGCAAACCCTACCCCTATGAGTACCTTCGAACGATTGAGCCGGCAGATCTTGAAGTTCACGAAGTCACCACAGACGTCTCGCTGTCGACGGGTACGTCGCCTACCATTTAATGTACTAGTTCATCAACCCGTGCTCTTACACGGGCTAGAATCTTATAAGAAATTTAAATGAGTAGTTATTGTTTAATGTCTCTGGTTGATAAAAAAATTAAAAGTAGTTGCATTTAACTATACTTTTTCTCTTTTTTCTAACATAATAATCTGCAGACCCAATACATTGTAATGTCTATTTAGTTATGGTGAACTTATCAATTACTAATCTATATGTTTTTCATAAATATTTTATGATATCTAAGTCTAAATTTTGATTATCAATTATTTGCCTTATTAATTGTTACATAAGGACTTTAGGTGTTTTGCACCGAAGAAATCTAAAAAAATAGGAAGATATAGCCACTTATAGCGTGCACTATCCACCCCACATTGTAGTGTGCACTATCCAGCCAGGGCATTTATTTAGAAAATAGCATAGATACAATGTTTGTTATTATCAATGTTGGTTATAGTCGACACAGTTTAGGTGTCGGATGCTTCTAAATTCTACCAAAATTTCTAGATATTTTCTTGTTTTAGTAGGACTCATGAGGATTAACACAGATGCTTCACTGGAGACCTCTATTTCCATTATCCAGGATTTGTATTTTCTTCATAGCATGATATTTGTTTATTGGAAACTTGGGATTATGCTATATGTGCTATTATTCCATACCTTTGTGTGATAGCATGAATCTATAATACAAATTCAATGTTTAGTGTAAATATTGCAATTCTTTATCCACGTGTTAAGTTAAATTTCTAGTACTTGTTTTATACTTTATTCATGATTTTCATCTTTTATTTTATTGAAAAATATTATAGGTCCTGGTTATTTTCTCAGTTCTTATATTGTATAATTAGTCATTTCGCCTTGCATTGCGACACTATCACATAATTTTTTTGTAGTGGCATTGTTTTATAAAGTATAGAGTACTTATAACTAAATTATTGCCATTACTAATAAGACATTATATTTTAGCCAAAACTTATAAAGCTAAGTTAATTGCATATTAATATTACCTAAACTTAATTATCAGTGTCTTTGTTACGTGGTTTTTTAAGGGAACATTTCCACACACCTTTCTTATAAACACCTTTGCACACTTGATAAACTATTAAAATAAATATGTATCCTAATGTGTATATGTTTTCATGTTCGACATGGTGTAACATATAATCATGTGTAATTTTAGTTTAACAATTGTAGAAGGGTGTATACTTTATGGATAACATATTTTTTGTTGAAAACTTATTTATTATTTATATGTAAATTTGAAATAATTTGTTTTATATTTTTACTTATTTTAAGGGTATCTGATGTTGGTTGTCTGGAAATGAATTAAAGGTGATAATTTATATTTTACTTCATAATTGCATGAGTGAAATACACCATAGGTCACTGGACTTTGGTCGCTGTGTCAAACAGGTCCCTGGACTTCGAAAATGGCCATCTGACTCCTTGAACTTTCAGTCTGGCTCACCAGTGGTCCAAATCACCCTTGTCAGCGGTTTTGCCTACGTGGGCTGGTTTTCTCGACGGCAATTTAAATTTAGCCCCCTAGACTCTTTGAGATTAATCGGTGCATCACCACAACCGTGCGGGTGTGCTTCACCGTGCCGCCGGCGGCGGCCGGGAACGCCACCGAGAAGGACGGGTAGTTGAGCGCGGTCACCGTGTAGGTGCGGTTGGCGCTGCACCCTTCGGACGGGTGCGGCCTGGTGAGCGCCAGCACCATCTTGCCGGCCACCTTCTCCGGGATGAGGCTGCCGAGAGCTGGCCCATGCTGCTGACACGGTAGAGTACTCCGCCGTGCCGCCGCCGAGGGAAAGGGAGAGCACGTCGACGCCGTCCGCCACCGCGACCTGCATGGCAGCCTGTGGCGGCTCATCTCGCGGCCCCTGCTTGCCGACGAGCTGAGGATGACGACAACGCGGGCGCACAACAATAGCTTAAAGGGGCCGAGCGCCACGACGACCGACGACAACACCTCCGCCGTCCGCCGGAAGACATGAAGGCCTTGCATTCCTCAACCTTGCCTACAGCTAGCTAGCATCCCGTGTGTGCACGTCGTATGATGTCCATTAGTCTGTATCCGATTACATTGCTACACGAAGCAAACAGACTTGGACGGGGACGGGCCAAGGCGGGACGTGAACACGCAGCACGCATGATGAGGCTTGGACACACCGGAGGGAGCTCGGGTCGTCTCTCGCATTGCCTTCAGTGCCCGGTAATTACCGCGGAGCCCGGCAAAACAAGGCACTGACAGGCGAACAGCCGCACAGGCTAACATGGACCATCGCCAGCCGCACACCCCTGCTCACCACGGTAGAACAGCCTCTGCTCACCATCCAACAACGACTATATGTTGGTGGCTCGGCACGGCTCCAGCTTCGTTGCACTACCTCCGCATGACGTGCAATGCACTACCTCGGGCTGGGGGCCTACGTGCACGTCAACCTGGAGCGAGCCCAGGAACGAGCCCATGACGCCGGCGTGATGGTCGGGCCGGCCGCTTGCCTGTTAGGATGCTGGCCACGCCACCGGCGCACATCCCTGAACACGAACGCGCAGAGGGAGGCGAGCACAAAGCAGAACTGGTACTGAGTCTAGGTTGAGGACCGTATGCCACCGGCGCGGAAGCGGACTCGTTGGCGTAGCCGATGGGAGCTCTCCGGCGCGCGGGCGCGGCTGCCAGCGCAGACGCGAATTCACTCGTGCGGCGGCGGCCGTGGCCGTCGGCGCGGACACCGACGCGCCGTCAACACTCCATCCCCGCGCGCGCAGACGTCCCCGCCGGATCCGCCGCAGGGCAACGCCAGCTCGCCGACCAACTGCACGGATGTACATGGCATGTAAACACAAGCAAGCATCGATTCTTCCTTAGTGTTGCTGTTGCTGCATCAAATTCAATCCACATAGCATGCATGCCGCCGGTGTGGTTCTATTCTAATGCCATTGCTAGGAGAGGAACAAGAACAAGAAAGCAGTAGCCATGCACGGTTGTGGTTTGGGCCTCCGGTGAACCAGGCTGAAAGTTCAAGGGGTCAGATGACCATTTTCGAAGTCCAGGGGCCTGTTTGACACAGCCACCAAAGTTCAGGGGCTTGTGGTGCATTTCACTCTAATTGCATATATTGGTAGTTTGAATGCAAACATATGCTTTGCTTTATCTTTCGTCATGCCACATGTGGATAATTTATTAAATAATATTAGATAGTTATTATTTTAAATTATATTTTTTAATGATGGATTAGTATAGTTGAGATGGAAAATAAGGGTGCTATTTAAAATTATCTTTCATAATGGAGGAAGTGGGTAATTTAGATGCAAATTTAGTTTACTATTTTTTTTTGTAATGGAGTATGTATATAGTTTAGAAGGAAATTTACATAGTTGATGCATTCTTCATAATGTTAGGTGTGGATATTTTTTTATAAAGCAAATGGATCCAATATTATTGACGATGATGATTGGAATCTATCAAATGAAAGGCCAAATATTTATTATTATTGTGGGAGTTTTCTATAGTTTATGGTTTTCTAATGCATATGCTAGTGAGAATTATTGTGAAGGCTCTATTAACTTTTGTCAATACAAATATTTTATATGGTTATAATATTTTTTTAAAAAAATACTTATATTCCTATACTAATAAGATACTTAGTAACATGTTTTATTGATTATACATGGAGATCATTAAATAACATATTTTCAATGCAAATTTTTTTTGAAACTTTTCAACGTTTTATTACTCATTGGATCCAGCTAGATCGCTGGTCACCAATTCCTCAAAATCATGAGGAACCTTATCCCAAGTGTTATAGCATCCACCTGGGAGATTACAACCAAACGCAGCAAGAGCATGTGCAACTCTATTACATTCACGTTTACAAATAGAAATAGTGCAAGACATGAACTCGGCACCCATGAGTTGTTTAATTTCTGTAATCACACCTCCAGCTGATGCTAATCTGTAAGCATCCGTTTGTAAGGCTTCCTTTATTAGTGCAGCATCCACTTCCAGAACAATACGTTGGATTCCTAGCTCCAGAGCTTCCCGCATGCCTGCCAAACAGCCCAATAGTTCAGCATGGAATGCGTCGAGTAGAAAATCTGCACGCCTGGCTCCTGAAGCAACAACCTGCCCCTGATCATCACGGATTATAAATCCCCATCCCCCATCATGCCTTTCATGGTTGAATGCCCCATCAGTGTTTAGCTTCAACTCTCCTACCTTCGGCTTTTGCCAACGCACCCTCTGACGACTCTCCGACAACAGCCGGGCATCAGTTTTCACTACTAGATCAGCTTGGAACGCAGTAACATAAGCCAAGTCCGCTGCAGTTCTTCTCCTTCCTTCCTCTCTCCATTTGTTTCGTTCACCCCACCATAGCCACAACAACATGACCACCGTGAGTTGTTCTTTTCCTTTCATTTTTAGTACCATCTCCATCATTTCTCTTGCCGATTGGGCTTCAGCAAGCATGCATCTCGCATGTTCTAAATTTAGTTCGCGCCAAACAGACTTCACCTCCTTACACTTGAACAGTAAGTGACAACCGTCCTCATCTAACCTGCCGCACATGCAGCATCTTGTATCAAGCTTCATGCCTCTCTTCTGAAGAACTCTCCTCATAGCCAAAGTGGCTTAGTCTCCAAAGAAAATGCTTCACTTTCGGCTGACAGTCAAGACTCCACAAGCTATTCCAAAATTATATTTCAGCACTGTTATCTCCAGAACCTGAACCCTGCTGTCTTTTTTGTTTCCTAATCACAGATGCTCGATATACTTTGTAAGCCGACTTTACAGAAAAGCAGCCCTTCAAATGAAAATGCCATCCTATCACATCCTCTATCTCTGTATGGACTGGAATTGTTCTAATAATCCGAACATCTTCCTCCCAGAATGTCTGGTTCAACAGCTCGACATCCCAGTTTTCAGTTGTTGGATCAATAAGCTCATCAACAGTGCGTAACAGATTCCTCCCCCTCGGTGTGATTGGTTTTCTAGTGATGTCCCTTGGCAACCATGGATCCTCCCAATTTTCAATGCAATTTAAATATGATTTCCTTTTTTTTTTTGAGGGAAACAGGAGGGGCAAAGCACCCCTACTGGCATTCGGTTGGAAAGTACATATAATCTTTTTCTAAAGTAATAAATAAACTCTACTCATACGTGCTAACAAATATAGGAATATATTTATATGATTGGCCTTATCTGTTCTTTAGATAGGTCGTCTCGTATTATCATCTATTTCGCTCCTTCAATCTTTATAATAATATAAACATGGGATTGGACGTGAATGAATTAATCTAGTGCCTTGTGCCAAAAAAAAAAGACCTAGTGAACTTGGTGGCTAATGTGATATGTGTATTGTTTTTACGTATCTTGAATGTGGCTGTATTTATTCTCCAACGCTGCTGACATTTTCTTATATAACTGACCATAACGTGATTGGGACATGTCGCTCTATATATTGTACGTGGGCGCCATTTTTTCTCGGAAACAATAAGATTTTAAGTTTTTATATTTATAAATAATGGCAGTGGTGGGTAATTTCTTGGAAAACTAAATGAGATCCAATGGTTATAATTGGATTTTTTTTTAATTTGATGGTTGGATGTTTTTGATTAACGTGGAAATTTCTAACATTTATCTTTTTTCTTAGCGTGGTGAGAATTAACATTGAGCCTCCGTTAGAGCCTCTAATTAGTAATAGTAAGAGGAACTCCAAGAGTTCCCCTAAAATATAACCCCTAAAGCTCTATATTGGGGGTTCTTTTAAATAATTGTTTCTCAAAAACGAGCTTCCTCCACAGCAGCTCCCCAATACGTCACCCCTAAAAAATTTTAAACTTGCCACATTGTCAGTTGGTTGGATGAGGATGATCCTAAATAGATGTTAGTTGGATTCGGAGTTTTCCGTGACTTTTTCATCCGGCCACAGCCATTCCTTCACCGTAGCTCTTGGACGATTGACTTGTTCTGTCCGCTCGTTCATGGCTCCTCCACCGTAGCTGTAGGATGATTGACTTATTCTGTCCGCTCATCTGTGACTCCAGGTCTCCAACCTTGAAATACATACACGTACGAGGCCAGGCTGTGCTAGCGCCGCCATCAGGCCTGTGCTCATCGTTGTCGCTTGTGGCCTTGCCCTGTTCTCTGCTGGCGCACCTCCTCTTCTCGACTTGTCACAACACCACAAAGATCTTCCGTAGCCATGGATCAACATAGCTTTCTCATGAACCAGGTGTTACATGATTCATCGTCATCAGATGATGATGATAATTTCTTTTTTGATGTTGTACATGCCGTAATTGATGAGGATGAGTCTGATGAAGAACCAAAACATGGTGGTTCTGTTCATGGGCATCGAGTGATCCAGCGCGATAGACAGGCGGGACATCAGAGGCTATACCAGGATTATTTCGCCGATAATCCTACATACGGGCCAAATTATTTCAGACGAAGGTATGTAGTGCAACACATTTTTTAGAAAAGATGCCTATATGTGTGTGTGTGTGTGTGTGTGTGTGTGTGTGTGTGTGTGTGTGTGTGTGTGTGTGTAATTAATTTATAGTGTAGGTTTCGAATGAGACGTACATTGTTTCTGCGTATACAGCAAGCCGTAGAACGACATGATGAATATTTTGTGCAAAAAAGGAATGCTGCCGGTACACTTGGTCTGTCTAGTTTGCAGAAGATTACAGCAGCATTACGGATGTTAGCTTATGGAGTAGCAGCTGATGCTATGGATGATTACGTTCGTATTGGTGAGAGCACTGCACTTGAAAGTCTCAGAAGGTTTGTTGCCGCTGTTGTAGAAGTGTTTGGGGATGAGTACTTGAGATCGCCTAATGAAAATGATACCGCTAGATTACTTGCAATTGGAGAAAGAAGAGGTTTTCCTGGTATGCTTGGGTCCATAGATTGTATGCATTGGAGGTGGAAAAATTGCCCTTATGAATGGCAAGGTATGTACAAAGGGCATGTGCATGTCACACCCCAATTTTAAGGACAAAATGGGATATATAAAAGCCTTATGTGCGCCCCCGGAAGTCATACACATAAGTTGACAAATCGATAAACAATACCATCTCAATGTTTATTACATAGCGAATAGATAATCATTACATAGTCTCATATATAAAAGTCTTGGTAAAAATAAAATGGCTAGCACTCTCGCGGAAACTTCAACCACAGGGACGGAGTCGACTGGTGAACATCAAGCCTAAAACTCGTTACGGTAGTCCTCATTCCAGCCTTGATCTGTTACCCATCCGGGATTTTCCAAAATTGAAAGTAAAGCAAGAGTGAGTACACAACCGTACCCAACAAGTATAACTAAGGGTTCATGAGGCACAAATAGCTGACATGGTTAACTGCGATTAGCTTTTAGTTATATAACAAATTTGGGCAATTAGCATAAACAAGGTAGAACCATTCCCAAAACCACATGATCACAAGATAGCTGAATAAATGAATTGCACATAAACCATTAAATGAATATAACAGATTCCCTCAGTTTTCTGGGCCACCCATAACCGTGGGCACGGACGATATACCAATTTAAACTCTGCGCAGAGGTGTACACTTTCACTAAGAGGTATGTTTTACAATTACATGGGTTAATTACTCCCAAGTCACCGCAAAACATATAAAGCCACCCATAGGTTCGTCTAACCAATTAGGGACGCGTAAACATCGATGTAGGAACCCCCCTTCCAAAATGGCACATTCCTTCCCGGCTATACACATAAGGACAGAGGCTGTCCTATACCCAACTCGCAAACCACTAACTAGCTAGAAAAGGCCCCATGAGCAACTAGAGCCAAAGCCATATAGCCCTCATAGTTGTACGAAAAGTCCCAGCTTTTGCCAAAGGATTACAATCATCTTATATGGTTAACACATATTCATTACTTAAGCACACATGATCATGGTTAAAGGTTTGCACTAGCAACATTCTACCCAAATGCATAACCCAAGGTTAACAAGGTAAAAGTACTCAATTGCTAGGAATTCCCTAATTAGGCATCAAAGGACACATGCAAAATGAATTATGTTGTGTACCGTGAATAGGACAACAAGGAAGGTCCTTAGCTATACTTGCCTTGGTTCTCAAAATACCCCTGCTGATCGTGCTGCTCTTCAAAATATTCTTGATCTCCAACGAAATCCTCACCGTCTGAACTCGATTGACATTAACAAGCAACACCACGCAATCATCCGAGCATACATACACAAGGCAAACAAATGACTACTATTAGAACAGTACATCAACCAAAATAAAATAGAATATAAAACTCATTAAATGATTGTATTCATTGCTACGATCACGTAGACGTCAAATTCATCGAAAACGGACTTATAACGGCAAAGATATGAATTTTCAAAAGTTCACTATAGACTAAAAATGCAGTAAATATGAGATCAAAAATTAAAGTCTACAAACTGGACTAACATTAGCACTAATGCAAAGCTTATGAAACTACGAATCTAACGCAATTTGAATCGACCAAAACGGAGTTAAAATGAATATTTTACAAACAGTTGAAACCAATGGCAATTCTGTAAATAAATAAAATCGTAATTTGATCAAACAGATGGATCTCGACGGGAAGTATTTCAGTACGTATTTGCTGATTTATTTTTGTGAAACAAATCGGCCATAAAACAAAAGATGATGCCACCATGATGTCAACAAAGCTAGGATTGACATCATCACCGCAAGCAAGCAAAGTACTGCAAGCTCTCGGTGAAAGCCAAGAACAGCAACATGCTCTACGCCTGCAGATTTTGGCGATGTGGTGTACCAATTGGAACGGCGATTGCACCAACAGAATGAGCAAGGCAAAGCGATCTCACCGATGGAGAAAATAAAGGCAGATTTGAGACAAGGCCGACCAGCGTCAAGGGATGGTGGACGTCGGTCTCCTGCAAACGGCAGCACATCATGAACTGAGCACAATACAGAGAAAAGAAGGGAACCATCATGCTCGCAAGGTCAAGGCGAAGCTCCGGCTTACGGTGACGAGAAAACGTCGGAGATGGAATCCAGGAAACGAACTCCATGACAGCCGCCGTCGGCGCGAATTGCGACAGACGCGCAAGGGTTATGGAAAGGACTCACCGATCACGGCGCTCTGGCTATATATCTGGAAGTCTCGGCGTGGACCCAGAGTGACGAAAAGACGCACGACCGATCGAGTCCAAGAAGATGAACAGGGTAGCGCAGCGAATTCAAGGAAAGCAAACAGCTGTTGTGGGCTCTGGTCTTGGCCTTGCCGGCCCAAGAGAAGGGGAAATGGGATGCTGGCCACTCGGCCAAGACGAACAGACCTCACGGCTCAACAAAGAAAATGGCCAACAGCTGCCTGGGCCAAAAACCGAGTGGGAGAGAGAGCTAAAGAAGATCTCTTTTCAATTATTTGATCAGCTTTCCAAATGATTTTGCAAAAGAATTTGAATTCCTTTTGAACTTTAAACAAAAACTAGTCATCACAAATAAAACGGTGCAGCAGCATGTGTGCATCAACATGTATCTAGACTTATGATGAATTTTAATTTCACAAAAAAAATATTATTTTACTATGTTTGAATGCACCAACAATGGTATAAATAAATCAATTTGCCTATTTTAAAACAATGAAATTTTCCAGGTGTTACAAATCTACCCCCCTTAAGAGAATCTCGTCCTCGAGATTAAGTTGAGCTTACTCAAACAACTGCGGATATGCTGCCCTCAAAGCATCTTCACTTTCCCAAGTTGCCTCAGCCTCTGAATACCGATTCCATTGCACCTTGCACATCTTGATAACCCTGCTTCTTGTAATCTTTTCTGTTGTATCCAAGATTCTTATTGGAAACTCTTCATAAGTAAGATCCTTCTCAATAGTAAGTTCGTCCAATGGCAAGTGCTCCTTCTCAGGCACACGCAAACACCTCTTAAGTTGAGACACATGGAAAACATCATGTACATTGGACAAATTCGGAGGCAATTCCAATTGATATGCCACTTCACCACGCCTCTCTAGGATTTTGAATGGACCAACATACCTTGGCGCTAGTTTACCTTTTTGGTTAAACCTCTTCACACTCCTCATAGGTGACACTTTTAAGTATACATAATCACCCACTTCAAATGCCAACTCCCTTCTACGAGTGTCTGCATAACTCTTCTGTCGAGATTGAGCCACCCTCAAATTTTCTCTAATCTTCCTTACATGTTCTTCAGCGTCTCTAAGCACATCTGGCCCAAACACTTGAGTCTCACCAGTTTGATTCCAAAATAAGGGTGTTCTACACTTACGCCCGTACAAAGCTGAAACATCCTCAAATTCCGCGATGGGAATTTCACAGATTCGAGGGTAACACGACAGATATAATCCATCATATTACAATAGTTCAGCTGATATCATTCCATACATCGTCTCAGGAATATAAAATAGTACGGGTTTACAATAATTTATTACATCGCCACATTGGCGGAATCAAGCGAAAAGTAAACATCCGGAACATTTGAAGGTAGAAGCGGAAGCATCAACACGATCTCCGAACACTTGAGCGTAGGAACGACACCCACTAATCCTCATAGCTATCATCATCATAGTCGTACTCGTCCTCATCACCTCGTTTATCCAAAGTATCGCATGAATTGTATCGGCCACATTCCCACCCTATGCTTATTTGTGGAATTGGATGCAATAAAAGTAAATACAGGATATAACAAGGGAACCTACAAAGTCGGGGTTTCCTATGCATAGTAACCAAGTTTAATATATATAAAGTTGGTCAAACTTTATCCATTCCCAAAACCATCCTCCATCCACACCACACACCTCACACCACACACATTCCCTTCCACGCCACGCGTGGTCGACATGAACGACTTCCTCTCGTCATGCCTCGGCCGCCTTCAACCTCCCAAGGTTCACGGCCCGGAATCAACCCAACCATACGCACTTATCCGAAAGATAGAAGACTCCTCTCCTAGTCCAAGCAAGCATCACACGGACTTGGTCCATAGCCGACAAGTCGGCATATGTATCGATCGATCAACCATACACTCGCAGAGGTTTCACTAATCCACAAGATAGCCATCATCGATGCCGATCATCATCTAGGCAAGCATACCGATCGCCATAAGCCTAGAACGAATACCATCCCGCCACTCGGCCCCGCCGCCGGGGACCGTGAGACATAGTACCAGGCCAAAGGGGTCACTATGCTGGTTAAGGAGGGTGTGAGCACTCTCGGCCCGTACCTCCCGACACATTCCGCTTACTTCCAACAGTAATGGCATTCGTCCTACCAGATGGTTAGACCGTCTCCCCTCCCATTGGAGAGCGAGTGGAAAGTAAGGCGTCCAATGATCCGGTTACTAGCCCCAAGTCCTTAGGTATTGGCCGAACAGCGATATCTCCCCTGTATCGGCTAATCTTTACCGTGCTGCCACGGCACCACCCTTCCAAGGCTCCACCCCAAGGAGCTCACACCAAGGACACCTCAATCCAAACCGTTACCCGCCACGGGTACTCACAAGGCGGGGATACCTGTGCCGTATCCCCTCGGCAAGACTCGCTCACGGCTCGTCGTGATCCCCGTTCAGCCGACTCAACCCTCACCACTCACCCATGACTCACGCAAAGACGCTCCATGATTAAACCACAATATCCCACATATAATCTCCGTGTCCACCACGCCTCACATCTCGATATAAAGCGTAGTAGAAGTAATCACGAGAGCAAAAGGTAGTAAGCACAAGTCTAGCCTAATGTAGCGAGGGGTGATAGTCGAATCAAGGCGGGGCCGAACAAGTATAAATACTACCATGCAACCTATCACAGGGAATATAAATGTACCGAGAAAGTAAAGTGTATTGCAATGCGTAATGGGATCTAAGAAAGTGGATGGGATGTGGCACCTCCGTCGTCGTCGCCTAAGTCCTCCCGGTACTCGTAGTCGTTCGGTCGACTCCCGCTCCTCGTCCGCTCGAAACGGTTATTTAATAGTCGCGTCGGCGGCTCCTATAGAGTTCACAAAGAAGCAAATAAAATATGGAAGAACCAAATGCACTCATACATAATTTCAGATTATTGTGCTCGATTTCGAGAATTTCGGTACCTTGATTGTATTTTTCGGAGCTACGAGCAATTAGTTATGAATTTACGAAGCCGAAATGTATTTAAGAAAATATTAAAACAGGGGTTAATAATATGGGGACACGTGGCGCAACGGGAGCCCGCCACGTGTCACGAAAGGGCGGCCGAGGTGGCAGATCTCCGCCGACGTGGATGCCGACGTGGCGGATGACGTGGCTGATGACGTCAGCATTGATGACATCATGCTGACGTCACGGTTGACCAGGTCAACGGCCCAATGGGCCAAAAATGGGCCGCAGATGGGCCGAAAATGGGCCGGTGGGCCGGACTGGGCCGGGCCGGGCCCGACACGTGGCGGCACCAGAGCTTGCCACGTCACTCCACTGGGTTCGAAACCGGGCTTGGGTGTACGGCTCGGTCTACGGTGGATCAGCGCGGCGGGACCCATTGTCGGCGGCTCGGTCCACTGGAACGAGGTCCACGGCGGTCTTCCGGTCTTTGCCGGTCTACCTCTTTTGGCGCATGGTGGACAGCGCATGCGGACCCACTAGCGGGGACTCGGTCCACATGGACTCAATCCATCGCCACGGCGCCGGATCCTCTGTTCTCTTCCCCATCCCCGTCCCATGCCCAGCGCGCGGCCAAGGGTGGACGGCGGCGGCACGGCGGCGCAGGCGAGCGCTGGGGTGGTCCTCGAGTCTCGGCGGCGAGTGCATCGGCTCCGCGATGCTCCGGAGAGCTTGGCAAGGTGCCAGGGAGGCGGCCGCGGGGATCGAGCAAGGCCCTGCCATGCCGACGGCGGCCCGACGACGGCGGCGCACCGTGGCGGTGGCAAAGGCGCGTCCCCGTGATCAATTGAAGGTGCGAAGCCGATTGGCGCAGCAAGGCGCTAGCTTGGCTCGACTTCGGCGACCGAAACGCGGGCGGCGCACGGTGGCACGCGACGGCGCCGGCGGCCATGGAGGCGCGCGGCAAAGCGGCGCCGCGAGAGCCCTCAAGGCTCCATCCTCACCAACCCAGGGTACCGCGGCGTGCGGCGGCCCGCGGCGCGGCTCAACGGCGCTGCCTCGGCGAGCGAGGCGGCCGGAGTCGGCCGGCGCAATCGCGCCACTGTGGCGCTCCCAGAGCGCACCGTGCGAACGCTCCCTCGGTGGCGAGGTGAAGTGAGTCTCCCCCTCAGGCGTCTCGCACCGGCGACCGGCACACGAAGTGCGCCCCGTCGCGGCGGACGTCGTCTGGGGGGGTCCGGTGTCCGTGGCCGGAACGGTGGCGCGCCGTGGCTTGGCATGGCCATGGCACGGCGGATATGGCGGACAGGGCGGCGGCGTATGGTGGCGCCGCACACGGTTGGCTAGGGCTGGCCCGTGCTCGTGCTGTGCGTGTGTCCAAGGGGCCGGCAGTGGCCCTCGACCTCCGCGCCGAAGCGCCATGGTCGGAGAAGCAACGGCGAGGTTGGACTGGGGGCTAGAGCGGGGCTCACCGGCGCGGCGTGGACGTCGGGGTACGGCTCGGTGTCGCGGTACTGCGTGGCGAGGCGGACGGCGACGGCAGCTCCCCGGCGGCGTTCTCCTTCTCCCCGCGGCGGCGCACGGCTCCTTCTTCCCTGGCGGCGGCGGCTCCTCCCCGCCTTCTTCTTCTCCCTTTCTTTCCTCCTTCTTCTCCTCCGTCCTAGTGGTATGGTGGGGGTTTGGTGGAAGCCGCAAGCGGCGGCGCAGATGGGTGAACCCTAGAGGCGCAGGGCTCGGGTTCTTATAGAGCGGCGGCCGGAACAGGGAGGGCGTGGTGGCATCCACGCCGCTCGCGTCGATCGGGCGGCCGAGAGGCGCCGGAACAGGGGGCCTTGCGTGCGTCACGGCGCACTCCCGCTTGGCTTGAAGGCCAAGACAGCGGGGCGTAGTGGGGAAGCAACGGCCGGACGGCGTAGTGGGGAGCAGGGCAGGCGCGCGCGGCGTCGCGCGAGGTAAAGTTTGCGCGGCGCGCGTCCTTGCGCCCGTGCTTGTCGGCCCACGTGGCGCGGGCGGCGACGTGGAGGCTCTGGGGTTCGCCAATTCGAATCCGAGGCGAAGAATTGGCGCGGCGGCGGCCGATCCCATCCTGCGGTCAGAGCAGAGGACGGAGAGGGGAAAAAGCAGGGATCGTACGGAGCTTATGACGAGTGGGGCCGAGTCGTCAGCGAGCGCGGCGGTGGCTCCCTGTCGCCACGGGCTGAGGCTGACTGGGCCGGTGGAGTTGGGCTGGCGACGCTGGGAAAGAGTGGGCCCGCTCGGGTTGGAGAGAAAAAGAAAAGGAGAGTGGGCCATTTGTGGCTAGTTGGGTCGGCTGGGCTCGGTCCACGAAGAAAGGGAAAAAGGGGAAGTAGAAGAGATGGGCCACGCAGGTGGTTTCGGCCGAATTGCTTTCACTTTGTTTTCCTTTTTCTTTTCTCTTTTCTTTTTCCTGTTTTCTTTTCTTTGGTGATTGAACTTGTGTTTTCATACCTTGCTACTTGTGTAGAATTTCTATGGAGGACATAGGTAGTCATAGGCTTAGTTGGGGTATTATTCCCCATAACATATGTATATTGTTTACATGGGTTGATTTAATTAAATAATACAAAAGGACCAAATAAACTCCAAATCACCACTTGAGTTAAAATGCATGATGAAAGAATAACACTAGTGCAACTCCGGGTTAATCTAGGTGGGTTTTTGGGTTGCAACTATATGGCACATCACCACACATGGGTTTTTGGCAAAAAATTTTGTAGCTCAGATTTTTGGGATGTTACAGTCCTACCCCCTTACGAGAATCTCGTCCCCGAGATTTAAAAAAGTAACTTACCCGTCGAAGAGGTAGGGGTATATGGCACGAAGTTCTGACTCCTTCTCCCATGTGGCTTCTCTTTCTGTGTGGTTGCTCCACTGAACCTTGCACATAGGAATGGACTTGCTTCTAGTTTCTTTGGTGTCCCATCCCGAATCTTGATCGGGTGTTCTTTGTACTCAAGTGAGTCTTGTACATCTAGCACGTCGGTGGTCACGTGTTGTTGCTCTGGCAGCTTCAGACACTTGCGTAGCTGTGACACATGGAAGACGGAATGCACTCCCGCCAATTCTGGAGGGAGTTCAAGCCTGTATGCAAGCTTCCCAATTCTCTCAACGATCGGGTAGGGGCCTATGTATCTTGGAGCAAGCTTCCCTTTCACATGGAACCGAACGGTACCATGAAGCGGCGACACTTTGAGGTAGACGGAGTCTCCCACTTCAAATTCAAGGTCTCTACGCCTTTTGTTAGCATAACTCTTCTGTCGGCTCTGAGCGGCCTTCAGATTTGCCTGAACTTGAGCAACACCCTTTTCGGCTTGTTTGATCTTGACGGCCCCATGAAAGACTCTTTCACCAGGTTGTGACCACATAAGCGGAGTGTTGCAGGGTCTCCCATACAGAGCTTCAAACGGTGGCATCTTAATGCTGGCTTGGTAGCTATTGTTGTAGGAGAATTCTACATGAGGTAGGCTCTTCTCCCAATCAGTCCCATATTGCAGGACACAGGCTCTAAGCATATCCTCCAGGATTTGGTTCACCCTTTCGTCACGGCCATCGGTCCGAGGATGGTAAGCCGTACTATAATCGAGCTTAGTCCCAATGGATCTATGCATCTCGTTGCCGAAACGGGACATGAACAAGGATCCGCGATCGATACGATGCTCTTAGGGGCACCATGCAAGCGGAGAATTTCCTTGATGTAGAGATCGCTAACCGTTCGCTCGGATTGTCTCTTTGACAGGCAAGAAATGAGCGACTTTAGTCAAGCGATCAACTATCACCAATATGGCATTGTTTCCATGCGTGGAGCGAGGCAACCCTACAATGAAATCCATGGATATGTCTTCCCACTTCCATTCGGGAACATCAAGGGGCTTTAGCAAACCGGCGGGTCTTTTGTGTTCGGCCTTGACTCGTTGCGAGATGTCACATCGGGCCACATGTCCCGCAATGTCGCTTTCATGCTCTTCCACCGAAGTGCTTCCTGAGGTCACGATACATCTTCACGCAACCAGGGTGAATGCAGTATTTGGAATCATGTGCTTCTTTTAGAATCTCCTCCCGCAGAGCTGGATCGGAGGGCACACAAATTCTGTCATTGCACCAGAGGGCTCCTTGTTCGTCTTCTCTGAATTCGGGGTTATACCCACGCTCCATCGACCACGGATGCGCTCGCAGATCCTTACATTCTTTTTGGGCTTCACGGATGCGATCGGTGAGATTGTCTTGGATGCGGAGCTCATTTAGCGAGGCCATGAGGTACTATTTCAAGCTGAAAGTCCTCAAGCTCCCTGTTTAAGCTCGTGTGGCACGGATTCGAGATCGGGGTGTGACAGTAGCTTTGCGGCCGAGAGCATCGGCAACTACATTGGCCTTCCCGGATGGTAGTGTATTTCGAGGTCATAGTCTTTGATGAGCTCTAGCCATCGTATTTGCCTCATGTTCAAGTCTTCTTGAGTAAAGAAGTATTTCAAGCTCTTGTGATCGGTATAGATATCACACTTGTTGCCAATCAAGTAATGCCTCCGAGATCTTCGAGCGTGAACGGATGCCAGCCTAGCTCGAGATCATGGGTAGGATAGCGTTGTTCATGGTCTTTCAGCTGGCGAGAAGCATAAGCAATGACCTTACCATTCTGCATCAGCACGCAACCGAGTCCTTGACGGGAGGCGTCACAATAGACTACAAAGTCCTTGCTGATATCTGGTAATGCTAGCACAGGGGTGGTGGTCAACCTTTCTTTCAGAGTTTGGAAGCTTTGTTCGCACTCAGGCGTCCACTCAAACTCCTTAGTCTTCTTCAAGAGGTTGGTCATAAGGCGAGCTATCTTGGAGAAGTTCTCGATGAATCGGCGATAATATCCAGCCAATCCCAAGAAACTCCGACTTCGATCCGAACGGGGTTGTTCCCATTCTTTCACGGCTTCAATCTTAGCGGGGTCTACTGCAACACCATCAGGTGAAAGCACATGACCCAAGAAGGCAACTTCCTCAAGCCGTAATTCACACTTGCTAAATTTGGCATATAGCCGATGTAGACTCAATCTTTCGAGCACCGTTCTCGAGGTGTTCTTCATGCTCTTCAGCGGTGGCGAGTAGATAAGGATGTCATCAATGAATACCACGACGAACTTGTCGAGCACATCCATTAATACCTTATTCATCATGTTCATGAAGTAGGCAGGAGCATTTGTGAGTCCGAAGGACACCACTGTGCATTCATACTGGCCATATCGGGTGACAAAAGCAGTCTTAGGAATGTCTTCCTCTCGAATCTTCATCGGTGATAGCGATCTCGAGATCAATCTTGGAGAAGTACTTGGCACCTCTCAACTAATCCAGCAAATCATCTATCCTTGGCAGGTGGTACTTGTTCTTGATGGTGACGGCATTCGGATTACGATAATCGATGCACATCCTCATTGAGCCATCTTTCTTCTTCACGAACAAGACGGGGAGATCCCCGGGGGGAAGCACCGGGTCGGATGTAGCCTTTATCGAGAGCTCCTTCAAGCGCTTCTTGAGCTCTTCTAGCTCATCTACCGACATGCGGTAGGGTCGCTTAGCAATGGGACCCGTGCCAGGCATGAGGTCGATGACGAATTCCACATCACGATCAGGGGGCATTCCTGGTAATTCCTCAGGGAAAACATCAGCATAATCTCTCACCACGGGCACATCATCTACTGTCTTGGGTTCTGTTTTGGCTTCAGATTTGGTTGCTAGGGCACATAGGAGGTTGGTTGACTGTTCTGTCTGGGGTAGGCATCTAACAGCTTGGCCACTAGGATGGGTTATCTGTACGTATCTGGGTGAGCAAGATATGACTCCTCGGTGTTTGGTTAACCAATCCATCCCTAGGATAACATCTAGACTGGTGGAGGGTAGCGGGGGTGAGGTTGGCTAGAAAGGTAAGACCCTCAATGGTGAGTTTCACTCCCTTGCATAGGTGGGTACTCTTGAGTTCTCCTAGGGGCGAGCCGGTAATGATAGGTTCTCTACGGGGAGTAACGGCGGTATGTTATGCTCTCTAGCGTACTTAGCAGATATGTAAGAACAAGTAGCTCCAGAATCAAAAAGTACGGAAGCTTTTGCACCATGTACTAAAAACATACCGTATACCACGTCTGGGGCAGCCTGAGCATCTTCTGCGGTCAGGTGAGTGAGACGACCTCGCGGGGCAGACGCACGGTGCTGAGTGTTCTGAGCCCCAGGGGTGGCAGCCTTCTGGGGACAGTCCATGACCTTGTGACCCGGTTGTCCGCAACCATAGCAAGTAGGGCCCATACCGCCTGTTGGGGTTGTCGCGGGAGCCCTCCAATTGCTGTTGTTCGGCGCGGGACGACCAGGCGCAGAGCGGTTCCCCACGGGGCGGTTCACCACTGGGTTGTTACGCGAGGGTAGTTGTTGGTGTAGTTACCCCCACCACGACCGAGTTCGCCGCGGGCGCAAAGTTCGAGTGTTGCGGTAGCGGCCTTGCACGTGGGCCTCTCGCGGCGCTTCGAGGGGCGCGAGAGGATCCTTCAGACGACGCTTCCTCTCTTTCTTGTCACGCGAGCGTCCGCTTCCATGCGAACCTTCTCAATATCCATGCAACGGTCAATGAGCTCTCTCAGTGTACGGCTCTCTGTACCAGCGAGGGCCAACTTGATGCGGGTACTCAGACCTTCACGGTAGTAGTACATCTTCTCATTATCATCATCAGCACACGTGGGTGGGGCATAGCGCAGCAGGTTGGTAAAGCGGTTGGTGTACTCATGAACCCTCTCATTGTGGATCATAGAGACGTTGCGGAACTCCTTCTCCTTGACCTTCATGGCGCCCTTAGGGATGAAGAAATTGCGGAACTCTTCCATGAACTCATCCCACGAGATGTTGGCAGGGTCCTCGTGGGATTCGCAGTAGCTGTCCCACCACGAGCGACCTCCACGTACAAGCTGGTGGGCAGCAATCCCAACGCACTCCTCATCAGTGCAGGTAGTGAGATCAAGCTTCTTCTCGATTTCCTTCAACCTATCATCGCAGCCATTGGATCCGCATTCAGACCATCAAAGGTGGGAGGACGCAGCTTCCGTAAATCCCTCCGGCTTCGGGGTGAAAGTCCTCGGGCGGACCACCATGGCGGCGGTTGGCACCATTGACCGAGCGGCAAGAAGCCGAGTCTGGCTGCGCCATGACCTCGGCTAGGTTCGGCGGTGGTGGTGGTGGAGCATTGCCGCCTCCACCTCAGGGGGGAACCTCCCGCCCACCTCCTCCACCTGGCACTTCCTCTCCGCCTCCTCCAGGCGCATTCTCAGCTGGAACTTCTTCACCCTCGTTGTTGACTGGTGGCGGGGTCACTTCACGACGGTCATCACCGCCCAAGTTGAGATTGCGGCCGCGACCACGTCCACGGCCACGACCACATCCACGGCCACGACCACGGGCACCACGTCCCAGGGCTGGCCCGGGGGACGGTGGGCGGCGCTCAAGGCGAGTTGAACGACGGGTTGACATCTGTGGCATGGCCATAAGAGTTTAGTACCCATAGTACAATATTATATAGTTCAATAGAGTTAATTGATTTCAACAATTTAAGGGAAAAACATTTGTTCTATCCAACACTCATGCAAAGAAGCAATAAAAACCATAAGAAGCGATAAAATCCGATCACTCATTACATGGGTGGAATAAAATATTATGACATAGTAATAATAGTGCTGACAGGGTTCGTTCTACGCATGGCAACTCATGGGGGGTACATCTTAACTCATACTACTCATGGGGTACATCATGACAATTCACGTCTCACACGACTCATGACTGATGACTACTCAGCTATGATAGCACATGATACTTGACCACGCAGGGTCTGACACACTCACACCTACTCCTGGTGGTGAACTGCTGACGGAACGCGCTCGCCAGAAACTCTTATCTCTGTCCCGGTCTTGCGCAGCGCCCGACGTAGGCGAGAGCCTCGGCGTGCTCGTCGGTGGGCTTCACTCCAGCACTGCGAGGCGTCCTTGAAGTTCGAGTCGACTCGCCGAGCTTGAACGTCTCCTTGTGAGGGCTGCACGCGCTTGTGTGGGGGCAGCCGCTCGAACTTCTTCGAGCTCCTCGAGTCGCTTCTTGTCCGACATGGCCCAAGCTTCTTCGGTCAACTTAAGCTTCTCGCGGAGAAACTCGTTCATCCTCATAGTGTTGATGAGGTGACCCCGGTTCCTCACGGCCTTGACCTTCGTTCCTTGAGCTCTCTCTTCGTGGTCAAAGTTGCCGTTGCGAGGGTGTGCATCCGCACTCCATGGCTCCTTGATTGCTCTCGTGCACTGGCTAGAGCTGCACTCCTATCCTGAAGATCTCTGCGGCTCTAGGACCTTGCGCCTAGGTACACATTCCCATTGCCAAGGTCGGGCGGCCTTGTTCTGGAGGTCGCCTATTTCATCCTTGTGTTTGCTAGCTTGGCGGGCAAGGCGGTCTTGCGGTCTAGCCACTTTGTCTCTCGCAGCTTGGCATTTTCCTCGATTCCCTTGGCTAGCCACTCCCGGTGGTCCCGCAAGAGACCACGGTAGCTACGGTTCCTCTTCTCCAGTCCCTCAATGTACCGATCCCGGGTTCACCAGGTGGTAACCGAGAGGCACGAAGACAGGGGTCAACCTCATAGCCGGCTCGTGAAGGCCTCGACGACTTGCGCTTCGGGGGCAAGCTCAAGGCGGAGGGCTCGAGGAGCGGCGAAACTTCGTCGCTGCGGGTAGAGGTAGTGGTCTCGCAGTGCGCGACGGAGAGCTTTGTGGGCAACCACTTGAATCCCCTCCTCACAGGTCTCGTCCACCGACATCTCGGTGAAGGCAATCACCGAGGGCAGGATCAGACTTGCAGGTACTTCCACACTGGTGACGACTTGGCCCTTAATTCCTCCATCTCCCCCTCGGTCGTCCCGAGCGGGGCCGTACTTGATCTCATCAATGTGGACGTCCGTGGTCTTCAGCACTCGGTAGAGGGTCGGAGAAACCACTGTGCATCTTCCCCATGTAGGTCGGTTTGAGGGTGGGGTAGGATGGTAAAGGCCCGACTGGAGGGTTTTCTAGGCTTGTCATCTCGGGTTTCAAGGGAATTTGGTCAAGAAGTCGATATAAAGATAAGCCATGCATAAAAGAGATGCAATGGTCGGTGATATAACCGAAAGAAGGTCTCGGCTCTTATACTAGTCGTCCAATCCTAAGGGTCTCGTCCTAGGGTCAAGCATGGAGCCGATACCAACCGAAACATCCTCAAATTCCGCGATGGGAATTTCACGCATTCGAGGGTAACACGACGTATATAATCCATCATATTACAATAGTTCAGCTGATATCATTCCATACATCGTCTCAGGAATATAAAATAGTACGGGTTTACAATAATTTATTACATCGCCACATTGGCGGAATCAATCGAAAAGTAAACATCCGGGACATGTTGAAGGTAGAAGCGGAAGCATCAACACGATCTCCGAACACTTGAGCGTAGGAACGACACCCACTAATCCTCATAGCTATCATCATCATAGTCGTACTCGTCCTCATCACCTGTTTATCCAAAGTATCGGTACGAATTGTACCGCCACATTCCCACCCTATGCTTATTTGTGGAATTGGATGCAATAAAAGTAAATACAGGATATAACAAGGGAACCTACAAAGCCGGGGTTTCCTATGCATAGTAACCAAGTTTAATATATATAAAGTTGGTCAAACTTTATCCATTCCCAAAACCATCCTCCATCCACACCACACACCTCACACCACACACCCCTTCCACGCCACGCGTGGTCGACATGAACGACTCCCTCTCGTCATGCCTCAGCGGCCTTCAACCTCCCAAGGTTCACAGCCGGAATCAACCCAACCATACGCACTTATCCAGAAAGATAGAAGACTCCTCTCCTAGTCCAGCAAGCATCACACGGGACTTGGTCCATAGCCGACAAGTCGGCATATGTATCGATCGATCAACCATACACTCTGCAGAGGTTTCACTAATCCACAAGATAGCCATCATCGATGCTGATCATCATCTAGGCGAGATACCGATCGCCATAAGCCTAGAACGAATACCATCCCGCCACTCGGCCCGTCGCCGGGATCGTGAGACATAGTACCAGTGCCAAAGGGGTCACTATGCTGGTTAAGGAGGGTGTGAGCACTCTCGGCCCGTACCTCCCGACACATTCCGCTTACTTCCAACAAGAATGGCATTCGTCCTACCGCATGGTTAGACCGTCTCCTCCCATTGGAGAGCGAGTGGAAAGTAAGGCGTCCAATGATCCTAAGTTTAGCCCCCAAGTCCTTAGGTATTGGCCGAACAGCGATATCTCCCCTATATCGGCTAATCTTTACCGTGCTGCCACGGCACCACCCTTCCAAGGCTCCACCCCAAGGAGCTCACACCAAGGACACCTCAATCCAAACCAGTTACCCGCCACAGTACTCACAAGGCGGGGATACCTGTGCCGTATCCTCGGCAAGACTCGCTCACAGCTCGTCGTGATCCCTGTTCAGCCGACTCAACCCTCACCACTCACCCATGACTCACGCAGCACGCTCTCCATGATTAAACCACAATATCCCACATATAATCTCCGTGTCCACCACGCCTCACATCTCAGATATAAAGCGTAGTAGAAGTAATCACGAGAGCAAAAGGTAGTAAGCACAAGTCTAGCCTAACAGCGGTAGCAGGGTGATAGTCGAATCAAGGCAGGGCCGAACAAGTATAAATACTACCATGCAACCTATCACAGGAATATAAATGTACTGCAGAAAGTAAAGTGTATTGCAATGCGTAATGGGATCTAAGAAAGTGGATGGGATGTGGCACCTCCGTCGTCGTCGCCTAAGTCCTCCCGGGTACTCGTAGTCGTTCGGGTCGACTCCCGCTCCTCGTCCGGCTCAAACGGTTATTTAATAGTCGCGTCAGCGACTCCTATAGAGTTCACAAAGAAGCAAATAAAATATGGAAGAACCAAATGCACTCATACATAATTTCAGATTATTGTGCTCGATTTACTGAGAATTTCGGTACCTTGATTGTATTTTTCGGAGCTACGAGCAATTAGTTATGAATTTCTGAAGCTGAAATGTATTTAAGAAAATATTAAAACAGGGGTTAATAATATGGGGACACGTGGCGCAATGGGAGCCTGCCACGTGTCACAGAAAGGGCGGCTGAGGTGGCAGATTCTGCTGACGTGGATGCTGACGTGGCGGATGACGTGGCTGATGACGTCAGCATTGATGACATCATGCTGACGTCACGGTTGACAGGTCAATGGCCCAATGGGCCAAAAATGGGCCGCAGATGGGCCGAAAATGGGCCGAAAAGCCGGACTGGGCCGGGCCGGGCCCGACACGTGGCGGCACCAGAGCTTGCCACGTCACTCCACTGGGTTCGAAACCGGGCTTGGGTGTACGGCTCGGTCTACGGTGGACTGGCGCCAGCGGGACCCGCTGTCAGCGGCTCGGTCCACCAGAACCAGGTCCACGGCGGTCTTCCGGGTGCTGCTGGTCTACCTCTTTTGGCGCATGGTGGACAGGCGCATGCGGACCCACTAGCAGGGGACTCGGTCCACATGGACTCAATCCATCAGCACAGCGCCGGATCCTCTGTTCTCTTCCCCATCCCCGTCCCATGCCCAGCGCGCGGCCAAGGGTGGACGGCGGCGGCACGGCGGCGCGGGCGAGCGCTGGGGTGGTCCTCGAGTCTTGGCGGTGAGTGCATCGGCTCCGCGACGCTCCGGAGAGCTTGGCAAGGTGCCAGGGAGGCGGCCGCGGGGATCGAGCAAGGCCCTGCCATGCCGACGGCGGCGCACCGTGGCGGTGGCAAAGGCGCGTCCCCGTGATCAATTGAAGGCGCAGAGCTTCGATTGGCACGCGACGGCGCCGGCGGCCATGGAGGCGCGCGGCAAGCGGCGTCGCGAGAGCCCTCAAGGCTCCATCCTCACCAACCCAGGGTACCGCGGCGTGCGCGGCCCGCGGCGCGGCTCAACGGCGCTGCCTCGGCGAGCGAGGCGGCCGGAGTCGGCCGGCGCAATCGCGCCACGGTGGCGCTCCCAGAGCGCCCCGTGCGGACGCTCCCTCGGTGGCGAGGTGAAGTGAGTCTCCCCCTCAGGCGTCTCGCACCGGCGACCGGCACACGGTGCGCCCCGTCGCGGCGGACGTCATCCGGGGGTCCGGTGTCCGTGGTGGCCGGAACGGCCGGAACGGTGGCGCGCCGTGGCTTGGCATGGCCATGGCGCGGCGGATATGGCGGACGTGGCGGCGGCGTATGGTGGCGCCGCACACGGTTGGCTAGGGCTGGCCCGTGCTCGTGCCGTGCGTGTGTCCAAGGGGGGCCGGTGGCCTCGACCTCCGCGCCGAAGCGCCATGGTCGGAGAAGCAACGGCGAGGTTGGACCGGGGGCTAGAGCGGGGCTCACCGGCGCGGCGTGGACGTCGGGGTACGGCTCGGTGTCGCGGTACTGCGTGGCGAGGCGGACGGCGACGGCAGCTCCCCGGCGGCGTTCTCCTTCTCCCCGCCTTCTTCTTCTCCCTTTCTTTCCTCCTTCTTCTCCTCCGTCCTAGTGGTATGGTGGGGGTTTGGTGGAAGCCGCAAGCGGCGGCGCAGATGGGTGAACCCTAGAGGCGCAGGGCTCGGGTTCTTATAGAGCGGCGGTCGGAACAGGGAGGGCGTGGTGGCATCCACGCCGCTCGCGTCGATCGGGCGGCCGAGAGGCGCCGGAACAGGGGGCCTTGCGTGCGTCACGGCGCACTCCCGCTTGGCTTGGAGGCCAAGACAGCGGGGCGTAGTGGGGAAGCAACGGCCGGACGGCGTAGTGGGGAGCAGGGCAGGCGCGCGCGGCGTCGCGCGAGGTAAAGTTTGCGCGGCGCGCGTCCTTGCGCCCGTGCTTGTCGGCCCACGTGGGCGCGGCGGCGACGTGGAGGCTCCGGGGTTCGCCACCGAATCCGAGGCGAAGAACTGCGCGGCGGCGGCCGATCCCATCCTGCGGTCAGAGCAGAGGACGGAGAGGGGAAAAAGCAGGGATCGTATGGAGCTTATGACGAGTGGGGCCGAGTCGTCAGCGAGCGCGGCGGTGGCTCCCTGTCGCCACGGGCTGAGGCTGACTGGGCCGGTGGAGTTGGGCTGGCGACGCTGGGAAAGAGTAGGCCCGCTCGGGTTGGAGAGAAAAAGAAAAGGAGAGTGGGCCGGCTGTGGCTAGTTGGGCCGCTGGGCTCGGTCCGCGAAGAAAGGGAAAAAGGGGAAGTAGAAGAGATGGGCCAGCAGGTGGTTTCGGGCCAGAATTGCTTTCACTTTGTTTTCCTTTTTCTTTTCTCTTTTCTTTTTCCTGTTTTCTTTTCTTTGGTGATTGAACTTGTGTTTTCATACCTTGCTACTTGTGTAGAATTTCCATGGAGGACATAGGTAGTCATAGGCTTAGTTGGGGTATTATTCCCCATAACATATGTATATTGTTTACATGGGTTGATTTAATTAAATAATACAAAAGCACCAAATAAACTCCAAATCACCACTTGAGTTAAAATGCATGATGAAAGAATAACACTAGTGCAACTCCAGGTTAATCTAGGTGGGTTTTTGGGTTGCAACTATATGGCACATCACCACACATGGGTTTTTGGCAAAGAATTTTGTAGCTCAGATTTTTGGGATGTTACAAAAGCCTCAAACGGTGCCATCTTGATACTCTGTTGATAGCTATTGTTATAAGAGAATTCTGCATAGGACAAACTCTTATCCCAACTAGTACCATATTGCAATGCGCATGCCCTCAACATATCTTCCAAAATCAAGTTAATCCTTTCACCGCCTATCTCGTTCCGAGGGTGGTAAGCCGTACTTAAATTCAACCTTGTTCCCAAAGAATCATGTACCTTCTGCCAAAACTTGGATGTGAATTGACTACCTCTGTCAGAGACAATATTCTTTGGAACTCCATGCAAGCATACTATCCTCTCCATGTATAGCTCTGCTAACTTAGCTCCTGAATCAGTGGTCTTGACTGGCAAGAAATGAGCAACCTTAGTCAATCGATCCACTATTACCCATATTGAATCATATCCTTTCTGAGTACGAGGTAAACCCACTATGAAATCCATGCCAACTTCTTCCCACTTCCATTCGTATCTTCATTGGTTGCAATAGTCCACCGGCCTCCGATGTTCGGCTTTGACACGCTGACATGTATCACAAATAGCCACATACTCAGCCACATCTCTCTTTAAACCAATCCACCAATACTTTTCCTTCAGATCTAGATACATCTTAGTACTTCTAGGATGAATAGAATAAGCTGACTCATGTGCTTCTCGCAGTATTGCTTCTCGAAGGGCTTTTACTTCTGGCACACAAATCCTTTTTCCAAACCATGGAGTACCACTCTCATCAATGCTGAATCCTGGCGCCTTTCCAATCACTACATTCCTTGCTATCTCCTTTAGTTTCTCATCATCAAGCCGACTCCTTGCGTATCTCTTGCTCTAAAGTGGGTGTCACTTCTATTCCCATAGCACTAGTAACAATACCAAGATTCGATGTTCAAATTTCGCACACAACTTATCGATATAGGTGTCACTAGAAGCTCATTAGCATATCTCTTTTCGCTAAGTGCGTCACCACAACATTTGCTTTCCGGGATGATACTCGCACTTCTAGATCATAATCCTTGATCAACTCTAACCCGACGCTGCCTCAAGTTCAAATCCGTCTCGAGTGAAGATGTACTTTAAGCTCTTATGATCTCAAAGATGTCGGCCTTATGCCCAATCGATAGTGCCTCCGCATCTTTAGAGCATGAACAACGGTCGCTAGTTCTAAATCATGAGTAGGATAATTCAACTCATGCTTCCTCAACTGCCTTGAAGCATATGCAACAACTCTACCTTCCTGCATAAGAACACATCCCAAACCCAAACGAGATACATCACAATAGATAGAGAACTTCTTACTCAAGTCTGGCAATATCAACACTGGAGCTGTAGTGAGTCTTTTCTTTAATTCCTCAAAGCTAGCTTGACACTTATCACACCACACAAACTTGGCATTCTTCTCTAACAAAGTTGTCATTGGTTTAGCAAGCTTGGAGAAACCCTCAATGAACCTTCGTAATATCCAGCTAAACCAAGGAAACTACGGATCTCACTTACATCCGTAGGTGGCTTCCAACCCGAACATCCTTTACCTTGCCGGATCCACCGATATTCCACCATTGGAGACAACATGACCTAGAAAAGAGACTTCCTTCAACCAGAATTCACACTTCCGCGCTTGGCATACAACTTGTGCTCTCAAAGCTTCGCAAAACTAACCTCAAGTGTTGGCATGTTCTTCTTCTGTCTTGGAGAACACCAATATGTCATCAATAAACACCACTACAAACTTATCCAGATACTCCATGAACACCTTATTCATCATATACATAAAGTAGGCAGGTGCATTGGTCAAACCAAATGACATAACAGTGTACTCATACAACCCGTACCTTGTAGTGAATGCTGTTTTTGGTATATCTGAATTCCTAATCTTCAATTGATGATAACCAGAACGCAGATCAATCTTAGAGAACACACATGCACCTCTCAATTGGTCAAACAAATCATCAATTCTAGGCAATGGATATTTGTTCTTAATGGTGACCTCATTCAAAGAACGATAATCAACACACATCCGTTGAGTTCCATCCTTTTTATCAACAAAGATCACAGGAGCACCCCAAGGTGAAGCACTAGGATGAATGAAACCTTTCTCTTCCAACTCTTTTAGTTGTTTCTTAAGTTCTTCTAATTCATTAACCCCCATTCTATATGGACGCTTAGCTATAGGTGCAGTACCAGGTAACAACTCAATGATAAATTCAATGTCTCGATCAGGCGGCATACCTGGCAAATCATCTGGAAATACATCTGGAAACTCCCCCACAACACGGCTCGAGGTCCAAGATCTTCATCATCAAGTAAATTGACTATGGCGGCCGGTGGTGATTTCAATGCTACCTCAACACTAATTCGGCCTCCCTTAGGTGGTGTCGGTACCACAACTTTCTCCTTACACCGTATCACGCTCCATGTTGCTTCATCCAATCCAATCCCAATATCACATCAATGCCGAGGACCTCAACACAATAGGATCGATCGGGAAGTCTACCCCCGAAAGTAAGCTTTGCCGAGGGGCGTAAATAAGATGTGGAATACCACCTCCGGGGAATTTACTAACATTTGACTCTTCATGGCAACTACCGGAATGCTATGGTTTCTAACAAATGCATGTGAAATAAAAGTATGCGAAGCTCCGTAATCAAAAAGGACTATAGCGGGGATGGAGTTGAGTTCAAACGTACCAAAGATAACTTGGACCCTCCCCGCACGGTCTCGCCGACACATGATTCACTCTCCCATGCTTACCATTTGACTTGTGATTGCTACTCGCTCGTGGGGTTTGCTGATTCCGCTTATTGGTACAATGATTAGCAAAGTGCCCGGTTCACCACAACGATAGCATAACCGAGGAGTACTAGGAGACCCATTCTTCATAGGAATGTTGTTGGGCGCAAGTGAGGCGTGGAGTTTGATTCCCAAATTGCTGCGGAGAGCGCTCGATTTCCACTTTGATGCTGGTTTCCACTCGATGTTGGTTCCATTCGACGCCGGGAGTACCGAGTACGGTTCCACCGGCCGACCGGGTCCCCGATACCTCTCGCTGAAAACCATGCCGAGAGTTGGAACGGAAACGAGAGTTACCTTAACCCCGTCCATGCATCTTTCTCTTTTTATCCCGTGATCGACGCTCATTGTCTAGTACAATAGCACTATTCACCAACTCTTCAAAGGTATCATATCTCGTGCCCTTCAACTGCAGCCTAAGGTCATAGTAGATCCCATTAAGGAAGTGACGTCGTTTATCGCATCGGTTCGGACCTCATTAGGAGCATAACGCGCGATTTTCAACCGAGCATGATACTCACTCACGGTCATATTGATCATCCCGAGATTCCCGAACTCTTCGCATTCGCTCACTTAAACCCTCGGGGATGTGGCGAGCTATGAAATCTTCTTTGAATTTCTCCCATGTGAGAGCAGGGAGCATTGTTGGGGCGAGCAGCTTGATATGATTCCCACCAAATCTCGAGCAGAGCCCCCGAAATTGCCCGAAGCATACAACACCTTCTCTTGATTGTTGCACCGTGCAAGGTCCCGTTGCTTCTCCACAAGACGAAGCCAATCATCAGCCTCCATAGGATCAATAGCATGAGAAAACACTCGGAGGGTGACCTTGCATGAACTCCCCGCGTTTGTTCCTTGGTGGTTGTGCTTGTGGTAGACCTCCACCGCATGGTTTGTACGAACCGTGTCATGGCATGCATCATCTCGAAACCGTTGCTCCATCGGGTCCTCCGGAGTTATGGGTCCACGGCCTCTCGCCCCCGCCTCTACCTCTACGTCCACGAGCAGCCATCTGTTATCCAACACAAAAATCAAAGCTTAGAGAGATTCAGTATACAAATCACTTATATAAAAATAAGGATTGCAAAACTGAAAATTTCTGGGCAAGCTTCAATTTCAGCAGTACAGAAAATCAGTCATATCTCGAGATCCAGGTATCAAAAAGAGAAGCTCTATACACGGTTGGAAAGCTTATGAAATTCTCTAAATCTGTTGTTCAGTTCACATAACCAGATTCTGACATTTAGTACATTGAAATTAACAGACAACAGAAACTGTTCAACACTTTCCAGGCAGCACAGAACATCAGATTGTGATATGCATATCTCCCAGAACAGAACAGATATTGACATGATTCTTGTGGCATTGGTCAGGTACACAAGTCTAATATATTCCAGAAAAATTTCATAACCATTGTATTAACCGATTTGGAGATATTGCAGAAAAAAGACAGGCTGCTCCAGAAAACAGCAAGCACGAGACGGGATAGACCAACCCAACTTATTTATTCAAGATAGTAACATAACATGCTTAAAAAAAAGAACTTGTAGACATGCCTACAAAGCTCCAGCACTCACACAAAGATCCAAATCACTCATAATACATCATCATAATTCACTCAAGCACTCAAGGTTCACAACCACCTCAAACGACCCGACTAGACTAGACTCACGATACTAGTAACGCTTTTATTACATAGGGACTTTATAAACCTATGGTGTTCCGTTATTCTTGGGAGATTCCTCGATCTTCTCAAAAATCTTGGGAAGACCTAGCTGGGCACGGAGGCGATCTATCTCAGCGCTTTGAGTCGAGTTGTTCAACCTCTCATATAGAAGCTCATGCTCCAAAGACTCCATCTTGGTGACCAACTTTTCAACGAGCACTACTGTTGCTTCAAGAGTCTTTGATTGAATGGTTGGTGTGGTGACTTCAGCAGCGTCAATGAACCAAGTTGCTTGCTTTGGCACGTAGTATGGATAATGCATGAGTACATCATTAGGAATGCCGTTGTGGCGCTCTCCTAGGTAGTGGACAAGCGCATTATACGCCGCATCTTCCATGCTTTGTTCTGCAGTAGCTCGTTCCACCAAACCGTAGTGGAATGTCTCCTCCTTGTAGACCTTCATGATAGGATCAAAAGACTTGACTTTCAGCTCGGTATCCCAGTATGGATTCCTCATAGGGTGTCTTTTCTCCACACAGCGGTACTCCAACTTGGCTTGCCATTTATTGTGATAACAAGCTAGTGTCTTCTCCAGGAGATCATTGAAGAAGGCATCACTCTTGGGAGTCTTGAATTGTGTCTCATGTGTCCAACCCAAACGTACGGAACCGACCGGGATTGCTTCTTCACCAAAGGCAAGTCCACGTGACATCTACAGAATTTTGGACAAAGTTAAGAGTAGAGTCAATAAGCTTTCACAATAGAGTGGTTATAGAGCATAAAATTTTTACAAATAACAAGACGAGAAATAAGCATGAATCAAGTGAATCAAAGAAACTAAGACGACCATGCTAACTAGGCTTGCGTCCTACAGTCAACAAGGAGCTGGTACCAACTTGTCACACCCCAATTTTAAGGACAAAATGGGATATATAAAAGCCTTATGTGCGCCCCCGGAAGTCACACACATAAGTTGACAAATCGATAAACAATACCATCTCAATGTTTATTACATAGCGAATAGATAATCATTACATAGTCTCATATATAAGTCTTGGTAAAAATAAAATGGCTAGCACTCTCGCGGAAACTTCAACCACGGGACGGAGTCGATGGTGAACATCAAGCCTAAAACTCGTTACGGTAGTCCTCATTCCAGCCTTGATCGTTACCCATCCGGGATTTTCCAAAATTGAAAGTAAAGCAAGAGTGAGTACACAACCGTACCCAACAAGTATAACTAAGGGTTCATGAGGCACAAATAGCTGACATGGTTAACTGCGATTAGCTTTTAGTTATATAACAAATTTGGGCAATTAGCATAAACAAGGTAGAACCATTCCCAAAACCACATGATCACAAGATAGCTGAATAAATGAATTGCACATAAACCATTAAATGAATATAACAGATTCCCTCGTTTTCTGGGCCACCCATAACCGTGGGCACGGACGATATACCGATTTAAACTCGGCGAGAGGTGTACACTTTCACTAAGAGGTATGTTTTACAATTACATGGGTTAATTACTCCCAAGTCACCGCAAAACATATAAAGCCACCCATAGGTTCGTCTAACCAATTAGGGACGCGTAAACATCGATGTAGGAACCCCCTTCCAAAATGGCACATTCCTTCCCGGCTATACACATAAGGACAGAGGCTGTCCTATACCCAACTCGCAAACCACTAACTAGCTAGAAAAGGTCCCATGAGCAACTAGAGCCGAGCCATATAGCCCTCATAGTTGTACGAAAAGTCCCGGCTTTTGCCAAAGGATTACAATCATCTTATATGGTTAACACATATTCATTACTTAAGCACACATGATCATGGTTAAAGGTTTGCACTAGCAACATTCTACCCAAATGCATAACCCAAGGTTAACAAGGTAAAAGTACTCAATTGCTAGGAATTCCCTAATTAGGCATCAAAGGACACATGCAAAATGAATTATGTTGTGTACCGTGAATAGGACAACAAGGAAGGTCCTTAGCTATACTTGCCTTGGTTCTCAAAATACCCCTGCTGATCGTGCTGCTCTTCAAAATATTCTTGATCTCCAACGAAATCCTCACCGTCGAACTCGATTGACATTAACAAGCAACACCACGCAATCATCCGAGCATACATACACAAGGCAAACAAATGACTACTATTAGAACAGTACATCAACCAAAATAAAATAGAATATAAAACTCATTAAATGATTGTATTCGTTGCTACGATCACGTAGACGTCAAATTCATCGAAAACGGACTTATAACGGCAAAGATATGAATTTTCAAAAGTTCACTATAGACTAAAAATGCATTAAAATATGAGATCAAAAATTAAAGTCTACAAACTGGACTAACATTAGCACTAATGCAAAGCTTATGAAACTACGAATCTAACGCAATTTGAATCGACCAAAACGGAGTTAAAATGAATATTTTACAAACAGTTGAAACCAATGGCAATTCTGTAAATAAATAAAATCGTAATTTGATCAAACAGATGGATCTCGGCGGGAAGTATTTCAGTACGTATTTGCTGATTTATTTTTGTGAAACAAATCGGCCATAAAACAAAAGATGATGCCACCATGATGTCAACAAAGCTAGGATTGACATCATCACCGCAAGCAAGCAAAGTACTGCAAGCTCTCGGTGAAAGCCAAGAACAGCAACATGCTCTACGCCTGCAGATTTTGGCGATGTGGTGTACCAATTGGAACGGCGATTGCACCAACAGAATGAGCAAGGCAAAGCGATCTCACCGATGGAGAAAATAAAGGCAGATTTGAGACAAGGCCGACCAGCGTCAAGGGATGGTGGACGTCGGTCTCCTGCAAACGGCAGCACATCATGAACTGAGCACAATACAGAGAAAAGAAGGGAACCATCATGCTCGCAAGGTCAAGGCGAAGCTCCGGCTTACGGTGACGAGAAAACGTCGGAGATGGAATCCAGGAAACGAACTCCATGACAGCCGCCGTCGGCGCGAATTGCGACAGACGCGCAAGGGTTATGGAAAGGACTCACCGATCACGGCGCTCTGGCTATATATCTGGAAGTCTCGGCGTGGACCCAGAGTGACGAAAAGACGCACGACCGATCGAGTCCAAGAAGATGAACAGGGTAGCGCAGCGAATTCAAGGAAAGCAAACAGCTGTTGTGGGCTCTGGTCTTGGCCTTGCCGGCCCAAGAGAAGGGGAAATGGGATGCTGGCCACTCGGCCAAGACGAACAGACCTCACGGCTCAACAAAGAAAATGGCCAACAGCTGCCTGGGCCAAAAACCGAGAGTGGGAGAGAGAGCTAAAGAAGATCTCTTTTCAATTATTTGATCAGCTTTCCAAATGATTTTGCAAAAGAATTTGAATTCCTTTTGAACTTTAAACAAAAACTAGTCATCACAAATAAAACGGTGCAGCAGCATGTGTGCATCAACATGTATCTAGACTTATGATGAATTTTAATTTCACAAAAAAAAAATATTATTTTACTATGTTTGAATGCACCAACAATGGTATAAATAAATCAATTTGCCTATTTTAAAACAATGAAATTTTCCAGGTGTTACAGTGCATGAGCCTACAATTATACTAGAAGCTGTTGCTTCAAAAGATCTATGGATTTGGCATGCTTTTTTGGGATGCCTGGTTCACACAATGACATCAATGTTTTACAACGGTCACCCCTATTTGCAAGGCTAGCTGAAGGTCAAGCTCCAAAGGTGAACTATACTATTAATGGCCATGATTACACGATGGGTTATTATCTTGCAGATGGCATATATCCTTCATGGGCCACGATTGTAAAGACCATACCCGAGCCACAAGGTAATAAGAAGAAATATTTTGCTCTAGCCCAAGAAGCCTGTAGAAAGGATGTTGAACGAGCTTTTGGAGTACTACAAGCTCGTTTTGCTATAGTTCGAGGGCCAGCTCGTCTTTGGGATGTTGATACTCTTAGCCTAATTATGAGGGCTTGTGTCATTATGCACAACATGATAGTTGAGGATGAGCGTGGTGAAGAAGATGATTTCAATTATGATGTGGTAGAAGAAAATGTGAGAGTTTCCCATGAATCTACACCTGAACTTGAGGAGTTTATTCAGAACTACAAGAATATAAAGGATCAACAAGTTCATATGCAGCTTAAAGCTGATCTAGTGGAGCACCTTTGGCAAAATCATCCAGACCTATATAAACTCTATCTCCTTCTTGTTCTTCAACTCTATCTCCTTTGCCTTCAGTTCTAACTCCTCCTTCTTCAACTCAAGATTTAATTTCTCATTTGCAACTCGTTCTTGTTCAAGTGCAAAAGCTTCTTTGAACCTTTCATCTTTCTTTAGCTCCTTGTCAGTATCAAATTCTTTCTTCTTCGCCCACAAGTTCTCTAAAGCTTCTGCAGAACCTTTTTGCCACTTTGATATAATGCTGCTCTGGCCTTCTTGTGCCCCTTTGGCCTTGACAATGTATTCTCCTCTTGAGCAGCAACTTCTTGTCCATCCGCAGTAGTGAGCGAAGGTGCAGGCTGGCTCGAATTGCACGGTTTATTTTGCTTCTTATTAGATGACTTCCCAGCCAGTTCGTCTAGTTTAGCCATCCATTTTGCTTGTCCTCTCAATTGTTTCCAGCAATCCGTAAACTGAAACGATCTGTTTTGCCCGTCTTCAGACTTGTACAAAGCCTTTGCGTCATCAATCTGCACACACGCAACACCCATGTATCAGAGTTAGTATAGTGTAATTTAAGCTTTAGGGAGAATAAACATATGTTTATACATAGCTGGTCAGAACCTTATCTTGCATTGTAGCACCACTTTGTCGTCTACCCGTAATCCTGGAGAGGCATCCTGTAAACTTATTCACACTGTCTTGTATAGTAGACCAACGGTGCATAAGAGAATTTTGTGTACGATCTGAGGAGAAGGGCAAGTTTTCATGGAAGCAATCATGAATTCTAGTCCAATACGATTTATGTGTTTGATTTGCTCCTGTGATTGGATCCAAGCTCACATTCAGCCATGCAGAAACCAAAATCTCATCTTCCTTCTCACTGAAATTCTTTGATCTCTTGTGATTTGGTCTTGTAGAGGACACTGATGGAGTCACTTGCACTTCCTGTGACTGTTGCTCAGTACAAGGGTTGCTAAAGTCTTCTAAATCCACTGGATGAGTCTCTGCACTCATCATGTTGGTATAATAATGACCATTTGCCGTCGTAGATCCTAGTAAAGTCCTCAGAATATCAGTTGCAAACAAAACATGCCTATATATCATCATTGTGTAATGGCGTTCAGTACTATTGCAATTCTACTGTCACTGATATGCTGAGACACTATGATTCAGTAGTACAGGTAACAAGACAATTCAGTAAAAGATTGTCACAGGTAACGAGAGAATATCACCCATTCCAATTATAAAATTCGTAAAAGACTAGTACAGGTAACAAGACAATTCAGTAGCACACACATTCGTGAAACCCACAATCAATTACACATCTAAGCATGTACTCTCTACTCTATACTGATCACATGAGCGCATACATGTATCAATCTACTTTACTGCAACCATGAATCGGAAATAAAGTGAGCCATTGTAGCAATGCAAACTGGATTCCATCGTACCATTACCAAGCATGTCGTTGTTGGCCATATGTTCAAAGGGTGCAGAGACATCTTCAGAGAATGAGTCTTCGTAGGCCTGCAGGGGTTCTTCGCCAAATCTGCTTGCCTGGAGAATATGACCGCCGGCGGACTGTGCCAGCAGCGTCTGTGCGGTGGTGGAAGGCGGCCTCATGAAACCGTCGCTTGACCGGAGTGGCCGCATCATCGCTTCGACGGAAGCAGGTGGCCGCAGCTGCGCATCGACGGTCGCGGGCGGCCGCAGCTCTGTGTCGACGGCCGGGGGCGGCAGCATGTGGGCGCTGCTGCTGGTCGGCCACCGCATCTGGGTGCTGGTGGTCACCGGCAACCGCATCTGGGCACGACCGGCCAGACGCCCCTGCAAGGAACCACCTTCCCTGCCTTGCCCCATCTTCAATCGAGCCTGGATGGAAGAAGACGGGAGGCAACTACTATGGCAGGTGGAGCTAGGAGCGCGGGAAACATGGAGAAAATTGGCGCGAACAAGAAGCACGGGCGCGGGAGAAGGGATTGGGGGCGCGCCGTCGCTTCGCAGATACGAGGGGCGCGGCCTCCAGTTTCCAGAGCGACTAAATTTTGGGGAAGGGTTAGGGGAGCTGTTGGACCCGTCATTTTCTCCTAATCACGCAAAATTAAGTTTTGGGAGTACTATTAGCTTTCTCTTGGAGTTGCTCTAACAGACTACTTAAGCATCTCCACAGCGATTCTCATATCTCACTTGCCAAATGATGAGTTTTAGAACTTTGCAGAAAAACAATTTGGCAAGCTAAAAATGGGCCATCTCCAACAGTTATGTAAATCTAACTTGCTAAATTAAAAAAAGAGGCAGGCCCACCAGCGTTCGGTTGATGACCGGTACCACCGAGACGCTTCGCCTCGATCGCGATTCCTTTTCTTCATCGCGCGACACTTCGTGACCCTCACGCCGCCGCTGGATAGATCGCCCTCCACGCCGCCGCAAGAACAGGACGCCGTGGTGCCCCATCTACTCCTCCCGTCGCAGGTAAATCTCCACGAAGCCTCCATCTTCTTGCCACTTTAGGTTAGCGCTTGAGCATCGTATAGGACTGTAGGTGATATACGGTTTGTTCTTGATCCTCTCTGCTCGGTTAGGTATATATGTTTTGTTGTTGATTATCTCTACTCGCGTTTAGGAATCATGCCTAGGAAGAGATCCCGTGCGCGAAGAGTATTGGAGGAGTCATCATCCGATGACGATGAATTGTTAATATTATCTACTGCTCAACTTGTGCAAGCCGCCTTCTCCAATGAAAAAGGAACACACGGTGGCTCTGTGAAAGGTCACCGAGTTCTTGACCGTGATAGAGAAGGCGGACACGAAAGGTTGTTTCAAGATTACTTAGCGGACAATCCAACATACACCGATGAGATGTTCCGTCGAAGGTTGTTGCTCTTATAACTTTGTATGAGTTTGTCTCACAAGCTGAAATTTTATTTTAGTTATGAATATTTTGTTGTGTTCTTCAGGTACAGGATGTCTAGAGACCTTTTCAAGCGCATAATGAAAGCTGTGGAAGAGCATGATGATTACTTTGTCCGAGAAAAGAAATGCGGCCAATGTTCTTGGTGAGTTCCTTACAAAAAATCACTGCAGCATTGCGTATGCTTGCATATGGGGTTCCAGCTGATGCGACGGACGAGTACGTTTGCATTGGCGAAAGTGCTTGCACTTGAGAGCCGCGCGCAGGTTTGTTCGGGCGGTTATTGAAGTTTTTGGTGATGAATACCTCAGAGCCCGAATGAGGCGGACATAGCACGCTTACTTGCATTGGGTGAGAAAAAGAGATTCCCTGGCATGTTAGGGTCCATTGATTGTATGCATTGGGCGTGGAAGAACTGCCCATATGACAAACAAGGTCAATTCAAGGGGCATTGCGACAAGCCCACTATCATTTTGGAGGCTGTTGCTTGGAAGACCTTTGGATATGGCATGCCTTCTTTGGAATGCCCGGGTCCCACAATGACATCAACGTTCTTGATAGATCTCCCTTGTTTGATAACTTGGCGGGAAGGTATTGCTCCGAAGTGAAGTTTTCCGTCAACGGCCATGACTACACAATGGGTTATTACCTTGCAGATGGTATATACCCCTCATGGGCTACTCTGATCAAGTCCATCACTCTACCTATGGGGAACAAGAAGCAATATTTTGCCAAAGCACAAGAAGCAGCGAGAAAGATGGTCGAGAGAGCTTTCGGGGTACTTCAATCAAGGTGGGCAATTATTCGAGGACCCGGACGCCCTTGGGACAGTGAGACTTTGGCACTGATCATGCGGGCTTGTATCATCATGCACAACATGATTGTGGAAGATGAAGGATACGTAGTCGACCCTCAGGAGCGTTTTGATTATGGTGGTGACAATGTCGAGCCTCAACGTGGTCGTGCTCATCGCACACTTGAGGAATATATTGAAGCACAGAGACAGATCAGAGACAACAACACCCATGGGCAGTTGAAGGAAGACCTCATCGAACACCTGTGGAACAATCATCCAGATTTATACTCGTACAATATATGATTTCCTATTTCAGTATAGTTTATTTCATATGAATAAGTTTATATTATCTCAAGTGTAATCGTCTACAGTTTTATTTGTGTAATTTTCTATGATATACTCAAGTGAACTCATTTGTATTATCTATATATTTTTCTGAATGCCACTTTATTTATGTTTGTATTCATGATCGACGTCAAGTGCTTGGCACTGTAGCTGGCCGGCATCCTTGTTTTGTCAGCTACTTGCACGTTTCATAACAGCAGCACCTACAGCGATTTGATGGTCAAATCCAAGCATGCTACAGTGCCATGCAACATCAGGAATTTGTTCCTTTGATTCGACGTGCATCAGGGTACAGTGCGATTTGATGGTCATTGTCTGCATCAAAATTTGACAGCGATTTGCTGGCTGAAACTACAACATCAAGGGTACAGTGCCATGCAGCACCTGCCGGCCACCAACACATTAGGAGCATGTACATGAAATATAAGCTTCATTGTTCATTTGATAGCTGATGCAATATATATGAAACAAGGTACGACATATATTCCTGAAACCAAATATTAATCTGAACACAAGAGCAAATATTCCTGAAACCAATGATTTTGGTAGCTGATGCAATATGAAAACTAAAATAGCCTAATTGTTCATTTGATGAAGAACTAAACTGATAGCAACTTGATTTGGTTAAAAAGAAAGCAACTAAATTTCAGCTTGGTTTCCACAACGCTTGGCAACAATGTCATCCTGCATCATCTTAAGCCATTGAAGCTGCGCGGGTTTAGGCCAATGTTGCTCGCCAACATAATATCTTTCTCTTGCTTCAGCAACTCGGCTTCAGCTCTCTTCTGTTCAGCTTCAGCTCTCTTCTGATCAGCATCAGCTCTCTTGAGTTCAGCTTCGGCTCTTGTTTTCTCCAGCGCTAGATTTTCCTTGTCAACCTCAAGTGCAGCCACAAACCTCTCTTGTTTTGCCTTTTCTTTTTCCTTATCGGTCTCCTCCTTCTTTGCCCACATCTTGTCGATCGCCTCCGCGCATACTTCCGCACCCCCTCCCCTAAGATTAGCCTTCACCTTCTTAATTCCATCGACCTTTTCCCCGGGTTGTGTTTCTTGCCCATCATCAGCCGTGGCTTGTGTTTCTTGCCCCTCTTCATCCCTTGGCCTCGACACCTTTGAGGCCTTCTGAGTTTTTTTGGTTTTTTCAAGTTTCTCCAGCTCTGCAAGCTCTACCATCCTGGCTGCCCACTTGTCTTCATCCTTCGCATGTTCCAACAAGGTATAAGAGTGAACTTCTTTTTCTCCTTCTCTTTCGATTCGTACAGCTTGTGAGCTTCGACACTGTACGAAAAATGAACCAGTTCATATATCAGTCACAAATACAATAGATTGTGGAAGAATAGTAAATACACAACATAACACGTACCATGTCCGTGACAGTATGTCCACTTTGATGCCTGCGTTTAATTGCCTCATAGCATCCACAAAATTTGTTCACTTGATGCTGAATTGTGAACCATCGATGCATAATCGAACTCTCAGTCCGCACAGTCTGGGTTTTCTTGTTTAGCTCAAAATAAGCATGAACTCGACCCCAAAAAGTGGTACGAGTTTGGTTGGCCCCGTTGAGGGGATCTTTGCTAGCGTTCAGCCAGCCTGAGCAAACAACTTCGTCTTCCTTACAATCAAAATTCTTGGAACGCTTGGCACGGTTGTTGCTCTTCTTAGCACGACTTGGAGGCCAGACTTGAACATCGGCATCTGGACTAGACTGTGTACCTGTAGCTGGAGAGACTGGAATGGCGAGGTCGTCCAAACCAACAACATGGTCGGCTTGTCCATCCGGAGAATGCCCGACAAGAAACTTTCTTCTTCCGTCCCCATCATTCTAAACAAGTGTAAACAATATAGTTGAGAAGAATGCATTGACAACAAATACTAACAAATAGTACCATTGATCAGAATACTTTGGAAAAAAATTCAGCAAACCACTGATGACCAACAAACAGTACCATCGATCACATTATTTCCTGAAACATCAACATGGTCGTGCACACTATCATGTATCACATAATTTCCTGAACCCTAACTACACAACCTGTACATACAAAGTGAACTATCACAAACAAGTAATCAACAGAAACATATAAAAGAAACGGTGGCCACAAACTCACCTACACATGTCATCAATTTCGGTCAAAAAACACATGTCATCAATTGATCTAAAGGGAATTCCTGGCAGTCACAAAATGAACAACTAGCACAAACTGATCTACACATGCCATGATATGATCTACAAGGATTCCTGTAGGGCAGTCATCTCAGGTGCGAGCACAAACATCAGATCACATCAAATTGATCTCGCCCAATCTAAATGAACCCTAAAAGGATGATCCGTCAGGAAGGAGCAGAGGGGGATCGACGGGAAGATGAAGTGCGTGGAAGTACCTGAGTTGATGCGGCGATGGACCGGACTTGTTGGGGCGACGCCGGGCGACGGGGGCTTGCGACTTGGGCGACGACGGCCTCGCGAAGAACTGGACTGGGCGATGACGGCGACGGACTCCCTCGCGACTTGGGCGACGGACTCCCTCGCGACTTGGCGACGAGTGAATCGCGAGGACCGATTTATTGACGGCGGTCTGGCGCGCGGGTCACGCGGGAAGGCCACGAAGTTTCATCTACCGCGTGGGAAGGGAAAAACTTGGCGCGGAGGACCGATCGGGAGGCGGCTTCGCGTGCGTATTAATGCGCGTGCGGAAGCGAGATTTGGCAACCTGTAAAGTTTGGCAAGTCTATTTGAGGAACTGTTGGAGATTGTTTTTCTCTTATTTTGCCAAATTAATAAGGATGGCAAGCCATATGAGGAACTATTGGAGATGCTCTTATTAGTAATACTACTTATTAGTAATACGAGAATGAACAGTAAAAGTATAGTACAATAGGAGTAAACCTTCTATTGATTGATGTAGGAAATCAGAATTTCTTTGTATGATATTGCAAATTTTATTTCTCAGCAGAAATGTAGCATCTAAAATATTCATCAATACAAAATCTCAAAAAATAAAAAGAAAACAACTGTGCAGTTTGTACAAAAATCAATAAACAAATCATCTAAAATTTCTTAGCGGAACTCAATCATCAGATCATCACATGTGTACACAGAATTTCTTTACGGCAGCCGCATCATCACCATCGCTGCAATGGGAGAATGCCGGGATGACCTGCTGACTGCCTGCAATGGGAGGCCGCTGCCGCCAGGGCATGGGACATCTGTCACCCGCCGTCGCAAAGGCTATCACCGCCGCCACGGGAGAAGGCTGTCACCGTAGCCATGAGGCGAGTCTGACGCCGTCGCAGCCATGAGGTGCGAGGCCGCCGTCGAAGCCTTGAGGAGGTGAGAGATGGTGCCGTTGACGCGAAGAGGAAGGAGTCGGCCGCTGCCATGCCCAATCGACTCGATCTGCCGCAGATGAGCAGCCGAGGTGGTGCCGTGGGGGAGGGTCGCCATGGAGCATCCCATGCACGCCGTCGAGGGCGACCGGGGACGGCCAAGGCTTCCCGTTCCATTCGCCACCACGGGGAGGGCCGTACCGCCGGTTTGAAGGACGCCATCCTCGCGGGATGGCCGCACGCGCGACCGTCGGTGGAGGACCGGAGGGCAGGGGCGCTGGCTCCCCGTCCTAGCCGCCGGGCCGCGCCTGCCCCTGGCCGTGGCCGCGCACGCCAGCGTGGGGGGCGGCGGCGCCGGCCCCTGCCGCCGCGTCCTCATCGTGCCGAGCGTCGCCCGCCCCTGGCCATGGCCGTGCGCGCGCCACGACCATGGCGGCGGCGCCTCCTGGCCGACGGCGCCCAGCAGGAGCACCCAGGGCCGCCGCAGCAGCTCCAGCTCCCAGGGGCGGCGGATCCGCCCCTTGCCGCTCGGGATCCAGCCGCGTGGGGGGCGGCGGTGCCCCTCCCTTGCCGTCCATGGCGGCGGCGGCGGCGCCGTCCTCCATCCGGCCTAGTTTTTTTCGCATATCCTATCGCGACTCAGTGAGGCCGAGCGAGCGTGGGCGACGCCCGTGAGTAATGCAGTCTGAGGGGCAAACACGTCTTTTCGCGTGTGGCGAAGTCCCTGAGTTAACAGATTGGGCTCACGGAAGTAACAGAAGGCCATAAAGGTAAGAATATTTTACTTTCGGGCCATATAGACAAGTTTGAAAAAATTTGGGCCAAATAAGCAAACAAAGTTTGTTTCAGGGCCATATAAATAATTGTCCCTTCAAGTGTCCGCTGCACTTGCATTAGAAACAGTAGGGAGGACGATTTTTCTTTCTTTTTTTTTTGAATTAGGAAGGACGAGGTTTGTTTGCCTTTTACGTCTGTTTGCCGGAGTTGTCTTTGTCCGCATTACAGACAGGATGAGTGTTATGAGGACGTGGCTGGTACTAGTAACCATGCTCCTGGTCCTCATGGGTTCAATGGGGTTTTTTTATTAAAAAATGCTGGAATATTATCAAAGATGACTTCCTCAGATTGTTCAGGGATTTCCATAGCACTCAGGTTGACATTAGCTGCCTTAATTATTCTCATATTGTTCTCATCCCAAAAAAGAATAACCTTGCCACTGTGGATGACTACAGACCCATCTCCCTATTGAACTACTCTTTCAAGTGCATCACCAAGTTGCTCTCCACAAGGTTGCAGGGGGTCATCACTAAACTGGTCCACCCCAACCAGTATGGTTTCATCAAAGGCAGAACCATACAAGACTGCCTAGCATGGGCCTTTCAATTTCTTCATCTCTGCCATAAGTCCAAGAAAGAGATAGTAATCCTCAAACTTGATTTTGAGAAAGCTTTTGATAAGCTTGAGCATGGAGTCATCTTGCAGGTACTTGAACAAAAGGGTCTCCCAACAAAGTGGATTAAGTGGACTGAAATGATTTTGACCACAGGCAGCTCCTCTATTCTTCTAAATGGTGTACCAGGTACAACCTTTCAGTGCAAGAGAGGGGTCAGATAGGGTGATCCCCTCTCCTCCTTACTCTTTGCAATTGCTGCTGACTTGCTTCAATCCATCATCAACAAAGCATGGCAGAGTGGAATTATCAATCACCATATCAATGACAATTTTGATGGTGATTACCCCATCATACAGTATGCTGATGACACTTTGCTTGTTATGCCAGCTGATGCAATGAATCTCTTCACTCTGAAAGGACTCCTTAGAAGTTTTTTAGACTCTACTGGACTCCATGTTAACTTTCATAGTCCTTCTTAGTCCCCATCAACACCAGCAGCAGCAGAACCACCCATCTTGCCAGAACCTTTGGTTGCAATATTGGCAACATTCCCGCCACATATTTAGGGCTTCCCTTGGGGCTTTATCAACCCTCTGCAGAAGACTTTGGTCCCCTCCTTTCCAGATTTGAATCCAGAATGAATGGAATCAACAAAATACTTTCATACCAAGGTAAACTAACACTAGTCAACTCAGTTCTATCTGCCATTCCAACATAATACATGTGCACTCTCATGTTGCCCCACTTAGTTGTTGAGCAAATTAACAAGTACAGGAAACATTGCCTTTGGAGCAATGGGGATATCAACATGAAAGGTACCTGCTTTGCTACATGAGAACCTGCTTGCAGACAAAAAAAGAAGGTGGGCTAGGCATCATTGATATCCAAACTCAAAACAAAGCCCTCCTACTCAAATTCCTGGATAAATTCTTCAACAATGCAGATGTTCCATGGGTCAAGCTAACCTGGGATAAATTGTATCACAACAACAACATTCCTCCTTATGCCAGAAGCCCTGTTGGTTCCTTTTGGTGGAAAGACACCATGAAGCTATATGTTGAATCCAAAAGTCTAAGTTCTTGTAAGCCCCAACTTGGCAACTCAGTGCTCCTTTGGGGGACCCTTGGCATGATCAATGTCGAAACACTGCTGCCGCATTTGTATTCCTTTGTAAAGAAAAAGAACTGGTCCATCAGGATGTACTTAAGCAACAACATCAGTAGGAATTTTTCTCTCCCCCTCTCAGCAGAAGCCATTGAAGAGCTGACCATTCTGGAAGAAATTATTGAGAACTTTGATTGGGACATAGATCTCTACAATACGATTCTTGCACCGTTCTCTGGCTCCTGAGCGCGGCCACGTCGACAGAAATTCTCGGCCGTCCGATCGGGCGCGCGGACGGCCTAGATCGGGTGGCCGCTAGCATTTTTGCAAAAAGGCCATCACACTTTAGAGAAATAGAACCCGCCGTCCTGCCTCCTCTCTTAAAAACTTTTGCAAAAAAGGCCTTGAGCTTTTCCGAAAGAGGACAAAAGGCCGGAGTTGTTACATGGGCCGGCTCGCCACCGCGTTTGGGCTGTACGTAGGCCAAATTGGGCCAGATTCGGCCCAAATAGTCTTATCCTTTTTATGCCTTTTATTAAATCATATGAGATGTTGCTTTTGTTTATAATCAAAGCTACTAAAATCACACTAGTAGGGAAGTTCTCAACGATGACCTTCCCCATTGGTCACTGAAGATGCTCGAATGGTCATAGAGATTAATTTGTGACGATTTTGTGACGAAAATAACTTGGTCATTGATGGCGCGTCACACATTTTCTGTTGTGACCAATTGGACATTTTCGTCACGGATGTGACTTCATTCCGTGACGAAATAAGCATCGTCATGTTAGTGAATTCAATCTATGACAATTGATTTTGGTCACGGATGAAGGCTGGTTTTGGTCATAATTCGTTGTCCGTCGGTCGTCCTAACGCCATCGCTAACGGCGTTAGTGTTGTGTGACGTCTCCATTTCATCACAGATAGACCCGTTTTGTCGTCATTACTGGCTGACTAGACTGCCATGTGTCACTGTCCTGGACTGCCACATGGCATTCTGTGATTAGGACACGTGTCATGCTATTGTTGCTTCTCATTTTCGTCACAGAACAACATATCACATCGTCACAGAATAAAATATATAATCGTCACAGAATAAAATATATAATCATCATAGAATGGCAGGTGCCCATGCTGATTTCATAACAAAATGCAAATAATCTGGTAGCTAATAGATTTAAGATTCCATAACAAGCTTGCTTTCTTTTTGATGCTGCTGAGTTGGAGTATGCCACTTGTCTTTAGGAAAATGTTTGAGATGTTCTTAGAGAGAATTTCGTCATCAAATGCTAGTATTCGGTGACGAAATTAGTAATTGTCACGAGTGAATCGTCACTGATTAACACATCTCTAGTAGTGTCATAAAAATTTTTGTGTGGCCACTCCATGGTATTCTCTATGTAAAAAAAAATATAAAACTTCGAAAACAAAGGAATTTAGAAGTATTTTAAATAACCTCTTCTAATTAATAAAGGAAACTTTCATGATTTCTACATATTCAAATATTCTTTTGTGCATGATTTGTGATACTGACAACTTCTACAAAAATCTTTAAAGAAACTCGAAATATTTAAAAAAAAAATACATACTAAATTAATAAATCAATTAAAAAAAGAGACTCTACGGTCGACCTTCATAGGACTCGAAATATATAAACAACAAAACAAAAATTTCAAAGGTAATATATATAACCGTCCACAAACAATAATTTCTAAACAACATGAAGAAAAACAATAATAAATTGAATCAAGATTAATTTAGCTAGCTACCATTATTCATACTCTTATACTTAGCTACAAAGAAAAACAAAAAAAACAATGGCCACGCGCGGCAAAGCCGCGCGCCTTTCTAGTCTGAATGACAGCTAGACATACATGTGGAATTCTCCTCATTTCTCCTCCAAGAAAGCTTACAAGGCTCTCCAAGGCACCCAAGATGCATCCCCACTTTTCCAATGGATATGGACTTCAAGCAATCTAGGAAAGCACAAATTCTTCCTATGGTTGCTCATTAAACATAGATCAAACACTAGAAACATGCTCAGAATGAAGCACAGACATCTACCCAGCTACAGTTGTGCTCTGTGCAATATTAATGTTGAAGAAACCATGATGCACCTCTTCTTCAAGTGCTCTTTCAGTGTAGCCTACTGGAGTCATATTGGTATTACTTGGGATCTTAGTTTGCCTCCCCTTGATATGATCATTGATGCTAGAACCACCTTTGGAGACCATATTTTCAGAGAGATTTTCATCACAGCTTGTTGGTGTATCTGGAAAACCAGAAATGGCCTTATCTTTGACAATAAACCTTGGACACTCAGCAGTTGGAAGGCCCTATTCAGAGAAGAGATTGGCTTGGTCTGCATCAAAGACAAACCCAGCCTTGCTGGCTCATTAGACCTTTGGTTAGAGAATATAAACTGATGTATTTTCCTTTTTATCTTTGGGCTTTGCAAGCCTGTTTGGCACATCTCGTGCTCCTGTATTCTTTCTTGTTCTAACTTCTTTTATGTAATAAATGAAAAGCAAAAATAGAGGTGGGGGTTCCCCCACTGATCCCCTTCAAAAAAATGGGTGTTGCCCTGGCGGTTTAACCTTGCTGGGTTGCCACTCTCTCCTTAGAAAATTGTTGCCACTTTTTTGCCCAGCCAGGCGACCATCGCACCATAGGTTCATCTGTGGAGGTTCCCCAAAGGGCTGTCGTCATAAGCATAAGCCTCCTTGCCCTCTCTCCCTGGCCTTACCGGCCCTACTCTGAATCTCGTGGGCCGTATAGTTTGGCATTTGCGATCAGATCAGTTCTGCCTAGAGTCACGGTCACATGACTTCTCTAGTTTTCCACCCGACTGTTCATGATCGGCTTCAATGACTTGGCTGGCAAAGATGGCATGTAATCTGCAAGCATTACAACCAGCGTTGGCCTTGGCCATGGGAGGGCCAGAGGGGTCCCTTCCAAAGACGAACTGCGAATTCCAACCGAGAGTGAACAGCGAATGCCATATCCCCCGTCGAGACATTATTCACCGTTTCTTTATTGTGGGTGAACAGAATTCAAAGTGTTTGAATCCGATTGTCCTCCATCAAGATAATGTTCACTGTTTTTTCATGTTGATGATCCCGCATCTTTGAAGCCCCCAGCTCGATCCCACCAATGACCTTCTTTGGGGTATGCAATGTCACGCCAAAAATCTTCATCCTCTTTTCCACTTGTTTTTTTTCCGTCTTGCACCTAGTCTGGTCGTTGCGTCCAATCTTTCTGGCACGAACGCATGAGCATCCTCTTCTCCAACCTCATTCAGCTTGCAAGCATCTGCATTCTTCCTGTCAGAAAAATCATACACCATGGAAACGTCAAGCCCGACGAGGAATGCTGATTTCGCACAGTTGGCATACTGGTCCGATTTCATGGTTACCATGACCTCTAGCTGACGGAAGGCAAGCGTCAAACATCGCATGTGGAGCGCTTCCTCCGGTGATAGATAATCCCACTCCTGTGCACCATCCGGCAAAAGCCACTGTCCACTGAGAAGATGCTTCTTTGACGGCCTCCAAATTCACCGCATCAATTCCTCCGTGCCAGGCTTGGCCCACGCTGAGACCTTCTCTCCGCCTCACCCGGTTGTTCATGATCGGCTTCAATGATTTGGCCACCAATGATGGCATGTAATCTGCAAGCGTTAAAACGGGCGTCGGCCTTGACCGTGGGAGGGCCAGAGGGGATCCCTTCCAAGGGCGAATTTGGAATCCCAACCGAGAGTGCACACCAAACATCATGCTCCGTCAAGGCGATGTTCACTGTTTCTTTATTGTGGGTGAACAGAGTTCAAATTGTTCGAATCCGATTGTCCTCCGTCGAGATGATGTTCACTGTTTTCTTTTCTTGTTGATGATCCGGAGTCTTTGAAGCCCACAGCTCGATCCCACCAACGACCTTCTTTGGGGTACACAATGACACGCCAAAAATGTTCATCCTCTTTGACACTTTTTTCCCCGTCCTGCAGCTAGTCTGGTTGTTGCGTCCAATCTATCTGGTGTTGAATATGTTCCAAATTCAACGTGATAGCTTTCTCTATTAATAGCACATGCGTATGAAGGAATTGCATGCACATTGTATGGCCATGGTTGACGAAAGAAGTGAGGTTGCATGACATTTACAAGGTCATGGTCTTCGAGAGAGATGCGTGGTCTTCGTCACACTCCTTGCGCACAGCCACGGAGTAATCTTGGTGGATGGCATGCATTAGCCATGAATAGTCATTTGCTCTGAATAGGTTTCACCAGAGATTATTTATTCTTGTAAGCCGCCGCATGGCGTTGTAACTTGTAACCCGACACTTGATAATAGTGAGGAGAGTTTGCTGGCTGGTGCCCGTGGTTTTTCCCCTTCACATTGGAGGGGTTTTCCATGTTAAATCTTGTGTCTTGCTGTGATTAATCTCTTATTATTCATCATTTATTCGCCGTTAATTACAACAAGTGGTACTAGAGCTTTGGTTGTAGATCATGACGACGTCGATGAAGTTCGATCTACCGTCGCTGGATTACAAGACTCGGTTCTCGCTATGGCAAGTCAAGATGCGGTCCATCCTGGCGCAGAAGGATGATTATGATGAGGCGCTGGAGGGCTTCGGGAAGAAAACAAAGGCCGAGTGGACTCCTGAGGAAATCAGGAGGGATCGTAAGGCTATGTCTTTAATTCAACTTCATCTCCATAATGATATTTTGCAAGAGGTGCTGCAGGAAAAGACCGCTGCAGAACTCTGGTTGAAACTAGAATCGATCTGTACGTCCAAGGATCTAACCAGTAAGATGCATATGAAGATGAAGTTGTTCACTCTCAAGATGAAGGAGGGTGATTCGGTGATGAGCCATTTATCTGCCTTCAAGGAGATCGTGGCCGACCTAGTGTCGATGGAGGTTAAGTATGATGATGAGGATTTAGGTCTTTTACTGTTATGTTCACTGCTGAATTTGTATGCGCATTTCTGTGACACCATATTGTTAAGCCGTGATGAACTAACCCTTGCGGAAGTTGTTGAGGCACTTCAGTCCAGGGAGAAGATGAAAGGCATGGTGCAGCTCGATGGATCATCGTCCTCCAAGGGCGAAGCATTGCACGTGAGAGACAGATCTCGAACATAGATCCTCCAATGACAGCAACGGTCGTGACAAGAGCTACGATGGCAGAGGCCGTTCCAAGTCCAAGCCGCCTAAAAAGTTCGTAAGTATTGCAAGAAGAAAACCATTTTTTTGAGGATTGTCGAAACTTAAGAATAAGGAGAAGAGAAAAAGCAATCATGATGGTAATGCTTCCGTTGTTTCGGTGCTAAAAATTTTGATTGTGGAGATTTTTTGTAGTTTTTGCTGGCTGTGTTTTTGGTTATGATGAATGGATACTTGATTCTGCATGTTCATTTCATATCTGCACTAACAGAAATCGGTTTAGTTCATATAAGCCTATGCAGAAAGAAGATATTATGTGGATGGGAGACGACAACCCGTGTGACATTGTGGGGATCGGCTCTGTTCAGATCAAGGCACATGATGGCATGACACGCACACTGAAGAATGTGAGGTACATACCAGGGATGTCCAGAAATCTCATCTCGCTCAGCACGCTTGATGCAGAAGGCTTTCATTATTCCGGTTCAGATGGTGTTATGAAGGTATCAAAAGGTTCTCTTGTTTGTTTGAAAGGTGATCTTAATTCTGCAAAGTTATATATCCTTAGAGGAAGTACTTTACATGGTTCTATTTCCGCTGCTGCTGCTGTTACTAATGCTGAACCTAGTAAGACTAACCTTTGGCATATACGTTTGGGACATATGAGTCAACTTGGTATGACAGAATTGATGAAGAGAAACTTGCTGGATGGCTGCACTTCGAGTAACATGAAGTTTTGTGAGCATTGTATTTTTGGAAAGCATAAAAGGGAAAAATTCAACAACTCAGTTCGTACCACCAAAGGTACTCTTGATTATATACATGCTGATTTATGGGGTCCTTCCCGTAAGCCTTCTCTTGGTGGTGCTCGTTACATGCTTACAATTATTGATAATTACTCTAGAAAAGTTTGGCCTTATTTTATGAAAAATAAAAATGATACCTTTGCTGTATTTAAGAACTGAAAAGTTATGATAGAAAGGCAAATTGAAAGAAAGGTGAAATTGCTTTGTACTGATAATGGTGGAGAGTTTTGTTCGGATGCTTTTGATGATTATTACAGGCAAGAAGGCATTGTTAGGCATCACACCATACCGCACACTCCGCAGCAGAATGGTGTGGCCGAGCGTATGAACAGAACCATCATTTCAAAGGCTCGTTGCATGCTGTCCAATGCAAGGATGAGCAAGCGTTTTTAGGCTGAAGCAGCTAACACCGCATGTTACTTGATAAATAGGTCATCTTCTATTCGACTTAATAAGAAAACTCCCATTGAGGTATGGTCTGGTACACCTGCAGATTATTCACAGTTGAAAGTTTTTGGCTGCACTGCTTTTACTCATGTTGATAATGAACAATTAGAGCCTAGAGCTATTAAGTGTCTTTTTCTTGGTTATGTTTCGAAAGTTAAAGGATATAAATTGTGGAATCCTGAAACAGGAAAGACTTTTATGAGTAGGAGTGTTGTTTTCAATGAGTCTGTGATGTTTAATGACAGTTTGTCCTCAGATCATGTTTCAGAGAGTTCTGAAAGAGAGCTGCAGCATACTAATATGCAGGTGGAGCATGTGGATGATGGGACAGGTGTGCAGGTGCCAGTTGATACTTATGATGATGAAGTTGCTGATGTTGATACTCATGATGATGTTCAGCAGCACTCACCTCCTGTTTTGCAGTCAGAGGAGGATTTGCCTATTGCTCAGCGCAGGTCAAAGAGGGGTTGTGGATCTCCAGCCCGTCTTATTGAAGAATGTAATTTGACTTATTATGCTTTGAGTTGTGCTGAACAGGTGGAGAATACTCATGAGCCAACAACTTGTACTGAAGCTATTGCTTCTGGTGAACGTGAGAAGTGGATTTCAGCTATGCATGAGGAGATGCAGTCTCCTGAGAAGAATAGCACATGGGAAGTTGTTCCTTTGCCTAAGAAAAAGAAGACCGTCCGCTGCAAATGGATCTTCAAGAAAAAGGAGGGTTTAACTCTAAGTGAGCCTCCGAAGTTTAAGGCAAGGTTAGTAGCAAAAGGTTACAGTCAAGTTTTCGGTGTTGACTATAATGATGTGTTTTCTCCTGTTGTAAAGCATAGCACTATTCGCACATTTTTTAGTATTGTTGCTTCACATGATCTTGAGCTTGAGCAGTTAGATGTGAAGACTGTATTTTTGCATGGAGTGCTTGAGGAGGATATATACATGGACCAGCCAGAAGGGTTCATAGTGCCTGGCAAGGAGAAACTTGTTTGCAAATTGAAGAGATCCTTGTATGGTTTGAAGAAATTCCCTCGTCAGTGGAATAAGAGGTTTGATTCATTTATGTTGTCACACAGTTTTAAAAGGTCTAAATATGATAGCTGTGTTTACATAAAGCATGTTAATGGATCACCTATATACTTGCTATTGTATGTTGATGATATGCTGATTGCTGCCAAGAGCAAGGTTGAAATCACTAAATTGAAGAAATTGTTGAGTAGTGAGTTTGACATGAAAGATCTTGATGCCGCTTAGAAAATTCTCGGTATGGAAATTAAGATAGAAAATCTGGTTTGTAATTTCTTAGTCGGCTAAATTATATTAAGAAAGTTCTTCAGCGTTTCAACATGCATAATGCAAAGCCCGTTAGTACTCCTATTGCACCTCATTTTAAATTGTTAGCTGCACGGTGTCCTAGTACAGATGCAGATATTGAATACATGTCAAGAGTTCCTTATTCTAGTGTTGTTGGGTCTTTGATGTATGCCATGGTTTGCTCTCATCTAGATTTGTCATATGCTATGAGTTTGGTTAGTAGATATATGTCTAATCCTGGTAAAGAACATTGGAAGGCAGTTCAGTGGATTTTAAGGTACCTCAGAGGCACAGCAGATTCTTGTTTGAAATTTGGCAGAACTTAGAAGGGACTTATTGTTTTATGTGGATTCAGATTATGCTGCTGATCTGGACAAGCGCAGGTCTCTCACTGGTTATGTGTTTACAGTTGGCAGTTATGCTGTGAGTTGGAGGGCTACATTACAGTCTGTTGTTGCTTTGTCTACTACTGAAGCAGAGTACATGGCTATTTCTGAGGTGTGCAAGGAATTAATTTGGCTGAAAGGTTTGTATGCTGAGCTGTGTGGAGTTGAGTCTTGCATTAATTTATTCTGTGACAGTCAAAGTGCCATTTATCTTACCAAAGATCAGATGTTCCATGAGAGGACTAAACATATTGACATCAAGTACCATTTTGTTCGTGATGTGATCGAAGATGGTAAGTTAAAGGTATGCAAGATCAGTACTTATGATAATCCTGCTGATATGATGACTAAACCTGTTTCTGTTGTTAAGTTTGAGCGGTGCTCAAGCTTAGTTGGTTTAGTGGATTAGCCCAAGAGGCTGTTTGGTGTCAGTGGTATTTTTCTTCGTTATGTTCAGGATGAAGGTGTTTGTTGTGCTGCAAGATGAATTTATCTCAAGGTGGAGTTTGTTGAATATGTTTCAAATTCAACATGATAGCTTTCTCTATTAATAGCACATGCGTATGAAGGAATTGCATGCACATTGTATGGCTATGGTTGGTGAAAGAAGTGAGGTTGCATGACATTTACAAGGTCATGGTCTCCGAGAGAGATGCGTGGTCTTCGTCACACTCCTTGCGCACAGCCACGGAGTAATCTTGGTGGATGGCATGCATTAGCCATGAATAGTCATTTGCTCTGAATAGGTTTCACCAGAGATTATTTATTCTCGTAAGCCACCGCATGACGTTGTAACTTGTAACCCGACACTTGATAATAGTGAGGAGAGTTTGTTGGCTGGCGCCCATGGTTTTTCCCCGTCGCATTGGAGGGGTTTTCCACGTTAAATCTTGCGTTTTGCTGTGATTGATCTCTTGTTCTTCATCGTTTATTCGCCGTTAATTACAACATCTGGCACGAACGCATGAGCATCCTCATCTCCTACCTCGTTCAGCTCGCAAGCATCTGCGTTCTTCCCGTCAGAAAAATCGTACACCGTGGAAACATCAAACCCGGAGCGGATAGCTGAGGCGGCATAGAGCATACTGGTCCTATTTCGAGGTTACTGTGACCTCTGGCAGACGGAAGGCAAGCGTCAAACATCTCTTGTGGAGGGCTTCCTCCGGTGATAGGGAATCCCACTCCTGTGCACCATCCGACAAAAGCCGCTGAGAAGATGCCTCTATGATGGCCTCCGAATTCACCGCATCAATTCCTCCGCAGGACTCGTGCCACCTGAATCGGGATCTCCATCGACGCCGTGGTGTGACGACGACGCTGATCCCCTCGGACTAGGTTTCGGTGATCCCTGTTTCGGCAAGATCCTTCTGTGGCTTGGCAATCTGCACGGAGTTCTTTGAATCAGACAAAGAACCGCTGCCAACTTGAGTCGATTAGGCGGTGTGTGCTCCTATTCACCGTCTCGCACGGAGAGAAGACTCGGCGAAGAGAACTACGAACAGGATCCAGATTTGCATGCCTGAAGATGACAAGGAGGCGAGATTCCCCAGAAACCGTACGACGACTGGGTCCTTGAGCTAGTCTTTGATGGAAGCTTAGGATTGAAGGAGCGTGTCACCGGTGAGGCCACCACGTCGGATCCGGGGCTTTGCCACTCACGAGGATCCAGGCGAATCGCACTAATGTAATAACTTTTAGATAACTGCATTTTTCCATGTCTAACCACCTACAAATGTTTAGATTTTAAAGAGAAAAAAAGACAGCTAAAAGAAGCGATCAGGATCAAAGCATCACTGATCCCAGCACCGGCTACCCATCTCTAGCACAACTACGACTAGAGGACAGCTGAACAAAGTAGCGAAGTTCTCCAGAAAATTTAAGGCCTCATGCCCACACTCCATGACCAGCCGACTATTTTTATCAAAATTACATCCATGTTCCCAGGACGATCGCTCGAAAGAACCCAGACAGAGCAACAAAATGGCTTCAGGGCCCGCCATTCTTTGAGTTCTCCTGATGCCCACCTTTCATCAGGTTCCTGTCCTTCTTGGCGTCTTCGATCAGCTTCAACGCAATCTTCAACATGAGAGTTGCACCATCTTCCCAAGTCTTCCTGTCTTCCTTCAAGAACAAACCTGCCCAATAACTCATAATTCAGCATGCATAAGAGATAATTGTTATAGGAGTTTTGATCACCAGCCCCTCAAAGCAAACTCTGTTCTAACTCTTCCAAATTGCCCAGCAAATTGCAGCAATACCAGTTGTGTGAAAGATCTTGCCATTAGGTAACCATTTGTCGCACCAGTCCCAACACTGGTTTAATGCAGTTGGGACATTATTGGCCCCCAAGCAATGGGCAACAGTGAAAAACTGACTCAGACTGATCACAAAAATAAAATGTGGGATCCCCTTTCCATTGCCTTTTCACCATATTATCTTTAGTGAGAATAGCATTGTTCATAACAAGCCACATAAAAATCTTGATTTTAGATGGGATATTCCCCTTCAAAATGAATTTATGATATGGGCCAGAGTCACTGCTAGTAAGAGATTTGTACATTGACTTAAACAGTAAAGTGCCCTGATGATGTGAATTTCCATATTACTCTATCAGACTCCCCACCCAACTGCAAATTATCTACTGCAGAAACAATCATTGACCACTGGTTTTTGAGATCATCTATCAACCATCTAGTAAATGTTACCAGCCCAGGATCATTCTTGACCTGATGCAAAGTAATATCATGTTGTTCACAAATTTTTGAAGAGATCAGGAAAAAGAATGGACAGAGGTTTATCAAACAACCATGTATCACCCCAGAACCTTGTCTTTTTGCCATCTACCTTGAAGGTAGATGTTTCTAATTTTGAGTAAATCAGTCCACATAGGTGAGTCATTCTGTATATGTTTCACAGAGAGATAGACTTGCCCTTCAAATACTTGAACTGAATAATATCTTGCCATAAACCCTCTTCATTCTCCAATTTTCACCACCACTTAGACAAAAGGCTTATATTCATTTTCCTGATATCTTTAATAACTAATCCCCCTTTCTTTCTGCGCTTACAAATTTTAGTCCACTTGACCAAGTGGTGCCCGGCGCCAGAAAAAAGTTCTCATCTTGTCCAAGGAGTGTACTACTGTTTTTGGCAACAGATACATAGACATAGGATATATAGGGGTGTTATTCAGGCTAGTATTAATCAAAATGGTTCTACCTGCAATGGACATGGAAGCACCTTTCCAAGCCACTAATTTTTTACCAAGACCTTCAGATCTAGATCAAATATATTAAAATTTATCTCACTGACTTTATTTGATGGAGTCAAACTTATAAATTCTTTTTATAGAAGTGTCAAGCAGACATACCTTGGATTCCATCAGTAACAGCTCCTCTGATCAAGAACCAAATTTCTATGCAGCCAACAGATGCATGGTGTGGTGTGTAGCTACGACCACGGCCAACAATATCAGTGTATAATTATGCGTCCCTAGAATCTCTGATTAAACAAGTCTTGTATCGTATATTATAACCAGTACCTGCCATTGAACTATAGTCCAACTAGCAATACAAAATGCTGCTCTCTGCTTTGCTCTTCTGTATAATATATGTGCCAATCAAGGCAAAGCAAGCAGTCCTTGTCCAACTATAAAAAATGTTAATCTACGCTTGCTTATGTACAGTACCAATGAAGATAAAGCAAGCACTCCTCTACCAGAACATCTTTATGAATGAAAACAAATCCAGTAATTCAAAACAGCAGTAAAAAAAACATGCATCACATAAATGCATATTACAAACACACACAGTTCCTAAATTGCTGCCTCATCATATTTGCATATAAACGTCACTTACAGATCCTTAGAACCACAACGCAGCAAGCCAGCAACTAGTAAATTTTAGTCGCAAGTGAGGCAGCACGCAGGCACGCTCCCAGTTTATTTAGAGCCACACGATGCTGTTGGCAGACAAGCAGGTCCTCATCGGCCAGGCGTCAATAATAATAATTAAGCAGATTGAGGACGTCCTCGGCGCTTGCAAGCAGGAATAAAATAGTACAAAAGGTGAACACGGGGAGAAACACGGTGCCATACAATATACATGATACTCCACCCATGAGGAGACCACTAGTCCACTGGAGCGCGCCGAAAGCGGTATATAGATCCATGTGCTCTCCCTGCTACTTTTTTTTTTTTTTTTTTTTTTGGGGGGGGGGGGGATGGGGTGGGGTGGGTGTACTTTTAATCTGGATATAGATGCACGTTACCATGCTTGTTAACATGTCTGGTGTATAACAAGTCCGGCATGAAAGCTGGGGCTAGCAGGTCTCTACTTCACCTCACCTACCCCTCCAGTCCGGAACACACAGACATACGCATACAGGCCGGGGCCAGGGAAAGCAAGGAGCAAGCGGCGCGCGTCGTCCTCTCCACTCTCCGGCCGGATCCACTCTCCGGCCGGAGGCGACCCGATCCTTCTTCCAGCTATACGGTAAATATGTGCTTCCCATAATAACTTATAATTACAGTCAGACGACATGAAGATTATCTGCTCCTCTCCTCCTCGCAAAACCGTTTGTAAAACTGAGACCTACTTGGAGCCTTCTCAAATCAGATTTTGCATACGTTGGATGGGAAGCCTTCTCAAAGTTCCAGTGTTTCTCGTACCTCTTGGACCATATATATTCCAGTCCAGTTTATTGATATTTTTCTTCAAAATAATGGGAAATTTTTTCACTATTTCACGAAGTTAAAAGGGGCACCATGTGAGTATTGAAGACCGGAGGGAATAATCCCACGAGGAACTGGCCAGTAGTTGCCCTGTTTACATCTCTCTCTTCTAATCTAGAGCCTCTGCTTTTTAGAAAAGAGCCCCTGCTACTGCGCTCGATCTGTTTAAGATACAGCCCATCTAGGATCCCCTCAGATCCACGCAGCAGTTTATCGCAATCTATCTATCATTGCTTCTGTGGTTCTGCCCACTGCCTTTGCTTTCATATTTTGTCCTTCAATCTGTGATTCATAAGTAAGGCGGATTTTGTACTAGCCTAAATAATCTTTTCCACTTTTTTTTCTATGTATAAAACATAGCATACGTTTCAGTCTTTTGACCAAGGGGTCATGGCTCACGACTCATGACTTTGGACTAACAGAAATTACAGGACATAACTATGGAGCCAGAGGATCTATCGTTTCAATTCATAAGAGAAATTACCGATAACTTTTCAGACGAGTGCATACTTGGTGAAGGAGCATTTGGAGTTGTTTACAAGGTAAGATTTGGGCATGCCCAATTTTTGTTAACTACAACAATATGTCTGGCTAACAAAACCTGTGTAGTGTTTCGGAATGAATGATATGGTATTACTATATCAACGTGCAACCATATTCAGGATGTAGTATTAACGAAAAAGAACCCCAAACAGTTGCGATTCCTGCTTTACCGAATATAAGGGGTCAACTTATACTAAATACTGACAACATATATTTGGCAGGGAGTCACTAAAGATGGACATAATGTTGCTGTGAAAAAGTTGAAGCCTTCTTACGCTGACTTAGACAACAAGCAGTTTCGAAATGAGTTACATTCCCTCATGAAGCTTAACCATCAAAACATTGTACATGTTCTTGGCTATTGTTATGAAACAGAGCAAATACCTTTCAACATGCCGGATGGAAGTAAGATTTTTGTTGATAAGATACATACAGCCCTCTGCTTTGAATACTTGCACAACGGGAGTCTTCAAAAACATCTTTCGGGTACGGCTGCAAGCGCCATTTTCAGTATGCCTCCAAAGAATATTGTCTTGTATATTGCATTTGATTAATAATTTTTTGTTTACTACTCAGATGAGTGTTTTGATGTTAAGCTTGACTGGCACAAGCGGTTCAAAATAATCAAGGGAATTTGTGAGGGTCTAAAGTATATGCACAAGGATCTAGAAAAACCTATTTACCATTTGGACCTAAAACCTGACAACATATTGCTAGATAAGGATATGGTTCCAAAGATTGCAGATTTTGGTCTGTCCAAGATCTTTGGTCAAGGCGTAACATGGACCACACACAATGCTTATGGCACGCTGTAAGTCAAATTCCACTATGGAACTTATCACTTTTGTAACCAAACTAACTATGTGCATTACAAATTCATTGCATGTTGCAGTGGTTATCAGCCACCAGAGTACATCAACAGAGGTGAAATCACAAGAAAGTTTGACATATTCAGCTTGGGTGTCATAATAATACGGATAGTGACAAACTACCCCCAATGTCTGCACATGCCTTCAGATAAGTTTATTGATCAAGTGAGAAATGATAGGTCTTTATATCAGGATCATTTTTTTATCTAATTCCACCTCATATTTACAAATGAGTTTATTGATCAAGTGAGAAATGATAGGTCTTAATAACAATGAATATTACTTTAGAAGCTCTGAAATCACAATGCAGAATAACAGTATAGAGATGAGAAATTTTTTGGTTCAAGCTCGTGATGGTTTATCAAGCAACCTTGTTCTTCTCTGTGATGCAAATAATACTGATGTTTTAAACATAAGTCAACTCGAAAATGTGAAATCCAGAGAAGAGGCAATAAAGATAAAATTGATGGGCAAACAAAAAATTACTCAGTTGTCATTTGACTGGACTCAGAATGTTAAGAGATGTGTAAAGGATGCCAAAGTGTTAGAATATCTGGTACCACCAAATACTTTAAGAAAGTTATATGTTGGAGGTTATAGCAGTAAAATATTACCATATTGGTTTATGGGCATTGGTTATTATCTGCCTAATCTTATCAGTATTAAGATGATGGACATGCCAAAGTGCATCAGCCTACCACCACTAGGTCAATTACAAAACCTGAAAGAACTCGTTATCCGAGGAATCGACAGAATTACTGATATTGATGAGAGTTTCTATGGAGGCCCAAGAGCATTTCCTCAGCTGAGTAAATTTGAACTAGGTTGTATGAGAGACCTGCAAGTGTGGAAAACTATGTACTCATTTGAAGATGCTCTGGAAGAACTAATGTTCCCCAACCTTGAATATTTGACAATAGACGATTGCCCCATGCTAAGGCTAATACCATGCCCACCTAGAGTTTTGAATTGGAAGATAGAGAAGAGTGATAATGTACTGTCATCGTTGAGAGAGGGGACACCGCCAGAGATCATGGAGCATCTGACTATCCTAAAATCACTGAGCTTATCCCGTTGTGAAAAGACAACACTGCCAAATTGGATGGTTGAACTCACCTCGCTGCAAGCATTGGAGATCACGGATTGCCCAAAGCTAAATACTTTGCAGGAGACCATGCAGCACCTGACCTCCCTGCAAGCATTGGCTCTGCGAAACTGCCCTAATATTTCAGTGTTGCCTGATTGGTTGGGCAACCTTGTGGCTCTCAAGGAGTTTGTCATCCAGAATTGCAGGGGAATCAAATATTTGCCGGAGAGTATAGGAAGACTAACTGAACTTGAGCTAAAAATTATAGAATGCCCTGATTTATACCAGTGGTGTCAATTAGATGAGAAGATGATGAAGCTCATCAGTCACATCGAAACAAAGGTACTAACTATGTTCCCCGTTGTATACTGTTTCCACCATCATGCTATTAAATCTGCTCTACTTTCCACTGCTGATATGTTTCTTTCAAACTAAAACTTGTTATTGCATATACATTTGCTCTTATGTTTAACTAATACTTCGTTTGTATTGTATGGAAAAAAACTATAAGCTGTTTGTCCACCAGTCCCCCTGCAAGGACATGGTGTCCACCTATATTTCTATGTTGTGAGTTGATAGGCTATGCGTGTGTTTTCTTGTTAATGTCATAGAAGAAATTATTTCGTTCATCTAAAACTACATAATTTTCTAATGCAGAACAAAAAGGATTGCTATACCAGCGAAGACCAAAGCACAGACAGCAGGATACAAGACACAACTTCGGAGCCATTATATTCAAAACTACATAATTTTCTCATGCAGAGGAAAAAGGATCATTATAGCAGCGAAGACCAAAGCACAAACAGCAAGATAAACACAATTTCGGAGCCATTATATCTGACGTATACACAATTACAAAAATTTACAAAAGGCTTTTCACGGAAACTTGGTGAAGGGGCTCACGGAGAGGTTTACTGGGTAAGTTCAAAGGCCTTTTCAAATGGTCTGCAACTGAAGTCTAACAAAGTTCTCCCTCCGTAACCGCATACAGCTAAATCCTTGCAACATTTTCAGCTCAATGGTTGATCAAAATAAAAAATGGAAACAAACACACAAACAAAAGAAAATAACTAAAGGCAAAGTTTGTTGTTACTTCTCCATCTATTCTTAGTGAAGATCTCCTGAATGTAGCCTGCACAAAAGAAGTAAATTTCCTTTTTTTCTCAAATACAAAATCGTTATAGGTGTACCATACACAATATAGCACAGATAAGAGCTACAACGTTCACAAAATCCATCTTCATTCCGCCATTTATATGTGCTAAAGATTATAAAAGCATATGTTTTTGCTGTAGTACACTGCGCCAATTACTACATGTTATCAGCCGATACAAGACATAAATACTTTAATCGGAGATACATGTTTTCATAATGTTATTGCGCAAGTCCATCAACAAAATTCCCCAAATGGCTGTTCGGTTTTGTTGCGTCCTTAGGATGGCTAGTCAATCCCGGTTTTTCATATGAATTAGATGTTGGAGTATAGGAGTTTAGGCCCATGAGGCCCATGTATGCGGTGTATATAGCCACCCTTCTAGGGGTTGGCCCAAATCCAAGAGTGAACAATTTTCAACATGGTATCGGCCTAGGGTTTCTCCTCTCCCTTCCCTCCTGATCCAGGCCGCCGTCGCCGCCGGCAGCCATGGTCGGCCAGCCTCCTCCCCCTCCTCCCACCTACTTCCACTTGTTCCCTTCCCTCCCCACCACGACCTGGGCGCAAATCGCGGGTTCCCAGCCGCCGCCGCCCGCAGCCAAGCCCGTCGCCGTCGCCGCTCTGGCCGCGGGCGCGGGTGTTGTAGGCGCAGGCGCGGGGGCCCCGGGCGCCGCCGCAGGCGCCACTTGTCAGCTGCATTCGCCACCACTACTTCCTCCACTACTTGGCACCGGCACTTCGGCCATCCTGGATGTGATGCCCTGACGCAGCTTAGTCATAGCTCCGACATTCGTTGTACTCGGGCTCATGATGAGCATCTGTGTCATGTGTGCCAACTGGGCTGTCATGTTCGTCTTCCTTTTTGTAGTTCTTCAGATGCGGCTCGCATTTTTGATCTTGTACATTGCGACCTATGGACCTCTCCTGTCATTAGCATGTCATTAGCATTTCTGGCTATAAGTACTATCTTGTGGTGGTTGATGATTTCTCTCATTATTCGTGGACTTTTCCCTTACGTGCAAAGTCTGATACATTCCCCGCGATTCTTCACTTTTTCGCTTGGGTGTCCACTCAATTCGGACTCACCATTAAGGTCGTCCAGTGTGACAATGGCCGTGAGTTCGATAACTCCACCTCTCGTGCTTTCTTCCTCTCTTATGGTGTCCAGTTGCACATGTCTTGCCCGTACACCTCCTCTCAGAATGGCAAGGCTGAGCGCATGATTCGCACTACCAACGACACCATGCGCACGCTTTTGCTTCAGGCCTCACTCCTTGCTTGCTTCTGGGCTGAGAGTCTGCACACCTCCACCTATCTCCTTAACTGCCTTCCTTCCGCTGCCTGCCCAGCTCCCACACCATACCACGCTCTTTTCGTTACCCCTCGATACGATCATCTTCGAGTCTTCAGGTGTGTGTGTTACCCGAACACCACCGCCATCGTTCCCCACAAGCTCACAACCCGGTCAACTCTCTGTGTCTTCCTCGGGTACTCCCTGGATCACAAGGGCTATCGATGCTTTGACCTTACCTCTCGTCGGGTCCTCATTTCTCGTCATGTGGTGTTCAATGAGTTTGCCTTCCCCTTCACCACCACCACCCCCACTTCCACCTCGGAGCTTGACCTCTCCTCTTTGTTTCCCCCTGACGCGGTGGTCGAACCACCTTTACAGTTGTCTCTGCAGGTACTACCGCATCGTGCCCTTCGCCGGGGCCGTGCCCCGGCTCGTCACCTCCCAGTGACACCCCAGGCCCTACTCCCTGGAGGGGCCACCTCCTAGGATGGCCCCCGTCCTTGCGCCTGACGGGGTCCCGGGCCGTCGACTCCGGCACCACCTGCGTGCTTCGCCCAGCCGGTGCTCGTGTACCAGCGCCGTGCACGGCCTGTGCTGGCGGCTCCATCACCACCGGTGGCCCCCTCTTCGCCGGGGTCACCGGCACCACCGGCGGCTTCTTCTCCGCCGGCGACGCCGACACCGCCGCCGCGGACTTCGGCTGCCTATGTCGCGACACCGGTGTACCACCCGCCGATTCTTCACCGACACCCGCATCATGTTCACCATATGCTGATGCGACACGCGGCTGGCAACCTGTAGCCCCGGGCTCTCGCAGTGATGCCCGAGGACTCGCAGGTCTCTCCAGTACTCTCTTCCGTTCGTGAGGCCTTGTCGGACCCTCACTGGTGCCTCATGATGGAAGAGGAGTACGCGGCGGTCCTCGCCAACCAGACGTGGGATTTGGTGCCACGTCCGCCGGGCGCCAACGTCGTAACCGGCAAGTGGATCTGGACACACAAGCGTCGGGCTGATGGCACTCTCGAGAGGTACAAGGCTCGTTGGGTTCTCAGGGGCTTCACTCAGCGCCCTGGTGTTGACTACGATGAGACCTTCAGTCCAGTGGTGAAGCCGGCTACCATCCGCATGATTCTCTCGCTGGCTCTCACCCGCTCGTGGCCCGTGCATCAGTTGGATGTCAAGAACGCCTTCCAGCATGGTCTTCTCACTGAGACAGTTTACTGCAGTTGGCCGGCGGGGTTTGTTGACTCTTCTCGTCCTGACATGGTCTGCCGGCTCAACAGGTCTCTCTACGGCCTGAAGAAGGCCCCCCAGGCGTAGAACCATCAGTTTGCCGCTTTCCTACAGACACGGGGTTTTGTGGAGGCGAAGTCAGATACGTTCGTGTTTATCTATCACCATAGAGCTGAGACTGCGTACTTGCTGCTCTATATTGATGATATTGTCCTCACAGCCTCCAGTGAGTCACTCCTCCGCCACATTATCACCTCTCTACAGCAAGAGTTTGCTATGAAGGATCTTGGTGTGCTCCAACACTTCCTTGGGTCACTGTTGAGTCTCATCCTGCCGGGCTACTTCTTCATCAACGGCAGTATTCTCTGGATATCCTCGAGCGGGCTGGGATGACCCCTGCTCCACTCCAGTTGACACACAGGCAAGCTGTCAGAGGCCGAGGGTACCCCAGTGACAGATCCCACTGCGTACCGGAGTCTTGCTGGTGCTCTTCAGTACCTCACCTTTACCCGGCCGGACATCACATATGCAGTTCGGCAGCTATGTCTCCATATGCATGATCCGCGAGAGCCCCACCTCAGTGCTCTCAAGCGGCTACTCCGCTACCTCCGCGGCACTGTCGACTGCGGCCTCCTCCTTCACCGTAGGTCTTCCTCCACCGAGATGGTTGTCTACACTGACGCCGACTGGGCCGGCTGTCCGGACACTCGGCGCTCCATCTCCGGCTATGCTGTCTTCTTGGGCGGTAACCTGGTGTCCTGGTCGTCCAAGCGCCAGCAGGTGGCCTCCCGCTCCAAGCGCCAGCAGGTGGCCTCCCGCCCCAGTGCTAAGGCGGAGTACCACGTTGTTGCCAACGGTGTGGCTGAGGCCTCCTGGCTCCGACAACTCCTTGCAGAACTCCATAGCCCTCTTCTCCGGAGCACGCTCGTCTACTGCGACAACGTCAGTGCGGTCTACCTCTCCACCAACCCCGTTCAGCACCGTCGGACCAAGCATGTGGAGATCGACCTACACTTCGTCCGTGATCGGGTTGCCATCGGCGAGGTGCGGGTCCTTCACGTACCGACCACCTCCCAGTTCGCCGACATCTTCACCAAGGGCCTCCCATCCTCGACCTTTACCGACTCCCGCTCTAGCCTCAACATTACCCGTTCCTAGTTGCGTCTGGGGGGCTCGTGTGTGTACTTCTTTTCCTGTCCAGTCTGTAACTCCGCTGGGCCGGTAGTTCAGGAGCGCGGGGGGGGGGGGGGGGGTTTGGAGTATAGGAGTTTAGGCCCATGTATGCAGTGTATACAGCCACCCTTCTAAGGGTTGGCCCAAATCCAAGAATGATCAGTTTCCAACATTAGGATTTTTGGCAGTTGCTTTTCCGACCATGTGCTGTGTATAGAATTTCTTTAATATCATTGTTTTTCTGTTTTCATTGCCTTTGGTGTCCCTTCCAGGTTCGTAGTCAAAGTCAGCTCTATTAGTAGAAATGGTGCAGATTGGCAATAAAAAGTAGAAATGGTCGCAATGAAAGTAGAAATGGTATAGTGAATGCCTGCTCGTTGATATAAAGGGGTAAAAATGTAAAATGAATTGGGCGAACAGATCATTCCAGTTCATTTACACTAATTATCATGTCGCATCTTTTGATGACTGGAGGAATACATTATTTTTCTTAGTCAAATTGCCATACAATCAAGCCAAGTAATGGTCGCCTTCTTTTGTAGGGGGAACATGAAAATGGAGAAGAGATTGCCGTGAAAATGCTTCGTAGTGACATGCCACACCTTGAAGATAATCAGTTCCTTAATGAGTTTGAGAATCTTCGAAGGCTTCAGCATCCCAATATTCTACGGTTAGTTGGGTACTGTTATGAAACACGGCATATATATGCAGATTTCGATGGAACCCGAGTTTTTGCTGAACAGAGATACAGAGCACTCTGTTTGGAGTATCTGCAAAATGGAAGCATTAGGAATCAACTTCGTGGTACGATGGTGCTCCATTTCGTGATATCTTTTGCTCATATAGTTGTTTATATTACAATTTCATCAAAACTCTATATGTTTACATTTTTCAGATGAATCTAACGGACTCGACTGGCACACACGATATAAAATCATTAAGGGGACTTGTGAGGGTCTAAAATATCTTCATGATGGGATCGACGATCCAGTTTATCATTTGGACCTTAAACCTGATAACATATTGCTGGATGAAAACATGGAGCCTAAACTCGCTGATTTCAGTTTGTCCAGGATGTTCCATGGTGATCGTACATGCATCACACAAAGTCCTGTAGGGACAACGTAAGCAGACTCACTTCTGTGAATTTCTGATATAAAACCACAGTGTCCTTACTAACACGACTCATAATTTTTGAATTTCTGATGCCACACAGCGGGTACCTGCCGCCAGAATACATAGAGCAAAACATAATCTCCAATAAGCTAGACATATACAGCCTTGGTGTTGTAATGTTAGAGACAATTGCTGGTCCTGAGGAGCGCCCTAAAAGTTTTGACATGTCTCACAAAGAATTTATTCATCGTGTAAGAACTGCTCTTTCTTTTATCTAGATGAATAGTTAGTTTTCCCAATAATATACTTTTTTTTACTTTTGCGAAAAATCAGCCAAGAATTACATTATGATTTCCCAGGTTTGTGGAAACTGGAAGAGAAGGTTACAAGAAACATGCGACGGTTCATTGAGAAAGATAGAAGTATACTGCCAACAAGTCAAGAGGTGCACTCAGATATCGTTGGACTGCATTGAGAAAGATAGAAACAATAGGCCTAGTATAATGGATGTAATTGATAGATTGAATAAGGTGGAAGATTTATTGAACAACTGAGAAGTTGAAAATCGACTGGGCACTGCGTCAGGACTGGGTAAGATAACTAACATCAGTTGTGCATATAGCATATATGTATTACACCATCTATTTCAAAGCATGATCATTATCTAAAAAAAACTATGTCAAAGCATGATACAATATTTTATATTTTTCCTAGTATACAAGGCACTGGAGTAGTGTTTCTTGAATATTGTTAATGTAGTAATTTGTCCATTCCAAAAAAAAAAAGTACACTTAGGTTTCTGCTAAGTCAAATTTTGTTTGCCCAAAGTATATGACCCCTGCAATTAAGTCAAGTCCATTTCCCCCCTGATCTACAAAACTTGATATTTTTTACCCCTCTACCTCTTAGGTGGTTTTTGTGGGTGCTTTTCCCCGCTGAACCCACAAGTCAGGTTTCTCTTATGTCAAAATAATTCAAAACATTTTCATATAAAATTTAATGAAGGCAAAATTAAACTTATAGAACTCAATGATATCTACAAGTTCTTATGTCAAAATAATTCAAAACATTTTCATATAAAATTTAATGAAGGCAAAATTAAACTTATAGAACTCAATGATATCTACAAGTTTATAGTTTAGAACTATTTTATTTGAGATCCTTTAGAAGCCCAAATAATTATTTTAATTTATCAGATTTTATGCTCAAATGTTTGAATTTTTCAAATTACTTCAAATGTTGATATTGGCTATATCAAAGTTCTAGCTCATAATGTGATCCATAAGTTTGTAGTTCTCACAAAAAGTATCAGATATAATATAAGGCTCAAATCATTGTATTAATTTATCGGAATTTTCAATTCAGTTTTTTTTTTATTTTAAGTAACTTCGGATGTTGACAATGTCTATGCACAAGATTAAGCACTTAATGTTTACACTTATATAGTGACAACTTTTTTATCTGAGATGGTTTAGAAGCTTAAGTATTCATTTTAAATTATCGGATTTTGAAATTCAAAATTTTAATGATGTACGGTCGGGTGGGATTAAGCACTTAATGTTTACACTTATATAGTGACACCTTTTTTATATGAGATGGTTTAGAAGCTTAAGTATTCATTTTAAATTATCGGATTTTGAAATTCAAAATTTTAATGATGTAGGGTCGGCTGGACCGGCAGACCATCCCATGTACGGACCAAAGCAGATGCTTCAGCTTGCAGGGACCTCATTGTCCTCTTTCAAGACGTTCTGGCTGAAACAGTGCATGTCTTCGACTTGCCATTGCAGCATGTAAGGTAGCATAACTGTTCAATCAGTACCTATGGCTTTACAAGCCGCTGCACGGTGGGCGCCCGGACATGCTGGCACGCGGCTGGTTCGTGCCCTGTTAGCTGAACCAGGCTGTGTCCTTCCGCTGTTTCTCAGGGTCTTTTGCGTCCTGACGATTTCTTACACATGGTGCGTCATGCCCTCTAAGAATGAAAGCACAGCGAATAATTTCTGGGGTGATGTATAACCCAAACGTAACCACTTTGTTTGACTTTGACCCGGCCAGGCAACTCCCGGCTCAATTCAGCTGCAACTGCGTGAAAGAAAGAGAACTTCATCAGATGTTTAATTTTCTGATCTATACCATACCATACTCGGCCGTCCCACGTCCTCTCCGCCGCCGAAACCTCGCCCGCAGCAGCAACTGAGCCGTCCGCGCCTACAGCCATCATCTCATGCCTCATCCCAGCCACCGGCACCAAAGCAGCACTAACAGCAGTGGCTGCGCCGTCTGGCCGCCGCCTCCGCGCCTTCCGATCCTCCCCGCACTGGCCCCTCCTCTGGCGCTGTCCCGCCCTGTCCTCCTCACCGCGTCCTCGCAGCAGCCGTCTCTCGCTCCACGCCAGGGCACGAATCTCGCATTGCCCGCCGGAGCGTCTCGGCACAGCAGCACCGCCGTCGGCCCGGGACCCGGACCCCGGAACCGGTTGCGTCCTCAGCCCGTCTGCACCCTCAGCCGGCCGTGCCGTGCAGCACCGCGCCGCCGCCGCCGCGACGTCGCCCACAGATAGTGGACACGCCTCACTCATGGATGATGCACACCGCCTGCTCGATGGTTTGCCTCTACAAATGTATGTCGCTAGCCAAATAACTGTGGCCAGGTTTTACCATCAGTGGATCATCTGTAGCTATACTCATTCTCAAAAGTAAGTTCAAATGACCAAACTTTTTGCTATCTTTCACATATACAAATATCTTTCAGATTTTATTTTCCAATTTTAAAGCTCTCTCATTGGTCACATGATTTTGTGGCACAATTTTTTTCTTACAACTTAATTTTCTCTCACGCATGTTGACTGCAAAGATGGTAGAGAATGATTGAAATGAAGTAGCCGGTAAAGCAAGTCCTTAATCTTAGGTGGCTACACTTAATCTTAGACCTCAAATTAAACTGCCAGCTACTTCTGGCTCCTTAAGGGCATGTTCGTTTCATCCCCAATTCATAGGGGCTGGAGGAGATTGGAACGATTTAATCCCCTATAATTCAAAATCTCCTTCGATCCCCCTCCAATCCATTTGGACTAAAAATAAATGAGCATGTCCTAAAGCAAGTTTGGAGGCTTGGAACCGGAGATGCATAAAGCAAGCCAGGTTGACGGAGATCAATCCGGCCGCCGGATTGATCCGATGGTGTGCCCAGTGGTGTTCACCGAAACTATGCATTATTAAATTCGACTGTTGGGTGTCCAATGGCTATCTTTTGAGTTTGAACGTATGAAGCACCGGTTTGATCTGGTGGTGCTAAAAGAGGAGCATTGGATTATGCGTTGAGGAGTATGTTGACACACAACGCGTAAATTCAGTGGGCGATTTGATGGGCACCGAATTAATCCGCTGCCTATGCACCTTCCACCACCTCCCAACGACTAGTTTTTGAGGGTACTTAGGCCAGTCTCAGTGTAGGTTTTACTAGAGTGTCATGCACATTTATTAGGTTGCCACATTAGCAGAAATACCCTTTTTGCATGAAATGAGGATGAGAGAGAAGGAATGAGTTTCACCATAGTGAAACGCTGCGGGCGTTGTTTCCTAAGCCGTGAAATCGGATAAAATCCCTACTGAGGCGTTTCATCCCATGAAATACCCAATCGCGAGTTGAGGCCATCGCGCGCCATCCCCTAGGCATTGAAATTTTTTTTGAAACCGTGCCATGAAACTATGCATTGTGATAGAGCTTTTCATTCTAAAGTTTCACGTCTTGGTAACTGTGAGGTTTTCACCTTCCATTGAGACTGGCCTTATAAGTAGGTGTTGGTCATCTCTTTGACATCTCTCTTGGCGGTCTAAGCAATCCAACACACTTGTGAGTAAGGATGAAAACGGTCGGAAATGGTCGAAAAACTCCTCTATTGTTTTCTATATTTATATTTAAGTACGAACGCAAAAACGAAAACGGTATAGTCGGAAACGAAAACGAAAACGGACTTACGGTATTTCAAAAATGAACCAATTCGAGCAGAATTATGTCGGAAACGGTCGGCGTACGAAAATTCAGTACGAAATACCAACCCACTTTAAAGGTGTGCATAACCAAACTAACACGTGCATGATTTAGTTCAAGTGCACATAATAGAATAAGGGGTGCATGACATAGTCACCGACACACAATACAAGTCTAGAACAAGAAATTAGTAGGACATGAACATCTACAGTTCATCAGCATCATCCATGATGTCAGGATCATTTTCCATGTCATTTTCTTCCTCGTGGCTCGAGTGGAGGACAGAGTCATTGACTCACGACCGTGCGGCGCCGCAATACGGGAGTAGAGGGAAGGCGATACGGGGGTGGTGGTGGGATACGGGAGCGGTGGTGTCTAGAGTTGTTGTTGGTGCTCCTTATTGCATATAATTTGACCGGCAAAGCAATCCAAAATGACCAAATTCATGGTGCATCATAACAAATATATTATTTATCTAACAAGTTCCACGAGTTTTGGTTTTCAAACTTGTTTTTGTAGGAAACATAATATTTCATGAAATAAAAGTATCTCAAATAATGAAATAGACTGCACCATTGTGAAGCTTTCGTCACGCTAATCAAAATACATATATTATTTCGTATATTTGGAGCTATAAATAAAAGATATGAGAATAAAAAATATATTTTTGTGGCTCTACCGAATTTCTACCGAATTTCGAATACGGTTACAAACCGAATATAATGTAGAAAAGTAGAAATCGGTCGAAATAAGCCCATTTCGAATTTCGCTCCATTTTCGAATTGTCTGTCCGAATTTCGTACCGTTTCGCATTTTTCCGAAAAAAGTAAAAATGGTCGGATTAAATGTAGAAAACAAGGCAATTCGGTCGGGAATTTTCATTTCCGTTTTCAAGCTTACTTGTGAGCATCTTATAATACCTTTTACTCATGTGTTTGACTTATGCTTGATCCAACGTGAGATTAGGGGAGATCTAATGCATTTGCTTTATTGATTAGCATATAGTGGCACAAGTTCTTCGATTAAGTTATGGATTTCTTGTTACTCTTTGTGGTTGCCGCCACCTAGACAACTTGGAGCAATGTGGTCGTTTAGGGGCGTGTTGGTGATTGTTCTCCGCCTTTGAGGCATTGATCGATCTCACCTTACGGAATTGCAAAGGGATACTATAGTGAATGCTCATGGCTACTTCAAGCGCACCATTTAATTGATTCTTGCGACACCCAAGTCATGGTGTAGCTTGTCAGGCTAGTTAGCATATTGATCATCACTTGGAGACTTGCCGTAACGTCAACGTAGGTTGTCAGCAAGTAACCAAACTGTTAGAGTAATTGGGCTTAGGCCCATGTTTTATTCTAATTAACCTAAAAGGCTCACAATTAGTGTTAGGTGGAAAAGTGATTAGTACCAAATTATCTATTTACTAATGAGGCACTCAAATTAAATAGTGAGTTATGGGATGCTCACATAGAGAAGTTGAGGAGGAGAAAAGGGGATCCACACGCGCGCGCCGCCACCGCAGCTGAGCCGCCTGTGCGCGCGACGCGACGCGTTAGGCCGGGGGTGTGGGCGTGGCTGGCTGGTTTGGGCCATGTTTTGCCACTCGGCCCAGCTAACGGGGAAACCTTAGCCGCCGCCAGGGAGCCTGAACGGCTAACAGGAAACCATAGCCGCCGCCAGCCAACTCCCAACCACCCTGTCTAGATTCATCCTCCCGGACAGGGCGTAACGGGCAGGGGCGGGCCTATATAAAAGGACCCTCTCCGGACACTAGAGGCACACCTTCTAGAGGCACACCTTGTCCCACACCTCTCTTCTCCAGCCACCACCTTTTCTGAGCTCGTGCTGCTCTGCCGCATCTCCGGCCAGAGCCTCCGCGCGCACGGAGCTCTCTGGTGAGCAGGCCTCCGGAACTTCTTCCTGTTAAGCGTACCTGCTCGGGTAGGCAGGAAATCAAGTTTTTGGGGAGTGTCTCCCAGGCGCGACTACTCCGTCAACATGCCCGTGACAAGGTCTGGTGCCGGTGGATCGGACAACGACAACACCACCGCCCCTGGCAGTGGGAGCGGTGGTAACGGTAACGATGGTGGTTCACTGTCCACGGGTACCAGAAGTGCCACGCTAGGGTATAAGCCTAACCTTGTGCTTCATATTGTTGCTACTGTTTTGCTATGCATATTGTGCTGTGCTAGAGGTAGCAGTGGTTACGAAGCTGTCGCTTGTATAATACTTATGTTAGTATATTGCTTATCGAATTTATGGATTAATGCATGGTGTAAAATGACGAATATCCAACAATCCAAAAACTTGATAGGTCATTTTCATCTGCTGGCTTTGCCGCGTAGATGAAACCACCTCCGCCGAGGGAGGATGGTGCCAACTACAAAGTTTGGCATTCCCGGCCATTACTCTAGCTTGCCGCTATGCGCTGTGACCATGCTGTCAAGGGAAAGCGCACGGAGCCGCCTTTGACTCCTGAGGAAGAGGACAGGTTCCGTGAGTGAAAGGTCACAATGGCTAGAGGGGGGTGAATAGCCTAATAAAATTCTTGCAATGACACTAAACCACAATTTAGATAGCAAGGCGGCAAAAGTGCAAAGCTAAAGCTTCGACTACGCTAAGCAGGCCGTCCTACACAATGCAAGGCTACTCAATTCAATTGCACAACAACCACGGTGATTAAGCTACACAAAGACGGTTCACCGGCAACCGAAAAAGTAGTTCTAACCCACGGGATTTAAACTACACAAAGAGTGGTTCTCGGCCGACCACAACAAGCAATTCTACTTTGCAGGAATGTAAAGAGAGGATGAAGGTTTATACCGCCGCGAAGAGTAGAAGATGGCCAATCACCGGTGTAGAAGCCAATCACATAGAGAGCTCAAGCACAAGCACAATGGAGGTCGAAGCCTCAGCAATCACAAATTAACACAATGATTTTTTTACCGAGGTTCACTTGCTTCCCGGCAAGCTACTCCTCGTTGTGGCGATACACTTGCTTGGTGAATTGCCCGCTCAATTGGCTCGGTGCCCAATGGGGAGCCACAATCTCCACACAAGACAAGGATCCACAAGCCACGAGCAATCCACTAGAGTATCCTTTCGCGAATCTCCCACGGGGAAGGATCAAGACCCCTCACAAGAACCCGGTGTGGCCTCGAACAATCACCAAGTCGAGCTCACCACCACCCGCTGCTCCAAACCGTCTACGGTGACGGGAATCACCGAAGAGTAACAAGAATTTGCAGCCCACTCGAATAACAAGTGCCTCTAGATGCAACTCTCAATGCAAATCACTTGCTCTCACTCAAATCTCTCTCAAGATTAGCGAAGGAATCAAAGAGATGAGTAGGGGAGGAGCTCTCTTGCTCAAAGTATGCTCAGGTATGAAGAAATGGCCAAGAGAGCCTCCCAAGCCCGGCCAACCATCTATTTATAGAGCCCACTCGAAATAGAACCGTTGGTGACCTCGGGCGCCCACGCAAAGACGCGTCGGACGCGTCCGTCGCACCCGGTCGGACGCGTCCGACGGTCGCTTCGTGCCCGACCGAGCCGACCGTTGGCTGGTTCAAACAACGCCACGTCAGCGTCCGTCGAAGCCTTTTGCCGTGCATCCGTCGCACCACGACAGATGTGTCCGCCATCTTTGCGCTTCAACAGAGCCTTTGTTCCGCGTCCGTCGAGCCCAGGCCGCGTCCGACGCCAGGCATCTGCCGCGTCCGACGCCGTGCAGCTGCCAGCCAGCCAACACACAAAGCCACGAGCGCCGGACGTCGTACCATGGCCGTACAGCGTCCACCACATGTCCGTCAGCCGCGTCCGACGGCGTAGACTGAGCCAGGCCGAGCCAGCCACCGAAACTGCCAGACGCCCGAGCGCCGCGTCCGAAGCACACCGACGGACACTGGACACCCTGCGTTTGCCGATCCAGCGCGCCAGCAGACCCATTGGTCCGCGTCCGATGCAAACAAGGCGTCCGACGCCACTCGCTAGCCCCGTTTATCGCTGCCTTGTGCAGAATTCTTCAATGAATTTGCACGCCGTCTTTTCTCCAAGTCCATTCGCTTGCCTTGGGTACCAACTCCACAAAGTGTAGACCTCGTCTCAAGCACCGGAGTTAGTAGTACATGCCCGAACACGTCGGCAAGAGTTAGCCCTCTAGTTTGTCTCTCATGCATCATGCAAAGTCGCGACTAGAGGCACTTAGGACCGCAAATGAACCAAGGAAACCCCTCTTGATAGTCGGTTATCGATCCTAAATGTGATCACACTCGCTAAGTGTCTCGATCACTAAACCGGAAAGCCCTATCAAGTATACCTTTGCCTTAATCTCCATGGGTGTTTCCATCCATCACCGGAGCTTGATCACTTCACATGTCCACCATGTTCATCACCATGATCACCATGCTCCATCATTCACCGTCACGTTGCTATGTGTCTAACCACACTTAGAGCAAAGCATTAGCAATATTGAGTGTCATTAATTACCAAAACCAAACCGGAGCTTTCAGTGAGGCAGATAACTTGCTCAAGCTGTCACTCATTAGCGTGTTAGTAGAGGGCATGATGCCAGTGTACATGGACTTGCCTACGGGCAAGGAGATGTGGGATGCACTTGAGGCCAAGTTCAGGATTCCGGATGCCGGCAGCGAGTTGTACCTCATGGAGCAGTTCTGTGACTACAAGATGGTCGATGACCAATCTGTAATTGAACAAGCCCATGAGATACAAATGCTGGCTAAGGATCTGGAGAGGAACTACAAGTGTGTGCTGCCCGACAAGTTTGTGGCTGGCACGGTTATCGCCAAGCTGCCACCCACTTGGAGGGACTTTGCCACTACTCTGAAACATAGGAGGCAGGAGTTCAGTGTGACTGATCTTGTTGCTTCTCTAAGTGTTGAAGAGAATACAAGGGCAAAGGACACACGTGGCAAGAAAGTGCACATTGAGGGAAGCTCTAGTGCCAATCTGGTGCAGAAGAGAAACCCTCATGCTAACCACAAGAAGAAGAAGAACAAGAATGCTATCAAGCCTCAAGCTTAGGCTTTCAAGAAGAAGGCCAACAAGGAAAACAATGGCTGTTGCTATGTGTGCGGGAGCGATGCTCATTTGGCAAAGGAGTGCCCAGACCGGAAGGATAAGCAGCAGCAGAAGAAGAAGACAGCCAACATGGTTGTTAGCGAATGTGGAGGATCTGGGTATGGTAATTATTTGCCAACAGTCCTTTCGGTTTGTCTCTCTCCGATTGGTGGGTTGACACGGGGGCTAATATTCAAGTCTCGTGCGTGACCGCTCTGTTTTCTTTGTACCGGGAAGAACGAGGTTCCTCCCGCGATGGGAAATGGCTCTCATGCGCATTTGTTCATGGTGTTGGCACGGTCAATCGAAGTTTACTTCGGGAAAGACCGTTTCACCAAGAACGTGCAACATGTCCCCCCATAAAGAAGAACCTAGTCGGTGGATCTCTCTCTTGTGTAGAGATGGTTTTAAGCTTGCTTTTGAGTCCAATAAATGTGTTGTGTCCAAGTATGGAACATTTGTTGGTAAAGCCTATGAAAGCGGAGGCTTGTTCCGCTTTTCTTTGATGGATTCTTGTAATAATGTCGTGAACCATGTGAGACATGATGATGGGTGTGATGTTTGGCACTCTCAACTTTGCCATATTAATGTTGGTTTTATGACGCTCTTAGCTAAAATGAGTTTAATCCCTAAATTTGATTTGGTCCAAGGTTCTAAGTGCCATGCTTGTGTGCAAGCAAAACAACCCCGCAAGCCTCACAAGGTTGTGAAAGAGGCGAGGGTGATGGCACCACTAGACCTCATTCACTCTAATTTGTGCGAAATGAATGGTGTGTTGACCAAAGGCGGCAAGAAATATTTCGTGACTCTCATTGATGATAGTACTAGATTTTGCTACGTGTACTTATTAAAAACAAAAGATGAAGCATTGCACTATTTCAAAGTCTATAAAGCCGAAGTTGAAAATCAACTCGAGAAGAAAATTAAACGGTTGTGGTCTGATCGAGGAGGAGAGTACTTTTCAAAAGAATTTGATTTGTTCTGCGAGGAACATGGAATTATTCATGAGAGGACGCCTCCTTTCTCCCCCCAATCCAATGGGATTGCCAAAAGAAAGAAACACACTCTAATTGATTTGGTTAACGCCATGTTAGACACTGCAGGACTTTCCAAGGAATGGTGGGGTGAGGCTTTATTGACTGCATGTCATGTCCTGAATAGAGTTCCTACAAAGAATAAAGAGAAAACACCATTCGAGGAATGGGAAAAGAAAAGGTTGACTCTCTCATATCTGCGCATGTGGGGTTGCTTGGCCAAAGTGAACGTGCCAATCAACAAGAAGCGCAAGCTTGGACCAAAGACTGTAGATTGTGTCTTTCTCGGATATGCCAAAAACAGCGTGGGCTACAGATTTTTAGTTGTGCAATCTGGAGTGCCCGACATGAGGGTCGGCACAGTGACTGAATCCAGAGATGCAACATTCTTTGAGAATGAGTTCCCTATGAGAGGGAATATACCGAGCACATCTAGTCAGGGACCTCCTGATGATCCCATTATTTCTGTGCCAGAAGAATGTCCCGAACAACCCATTACTCAACATCCTGAGGAGGAAAATGGTGGGGTCACTCGGAAGAGTAAGAGACCTATGATTACTAAATCCTTTGGTGATGACTTTACCATATACCTCGTGGATGACACTCCAACGACCATTAAAGAGGCATTTTCCTCTCCTGACGCTGACTATTGGAAGGAAGCGATACGGAGTGAGATGGATTCAATTATGTTCAATGGAACTTGGGAAGTGGTCGATCGTCCGTACGGGGCAAACCTGTTGGATGTAAATGGGTGTTCAGAAAAAAGCTTAGGCCTGACGGTACTATTGAAAAGTACAAGGCAAGGCTTGTGGCTAAGGGTTATACCCAGAAAGAAGGCGAGGACTTCTTTGATACATACTCACCAGTGGCTCGATTGACTACAATCAGAGTACTACTTGCCCTGGCTGCATCTCATGGTCTTCTCGTTCATCAAATGGACGTGAAGATGGCTTTCCTAAATGGAGAGTTAGATGAGGAGATCTACATGGATCAGCCTGATGGTTTTGTAGTACAAGGTCAAAAGGGCAAGGTGTGTAAATTGTTGAAGTCTTTGTATGGCCTAAAGCAAGCTCCTAAACAATGGCACAAAAAGTTTGATAAGACCATGACGTCAGCAGGCTTCATTGCCAATGAGGCTGACAAATGTGTCTACTGCCGCTTTGGCGGGGGAGAAGGAGTAATCCTGTGCCTATATGTGGATGACATCCTAATATTTGGCACAAACCTCAATGTGATTGAGGAAGTCAAGGACTTTCTGTTCAAGAACTTTGATATGAAAGACTTGGGAGAGGCTAATGTGATTTTAAACATTAAGCTACTAAAGAGAGAAAATGGTGGGGTTACTCTTGTGCACTCCCACTATGTGGGCATGCGTTCACACTCGGAGGTGGTGCTGTTTCCTAGAAGTCTTGCAAGCAGACTATCATTACGAGGTCTACCATGGAAGCAGAACTCGCATCACTAGATACCGCCACTGTTGAGGCCGAATGGCTTCGGGAACTCCTGATGGATTTGCTGGTGGTTGAAAAACCTGTGCCTGCCATCTCTATGAACTGCGATAACCAGACTGTGATAGTCAAAGTTAACAGTTCTAAGGATAACTTTGAAGACTACAAGGCATGTAAAGCGGCGGTTAAAGTACGTCGAAGAGGCGAGAAACTCTGGAGTAATAGCATTGGACTATGTCCATACGGCTAAAAATCTAGCAGATCAATTCACAAAGAGGCTATCACATAATGTGATAGATGGTGCATCAGTGGAGATGGGACTGAGACCCACCTAAGGTCTACCGTAGTGGTAACCTGCTCTATGTGATCGGAGATCCCGTGAATTAGAGAGGTGAAACAAGCTACGGGGAGGCTGAGGAAAGAGACCCTTAAAAAGGTCTGTCTCGATAAGGAATGCATCTCTCTTCCAGGACTGTATGGCAGGTTGACATATGTCTTAATGTGATCCGAGCGGCTTATTTAAGCGGGGATGTCGGCCTACAGGACATTCTATAAGGAACACAACTATATGAGTTCGACTACTGGTCCCAGTCTATGATGTTTGGGTGATCTCTAGATACTCATGAAAAGGCATGGAGTTTGACTTATATGCTCCAACTGAGGGGGTGCTCTAGGCAGCCTAGTATCAATTGAGAATTTGGGTAAACCTCTCTTCGCACAAAACTGTCAATTCAAGGTATAGTCCATTGATCAGTTGTGAGTGAGTGTGAACCCCTTTTCTAGATGGAAGTTCAACTTAACAGTCTCCATCGAAACACTAGTATATCAAACAAGCTCAGAACTGAGAACACTAACTGTGTGCCTTTGACGTTTGGTGGGGATTGTTAGAGTAATTGGGCTTAGGCCCATGTTTTATTCTAATAAACCTAAAAGGCCCACAATTAGTGTTAGGTGGAAAAGTGATTAGTACCAAATGGTCTATTCACTAATGAGGCACTCAACTTAAATTGTGAGTTATGGGATGCTCACATAGAGAAGTTGAGGAGGAGAAAAGGGGATCCACACGCGCGCGCCGCCCGCGCGCGCGCGACGCGACGCGACACGTTGGGTTGGGGGCGTGGGCGTGGGCGTGGCTGGCTGGCTGGTTTGGGCCATGTTTTGCCACTCGGCCCAACTAACGGGGAAACCTTAGTTGCCGCCAGGGAGCCCGAACGGCTAACAGGAAACCCTAGCCGCCGCCAGCCAACTCCCAACCACCCTGTCCAGGTTCATCCTCCCGGACAGGGCGTAACGGGCAGGGGCGGGCCTATATAAAGGGACCCTCTCCGGGCACTAGAGGCACACCTTCTCCCACACCTCTTTTCTCCAGCCACCACCTTTCCTGAGCTCGTGCTGCTCTGCCGCATCTCCGGCCAGAGCCTCCGCGCGCACGAAGCTCTCTGGTGAGCAGGCCTCCGGAACTTCTTCCCGTCAAGTGTACCTGCACGGGTAGGCGGAAAATCAAGTTTTTGGGAAGTGTCTCCCAGGCGCGACTGCTCCGTCAACATGCCCGTGACAAGGTCTGGTGCCGGTGGATCCGACAACGACAACACCACCGCCCCTGGCAGCGGGAGCGGTGGTAACGGCAACGATGGTGGTTCACTGTCCGCGGGTGCCGGAAGTGCTACGCTAGGGTATAAGCCTAACCTTGTGCTTCATATTGTTGCTACTGTTTTGCTATGCATATTGTGCTGTGCTAGAGGTAGCAGTGGCTATGAAGCTGTCGCTTGCATAATACTTATGTTAGTATATTGCTTATCTAATTTATGGATTAATGCATGGTGTAAAATGACTAAATATCCAACACAAACCACATGGATAAATCCGTTGTGTTGATCACTCACACTCGTTGGTTTGGAACCACTTTCACATGTATCCAGTGTGGTGGCTACATCCTATGGAATTAAGATATTTTTTTCTAAGATGACTTATGATGTCTCTAATCACGTCATACAATTTGATGATCTTTTACGTGGAGAAAAACAAATCCTGTTATATATGGACCATGGCCCAAAGGTCTAACAGCCCAACATCGTTTCTACAGTCCACATCCCGTCGGTCATCAGTCATCACCATTGACATGCTGTCATGAGTCTTCTCTCCCCAACTTCTCTCTTCGCTCCCAAAATCCCCACGCCACCGGCCACTGCAACGTCAGCTGGTGCTCCCGTATGTCACGCCCCTTGGCCACCGCTCATCGCCGGCGATGACGTGAGCACGCGCACAAGGACACAGATATACACGACGAGGACGCCGGCCGGGCAAACCCCCTGCCTTGGTGCTTGCAACTTTACTGAATGAAGATACGATGGTTCTCAGGATACACGCGCTGGCTCTTAAGGCTCAAGCGCACACCGGCCTCGGGCCCACACGTCAGTCTTATTACAAAACGTAAAGATGAAAATGCATGTTCGCTAAATGGAAAACGTCTTCTTCAGCTTGTCGCCATGTACACCGGTTCAGGTTCTGGACGCCGGTGTTACACCTCCCCCGCCTGAAGTTCCAGCTTGCCCCCAAGCTGGTGCCAAAGGAAAATGATCACGCAGCACATACACTACAAGATTTGCAAGAATGGCCGACAGTTATTAAACCGTCGGGCTTTAGCTTGGACTGTCGGGAAGTGCAATTCCCGAGCGTATACCGTCGGGAACCTCCCGTCGGGCATCCATGGTTGGGCATTGCCACTTTTACCGACTGGTAGTCGGCCATTGTGTGGCCGACTGTATGTTCCCGACGGTTAACACTCGGCTATTAGTTTGTAAACACGCTAGAAGGACTTTGGTCGGATATGAATTGCCGAGGGTACCCCGGTCGGGGACTCGGTGCACGACGTTTTTTAAAAAACTATCGGGAAACATATCCGGTCGGGGATTTGTTGCACGACAGGTTTTCAAAACCCATCGGGAAACATATCCGGTCGGGGATTTCTTGCATGACGGTTTTTAAAAACCCATCGGGAAACATATCCAATCGGGGATTTATTGCATGACGGTCTTTTAACCCGTCGGAAACATATTAGCAACAATATCTATTGACCGTCAGGAACTAAATATTCTCGGTTGAATATATATATATATATATATATATATATATATATATATATATATATATATATATATATATATATATATATATATATATATATATATATATATATATATATATATATATATATATATATATATATATATATATATATATATATATGAAGGTTTTGGTTTCCCATCGGTCAAAACTATTAAACCATCGAAAATATAGAGATGCATCATCTGGTATTGCAGATCAGTTACAAATGTTAAACATTCACAATTCACGGCATTGCACAACCAGCTCTTGAATATTTCATAGTACATTGTAAGTTTGAAGCCCAATGATCACCAAACAAAGGTACGACAGACACTAAAGTTTCTATGCACATTTTTTAATACAACATAAATTAATATTCAGACTAAAATACTTGACTAAGATGTTGCTGTTCACAGGACATAAGAAAAACTACTTAAAAGTGCCAGACACATCGTACTTGCATATAATCTCTTCTCATAGCATGGCATCATCAGTATTACCATTGTTCTCAAAATATTGGCCATCATCTAAGTTCTGTGTTTGCGTTCATGCCAACACCGATCACCCGCCCAATCTCCAATCACCGGCAACTTAGCACACCAGCACACTAAAAGAGAAGATGATTGGAGCAGCAAAAAAGATTAATTCATGATAGAAAATATGTAGTGACAAATAACGAGTATAGAAAATCAAATATCAATAATGCAAGACAAATAAAGATGTCCTCTTTTTACCTAATGAAAAAGTTAGTTCTTTATTCTTTGAAATTCCATCGGCTCCAATCAGAACAAAAGAAAAGGAGTGCAAGTGCTCCTAAAAAGTGGCGTCCACGAGGCATCACGTGATTGCAATCTGTGACTCAGGTAAATGCACTGAAGTTTAGCAGCTCAAATTACTCTGCTGAAGGTATGCTTTTCCGAGTCAAATTACTCTGCTGAAGGTATGCTTTTCCGAGTTCAGAGAGATGAAAGAGTCATACTAAAATTCAGTTCAGTCTACACAAATAATTCACTTTCCATCTTATTAGTGTAGCCCCAACCGTCCATCCCATCTCAGAACACAATTAACTAACTGAACCCCAATTACAAGGGGCAATAGTTAGACAAAGATGGATGTAGATTGCAGATTGAATATAAAACCTAATCTGAACTATCATTGGTATCCAAAGACAAATAACAGTAGGGTTCTTGTTCGCTTCAAAAAAAATAACAGTAGGGTTCTTGACCATGGAACATATGGTACAGAATTGGACAGCAATGGGGTTCGCATTCTACCTTGTGAAGAGGATGGTCAGATGTGTGACGGCACGGATCCTGATTGATTTAATCTGCACGTATTGAAGATAATGTTTATTTAGGCATCCAACATCATATATTTCTGCAATATCAAAGTAAGAAGGAAACCATGTGAACCTAGAAAAAACATAGTCCACAAAACCTATCTGAAAAGCCTTGTACGTACCGTATCAAATTAGAGTGACATACATGTACATCTGGAACACAAACATATCTAGAGCAGTTGATGTTTATAGAACGGATAATGTTTGAAATTCTTGTACGTCCACAAAAGATCACAGATCGATTAATGGCTCGAGGTACAAGTTTACCTCGCAAGGAATGTTCCACATGCCAAAGAACAAAGTCATAGATCAAACAATTGGTTCAGAAGCACCTGACCAAAGTGATAGGTCATGGACGAGACAGCCTCCCTGCAATCAGCCTAGGCGAGAGACAAGCTGAAGGTGATCTCCCAAGATTAGATTATAGGCACAATCACTGAGGTGTGTCGATGGGAGTTAGGATCTGGGCGGCAGCCGAACCTCTAAGTGGTGGCGGCGGCTCTAGATGGGAACAGAAACTTCCCTTCTTATAAGGAGGAGTCGTGGGGAGTGGGCACTAGAGTTAGTTAGGATCCAAAATCCGCACAGCTCGCCTCATGCGGAGGAAAACATAATTATTTTTTCAATCTATTTTTGGCGGGGAATAGAAGGAAATGGCGCACTGTTCCCCGTCCGTAGGAATGCATAGTTCTTTTTCCTTTTTTAGCGGGGAACAGAAGAAAACTGATGCCATTTTGCCTCCCTCTATTTTTACTTCATACCATTTCAATTTTCTCGCAGGTCACGGTACCTAGCATTTTTATATATGTAGACATGTACTAAGGTGCATTACTCAGCCAACTACACATGAATATTATAATTATATTATCTTTCTAATATATTTTTCATTTTAACCTGAAAATATAATTTAACATTAGGGTATAAAAATAAGTTTCTTCAATGTTATTTCTTTTTTTAGAAAAATACTGGAACCAAACTAATGCGCTACAGATCAGCACTTCTTTTAGCTTATTTTCTTTTAACCTTACAATAGTAAAAACTATCCACCAAAAATAGATTTTTTTCAAAACGATCTCGGATGGAGAAATGATCAAAATAAAATTTGTAGATCTCAAAAAGTTATAAATCTTTGTTGTTAACAACTTTTCTATTTGAACTCATTTGGTGCTTCAAAATGTTGTTTCAAATTTAATTTCATATTATTGAAGAACAACTATTTCTCTTTTTAATCTGTGGCTAAAACGTGTAACTAATCTTTCTTCCTCATACTAACTCCAAATGTGATGGTTTTTTTTTTCTAAATTTTTGTAAAATCATGATCTATCAAGATATTGTGTTCTTACTAATATTCTTTTGATCATAGTTTCTTGTGTACATTTCAAAATTTGAATTTAAAAATTGACAACATCGAACAACATTTTCAAACATCAAATGATATTGACTGAAAAAGTCAATAACATAAAAGTTGCATAACTCATCAAGATCTACAATTTTTGTACTGGTCATTTTTTCATACGGTAAAGTGAAAGTAATATTGTTCACAAATCTTAGATATCTCTCTTGTTGTTTATGAAACTACAAAGAGAGATATATAAGATTTGTGAACAATGTTACAACCATCATATCGGATAAACAAATGATCAAAATAAAGTTTGCAGATCTTCTCAAGTTATTGAATTTTGTAGTTGACAAATTTTTTATTAGAATTCATTTTGGTAAGGAAAACTATGTTTGAATTTATCAAATTTGAAATTTGAATTTTTTGAACGACCTCCGATGAAGAAACAACCAAAATAAACTTGTAGATCTTGAGAAGCTATGGAATTTTGTAGTGGGCAACTTTTTTATTTGAAATTATCTTGTCACACAAAACTATATTTCAATTTTGAAATATAAAGGCCGACGGTGCCGTTAAACCGTTGGCAATTGTTTGTACCGTCGTTATTTAATGCAAAGACCGATCGTGTGTCACTAACGCCGTTGGCAATAACCTTGCCGTCTCGGTTTTCTAGTGTAGTGCTCAACGGGTCGACATCTAACGTTCGGGAATAGTTTATACCGTCGGCTATTTGATACAAAGACCGACAGTGCCACTAAAACCGTTAGCAATTAATTTGCCCACTCAGCATTCTAGTGTAGTGCCCGACGGGTCAACATGTAACGCTCGGGAATAGTGTGTACCGTTGGCTATTTGATACAAAGACCGACGGTGTCACTAAGCCCGTTGGCAATTAATTTGCCCTCTCGGCCTTCTAGTGTAGTGCCCGACGGGTCGATATCTAACGCTCGGGAATAGTGTGTACCGTCGGCTATTTCATACAAAGACCGACGGTGTCACTAAGCCCGTTGGCAATTAATTTGCCCTCTCGGCATTCTAGTGTAGTTCCCGACGGGTCGATATCTAACGCTCGGGAATAGGGTGTACCGTCGGCTATTCCATACATAGACCGACGGGGGAGCTTATAACCGTCGATAATATGTTAACTGTCGGCCATTCACGGTTTCCCCAACTACCTGTCGGCTATTATACTTCCCTGTCGGCCTAGGTTGCGTTTCTAGTAGTGATAGTAATCCTCCCAAGTAGTCGCTGTGTCTGGCAGATTGGTCCATGCCACTTTCACCTGAAGAATAGCAGTGTTACCTTTCTTCACGAGGCGGCGATCAAGTATGGTAGCCGGCAGTGCTTGTGCTGCTTCCAGGTCAGAGATGGTTGGTAATGCTTCATACACTGGGGAGTGATCTGGGGTATAGGGCTTGAGCTGACTGATGTGAAAGACTGGATGAATCTGGGCTCCAGGTGGTAGCTGCAACTTGTATGCTACTGGACTGATATTGGACAGGATTGTGTCAGGACCATAGAACTTGTTGGAGAGTTTAGGATAGGGTCGACTAGCCACTGTGGATTGTGTATATGGCTGCAGCTTAAGAAGTACTTGATCTCCAACTTGAAATTGCAGGTCAATTCTAGACCTGTCAGCCATCTGTTTCATCTTGTTTTGAGCTCTTGCCAAATGTTGTTTCAGAGCTTCCAGGTGAGCTTCTCTGTTCTCCACAACTTCAGTAACATTAATAGTGGTTTCAGGAGGAATGACAGGCAGTGCACCCAGGATGGCTTCACACCCATACAGGGCTTTGAAAGGAGTATAGCCAAGGGAAGAGTGGTAATTAGTATTGTACCACAATTCAGCCAACGAGAGCCATGATTTCCATGTGGCAGGAGCTTCCTGGACTGCACATCTGAGATACATCTCTAAGCATTGGTTGACTCGCTCTGTTTGGCCATCTGTCTGTGGGTGGTAGGCTGTGCTGAGCTTCAAGTCAATCCTGTAGACAGTGAACAGCTGCTGCCAGAATTTGCTGAGAAAGATGGTGTCTCGATCAGAAACTATTGACTTGGGAAGGCCATGCAGTCTGACAATATGATCCATGAATAGTTGAGCAATTGTGGCAGCACTATAGGGATGCTTGACAGGGATGAAATGGGCATACTTTGTTAGCCTGTCCACTACTACCAGGATGACACTGAACTGGTTGGATTTGGGGAGTCCCTCAATAAAGTCCATAGACAGATCTTGCCATATACCCTCAGGAATGGGTAAAGGCTGAAGTAACCCAGCTGGATGTGTATTAGAGTGTTTGGAATGCCGACAGATATCACATTGCTTGATGAAACTTTCCACATCCTATTTCATGCCTTTCCAGCTGAAGAATCTCTTGAGTCTGTGGTAGGTGGCTGCTATACCAGAGTGTCCACCCAGAGCACTTGAATGACAGGTAGCAATCAACTTGGTCTGTAAAGCTGAGTTTTGACCAATCCACACTTTGTCTTGGTGCCATATGAGGCCCTTAGCCAGCTTATAACCTTGCTCATTGGGGCTATGAATAGATAACTCTTGCAGAAGCTGCTGTGCTTTGGGATCAGTGGTGTAGGAGTTTAACACTTCCTGTAGCCAGATAGGTTGGACTGAAGAGACTGACTGTAAGGGTAACAAATGGGCCACTCTGGATAGGGCATCAGCAGCATTGTTTTCCTTGCCCTTCCTATACACAATTTTGAAGTCCAATCCCATTAGCCTAGTCATAGCTTTTCTCTGCATCTCTGAGTGGAGATTCTGTTCATTCAAATAGGCCAAGGATTTGTGATCAGTGATAATGATAAACTGATTCCTCTCAAGATATGGTCTCCATCTCTCCACTGCCATGATGAGGGCTAGAAATTCTTTTTCATATATAGATAAGGCCTTGTGTATCTCCCCCAGAGCCTTGCTTAGGTAAGCAATGGGTCTGCCTTTTTGCATGAGTACTGCTCCAATGCCATCTTGGCAGCATCTGTTTCCACTGTGAATGTTTCTTGGAAATTGGGTAATGTGAGGACAGGTGTTTGGGTCATGGCTTGTTTGACCTTCTCAAATGCAGCTTGAGCTTCCACTGACCAAATGAATTGCTTGTGTCTGAGGAGAGATGTGAGGGGTTTAGTTAAGAGACTATAGCCCTGAACAAATCTCCTATAGTAACCAGTAAGCCCAAGGAATGCTTTCAGCTCAGTTACAGAGGTTGGTGCTGGCCACTTCAGCATGTCAGAGATCTTAGATGGATCAGTTTGCACCCCTTTGCTAGAAATGATATGGCCCAGGTATTGTAGTTCAGATTGTGCAAAAGAACACTTGGCCTCTTTGAGGAAGATCTTGTGTTTCCTCAACTGTTCCAACACTTGCTGGAGATGATCACAGTGATCCTCTAGTGTAGGGCTATAGATGAGGATATCATCTAGGAATACTAGGACAAATACTCTCAAGAAGGGCTGGAGAATGTCATTCATCAAGCATTGAAAGGTGGCTGGTGCATTTGTCAAGCCAAAAGGCATCACCTTATAATGGTAGTGGCCCTGGTGAGTCTTGAATGCAGTCTTGTATTCATCTTGCTGCTGCATTCTGACTTGATGATAACCTGAGGTCATATCCAGTTTAGTAAAACATGTGGATCCAGCTAACTCATCCAGAATTTCCTCAATTACTGGCATAGGAAATCTGTTCTTGATAATTAGGTCATTCAATTTTCTGTAGTCAACACACATCCTCCAAGTGCCATCCTTCTTCTTGACTAGTAGTACAGGGGAAGCAAATGGGCTGCTGCTGTGAACAATGAAGCCCTTGGTTAACAGTTCCTGTACTTGGTGTTCTATTTCTATCTTGTGATGAGGGGAATAATGGTATGGTCTGCTGTTAATGGGTACAGCACCAGGTATCAGTGGTATAGCATGGTCATGTATCCTGTGAGGTGGTAGAGCTTGAGGGTCTTGGAACACATCTTTGTACTTGGTGATGGTGAGTTGGATGGACTCAAGAAGGTGATCAGTAGACTTGATAGCCTGCTCCAATGGTGTGTGAGATAACATGACATAGGCCCATATTTCATTCCCTTTTGTTGATTTGAACACTTTGGTTGGAGAAATTGGACTGACTGATAGAGGTTTGGGAGGAACACCCTGGAGTGTGATGGTCTGCCCAGCTTTTGGAAAAGTGATGGTAGTGTGTTCCCAATCACAGTTCATGGGGCTGTGTGTCCTGAGCCAATCATAACCCAGTATGGCATCGTATGGTTGCATGTCAATGACTATCATGTCAGATGTAAGAGTATGACCTTTGCAATACCACTTAAGCTTGGAAACTTGTTGCTTTGTTTCAATCCACTGTCCATTGGCCAACTTCACTCTTTTGGGATGAATAGGGTCAGTTGGAAGTTTGGCCAGCTTGACAAAATCAGAACTGATAAAGCTGTGAGAGCTTCCACTATCCATCAGAATTAACATCACCTTATCTTTCACTTTTATTTTCAGTTTGACACAAGAGAGGGAATCCTGACTGGAGAGAGCATTGATAGAGAGTTCACAGAATTCTTTCTGTAGTATATCTTCAGCTGCCATTTCATTAAGAGTTTCATTAGACAACTCCTTGTTCATATCCAAGTTATTGATGGCTAATGCATTTACTTGAGGCTTCTTTCTAGCCTTGCACACCTCCATGTGGCCAGGTGTGTATGGCTCTCCACAATTGTAACACAAGTTATGAGCTCTTCTATAATCCCTCAATTGTCTATCCTGGGCATAGGTGGGGTTTTGTGGCTTTTGGTCCCCCCTGTTGGCAGCAAATGGTTTCTGCTGGAAATTGGGTTTGCCATACTTTGGCTTATCTCTGTCTACCACTTCTTGCTGCACCTTTGCCAAATGTGAGGCCTTGAGAACAGATGTTGGCATTTGAGCTTCCACCATGCCTCTAATCTCTTTCTTTAGGCCAGTGACATACTGCTCTGTGAAGAATACCTCATCATACCCAGCATTATGCATTTTGATTCCATATTGCAGCTTCTGAAATGTTGTAGTGTACTCCTCCACACTTGCAGTCTGTTTGAGCTTCATAATGTCATGCACATCAGCCCTGAAGTCATCAGAGCCAAACTCTTGAAGTATTTCCTGACAAAAGTGAGTCCAGCTTCTGAAGGTGTTGTTTTGTTTAAATGCCTAGTACCATCTCCCTGCATTGTCCTTCAAGTGCACTCTAGCAGCAGTAATCCACATCCCTTCGGGGATTCTGTACAGCTCAAAGTAGTCTCTACAGTTATCCAGCCAAACTTTAGGATCTGTGCCATAAAAATCAGGGAAATCCATCTTGGGCATCATATGTTTGGGAAGCCTCTCCTCTCTGCCAGTGTCTTGATCTCTGTTGTGGTTTCTTGCATGATGGCTGGGACCTTCCCTGAACTCCAGTCTGCCTGATACTGGTGATCAATCTTGAGCTTGTGAGGCACTGGCTCTCTTTTCTTAGGATGGGCAAAGGGGTTCTCCAAATCATGAATCAGTGAATCAACATCTTCTTCGTCAAAGATAGGTTCTTCATCAAATTGTGGTCTTGCTGGCTGTTTATCTGTAGGCTCTCTGATCTTGAGATTCAGTTTAGCAATCTCATCTCCATTAGACAGGACGTGCCTGTTAATGGATTGCACCTCCTTGGAGTATTCATCCATCACCGAGCTATGAAGATCCATTTGAGCCTTGATTTCTCGCTGGGTCGTGCTCATCTCAGTTTGAGCTGTTGTCATCTCTGCCATCTGACTGAACAAAGTGTCAAAATTTTTCTGCAATTGCTCCTACTTGCTGTTCTCTTCTTCTGATCGCCTTGTCATGGCGTCCAAGATTAGCTGAGTCTGCCCCAATGGAAAAAGGTGGCCTTTTCTTCTAGGAGCCAGCACTAGCAGTAGGTTTGGAACAAGTCGTCCCCTGTTGCCCTGCTAGCACAATCACCGCCGCCTGGGAACGAGGCAAAGCCGAGGGATTTGACACCACGACACTCGGTGTGCAAGCACAGCGCAAGCGCGTGGAAACCCAAGCTCTGGACGCTCCCCCGCCAACGCCACCGCACGGATTAAACAGAGAGACACTCGGAATTTTACACATGAACAAGTGCCGTGCAACCCTAGTCCCCTATCTTATCTGGCCTAGATGAAGGTAAAGGAGCAAGCTTTGTGGTGCTTACTGCAATCGACATCGAAATTGGTGAAGATCTTGCCGCTGGACTTCTGTCGAACACCTGGAGTGCGTCCTGTGACGCCGAGCTTGGTGTCGATGAAGAGGCAGCGACGATGGTTTGCCGTTGCAGTCGTGAGGATCTGCAACGAGCTGAGGTGGAGGTGGTGGTGGTGGTCGCCGCGGCTGATCGTTGTCGCGACGGCCGGTAACTGGTGGCGGCGCAAGATCGCTCGCTCCGCTCGCCGAGGAAGGGTAGGCTCTAGTACCAGATGTCACGCCCCTTGGCCACCGCTCGTCGCCGGCGATGACGTGAGCACGCACACAAGGACACAGATATACACGACGAGGACGCCGGCCAGGCAAACCCCCTGCCTTGGCGCTTGCAACTTTACTGAATGAAGATACGATGGTTCTCAGGATACACGTGCTGGCTCTTAAGGCTCAAGCGCACACCGGCCTCGGGCCCACACGTCAGTCTTATTACAAAACGTAAAGATGAAAATGCATGTTCGCTAAATGGAAAACGTCTTCTTCAGCTTGTCGCCGTGTACACCGGTTCAGGTACTGGACGCCGGTGTTACACCGTAAGGGCCTGCTCCCCCAGCAGTTCTCTCCTGCATCCCTCCCCTGCGGGCTGCTTGGTGTTCGTTGCGGCACTGCCAATGTGCCATGCCGGTCATGGAGGACAAGATCCAAAAGCAGCCACTACGCCGGCGAGTCACCAGTCGACGAATCGACACATAGATAAGCGGCTAGCCGGTCTCTAGTTAACCACATTCTCAACCCGTCCGGAAGCAGACAGCCATACCCATACAGGGGGCAGGGCAAGCAAGGAGCAAGCCGCGCGCGTCGTCTCCACTCTCGGCCGGAGGCCATCCCTTCTTCCAGCCATACGGTATATGCTTCCCTTAACAACAGTTACCGTTTGTTAACCGAGACCAACTTGGATCAATGTCATTTCATCGTAGTCCATTTCCAGTTCAGATTTTGTTGAACGGGCAGAAGCTATGTAAGCCTTCTCAAATTTGCAGTGTCCAATTTATTTTTTTTTTAAATAATGGAATATTTACCACTATTTCCGCAATTTAAAAGGGGCAGCATCATGCGTACTGAACTCAGGGAATAATCTCAGGAGGAAGCAGATTCTATGCTGGTAGCCTGGCTGGCTCCATTTCTTGCTTCTCTTTCTCCATTACAGCCACTGCTACTGCGCTCAGATCTGTCTACATACAGTACCATCAAGCATCCCCTCAGATTGGGCGCAGTAGTTCGTCGCAATCTATCATTGCTCGCGCGCCTGCAGTGCTTCTGCCCACTGCCTTTGCTTTCATATTTCGTCCTTTACTTTATGATTCATAAGTAAGGTGGTCTTTGTACTTGCACAAGTAATCTTTTGCTCTTTTTTTTCCTACTATGTATAAAAGATAGCATACATTTCAATCTTCTCACCCAAGGGTCATGACTCGTGACTTTTTACTAACAGAAATTACAGGACATAACTATGGTGCCAGAGGATCTATCTTTCAATTCATAAGAAAAATTACTAATGACTTCTCAGAGGAGCGCATACTTGGTGAAGGAGCATTTGGATAGCATACATTTCAATCTTCTCACCCAAGGGTCATGACTCGTGACTTTTTACTAACAGAAATTACAGGACATAACTATGGTGCCAGAGGATCTATCCTTTCAATTCATAAGAAAAATTACTAATGACTTCTCAGAGGAGCGCATACTTGGTGAAGGAGCATTTGGAGTTGTTTACAAGGTAAGATTTGGGCATGCTCAATCTACACTAATATGTTTGGCCAATAAAACCTATGTGGTGTTTCGAAATGATATGATATTACTATATCAACCCGGACAGCAACCATATTCAGGATGTGGTAACAAAAAAAAAAAAAAAAAAAAAAAACCCTGTATTTCCTGCTTTGCCAAATATAATGGGTCAAGTTATACTAAATACTGACAACATATATTTAGCAGGGAGTCACTAAATATGGACTTGATGTTGCTGTGAAGAAGTTGAAGCCTTGTCTTGCTGACCTAGACAACAAGCAATTTCGAAATGAGTTCGATACTCTCAGGAAGCTTGACCATGAAAACATTGTAAAGTTTCTTGGCTATTGTTATGAAACAGAGAAAAAACATTTTAACATGCAGGATGGAAGTAGGGTTTATGTTGATGAGATCCATACAACGCTCTGCTTTGAATACTTGCATGATGGGAGTCTACAAACACACCTTTCTGGTACAGGTTCTCTTTCGTTCTGTATGCCTCCAAACAATATTGTCTTGTATATTGCATTTAATTATTATTTTTTTACTACTATAGATGTGTCTTGTGAAGTTAAGCTTGACTGGCACATGCGGTTCAAAATAATCAAGGGGATTTGTGAGGGTCTAAACTATATGCATAAGGATCTAGAAGAACCTATTTACCATTTTGACCTAAAACCAGACAACATATTGCTAGATAAGGATATGGTTCCAAAGATTGCAGATTTTGGTCTGTCCAGGATATTTGGTCAAGACATAGCACGGACCACACACAATCTTTATGGAACACTGTAAGTTGAATTCCTCTACTGAACGCATTATAACCCAACAAACTATGTGCATTACAATTCATTGCATGTGACATAATGCAGTGGTTACCGGCCACCAGAATACATCAACGGAGGTGAAATTTCAGGGAAATTTGACATATTCAGCTTGGGTGCTGTAATGATAAGGATAGTGTCAGGGCCCATGGGCTACCCCGAAAGTTCCTACATGTCTTCATACGAGTATATTGATCAAGTAAGAAATGATATATCTTAATATCAGGACAATTTTAATTTAATTATACGCCATATTTACATTGAAATAGCTCTAACCTGCTTGACAATTCAATTTATTAGGTCCGAGAGATCTGGAGGAACAAGTTGCTGGAAACTTGCAGTAGTAGTGATTCCCTACTTGAAGAATACTGCCGCCAAGTTGAGACATGCACTCAGGTAGCATTGAACTGTTTGGATGAAGATAGTCAGAAAAGGCCTGATATAGTGAAGATTACTAATAGGCTTAATGGGATTGAAGTTGGCGTTGGAAAGGTAATGAATTGATATCATTTGTAAAGGAATATTTTCTTTTGTGACAAAATTTATAAAAGCATATTCTGGGACATAGTTGTACTATATGTGAAATCATGTTATTAGTTCACTTTGTTATGTTCTCCTAGGATATTTAGAATTTCTTCACAGAAAGTGTTGATTGGTCCATGATCCAACAGCCTCCCTCAAACTTCTAAAACTGATATTCATTGTTTGAACCATACTGATAGATAGGGAGATAGCTCAACTGTTTGTTTATGTTTTTTTTCAACAACTGAAGCTACAATTTTTTAGATACTAAATTATTTGCTGAGCAAACGATACTTTTATAAAACGATTTATTGTGTAAATTTGAACTATCAAGAACACGTTAAAGATGAACTCTTCTGCATGTTGGGAGAAAAACAATCCACTGCACTATTCCTTTTACGATGTGGAAATTGGTTTGTCACTTACTTTGTGTACACAAATAGAAAAACTAAATTTTGTATACTAGTTTAACACTACTTGCTCTAGTTTAAGATTTGACTCCTGTTCCTCGGACTTCAAACCTCCAATATGTTAATAAATTACTGGGCTGGGCAAAAAAATAGTGATATTGATTCAAACATGATAAAAAATCATACATAATTTAATTTTTATATATCATTATTAGATATATTCACCTTGAAAATTGTTTCACTGATTTAAAAAAACTGTATTATTACTATTCAAATTGTCTGGTTTAATTTGTTCACATATTAAATTGAAATTTTGCAGCTCCCCGAGAAAGGTTGTGGCTTATGTTTTTCTGAAATGAATAACAGTGTAGAGATGAGGATGGAATCAAAGGATATCACAGCTCAACACCAGAATATTGATTTATTGTCAAGCCTAGGTTGCACTAAGGTAGAACTTAGTGATGCACAAGAAACATCAACAGATGTAATAGAACAACACATAGTGGGGAGGGAAGAAGAAAAAGGGAAAATCATTTCTTTACTTGAGAGCTCGTCAGAAAAGATTTCCATCCTTCCCATACATGGTATTGGAGGCATTGGCAAGACAACTTTTTCAAGATTGATTTATAATGACCCAATGTTCGAATGCTATTCTAAAGCATGGGTCCATGTGTCCAATAGATTTGACTTGAATAAAATTCGTGAGTCTATTATTTCACAGCTATATGAAAAAGAGAATCAGGCTAATGAAAGACAGGTGATACATAGTTGCCTCACAAAGCTACTTCCTGGTAAGAGTATTATGATTGTTTTAGATGACCTTTGGGAGGATAATCAGTTCCAATTGATGGACTTGAAGGGTATTTTATATCATGATGATAGCAAAATAATTATTTTAGTAACAACACAAAGCGAGAGTGTTGCAGAAAGAATATGTACAAACCTTCAACCATACAAGATATTACCCTTGACGAATGATATGTGCTGGGATATAATTAAACAAAGAAGTGGTTTTGGAGCCAGAGCTGACAAAGAAAAGTTGAGGGGTATAGGACAGGAGATTGCTCAGAAGTGTGCTGGTGTGGCTTTAGCAGCTCAATCTCTAGGATTCACTTTGCGGGGCATGAATTTTGACCAATGGGTGAAAGTGAAAGACACTGATATATGGAAAGAACATATTTCAAAGGATATATCTTTGCCAAATCATGTTCTTGCATCTATGATGTTAAGTTATAGCTATATGGATCTATATTTGAAACCATGCTTTACCTATTGTGCGATCTTCCCAAAAGGTCACCGGATAGTTAAAAATGATCTAATATACCAATGGATTTCTTTAGGTTTCGTAAAGCCAACAAAATTACTCTCAGTTATGGATCTACGCAAGAAGTATATTATGCAGCTCCAAGGACTATCTTTCCTTCAAGAGTCACCTAAGGTATGTTATTTCTACATACCAATACCATATTAGGGATTTTTGGTCTTCTTCAATCAATTTAAAAGCAACTGACACACTACAAAGCACAGTAATCATGCATTCGACTGGAACAATCACACATTGTCCAAACTTACCATGTTCCAGATTGATAGAAGAAGTGGGGGTCAAGATCCAATATTTTAGCCATCCAAATGATAATAGAATTTATATTGCCATATGGTTCTCCACACGATTTATACGCATTCCTGTATAGCCTATATTTACATATGTTAATGATAAATATAAAATTACACTAGAGCATACTAAATGCGGAAAACAATTTTTTTAAGAAAACAATATACTAGGTATTTTGGGCCAATTGTTTCATATTTGCACACGCACGTGGTCAAAATTTGAAAAAAAATGTTAGAACTATATAGTACAACTATGTCCCGTGTACATCATATTACTATATTGTATATTACTATGTTCTTTTAACTCAAGCCATATCAGGCCATACCGAGGGGCGATCTTGGATAGTGCCATAAATGTGATAAGCTATCGAGCGTGTTAACCATGAAGGAGCACAAAATGTAATCCTTGGCCCATTGTTATTCTATTTAAACTCCCTAGACCCATATGCTATGTTTTGATGAAATTAGTCTCACCTTGGTTGTCTAAGTAGGTTCATGTTAGCATATAATACTCTCATTCCAAATATGTAGAACCTTCTGAGTTAATTCTTCTACAAGAAATGAAGATGAAAGTTTAAGATCACTACCATGTATATGTGGGATCGTTTCTCATGAAAGATATGTTGTAAGTACATTTTAGACAAAGTATTGCACCATTGGAATCCTCAAATTGTAATATCAAGATTAAGATAAAATAAGATAATATGGCTATTATTGTTAAGAGAAAAAATTATCTACCAAATATATTGCAATATGTTTTGCTTTTATTTTGGAAGTTTCTAAAGAAATTCTTGGTTAAATTAAACCTTAATGTTTATACACCTGTAATGTGACTGATAGTTCGATCACATGTGTTTTTATGAATTTGTCCAAAGAATGGTTTGATCTGAAAAGTTATTGTGGATTGGTCCCGTGTATTCACGAGCTTTAATTTCGTATGTCTAGCAATATTATACAAAATTAATCAAGTATAGTTGAGCAACCTGACGCTAGTATGTACTTTTGTCGATGCAGTCTGCTGAAGCATATAGCGAAAAAGCTACAATTTTCACAATGCATGATCTGGTGCATGACTTGGCAATATCACTTCTTGGAAACAAACTTCTGGATAAGAGTAAAGAAGAAAATACTATGGGAAAAAGCAATGATTACCAATATGCAGCGCTCGGAGATTACAGCAAGTCACTGTGGTTGACAAGGGCAGCTCAGCTAGTAGCACTATGTTTTCTAGGCCCCGCATTTGCACCTGCTACGTCCCTGAGAGTACTGGATTTAAGCGAGTGCTGCATACACGAGTTGCCAGATTTCATTGGTGAATTGAAGGAGTTGAGATATCTTAGTGCTCCGGGGTGCGAGATTGGATGTTTCCTGAATGTATCACAAAGCTCTTGCATCTAATTTACCTCAATCTTCGCGGATCTACCGTAAAAAAAAATACCAGAGTCAATTGGAGAAATGAAAGATCTGATGCACCTCGATTTATCAGGCTGTGAAATAATCTGGCTACCAGACTCAGTCATGAGTCTAGAAAAACTCAGGCATCTGGATTTTTCCAATTGCTCTCTGATGTTAGGTGATTCACAATTTTTGTGGAGCCTGAGCCGATTGGAGCATTTGAGTTTATCAGGGTGCAAGATCTTCGGAGGTCTGGCCAACGCACTATGTGGCCTCAAGGAACTGCAATATTTGGATCTATCACAAGTCTTTTGTTATGGAAACCTTTGCAGAGGGCTACAACAAGTCTTGGTCAGGTTCACTAAACTCAGGTATTTGGATCTACGTCGAGTCCTGGACTACGGTGATATTGTCGGAGCTGAAACTGAGACTTTTATTGAGGCCATCAGCAGCATTTCCAGTCTAGAGTATCTTAATCTAGGCTGGAATAATAATCTGTTTAACATACCCGAATCCATTGGGAACCTCAGCAAGCTACGCATACTAGATCTCTCGCATTGCAGAAAGCTGAAGAGGCTGCCAGCTGCATATCTGGAATTGACAACATGGAGTTTGTACGCTTAGCTGATTGCGACATGTTGGATAAGTCCACTGTAGCTCGATACAAGAGTATTGCAATGTTGTTACCTTATTTTGTGGTCCATGCTGGTGATAGTGAGTCTAGCAGCAACCTATGTCAGCTTGAATATGAAAATCCCACTAAACTCGAGATGAGCGGGCTTGAGAATGTGAAGTCTGCAGGAGAGGCACAGAGAATAAAGCTCGTGGAGAAGGAGAGGATTGAGTGGCTAGGACTAGTGTGGACTAGAGATGCAAAGAGATTTGTTGTGGAAGACAAAGACGTCTTGGAACAACTAGTGCCACCCTGCACCGTAGAAGAAATCAGACTGCAGGGTTATAATAGCACAGGCTTTCCGTCCTGGATGATGAACATGGCTACCTATGTTCCTCTTCTTGTAGATGTTACCCTGGAAGACATTCCCAATTGCACGAGCCTACCACCACTCGGTCAGTTACCGAACCTCAAAGAGCTGCGGATCATACGAATGGACAGCATTAGGAAGATTGGCCAGGACCTGTACGGGGACGGGGGCTCAAAAAAGAGAGTATTTCCTCTACTATGCTGCTTTTGGCTACAAGAAATGAAATTCCTAGAGGAGTGGAACACGTCATACTCATATCCCAGTGCTGGTGACGAGATGGTTCGAACAAGGAGCTCACGTTCCCCAACCTACAATATTTGTTTATAGCAGACTGCCCCATGCTGAGATTCAAATCCTTGCCACCTCTGGCTCTGTGTAAGAACATGACCATAATTCGTAGCAGCCAAATCCTATCGTCGTCATGGGAGTGCAGAAGCCAATTCGATGCTTCCTCTGCAGCAACCACCTGGCTTTGGGTAGAGCGCTGTGAAGCACCTCTGCATCAGTGGAGCTTGCTTCGCCACCTCCCTTACCTTGAAACTTTAACAATTCACCACTGTGGTGACCTCACATGCAGCTCAACAGATTTGCTTCGCTGTCTTCGTTCCCTCAAGGTTCTATCTGTCAGAGATTGCACAAGCATTGCGTCATTGCCAGAGAGGCTGGGAGACCTCACCTCTCTCAAGACACTTGAGATAATTGATTGCAAAGGTGCCAAGGCTCTGCCAGAGAGCATACAACAACTCTCCTGCCTCCATAGCCTAAACATTTATGGCTGCCCTCAGCTAGTTCAGTGGTGTAAATCAGATGAGAATACGATGAAGCTCGCTCACATCAAACAAATAGTAGGTGCTCCCCGAATCTATCAATTATAATAATGATCTGTATTTGCAATTGACTACCCTTTTTATCATCTTATTATTAATATGGGGTCTATTCTCCATTACATACCTTAGATGCTTCCTCTCTTGCAATAACAATGTATATATATATATATGGCAACGGATCCTATGCAAACTAAACATCTCGTGCAAACTTGTAAACTAATGATCTGGACCGCAGGATGTTGATCTAAATGGCGTGGAGAGATTGGGTAATTTTGCACTTAACCGTCCGCTCTTAATCACAATTTTACAAATCCCTCCTTCCATCTCTCTCTTGCGCCCACTTGGATCAACATCCTGCGGTCCAGATTGTTTTTGCTTCTTCCTTAATACAACAAGGTTGTCCTTCTTTATTTACTACTCCGTAGTAACAAAAAGACATGACAGAATGGCGGAATGATCTACAAGCCAAAAAACTAGGCAGTCTTTGTTAGAAAATATATAGAATACCAAGAAATTCTTTTTTTTTTTAGTTTCTGAAGGTTAAGTTGTCAATAAATTCCAACACAACAGTAAGAAGATTGGAAGCTTTAAAATTGATAGTAAATGATTAATCTATTATACAGCACCAAAATGGGCAAGTTGCATATCTGATATTTTCTTTCAATAACTCGCTTTTCAGATATTAAATTAGGTGTGGTTACATGTGTCAGCATTCAGGAGTCAGATATGGAAATGGAGGAGAAGAAACTGGAGGTATGGAGCAAAATTTTCTCTAAAGTTTAATGGCACCTTTTCGTCAAAAAAGTATAACGGTAATTGTACTCATTTTGCAATGTATTAATTTGCTGGATGCAAAGAGTATTTTTCTCAGTTCCACTAATTCTGTCTACAACACATCTATGCTGTAAATGGGAAAGTATAAGTATGTAGTAGGAACAAACCAGTGCGGAATCATATTACTATGGACATACATTGCAAAAGGATTATATCAGTATTTTGCAATCATATTACTATGAATATCTAATTTGAAGTTCTCTTTCACCCACTTGCTGGCCTTTTGGTTCCTTCGGTATGAAATTATATAAAGAAATTAGATATTCTTTTTTTACTCGCAAAAAAAAAAGAATATCTAATTTCTTTATATAATTTCATACTGAAGGAACCAAAAGGCCATCAAGTGGGTGAAAGAGAACTTCAAATTCTTCTCGCCGAGTAGGCGAGTGATATGTTGGCCATGTCCAAAAGGTGAAACCAAGCCTCTATTGCAGCTCTCTTCAAGAACATGCAGTTGCAACGAGAACTAACCTACTGGCCTTAGGAATGAGGCTAGTAGGGTGGCCTTAGGAATGAGGCTAGTAGGGTGCCGAAGCCAAATGAGCAAAAGAATGTGAGAAACCACCAATACACTGTAAAAACTTGCCAACACAATGTTCCAGAACCGGCTTGGCATGTTTGTTTAGAAACATCCAGAGTAGGTTTTGGACAAAAAGGCAAAAGAAAATCAAATGATCACTAGAAAATCTGCATCATCATTTTGAATCGATCCCTGGAATGTATAATTCAAAAGAGTTGTTCACAATTGGACGTCAAAGTAGGGGTAAGAGCGCAATAGCCCTATTTTGTACATCATGACTGCTGTCCCCATCCAAAGTCTTGGACAGTTAGGTAGAAAAATGGATTGTCAAGGTGGAAGAGTGTAGTTGTTTTTTGCCAATCTTAGCTTTTTATACCCAAGAACGTGACCACTGTGTTTGACTCCCAGCTGAGTTCAGTTGAAACTGCACGAAAGAGAGAACATCGGATGCTTGATTTTCTGATAGAGATTGGTGAGCGTGCTAAGTTCTGTGAAGTGTCAGTAAGGTAGTGGCCGGCATTGGAGGGAGTACGCATATTCCTCAGTCAAAAACGTTGTTAGGGTGTCGTCTTCATACTGACAAAGGCCTCCTATCCTAATAATTATAATATGATGTTCGTACATAAACAATGCGATGGTGTTCTCACTCTCATCAGCTAGTTAAATTCAATTCGTTGGGCGGCACGTATAGACAACTCATCCGGTTTTGAAAAATCATTCATGCCAGTTGTCCACGTTGATGTGAACAAGCGTTTTGCTTTCTGTATATCTATACTTGCTGAACCACCAAAAAGTTGCCCAAAGCGTGGTTTGTTGTGACTTGTGAGTTGGCACAGTTATCACCCACCCACAACTGATATACTCTGCTGGAGAGTTCCTTTTCCTCTGACATCGCTTTTTATGGCGGCTGCCTCACAGGTCACAAGCGACGTTACGAATTATATTCTGCACATCCTTTTCTATTAAAAAATCACTAAACAAAAGCCACAGTTATATTTAATAATTGGGTATGGGACATTCATATTTATTCAATTCGATAAAAGTAAATCTCAAGGCACAAGATAATGTTATGTGTAGAAAGGTATGCCACATGCGCACAAGCGTTGTCTCAGTGTATATGTTATGTAAAGTCATATGGCACACATGGACTCTCACAGGTTAAGATAATAATAATGTTACTACAGTACTACTTCACTTTGTATTCCACCTTCCCTACCTATAAGAGGAGATTCTCTAGGGACCGAGCAATAGCTCGGTTGGTGTGCGATCCAGGTACGGACGCCACCGGTCGCGAGTTCGAGCCTGGCTCCGCGCGCGATTTTCCCACCGGGAACGGTAAGTTCCCAAATAATCTGCAGCCTCTCACGCGTGAAGCTACAATGGTATAATGACGTGCCCGTCATCTACGGATTTTTCCGATGATCTCTACAAGGACCCGATTGTTAGTTCTGAGTGTAGTTGTAGGGCTGTTTGTACGCGTATAGTGCGTGTGAGTGGGGTGTGAGTGTGTAGGGTGGTGTGCATATACGTAAACAGATACTACAGCTGTACCCAGACGAGAGGCATAAAAAAAAAAAGAGATTCTCTAGCATCCAAGCAGACGTACCTCACGAACTAATTTCTAAGCAGACAACAGATGCATGGTGGGGTAGCTATCGAAGGCAACAATACCAGTGTAAAATAAATTATGCACCCCATAGAATATAACTCGGCCTGTACTATAATATATTACCCACCACCGGCCATTGTACTGTAGTCCAGCCTATAACAACAAAAATTAAATGCTGGTCTATGCTTGCTCTTCTCTATAATATATGCCAATGATGAAGGCAAAGCAAGCAGTCCTTGTCCAACTATAAAAAAGTGTTAATCTACGTTTGCTTTTGAACAATGTGCCAGTGAGGATAAAGCAAGCACACCTCTACCAGACCATCCTTATGTATGAAAACAACTCCACTAATGCAAAACGGTAGTTTTTTTAGCTACCGGGCCTTCCACCCCTTTCCATTGAGAGGGAAAACCACAAAGTTACACAAGTGCTAGTCTACGGTGGCAAGCTGCCAACTAAGCTTCGCATGAACACTTTCCTATCTACTTGATCCTAGGAATGCAAAACAGTAGTAAAAAATGCATCGCATAAATGCATGTTACTAAGACACACAATTTTCCTACATCCCTGCTTCATCATATTTGCATATAAACGTCACATACAGATCCTGAACCACGACACAACCACTAGTAAATGTTAGTCGCAAAGTCTTCATCGGCCAAGCATCAATAATAGGAAAAAAATTGCATGGGAACCATCCGCATGCAGCACGATGCGGATGTAGACACAATCTGACTAGTGGACCTACCAAAAACCATGCACACATCCATGCTTTCTTCTAATTCTATTCCATGTGGCGAAATTTAGTTGGAAGTCCCGCATCCAGCCCGGCGTGGACGGTCCACACTTAATTTTTTCCCAATAATAAGCAGAATGAGGACGTCCTAGGCGCTTGCAAGCAGAAATAATAAAATATAAAATAGTATAAAGAGGCGAGGAACACAGTGGGCCGATATGATACTCGTTCCATCTGGACGATGAGACCCATAGTCCACCAGGGCAGCGCACGCGGTAGACCATATGACGACGGTTGGTGCCATGTGCTAGGCTGTACAACAAATACTTTTAATCTGGATACACATAGATGCTTGTGTAACCATATGCTTGTTAAGTAAAGCTGCCGCCTGCCGCATGCTTGTGCCGATCGATCGGAGCACACAGCTTAGGCTAGCCGGTCCCCAGTTCACCTCTCGACCTCCATCCACAGCAGAGAGCAAGCGGCGCGCGTCGTCTCCACTCTAGCTCCGGCCGGAGGCGAAGGCGGCGACCCGATCCCTTCTTCCAACTATACGGTGCGTATTCCCTTGTCAACATCTTACAGTTATAGCGACGTCACATAAAGCCTGTGTCTACTCCTCTCCTCTCCTCGCACAACCGTTTGTTAACCGAGGCCAACATGCAGCAATATCATTTCATCTTGGTCCATTTTTTTTCAAATCAGAATTGTACGTACGTCGCAGTGTTTCTTGTACATTTTGGACGATATATTCCTGTCCAATTTATTTGATGGAATTTTTTTAAGTATTTTCGGGATTTAAAAGGGGGCCCTTCTGCGTACAGAAGCCCGGAGAACTTAATCCCACAAGGAAACAGATTGATTCTCTGTCGAGCCTATCTCGCCCCATTTCTTGTCTCTCTTTGTCCGTTGTTACTGGCCAGTGCACATCTCTCTTTTCGAATCTGCAGCCCCATCTAGGGATCCCCTCAGTTCTGCGCTTTGCTTTCATATTTTGTCCTTATAATTTGTGATTCATAAGTAATGTTATATTCTTTTTTTGCGAGTAAGTAAGGTGGTATTTGTACTAGCACAAATAATCTTTTGCTTTTTTTCCTATGTATATGTATAAAAGATAGCATACATTTCAATATTCTTACCAAAAGGTCATGACGTACTCATGAGTTCATGACTTTGTACAAACAGAAATTACAGGAAATGACTATGGTGCCAGATGAGGTATCATTTGAATTTATAAGAGAAATTACTGATGACTTCTCTGAGGAGCGCAAACTTGGTGAAGGAGCATTTGGAGTTGTTTACAAGGTAAGATTTGGGCATGCTCAATTTTTATTAAATATATATGTCTGGCCAACAAAAGATGCTAGTGTTACGAAATGATATGATATTACTATATCAACGTGAACAACAAACCTATTCAGTGTGGTAACAACAAACGGAAAAAAACCAACCATACATTTTCTGCTTTACCATAGATAATGGGTCAAGTTATACTAAATATTAACAACATATATTTGGCAGGGAGTCACTAAAGATGGACTTGATGTTGCTGTGAAGAAGTTGAAGCCTTGCCTTCTCGACCTAGACAATGAGCAGTTTCGTAATGAGTTTGGTACCCTCAGGAAGCTTGACCATCAAAACATTGTGAAGTTTCTTGGATATTGTTATGAAACAGAGAGAAAACCTTTTAATATGCCGGATGGAAGTAAGGTTTTTGTTGAAGAGATAAATACAGCGCTCTGCTTAGAATACTTGCACAATGGGAGTCTACAAAAATATCTTTCTGGTACAGCTGCTCCGTTTTTAGTATGCCTTCAATGAATATTGTCTTGTATACTGAATTTGTTATTACTATTTATGATTTACTACTACTACAGATGAGTCTTGTGAAGTCAAGCTTGACTGGCACATGCGGTTCAAAATAATCAAGGGGATTTGTGAGGGTCTAAAGTATATGCATAAGGATCTAGAAGAACCTATTTACCATTTTGACCTAAAACCAGACAACATATTGCTAGATAAGGATATGGTTCCAAAGATTGCAGATTTTGGTCTGTCCAGGATATTTGGTCAAGACATAGCACGGATCACACACAATCTTTATGGAACACTGTAAGTTGAATTCCTCTACTGAACGCATTATAACCCAACAAACTATGTGCATTACAATTCATTGCATGTGACATAATGCAGTGGTTACCGGCCACCAGAATACATCCACGGAGGTGAAATTTCAGGAAAATTTGACATATTCAGCTTGGGTGCTGTAATGATAAGGATTGTGTCAGGGCCCATGGGCTACCTCGAAAGTTCCTACATGTCTTCATATGAGTATATTGATCAAGTAAGAAATGATATATCTTAATATCAGGACCATTTTAATTTAATTATACAACATATTTACATTGAAATAGCTCTAACCTGCTTGACAATTCAATTTATTAGGTCCGAGAGATCTGGAGGAACAAGTTTCAGGAAACTTGCAGTAGTGGTGATTCCCTACTTGAAGAATACTGCCGCCAAGTTGAGACATGCACTCAGATAGCATTGAACTGTTTGGATGAAGATAGTCAGAAAAGGCCTGATATAGTGAAGATTACTAATAGGCTTAATGGGATTGAAGTTGGCATTGGAAAGGTAATGAATTGATATCATTTGTAAAGGCATATTTTCTTTGTGACAAAATTTATAAAGGCATATTCTGGAACATAGTTGTACTATATGTGAAATCTTGTTATTAGTTCACTTTGTTATGTTCTCCTAGGATATTTAGAATTTCTTCACAGAAAGTGTTGATTGGTCCATGATCCAACAGCCTGATACAGTCCCTCAAACTTATGAAGATGATTTTCTTGTTGGGATAAAAACAATCAAATACGCTATTTCTTTTAAGAAGTGTTTTCTCAATCTTATGTAGAAATTTGGTTTATCATAAAAGAAAGGCTAAATGTTCCATATTAGTTAAACACTCCTTGTTCTGGTCCAAAATATGAATGCTTATATGATTCATGTTTGTTGAACTTCAAACCTCCAATATATTAATAATTATTGGGACAAACAACAAAATAGTGATATTGATACAAAATAAAAAAAATCTTGTGTAATATATTTTATATGTGATAACATATTTCATTTAAATTTTTAGTAGAAATATTCACATGTACATTATTTCAGCAATTTATAAAATAATATGACTAATTGAATTGTCCTGATTGTTGACGAACTAATTGAAATCTTGCAGCTCGCCAAAAAAGAATGTGGCATAAGTGTCTCTGAAATGACAGTGCAGAATAACATGATAGAGGTGAGAAAGGAATCAGAGGAGGATATCACAGTGCAGAATACTGATTTATTGTCAAGCCCAAATCGCACTAAGCTAGAGCTTACTGATGGTCAAGAATTGACAACAGATGTAGAACTCATAGTGGGGAGGGAAGAAGAGAAACGAAAAATAATAACTTATTTACTTGAGAGCTCATCAAAAAATATTTCCATCCTTCCCATACATGGTATTGGAGGCATTGGCAAGACAACCTTCTCAAGGCTAATTTATAATGATCCAAAGTTCAAATGTTATTCTAAAGCATGGGTCCATGTGTCAGATAGATTTGACTTTAATAAAATACATGACTCTGTTATTTCAAAGCTATATGAAGAAGAGAGTCGAGCTAATGAAAGACAGGTGATACATAGTTCCCTCAAAGACCTAGTTCGTGGTAAGAAGATTATGATTGTTTTAGATGACCTATGGGAGGATAATCCATTTCATCTGCAAGACTTGAAGGATATGCTATATCATGATGATAGCAAAATTATTATTTTGGTAACAACACGAAGTGAGCGTATTGCAGAGAGAATTTGTGCAAACCTTGAACCATACAAGATATTACCCTTGACTGATGATATGTGTTGGGATATAATACAACAAAGAAGTGGTTTTGGTGCTAGAGATGACAAAGAACTGTTGATGGGTATAGGACAGGAGATTGCTCAGAAGTGTGCTGGTGTGGCTTTAGCCGCTCAATCTCTAGGATTCACTTTGCGGGGCATGAATTTTGACCAATGGGTGAAAGTGAAAGACAATGATATATGGAAAGAACATATTTCAAAGGATCTCTCTTTGCCCAATCATGTTCTTGCATCTTTGAAGTTAAGTTACAGTTATATGGATAAATGTTTGAAGCAATGCTTTACATATTGTGCAATCTTCCCAAAAGGTCACCAGATAGTTAAGAATGATCTAATTTACCAATGGATTTCTTTGGATTTCATCAAGCCAACAAAATTGCTCTCGATTGTGGAGCTGTGTGAGAAATATATTATGCTGCTCCAAGGAGTATCTTTCTTTCATGCATCATCCAAGGTGTGTTATTTCTACATAGCAAGACTACGTTTAGAATTTGCAGTCTTCTCCTTCAATAATTTAAAAGCAACTTACAAAGTGCAAAGCATGCTATTACTCCCTCCCTACTCAGATATAAAGCATGCACATATTTCAAATTCAAACTTTGTTATCAACAACTAACAAGTAGTCTAATCATATCAAAATTTATACTGGAAACATGGTTACATAGCATCTGTATTCAGAGATACTTTCTATTGACCAAATTTTTTTTAACATAAATTGTATATTACAAGAAAACTAGTGGTGTGTGTTGTTGAAGACTGTACCAAATCAAATGGAGCCTTATATTTTGTGACCAAGGGAGCAACATATATGGTACGGTACACTGGAATAAGCATAGAGTGTCAGATCATACCATGGCCTAGAATGATAAAATAGTGCTGGTCTTGAGTCAATCTTGATATAATTTTAGTATTTGCAGTCATTACATTTAAATAGTTTTAATAGTACATATTAGTAAGATTACAAAATCACTACAGTTAGTCATTAGTCATGGTAACATTTTTTATCGCATAGTACTATTTTCTTCATGGATACAGATATTGTGGATATTTATTAATATGAATCTAAAATTGGATACATCCATTTAGTGTCATATTACGAATATGGATAGCCATATTGCAGGTTTTAGTGGATACGTATCTGGATAATTTGGATTCAGGCATCCATTTCCACCCCTATGTGTGGTACCGAGGGGGAGATCAAGGCCAATATCTGATTATTTGTGTGTTGCAGAGGGCGTTAACTCTAAAGAGATGTGTCGGTGTCATGATACCCCGAGTATCTCAAGACATGGAATAGTTAGCAGGCCAAATACACCAGTCAGCACAGCCCCGACTGACCATGGCCCAACCGAAATGCATAGGCCAGCACTACCACAGATTTTCAAAATTGAGACGGCTGGTAACTCCTCACAGTGACGGATAACCATCGCGTCTCAAAATTTGTGTCTCTGATACGAGTACAATACAGACGGGGATATAACCGTCTCAATTTTACGACAATGATGACGGTCTGTACGACTACCCGTCACTGACAATGCGAGTGCTCTTCCAGCTACGCGCCCGTCTCTATACCGTTTGAGACGACATAGCCACCCGTCTCTACTGGTTTTTCTCAGTGACGGCTAGTCATAAACCGTCTGTCTTTTTTAGCAGTATTTGTGACGGGTAAGCTAACCCATCTCAAGTAGAGGAGCAGCGTCTGTGAGTTGGTCCATACTGCGACGCGTTATATTACCCGTCTCAAACATGTAATTTGAAACGGCCAAATACCCGTCTCTAGCTGCCATACTGTGACGGGTGCACAGCCGTCTCACCACGAACGTCACAGCCGTCTCAGTTATGACACGCGTCTCATGACCCAAGCCCGTCTCAGACATTTAAAATTTAGCATCCATATGAAAATGTAGTACAAAACACACAAAATGTTACAGGCATATACGCCTGCTCGCGGGAAAAAAAAAGATATCTACATGTCAGATGCCACACTCTCTCTCTCTGCGCGCTCCGTCGCTTTCTCCCCGCAGGAAATTTTCCATGAAGTCTGGCCTCATTGTTTTTTTCCTCCGGAATGAGGCATAGGATTGCAATCCTATAGAATTTTTCCTTTGCTTCACCTGTGATCCAAAGGACAGGATAGAAAAAATTCCTAAGGAATCCCAATCCTACAAAATTCCTTTGGTTCACCTGTGAACCAAAGGGGGCCTAAAATAGAACCAAGATTCTCAAGAAGGTAAGAACCGATGTCATCGTCGTGTTTGGCCAGCCTTACCTGGTTGACGCCGTCGTGCTACGCGATCTCACCGTGAATGTGGGCGCCTCGCCACGGTCGTCGTGAACTCGCGGTCTCCATCTCGTCATCAGCAGGTCGTGGTGTCGTGGCGTGCGTCATTAATTAGGGGACGGCTCCTCACTTCCAGCTCCTCGAAAGAAAAAGGCCATGATTGCCTCCTTGCCCCCTTGGGCTGGCCGCTAGCCTCCTGGGACTGGGAAAGCAAGCGTCATTCGCTTGCTGATGGGCTGTCAGCTTTATTAACCTTAATAAACTAGCTATAAGGTAATGAGTGTTTGTACACATGGTCATGGGCCCCTTTTTGGTCTGGGCCCTTAATGTGAATGGTCAGGGAATATTTCTGCAATCTAATTTTTTTATAGGCACGGTTTAAGTCTAACCAGAAAGAATTGTAATGCATGACATGATTATTTGTTAAATCTCCTAGATGTGTTGAACATCCAACATTGTAAGAAATCTAACTCCAAGATGAGTTTCAACCCACGAAAAAAATAGCGGGCTATTTCTCCGCTATAGCGGGCTATTTGAAACGCCGCGACGCTATTACTCATTTTGCCGCTATTCGCGCTATTGGTGCTATAGCGCGCTATAGCGCCGCTATTGGCAAATAGCGCCATAGCGGCGCTATTTGCCCGCTATATCTGAATTCGAATTTGGGCCAAAATTGAGCTGAAAATCATGGTTTGTCACTTCATTTGTGTTTCTGTTGCTTATGAAAACTATGGCACTTATGGCTTTATGCCTTTTGTTTTTGAATTTAGATTGTATTAGACTATGAAATCATGGGTTGTGAGTTGTGACTTGTGAGATTTTATATTTTTATTTCATCATTTTCTCTGTATATAAAAAGCGGGCTATAGCGGCGCAATAGCGGCGCCATCCAGCTGACGCTACAGCGTATAGCGGCCGCAATAGCGGGGCTATAGCGGCGCTATAGCGGTGCATAGCTGCCAGAAACAGCCGCCGCTATTTTTGATAGCCCGCTATTTTTTTCGTGGCTTTCAACCGCACGAAACAATTACTATATAAACTTTCAAGTCACAATTTATCTAAGTGACTCCATACGTTATACTTTCCGTTGCAACGCACGGCCGCCACAGTCCCAGAAAGGCAACCCCGTCAAGCCCCACGGGACTCGAACGGGGCAACGCCAACCGGTCATCGATCTCCTGCGCCCCACATCTCCAACTTGAGAGGGGCCCCACCGCAGCCATCCTAGCCAACGCCGGCTGCCTCTCCGGCGGCAGCATGGCGGAAGGGAGGGGAGGGGAGGGAAGATGATGGCGCAGCTAGGGTTTCCACCAGAGCCGCCCGCATGGAGGCGGCAAGGGGCCCTCTCAGATTCAAATATTATATAACAATATTAGGAGGTTATTTTAAATTATCTTTCATAACAGTAGACATATATACTTTAGGTATAAATTAGAGGGTTATTTTGAATTGTCATTCATAATTATAGACATGGTTTATTTAGATGCAAATGTAAGTTATGTTGAATTTTCTTCAACTCTTGAACGATAAAAACATAGAGGAAATGTGATACAAATGGTTTATTTTTTCCATGCAATTGAATCCTTTTTTCTAGACCATCACCTATTTGATTTATTATTTAAAAATTAACCATCGGAAAAATCAACGGATCGGCGATGAAGCCGCGGGGGGGGGGGGGGGCTACCCGGGCTTCAGCCCCTAAAGCCGTTAAGTGCATGGAGCCCCTCCTAAGCCACACCTAAAAATAGTCATCACAGTTACCTTAAGAAGAACATAGTCTATATTTAGCATGTGTTTGGCCTTTGCTACTTTTTTTCTCGCTTCGTCTGCAAGGGATACCTTTTAATACATATACTTTATTAATATATTAACCAACCTTTACGTGATCGGTGGTACCTATATTCCCTCCTATGTGGCACATTAGTTTTTTTTTTGGGCAATGATATTTTAGGCGCTAACCGCTAACCATAAGGACTAATATTTTTTTTTTTTTGAAACTATAAGGACTAATCTATATCTTCTATATAGACAAACTCCACTAGCTAATTCTCATGTAAGCTATCTAACAAGACAATCCACTATCACATCCGCTAAGCAAAATTTAATGTAAGTTGACCAATTAGACAATGCGCTAACATATACAATTAAAATTCACTAGCACATGCAACTGTGATATCATATTGGCAAGACTACTTTATTCACATACCATAGAATCCAATAATTTGTAATTTCCGTAGCAAAGCGCGGAGAATTTGCCTAGTATTTTATAACATATCAACCAACTTTTAACTTGATCTCTAGTACTTATTACATTAATTAGATATTTATTAACCAACGGCCCATCGATATCTTATCGTATGCGGCCAGAATTTTTTTTGGCAATTATATTTTAGTATATTTTCAATTTGTAACGATGAATGTGAGTGACTCTCTATCTAATAAAATTGATCTAATGGTTATGTATAGTTTAGAGTCTTCTAGTTAATGGTCGGATGGTTTTGATTAATTTGAAAATTTCTGGCATTTATCTTTTTCACTCGCGCGTCAAGTGAGAATTAATATGAAGTCTTCTTTTGAGCCTCTAATTATTAATGGTATATATATTAATAGTATGATAGTGATATTAATATTATATAAAATTATATAATTTAAGTATAGTTGAGAAGACTGACACTAGTATGTATTTTTATTAATGCAGTCTTCTGAAGCCTATGACAAAAATGCTACAGAATTCACAATGCATGATTTGGTGCATGACTTGGCAATTTCTCTACTTGGCAATCGAATTCTGGATCAGAGCAGAAACGGAAATACTAGGGGAAGCAGCTGCCAGTACGCATTGCTTGCAGATTGCAGCAAGCCACTGGAGTTGTGCTTGACTTCTCGTGCAAGGCTAATAGCACTGCGTTTCCTTCACTGTTGCAACTCCAAACTACGCGGTGCTGCATTTGCACCTGCTAGGTCTCTACGAGTACTGGATTTAAGTCAGTGCTCCATTAAGAAGTTGCCAGATTCTGTTGGGCAACTGATGCAGTTGAGCTATCTGAAGGTTCCTGGGATCCAAGATCAGTTGATACCTGATTGTATCACCAAGCTCTCAAAATTAAAATATCTTGACATTAGGGGATCTGAGATCACAGCACTTCCAGAGTCGATTGGAGAAATGGCAGGTCTTCTGCATCTTGATATATCATCCTGTTCACAAATAGAGCAATTACCAGTGTCTTTCAGAAATTTGGAAAATTTGGTTCATCTGGATTTGTCAAAATGTTCACGTATTACTGGTGTATCAGAATCGCTGGGAAGCCTCAGGCGATTGCAACATTTGGACCTGTCATTCTGCACAAGTATTGGAGAAGAGCTACCAGAAGCATTGGGCAGCCTCACAGAACTGCAATATTTGAACTTATCAAATTGCTCTTACATTCGAAGCGGGGATATTAATGTACTCCCTGTTCCTGACAAAAATAATTGCTCTTATCTTCAAGTTTCTGAAGCAGAGGTCTTGGGCAATCTCAGCAAACTCAAGTATTTGAATTTATCTTCAAGATTATCACCTCTCAGAAGGCTTCCTGAAGCTCTGGGGAGCTTCACTGCACTGGAGTATTTAAACTTAAAAGACTGTCGACGACTAGAAGAGTTGCCAGCATCATTTGAGAAGCTCTGTAGTCTGGTGTATCTTAATTTGTCAAACTGTTTTTGTCTCAATAATATATGGGATAAATTGAGGGTCCTTAGCAAACTGCAGTATCTGAATTTACATCAATGTTCCATCACCGTGTCTGAGGAAGACCTAAGCTACCAAGGCTTACAGGAAGAGGGAGCCATGGGAAATCTCACTAAACTCCGCTTTTTAGATTTATCAAACTCCAAGTATTTGAACTATTTGGGACAGTCAGCAATCGACACATTCTTCCTTAATTGGATCAGTAACCTCACCAATCTAGAGCATCTCAATTTGGGTAATAATCATGAACTTCACACTCTACCCGATGCGTTTGGTGAGCTCAAGAAGCTTCATATACTAGACCTCTCACATTGCTCTAACCTACAACGGCTGCCAAAAAGTATATCTGAAATTGACAGCCTGAAGTTTCTGAATACCATAGATTGCAATGAGTTGGACAAGTCTACATTACCTCAATTCAAGAGCAGCTCAGTCCTATTACCACACTTGGTGGTCCATACTGATGATGGTGATTGTAGGAGCAATCTTGTTCTGCTTAAAGATGAGAATCCCACTATCTTGGATATCAGCAGGCTTGAAAATGTGAAGTCCGCTGAAGAGGCTAAAATGATTAAACTGTTGGATAAACAAATGATCAGGGTCCTGAAATTTAAGTGGACTAGAGATGCAGAGAGATTTGTGCAGGACAAAGAAGTGCTCACGGAACTAGTGCCCCCAAGCAGTTTAAAAGATTTTGAGCTACAGGGTTATAGTAGCTTAACACTTCCGTCCTGGATGATGGGCATTACCAGCTATTTACCCCAGCTTAGAAAGGTTTCACTAGTGGAGCTTCCCTGGTGCAACACCCTACCACCACTTGGTCAGTTGCCAAACCTATCATGTCTGACAATCGAACATATGCACAGTATCAGAGAGATTGGCAGGGATTTCTATGGCGGCAAAAGACCGTTTCCTGCACTGGAGCAATTTTATGTATGCAACATGGATAACCTCCATGAGTGGAACACCATATGCTACAGTGATGACGACGACACAAATGTGCTCGTGTTCCCCAGGCTCTATGAATGGGTTATACGTCAGTGCCCCATTCTGAGCTTCAAACCATGCGCCCCTATATGTGGCGGAAGGGAAATGCAGTGGCTGATTGAAACAAGTGACAATGTAATGTCGTCAGGGGGGGAGGAAATGCACCTTGACATTGCCTTCAACACTGATATAGTAGTAACTAGATGTGGTCTTGAAGTGCGACACTGCCAGTTGCCTCTACATCAGTGGAGATTACTTCTTGACCTCCCAGCCCTTTCAACATTATGCATCCACAACTGCAGTGACTTGACATGCAGCTCATCAGATATCCTTGGAGGTCTCTCCTCCCTCCAGAAATTAAAGGTGATCGATTGTGAAAGTATTACAGAGTTGCCGGACTGCCTGGGAGGCCTCACCTCCCTTGAGGAAATTAGTATATTTAGCTGCCCAGGCATCAAGAGGCTGCCCGAGAGCATAAAACGACTCACCAACCTCCAAGACCTAACTATTTCAAACGACTGCAGCGTGGAACTTGCTCAATGGTGTAAATCCGATGAGAAGGTTATGGAACTTTTGCGTGTAGCAAAAAGAAGACAGAGTCGTCTTGCTGCTTTATACGTGTTAGATGTTTAGATCAATGAAGGCTATATGTGTCTCCTGTATTCTCTTTTAGTTTCTCCCATAAACTCTCTTTATAACAGACTATTAGCGAAAGGAGATTTCTTGGCGAGCCGTGGCGCTGGCGGTGGGCTGGCTGCTTCTTGGTCTTCTTGGCGGCGCGTGGGCGTTCCCGGCCGAGGATTTGGTCCCGCGGCTCCCCGGCCAGCCGCCGGTCACGTTCAGGCAGTTCGCCGGGTACGTGGACGTGGACGCCAAGAACGGCCGGAGCCTCTTCTACTACTTCGCCGAGGCGCAGCAGGACGCCGCCGCCAAGCCGCTCACGCTCTGGCTCAACGGAGGTTCGTTGTTACTTGCGAGCGCTCGCCTTCTCTCTCACACAGTAAAATTTGTGTGCTCTTGTTTTTACTCTGCCTGAACTGAAGCGACGGTTTTGAGTCTTTTGACGGGGAAATGCGGCTCCTTTTTTCCGCCGCTTTTAATCTGTCCGCCGTACTGAACGGTTGCATCTGAATTTCCTGGATGAGGAAATTCAGAACTGAATCGTTTGGTTTGACGATTTTTGTTGAATTTCATTCGGCTAGATTTGATTTATGCTGCAGGGATCTTTATCCCTTTTGAGTTTTGTCATGGTCCCTTGAATTCTGATGGACTCTGTTTTCTAACAGATCCATTGGATTCCAGTTCGCCTCTGGGGCCGTCTCGTTATCTGTCTTGTAGTTTCGTTTGGTGTTTTTAGCAGAAAACAAAACACATCTGATGTTCCGTCACTTGGAATCTGGCAGCTGTACTGTTCCATTAGACACATCATCAACACGTTCCTTTTAAAATTTTATAATTTATTGGCGTATTAATTATTAGATACAGTACTGTAGCCAGGACCAGGGATTAATTGAAATTAGTCATCAGTTTTCACCTTTTAAATTAAAATATATAAATAGTACATCGTTAAGAAACAAATCTATATTTTAATTCGCTAGCCAGCGTATGTTTCCTTGTTCAGGTGGGTGGGGATTATGATGCCAGGTAGTGTTTCCTGGACTGGAAACAAAGGACTAGCTCCTATTCGTTACCTGCTCCACACCTACCGAGAAAAAATAGTGTGGAACTATCATTGTTAACTTGCATCTTGACACCCTGTTTACTAAGTAAGTAGTACAAGGGTATCTTTGTCCTTGGATGTCACCATGTGACCTTGCCCGTTTAGAGCTCTGTGTGTGGTGTGGTCCCTGTCCCTCTGGATGTCAAAAGAAGTGACAAATCATTTGATCCCCATGCAGCAAAAGACACACCGATAGAAAGCTCCAGTCATAATTCGATTTCGTCTCAGTGGATGAAAAGAAAAATAGTGATGATGAAATTCTTTCAACATTTGTTACTGGTTACAACAATGACTGTGACCTTAATGAATGATCAGGAAATGCATTTTAGAGTTGCTGCAGATATTGTCCCTGCTTATAGTCTCAGCCCATTTGATTTGTCAGGTCCTGGCTGTTCTTCGATTGGAGGTGGTGCTTTCACAGAGCTAGGGCCATTTTATCCGCGCGGAGATGGTCGAGGCCTCAGAGTGACAAGAAGTCATGGAATAAAGGTTGACCTTTAGGCTATTATTATATTTCCAACCCATTCTTCAGTAAGAATGGAAAGTGCATGTCTTAACATTTAGTTTGTTTCGATGCTGTTTTACCTTCAATTTTGCAGCGTCCAATCTTCTGTTTGTGGAGTCACCGGCTGGAGTTGGATGGTCTTATTCAAACACTTCATCAGACTACAACACTGGAGATGTGCGGACAGGTTAGTTTCTCTGACAGTTTGTAAATCATAGCAAACTAAGTTGGTATTCTGGATCTCACTGTTTGTCTATTTAACTATGCAGCTAATGACATGTACCAATTTTTGTTGGGATGGTATGCGAAGTTTCCTGAGTACAAATCAAGAGCTTTATTTCTTACTGGAGAGAGTTACGCAGGTAACGAAGTATTTCAAGTGTGCATTCTCATGTTTTAGTATAATTTCTTTGTCTTGTATGGTGAATGGTATTGATAAATAATAACTATGCAGGGCATTATATACCACAACTCACTGATGTGCTTATCACCCATAACGAGAAATCAAAGGGTTTCAAGTTCAATATTAAGGGAGTTGGTGTAAGTAATTGAGAATAATAACTTGGTCAATATCCTCTTGAGATTAAACTTCATTTTTCATACTAAACTGTAACTCAAAATTACCTTGAACAGATTGGGAATCCGCTTCTCAAGCTTGATAGGGATGTCCCTGCAACCTACGAGTATTTCTGGTCTCATGGCATGATCTCTGATGAAATATTTCTAGCGATCAGCCACAGTTGTGATTTTGAGGATTACACCTTCAGCGACCCCCACAATGAGAGCAAGTCACGCAACGATGCCATTGCAGAAGCAAACGGTATAGTTGGAGACTATGTCAACAACTATGATGTTATCCTTGATGTCTGCTACCCATCAATTGTGATGCAGGAGCTACGGTTGCGAGAATATGTATGCTTGCTCCTCATGGTACAAAATGTAATGTATAGAATCATTTGTTTCCTTGTTTGAATGGCTCTTTTATTGCAGGCGACAAAAATCAGTGTTGGAGTGGATGTCTGCATGTCCTATGAAAGGTTTTTCTATTTCAATCTACCAGAGGTGCAGCAGGCTCTGCATGCTAATAGGACACATTTGAAATATCACTGGAGCATGTGCAGTGAGTAAGTATGCCAGTTCTACTGCTACTAGTTTAATTTGTTTCTCCTAACACTGTTCAGAATTTAGATTCTTTTCAACTATGTAACACTGTTCAGAATTTAGATTCTTTTCAACTATGTAAATTCTTACAGTAAAGTTCCAAGAAAAAAGTTTTTTTCCAACTTGTTATTACTACGCACATCCAACCTGTATACAATTATAAAGGGCAGTTCCTTTCCACAATGTTGAAAATGCATATAAATAGGAGTAGTTGTGATACATAAAGAAAAACCCAGTCATTAGAAATTGACTATATAAATGATTAGGTTGGTCATCTTTTCAATGCAAACTCACACGGATCATTTGCACTATGTGCCAGTGTCCTGAACTACAGCAATACCGATGGCAACATCAACATCTTGCCTACACTTCAAAGAATTGTTGAGCACAAGATACCACTCTGGGTGTTCAGGTGATGTAACAACTCTCGTTTACTCCATACATAAACAGTTTTGCTTCATGTCAATATCTTGTAACACGATGAATCGACACTGCAGCGGTGATCAAGACTCTGTTGTGCCCTTGTTGGGCAGCCGAACTCTGGTGCGAGAGCTAGCTCACACCATGGGGTTGCCTGTCACAGTCCCCTACAGCACTTGGTTCCGCAGAAGCCAGGTATAGCTTTGCATGTTTTGTAACCACAGTTTGTGTCCAAGTTGACGAACTTGTTGCTTATACTCCCTCCGTCCCATTGAAGATGTCGCCCGGGAAACGTGTTTGTGAGAGGGGCACGGATTTCCAACGACATCTTCAATGGGACGGAGGGAGTATTGCATAAACAAGATTCTGATGCAAATAGAAGTTGCAAATAGAAGTCTTCTGACCATGGTAATATCTTTCGCCATTTGCATTATAGGTTGGAGGCTGGGTGACGGAGTATGGCAACTTTCTGCCCTTCGCCACAGTACGAGGTGCATCTCACATGGTGCCATTTGCACAGCCAGACCGAGCTCTCCGGCTATTTGAATCATTTGTACTCGGCTAAAGACTACCAAACACAACCAATCCACCAATTGACTAAGTGTATCTAGAAAAGAAGGTGGAGATAGAAAAAAAAAGTAGCTTAGATTCTTTCAGTTTTGGTACAAGGTGAAAGATGTGTAATGTGTTGGATGGTCAATAAGTTCTTTATTATTTATAAAGAGCAGAAATAACCCTTCTAATGTTGTGGTTATTGTCATTACATATATATCGTCAATCTGCATCTCTCTGAAGTTTGGAACACAGAGGGGTTTGTGCAAGTGACAGCCAAAATAGTCCAGGGATTGCTCTTCCAAGCTCAATAGCATTTCACTAGTCCAAATAGATGGCAAGCGCTCTGCAATAATGTCACCTTGATGCTGTGTTTAGCTCGATGACTGACAGTTCCTGTCGGCAGAGACAAATTCCTTAACTGAGTTATTTTCTGAACAAATTCCGCTCGATCAGTGTGCAGCACATGGCACAGAAAGTGAATCTGCATCAGGAATAAAATAGTCAGAGGCTTATCTGCATTGGATGGCACAAACAGGATGGAAGCTGACCCAGTTGGAAGCTGGATGTCTCTTTGCTCCCCAAAGGCTAAAAGCTGGTTGTAACAAGATGAAAAAACAATCTTTTGATGCTCTTGGGCAGTACGAAATTGTTGTCATGAAGAGAGATCAGGGCAAAGACAGTGTTTGGATTGGATGGTGTCAACAAGGTGCCAGGTCAAACAATTTGCAATTGATAAAGCTTGGCGCCTTTTCCATAGTTTTGCTTTTGTGTCTGGCCATACCATACCTATCAGGAATGAATCCAAAGTATGTCAATCCTAATCTTAAGTTTTGATATAGAGTATTGCACTTCCTTGGACAATCCATAGGCCATACCACAGGGCGCCGGCCGGCCATTAATTAACAAAGTGTGTCAACATTAGAATGTGTCTTGTAACAAATATTCAATTACTAACTTTATTTTCTAGATTCATGCTCAGATCCTGACTATATAATCTACAGATCTTTTGTTATGAATTAAATGATCTACATCAAGTAGCAAATTTTACACATGTTAGAGCGCATCTCAAAGTATTTCAACTCACTCTTTAAATCATCATTTGGAGAGTCATTTTAATAAAAACTGTTCTATATATCTTTCCACCCTTCACCATTGTCACTATATCTTGTGTTTGCTCTTTGTTTTTTGGCTAGCTAGAAATCCAAAATAGTGGATGATAATTTTTTTCAACAAAGCCTCTATTGCTATCTATAAGGAAGAATATAAATACAAGCCTCTATCATCCGTGATTGTACAAATCATGCCGATCGACAAAATGGCATGCAACCATGACAATAACAGTTACTCCCTCCGTCCTGGAATATAGAGCGTTCTTGCCATTCTCGGAGAAAATAAGAGAGAGTACAATAGACGCATGTACCCTTTACTTAACTTTCTAAATTATTGAAATCTGATCTGTATCCCTTGATTAAAGGCTGCAAACTAAGTGTTCTTTTAGAAAATATGGAAACCACTCAATCATGTATTATTATTTGAGGGAATATTATCTTTTTTGTTCTCCAAATATATTATATTTGAGTACATCTTCAAAACCCAGAATGCTCTTTATATCAGGACGGAGCTAATGGCATGCAACCATGACAATAACAGTTAGGGCCTATTTTGGATTAGAGGAATTTTGGAATATGTTTTTCCTTTGGAAAGGAAGTTGATGAGGGCGTTTGGAACAAGGGAAAGGAAAATTCCTTTCTGGAGGGAATGCAGTGACCTGTGTGCATTTTGGAGGAAAAAGAAGCATGCACCTGCAATCAATGGAAATAATCTTGGGGCGTGTGCTCTCGTCACGCGGCTGCTCTCTCTTGCCTGTTTTCCTTTCCTCTCTCCATTCCCCATCACACACGATACAACACTACTCTTATAATAGAGTAAAAGTGGAGTAGAAACTCTACTCAACTTTCCATTAATCTCAAGAGGTGTTTATATAGAAGTACATGGGGATATGAAAGGATAGATGTAATATGAAAACAAATAGTCTAACTAATCAAACACTTGATATTCTAACAGATGGATCAAATAATATATAATGCCACTATTTTCGCAAAAAAATATACTATATATATAATGCCACTAAATCATTTTAGCAGATAGCAACTAATGTGTTGTTTCGAGACTTGTGATGGTCTTTCCATATTCCTGCAATCCAAACAACTCATAGCCATAAATCTTGTGCTTTGGAATCCTATAGTATTTCGCTCTATCCTATTCCTGCGTTTGTTTTTGTATTCCTTTGTTCCAAACATGCCCTAAGGTGTAGAATGATTTCTTTATCTAGCTCACAAGGGACAAATTTTGTGCATGAATTCACCAATGGACTTTCATCGACATGCAAAAGGAACTAAATTAGTAAATTGTTTTCTGCAGTTATTTATTTTGAATTTTTGTATGCTGCAGTTGGTTCGCCTTTTTTTAATTAAGAATTGCAGTTGGCGCACTGGCTTGGGTTGTTTGGCGAGGTGAGAGGGGAGACCAGCCGTGCCAAAGACTTGGCGGGCCTGGCCCAGCTGGATCGGGAGAAATTTAAGGCTTTGGAGCCCAATCAGTGTCTGATCACCTCCTGTAACCAAGCGATGACAGGAAGTCGTTTTAGTCCCACATCGCCTGCGGAACAGAGGCTACCAGCAGGGCAGTGCAATAAAATAGTGAGTGGGTGAGCCGTTTAGAAGCATGATCCTTCAGGCAGTTAAAGGGAAATGATGAGTGGTAAAAGCTCGCATTTTGTATTGCGAGTGTGGTGCCTGCCCCAAATAAGCCTGTTACGACAACAGGGCACTCACAGTGTTTACCATCTGATCCTGAAACCAAAACAATTTAAATTTTAATAAAAAAAATACCAACTAATCTTGAAGCCAAAGCAATTTAAATTATAAAATAAATAATGAAAGGTTAATTTTACCACTAGTATGATTCAGACAGGAAGGTTAATTTTACAAAACTGCAGAAATGCTTAAGAAAAACATTGTTTGTCAAACAAACATATCATTCTTTTTGTCAGTTGCCTAACGAGCTTGTGATGTGTACTCGTGTTTTAAAGCTTTTTGTCAATGAGCTAAGTACAATAGTTTGACCAAGAGGAGCGATGTTGAGGGGCAGGTGAGCAAAGATCATCTCTATGTTACCAAGTAATATATTTTTCGCTGTGGCAAAAGTTAGAGAAAAATAGCTTCAGGAAGAATTGAAACACTTTACACTCTTTGAATTGGAGAGAGTAGTGACCATGGCGTCATTTAGAAATTCTAGTAATTGAGAACATGGAACATCTTACCGTCCATGCCTTTTTTCTTCGCCTGTTGGAAAGTTCCAAAGAAGCACCGTAGCCTTTTTTTTTTTTTTTTGCGAGACGTTAATAATATTATCGTGTTGGACCACTTCTTCGATCACACGGCAAATGCACATTGTATATTGACTAAGGGGCAGTAGGTTTCCAAGAATATTGCCGTTCACAGTCATCTGCGTCATGTGACAACAAATATAAAACTTTGCTACACCGACCCACTAAGTCAAAGTAGTGTGTTTGGTTCTCTTCATTATTCATTTAATGCTCCATGCAGACGACCTCATACTTCTTCATCTATTGCGTGGACTAGCTCACACCCATGATCCGCTCGATGAAATGGTAGTGACAAGTGTTGAGAAGAACACCGTTGGTAAGGCTACTAATACACATGTACAAGATAGTTGTACTCTTTCTGCACCGACAAAGAAGCACATTCTAACTTGAGCTCAGCTCTACATACAAACAAGTATTAAACACGGTCGTCTATGTTATTTGGATCATACTTTGGTTGGCCAAAGCCAGGCCACTCGACCAGGTCAGCCAGAGACAGGGTTGCAAACACGCCCATAGTGTATGGATGGTGATGACTTTTCATTATTAGCTAAAACATAGAGATAGAGGCGGCATTCTTCGGTTCATGGTGGGCGGGACCTGTCATTGCTGCTCTCATGCCCTGCATGCTTCAGAGTTCACGGAGATGACACCGGGGAGCAGCCCGTGACCGTGAGACTATTGCACTACTTGTTCTGGGATTAGGAGTTCCACAATCCCCTCTCTGCCTTTTTGGTGGATTGTGTGCACCTATCGATTTTTTTCTCTAGTTTTTTAAAGCAGTTTTTGGTGTGCATGTGTTGAGCACGTCATGTCCTATCTTTACCGTCCAATTTGCATTGAGATGTGTGCATCAAGTCCGGGTGTGTTCAACACTAGGAGGGAAGTGTGCTGCATCACGAATCTCAAAGCATATTTGGACGGTGTACGTAGATAGCAAGTGTTGAGCTCATACAACATGTGTTGTATTATTGCTAGTTTTTCTCTCATTGACTGTCGTTACCAATGTCTATTGTCTATTGTCATGCAGCAACGACCACGGTAGGTAATAGATGGGTACCCTAATAATAGTGTAGTGCGTGGGCCAATGGAATATGTAGTAGTATAGTAAGAGCACCTCCAGTGTTTACATCGAACCAAGCCTGACACAGCTCAGACGAAAAATCGATCTTGCCCATGGTTCGGTGTTCCAGTGTGAGCATCGATTGCTGGGGTCCATGAAACAGTAAAAAGTAGTACTTCGTTTGTGCTTTTCTTGGTAGAAGCTGCAGACTCGTACACAGCTTGAGAGTTGGCTTCATTTTTTTATTGCCCAAGGTGCGAACCGAAAACAAGGTTCGCTTTTGCTCTGACACCCTATGGTTCGATCCCTCCAGTGTGCTCTGTTCGGTTATCGAACCTCCAGCTCAGCCCACGGTTCGATTTGATACTACACTGGAGGTGCTCTAATAGTGCTACGAGCAGCAGTTTACTCACCAGGCTCTCCCTTTGGTGCATCCATATCCATAGCTATCGTCGTCACCAAAGCTTAGCCAACCATGCCGAAGCTCGAAGCCATGCTCGCGTCCTCCGTGCTCAACGTGGTGAGCCAGCAGATCGGCGCCACCATCAGAGGCCAGATCAGGCTGCAGCAGGACTTCAACGAGGACCTCAACAGCATGAAGATGACGCTGCAGTCTGTTGAGGCCGTGCTCAAGGACGCCGAGAGGCGGTCAATCCAGGATGCCCATGTGCGACTGTGGCTGAAACGCCTCAAGGACGCCATGTATAGAATCTCCGACATGCTCGATGAGTTTGAGGCCGGCCACAAACCGGCTGGATCTAAGGTACGTCGTATATCCTGTCGGAGTAGCTTAAGTTATTACCTTCAGATTGAGAAGTGGTCTTTCATTTGATAACCAACAATTTGGGTGTCTATGTTCTTTATTTATCTGTGAATTTCAGAGCACAAAACTTCTTGAAGTTTTGAAAGCACTAACAAATCAAGAATATCTTGCCGTTGGCAGATATGATTCGTGCTATTACAGTTGGTCCCAGGTTTTCCATGGCTAATAAGATGAAGAAAATGAGAGAGGAATTGGAGAACATCAGTAATCAACAACAGCAGTTCAGATTTACAGTAGACATCAACTCTATTGTTCAGCCGATTCCCGACGAACGGGAAACAGATTCATACTTGAATGATGAAACACTAATTGTAGGGAGGACCGAAGAGAGAGCTAGAATAATTGATTCCATATATGAAAGCACCGTTCAAGACATCATCATCCTTCCTATCTATGGCATTGGAGGCATTGGCAAGACAACCTTAGCAAAATTGGTTTTCAATGATGCATTATTCAGTGATTATTCTATGGTATGGATCTATGTGTCCCAGATATTTAACTTGAACAAAATAGGCAACTCTATAATATCCCAATTATCAAAACGAGAGAGTCATGTAGCTGAAAAGCAAATGATGCGCACCCGCCTTGCGGAGCTACTTGCTGTTGCCACTGCCAGAAAGAAAGTTATGATTGTTTTAGATGACTTGTGGGAAGAAAACGAATCCAAATTGGAAGAATTGAAGGGTATGCTATCGGTTGGAGAGGCTGGCAAGGTTGTTGTTATGATAACCACGCGTGATGAAGCCATTGACAATAAAATTTGCACTATTCAACCATACAAGCTACCACCTTTGGCAGATGAAATGTGCTGGGACATAATAAAACAAAAAAGTGACTTTGAAGCTAGAAATGATAAAGAGCGGCTGGAGCCAACAGGAAGGGACATTGCAATGAAGTGTGGAGGTGTTGCTTTAGCAGCTCAAGCACTGGGCTACTTGTTGAAACCATTGACTTTTGGTGAATGGGAGTCAGTGAGAAATAGTGATATCTGGAATGCACCTACTTTTGAAGATGAAACTTCTCCACATTGCAATGTTCTTGCATGCTTGTTATTGAGCTACAATAGTATGTCACCACACTTGAAGCTATGCTTTGCATATTGTGCAATCTTTCCCAAAGGACACAAGATAGTTAAAAATGATCTAATCCACCAATGGATTGCTCATGATTTTGTTGCACCATCTAGCATATTCTCTACAAGGCAGCTTTGTGAGAGTTATGTTAAGCAGCTTTTGGGATTGTCCTTCCTGCAACATGTCAAGTCAGTTTCGGTGAGTAGTAGCTACATCTCTCTCAAAAGTTTATTCTTTCATCAAGCTGCACCATCTATATACCTTTATGTCAAGTCTGTTTGCTGTCAGATATAACTAGCACAGGTTGAGTAATGTTTTTTTAGATTCTGAGTTTTAAATAGGATTTAGAATTCAATTCAACCTCTAGTTAATCCAAAGAACAGAATATATGAACACTAAACTGTGTGCTAGACAAGTACTACTTTTGTTTTAACGCAACAGAGTAAATAATAGATTAATTAGTTGAGCACCACCGACACTAAAGTATATGCAAACCAATCCATTGTTATACCTTAGATTTTTTTAAAGGGTGGTACCAGTCTTTATTTCTCTGCATGCTCACCACAGCCTGCTATTGTTTCAATGGCCAAACCAAACATTATGAAAAGAGAACATTGACTTAACAGGATGATGCCACACATCATACTACCTTGAAATAGCTAGTATGAGGGTATTATTGGATAATAAAATGGTAATAATCTAGTGCAATGCTAAATGAACCTTTTGTTCCGTTAAGATATTTTTTATTAACAAAATACTAGAGTGTTTGCACTATAATAATCGTCTACAATGCCAAATAGACATTTAGCACTACAAGAAACATAAAGAGATGATATTGACTAATAGGGATATGAAGAGCATAATTTGTCAGGCGAAATTCTCTCAATGACTGTTGTTCATTACGGTCAAACTGAGACAATAACTCTATTTTTATGTTAATTGATAAGATGATTGTAGATTGGGTACCTAACACAATCAGTGTTTTTTTCAGACTAATGTCGTATGTGTCCAAGATGTTTCTTCATTGTTCACCATGCATGACTTGGTGCATGACCTTGCAAGATTGGTGATGGCAGATGAACTTCTGGACACTGCCAAAGTTAGAAACACTGGGGGAAGCAATTGCCGCTATGCTGTGCTCACAGATTGTAGCAAGCCACTAAATTCATATGTGGTATCACCTTCTAAGATACGGGCGCTGCATTTTCAGGGCTGTGGTAGCATCGTACTTCAAGGTGTTGCATTTTCAGCAGCTAAGTACATGCGCGTCTTGGATTTAAGTGTGTGTTCCATACAGAAGTTACCAGATTCCATTGGTGAATTAAAACAATTGAGGTATCTCAATGCTCAAAGGGTTCAAAATCAAATGCTTCCCAAGTCTATCACCAAGCTCTCAAAATTAAATTATTTAAACCTTTGTGGATCTTCAGTTACAGCACTGCCTGAGTTATTTGGTGAATTGAACTGCCTGACGTATCTTGATTTATCTTGCTGTCAGCATATAAATGAACTCTCAGATTCATTTGCAGAGTTAACACAACTGGTCTACCTAGATTTATCAAAGTGTCCAGGTGTTGAAATTATACCACAATTATTAGAGCGGCTAACTGAGTTGGTGCATCTGGATTTAGCAGAGTGCAGTTACTTGGAAGGTATAGGGGAAGTTTTAGGTAGCCTTACCAAACTGCAATATTTGAACTTATCTCAAAGATTTTCAGGAGTAAAAAGTTTAGTAGGATTCCAAGAAGTGATCAGCAATCTCACAGAGCTTCAATATCTGGGTCTATCAGGGAGTATGGCTTCTATCTTTCGTGTCCAATTGATAGATGATATTGACAACTTCATTGACCGTATCAGTACCCTTCCAAATCTAGAGCATCTGAACTTATCTCGGAATAGTATTATTACCAGTATACCTGAATGCATTGCCAAGTTAAGGAAGCTGCATACGCTGGACCTCTCCAGTTGTGACAATCTAGGCAGTATTCCAGAAAGTATATCTAGTATGGACAGCCTCATCCTTAATGTGAAGGGATGTGATCAACTTGAAGAGCCAAAGATCTTTAGATCAAACTCGTTTGCACTGCTGCCAAACTTTGTAGTCAATGCTGAAGATGGTGCTTCCAGCAGTAACATTTGTCTGCTTCGGCGAGCAAATCCTGATGAGCTGAAGATAACTAGACTTGAACTTGTCAAGTTCGCAGAAGAGGCTCGGAGTATAAATCTGATGAAAAAACAAAGAATCGAAAAATTGAAACTTGGCTGGACTACAGACTCTGAGAGATTTGTGGAGGACATACAAGTGTTGAGAGAGCTAATGCCACCAAACACCTTGAAGGAATTTGAAATACAAGGCTATAACAGTACACGCTTTCCATCCTTTGTCAAAATTGAGATGGAGAACTTACCTAACTGCTATAGCCTGCCACCACTTGGTCAATTACAAAATCTGGAAAGGCTAAATATTAGAGGAATGGATGGTGTCACAAAAATTGATGAGGGTTTCTCTGGTGGCAATTCAGGAGCCTTTCCTCGATTGAAGGCATTTCAACTAATATGTATGGAAAACATTGAAGAGTGGGACACAATGTACTCCTATGGAATAGATGGAGTGAAGGAATTCATGTTCCCTAACCTTAAAGACTTGATAATAAGTGAATGCCCCAAGTTGAGATTGAAACCACATCCCCCAAGAGCTAAGAATTGGCTAATAAGGAATAGTGATAATGTAATACTATCATGGGGTGAGAGAGGGCACACTGGGGCTTCCTTCTTTGCTCCAGGAACTAATTTGCAGGTTGTATCCTGCAACGTGCCTCTGCATCAATGGAGGTTGCTTCACCATCTCCTTGGAATTACTCATTTAAAAATTGAGCAATGCAGTAATCTGAGCAGCTCACCACAAATCTCTAAAGACCTCTCCACCCTCCAATCACTGTATCTGACCCACCATGCAAGAGACATTGACCAGCCAAAACTTCCAGAATGGTTGGGTGAGCTCACAAATCTTCGGGTGTTAGTAATAGATGGGTATCCAGAGATAGAGGCACCGGTGGAGATGGTCAAGAAACCCACTTGCCTACAATCTCTGCGGCTGTTGCATTGTAGAAGCATGACAAAACTTCCAGAATGGTTGGGGGGACTCAACTCTCTTGAACACTTGGAAATCACAGACTGCTCAGCACTGAATAATTTGCAGGTTTGCATGCGACAACTCACCTCCCTTCGTTCGCTAACAATGAAAAATTGTGATAGCATTTCGTCACCAATAGAATGGTTGGATAGCCTTTTTGCGATGGAAGAACTCAATATCTTAGACTGCAAGGGCATCAAGTCCTTTCCAGAGAGCATAGAAAAGCTCCCTCGGCTTAAAGAGCTACAAATTTCTGGCTGCCCAGATTTGAAGCAGTGGTGCGAATTAGAAAGGATACAGTGGAAGCTCGCTCACATAAAAGGAAAGGTATAAATGCATTGCCGTGGTAACTGATGTACCACTCTTTTATTTTCCACTGTACACTCTTTTGTGGTCTTGTTGCAGAATCTATACTGCTTTGCATATCCTATATGAATATCTGGATCTTTTAGATTTTTTTGTGTACATTGCCATTTATTTTAGTTTACTATCTTTTGGAAAATTAAATAAATGACCATTTGCATATATAAATCTAGAATATGATCTAGATATTCATATATTAATCAATGTTGAAATATAAATGAAATGTTTATCTTTCCCATCAGCTTAGGCTTTTCGTTTGAACATTGGAGCATGCAGCTTAATAATCAAGAATAATATAAGAAGCTAGAGCTTATAGGGAGAAAAATGTAAACAGTAACTTCTGGTATGTGTAATGTGGCAGTTTTGTAATATGTGTGACCAACCAAAAGAGTACCATTAAAATTTACATTTTTGGTATGTAAGGAAATAGTTCATACTAGATAATTTTTTGCCATTATTATCACTAATATATGTGTTGTATCATCTTACTGCTGTAGTTAGTGTAACTATAAATAATTTCCAGAAAGTAGAGCAAAGTTGAAATGATCACAACTGACTAACATTTAAATACGAACGGAGTAATAAGAACTAGAAATAATTGAAGGCAAAAGCTGAAGTAGTGAAATGGTAAGAAGGAAAATCACACTTAACTATTACCTTATGTTTAACGAATGCACTTTTGTTTTGTTTTTCTCCCAGCATATCAGTGAATAGTAAGCTCAAGTGCCCAATACCAGCTATACTCTGACTGCAAGGCTGCAAAATCAAGAAACTTAATCAACACAAAAGACCTTTTACTGTGTCTACTTGAGTCTTCATGGGATCGAGGGAGATACAGTGCCATCAGTTGAACAATTTCTTTCAAGCACGTGATGTATGTGTAGCTTGTTATATGTTATGATTGAAGCCATGGAAGTAACCAATGCAAGCATAGTTGGCCCTGGGTGCTCCCGGCCAGAAGCCAGATTTCCTCTGGAACATCTTTTACTACCATATTGCTCAGGCTCTGTGAAGTCAATAAAGAAGGAAAGAGCACTGAGTAATCAAGAAAAACAAAACTTCAGTTGGATCATGAAAGCATGCTCCTGAACTTCAGATCCACGCTTGTTTCTTCGGTAAAGTATTCCGATTTCCCCGATGGCTGAGAACGAAACAGTTGGTTTTTGTTCTTCTGTATCCTGTGATATTTGGTTTCTGTTCCAGTCGCAATATCCCTGAAGATTGGTAGATTGATTCTCCCGGAGCATCATAATGGCTGATTTTTCAGCAAAGGCATCTGGACCCGTGCTAACCTCACGACTAACGGCACTATCCTCATTGGGCGCGACACGATACTGAATTGTATTTGGTCGTTCCGTCGAACATCTTGTGTGCATCATTGATGCCATTGCAGTGGCACCCAAGAATAATGCCAATCGATGGGGCAGGGCTCTCCAACGGGGCTACCGTTGGAGAGCTGTTGGAGAGCTGTCTCGAATCCATGGCAATGTAGCAGAGGATGACATGTGTAGTGGCTGGTGCTCGTCTTGTTGCTCGTTGATGTCAGTGGGAAGGTCACTCTCATGAGAGCTCACTGGCACAGGATAGCACCAACCCCAGCAGCGGCTTATGTTAAACCCTAGGATCACTAGCAGTGGGATCTACGGGTACAAACTTTGGGAAACGAGTAGGCAGAGAGAGAGAAGGAGAGATGACGAGTGGGAAAGGCTATACCAGGGGCCTTCACGGGGGCAGTGGAGGAAGACCCGGCGGCGGCGCTGCTGGAGTCGCCCATGGTGTCGAGGGAGAGGTTGGTGAAGAGACCGGCGATGTAGTCGTCGAAGTTGCAGTGCATGTGACGGCGAAGAACGGCGCAGTGCAGTGGCGGCGGCGCGGAGGAGCTTCCCGTCACTGGCTGCGCCCCTCGGATCGGGTTTAGGGTTTGTCGGTGGGTCTCGTGAGCTCAAGGCGAACCTCGTGCCTTGAGCCGCCGGCCCCCACCTTTCTTTTATAGCGCAGGGTGACAGGGGCCCTCCAGCCATAGTGGGCTGGGCGCCCCCGATCAGGGCGCGTAGGTCAAGGGGCCCGAGTTGGGCCGTTGGGCCCAACTCGGGATTGAGATCATCCTAACATTCTCCCCTTGATCTCATTTTTAACTTTATCTTTAACTTTACTCTTTCACTTTAACCTTTTCATTTTACTTATTCCATCTCGATTTGTGCATAGAACATGCTTCATCGTCACGGTCTATTGCCGTTGGATTTCACAGTTACAATACACATCTCTGGTTTGAAATAAATAAATACTTTATCTTTGGGCCCTTATTATTATTATCCAGGAATCATAGGCTTCGCCTTAAACCCATGCCGGCTACGTGTTCAACGAACACTTTGGGTGGCAAGCCTTTTGTAAGCGGATCCGCGAGCATCTTTTCAGTGCTTATGTGCTCAAGATTTATAACATGATCCTGGATTTTCTCTTTCACAACATAGTACTTTATGTCAATGTGTTTGGCAGCACCACTTGACCTATTGTTGTGAGCATACTCTATATTTGGATTATTATCACAAGATAGAGTCATTGGTCCATTTATGTCATCGACCACTTTTAAACCGGGTATGAATTTCTTTAGCCAATTCACCTGCCCTGATGCCTCATAACATGCTACAAACTCGGCATACATAGTAGAGTTTGTAGTAACTGTTTGTTTTGAGCTTTTCCATGATATAGCTCCTTTTGCGAGAGTGAACACATATCCAGATGTGGACTTCCTGTCATCTCCCGCATAATCAGAATCTGAGTATCCTAAGATCTTTAGGGACTCAGATCTTCTGTACGTTAGCATCAGGTCTTTTGTACCTTGTAAATATCGCAAAACTTTCTTTACCAATTTCCAGTGTTCAACACCTGGATTACTTTGGAATCTGCCAAGCAGCCCGGTTACATAAGCCAAGTCAGGGCGTGTGCATACTTGAGCATACCGTAAATGTCCAACTGCGAAGCATATGGCACACTTTTCATTTGGTTGAGCTCATACTCATTCTTGGGACACCGAAAATCCCCATACTTATCGCCCTTGACTATAGGTGCGGGTGATGGACTACATTTATGCATCGGAATTTCTCCAAGACCCTTTCAATGTATGCCTTTTGAGACGGTCCTAATACCCCTTTCTTCTATCACGGTGAATTTCTATGCCCAAAACATAGGAAGCTTCACCAAGATCTTTCATCTCAAACTTTGAGGACAAAAATCTTTTTGTCTCCCGTAGTAGACTCATATCATTACTTGCAAGTAAAATATCGTCTACGTACGGGACTAGGAAAATATATTTTCCATTTTTAAACTTTGTATAAACACAATTGTCCTCGACATTTGCTTTAAATCCAAAATTCTTTATAGTTTTATCAAACTTCAAGTTCCACTGCCTTGAAGCTTGCTTTAAACCATAAATCGATTTCTTTAGGCGACATCCCATCTTTTCTTTGCCTTCCACGACAAAACCTTTCGGTTGTGCCATGTATACATTTTCCTCCAAATCCCCATTTAGGAATGCCGTCTTCACATCCATCGATGCAACTCTAAATCATAGTGTGCCACCAATGCCATTATTATTTCGAGAGAATCTTTACATGAGACTGGAGAAAAGGTCTCGGTGTAATCAATTCCCTCTCTTTGTGTAAAGCCTTTAGCCACAAGTCGCGCTTTAAATCTCTCTATGTTCCCTTGGGAGTCATATTTTGTTTTGTAGACCCATTTACGGCCCTACTTGTTTTGGCTCCTTTGGGAATTTCTTCCAAGTCCCAAACATCGTTGGCACTCATCGATTTCATTTCATCTTCCATGGCTTCAAACCACTTGGATGAATGATCGCTTCTCATGGCTTGTTCAAATGAGGTGGGATCACCCTCCATTTGATACTCTTCAAGTGATATTATTTAACTCATATATATCACTGGAGATAGCTGGCCTTCTTTCTCTTTGAGACCTTCTAGGGGCCTCTACATTTGGCACATCTACTATCGGAGGCCGAGGTTGCTCCCCCTCATTTGTGGCAACATTTTCAACGGGTTCCGTGAGAACGGGTTCCTCATTTTCCTCTGTCGTTACCACGGGAGGAACAACAACGGGTTCTTGCTCCACAGTGTCTTGCACTATTGGTGCGGGAACAATAGGTAACTCGAAAAATGGCTCTGAATCACGGGATTGGGTGCACACACCCGCTTCTCTTCAAGATTAATTTTCCGAGTAGCCATACTCCCCTCATCATTTCATCCTCTAGAAAAATAACGTGTCTCGTTTCCACAAACTTTGTGAGTCTATCGGGACAAGAGAAACGATAACCTTTTGACCTTTCGGGGTAGCCAATGAAATGGCAACTCACCGTTTTGGGATCAAGTTTCCCAATATTTGGGTTAAAGACTTTAGCCTCGCAGGACACCCCCACACACGCAAGTGGTCTAGTGAAGGTACCCTTCCGTCCATAATTCATACGGTGTTTTGGGCACCGATTTACTTGGCACTCTATTGAGAATATGAATGGAGGTTTTTAATGCCTCTATCCATAAACTCAATGGTAAATCGAGTAACTCATCATCATGCGCACCATATCCATCGAGGTGCGGTTGCGCCTTTCAGCTACTCCATTTTCTTTGAGGTTCACCCGGCATGGAATACTTTGGGCAACTATACCATTTTCCTGTAGAAACCTTGCGCAAGGTCCGGGAACTTGACCATATGGGGTATGCCGACCATAGTACTCCCCACGGTCGGACCGGACTAGCTTTATCTTTAAACTATGCTGATTTTCTACTTGACCTTAAATATTTTAAATTTATCCAATGCTTCATCTCTTCCTTTAATTGGATAAATATAGCCAAACCGAGGAGTAATCGTCGTGAATGTAATGAACGAATCATAGCCATCCACACTCTTTACGGGGAAAAGGACCACATATGTCGGTGTGAATGATCTCTAATATTCCGTGCTTCGTTTGGCATTCTTTTTAATTTGCTTTACATATTTTCCTTTTATGCAATCGATGCATTGCTCTAATTCGAACTCCAAAGGAGGAAGAATTTCATTCTTTACTAGCCTTTCTATTCTCCCCCTCGAAATATGGCCTAAACGACAGTGCCATAATTTCGCCGTTGCGTCTGTAGTTCGCTTTCTTTTCCTTTTCTCATTTGTAGACGAGGAAACGCTATCATTCACATTACATATGGAATTCACACTTTCACATAGTGATAACATATATAATTCGTCTTGTCGGAAGGCAAGACCAACACAAATATCATTAAACCAAATGGCACATTTGCCATGTCCAAAATTACAGGTAAAACCTGAATCATCCAACTTTATTACACTTATCAAATTGCGCTGCAGTGTAGGAACATAAAAAACATCTCTCAAAGTAAGACTATAGCTATTAGGTAAATCTAATGCTACATCTCCTATTGCCTCTATCGCTTTGTACGCCATTCGCAACGCTAATGGCCTCTTCTCTTTTAGCGTAGTTCTCGTCGAAATGAATCCTCAAAGAATTTGCAACATGAATAGTTGCACCAGAGTCAATAAACCATGTTGACTTTGAAAACTTTGCATACAGAGATTCATTTACAAATGAAATAACATTCTCACCCTTTTTCCTCATGAGCTCTCTCAACCAATCAGGGCAGTTAGTCTTCTTGTGCCCTTCCTTACCACAGTGCCAGCATGAGTTGTCACCTGCCTGTGGCTTGCCCTGTTGCTGAAACTGTGGCTTGCCCTGCATGGGACCTTTCTTTGCTGGGGAGCCTTGAAGGGCATTGAAGGGCCTTTTGCCCTTCCCTTTGATCATGTTCGTCTGGCCACCAGGTTGGCCATTGATCCTAAGCTCCTCATCAACGCACTGAGCAATGAGCTTGTCTAAGTCCCATTTCTCAGGCTGCATATTGTAGTTTATGACAAAGTTCTCATACTCTCTAGGCAAGGAAGCTAAAACAAAATGGATAAGGAGCTGTGGTTGTATCTCCAGATCCATTCCTTTTAGCTTGTTTGCCAAGTGACTCATTTTTAGGATATGGTCACGAATGCTACCTCCATTGAACTTTTCATTTGTCAGTTGCCTGAACAAATGGGTAGCATACACTTTGGAGGAACCAGTGAACTGGTTCTTGATCCTCTCAAAGTAAGCAATGGCTGTTTCACACTTTTCAATTGACCCTATAAGAGCTGGGTCAATTGTATTCTCAATGATAGCACAACATTTCTTGTTGTCACTGACCCATCGAGCATGCTTTATATCATAGGCCATCCTGATGGGGCCATGATCTTTCTTTCTTTTCTCCCATGCATCATCACTTTCACGGTCTCCCGCACCGGTTCCACTGCACCGTGGGACACGGTTGATGAGCACCCGAGTCAACCTCGGCTATAGTGAAAGTGAAGTCAATCTTCCTCTTCCACTCAAGGTAGTTGTCTCCCCTCAGTGGTGGAATCTCTCTCAGGGCAGACATCAGGGAGGAACTACCTGAAATTACAATTCATATGAGGTGAGAACATAATATAAAATTTACTTTGCAATAATTCTAAATCACCGTTGGGCAGAAATAGAATTAATGTGGGCAACAACTATTAATCAAAATCATAATATTGCTATTAATCAACGTTGGTCAGAATAATAGCAACATTATGATCACAGTAAAATTATCCATTTTCAAATATTAAACTCTCCCGTTGGTTCGAATTTAACAATGAAAACGATAATTAACTTTTAAATACGCAAGCGGAAACTTTAACTTTGCATAATCAATTTTCCGAAACATAAAGTCACTTTCTTGTTCTACGAACCAAAATTTTCGTTGGACAAAAATTGGACAGAAATTTGAATTCAAACCGATGCAAAAACATCAAATTATGCTTCTATATCTTTTTCGGAAATTAAAAAACAATAGAATTGCATTTTCCTATTCAATTGGCCAACCGGCCCAAAACCGCGGCCGCGTCCGGCCCAGCAAGGCTCGGCAGGGCGGCGGACCCGCTCCCTCGCGCGCGCGCGCCGGCGGCCCATCAAACCGATGCGGCCCACTTGCGCAGCGGCCCAGCGAGCGCAGTTTTTTTTTTTTTTTTTTCTTGGCGCTAAACAGCGAAACACGGCCCATTGGTACAAAAACCGGCCCGGCCCAGCTCTGTCTCCTCTTCTTTTCCACGAAAATAACGGCGCGGCCCAATCGGCCCACTCGCAGATTCGGCCCAGTAGCGCCTCGCGCAGTCGCCCGCCTGGGCCGTCCCGGTCCAGACGATCGTGGCCGTTGATTCATTAGGGTTGGCATCCGACGGCTGAGCGCGAAGATCGGTTGAATAAAAACCCGATCGGCTGTCACTCTGAAACCCTAACTGCCATTTTCTCACTTCCTCCCTCCTCTCCTCTCCAGCAGAGCGGCGGCGGCCGCTGGCCATGGCACGCCCCCCCCCCCCCCGGCGGAGGGAGGCTGCTTTGCGCCGCCAGCCTCTTCCTCTGAGCCGCGCTGCAGCTCCGTTCTTTTCTTCTCTTCCTCAGCTGCGCCACGCGAAGCCGAGCAGCAGACATGGCGGCCGCTCATGGCGCGCCGCCGGCAGGAGAGGAAGCTCGGCGCCGCCCTCGGTCCCTTCGCCGGCGCGCGCGTCCGCATATAGCAGGACGCGCCGCCGTCGAGCGGATGGGGAGGCGGTGCCCTTTTTAGGCGCGCGCACAACGCAGGCGACGCGGCCCTCGGTCTGTCCGCGCGCCGGTCATGGAGATGGCCGGCGGCGAGACCGGGACGGTAAGTCCCCAGGTAAGGAAGCCCCTCTACCCGTCCCCTTTTCCTTTTCCCTTCCCCGATCCAAAAACTAGGGTTAGGGTTAGGGATTTGGTTCTTTTTCCCCTTCCCCGATCTGTCCCTTTCTCTGTTATGGTTAGGGTTAGGGGTTCACTTTGCCGATCTGAGATCGGTTTTGATTCCCTTTTGTGATGTCTCACTGCCCGATCTAGATCCACATACTAGGGGCAGCTGATACCATTGTTAAACCCTAGGATCACTAGCAGTGGGATCTACGGGTACAAACTTTGGGAAACGAGTAGGCAGAGAGAGAGAAGGAGAGATGACGAGTGGGAAAGGCTATACCGGGGGCCTTCACGGGGCGGTGGAGGAAGACCCGGCGGCGGCGCTCGCGGAGTCGCCCATGGTGTCGAGGAGAGGTTGGTGAAGAGACCGGCGATGTAGTCGTCGAAGTTGCGGTGCATGTGACGGCGAAGAACGGCGCAGTGCGATGGCGGCGGCGCGGAGGAGCTTCCCGTCCCGGCCGCGCCCCTCGGATCGGGTTTAGGGTTTGTCGGTGGGTCTGGTGAGCTCAAGGCGAACCTCGTGCCTTGAGCCGCCGGCCCCCACCTTTCTTTTATAGCGCAGGGTGACAGGGGCCCTCCAGCCATAGTGGGCTGGGCGCCCCCGATCAGGGCGCGTAGGTCAAGGGGCCCGAGTTGGGCCGTTGGGCCCAACTCGGGATTGAGATCATCCTAACAGCTTAGAGTGGAACACATGGTGGGCGTCGCCATCAATGCCAATTAACTAGTGAGCCTAGTCGCCTAGACCATCATGGTGGTCGGTGGCTGGGAACATCAGAAGAAGAAAAAATCTAGCGTCCTAAGAAAAAATCTAGCATCCTAGAGGACCAGCAAAAAATCTAGCATCCTAGTGGACCAGCAAGCGTGAGAGTTGTTATGGGCTGGTGGCGGTGTGGTTGTCAGTTGTTCTAGGATGCTGATGTCGATGATTGTAACTGCAATGCTGTTGATTGATTAGATATTTTTTTTACAACATAGGTCCTATTTGGTTTCACAGGACTTAATTAAAAATAGACTAAACTTTAGTCTCTTTTGGACTAAACTCCCAAACAGAAGGATTAAAATGTATTAGTCCTTCTCCTTCTAGTCACCCAGGAGCTACTAAAGTGAACTTAAACGCAACTTGGACAGGAACTGCCCCTCAGACCCACCCCACCTCGATTCGCTCGCTCCTCGCTGTTGCGACTTCCGTCGCCACCGCTGCTTCCCCGCTCCTCCCCATGCCGGATCCGCCCGCACTCGGCCACGGCGGCTGTGAAGCCCGCGTCGATGGCCTAGCTCGCGCTCGAACACACGGTAACCTCCTTGCGTTGTTGCTAGCCTTCTTGCCTGTGTCGTTGCTAGAGAAGAGGAGGGGGATGGAGGAGAAGATGAGGGGCACCACCGCCGACGGAGAAGAGGAAGTGGAGAAGGAGAAGATGAAGAGCGCTAACTTGGACCTACTCCACCTTTGCACCCGGGAGGACTAGACCTGCGCTCTTCCGCTCGACACTGCTCCTCTGCGACAACGCCATCTCCGACGACCCTCCCCGCGTTGTCTCCGGTGGACCTCCCACCGTAGATCGCATGCAGGAGGGGCGCGGTGGTGACGGAGGTGCACCGTTGGTGGGCATGGAGGGGGCGCCGCCGATGGGATCCGCCATAGTGAAGAACGGAGGAAGGCTAGTGAGGTGGAGGAAGCTCCACTGCTGATAGGATCTGCCATGGAGAAGAACAGAGCCCTACTTCCTGCGCACCGCCCGCATTCTTCTCCGCCGCCTCCATTTACGCCCACGACAACGAGAAAATCGCGGTGGCGGCCTCACTCGCGCTCGGCCATGGGCCAAGGCAGACACGAAGCCTGCAGCGGCGTTCTCCCCATTGTCGCAGCTTCCATCACCACCGCAGCTCCCTCCGCTTCCGCGCTCCTCCCTACGCCGGATCTACCCATGCTCGCCCACGGTCGCCGTGAAGCCCGCGGCGATAGTCTTCTTTATGCTCGGCCCTGACGGCTGTGACTCCCTGCAAATGCCGCACGCGACGCCTCTGTGCCTGCCCCTCTCCTAGTCGGTATCCCGCAGCTCCACGCGCAGCACAGCGGCCCCTGCGCCGCGTGGACGTGGGGCACCACGCCCTTGTTGGCCACCGGCGGCGCCGCCTTGCCAATCGTGGAAGACGGGGTCAGGTTCGAGCTCGTGCCGCCGTGCAGCCGGGGTCGGGGACGAGCTCATGCAGTGCAGCCGCGTGGAAGACGTCGGAGCTGCGTTGTGTGCCCGTGACCACCAGAAGGGGAGGAGGAAGATTTGTGAAACAGGGGTGACCATAAGGGTAATGTGGTCTTTGTTCAACTACTTTATTAACCTTTAGTTACTTTTAGTCATGGTAACCAAACAGGGGTGACTAAAATTTAGTTCCTGGTTTTAGTCACTAAACTTTAGTCAAGAGAAACCAAACAGGCCCTTATTTTGTCCCTTTTCTCTCACGCATGTTGAATGCGAAGCAAGTCCTTAGTCTTAGGTCTCTAGACGCTTAGGAGTTGTTTGGATCGACAGTTGGAACGACAATGCCAATGTAAATGAGTAACCGTGGGGTCTGATTTGTTTGGTTGGCTTTTCTTTGCAGATGGTGAGCTCAGGAATCAGATAGCGCCCCGTGATGGGTGGGAATGAAATCGTATTGGTTGGTATCAATTTGCGGTGTAACCAAACGACAAACAAAGGAATTTATTAGCGATGTGAACTGGTAGCAGGCCTTTTGGCCCTAGACAAACATCACTTTATCTCATACCTCAAATTAACTACTCATTCTGACTTCTGAAGAGCAAGTATTCTAGGCTTGGAACTAGAAATGCATAAAAAAGTTCGAATTGACCATGCTGGCTTTGGATCAATCCGGTCAACCAAATCCTTTCTAGAACCTCTTTGGTGACCACTGATTAATCCCTTGATGTCACCAAGGTGGTCATGGAATATGTGTTAGTAAATTCGACCATTGATCCGCTGGTGCTAACAGAGGAGCATTGGATTATGTGTTAGGAGTGTGTTAACACATAACGCTTAATTTAGTGGGGTAATTTGATAGGCACCAGATTAATCCATTATCTGCCCACCATCAGCCCTGAACAAGATAGTTTTTGGAAGGATGCTTATAAATAGGTGCTGGCCATAGCTTTGAGAGTACTCTTTATTCTAAGCAATCCATCACACTTGTGAGCCTCAAGAATACCTCTCACTCATCTTTTGACATGTGCATGATGCAAACTGAGATTGGGAGAGAGAGAGAGAGAGAGAGAGAGAGAGAGAGAGAGAGAGAGAGAGAGAGAGAGAGAGAGAGAGAGAGCTAGTGCATTTGCTTTGTTGATTAGCATCTAGTGGCAAAATTTCTTTGATTGTGTAATGATTTTTTTGTAAGTCTTGGTGGTTGTCTCCACCTTGATAGCTCGGGGGAGCGTGGTCGTTGAGAGGAGTGTTGTGATTGTTCTCTGCCTCTGGGCGATGCTTTGTGTGATGTATTGATCCCACCTCATGGAATTGCAAAGGGATACTCTACTAAATGATTATAGGTAGTTGGAGTGCACTGTTTGATTGATTCTTGTGACACTCAAGTTGTGGTGTAACTTGTCATGCTAGTTAGTGTGTGAATTATCACTTGAAGGAGACTTCCATGATGTCGATTTAGGTTGTCGGCTAGTAACGAAACTACAAGGATAAATCATTGTGTCAATCACTTGCCCTTGTTGGTTTGGTTTTTCACTACTCTCATGTGTATTTAATGTGGTAGCCACATGATATGGGATTAAGAAATATTTTTTCTAAGATAACTTGTGATGTCGCTAATCATGTTACAAATTTTGATCTTATAAATGAAGAAAACAAAAATAAATCTTGTTAAGGGGTAAACTAACCTAACAGAAATAGTTATAACAGAAGTAGTTTAAGGCAAATGTTAGTTTAGACGTTATCTTCTTTTTTGAGCAGAATTTTAGATGTTACCTGGACATATGCTGAACTTGGAGAGTAATTTGGACTTTTTACAAAATTATTATGTTACCTGAGATTAATTTGGACTTTTTACAAAACTACTAGTATAGTGCCGTGCGTTGCCACGGTTTTATTTAAAGGATGTATTCAGACCGAATTTTCCATATTTTTTTTATCTCATGCTATTGCATATGACCTTAAATATAATCCGAAATATATTCATGCATAATAAGGCATTATAATAATATAATAAAGTAGTAATAGGCTAAACTGCCTTAGTTATATGACGTCACGGGGACATTTAAAGGATGCTTATACGAAAAACCAAATGTGGAAAAAATGTTAAGACAATATTTGCAAATTGCAATTGATCCGTTATTAATAATTTGGCTAAAAATGTTACTCATCCAGGGCTACTTGTTTACTTCTACTATTTCACACTATACTATTCCTCAAATCCAATAAATATTGGTGCTTCTCCACTTGTCCTCAAATCCCCAGTCAATGCCCCAACTGCAAATCATAGACACAACAAAAAAAAAATGTAATGCTAAGCAACTATCTGAAATTCCAGCTTCATTCCGGCCATCACTGCTACGAGCTGCAACAGTAAACAAGAATTGTCATGTAGGAGTAACTCTTTTTTTTTTAAAAAAAAACCAAAGGAGAACAGTAACTCAGTGTAGAGTGAAACTGTCAATGTTATACTTTTCATGTGAACACAACATGCATGGCTGAAGAAGTTTAATATACCAAAAATGATGAGGAAATTCTAAAATAAGTAGATAACAGTATATATCAAGAGCACCAGCCCAATCATCATTAGAGGTTCAATGGTCACCAGGTTCAATACTCGATAAATATGCACAAAAATTAGCGATGAAGTAAGCATGGAGCAAACCCTGCAAGACAAAAATGCTTACCTTCATAAAGGTCTAAGTTGATAGTTTAGCTGATAAAATCATAAAGAAAAATACCTCAGATGCCACATATACACTCAAATGGACAAATATACAATCCATTGTTAATTTAAGTGGCAGAAACATTCCAGAAGCAGCAATCACACACCCAGTGATAGGAGCTCTGCATCACCATCCAGTTTTATTGACTACTACTATTTTCAGATCCTGCTGTCTGAAAGAGCTACCTGCGAGCAAGAGAGCACCGCGTCAGCACACGGTCTCGAGCCTGCACGGCTCAAACCAAGAACTAATTTGCAATTTGTCAAGCCATCACCACCACTTTGTGCCAGTTTTGCTTTCTGAACTTTTGAATCTAGATTACTTCTATCTATGTCAATGTTAGTGAGTTCAGTTCCAAATGCGCTTTTATTCGATGTGGTCTTCCCTGGTGGGGGTGCAACAACTGTTGTATTTGGTGTTGTGGCCCTACCCGACCAACAAAACGCAGGCTTTCTCGAGTTCCCTTGCTGTATCTGGAATCCACGGTTCAAGAGAGTATGTTAAGAAACATGCTACTACCAGATTGCAACTTATTAATCGTCAGCAAACATCAAAAGCCTACCTTCTTAATTATATTCAGTGAAGACAGGACATAGACAGTTCAAATAGAACAACACAACATAGACAGTTTAGCTGAGAGTCTGAGGCAATTGTACAAGCTGTTGTTAGAGTTAGGAAACCCGACAAAAGTTTAGGGGAGTTTCTCTGCAGGTAGCTAGTGCACCATCAATTTGCAAAAAACAAAAGATTAGTTTCAATTAAGTGGTCTAGCTAGTACAACACATACAGGCATCCACGATCTCTGTTTGGAGTCAAACAAAAATTAGGTTGCAGAAAATATATGCAGCTATATGGCAGATAGTGGGCAGCAATCAACAAAAGGATAATTTATCAAGCAAGTTGTAAAGAAAAGAAAAGACATACCTAGCATCAATTATTTCAAGCAGCTTACTTTGATATTTGTTCCCAAGAATCTAAAAACACAAAATGACGCTGGAGGGTGATGAGCACAGGCAGGTGTAGTTCAGAAACTCAGAAAGAGTGGCGTGGGCGTGGCTCTTACTTGCAAGGCCGCTGGGGTGTCGATATAGTGGAGCGGCGATGGGCACAAGTACCTGCACCTGACGTCATCGGCCCAGGAGCAGAGGCTTCTCAGGTTGTTGTCGGCGTAGGAGAACAACAGGTTCTTCTTGGAGCAAAATTGATAGGGTCGTTCTGACTGGAGACACCAATGGTTAAAAAAGGAAAGGATGTATAATGAAGCTACAGTAACATTTCAAAGTAATAGGATGTTAATCCACTGTGAGTTGGGGGCATTTCTAGGTTGAATTGCTTGAAGGATTTTGTTGTTGCTCACCTCAGGGCTGCCTCTACAAACCTAGATGGGGATTAGTCAATAGCCGTAACTTCTTGTTGCATGCTCATCTGCTGCCTAGGCAGTAGCAGTTTAAGCAATCAGAAAGGCTTAGTCCCTGCATATTTGGGAGAAAAGAAACTGAGAGTGATTGACATTTATAAACAACCCTGAGTCACTAAATAAATTAGGGGCTTGAGCATTTCTACCCCTGTTTTGAAGTCTGTTTGTGATTTTACCCTCGTTTTTTTAACTTTGTGATTTTACCCCTATAATTTTTAAACGAAGTAAGACTTTACCCCTAATTTGTTAAGTCCTTCTAACAATGTTAACTTTTGGACAAAATAATGACATTGTCCATGAGTTTTTATCCCTATTTTCTTGTGTTGTGTTTTACCTCTATTTTTAGACATCAAGCTCTCATTTTTATTGGACAGATTTTTTTAAAAAAATTCTGCAACACTTTAATTAACAATCCACATAAACTCAATTTAATATCGCTAGATGTGTGAACTATCGCCTCCCAGCAGTAGGAGATGGACATAAGAGTATCCTTGTCTTTTTGCACATGTGTTTTTTCATTTATTTTTCTTTTTTTAGCTATTTAGTCAATCTGTCTCAGACAATATTACATACTAGGGGTATACAGGAGCTTCGTTTAGAAAAACGAGGGTAAAATCACAAAGTTAAAAAAAGAGGGGCAAAATCACTATTAGACTTTGGAATAAGGGTAGAAACACTAAAATCCCAATAAATTATTAACTATCCAAGTCATCACACAGGAATCAAGCTTTATTGAAACTATATTATTTTTCACCCAAGGAGATCAGTGATATGTCAAATTTATTATATGGGAAGCTTAACCTTGAATTTTCAAAATGCGTAGAAATTGAAGTGTGAAGGTTCGGTCACCTTTTAAATAGAATACAGAAAGAACAAACCTTGAAGAAATAGGTGTCGGACGGCAGTTGAGATTGCATCGACTTCCGCCGACTGCAGCAAGCAAATTGGTAGAGTGATTAGATTTTGGTAGGGAAAAAGATTCTAGAGTGGTGTTCATGCGTGCCGTGTAATTGCGCCCAATCTGCCCAGCTAGCCTGTTGCAGGTGGCGCTAAAGGTCAAGGAAAAAAAGGAAAGGACCACAAGGGGAGAGGTGCTCACCAGGGTCGAGATCGAGTGCTGCGGTGTCCCGTGCAACTGGCAAATCGAGAGGGGGTCATCAGGAACATGACCCAAACTCGCCAGTCGATCCAATAACCGCCGACCGGCGTCATGTCCTCATTGCATATCTCGGATGACTAAGCCATTGTAAAATAAGCTAACAGGAAAATCAGAATGAAGATGACTAAGCCATTGTAAAATAAAACAGATATATAATCTCATTGCATATCTCGGTATGCATCTCTAGCTTTACAGTTCTAGCTTGGAGATATGAGGTAATATGATGAAGAACAGCGTAACATAATACTCAATTACCTGCAATTTTGATAAACCAAATTTGGAACAAGTCTGTGTACATCCTTCTATGTGAAATCAAAATATGACATGCTTCTGCTAGTAGACAATTATCGAAATCGTAAACAGTATTTTGCACACATTGGTAAACACCATTCCCCAGCGAGATCAGTTTGCTTCAGACATCCATAGATTAACCATTAATGACACACTCACATGTATCACAGTGACAATGTGAGAGAACTGGCTAGAAGCAATACTGAAAATTGCCAAAAAAAACATCTCAACAAAATCCAGGCAAGCAATGATTCATGGCATATACTGATATACATGGAGGCAAGGATGTGCTATTTACTTCATGGGCACTTCGTCAAATACCTGAATGTGCGCTATTGATGTGAACCTCCAGCATGGCTGGTGCTGTCAGGGTAGTTGACGCAGGTGTTGTTGGACGTGATGCCGTTGCGCCATCTAGCTGAGAACATGCTCGTGAGCAGTGGCCGGCGTCCAGGATGACGACGACGTCTAATCTCAGAACGAAAGCAACATCTAAGCCATCCATAGCAGAGCCAGATTACCTTGGCGAAGATTACAGATGCGGAAGCACTCCGCCTGGCCCCTGGCGCCGAGGGGTCCCGACGCGCCGATGAAGATGAGGTCCCGACGCCGTCCCGTGGCACCGCGGAAGCGCGGAACAGCCAACTCGGGGGAGATGGAGCGGCGCGGCGGCTTCACCCGGCGCGGCCGGTTGTGGCGACGACGGCGACGACTGATGGCGACGGCGAGGCGACGAACGACGACGAAGCAGCGAGGCCTCAGCAACCGGCCCCGATCCGTCCGTGCTGCTGCTTGCGGCGAAGGGGAGGCGCGGGAGGTCGTGGGCGCAGGGCGAGGGCGAGCTGGAGCTGGGCAGCGCTGGCGGCGGCGGTTTCGTGAGGGCGGGGGCGGGACGAAGCGCGTCGTGACTGACGGCGACGGCGAGGCGACGAACGACGAAGCAGAAGGCCTCAGCAACCGGCCCCGATCCGTCCGTGCTGCTGCTTGCGGCGAAGGGGAGGCGTGGGAGGTCGTGGGCGCAGGGCGAGGGCGAGCTGGAGCTGGGCAGCGCGGGCGGCGGCGGTTTCGTGAGGGCGGGGGCGGGACGAAGCGCGTCGTGGGCGTGGAGGCGGTTCTGGAGCGGCGAAGCGCGCGGGGCGTGGGGGGGCGTGATTAGCGAACGGAGTTTACCGCGGGATGGGGGATTAGCGAGGGGATTACGATACATTTTGGGTTCTTTTAGTAGTAAGATTAATTACCAGAAACTAACCATGGTCAGAAAACTTCAGTGGCGCAACATCGTCACTGTCTATATATAGTCCACAATCGTGTCGGCCAATCGGCCATCACCATTGACTTGTTTCCACGGAGTCTTCTCTCGGTCTGTCCTCTCCTCTCCCCTCAAAGAAAAGAAAACATGTCTTCTCTCCCCAACTTCTCACTCTGCTCCCAAAATCTCCACGCTGCCGCCCGCTGCGACTTCAGCTAGCGCTCCGGTAAGGGCAAGGGCCTGCTCCCCCCGGCAGTTCTCTCCCGCATCCGTCTCCTGCGGGCTGCTCGGTGTTGGTTGTGGCACTGCCACTGTGCCATGCCGGTCATGGAGGACTAGATTCAAAAGCAACCATTTCGCCGGCGAGTAACGAGTCGACGCATAGATAAGAGGCTAGCCGGTCTCTAGTTAACCACGCTGTCGATCCCTCCAGAGCACACAGCCATACCCATACAGGGGCCAGGGCAAGCAAGGAGCAAGCGGCGCGCGTCGTCTCCACTCTCCAGCCGGAGGCGACCCGATCCTGTTTCCAGCTATACGGTACGTAATATGTGCATCCCTTAACAACAGCTTATAGTTATATTGACGTCACATAAGCTTGTGTCTACGACTATCCTCGCACAACCATTTGTTAACCGCGGCCAACTTGGAGCAATATCATTTCATCGTGGTCCATTTTTCAAATCAGATTTTGTGGAATATGCAGTTTGATCGTTTATTTCAGAAATTGGATATGTGAACCGGAGTGGATGATTTTGCTTTGTCATTTACTATGTTTCATTAAATAACTTCCTTTCAGGCTCTGCAACTGGGATCTGTAATAAAATACTATGTTCAGTTTAACTTCTCGAACAAAAGCCTGCTCGATTGCACTTGGACATTGTTGACATAAAATTTTTCATGTCTCTCCACATTCACAACTTGTATCTCTTGGTGCTCAGGCATGGAAGATGTGGTGGGCAGTGCCAACAATGACACAGGTGAAGGAGAAGAGAGCACTGGCACCATCCACAGACCTCTGTTCTCTGCAACAAGGCCGAGTAAGAGGCTTCGGTTACAGGTGTGGCCCATAGCGTTAGCTAAGTACTTCAAATCTAATACAATTAATTAACTTTAGACTTAACATGATCCTTAGTGTTAGGACAGGCAATATACTAGTCCCATACTGAAGCGGAATCTCTGCGAGCCTAACTCGTCCAATTTCTTGGCTCTTTGTCCATTACTAGCCAGTGCACATCTCTCCCTTCTAATTTTTGGGTCATATCTAGTATTCAGAGTTTGCCTCGATTTGGTACCGCTCGCGCAGGTCGTCTGCACTCTCCAGCCGGAGGCCGTCCCTTCTTTGTTCTTCCGGCCATACGGTATATGAGATCTCACGGTATATAGTACTACTGATTCCCTTAACTACAGCTTATAGTTATAGCCACTCTCCTCACACAGCCGTTTGTTAACCGAGACCAACCTGGAGCCATATCATTTCATTGTAGTCCATTTTCCAGTTCAGATTTTGTTGAACGGCAGAAGCAAGGAAGCCTTCCTAAAAGTGCAGTGTTTCTTGTACCTCTTGGACTATTAGTGTCCAATTTATTGGTATTTTTCCTAAAGAATGGATTTGTTTTCGTTATTTCCGGAATTTAAAAGGGGCAGTATCATGTGAGTACTGAACACCGTGTTCCGTAGGGAATTATCTCAGTACGAAGCAGATTTCTGCCTCGGCCATTTCTTGCCTTTCTTTGTCCATTACTAGCCAGTTCACATATCTTCTAATCTACAGCCTCTGCTACTGTGCTCGATCTGTCTAAATACAGTCCCATCAAGGATCCCCTCGATTGGGCACAGCAGTTCATCACAATCTATCATTGCTCGTGCACCTGCGGTTCTTCTGCCCACTGCCTATATAATTTGTCTATGTTTCATAAAGTAAGGCGGTCTTTGTACTTGCACAAATAATCTTTTTTGCTCTTTCTTTTCTGTGTATAAATGAAAGCATATGTTTCAATCTTCTCACCAAGGGGTAATGACTCATGACTTTGTACTAACAGAAATTACAGGACATAACTATGGAGACAGAGGATCTACCATTTCAATTCATAAGAGAAATTACTGATGACTTCTCAGAGGATCGAAAACTTGGTGAAGGAGCATTTGGAGTTGTTTACAAGGTATGATTGGGGCATATTCATTTTTAGCTACCTACAGTAATATGTCTGGCCTGTTGGAGTATGTGTGATATTAGCCCATGAGGCCCATGTAAGCTACAATATATGGCAGCCCCTCTAGGGTTAGTCTGAGGGCAATACAGTAATTATCCCACAACATGGTATCAGCAGCCTAGGTCTCCCTCTCCCTCTCCCCTCCCGACCCCTGCTGCAGACGTCCGCCCCCTTGGATTCGGGCCGCCGCCTCCGGCTCTGGCCTTCATGGCCGACGGGAGCCGGGCGGCTCGGGGGTGGAGCTACCGGTTGGGGGGGGGGTGGGTGAGGTTGACCCCGAGGCGAGGCAGCCAACCCCGACGCCAACCCCGAAGCCATCGCCCCCTCTCCCAGGCGGGCGCCCCCCTGAAGGCACAGCCGCCGCGGCCCTCTACGACGCCGCCGTCGCTGCTGCTGCTGAGGCCGGCTTGGACTCGGCGGCCGCGGCCTCCTACGCTGCTGCAGCCGCAGCGTAGGACACGGCTGGCCTTGGACTGCCACCATCAGCGTCCAGCGCCCTCACTTTCTCTGCCGGGGGCAGGGCAGCGACCCTCCCTGCTCAGCCACCGCCCTCGGTCAACCTCTCCGTCGCTCCCGCCGTCCTCGCTGCCGCGCTCGCTTCGGCTCGAGCAGCGGCTGCGGCTGGACAGGAGCGTGTCCGTGCGGCTGCCCTCACGTGGCAGCGGGAGCAGGACGCCGCCAACACTCTGGCTCGTCAGATTGCGGAGGCGGAGCAGCTCCTCTGCCAGTCCACCGGCGCCACCTCCTCCGGCCCGACGGGGCTCCTCTGCCAGTCCACCGGCGCCACCTCCTCCGGCCCGACGGGGCACCGCACCTCCATCTCCGTGGTGCTCCAGCACAACCCGGCCGACCCCCTCGTCCAGCAGCTCCATTACCAGGCTGGGGGTGTCCAGAACATCGGGCTCCTCATCCGGGTCGTCCTCGACCACGCGTCTACCTCCTACGCCCGCTGGAGGGACCAGATGGTCCTCACACTCCGCCGCTACGCCTTGGACGACCACGTCCTCGCCGAGCCACCGGCCGGGCCGACTTCGTCGTGGCTCCGCCTCGACAGCATCGTGCTCTCCTGGATCCTCAACACGATCAACTCCGAGCTCCAGGACATGCTTCGCAACACCGCCTCCGCTCGCCATGCCTGGCTGGCACTCGAGGGCCAGTTTCAGGACAATGCTGAGGCCCGGGCCCTGCAGCTCGACGTGCGCTTCCGCACCTTCGAGCAGGTGACCTTGCGGTTGGGGAGTACTGCCGCAAGATGAAGGCGATGGCGGACTCCCTCGGCGACCTCGGGCGCCGTGGAGGACCGCGCCCTCGTCCTCCGGCTCTCCTCCGCGGGGTCAGCGACCGCTACGCCCACATCAGGTCGTTGATCGTTCGACAGAAGCCATTCCCCACCTACCTGCAGGTTCGCGACGACCTCCTCATGGAGGAGATCACCCTGGGGGGCCCGGGTGGCTCCAGCTCCACCGGGCCTCTCTCGCTGCTGCAGGTTCTTCGGCCTCCCCACGGCTCCTCGCCACTCCACCGCCCCCCGTCTACCTGCCCCGTACACCCCCACCTTTGGCCCCCTCTTCCCACCGGCCAAGCGGGGGTGGAGGGGGCCGAGGGCGAGGTGTGCGGGGGTGGCCACGGTGGGGGTGGCAAGAAGAAGAAGGGCAAGGGCGGGGGTGGTGGTGGTGGGGGGGGGCAGGCCGTGGCGCTCCACAGCCGCCACGTCCACCAGCTGCCTGGCCCTCCTACAACAACCCCTGGTCCGAGCGCATCGCCATGTGGCCCTTCCAGGCTCCCGGTGGCGAGCCTCGTCCATCGGCCGCCATGTTCGTGGGAGCTCCTCCGACGTTCTACCCACCGGCGACCCCGTGGGGCATACCTTCCGGCGCCTCGCCGGGGCCGGCCGGTTGGAGTCAGGAGGCCCTGGCGCGCTCCTTCTCCACCTTGGGCTTGACACCCCCTGTCGGCCCAGAGTGGATCGCCGACTCGGGTGCCACCTACCACACCACCCCAGACTCCGGTATACTCTCGTCTGCTTCTCCACCTTCTTCCTCACACCCTTCGTCTATCATGGTCGCCAATGGCTCGTGTCTTCCTGTCACGTCCGTGGGTGCCGCCGGTACCCATGGCTCTTTTCGCCTTCTGGATGTTCTTGTTGCACCCACGATGGTCCACAATCTTGTTTCCATTCGTCGTTTTACAGCTGACAACTCTTGTTCTGTGGAGTTTGACTCTTCTGGTCTTACTGTGAAGGATTTGGCTACCCGGCTTCCTCTGCTCCGATGTGACAGCTCGGGGCCCCTTTACACTCTTCGCTTTCCGGCTTCTTCGCCTTCTTCGTCAGCTGCCTTCGCCACCACTCATCGTCAGAAGACGACATCCCACACATGGGACACTTTCATATAAACTTGTGTGAAACATGTAAATAATCAGGTGTCATATAAGCACTCCTCTAGATCGGCAGTGTATCCGATCATGCTCTCACAACTCACACTTACCTTGGCATTGAACTAACTTACCAGAGCGTAGAGGAGTATGAAACCAAACATAACCATTCAAGTGAATGGCCCCCATACATATCCGTCGTGTATGAGCGCGACAAAAGAAAATATGATGCATTACTCAAAGTTAGCCTGTTAGATAGACACCTAGTAGTCCTTAACTGGGCATATAGGACACGACCACTGGCACACTTTAGTTTTGAACTCAAAGTTTTTCAAACACAAGTTGGCAAGTAGTTTTGTAAAACAAAATCCTTTTGTTTTTTTTAAACGCTCAAGTGAACAGTACGTGCTGAACCATGGAGCTGATGCCATCTGTAACGGAACCGACCAACTAATATAATTACTTGTTCACTAATCAAGCCACCGTAACAGCTTAAGTAGTAAACCGCAATTATACCAGCCCGGTAGTCCGCGAAATCCCAAAATATCTCGAACTTTCTCAGAGTCACACCCGGATCACAAAGTTCAGCAGTTCCCATTCACTTAAGTTACTTTTACAAACTTTATAAATACACCGATGGTTACAAATATAATATTTTACAACTCAGGGTTTTCAAACAAACAGCGGAAGAGAATTTTCTTTGCAAACACACTCACACCTAAGTATTTAATATAGTGCCAGCTCAGGGTCGGCTCCTTCAAAAGCATGAGGATAAGATATGAGTTGACTTGCCCGAAGTCTATTCCTCCCGTAGTGGGATATAAGTCCACCGTGTTACCACCGTGGTAATTCTCAACCTACAACAAACAACATTGGGAATTGCACTCTGAGTACATTGTACTCAGCAAGACTTACCCGACTAAAAGAAAATAAAGACTCTTTGGTGGATGCTAGGCTTTATAGTGGGGTAGCTGACTCCTTTGTTTGCCAAAAAGATGAGCTTATTAATAATCATTTAGTGACAAAAGAACTCTCTAGCTTATCCAATTAAGTTGGATCCTGCCATTACTACATTAACACCTGCACTACTCACATTTTTAAGGTAGAAGCAATCAACATTAAGTAACCGCATTGATTGAGTAATCATTAAACCAACATGAGTGAACATAACCAACTCGCACAAGAGATATTATTTGCGACCGTGCCGCTGTCTCGATCAAGTATTCACTATCCAGGAATGATTGCGATTATAATCGATTGCTAACCAGCTGGCGGGGTATTCCTCACACAAACCACACGACTCCCGTCGGAGTCGATTAGATCACCATGATCTACTCGGGAAAAGACGCGGGATCAACAACTCATCACCATGACCAAGGAAACTCCGGCAGCCAACAGGTAAGCGTGCCCATCAAATGACAACGCCACATCTTAAGGACTCACTCTCCGGCACCTTGTTTACCCCACCCCCATCGCCGGCATGGATACCTGGAAGTTGAAACCCGGCCCAAGTAGATTCTTGGTTTCGCGGATAGGCCCCACTCGCCCTTTCCAGCTATCTGTGAGGCGACATTCAACATGATCGAGGACGTACAAAGCCATATTTCTTTAGAGATGATTTCGAAGGCCACATGGTTATGTTCATATCCAACATCTCACTATCCTCAATCCGAAAGGGGTAGTATCCACCTATCATCGTGGATGATGGTCGATCATCCGGCTTCTACCGATTATTAGAGCAGGCCTAAGCATGTATTCGATCCTGTACTTAAAAGTAGGGTAGTTCTGGTGGCAAGGTAGTCCTGATGCAACTACGGTTCCAATCAACGCCTATAACTTAATGCATCATAAAGAATAAAAGGACGCAAGGTAAAACATTTGCAAACCATAGGATGGATGCTCTGGGGCTTGCCTTTCTTGAAGAGTTAGTTCGACGATCTAGGTCGATCTTCAAGCTGGATCACATCTGGTTCCCGATCACTTCGCGTGAGGATCTCCGTTCGCGACTTGTCCTTCTGGATCCTTGACTTCACGACGAATGTTCTACACGTGATTCCTGGAATGATGCGTATGCATATGCATGAGTGCGTATTCGTTGGTATATGCATGATCATGAACGACCAAGGATGATAGATGTGCATAGGCGAATAACCCATTAATCTGCTACACTTATCACTAGCAAACAAGCCAGTAAAGCCAAAGACTTAAACCTAGGCATAACCATCCTAACTCAATCATCACAACACACAATAACAATCAATCATACAATCCTATTCACTACAAGTCATTATCATCAAGTTCTATACACTACATCACACAATCGAGCTTTACTTTCAATTACAAGCCGATAGCAAGCAGCCCACTAATAAATTCATAACTAAATATCTATAACTCCAGTGGAGATGGTTGAAGACAATATGAAAAGCTCATTAAATTACCCATCAATCATCTCAAGACACCAAGACATGATTCTCAACCTAACTGGTCCTAAAACAGACAACACTAGAACTGGTTCTGACCAAACAGCAACTAAACAGCCTTTCTAACCAAGTTGCAAGGGCCATAGCTCCTAAACTAATCATCCAATAACCACCAAATTTCACCAGTAGTTAGCTAGCCTAATTACAAACCAATCATGTAAAGACAAGTTTCCCAGAATACCAACCTATAATTAAGTTAGGCATAGCATCTTGGAATCGACTCTAATTTAACCACCTATGGGTTGAACAGCAACCCATAGCTAGACACATCATAAAATCCTACAAAAATTACAGTAGATAACACATGGCAATGCCAGTGTATCATTCTATTTGGATGATCCTACTGGCCTACACAAAAATGACATGGCAGCACACAAACTTGGACCCTAAAATACTTTGTACTACCAACTTGATTCTACCATGAATCTAAGCACATGCAGAGCTACATTATGGCATATAAGTAGCCTATAAAAAGTATCAACTCTAAAATCGATCCCTATAAGCCATTTATGAATTATCCCGTGAAACTAGCCATGCATACACTTGAACTACAACTCTAAATTTTTCCACAGCAAGCATACATTTATCATGGGCAGAGCATGGCAATACAAGACTATCAAGACAAGAACCACATTTTTCAGAAAGTGACCTATGAATTACTAGACATTTCCTAAGATTACTAGCATTTCTACAATTAAATCTAAACTCAATATAAAAACACAGCAAACATGATATTTCGTATTTTCTATGCATAGGGCATCTCATAAGATAAATCTAGGAACTTGAATCATCGGATTTGGACAAACCTAGCTCCCTCTATGAATTTTGCAAGGTTTAAATGAATTTCTGGAAATCATTTTCCTAATTCCGAATAGGACAAGTACTTTTCACCAAGGCCCCTGAACTTATTCCGAATTGCACAAGGGCGGATCTATGACTCTCTGTGCCTGGCAGTTTTGCACACAGGCACCTCACCTTTATCTAATTTCAGACCGAGGTCCCTACGCGGATGGGAAGCAGAGGAGCGGCGGTGCTCGTCGTCCGCGGCCCGTCGGCGGCCGGCCGGCGACCCTTGAGTGGTGGCGGAGCGTCGGGAGGACACCGCGCACCCGCTGATGCCCCCGACTTGGCCCGAGCCTAACCGTGGCAGCGTGGCCACGTACGCCGGCGGTGCTCGTCGGTGCGGCTACACAGGCGGCGCCCTCCTGTGGCGGATTCTCGAGGGAAAATGGCGAGGAGGAGCAGCTCTAGGTGGCGAAGACTATGGCAACCTCGGTTGAAGAGGTGGAGGCTTGGAGGGACGGGCGCACGGCGGCGGCCATGGCGAAGGCCGGCGGCGGCGAAATCCGCCCGATTGGGCCGCGCAGAGCGTCACCGCGAGCTGCTAGGCGGCGACAAGGGCACCCAACGACAGAGTGAGCCTATGCGTGTGAGCGGGTAGGCAATGGCGCGGCGAAGGGCGAGCTTTGCCGGCGAGACGCCGCGGCGGCAATGGCGTCACCCGTGTGAAAGGTCCCTTGTTTGGTTTTGATAATTGAGTGACAACTTAGGTGGACTAATTGTGTGATCATGAGAATACACAGGGATTTAGTCCACAGGTGAATGTGAGATGAAGGAGATTCATTGCATACGTGACATGACATGGAGTCATGTGACCAATGGTGAAGATCGAGATAAGGCTTGGCTCGAGACCGGAGGGTGTGTGAAGGACAAGTCGAGGCAGTGGAGCGATGGACCATGAGATGGTGAAGCTCGGGCAAGACTTAGTTCCGATGGACCATGAGGCGGTGAAGAGCAAGTGAGATTAAGATCGATGGACCGTGAAGGTTGCATGATGATATGAAGTGGATCATATCAACTTGAGATCGTGTCGGTGCATGTGTTGCATTGGCACTTCGGTGGAAGACGGTGAGAGTGGAAATGCGCAAGGCAAAGGTATGCTACAGGGCATTTCATTTCACCGGTCATGAGGAGTGTAGAGAAGTTGATGACCGGATTTAGGTTTGATAGCCGTACTATCAAGAGAGGCAAACTTGTTTGCATCTCGGTCATCTAGTGCCACTTGAGCGATCTAACATTGTGACATGCTAGGATCGAGTGGCGCTGTGAGAACAAGAGAAAATTCTTTGAAAAATGATTGTGAAAATGCTAACACACATGCACATGGTGATGTACACTTGGTGGTGTTGGCACATTTACAAAGGTGGCGTTGATCGCGCGTTGGTTTGCGGTGGTTGAGTTGGGTTCGGCGTTTTCCGGAAAATTGGAGGCCTATTTTTCTACTGCGCCGGATGCAAATTGTTGGAGAAGTTGGCGTTCGCGGCGGGCCGGAAAACGTTGTTTTCGGGCGCGGACGCGGCCGTCGGACGACGGCCGGGCGGGCGGACGCGTCCGGCGCATGGTGGCCTGGGCGTGGGCGGCCGGTCGGGCGCCGCGAGCGCCGGACTCAGAGGTGGCGCGTCCGCGGTGGCCGGACGCCGACCGTAAACTTCCCGGAGCGAGCGCGCTAGCGATCGCTCGCCGGGCCGGACGCACGCCGGACGCGGCGCCGGACTCGGGCATCGTTGAGCGTCCGGCGCGTGTTGCGCAGATTTCTTCGCGTGATCGGGCGCTAGCCGTTGGGGCTTTAACGGTCGGCTTTGAACGGTCTGGACACGTGGAGCGCGGAGGAGCGTCGGACGCGTCCGGCGGCTTGCTCCGGACGCGTCCGGCGCGTCTGTCTTTTGCCAGCGTGGGGGCAACGGCTAGTTTTGGGCTTTGGCCTATAAATACTTGCCTTGCTCGGCCATGGCTGGTTGCTTAGCACCTTGGGGACTTGGTGTCCACCTTGGAGAGTGCTTGGAGAGCCCTCTACTCACTTGAGCTTGATAGAGATCATCCGATCGAGTGAGAGAGCGATTCTAGTGCGTTGCATTGAGAGATTTACATCGAGTGGCACTAGGTGATCGTGTTGCAAGCCGGTGTGCTTGTTACTCTTGGAGGTCGCCACCTCCTAGACGGCTTGGTGGCAAGAGACTTCATTGAAGCACCGCGTGGAGATTGTGCGGTGCTCCGAAGGAGGATTTGTGAGGGGTTCTTGAGCTTTCCCCACGGAGCGCGAATTGGCTACTCTAGTTGAGTGTGGCTTGGAGGATCCCGTTCTTGTGTTGATTGGAGTTGGGGCTCCCCAGAGGGGTTGTTGGCAGTGAGCCAACTTGAGCGGCCATCTCATCACCAAGTCGGTGTATCGCCACAAGCGGACGTAGCTTGGTGGCGACCAAGTGAACCGGGGAAAAATCGTGTGTCGATTTGTGATTGCCGAGGCTTCGACCTCCTTGTGCTTGTGTGTGAGGCTTCGACCTCCCTTGTGATTGTGTGCGGGTGGTTGGTCTCTACGCCCGGTGATTCGTCACCGCCGCGACTTCGTGTGTCCACTCTTTGCGGTGGTTTGCATCCTCTAGCTCAAGCTTGCATTTACATTTGTTACATTCTTGCTTAGCTTGAGTAGTGGCTCTTGTGCTCGTTTGCTTGTGTAGCTAGTTGAGCACCTTCTTGCTTGTGTAGCTAGAAGTAGTTTTAGTGTCTTGCTTAGCTTGTGTAGTTAAGTGAATTGCGCTCTTGGGTTCGGCTTGTGTAGCCTTGTCCTTGAGCATCTAGTGAGCTTAGGTTTGCCTTAGTGCTTTTGCTCATTAGAATTGTGTAGGTGCTCCTCGGTTCGCTAAAGTACTAGTTGCTTAGGTTTGTGTGACCTTGCAAGCTAGAATTGTTTAGGTGAGCACTAGCTAGTTTAGCACCTTGCTTCTTGTTTAGGATCTTTTACAAGGTGCTACTAGAGTTGTAGTTAGTGGGGGTTAGTCTTGGCTAGACCGATAGTTTTAATTCCGCATTTGTTTTGGTTAGCCGGTGCGTAAGTTTTTTAGGACTATTCACCCCCCTCTAGTCCATCTCGACCCTACACGTGGTATCAGAGCCGGGTCTCTCATTTTAGTGGTCTTCACCGACCCGAGAGGATGGCAACTAGAGGGATAGATGTTGAGTGCTCTTGTGACACGCACACTTTTGATGGCACAAACTTTGCACGGTGGAAACACCATATGCTTGATCACTTTCGTGCCTCGGGACCTAAGGTGTGGTGGGTGATCACTAGTGGGATCAATGTCGCCATGGATCACAAGAACCTCACCAAAGCTCAAAGGCTCTCTTTCATCTTGATTCAAGTGCTTTATTGTACTTATATGATGCCTTGAGCTTTGATGTGTATGAGAAGGTGGATTCTAGTGTCTCCGCTCATGTCATGTGGGAATCCATCAAGCACACCTATGGTGATGCCTCCACATGGGATGATGGAAAGTTCAAGGTGGAGGAGACCGGGGTGATGCCACTTGAGGATGTTGAGCATGACCACAACAAAGTTGTTGTGGAGGATTGCTCCACCTCAAGGTCAAGTGAAGATGCTGAACTTCCAACCACAAGTTCACTTGACGATGATGATGATGATGCCTCAAGTGAAGCAAGTGACGATTCTACTACAAGCTTACTTGATGGTGCATATGAGGGTGATGACTCTACTACAAGCTCACCGACTTCATCACATTGCTACATGTCACATGGTGACCGCAAGGTAAAGATTGGCAATGTGATCTTTGATTGTGATGATCCAAGTCTTGAGCTTGTGTTTAAGTTGTCAAGAGCTTTAGAAAAAGAGTTTGCTAAAACAAGTAACTTGGAAAAAGAAAACTCTTTTCTAAAGAACACATGTGAACAACAAGAGCATCTACTTTATGTTACTACTTGTTCACATGATGTGCTAAAAATGGCCCTTGAGGAACTTAGTGTTGCTCATGATAACTTGGTGCAAGAACATGCCTTTCTCACTAAGAAGTTTTTCAATGAAGAAGCTAAAACTAGTGAGAGCTCATCACTTGGGTCAAATAATCAATCACATGTTACTAACCCTTGTGATGTAGGCAAGAAGCATGTATCCACCTCTTGTGATGATTTATTATCTATGCCATGTTCTTCACATATAGATGCTTGTTCTTCTTCTATGTCTTGTGAGACTAACCTTTTGAAGGAGAACAATGAGCTCAAGAATCAAGTGAAGAATTTGAGCAACAAGCTAGAGAGGTGGACCAACTCTCATGTCGCTCTTGATCATATGTTGAAGAACAAGAGAAGATTTGGTGACATGAGTGGCCTTGGCTACAACAAGAAGAATGTTGGGTTGGGTAGATTGCCAAAAGTCTCTCACTCTCAACTCTTGGAGAGTTACAAGAAGCATGGCAATTTGAATGGCATCAACTACAACAACACCAACATCAAAGGCAAAAGATGGGGCAAGGAAAAATTCGAGAGAAGCATGAAGAAGCTAGAAGAAGAGAAGCTATCTCATTTCATGTGCTTTCAATGCCGTGAAATGGGACATCTAGCCAAGGATTGCCCTATCAAGAAGTCTCAAGTTGAGCCAAGATCAACACCCCAAGATCAAGTCAAGATCAACCATGAAGTCAAAGTTGATGACTTGAAGATGATGAAGAAGAAGACAAGAAGGGGTGGAAGAGCAAGGCATCCAACTCATATCCAAGATGCCAAGATAATGATGAGCAAGATTCAAGAGAAGAACACTCATGCTCACATCAAGTGCTTCAAGTGTGGTGACATGGGACACTTTGCCTCGAAGTGCTCCAACAAGCTTGAGAAGAAGGCTCAAGCAACTCATGAGAGGCAAGGCCATGAAGAGCATCACAAGAGCAATGAAGAGAAGGCTCTACCAAAGAGAAGATGCTATTCATGCCGGGAAAGGGGACACATGGCTCATTCATGTCCCCTAGGTAAAACTTCTAAGCCTAGTTCAATTGATGATACTAAGATGCTTAGAAAGGATGGTGATGGTACCTCTTTGGATGCTATTGCAAAATATCCCGCTACTCATACTAAGGCTTTGCCTAAGTATGTTGCTCCTAACTTGAGAGGACCCAAACTAGTTTGGGTACCATCAACAAGTGGATGAATGTTTGTAGGTACAATGGCATTGGAGGCTTGATTCAATTGAGTTCATATCCTTCATCATGTGATTGAATCAAGTATCGAAGCTTAATGCTATTCTCATCCCAATGTCAAGTCATGACAAGTGAAGTCCAAGTGCTACAACATACAAGTGCAAATTCAAGTTGTGGTGATCAATTGTCATATGTGATGGCTTGCAATTGTATTGAGTTGAAGCTTGCTATTGGAAGATCATGTGCTACCAAGGTATATATTTTGTTGATCACATTCATTTGGATGCATATGAGTTGATTGAATTGGATATATATGCATTGGTTGCTTGCTATGAGATGTTTGAATGGATTCAATGCCTAGTATTCAAATTTGAGTTAGTTTGGGAGAATATGATCACAAGATGACCTTTAGTTTGACTGGATATATGTCTTGTGGGAGTGTTCAAACAAGTTGACATCAAGTTTAAGTCATTTTTGAAGAAGCATAGCTCAATTGCTTAAATCTGTCTAAATTCTGAAATCTGAGCGCTGTGATCAAGTCTGAGTTTGATGGATCAAATCTTATTGAAATGGCTTGAAATTTGGTATGCATGCTCTATGCTTATGAGTCAATATTCTGTGCAAATTTCATGAGAATTGGATAAGGATTGCTACAGTTTTGGAGTAGTTCTTTTCAGCTATAGTACAGCAGTTTTCAGCATGTAGCAGTGTGAGAAGATGTGAAATCTGGCAGCAATCTAGAAGGCCAATGTAGCTCAATTTTTTTAAGCTGCATGAAGACTTAGTGATGCTCATGTCGACCAAATTTCATGTCATTTGGAGCTATACATTGGGAGATATGAGTCAATCTTTGAAGGTTGTAGAATCTGCCAGAAAAGTGACAAATATTGGATATATCAAGTGTCACTCACATTGAAAGGTCCTCAAGTTGGAATCATGATTACAAGTGATTGAGGAACCTATGTTTGGTTTATTGAAGATCAAGATCAAGCTCAAGAGCAAGAAAGAAAAGGACTTAAAGAAGAACTCAAGATACTTCATCTTATCAAGTCAAAAGATCAATCAAATGAATGACAATTCAATTCAGTGTCTAGGATTGTTCTTAGTGAGATCGCTTCTCTCCATCGAGGAGGTGTGCCGCCCATGAGAGATGGGATTGACAAGTGAGCTTGGAAGGCCAACATGGAGGTGATGATCTAAGGGGATTCAAGATGCTTAGTTGAAGATATCAAGAAGATTGATCAAGAAAGCAAGCAACATCCAAATAGAGAGCAATACATGACAAATCAAGTGATATTACTTGTGGTGTTCTCTCATGCAAGCAAAGATCAAGAGAAGATGCAAGCCAACCACAACAAGAGATGCACTTGATCATAAGTGGTTCTCATTTCATATGGGTGAAGCATGTAATTCTTCATGGATATCTATTGGCTTCACCAAGCTATTGAATGGACTTCACATTGCTATTGGAGTAATGAAATTGGAATCTCATGACTATCCTCTACTTCAAGATAGCAAAGGTGACATTGATTGACATATGCATACATATTTTGCTAAGGACTTGTTTAGTGCATATAGTCATGATATCTAGGAGCATTCATGAAAAATCAAAAGGTTTTGATGTTTATATGGTGCCACTATTGTTTCTATGCCTTACTTGTTCTAGTGGCAACATATAACATGTTCATGAGCTAGTGAACCCATGTACTTGATCTACTTTGGATTGCACATTAGCTACAAGTACAACATTGGCAAGATAACCCTTCTAGAGAGGTGTGAAGAAGCTTGTCATTGGTTCAAACCGGACTTGGAAGCTCATGTGCAAATCAAGTTAGCTCAAGTTCAAGAGAAAGAAGCTCATGAAAACAATCTAGTTTAAGAATGTGGTATTCATGCATATTTCAACAAGGTGGTTCCACAAGGGATCCTCAACTTTAAGTGATCAAATGGAGATTTGCTCAAGATTGTCATTTGGTGTGACCCATGCTTTGTCATAGGGGGAGGAGCCCCACTTCATTGGTATTAGAGGCAAAGATCTTGAAAGTGACCTACACATGTGGTATCTTTAGTGCTATGACAAAGGGGAGTGCCCAATGCATAGTGACAAGTGGGTTCATGCAACTACATGTGAAGATTACAGGTGGTGTCATTCCAACATATGGTGTGTCCATCAAAAGGAAGATTCAAGAATCAACCATCAACCCCGAGCTCCAATCCTTTACATCAAGAAGTTTGTCTTACATGAAGTATCATACAAGCGGTCTTGGACCCTTTTATGGTCTTTAATGACAAAGGGGGAGAGAATGGTACAAAGATATGCAAGTTGCATACAAAGGGGCGAAGAAGATGGACATAGACCAAGAAGAGCAACATTGAAGAGGATCAAAGTTCTTGGACAAGAGAAGCACACAAGTAGGGGGAGCAAGCTCATGAACTTGATTGATTGCATTTGATATGTGCATATTCATGTGCTTGCTTGCATTTGCTTTGTTTTTAAATTCAATATGCAATGCTTGTGTGGTGTATGCTAGTCATAGTTTTTGATGATTTGATAACTAGCATGCATAGGATGGTTTAGCTAGACACTTGTGCTCCTTCCACTTGGTACTAGAACCTTGCTTCTAATGTTGATCTCACGGGGTTTCTAGTGTTGTTTCAAGTGATTTCTAGCTAACCATGATGATGCTAAGGATGAACTTCATTGTGCAACTCCGATTGGTATCACACTTCAAAGGTTTATCCTATATACCTTAGCATCACTTAGTAGTGCTAACCCTCCCAAGAATTTCCATATCTATGCATGTGTCCAAGCTTGAAACCAAACCATTTGAGCATACATGTAGGGGGAGCTATCACTACCAAGTTGACTTTGTGACACTTATCCAAATCATAACATTGAGCTTAACTGTTGGATAAGTGACATAGAGTCCTCTATGAACTTTATTTCCATATCTTTGTAGAGTTGTCATCAATTACCAAAAAGGGGAGATTGAAAGGTCCCTTGTTTGGTTTTGATAATTGAGTGACAACTTAGGTGGACTAATTGTGTGATCATGAGAATACACAGGGATTTAGTCCACAGGTGAATGTGAGATGAAGGAGATTCATTGCATACGTGACATGACATGGAGTCATGTGACCAATGGTGAAGATCGAGATAAGGCTTGGCTCGAGACCGGAGGGTGTGTGAAGGACAAGTCGAGGCAGTGGAGCGATGGACCATGAGATGGTGAAGCTCGGGCAAGACTTAGTTCCGATGGACCATGAGGCGGTGAAGAGCAAGTGAGATTAAGATCGATGGACCGTGAAGGTTGCATGATGATATGAAGTGGATCATATCAACTTGAGATCGTGTCGGTGCATGTGTTGCATTGGCACTTCGGTGGAAGACGGTGAGAGTGGAAATGCGCAAGGCAAAGGTATGCTATAGGGCATTTCATTTCACCGGTCATGAGGAGTGTAGAGAAGTTGATGACCGGATTTAGGTTTGATAGCCGTACTATCAAGAGGGGCAAACTTGTTTGCATCTCGGTCATCTAGTGCCACTTGAGCGATCTAACATTGTGACATGCTAGGATCGAGTGGCGCTGTGAGAACAAGAGAAAATTCTTTGAAAAAGATTGCGAAAATGCTAACACACATGCACATGGTGATGTACACTTGGTGGTGTTGGCACATTTACAAAGGTGGCGTTGATCGCGCGTTGGTTTGCAGGGTTGAGTTGGGTTCGGCGTTTTCTGGAAAATTGGAGGCCTATTTTCTACTGCGCCGGATGCAAATTGTTGGAGAAGTTGGTGTTCGCGGCGGGCTGGAAAACGTTGTTTTCTGGGCGCCGGACGCGCCCGTCGGACGCGGGCCCAGCGGGCGGACGCGTCCGGCGCATGGTGGCTGGCGTGGGCGGGCGGTCGGGCGCCGCGAGCGCCGGACTCGAGGTGGCGCGTCCGGCGGTGGCCGGACGCCGACCGAAACTTCCCGGTGCGAAGCGCGCTAGCAGTCGCTCGGCCGGACGCACGCCGGACGCGGGCGCCGGACTCGGGCGGTGTACTGTTGAGCGTCCAACGCGTGTTGCGCAGGATTTCTTCGCGTGATCGGCTGCTAGCCGTTGGGGCTTTAACGGTCGGCTTTGAACGGTCTGGACACGTGGAGCGTGGAGGAGCGTCGGACGCGTCCGGCGGCTTGCTCCGGACGCGTCCAGCGCGTCTGTCTTTTGCCAGCGTGGGGGCAACGGCTAGTTTTGGGCTTTGGCCTATAAATACTTGCCTTGCTCGGCCATGGCTGGTTGCTTAGCACCTTGGGGACTTGGTGTCCACCTTGGAGAGTGCTTGGAGAGCCCTCTACTCACTTGAGCTTGATAGAGATCATCCGATCGAGTGAGAGAGCGATTCTAGTGCGTTGCATTGAGAGATTTACATCGAGTGGCACTAGGTGATCGTGTTGCAAGCTGGTGTGCTTGTTACTCTTGGAGGTCGCCACCTCCTAGACGGCTTGGTGGCAAGAGACTTCGTTGAAGCACCGCGTGGAGATTGTGCGGTGCTCCGAAGGAGGATTTGTGAGGGGTTCTTGAGCTTTCCCCGCGGAGCGCGAATTGGCTACTCTAGTTGAGTGTGGCTTGGAGGATCCCGTTCTTGTGTTGATTGGAGTTGGGGCTCCCCGGAGGGGTTGTTGGCAGTGAGCCAACTTGAGCGGCCATCTCATCACCAAGTCGGTGTATCGCCACAACTGGACGTAGCTTGGTGGCGACCAAGTGAACCAGGGGAAAAATCGTGTGTCGATTTGTGATTGCCGAGGCTTCGACCTCCTTGTGCTTGTGTGTGAGGCTTCGACCTCCCTTGTGATTGTGTGCGGTGGTTGGTCTCTACGCCCGGTGATTCGTCACCGCCGCGACTTCGTGTGTCCACTCTTTGCGGTGGTTTGCATCCCTCTAGCTCGGGCTTGCATTTACATTTGTTACATTCTTGCTTAGCTTGAGTAGTGGCTCTTGTGCTCGTTTGCTTGTGTAGCTAGTTGAGCACCTTCTTGCTTGTGTAGCTAGAAGTAGTTTTAGTGTCTTGCTTAGCTTGTGTAGTTAAGTGAATTGCGCTCTTGGGTTCGGCTTGTGTAGCCTTGTCCTTGAGCATCTAGTGAGCTTAGGTTTGCCTTAGTGCTTTTGCTCATTAGAATTGTGTAGGTGCTCCTCGGTTCGCTAAAGTACTAGTTGCTTAGGTTTGTGTGACCTTGCAAGCTAGAATTGTTTAGGTGAGCACTAGCTAGTTTAGCACCTTGCTTCTTGTTTAGGATCTTTTACAAGGTGCTACTAGAGTTGTAGTTAGTGGGGGTTAGTCTTGGCTAGACCGATAGTTTTAATTCCGCATTTGTTTTGGTTAGCCGGTGCGTAAGTTTTTTAGGAAGGACTATTCACCCCCCCTCTAGTCCATCTCGACCCTACACCGTGGCGCTGCGGCTTCGCGAGGAAGAGAAGAGAGGCAGAGAGCGAATGAGAGGGAGAGAGTGAGGATGGAGAGGACTGGGCGGCCGTCTCCCCCTCGAGGGTGAGGTGGATGGGCGGCCCGAGCTCGGGCGCCACGCGGCCAGCGAACGCGGGCATGAAGGACGCGCCCGGGGCACGCGTCGCCCCTTTGAGGCATTCTGCCGAGCAGGTCGCGAGCGTGACGGTGGACGCATTGGGAGGCCGATTTGGGCCAGTTACGGGCCGATTTTGGTCATGGGCCCAAAAGGAGAATTGAAACCCATACGTCACTCATCATTTTTCATTAAGACACTTTCCTCACTTGAGCAGCGGATTAGTAGATAATCACGTGCCAATATGGCAATGTTGACACGCTAATGACGGCTGCCCTAAGCTCGGGTTTTCTTGCAATGGGATGGCTAAACTCGACCGATTCGATCCCAACTTTCGGCATGCTGTGCCCCAATAGGTCAGCTATGTTTTTCCTATTGGGGCCAACTAAAGTTGTTTCACGGAATTCGGAGAACGCGGCATGCCAATCGACCGACGTCGTTAAACCTAGCGACTTCGCCACTCGTTTTGAGCACCTTCTAGGCATTTTCATGAGAATGTCAAAACATAAAGTTTTCTTGAAATGCTCTCCTCTTCGAACTTTATTAAAGGTCCGACTCGAGTAAGCAACGCAGCTACTACTTCCAGTTCACGCCAACAATCACACTTATAGACTAAGTCAAACAGAGTGCAGACAAACATCAGGCAATTACGTCAAGATGATATTAGATGCTAATGATATGATTATGATCATGGTTTGCAGAGTTAATGAATGATTAACATCCAGGAAGTTACACGCGAGGCCTTAGCGGACCCTCACTGGCGCCGTGCGATGGAAGAGGAGTACGCGGCCCTCCTCGCCAACCAGACCTGGGATCTGGTGCCCCGTCCGCGAGGTGCCAACATCGTCACCGGCAAGTGGATCTGGACCCACAAGCGCCGGGCTGATGGTACACTTGAGAGGTACAAGGCTCGGTGGGTACTCCGGGGTTTCACTCAGCGCCCTGGGGTTGACTATGATGAGACCTTGATCCGGTGGTGGAGCACGCCATGTCCGCACCGTGCTCTCCCCGGCTCTCACCCGCTCCCCGGTCCGTGCACCAGTGGATGTGAAGAATGCTTTTCGCATGGTCTTCTCACCGAGACAGTCTCGCAAATCGGCCTTTGGATTTGTTGACTCCTCCAGTTCTGAGATGGTCTGCCGGCTCAACAAGTCTCTATACGGCCTCAAGCAGGCTCCCCGAGCATGGAACCACATGTTCGCCGCTTTCCTCCTGACCTTGGGTTTTGTGGAGGCCAGGTCAGACACATCCCTGTACATCTATCACCATGGGGCCGAGACTGCGTATCTGCTACTCTATGTGGATGACATAGTCCTTACAACCTCCAGTGAGTCACTTCTTCACCCGATCATCACCTCTCTTCAGCAGGAGTTTGCGATGAAGGATTTGGGTGTGCTTCACCACTTCCTTGGGGTCACTGTTGAGCCTCATCCTGCTGGGCTTCTTCTTCACCAGCGTCAGTATACTCTGGACATACTTGAGCGGGCTAGGATGACAGATTGCAACCCCTGCGCCACTCCAGTTGACACTCAGAGCAAGCTGTCAGAGGCCGAGGGCCCCCCAGTGACTGATCCTACGGCGTACCGCAGTCTTGCTGGTGCTCTTCAGTACCTCACCTTCACTCGGCTTGACATCACCTATGCAGTTCAGCAGTTGTGCCTTCATATGCATGATCCTCGGGAGCCTCATCTCACCGCTCTCAAGCGACTCCTCCGGTACCTCCGCGGCACTGCTGATTATGGCCTGCTCCTACACCGGCGGTCATCCTCTACAGAGATGGTTGTCTGCACTGAAGCCGACTAGGCCGGCTGTCCAGACACTCGCCGGTCCACCTCTGGCTACGCCGTCTTCCTCGGAGGCAACCTAGTGTCCTGGTCCTCCAAGCGCCAGCAGGTGGCCTCCCGCTCCAGTGCTGAGTCCGAGTACCGCGCCGTCGCCAACGGTGTGGCTGAGGCTTCCTGGCTCCGGCAGCTCCTGGCCGAGCTCCATAGCCCCCTTCGCCGGGCCACGCTCGTCTACTGCGTCAACGCCAGCGCCATCTACCTCTCCACCAACCCCGTTCAGCATCAGCGCACGAAGCATGTGGAGATCGACCTTCACTTCGTTCGTGATCGGGTGGCCATCGGCGAGGTGCGGGTCCTCCATGCACTGACCACCTCCCAGTTCGCCGACATCTTCACCAAGGGCCTCCCGTCGTCGACCTTCACCGACTTCCACTCCAGCCTCAACATCACCAGTGGCTAGTTGTGGCTGTGGGGGGCATGTGTGTGTGCTCTTTCTTTTAGATGTCCAGTCTTGAAACTCCGCTGCGCCGGTAGTTCAGACTGCGGGGGAGTGTTGGAGTATGTGTGATATTAGGCCCATGAGGCCCATGTAAGCTACAATATATGGCAGCCCCTCTAGGGTTAGCCTGAGGGCAATACAGTAATTATCCCACAACATGGCCAACAAGAATTATGTAGTGTTTCAAAATGATATGGTATTACTATACCAACATGGACAACAAGGCTATTCAGGGTGTGGTAACAACAATCAAAACAAACCCAACCCCAACCCCTACATTTCTAGCTTTACCAAATATATAAGGGGTCAAATACTGACAACATATATCTGGCAGGGAGTCACTAAAGATGGACATGATGTTGCTGTGAAGAAGTTGAAGCCTTGTTATGCTGACCTAGACAACAAGCAGTTTCGGAATGAGTTCCATACCCTTGTGAAGCTTAACCATCAAAACATTGTAAAGGTTCTTGGCTATTGTTATGAAACAAACAAAATACCTATCACGCTAGATGGAAGTAATAAGGTTTTAGTTGATGAGATACATACAGCGCTCTGCTTTGAATACTTGCATAATGGGAGTCTTCAGAAACATCTTTCTGGTACAGTATCATTCTCCGTTTTCAGTATGCCTCCAAAGAATATTGTATTTTATATTGCATTTGATTAACAATTTTTTGTTTACAACTATAGATGAGTCTTGGGAAGTTAAGCTTCACTGGCACATGCGGTTCAAAATAATCAAGGGGATTTGTGAGGGTCTAAAGTATATGCACAAGGATTTAGAAGAACCAATTTACCATTTTGACCTCAAACCTGACAACATATTGCTAGATAAGGATATGGTTCCAAAGATTGCAGATTTTGGCAAATCGAGGATCTTTGGTCAAGACATAATACGGACCACATATGGTGCATATGGAACTCCGTAAGTCGAATACCTCTACTGAAATTATCTAATCCCTTTTATAACCCAACAAACTATTTTCAATACAAATTCATTGCATGTGTGCAGTGGTTACCAACCACCAGAATATATTGACAGACGTGAAATCTCAGGAAAGTTCAACATATTCAGCTTGGGTGCTGTAATAAAAAGGATAGTATCAAGGCCCATGGTCTACCTTGAATGTTCAGAGAGCATGTCTTCAGATGAGTTTATTGATCAAGTGAGAAATGATACATCTTAATATCAGGACCATTTTTTTATCCAATTCTAAGACATATTTACAGTGAAATAGTATCTGCTAGCTTGACAATTCTATTTATCAGGTCCGAGAAAACTGGAGGAAAAAGTTGCAGGAAGCATGCAGAAGTGATTCCCTGCTTGAGGCATACTGCCGCCAAGTTGAGACATGCACTCAGATAGCATTGAACTGTTTGGATGAAGATAGTCAGAAAAGGCCTGACATAGTGAAGATAACTGAGAAGCTTAATGGTATTGAACTTGGCGTTGGAAAGGTACTTTCTCTACAACTGAAAGCTACAAATTTTTAGATACTAAATTATTTGGTGAAAAAACTATACGAACATAAAACGATTTACAGTGTAAATTTGAACTATCAAAAACATGTTAAAGATGAAGCTTTTCTACATGTTGGGAGAAAAACAATCCACTGTACTGTTTCTTTTATGAAGTGGTTTCTGTTATATGGAAAATTGGTTTATCACTTACTTTGTGCGCAGAAACAGAAAAACTAAACTTTGCATACTAGTTTAACGCTACTTGATCTAGTCTAAGATATGATTCCTGTTCCTCGAATGTCAAACCTCCAATGTATTAATAATAATAATTATTGGTATGGGCGACAAAATAGTGATATTGATTCAAAAATCACAAAATATCTTACATATCTATCCTTTACCATTATAGCTGTAGTTTCCGTCAGTGACTCAAAACACTGTTCATGTTCAACAGTAGCAAATCGCCATGCCCCATGCACAGTGCCATAACCCGAAAACCGGTGCCGGTTTCCACCGGTTTTGACTTTTTAAAATTTTTAATCAAATTCTGTACAAATTTTGACATAATTTTGGACCGGAACCGGCCGAAAATGACCGGTCCCCTCCGGTATTTTTTATTGCGCCCAAAAATCGCCATAACATGGCCATCCATGCACACTTCCATATCGTTTCTATGCAGTTCACCGTCTTCCACCAGGTTCGTGGCCTATCCAGCCCCCAAACCTGAACACGCGTCACGATCGGATGCCGACCACCAAGCAAGTTTCTGAAAACTCCGACCCCATGTCAGCCTTATCGATCCCACTCCCACCTCGTGGACACAAATTAAAAACAGGAAACAAAAACACCATGGTGGACAGAGCTGCCGCACCGGCCCTGTCACCGCCACCTGCTGCGACGCATCTGCTCCTCGGCTCCTCTTCCCGATCCACATCCGCATCGTCCATGGCCACATCGCCACCCAGTGGCGTAGCTCTCGGTATGGCCAGGTAGGGCCATTGCCATACCTTGAGTATTTCGATGCTCACTATAGCACATCATTTCATCAGCTAAGATCCTATAAACTACAGTTGTTTTGCTCTATGGGACCGTGCAGCCCTACCTTAAATCTCGCCTATCCTACGCCACTGTCGCCACCACCGCGCAGCGCTCCGCGGCCCGCCTCCGGTGACGCCACGGTTACGACGAAGCAGCCGAGGGGTACCGCAGCGACCACGGCCCCATCCTCAGCCCCCTGCTGCGACGCCTCCCGGCACGGTGCGCTGCGGTCGGACGAGTCGCCCGTACCCTCCGCGCGCTGCGGCACCGCAACACCGCCTGCGGCCTCCAAGGGCTGTGCGGCGTGGCACACTGCCACCGCGGAACACCGACGCGGCTGTGCCCTCAGTCTGCCCGCAGCCCCACCGGACCGCCGGCCTGGTTGCGCGTCCAACCCGCCTGCACCCTCCGCGGACACCACGGTGCCTATCTCTCCGATCCCTCTACTAACAAATGCGTTACCCATGGATGATGCACACCACGTGCTCGATGATTTACCTCTACAGCAAATGCTTATAGAGAGCAATTTTAGTGTACAGTCATGTGAACAGAAGCCTTCTTGACTTCATCATGCAGAGCACAAGCCTACCTACGTGCAACGAATCAAACCTGCACCCAAGCCTCATATCTGCTTCAATAGCGTGGCCTATATGGCTTCAGTTTCTCAGATGTTTTGCTAACAATATGTTAGAGACACCTAAACAAAAGCAAGAAATTCAAGATTTCCTCCTCCCGTTTGGAGCAATCGCTTTGTGTGTTATTATGAGATGATTGTACAGTTTGATTTAATCCTCAGCCACCAGTACTCAACAATTCGGATATGTATAATTATTCGGCTGTTATTACTCAGCATACTCTAGCCCGTGCAATTTGCACGGGGTTTATGCTCGTTATATATTTTTATATATTATTAGTAGATATTTTCACCTTGAAAATTGTTTCAGTGATTTAAAAAATATTATTACTAATCGAATTGTGTGGTTTGTTCACAAACTAATTGAAATTTTGCAGTTTCCTGAGAAGGCATGTGCCATAAGTTTTTCTGATACAGTGCAGAATAAGAGTATAGTGGTGAGAAAGGAATCGAAGGATGTCACAGTTCAACACCAGAATACTGGTCTATTGTCAAGCCCAAGTTGCACTAAGCTAGAACTTATTGATGCACGAGAAACATCAACAGATGTAGTAGAAGACCACATAGTTGGGAGGGAAGAAGAAAAAGGGAAAATAATTACTTCTTTACTTGAGAACTCATCAAAAAAGATTTCCATCCTTCCCATACATGGTATTGGAGGCATTGGGAAGACAACTTTTTCAAGATTGATTTATAATGACCCAAAGTTCAAATGTTATTCTAAAGCATGGGTCCATGTGTCACAAAGATTTGACTTGAATAAAATTCGTGAGTCTATTATTTCACAACTATCTGAGAAACAGAGTCAGGCTAATGAAAGACATGTGGCACATAGTTCCCTTAGAAAGCTACTTCCTGGTAAGAAGATTATGATTGTTTTAGATGACCTTTGGGAGGATAATCAGTTCCAGTTGATGAACTTGAAGAACATGCTATATCATGATGATAGCAAAATAATTATTTTAGTAACAACACGAAGTCAGAGTGTTGCCGAGAGAATATGTACAAACTTTCAACCATACAAGATATTACTCTTGACGAATGATATGTGCTGGGATATAATTAAACAAAGAAGTGGTTTTGAAGCCAGAGATGACAAAGAAAAGCTGAAGGGTATAGGACAGGAGATTGCTCAGAAGTGTGCTGGTGTTGCTTTAGCAGCTCAATCTCTAGGGTTCACTTTGCGGGGCATGAATTTTGACCAATGGTTGAAAGTGAAAGACAATGATATATGGAAAGAACATATTTCAAAGGATATCGATTTGCCAAATCATGTTCTTCCATCTTTGATGTTAAGTTATAGCCATATGCATCCATGCTTGAGGCCATGCTTTACCTATTGTGCAATCTTCCCTAAAGGTCACCGGATAGTTAAAAATGATCTAATTTACCAATGGATTTCCTTAGGTTTCATAAAGCCAACGGAACTACTCTCAGTTATGGATGTCTGCAAGAAGTATATTATGCAGCTCCAAGGGCTATCTTTGCTTCAAGAGTCACTCCAGGTATGTTATTTCTACATACCAAAACTACATTTGGATTTTTTTTGGTCTTCTTAATCAATTTAAAAGCAACTAACATACTACGAAGCACGATAATCATGCTACTAGAACAAGCACACAATGCCAAAACTTACCATGTTCTAAATTGATAAAAGAAGTGGCGGTCATGACCCAACATTTTAGCCATCTAAATGACAATAAAATTTAGAGTAAATTGCACTGTATGTACCTAAACTATTGGTTGTGTAATAGATAGGTACTCCAACTAAAAAAGTAACATCTAAGTACTCAAACTATATTTTTTGCTGTCTAAAGGTACAAACGTAGCCATGTAGGCGCCAGCAGCCGATGTGGAGCTGCCACCGTGGACAATAGACGCTGGGCCTTTGGCCTTTTTGTGAAAACCCACTCCCTCAATCCTGACTCTGGCCATCTTCTTCTCTTCTCTCTACCACCGTCGTCGAGCTTCGCGTGCCGACGAAATTCGTCATGCTCGCTGCACCTCCACCTAATTGCCGTGTGCCTCTACCTGCCTCCTAGCTAGCCTCGCCACCAACAGCATCATGTTGACCCGCGGACTCCGACAAGTAGCGAGGGAGGGACAAGGAGAGAGTTCAGGGCGCTGGGGCGGACAGCGGCGACGGTGAAGCTTTGGCGAGCGCTAGGAAATGGCGAAGCGGCTCTGGATTGATGTCGATAGGTGGTGGGGTGGGTTCGGCATCCTCTTGCGGTGCCAAAGGAAGAAATAGGGAGGTGAATAGCGGCATGGACACAGAGATCGACGAGCTCGAGTCCATCACAACCATGGCAGTGGCGGCGGCTGCAATTTGGACGCTGCAGCCAGAGAGAGGGCTCAGGGAGAGGCGGGGCGGCTTTCGGGAGCTGCAGGTGACGCCGAGGGCGGTTTCTATAGCAGCGAGTTGCGACGGAGAGGGCTCGGCCGCGGAGCTCGCATGCCGCGGACTCCGACTCGCGTAAAATGTGGAGCTGCGTGCGGCTGCACGGGGGCGGGAGGGCCTGCTCGACGACGCTGGCGCCGCCACCATATATGCCTCGTGCTGCTCAATCCACCGATTTGGTCGTCTGTAGCTCGGCGAGATCCCAACTTGCTGCCAGGGCCACTGCCAAGCTCGGGACCTTGAACGCAACACATCCGCCTACGATCCAGTCACACCGATGATGTCGTTCATGCCTCCAACGCTCAGCACCGTGCTGCGGCGTAGGCCGACGCGCTTTCTACGCAGTGTCTCGATCTCCTCCGCGAGCTAATGCTGCATCTGCTTGCAGTGCTCGTCCACCCACAGCTTCCTCAGGAAAGTGCACGTGCAGTTCTTAGCTCCGCCGCGATCCTACACACGCTCGTCCACGTCCAGCACCGCGACATCCTCCAGGCAGCAGGTGCTGCTACAACTACTCGACATCGACGACATCGAGCGCGCGGATGCTCAGCGGGCAGCTCGACGTTGATGACGCGTCCTTCGCCTCCGCATCCGAGCTGACACCGACGCCGGTGCAGGGTGTGGCGCGTGAACCCTCTCCCAGCACCACCGCTGACGAGCATCTGCACGGCTGTTGGCAAATCTTAGCATATACAAATAACATCGCAAGCGCACGAAGTACCATTGTAGCCTTCACCCGGAAGTATTCCAAGGTATCATATTTATCCACAGGGAACGTGAAATGTTCCAATCTAAAGCCAGGTAGTCCAAGGTAGGTGAAGGAAAGATAGATAGGTCCTTGGATAGTGGAACTAAGGTTATATAGATAACTGAGCAAAGAGCGCGATCACTAAAGCCTCTACGTCGGGCGTCTAGGACCACCCCACTCAAGAGAGCAGGCCAGCCCACTCCTAGGTCCTACAGAGCAGAACTAACGTGGTGGAATACGTAGGCCGGACAAGGCTGTCACCACCTGCCAGCTACCACTGCGATCCGTTGAACTGAATGCAGACCAGGATAATCAATAGCCTAGACTCCACGTCTACACTAACAATCACTACTCTACCCCATGCACAAAGTAAAGCACTCACACTAGTATATACTAAGCAGCAAGTAAATACTGAATAATAAATACTAAGTAGTAAGCAAGGAACAAAATAAAGACTTTAAATAAATAACTGAATGCTCAATTAAATATTCGCACCTGAGCTGAACTTACAAGACCTGGAGAGGAAGAAGGCAGGAGAGACTCCGACACGCCCGGATCTCCTCCCGAACTCGCCTCTCTACAACTGGAGGAGAAACTCTGCCAGAGGGACACTACTACTGATAATGAGGAGTATAATATATGTAGGTGTGTCTTACAAATGAGGCCTAGGGGCTGTATTTATAGGTGGGAGGTGGAGTAGTGGCTACTCCAATGCCACCTCAGCGATCCGCGTGCTCCGAATGTGCTCTGTTGGATCAAAACCGACTTGGAATCTGTGTCTAGGATGGCCCACGTGGTCCCAACCGACCTATGCAGGTCGGCGGGAAGTCCCCCACGTGTTGGAGTCAAAAACCGGGAGAAAACCGGATCCTAAGGCTTCGAACCGGAGGTGAACCGGAGCTCTGGTCGCTGTTTTCTGTTAACTGGAGAGAAATCCGGAGTCTGCGCAGCTGAACTAGCCGGTCCAGGCGGTCCAACCGCGCCTGGACCACGCCAGTCGCGCCACCGCCTCCCGCGGCCAACAGGAAGGCGCCACGTGGCCTCCACGCCGGGCCGAACCGCGCGGCCGCGCTCTCCCGCGCGTGGGAGGCAGCCGCCCGTCGCAGGCCGCCACGTGTCCGCCCTGGGCTGGCTGGATTCAAATGCCGGCTCCCGCTCCCGCCTTGGCGTCGCGCGCGCAAGGCTGGACGAAAAACTCGAAACTCGCTAGCTCGCTCGACTCGCTCGGTAATGGCTCGACTCGGGCTCGACTCGCTTTATAACGAGTCAGCTCGTTTTATAATGAGCCAGCTCGATTTATAATGAGCCAGCTCGAGCTGGCTCGCGAGCTGCTCGTTAGCTCGTACAAGCCAGTCAATGCACACGAAAACTGTTAGCAGTAATCCTTGTGTTAGTATTTGTATTTTATTACTAGTACTAGATATTTCTAGGATCTTGTTTACTTAGCTAGTAAGTTTTACAGCTGCTACCTACTAGATAACAGCTAGTAGTTGTTGACGGTTGTTAATGATCAATTTTATATGTCAATCAGAGAGAGAAAGAGGGGTATAATCTGTTCACCATCATAGACTTAGGGTTTAAAGACAGATTCCACAAGTTTTGGTGAATATGTGTTTTCGCAGGGGATTATCGGGGAAAACATCCAAGGAGGCCCACATGTCATGATTACATAGAGAGAAAGACCGAACGGGTAAAATTGTATACTCTAGAAGACTCCGGAAAGGCGAACCACAGGCGGGGACCCACCCGGCGAGTGGTGGGTCGGCCGACTCCCTCTTTGGGTCGGCCGACGGCCACCTCCACCAATCAGGTGGAGGCTCGCGGATCCGCCTCCACCGACCTTGAGGAGCAATAATTATCGTCCGTTTAGGTCGGTTTGATCCGATGGCCGTGGTGCATCCTAGGGGCTATATATTCGAGCCCCGGCCCCCTTTCAGAGCGAATTCATTATTCGTAGGAGGTAGCCATCAGCAAAGCTAGGGTTTAGAGAGAGATCTCCACCTGAGAGAATTAGAATAGATACTCTAGATCTTCAAGTTCTACATAGGTTTAGACTAGATAGAGGAAGAATCGGGCGCCGTGCTCGGAGTTCCGGATCTTCATCATCGAATTGGTATTATCTTGTATCTATTCTTGTGACTTTATTCTAAATATCATTATGTTTCTATTTATTATGTTCCTAGTTTATTCTAGTTCTACATTTGATATGGTTATGATTGGTAATAAGTTTATGTATATGTTTGCAAAGCGCTTAACTCTCTTCCCGGGGGGTTAGGTGGTAGATTTCATGTGAGCATGGTGCTTAGATGCCGTTTACCGCAAATGCACCCTATTGGCCGGGTCGTGTGGTAGATCGCGGAAGTGACAGTTCCGTTGAGTCCTCAGATTCCATCCCCCGTTGGTAGGTCTAGCAGAACCAAAGTTGCGTAGTAAGTCCTGCTATGTCTTGGCTTGTTATAGCAATGATCCTTATACATAGATGAAAAGTCTTTTGTGCTATATATGATAGTGTAGAGTTGGAGTAGATGAATGACTTAGTAGATTAGAACCTACATAGGATTTATATTTCTTGCACTAATCAGATGTCAACCTACCTTTGTGAGTAGTCTATATCTAATCTCGTGTGATTTATACCCCGAGCTTATTACTTTATATTCCCTTATTTATCATGGTTTACCCCTCCGCCAAAGTATGTGATTTGTGTAATCAATCACTCATAAGTAGTCGTGTTTAGCAAGTTCATCTCATTGTTTAAGTCCGTAGTTCTTTCCTTTGAGCTAAATATAAATAACGATACCGGAATACTTCCTGGTAAAATGCTACGATGGTGTATTATCTCGTTCGCTTACATGGATTCCATATTTTTTCTTGATTAGAGGAGCAGTTTCTATACCAACACTTCTGGCGCCATGCTAGGGATGACAACTTAGCGTGAGTGGTGTTAGAAGTGTCAACAGTAGTAATAGTCAATTTGGTTTTTTCTTTAGCTGTAAACAGATTGCACGTTATGTCGGTTACTGTAGCTGCTACTGTAGCACCGACTTAATAGTCCTATAAAAGGACATGTACCTCTTCTATGTGTAAGTAAGCTAGTAGGTTATAATATATGTCTTGTAGCTTCAAAGGAATCAAGTTTCTCTCCTTGCTCATTGTATAGTTGCTTCTACTTCTAACAATTGGTATCGGAGCGCCAGGTTGAGATCCAGAGAGCCACAGCATGTCTACCTCCGCAGATCGTGCAGCTCGGGAAGTAGTCCCCGCCGCTGCCGACGCTGGTGATAACCGCCTTGCGCGCTTGGCAGCCGCAGAGGCAGCCGCAACGGCACGGTCCGGGCGGCCGGGGGGACGGCCGCGGCGCGCCAGGCTGCGGCAACCCGCAGCCGGCCGCGCTTCGGGAGCGGACATCGTTGGAGAGATTGACGGAGGTGGAGATCGCGGCGCCCCGATCTGCGGGCGCGCGCGCAGCCGCCAGCCCGCGGGGCGTCGTGCCCCGTCTCCCTCCCCGGTGCGTCGTCGCGGGCGCGGTGGAGGCCGCCGGGAGTCGCCGATCGTCCACACCTTCTACCGCGACTCCGGCGCGAGCACCACCTGGCCGATGCTAACGAAGAGCAACTACCATGAATGGTCCCAGCTGATGAAGCTCAAGATGCAAGCACGGGAGCTGTGGGTCTCTTACCGCGACGATCGCCGGGCGCTGGAGGCCATTATCGCGGCCGTGCCCCCGGAAATGGGCATTCCCCTCGCCGACAAGGAGAGTGCGAAGGATGCGTGGGACGCTATCGCTGCGGCCCGCATCGGCGTGGGGCGTCGCCGGAGGGCGGCCTGCAGCCGCTTCGCCGCGTGGGATAACTTGTGTTTCCGCCCGGTGAGCAAGTCGAAGACTTCGCTATTAGGCTCACGACCCCGATGCGCGGATGGCGTTGCACGGAGATCGGGACCTCGACGAGAAGCGCGGTGGAGAAGTACCGCGCGTCGTGCCGGCGAAGTACTCCGGCTCGTCATCGCCATCGAGACCCTCCTTGACCTTGACACGCTTACTGTCGAGGAGGTGACTGGGAGGCTTAAGGCCATTGACGACCGTGAGGATCAGCCCCCCACCGAGCCAATAACAGTCGGCGGCAAGCTGATGTACACGGAGGAACAGTGGAGGGCGTGACAGAAGAAGGGTGATGATGGCGGCGCGCCATCCAGGGACCGCCGCCAGCATGAGCGCGGCGGCCATAAGCAGAGGCCAAGGAGGAGAGACGCCGGTGGCGCTGTTGGAGGAGATGACGGCGACAGCGAACGCCGGGCGAACCGCGACGACATCTGCCTCAACTGTGGTCGTGGCGGCCACTGGGCACGCGACTGCCGCCTGCCACGACGAGAGCGCGGTGGAGGCCGCAGCGGAAGCCGTGGTGAGCGCGGTGCTGGTGGTGACCGCGGCAAACGCGGTGGCGACCGTGGAGGCCGTGGAGGCGATCGCGGTGGCGGCTACCGTGGCGAGCGCGGACAGGACCGTGGCGGCGCGCGCGCTGGAGCCGCGCATGTCGCGGAAGCAGAGGAGGATGACGCTGCACTCTTCCTTGCCCACGACTTCCTCGACATCAATGACGACATGCCAGCGTGCACCTTCACCACGCACAAAATCACCCTCCATGAACCGCGAGCCCGGGCCCTCCTCAACACCACCGCCAACGAGAAGTTGGGCGGTTGGTACCTTGATAGCGGGGCCACACACCACATGACTGGACGTCGGGAGCTGTTCGCCGACCTTAACACCGACGTACGTGGGACCGTGTGCTTCGGGGACGCGTCGCGTGTGGAGATCCACGGCGTTGGCTCAATTATCTTCCAAGGGAAGACCCGCCTTGCGCAACTCAATCATGAGTCTTGGGCAGCTTGACGAAGGAGGCTCAAAGGTGGAGATCAATCATGGAGTGTTGTGTATCTGGGACCGCCGCGGCCGCCTGCTTGCCAAGGTTCGACGTGGACCCAACCGTCTCTACATCCTCCACCTTGATGCAGCACGGCCGTTCTGCCTCGCCGCACGCAAGGACGACGTGGCGTGGCGTTGGCATGAGTGGTTCGGCCACCTCCACTTCGATGCACTCCGCAAGCTTGGCAAGGAGGAGCTCGTTCGTGGGATGCCGGTGATCGACCACGTCGAGCAGCTATGTGACACATGCGTCACCACCAAGATGAGACGTTGCTCATTCCCGTCCGAGGCCGCGTACCGCGCCAAGGAGCAGCTCGCGCTAGTGCACGGCGACTTGTGCGGCCCGGTGGACGCCCGGCAACGCTCGGAGGAAGCGGTACTTCCCGCTCCTCGTGGATGATGCAACACGGTACATGTGGGCCGTTCTGCTTCCCACGAAGGACGCCGCAGCCGACGCCATCAAGAAAGTGCAAGCTGCGGCCGAGAAGGAGAGCGACTGCAAGCTGAAGGCACTCCGCACCGACAACGGTGGGGAGTTCACCGTCACCGACTTCGCCAACTACTGCGCCGAGGAAGGAATTAAGCGCCACTATTCTGCTCCCCACTCGCCTCAGCAGAATGGCGTTGTGGAGCGCCGCAACCAGACCATCGTGGCGATGGCGCGTGCGCTGCTGAAGCAGAGGAAGCTTTCGGCAAAGTTCTGGGGAGAGGCGGTCATGACTGCCGTGCACATCCTCAACCGGTCGCCGACGCGTGCGCTGCAAGGCAAGACGCCCTATGAGGCGTGGCACGGGCGCGCTCCAACGGTGGCGCACTTTAAGGTGTTCGGTTGTGTCGCCTACACCAAGGAGCGCGGCGCGCGAGCAAGCTTGATGACCGCGGCAAGGCCGGCGTGTTCATCGGATACGCCGAAGGGCTAAGGCCTACCGAGTGCTCGATCCGGTGACCCGGCGTGTCAAGATCGGCCGCGATGTCGTGTTCGATGAAGAACACGCGGCTGGGATTGGGCTATGCCGAAACTCGGGATGCCGGAGACGGCCGGCGCCGACTTCACCGTCGAGTACCGGCCGGGCGGCCGGCGAGAAGGTGCGGGCGCGTCATCGGTGGCATCTTCCACGACTTCGCCCACTCCATCACCGCCAATTCATCTGGCGCCACCGTCTCCGGAGGGGATTGGAGCAGCCACGGCGGTAACACCTTCTTCGCCGTCTGCTTCCCCTGCTTCGGCGGCCGCTACACCAACCTCGCCGCCGGAGTCGTTGGACCCCAAATTGATCACGTCACTCCTTTGGATGATGACGAGGAGCGAGTGGACGCCCGGCACAACGACGACGAGCCGCTCCGCTACGGGACGGTCGCCAACATTCTCAGGGGAGCAGCCTACCCCACCGCCGGCGACCCGTCTCTTCGCCGAGCTCCATCTCACGCCCCGCTCCGGCGAGCCAGCTTCCTACGCTGAGGCCAAAGGGGACCCTGCCTGGCAGGCAGCAATGGAGCAAGAGCTGCGCGCCGTCGAGCTCAACCGGACATGGGAGCTGGTGCACCTTCCCGCCGGCCATCGCCCCATCTCACTCAAATGGGTGTACAAGCTGAAGAAGGACGAGCGTGGCACTGTGATCAAGCACAAGGCCCGGCTCGTGGCGCACGGCTTTGTCCAGCAAGAGGGAATTGACTACGACGACGCCTTCGCCCCTGTCGCTCGAATGGAGTCCGTCCGGGTGCTGCTCGCGTTGGCGGCTCAGGAGGGCTGGCGCGTCCACCACATGGACGTGAAGTCCGCGTTCCTCAACGGCGAGCTCAAGGAAGAAGTCTATGTCAAGCAGCCGCCCGGGTTCGCCATCGCCGGGGAAGAGAACAAAGTCTACCGCCTCCGCAAGGCGCTTTATGGCCTGCGGCAGGCGCCGAGGGCGTGGAACGCCAAACTGGATGCGGCGTTGAAGCAAATGGGCTTCAAGCAGTGCAGTCATGAAGCCGCAATGTACCGGCGAGGCGCCGACGGCTCTGTTCTGCTCGTGGGAGTCTACGTGGATGATCTGATCATCACGAGCGCAAGGGAGCAAGTCGTGGAGGCATTCAAGGTGCAGATACAGACCACCTTCGACATGAGTGATCTTGGCCCCTTGAGCTTGTATCTCGGGGTCGAGGTCCACCAAGGCGCCGACGGCATCACCTTGCGCCAAAGCCACTATGCCAAGAGGATCTTGGAGCTGGGCGGCATGGCTGACTGCAACCCACCAGCCACACCCATGGAAGAGCGCCTGCGGCTGAGCAAGTACAGCACCGCCGCTGAAGTCGATTCAACTCAGTTCCGGCGGCTCGTTGGCAGTCTGCGCTATCTCGTCCACATGCGGCCAGACCTTGCTTTCGCCGTTGGCTTCGTGAGTCGGTTCCTGGAACGGCCCACCGTGGAACACCAACAAGCTGTAAAGCGCATACTGAGGTATGTTGTTGGCACTATTGACTTCGGCCTCCACTTCACCAGAGCACCCACTGCTGCTCGGTTTGTGGGGTACTGTGATTCAGACTTGGCAGGGGACAGTGATTCAAGCAAGAGCACAACTGGGAGCCTCTTCTTCCTCGGCAACTGCCTGATCAGTTGGCAGTCAATCAAGCAAAGAGTTGTGGCTCTATCAAGCTGTGAAGCTGAGTATGTGGCAATGACCACAGCAGCAACTCAGGCCCTGTGGCTGTCTAGGCTACTTGCAGAGCTACTGGACAGAAGGATTGAAGCGGTGGGCGAGGGTTGATAACAAGTCTGCACTTGCTCTTGCCAAGAATCCTGTGTTCCATGACGAAGCAAGCACATAAGGACCAAATTCCACTTCATCAGGGACTGCATTGCAGAAGGGAGCATCAAGGCAGAGTTCATCCCTACTGCAGATCAGCTAGCTGACATCTTGACTAAATCACTTGGCAAGGCCAAGTTTGAAGAATTAAGGAGAAGAATTGGAATGGCCAAGATCCAAGATGAGCACAAGGATTAGGGGGAGAATGTTAGCAGTAATCCTTGTGTTAGTATTTGTATTTTATTATTAGTACTAGATGTTTCTAGGATCTTGTTTACTTAGCTAGTAAGTTTTACAGCTGCTACCTACTAGATAACAGCTAGTAGTAATAGTCAATTTGGTTTTTTCTTTAGCTGTAAACAGATTGCACAGTATGTCGGTTACTGTAGCTGCTACTGTAGCACCGACTTAATAGTCCTATAAAAGGACATGTACCTCTCCTATGTGTAAGTAAGCTAGTAGGTTATAATATATGTCTTGTAGCTTCAAAGGAATCAAGTTTCTCTCCTTGCTCATTGTATAGTTGCTTCTACTTCTAACAAAAACAAACTAAAATTATATTACCTACAAACCTAATCAGTCTACCACACTCAAATTGTTGCTCATTTATTTTGCTTCGTTCTTAAATTCTGTATGGATGATGTCTAAACTGCATTAGTATGATTATCATGGACTCATGATTATGATCTTGGTGGGTTGCCTTTGAACTTTGATGGAAAATCTTGTAAAAAGGAATTTTGACGAATTATGGATCAATCAATGGATGAATTATATTTTCCTATTTATAAGTACTTTGTGTGTTTATTGCTCACGTGCTTTTAAAATCTCCTTGTAATGTGCTTTTATGATTTGGCTCGCAAGCCAAACGAGCTGGCTCGAGCTGGTTAACGAGCCGAGCCGAGCTGCTCTTCTAGCTCGTTAGTAAAACGAGCCGAGCCGAGCCGAGTCAAAACGTTAACGAGCTGAGCCATAACGAGCCGAGCCGTAACGAGCCGAGCTGGCTCGTTATCCAGGCCTACGCGCCGACAGGCCGCCACGTGGCGCGCCGCTGAGTGGCTAGCACGTCGTCCGCTCCGTGGGGGGACAACGCTGGCGCGCGGGTCCGCTGCCGGCGCTGGTCGGCTGTCTTGACGACGCGTGGGGACAGCTGGGGGCCCACGTGTCGGGTGATGTCATCTTCATTCTGTGTGATTCTTCTCTCCTTCGTATCTTTCTAATGGAAACTCCAAATATGTCAAATAATATATCCATTTTAATCAGCGCGACGAGACCTTCGCAATGGTGTACTCCTTTTTGTCATCTGAGATACTTTTATATAGTGATATTTTGGGATACCTTCAAAACAACTGGGTAGCACCAAAACTCGTGGAACTTGTTAGTGTCAAACCCTATAACTATGCTTTCTGTGTCATTTCAAGTCATATTAAGCAATAGTTGATGGTTATAAACAGGGTTTAATAGCCATCAACAAGATCCCCCACACTAAATCTTTGCACGTCCCGAGCAAAGCTCAGATTAATCAAGAAGTATAACTTCTCTAAGTATGATGCTAGCATAAAAATTATTCCAAGTCATTTGCATGTACTAGTGGGTTTGTTAAAGTGTCTAACATGTTGCCTTAGGTAGTTGAGAAATGGAATGATGCAGACATGAAGACATCACAAGCTTCTATGACAAGCTACTTGGAGATTTTTCTTTTATGCACAGAATTAAGACAACTTGGCTTTGGTAGACTCCTCAAGTGGTACTCTCAAATCACTTAAAAAGGTGTATGATTCCTTACCAAGGCACATAGAATATTTGCCTTTGTCAAATCATCCTACTCCTAATCAGGCTTTATGTGGAGCTCAAATAGGTATGGCAAGGAATAACGTACTTACAATGTGTATGTTGTCAAGTCAAGAAACTTAGACCTAAGAAGAGAAGTGTCATACCCCCAGATCAAGATGTATGGAATGAATTATGTAATGGATGGAATGAATTTTGGATGTATGATGGACTAGGTTGCTCCTTCTTTAGATTCTATCTCTCTTCTAATTTCTATTGAGACAAGGCTAGCTCTCTCTCTTTTTTTTTCTTTCTTCCCCTTTTTTTTTTCTTTTCTCTCTTTTTTTTTTCTTTTTTTCTTTTTTTTGAACTATAATGGATCTATTAAGAACAGATTTTTTTATTTATTTTGCATAGCCTTTTGATTTTTTGTCTCATCTATGAAATAATAACTTAGATAGAATTGCTAACACTTATAACATGAGCAACCTATTGGTGGGAGATGGTGGACACGGAGGTGCGTACTTCCAATGTAAAAGCAGCACAAAATTATGGTATGGATGGAAATGCGTACTTCCAGGGTAGAAGTAGCACAAAATTATGGTATGGATGAAAATGCGTACTTCCAGGGTAGAAGTAGCATATGGATGCGTACTCCCAGTGTAGGAGCAGCATATATGTGGTGGTGTGATCTTGATCTTAGGAGTATGACAAACCTCTAACACAGGTTCTACAAGACTTAACAAGACTCAACACAAGTAAGTAGCTTATGTAGAAGGCTTATGTTTTTTTTTCATACAATGTATATGGCTGTGGTAGGAATTTCTTTACCATTGAGGAGTCACTAAGCCATGAGGTTTTTAAAGTTTTATCAAAACAAAATTTCTCCAAGTTCAAGTATAGAAAGAATGTAATACTTCTAGCTTTACCAAATCACATTTCACAACAACTTAGTTGACATGTGGGCCTATAAAGTTTTTCCCACTAGCATCGAGTTTATGATCATGGAATAAAGTTTATACCGGCCAACTTTGAGAAAATCACACATCATGATTAAACTTAACTTTCTCAAGGCAAATTTTAAGTTTGATTTACGTGATCATGATTTCAATTCACTCAAACTTTGAAAAGAGCAAGGAAGTCAAGTGGGTTTTGGGAAGAATGCACCTGGCACTTGACGTGATGAAGCCTCTGCAAAGTTGTGTTCCCATTGGCCTTCAAAGTGGGGGTCGCCAGATCCCTTCTTTGGGTCACGTTTTCGTCGTGCCAACATCTCAGGCCCATGTGCTACGCCGTGGTATGTTCGGAGAAGTTCAGAGGCATAGTTGGGGGGATCGATTGACCCCCCCACACTTGGGTTCTTGAGTCTTCTGAAATGCAAAGACATGGGAAACATCAAGTGCAGGTGTCCTGCTGGTGACAACACACCAGCAGAACGAAATTTTTCTCATTTTATTTAGTGGATCATAGGCACAGGCTATCAAGTTAAGGATTGAATGATCCTAGCTTTGTGCCTAGCATGTTTGTGAAGAAGTTTGACAATTCTGAGGTCAAAGAGGAAATCCCTGTGCCACATTGTTATTTCTAAGTGTGCAAACCGCGCTAAGGACCTTCCTCACGACTCTCTTCTCGAACAGACATCCTCAGAGAGCCTTAGCGACTCCTCTAGCCTGAAGAATTATCCTTTCACCCTATTGTCTTGGGAGTAGTGAAATTCAGCTATTTTCACAACTCCTCCTCTAAGGTGAATAGGGGAACAAAACAACTTCCTTTGTCCCATCCTACCACCAACTACCCTTGTGGTTCCTTGTGAAAGGTGGGTATCTAAGGCACAGTAGGGCTCTACCTCCAACACACTGGCCTCCAGCGACATCTAGGCAAACGAGTTTGCTAGTGGGTCCATGGTGATGTTACTCTAAGTAACTTGGGCGATAAAAGGGAGGCCAGAAGGTGTTGAATTTAAGGTGAGGAGAAATGGGCGAAGGAAAAGAGGAGGAGAGGTCAAAGACAGCTATTGCCAAAGATTGCAACTCTTGTTTCCACAAGAGTTGCGACCAGGGATGGCTTCCAAGCGATAGCTTAGCACTCTGGGACAAATGAGTTTGGCTGGATCCTCCAACAAGGGATCGCCTGACCCCTACCAGGTGGAGTCAGGTGCTCAAAACTTTCCTTGATCTCTCCTTGGCATAGAACCAGTTTTGGGGCTTTTGTATTGTGTCAAGTTGGAGTTGCCCGACCCCTACTTGAAGGTTCAGAGCAAGTGGGTACTGGTTCTACGCTCCCTAGGTGTTATGAGATGGTTTGACAGAACAAGGCCGAGTAAGCCTCCATAGGGGAATGGGGAAGTGGCACGCTTCCCCCCACAGTAGGATTTTTGCATCACTTAGTCTTCTCATGTTCATTCTTGCAAGTCTTGTTAATTGAGCATGTTCTGACTGGCTCAAAGCACCAGTCAGAGTAGCTTCTCAACACATCAAACAAGGCAAGATTTTAAGTTTGATTCAAATGTGCAGCATTTTTGATCAATCAAACTTATGATGAATTAGGAGAGGACAGAGGAAGTGCAAACCAGCGGGCCAAAGTAGCGAAGACCAAAAAGATGGTTGATAAGAATCATGCGGCCTTCCCCCACACTAGGATTTTTATGTCAATTGACATTAAAAGCCTGGTGTCAATGTTGGTCCCCTCTCATGTTCTTGTAAGGCTCATTTATTTATTTGTTGTTTTTATTTTATGAGTTTATTTTATTGAAGAAGGAAAAGATGAAAAGGTGAGAAAGTCTAGGCTATCTCCTAGTAGTGCTATTGTTTTAAGTCATAAGCTCGACTAAGGCAGTTTGCAAGAGTTGTGCTACTTCAACTACGAGACTTGCAAAACTTGTGGTACACAAACACATCCATAACCATCCTTTTGAAGTGTTGGTGGGTTGCTAGTGAAGGATGGTTGTGTCTCGTGTAGGAGCAGAGAGGATGACATTGTGACTTTGGAGAGTTCTCATATGAGCATGGATCATGTGAATGTTCCAAGATGAAACCTCCTTGCTCATTTGCATGGTTTTCCTTTCCAAACTCCAAAGTTGATTCCTCAGGAATTCCCATTGGCCAAAGTCTTACCTCCTTGAACCATTGTTGATTCAAGTCTGGCAGAGAGATCGACATAACCTCTTCCTTTGGATTAGAACTAGGTTTGGATTCTACCTGTGTGGATGGTGTGATCCAAACAGATATATAATCCTTACCTATGGTCAATTCCAAAGTTGAACTTCCTAGATCGTTTTCTATTGCCCATCCAACGAATGTTAGATGAGGGGATAGTCCGGGAAGGTCAAAGACGTGGAAATCTAGGGAGATTCTAAGACCATTTATCACAACAGAAATAGCTCTAAGAACCCCTTCACAGTCAAGAACTTGAGCAGAAGGAAGTTCAAGAAGGCTTCTCGATTGTGAAAATGTTCTAGAGAGGATTTATCAAGGACAAGGGATTTAGGAATGATGTTGATCCCAAGGTCGGGTTCATAGCAAAACTCTCCACAGATGCCCATGATGTTGCAATTAATCCTCCTAACATGATCAGGCATCTTGACAATCTTGGTGGATGATTTTGCCTCGTCCACCCATTCTTGACTCATGACGGCGCATGATTTTCTATGTGCTCTAAATGTTGTCGTTGGTCTTTTCTATCGGGTTCTTGGACGAATGGCACCCATGCCTTAAGTGCTCTTCCTCTAAAAGATTTGTTGATGAATTCCCGTAAGAATGGGATTCATCATGATGAGGTTTATGGGATGGAGCATACGGGTTTTTATCGGGATCAAGGATAGGTTCGGGGGATGTGTCAAGGGAGGATATCAGAGAAGAGTCGAAAGATTTTGATTCAGAAGTTTGTGGCTCTTCTTCTAAGGAATCATCGAACACTTTTCCTCGAAGACTTTTTTGTATCCCAAATCCCTCTAGAGTTCTCTCTTGGACCCATGAAATCGAGGTGTCTTCCGAATCAGATTCGAAGGAAAGATCATACTCGAAATCAGCAGGGTAAACAAAAGGTCGAATTTGTTCTTCCTTTTAAGGATATTGGATGTGAAGTGTAGGCTCGAAGGCTGGTTCGTGGGATGTGCAAATTGTGGATTCAGCCATCGAGACACCTTCTTCGACCTCGTGGCGCCAATGTGTGTATTTCTCTTCCAATGGGTGGTTCAACGCATTACCAAAATTAGGTAATAGATCGTTGTAACACTCACAGGGGGAGAAACTTGGGCGATAACTAAGGTCGAATTTAAGTTGAAGACTAGGTTCGGGCAATGTTTCAAAGGTGGGCAAAGAAGGAGAACCTATGGATTTGGCCTCTACAGGCTGTGGCTCTTCCTCTATTGGCTCTTTGGGTACTTCATCGGGAAACTCATCGTGAATCCCGGTGTAAGGGGTGTTCTCAAGGATCTTATCGAGAATGGTTCTCCCTTCACCCGCAGCAAGATAAAGAAAAGCGCCTCCACAGGATGTGTCAAGGAATTGAGCAGACTCTTTGCTAAGACCCATGTAAAAGTGTTGTAATAGGATTGGGTCGGGTATAGCAAGGTCAGGGCCAGAAAGGATTAGATCTGTTAAACGGGCCCATGTTGCACCTAAAGACTCCTTCTCCTTCTGCTTAAAGGCCAAGACTGGGCAACTCGAGAGATAGGAAAGAAAGCTAGGCAGAATTTGGTCTGAAGTGCTTCCCACTCTCCATGCACACTCTTTACGTGATGAGCATACCAATGTTTAGCTGCTCCCGTCAAAGAGAACGGGAATAACTTCCATTTCAAGGTATCTTGTGTCATGCCTTGGATGTGAAGGCACGAGCTCAAGTGCTCAAATTCACGTAAATGAGAATATGGACTCTCATCTTCGCCTCCGGAAAAGGGGGTTTTCCCGAACCTTCGCTATCAGGGCTGGGCGAAGCTCATAACGATCAGCCAGAATGGCTTTGGATGATTTAGGTGGCTCCAAACTATCGCCCTTTGGAGCGCCATATTCAAAAAGGGGTTGGTTTGTGGTATGAATAATGGAAGGGGTAGAGGATGGATGAATGGTTTGATAAACTACTGGACCACTAGGTTCTAGATCAAGAACAGCTACCGTTCCCGGCAACGGCGCCAGAAAGCTTGTTGGCAAATCTTAGCATATGCAAATAACATCGCAAGCGCACGAAGTACCATTGTAGCCTTCACCCGGGAGTATTCCATGGTATCGTATTTATCCACAGGGAACGTGAAGTGTTCTAATCTAAAGACAGGTAGTCCAAGGTAGGTGAAGGAAAGATAAATAGGTCCTTGGATAGTGGAACTAAGGTTCTATAGATAACTGTGCAAAGAGCGATCACTAAAGCCTCTACTTCGGGCGCCTGGGACCACCCCACTCAAGAGAGCAGGCCAGCCCACTCCTAGGTCCTATAGAGCAGAACTAACGTGGTGGAACACGTAGGCCGGACAGGGCTGTCACCACCTGCCGGCTACCACTACGATTCGTTGAACTGAATGCAGACCAGGGTAATCAATAGCCTAGACCCCACGTCTACACTATCAATCACTACTCTACCCTGTGCACAAAGTAAAGCACTCACACTAGTATATACTAAGCAGTAAGTAAATACTAAATAATAAATACTAAGTAGTAAGCAAGGAACAAAGTAAAGACTTTAAATAAATAACTGAATGCTCAATTAAATATTCGCACCTAAGCTAAACTTACAAGACCTGGAGAGGAAGAAGGCAGGAGAGACTCCGACACGCCCGGATCTCCTCCCGAACTCGCCTCTCTACAATTGGAGGAGAAACTCCGCCAAAGGGACACTACTACTGATAATGAGGAGTATAATATGTGTAGGCATGTCTTACAAATGAGGCCTAGGGGCTGTATTTATAGGTGGGAGGTGGAGTAGGGGCTACTCCAATGCCACCTCAGCGATCCGCGTGCTCCGAATGTGCTCCGTTGGATCAAAACCGACTTGTAATCTGTGGCTAGGATGGCCCACGTGGTCCCAACCGACCTATGTAGGTCGGCGGGGAAGTCCCCCACGTGTTGGAGTCGAAAACCAGGAGAAAACCGGATCCTAAGGCTTCGAACCGTAGGTGAACCGGAGCTCTGGTCGCTATTTTCTGTTAACTGGAGAGAAATCCGGAGTCTGCGCAGTTGAACCGGCCGGTCCAGGCGGTCCAACCACGCCTGGACTGCGCCAGCCGCGCCACCGCCTCCCGCGCCCAACAGGAAGGCGCCACGTGGCCTCCACGCCGGGCCGAACCGCGCGGCCACACGCTCCCGCGCGTGGGAGGCAGCCGCCCGTCGCAGGCCGCCACGTGTCCGCCCGGGGCTGGCTGGATTCAAATGCCGGCTCTCGCTCCCGCCTTGGCGTTACGCGCGCGCGAGGGCGCCGACAGGCCGCCACGTGGCGCCGCCTGAGTGGCCAGCACTGTCGCCCGCTCAGCGGAGGGGGACAGCGCCTGGTGCGCGGGTCTCGCCGCCAGCGCCTGGTCGGCCTGTGCGCTGACGCGTGGGGACAGCTGGGTGCCCACGTGCGGGTGATGTCATCTTCATTCTATGTGATTCTTCTCTCCTTCGTATCTTTCTAATGGAAACTCTAAATATGTCAAATAATATATCCATTTCGATCAGCGCGACGAGACCTACGCAATGGTGTACTCCTTTTTGTCATCTGAGATACTTTTATATAGTGATATTTCGGGATACCTGCAAAACAACTGGGTAGCACCAAAACTCATGGAACTTGTTAGTGTCAAACCCTATAACTATGCTTTCTGTGTCATTTCAAGTCATATTAAGCAATAGTTGATGGTTATAAATAGGGTTTAATAGCCGTCAACAACGCCTCTTGCCACCACAACACGGCGCCGTCCACAACACCGGGAGATTGGGAAAAGAGACAGTGAGGGAGTGAATGAGGAATGTCAGGATTGGGGGAGGGGGTTATCATAAAAATGCCAAGAGGCCAGTCCACATTGGCATGTCCACGCCAGCTCTTGCCGCCTGTGTGGCCACATCTATAACTCTTATATAAACAAACCCCACTATCTATTTTTCTAGACATGCAAAGCGTCCACCTCAGCATCCACTATCAAACCCACTATCTATTTCTTTTAATGCAATGTGTCTACCTTAGCAATCCACTATTATTTGCTACTAACAATTTATCTTGACATGCAATATGTATTTCACTTTTTATTCCTCCTTTATGCCCGCTGCAACGCGCGCGGAATCCTCCTAGTTTGTACCGTTGGACACCGAAAAATAGTTCGAGTACCCAAATGTTACGTTTTTTTAGTTGGAGTGCCTATCTGTTACACAAGAGTTTAGGTACTTTGCAATTTACTCTAAAATTTATATTGCCATATGGTTCCTCACATGAAGTACACATCTTCATGTACATATTTGTTTATAGCCTATATATTTACATAGTTTTTTTGACAACTATATATTTACAAAGTTGATGGTAAATATAAAATTCTACTGGAACATACTAAATGCAGAAAATATATTGTGTATTTTGGGACTATTTCGTACTTGCGCACACATGTTTAAAATATATATACACTAATATTAATGTTGGAATTGGCACATAGGAACTGACAGAGGTCGGTTGCCCCTATGGCCTTTTGATTGTATTGAAAGTTGCAAAGCTAAAGATACAAAGGGAGGGGTTCAGCTTATATAGAGCTGCCCACACCTAACCACTACTTGGCATATGCTTTGCATAAAGCAAAGATGTCATCCTATCCTTAGCAGACCAAGACACCTCATGTTCATCTTGAGGGCCAAGCAACCTAGCTACTACAGGAATTAAAATGCAGAAAAGTAAGATACATGTGTGTGCTAGGGACTAATGCTATCAATCTCCCCCTTTGGCCCAACACTACACAATCTTCTTCAGCCCGATCTTCCCCCTCATCTCCTGAAACTTTGATCTTCCCAGGGACTTGGTGAGAATGTCGGCCCGGCTTGTCGTGGTAGGAATGTAGATGGCCTTGATGCTACCATCCTCAAGACAGTCCACGATGAAATGGAACTTGGTCTTGATGTGCTTGCTCTGTCATGGAAGACGGGGTTCTTGGCCGGGGCCAAGCGGACTTGCTTGTCCACCCCGAGCTCCACCACCTCCACCTCCCCGCCCAAGAGCTCCCGAGCAGTTTGGACAGCCGGAGGGCTTGTGTTGCTGCGAGGCGGCGGCGATGTACTCGCCTCGCAGCTGGACGGGGCCCCGTCTTCTACTTGATCGGCCCGGTGACCGACGGTTTCCCAGGAAGAACATGGTCCCGCTGGTACTCTTGCTCGTGTCGACGTCGCCGGCGAGATTGCTGTCGCAGTACCCGACGAAGCGCGCCGTGCTGGGAGCCCTCTTGTAGTGTAGACTGAAGTCTAGGGTCCCAGCCACATATCGAAGCACGCGCTTGACGGCCTGCAGATGCTCACTTGTGGGGCGCTCCATGAAGCGGCTAAGGTAGCCGACGGCGAACGCCAGGTCGGGCCTTGTATGCACCAGGTACCGCAGGCTGCCAATGAGGCGCCCGTACCGGGTCGCATCCACCTCTTCTACCTTGCTCTCACGGCTGAGCTTGAGCTTCTCTTCCATGGGAGTCGCCGCCGGGTTGCAGTCCACCATGTCCCCGAGCTCGAGGATGCGCTTGGCGTAGTGAGCTTGCCGCAGCGTGATGGCCTTGGCATCCTGGTGAACATCGAGGCCGAGGTAGAAGGAGAGCAGGTCGAGGTCGCTCATCTCGAACCTCTTCTTCATCTCCCGCTTGAACTCTTCCACCTCCCTCCAGTTGGCGCCGGTGATCACCAGATCGTCGACGTAGACGCCCACGAGCAGGATGGAGCGGCCTTCACCGTGCCGGTACACCGCCGCCTCTTGCTCGCTCTGCTTGAACCCCATCTCCTTGAGTGTGCGGTCCAGCTTCGCGGTACACCTTCCCTTCTTCTCCGGCGACAGCGAAGCCAGGCGGCTGCCTAACGTACACTTCCTCCTTGAGGTCGCCGTTGAGGAAGGCGGACTTGACATCCATGTGGTGCACCTTTCATCCTTCCTGCGCCGCCAGTGCGAGGAGCATCCGCACAGACTCCATCCTTGCCACCGGCGCGAACGCATCGTCGAAATTGATGCCCTCCTGCTGCACGAAGCCGCGCGCCACCAGCCGCGCCTTGTGCTTGGTCACCACTCCCTTCTCATCCTTCTTGAGCTTGTAAACCCACTTGAGCGAGATGGGTCGATGCCGGCAGGGAGGTTGACGAGCTCCCAGGTCCCGTTCCGCTCCACCGCATCCAGCTCTTGCTTCATGGCCGCCTCCCACGCCGGACCGCCCTTGGCCTCCGCGTGGTTGATTGGCTCGCCAGCGTGCGTGAGGTGGAGCGGGCGGCAGCCGCGCGCCGGGCCGGGCGGGGAGCCATCCGATGATGTTCGTCACCGTGCGGTAGCGGGGGGCTCGTCGTCGTAGTAGGCGTCCAGCCGGTCCTCATCACCCTCTGAAGGGCGTGGCCAGCTCGACGGGTGGTCCGGTTGATGAAGATGCCGCGGGCGTGGCCTCAGCGGCGCTCGGAGCCGATGGCAACCGGGCGAAGGAGTCCCGCCGTGCCCACGCACAGGCTCCCCGCTCCCCGGAGCGCGGATGGTGATGGTGACCGCGGCGGCGTCGAGGCGGAGTGCTGGCCTGGAGCAGAGGAAGCCGATGATGACGAGCTTGCTCCCCCTGATCCTTCCTCCCAGAGATGCTCGACGACGAACTCCACGTCCGCCGGAGCTTGGCCGCCTCCCTTCTTGATCCAATCCCAGCCGCGGCTCTCGTCGAAGACCACGTCTCGCGAGACGCGCACGCGCTGGGTCGCCGGGTCCAGCACCCGGTACGCCTTGGCGCCGTCAGCATAACCGATGAAGATGTCGGGCGCGCTCCGGTCGTCCAGCTTCTTCAGCTGCGACAGATCCTTCACGAACGCCACGCAGCCGAACGTGCGCAGGTAGCCGACCGCCGGAGCACGGCCATGCCATGCCTCGTTTGGCGTCTTGCCCTGCAGCGCCTTGGTAGGGGGCCTGTTCAACAGATGCACAACAGTCACCACACCCTCACCCCAGTAGCGTGCCGACAAATTCCTCTGCTTCAGCAGCGCGTGCGCCATGGCGACGACGGTCTGGTTCCTCCTCTCCACGACCCCATTCTGCTGCGGCGTGTAGGGGCGCTGTAGTGGCGCTAGATTCCTTCACCGGCGCAGTACGCCGCGAAGTCCGCGACGGTGAACTCCAGCCCGTTGTCGGTGCACAACGTCTTCATCTTCTTGCCGCTCTTCATCTCCGCGGCAGCTTGAAGGCGCTTGATGGCGTCCGCCGCTGCGTCCTTGGTGGTGAGCAGTGCGACCCACATGTACCTTGTGGCGTCGTCCACCAGCAGCAGGAAGTAGCGCCTGCCGCCGGGTGTTGCCGGCGTGACCGGGTCGCAGAGATCGCCGTGGACGAGCTCGAGCTGATCCTGCGCGCGGTACGGCGCCTCGGACGGGAACGGAGCGCGGTGGTGCTTGGTGATGACGCAGGTATCGCGGAACTGCCCGACGTGCTCGATCGCCGGCAGTCCGTGTGCCAGCCCCCCTTGGAGAGCTGCCGCAGCTTGTCGAAGTGAACATGGCCATAGCGCTCATGCCCGAGCCAGGCCGTGTCATCCTTGCGTGCGGCGAGGTAGAGCGGCGTCGCTGTCCCGATGTGAAGGACGTAGAGCCGATTCTTCCCGCGGTGCACCTTGGCCAGCAGCTTCTTGGAGCGATCCCAGATCCTCAAGATGCCGTGCTCGATCTCCACCTTGGAGCCAGCCTCGTCGAGCTGGCCGAGACTCATGGTCGAGTTTCGCAGCACCGGGATGTAGTAGACGCCGTGGAGCACCTTGTGCTCGCCATTCTTCGCCTCGAAGATGATGGAGCCGACGCCGACAATCTGCACTTTAGACTCATCACCGAATCTCACCGTGCCCCTCGCCGTCGTGTCGAGGTCGGTGAAGAGCTCCTGGCGTCCAGTCATGTGGTGCGTGGCGCCGCTATCCAGGAACCAGTCGTCCATCTTGTCGCTGCCGCCGGAGTCGGTGCCGAGGAAGGCATGCGCCTGAGGCTCCACGATGTCGAGGTTGGCGTTCTTGGCGTAAAAGGAGCAAGCTTGGGCATCGCCGCTGCTCAGCTCCTCGTCCATCTCCAAGAACCTGTGCGCCAAGAACAGGGCATGATCATCCTCTGCCTCCGCCATGTTCGCCGCGCCACCCCGCTCTCGATCGCGCGACGAGGTTGGGAGCAATCCCGCGCCCGGTGCCCGGCTCGGGTTGCGGTTGAGGCGAGATGTCGCGTCGATCGCCGCCGGTGGCTCCGGCCTTGCCTCCGCCGCCGTGGTCCGCACCTCCGCGATCACCTCCTTGCCCTCCATCCTTGGGCTTGTTCTTCTTGCCGCCCCTAGGACGACGTTTCTGCTCGCCCTCCTTGGACGATCCAGCCGCCTCCGCCTTCTTCCTCTTGTCAAAGGCCCGCCATTGCTCGGCGGTGTAGAGCAGCTTGGGTGTGGCACCGTCTCCCTCCAACGTCGCCTCCCGATCTTGAACCGCCTTGAGCCGGCCGGTCACATCCTCGATGGTGAGCGCACCGAAATCGAGCAGGGTCTCGATCGAGTTGACGATCTGGCCGAATTTCTTCGGGACGCACCGGAGGAGCTTCTCCACCGCGCGTTCTTCGTTGAGGTCGTGGTCACCGTTGAGCGCCATCTGCTCCATGAGGCTGGTGAGGCGCAGTGCGAAGTCCTCGACATGCTCCCCCTGCCGAAAGGCAAGAGCTTCCCACTCCCCGCGCAGTCGCTGCAGGGTCGCGCGCTGCACCCGCTCTCCGCCGACGCGCCGCGTCGCGATTGCCTCCCAGGCAAGCTTGGCGGTGCGCTTGTTGGCGATGGCGGCGGCCAGCTCCGGCGGTGTAGCGGCGCAGAGTGCCTCCAAGGCGCGCCGATCCTCCTCGTACACCGCATCTCCGTGTCGCACCGCCATCAGCAGGCTCCACTCGTGGTAGTTGGCTCGCGTGAGCGTTGGCCACGAGTTGCTCTCGCCGCGGTACACCTGCACCATGGGAGAGCGCCCCCGACGGCCGCGACGGCGGCGGTCCGGGGACCGCGACTCGCGACGGCGATCTCGGGGCGGGCTTGCCGGTCTCTCCTCCTCCTCCTCCTCGCCGAAGTCATCCTTGTCCTCCTCCTTGATCTCGGCGCGCAGGGCCGCAGCCGCGTTCACCGCGGCCTGCGCCACGGCTGCCGCGGCAGCGGCGGCCTCTGCCGCCTGCTTTGCTGCAGCCTCCGCTGCTGCCAGCCGCGCCTTGATGCCTGCAGAGTCCGCGTCCTTGCCGCTGGTCTCTGGCTTGGCGTGGGCGCCGGCGGCGGCGCGGCGAGCGCGCTCAGAAGAGGTAGACATGGCGGCGGCAGTGGTGGTGGTGGGGGGGAAGAGAGGGGCTTTGCAAGACCCTAAGCTTCAGATACCAATTGTTGGAATTGGCACATAGGAACTGACAGAGGTCAGTTTGCCCCCTATGGCCTTTTGATTGTATTGAAAGTTGCAAAGCTAAAGATACAAAGGGAGTAGTTCAGCTTATATAGAGCCGCCCACACCTAACCACTACTTGCATATGCTTTGCATAAAGCAAAGATGCCATCCTATCCTTAGCAGCCAAGACACCTCATGTTCATCTTGAGGGCCAAGCAACCTAGCTACTGCAGGAATTAAAATGCAGAAAAGTAAGATACATGTGTGTGCTAGGGACTAATGCTATCAATTAAAGAGACAAAATTTCTCCCCATTTTTCTTGGTATGGCTCTCCTAACTAACGTTGTAAATGTGAAAAAAAAAGTCCTCTACGAACCTCCTAATATTAATATATATGACATATGTTGGGCTTGTTACGTGTGAGAAAATAGCTCTCGGTGATTCATTGCATGTAGAGGATGGTTACATATAGAGGTCAGGAGATCGTGAGGCTTATGGAGCAATGCCGGTCAAGATCTCCTCTGAACACTCTAAGCCAACCAGAACTGGTCAAGCACTCCTATAATTACTCTAAGGCACAGCATGGCTAGTTAAGGGACTCCTCTAAACACTAAAGCAAGGGAGGGACACGCCTATTCTATCATTAATTGACCTAGATAGGAACCCTATTGTACCTAATGTCCTTATCTAAATAGATTGTTTGGATCCTAAGTACCTGATGAAAAGTAGTCCTAATCTAAATATAAAATCTATGTCCGCGCAAGACCTCCTTTTTCCTTTTATATGTTTTCTATGTACATTTCCAATTTTATCGGATGGCAGCTCAGCCTTTTTATCTTTTTCTAGTTTCCGTTGTCCATGCCAGTTTTCCACTTTTTAATTTATCTTTTTATTTCTTTTAATATCTAATACTAAAGAGGCTAAATTTGTCTCCGCACATTTTTTTCATCCTGACCTTAACTAATTTCAAGAATGTGGAAACCGCCCATAGCTGTTCTCTTTACATAAGAGTGCAAGGCTACTTAAGCTAATCAGAATAGCTAGGAGTCCTTATCCTGTTAGATCTCTCCGATCCCGAGTAACGAATAGGAATCTT